>OX422224.1:349059766-351459766 GCA_949130495.1 Sambucus nigra | reverse complement strand
ACTTGTTCGCATTGTGGTAGGAAAGGTCACCTTAGGAGTTTTTGTTTTGATCTTAGAAAAGACCCTAGGAAGATTAAACTTAGTGTACCATTTATTCCCAAAACCCATTTTGTTAGGTATACACCTGTTTGGGTTAGGAAATCCGTTTTGGAGATGCTAAATGCTTCGTTGGTTGATTCTCACATGCACGCACATGATTCATCTCTTGCTATTTCTTATGGTTAGTTGCTTGCATGTTTTGTCATAAGCTAGCCCTTGCATCATGATTTATTATTTGCTAGTGATATGATATGTTTATCTCTTTGTATTTTATTTTTCACTTGTTTGAGTCTTATTTGAAAAATACAAAAAGATTTTGTTTTCTGAGAAATGTTTTAAAAAACCGAAAATAGTTTTGTTTTCTTATTTTTTTTTTTTGAGTTTACATGTTTGATGTGGCATATTGGTATGCTCGGACCCCCCTATCGTTTCATTATCTATGTGGCTAGGACATTTGGTCATTATTATCGATGCTTAGAATGATCTTAACCATTGTTTATATGGGGTGGTTTCGAAGTTGATATGCATTTTGATTCGACTTTGTATATATGCCAACATTGCTCACATTCATGAGTTTATATGGATGTTTGACTTCTCTTGCATATTTGAATTTGGTGAGGCGTTCTTATCTCAATCTTTTCATTTATGCGTAAGTAAACTTAAGGAGAAGTGTGCATGTAATAACCATTTACCGTGAGGATTTAAAATTGGTAAAAATGATGAGTGATTCACGGGAAAGGGCTGTGAGAGTTCAAACTTAACTCGTCGTGAAAGCCACCGTTTAAAAGAGCCCAAAAGAAAATGTTATATGCTAAGAAAAAGGGCCAATAAGATTTTCTCTAAGTTGAGAATGCTAGAAACTTCAAAAGAACTTGAAAAAGTATATATCTTAGGGTGTTTGGTTGGAGAAAATTAAACGGGTTTGCACAACTAATCATAATGTTGAAACATTGCATTTTGACGCTATTATTTGTAGAATCGTCAAAATTCTGGATTTGTGTGCACGTAGTATGTTTAGTTCAATATGCTCACACTTTAATTTTCATATGCTTATGACAAAGTTTGATGATTTATCGCTATTAATTAGAGCTTCTTGATCATTTCGATGTGTTGGAATTGTGACTCATTTGTTGTAGTTTCATGCCCATTCATTCCATATCCATGTTTGAGCACATCGGTACTATGTTTGCATGTAACTCACATTTTTAGTTTTTATGAGTTTTTGCGTTTTGTTCGAAAAGGCTATTGTTTTAGCTCTGTTTTGCATCTGTCAGGCCCTTCCTGGAATTTTTTTGTGGAATTTTTTTCACTGGGCAATACTTTATATTATTTCTGGAAATTTGGGAAATTTTTGGCAGGTCACGCGAAGTCGTTCTAACGACATCTCATCTCGCGCGAATGACTTCTGTACTTCGTTCGAGCGACTTCCTCATCTCGTTTGAGTGAGGTCCCTGGCTCGTTCGAACGACAGGGTAAAAAATGGCTTCAGATTGGTTTGCAGTCCTCCAATTGGTTTCATATTCTCATGCTAGATAGTTCATATTGGTATATCTTTTCACCGGATTGTCTATTGGAGACAAGAAGGGGGAGAGATGTATGTGATGTAGGGAGAGATTATTTGAGCATTACTATTGATATCTAGATTTATACATTGTTTGATTATATTTGTTTCCAATTGATATCAAATAATTGCTCACATGTTTTCATATAATTTGTTCTTATTAGAAATATAAATTGGTATCATTTGAAAATTGGTATCATTTGTTCCTCCATATTTCACTGGGTATTTGTTTGTCTGTTTCATGTGTGTAGGTATGCTTCAGCGATTCGAGATTTCAAGACTACATCACATTCAGACAGTTCATGCTTACCGGTGCTACATACTCTAGTCTGTATCCTGTATTTTTTATTTTGGGTTTATGGGATGGGATTTAGGCGTCATACGGCTTGACGGTCGAGTTATGCATTTCATTAGTTTAGTTTTGTCCCGGAATAGTCAAAGGGGGAGATTTGTAAGGACATAAATTTTCAATTGAGTCCCGGTATTGTTTTGACTTAATTCCGTGAACAAAAATGTGTTTGAAATATGTCATAGGGAGATGTTTATTTATGTCACGATCCCACTCAGTCTATGACGTATTGAAGAAATTGAAGGCGTTGCGGCACAGATTCAAAGAATTAAATCATGCTGAAGTTTAATTGGTGCAAGTTTAATCGTCTTCAAAGTTAATCGCATTCCGAGATCACTCAGGTATGAATGTGTATAATTTATGGTGCTCGGAATTATTTTTATAAAAGATAAGGATGTATTTTTTATATAGAAAAATGTTTTAAAAGTGTTTTAAAGGTTTAAACTACATTTTATGATGATAAGCTCGTAAATTAGTATGACATTTTTGGATCTCTCATTGTAAGAGACGTTTTAAACAAAAAGTCAAACTTTCACGCTGTCGTTCAAACGACATCCAATCTCGTTCGAACGAGATAGGGATGTCGCTCGAACGAGTTCCTCAAGTCGTTCGAACGACACGTTTTTCGAGGTGACGTTTGAATCCTATTTAAACATTATTTTCATTATAATTTCGTAAGTGTGCTTGCTGAAAAAGAGTTTTACGAACCAGAACCTTGTTTGCACATGTTTTCTAAGGTTTAAAAGTCTTAAACACATCCTTAGAGTTTGCAAAGATCCGAGTTATCATTTTTATATGTTTACGTGATCTTGCTGCACCAAATTTGTTTGTTCTACACATTGAACACAAAGGGTTTTGTGGTGAAGAAGCGACGGACATCGTGTTCGACATCATAGACGTATCAAAGCCATATCGATGGACACCGAGAGATACGTGAAAGCGTGTGTCGTGGACAGAGATCGTGGAAGACGGAATTTCTGCGTGGGCACTATTGAAGAACGGTTGAAGATCAGAAGGAGCGTCAAGACCCGTGGGGATCGAGTCTTAGTGTAAGGCTAATTTGTCTTTGTAAAACCATTATTTATAGTGATTGTGTGTATTGGGCCGTCCGAGGTTGTTTTCCCGTTTTGGGTTTTTTCCTCCTACATCCGGCGTTGTGCGTATTCTTTACTTATTTTAATCACTAGATGCATGTTTAGGATTAATTAAGATAAAATTGGTTTAAAAGTAAGAATTGGGTTTTCACAACTTAGTTTGGTGCATAATTAAAAGTTGGATATTTTTCGGAGAAAAATTGGTTTTGTTTAAAACACACATATTGGGCACTCTTCAAATTGGTATCAGAGCTAGAAAACATTTTTTATTTGTTTTGTGATCCCGTGTGTTTTTTTATCTCTCGCGTGTTTATTTTTTCTCGATGGATTCTCTAAGCGTTGACGATTTACATCGTTTGAATTTAAAGTTTGCAAAACGTATTGAAGTTTTGGAGAAAGAAAATTATGGTTTCAAAAATAGGATTGAATATTTGCAAAGCTTTCAAATTCAAAGAGATGTTTGTCGTGAGCACTTTTGTTCCTTGTTTAAAGATTTTAATATATTAAAATTGGGAAAAAAGGAGAGTGATGATAGAGTCCTCGTTTTAGAAAAAGTGTTAGAGGATTTGATAAATTCTAGTGTTTGTGTCGTTGAGGAAAATAATTCAATTAATAATTTATTGGCACGAGAAAAGGCTCTTAGGGACAAGTTTGCTCACATTGAGGGGGAGAGAGATAACCTTCTAGGGGTAATTGAAAATTTAAAGGAGTCCCAAAAGTTTGAGGATTCTAATCATTTACTTGAGTCAAAAGTTTTGAAGTTAAAAAATGATTTAAATGACTCGAGTAGTGATGGTATCGGCTTATCTTATTCTAGTGGTTCGAATGTAAAGGCCAAAACCATTGGTTATTTTAGAGCGTCAACCACGACCGAGGGTATTAGAAAAGGTCAACCTAAAGGTCCCGTTCCTCGTCAAGTTTGCACTTGTTCGCATTGTGGTAGGAAAGGTCACCTTAGGAGTTTTTGTTTGAATCTTAGAAAAGATCCTAGGAAGATTAAACGTAGTGTCCCATTGATTCCCAAAACCCATTTTGTTAGGTATACACCTGTTTGGGTTAGGAAATCCATTTTGGAGATGCTAAATGCTTCGTTGGTTGATTCTCACATGAATGCAAATGATTCATCTCTTGATATTTTTTATGGTTAGTTGCTTACATGTTTTGTCATACGCTAGCCCTTGCATCATGATTTATTATTTGCTAGTGATATGATATGTTTATCTCTTTGTATTTTATTTTTCACTTGTTTGAGTCTTATTTGAAAAATACAAAAACATTTTGTTTTTTGAGAAATGTTTTAAAAAACCAAAAATAGTTTTGGCTGCAAAATCTTATCGTTGGGTTGTGAGTTATGGATAGCATTGAAAGATAACTAAAGATATATTGTGACAATAATTCTGCAGTTTTATATTCTAGTAACAACAGAAGCTAATCGAAGTCTAAGCACATATACATTAAGTTCTCTTGTTATTCTAGAAAGAGTTCGGAGTAAGATAGTGTCTATTGAACATATAGGAACAAAATCCATGCTCACGGATTCACTTAATAAAGGATTACCACCCAAGGTCATTCATGAGCACAATGATCATATGGTTGCTGCTTTATTTGACGATATTCAATTTTTGTGGGAGTTTGTCTTTGTTATAATGTTCTTCTCTTTGACATTATTCAGATATTATATGTATGTTTTAGTTTTCTGAAGAATAGAGTTAATAGTATCTTCATTTTGTTGTTTACTCTGAATGTATTGTCTTTTAATTGTGGTAGAACATAAGATTTAAAGGACTAAGGGTTGATATCACAACAGAACAAAGTTAGGACCAATTGGAAATAGGCATGTCTGAGATCACATTGCATGTAATTTCCATCCACACGTACATACTTGATATATGTCGTTGAATATATTTTGTGTGGTGATCATTGATGGATCGAGTTACGTAATAAATGTAACAAAGGTCGCTTTGGTCTCATACTGGTATACGAGATGGACCCAATTGATTTGGGAAATGTTTTAAGAATAGATAGCAAAGATAGTACACACCTAATGATATCGAATATAACTGCCTTTCGAATTAATATGTAGCCCAAGTGGGAGATTGTTGGAATATTTTTAATATTCTAATATGGGCTCACATATTAAAATAGCAATTGCATTTGGGCTTCTATTCTGTTTGGGTTAATTAAGTGATCTAATTAGTAGAGACTAATAAGAAATCTAAAATTGAGTATAGGCTTTGTAATGCGTGGTTACCCAAGAGTCACCTACTGATTACTCAAGAGTCGTGTTACTTAAGAGTCGCCTATTGGTTACTTAAGAGTCACTTAAAAAGAATTAATGTGGTTCTAATTAAATGCCTATAAATATAATGAAGGGTTCTGGTCCCCAAGGATAATTCACTCAAAATAGTCTCCTCATCATTCTCATCCATGAGAGAGAACCCATAGTGAGATAGGGATTAGTCTGTAAAAGACCTCCAACCCCCAAGTCTCAATCACCACTATGGATTCAGGTATACAATTTTTATAATTATTTATTAGGTAATCTCGATAATCTAATATGTTAATGAATTTTATATATTATTTCAACATTAGCATGTCAAATATCATCTCAAATTCGTAGCTCCTCATATATTAATATTTTCCTCCACCAAAACTCCATCACAATGGCCCATAACCTCCATTAAAGCTTCCCTCCAAGGTGGGACAGCTTGTTGGGGCCTTTAGGAAGGGTCTTTGGGAGCTAAAATGGGTCTTCCATGGTGTTTGAGGGAGAAGAAGGTGATTGGAGCATGAAGGGAGTTTGCTTAGGTAAAACTTGGAGCATGGAAATGGAGCTAACGTGACTCCCCTTGAGACCACCTTTAAAGGTGGAGGAGTCACCCATCTTCCACAAAACTCACTTTTCTCCACTTGAAGACCTTGAGGTGGAAAAACTTATACTCTTAAGTAGTTTAAGTTGATGATGATATTAACATTATTTATTACAAATTTAGGGTCTTAAATGTGTAGTATTGTTCATTTGTGCTTAGCTGTTAATATCTCCATGTTTTCATACTAAAAAATCAAGATTTAAGTGGGTTTTAAGCTAGCTTAAAGTCTATCAAATAAAAATCAGAATATTTTATCAAACTTTTAGTGGGTTAAAATGTGCCAAACTCGTATTTTTAAGTTGAAAAATGACTTTTCATGATAAATGGCTTATTGGGTTTGAATATGTTATTTTTATGAAATCATTATAGTAACTTTAATGTGGATAAATTGAAATAAACTTATGAAATGGAACTTCTTGTAAAATGTTTTCAAAAAAAGTTTGTAATACTTAACTTTTGGTTAAAAAGTGTAAATATGTGAAACTAAGATTTTCATCTAAACTTTCGGGTGTAAATGCAAATAGTGATAATAAAGAAGACTAAAATTGAAATAAATGGCTAAGTAGATGTTGAAATGGAAAAAGTCACAAATAAAGTGTGTAAACCAAAGTGTACAAAGTAAATATGTAAAATGCTTGAATATTTGTAAAAATGGGTACTAATTTGTGAACCCATATTTCAAGTATGTGACCCAAACATGCGAAACAAGACTTTAATATGTAAGATGCATGATTTTATATATTAGAGGTGTTAAAATGCTAAATATGAAAATCTGACAAAGTAAGAGGTTGAACAAGTGTTTAAATGACTAAAAAGGCCCTAAGTGTTGAGTTGGGAACTTAAAAGGGGTATTTTTTTAAATAAAATATGAAAGAGAACCAATTTGCAAGTTTGGACGAAAACGGGGATAACTTGATAATTTGTGTAAAGTGAAACATTTTTATGAAGAAAATAACATAAATCCTTCAAACGGAAATTATTTTTGGTGTATAAATCAACGTGGTGTGATATATGGACTTGAAAAGAGAATAAAATGATTTTTCCTAAATGTTAATGGAAAAATGAACAGTTAAGTTCAGGTTTTTGACTTCGGCCCGTAAATGTGGATTAATGTGAATATTGAAATAATGTTGAACACATGGAAAGAATAATAGAATATTCGGATGATGCCGAAAAAATAATTAAGTAGGGCATGACGTCCCTAGTGGTGTAAGACCCCAAAGTAACTACGGTAAAGTAATGCGGCGGAGACCAGTGGTAATAGGCCATGAAGTCCGAGGTTGTTAACTAATCTCAAAGATAATGATGTAATTGGGAACATGATAAGACATGGGTTATAAGATAGAAATAACCTAACTTGTGTGAATGGTTAATGCTCCGATTCATGTATGTGGAGAAGTAGATTGAGAATAACAACTAATGTCCCTAGAAAAGTAAATTGGTTAAAGGTGACTTGACGGGTAAATAAGCTACCTAATGAGGCGTAAACCCATAATAACTCAAGTGTGCGTGTTATATAAGGCTTTCAATGTTAATGAATATTTTCTAACATGATGAGCGCGTGTGTTGAAAGAAAGCCTTATAATGATTACGTAACTCTGGCGTGAGTTGATGAATGTTGATTAATAAAAATTTTGGATGTGAATGAAAAGTTTTCCCAACAATTGTAATTTGTTCCACTGCGTGTGTTAATGGGATAGAATGCTAGTTTTAAGTATAATGGTACAAAAATGATTATTTTGCAATGGAATAAACGGTATGAAGTAATGTTTTTTAAATAAACAGTTTAGTACATTGGGACATGTATTTTTAAATAAAATGATTATTTTGCGCGTGGAGTGTTGTATATGTAACTACTTAATTTGCATTTATGTTAGTAACTCTGGTTGCTTGGCCTTGGGGGCACTCCCATGGGTCACATCACGTAGTTTGATAAAAATTAGAATCATGTGTTAATAAGAGTAACGTTAAATGATAATAAAACTCGATTAGGAATATTATTTAGGATGTTCCATTGCACTTCACATTAATGTACGAGCCAGATCGAGTTGATGCTTTATTAACCCTTAAATTCGTTGTGACCTAGCTGTAAATGTTGTATATTTCATTTATGGAGGATGGATGATCGAGTGGCATTTATAAGAATTGATTTTGTGGTAAGAACGTATTAGGGTCCCTTAGTTGAGGATTTGGATTTAGTGTACATTGATTATAATGTGGGTCTAAATAATCATGATGATCTGATGCAACCTAGGAGTGAACCTATAAAATCTTGATGATTTAGTGTTAAGTATTAACATTGTGATGTTCTAGAATATGACCCCTTGCAGCGTCACTAGGGTGAGCCTCCTCTTAGGCATATTCGACGTCCAGTGCCCTACCAAACTCTGGTGGTATTAAATTATAATTTTAGAGATAATGATGCGTTGTTGAGGAAAAGGATCCCTATTGGTGCCTGTGGTGTGAACCTTGGTGTTTATAGTCAATATTCGATGTCCCGTATCCTACCAAACTATATAGTTGTGTTAGCTTGTAGATTAGCACATAATATGATGTTTACATAGCGAGACAATTTAGTTGTCATGGTTAAACACTCATTGAGGATTAAATGATGTGGTCTAGTGAATTTGACTTAGGGCTGGTGCATTGGATAGGCACGTGAGTCTGCATTAATTACTCCTTGGAGGTAAGTAATAAGGTTTAGTTAATAATACGTTAATGTGGGTGATAAACATTTCGTAGTGGTAAATTCGAGATTGTGTAGCATAAATTACGGGTTGACTTATGACTGTGATAATTGTGTAAGCGGGTTAAATAGGTGTCTGAGTTTGATGTCGTCAACCAAGAAGCTTTTGGGAATCAATGTTGCATTGAAGTTTACATAGCGATGATAGATCATTAATTATTGTAGTATGGTCAATTCATGTTGACTTATGGCAGTGCCTCAGAGCTAGTTCTATGATTTCGTTCGTGAGCATGTGCCATGATATGACCTTTGAGGATAATATCGAAAATAGGTTAATAAGTGCTGGGTTATGCACCTGGGAAACTTAGAATACGATGATGATGATTCATGGTTTTAAAAATAACACTTGGAATGGAGTGTTAGGATTGACTATAGCACCTAATTGTGCTACTTGTATGGTTTGGTATGACTCTAGTGAGAGAAATCATTAGGTCTTAGGCATGAATAATACTTGAAAGTTTGAGATGCCATTAGGATATTTATGACTTAGGATCACGTAGAACACTGCTAAGAGTCGTAATAGTGGCCCGTGAGTTGAATGTTTGAAACTATGAGAGAGTTGTGTTCGCTAGATGAGAGCGATCTAGAAAACTGAGGTTAGCGTGTTGAAAGTATGGAGGCCTAGGTATGATAGGTCAGTGGTTAACGATAAGAACCAAGAAATGTAACTTCGCCTTCATTTAGGGTAGTTATGCTTACCATTGATGGAACATATTGTATTGATCCTAAGGAGGGAAGCCTAACGTTTCAGCTTCCCGAAGAAATTGGTTTTGTATTTTGTTCCTTCGGTAAGGATGGATGATTCATGGGTAAAACCCGTCAGGTTTAATGGGTCAAGCCAGGGTATGTGGCAAGGCTAAGACATTAGCATATATTAGTGAGAGTTATGTTTTTCAAGTGTATGTTGTTGGTCCGTACTTCGTGTGGCAAGGTTCGTTGTTAGAATTTGACTATTTCCTTTTGGCTTGGCAGTCGCCTGATTCGTTGCGTTCCTCGTATTTTCTGTGATCCCGGTAATGGGAAGTTATTGATCAGTTGTGATTCGGGTGTAATGATGTATAAGCTCAATAATGATGCAGGTTAGGCCAGTTATGGCTGATGCATCACGGTATACGAGTGTGCTCTTCTTCGGAGGCACCTTTATTCCACACTACTTTGTGTGTACGTGTGGTCTCACGTTTGTTGCATGTAGTTTGCATATGTTAATAAATTACCTTGCTTTAGGTTAATATGTTTCATTAGTTAACCGGTATAGCTAGTTACGACTTGGTCGTGGGTTTCGAGGTTGTGACTTGAGGATACTGTGAGTATTAGAACTTGATAAAATATTAGATGTTAGTGTTTTAATTTGTTTGGGATTATACGGATTGAGGATGTGATCGCTCGTATATATTTGTGTTGTGATACCTAGGATGACTCTAGGTTAGTGTAAGGATGTCGTAGGAGATATCGATCAATTAGACCAATGTGATAAGGTGACTGTCTTATGATCATTGATGTGTATAATTAGAAATGTTAAGGTTATATCAACCAAATCACTGAGGAAATGTAGGCTTGTAAATCCTAACGTAGGAAGGATTCACGATGATGAGTTCATTGGTGGTAGAGTGATGTTTTCTGAATACCGGTTATTTTTAAGGATTGTTTCGATGGATGAGTCAGGCATGCTGGGGTTAGCAATGTCATTGATGAAAATAAAATCTTTGGGTTTTAGACCATAATGTTAAGGATTCCCTAGGGTTGTTAACTTGTTGTAGGTAATTGGATTCTAAGGTTGATGACCATAAATTTCGAGGACGAAATCTCACAAGGAGGGGAGAATGTAATACCCGCCCCTTTTCGAGATCTACTTTATGTCATTTATCCTATCAATGTCATTATTGTATCGATGCGTCATTTATAAAAAAAAATTACATCGCATCGTATGTATGATTGCGTATTTGTGTTCATATGATATATATTAGTATACTAGTTTAGTTTAACACGAAGATACCAAGGAATGGACGTGACACGGTCATGGTTAATAATGCACTAATTTGGGTAGTACGCGACGCGCGGGATATGTAACTTTGTGAGATTTTTGTAGGATGCATCGCGGTCCCAAATATCAAAATGACCACTTTTATAGGGTTTAAAAAATGTATATAAAAATACCATGGGGACAAAAGTCAAAAAATAAATAAATAAAACTATTTACGTCAAAATATGAAAGTGTTCAAAAAAATCTGAAAATCAACACAAAAAATGTACAATTTAATTCTGAGCAACTTTCCCTTCTTTGACGTTTAAGAAAAAATTCATTTAGACCCACTTTAGGGGGATTTTTGTCGGCACGCGTCGCGTAGGACGCGAACTTGCGCGATTTTTATAGGACAATTGGAGAAGGATAAAAATAGTGTGAGTACATATTTGGAACTATAAAACTATAAGGAAAAATAACATGTAAAGAAAAATAAAAAAAAGAAGATATTTTTTTTGGAGATACGAACTCTTGCGCGAATTGTTTAGGACGGCTGGGAGGTTCGAAAAATATTCCGAACACATATACGAACTCACAAAAATATAAGGAATAATGTCTAAAGGTTTAAAGTTGAAAAAAAAAACTATAGAAGTGACACCCATGGAGGGCAGCCCTAGGGCTGGGCAATGTGAGATGTAAATGGGTGGTTGTGTCGGGTTCTCGTCCATTTTAGCCTTTCCTACTTTGGGGAGATTTTTACACATTTTCAAATGATGTCGAAAAAATAATTAAGTAGGGTATGATGTTCCTAGTGGTGAAAGACTCCAAAGTAACTGCAGTCGCATATGGCGACGCAGACAGATGATTAGAGGCCACGAAGTCCGGGGTTGTTAACTAACTAATCCCAAAGATAATGATGTAATCGGGAACATGATAAGAAATGGGTTATAAGATAGAATTAACCTAACTTGTGTGAATGATTAATGTATGTGGACTTGTAAATTGAGAATAACGACTAATGTCTATAAAAAAAGTAAAGTGGTTATGCAATGTGACTTAATGGGTAAATAAGATACCTAATGAGGTGTAAATTCATAATAACACAAGTGGGCGTGTTATACAAGGTTTTCAATGTTAATGAATATTTTCTACCATGATGTGCGTGCGTATTGAAAGAAAGCCATAAGAAATGATTATGTAATTTTGGCATGCATTATTGAACATTGATTAATAAATGTTTTGTGAATGAAAGGTTTTCCAAATAATTGCAATTTTTTTCAACTGTGTGGGTTAATGGGATAGAAAGTTGTTTTTAAGCATAATGATACAAAAATGATTATTTTATAAGGGAATAAACGATATTAAGTAATGTTTTTGAAATAAACGGTTTAGTACACAGGGACATGTATTTTTCAAAGGTATATATGTAGATATATATATACACGCATTTCCACACGTACATAGTTATAGTGTGTGAGTATTCCTTTCTTCCGTTCCTTTTTATGATATTTGTATAGTTCCCATTGAACATCCAGCTCACTCCTTCCTTTTGTCATGACGGGTTGCATGTTATCACGTATTTTGAGAGCTTTGTACATGTAAGTACTTAATTTGCATTTACGTCAGTTGCTTTGTTTACATGGCCTAGGGGGCACTCCCTTGGGTCACATTACGTAGTTTGATGAAAATTGGAATCACATGATAACAAGAGTAACATTAAATGATATTAAAAATGGATTGAAAACATTATTTAGGATATTCCATTGCACTTCACATTAATCTACGAGCCGACTCAGGTTGATCTTTTACTAACCCTTAAATCCAGGTTGGGGTGTTACACCAAATATCCTATAAATTTAACAAATTTGACTCTAAAGACACACTTTAAGGAGTTCAGTTTCATTTTATATTACCTACGGATTTTGAAGGTCCTTGAAAGATCTCTAATGCGATTGGTCGCCTTCCTACTTTTGACGAGTATATCACCATTGTACACTTCCATAATTAATTTTATTTTCTTCTTGAATATCCTAGTTACCAGACACTGATAGGTTACTCCAGCGTTCTTATAATCGAAATGCATGACTTTGTAGCAATAAAATCCAAGCTGTGATGAATGAGGGCTTGTGGTAGCCTGAGTAGATGTCCATAAAACTCATATGTTGGCGCCTTATTGTGGAATCGACGAGCTGATCAATTTTGGGGAGTGCGAAGCTATATTTTGGGAAAGCCTTGTGAGATCAGTGAAGTCAACACAGGCCCTCCACTTTACACTCTTCTTTGTAACTACCAATTTATTTAGAGATCCAATATGGGAATTGGACTTCCGTAATATAGCCAACGTGAAGTAGATTCTCAACTTTATTCTCTAATGCTCTAACTTTTTTAGGGTTTGACTTCATTAGCTTTTGCTTGACCAACTGAAATGCAAGATCCACGTGCAGTCACTGATAAGAAATATGTGGATTAATTCCTAAAAGATTATAAGGCTACCAACCGAACAGAGTCTCATTTATTCTAAGAAAGTGAATAAATTATTTTACCTTGTATTATGGCAATTTAAAACCTATCAAAAAGGTTTTGTCCGATTGAGATACATTTAGAGGAAAGTTTATGATTTCCTTCTTTACTCGATCACTAAGGACTAGTCTAGTCTTCTTTACCCCGATTAATTTTTTTATTACTATTTGGACTAATTGCCCTCCGAATAATTATCATCTTAACTTTCCTTGGGCTGAGCTTGCTCGTTTTTTATGGATTTTATTAAATAACTACGAGTTACCTCCTAATCTCCTCTCACTTCGGTGATTCTCTGATCACTCACAAATATGGGCTTTTAGTGGAGAGAAAATGGTACGTCCATTATAGTGTAGAAACAAACTTTTTCGAGAATGGCATTGTAAAGCTCTGATTAGATCACATGAAATTCAATCTCGTAATTAATAGGGCCAACCTTGACCGGTAACTTTATCTTCCATAATGGAGTCTCCACATCTCTGTTGAAAATTATCAGAGGACCCACTTTGGTATCTAAATACTGTACCTTGAACCCAAATTTGTGTAAAATATTAACATAAACAATCTCTAAATTACTTAATTGATCGATTAATTTACTCTTCACGTCATAATTCTCCACTAAAAGAGTCAGGACCAAAGCATTTTTATGGGGTATAGTAATGCTGACTAAATCATCATTTGTAAAAGTGATAGCCCGGTCAGGAATAATGTTTGTACGCTCGCATTTAGTGAGGATGAGCTTTGAGACTTCCACTTGGGAAGCTTCTAATACACATGTTGCAATTTTTAATCTATCCCCCGGGATCTTATCCTTGCACTGAGATGTGACACCCCGACTAATTAAACACCGGGTAGCTACTCCTTTATAAAATTAATTCAAAATGCCAAGTTGGCTCAGTTAATAGCATCACTGTCGAAAACGTTTTATTATTACTAACCACCTAGTATTTAAAAAGTAAGTGCCAAATTTTATTAAATCTGATTAACATGCAACAAGAGTAATGAATAACTAAGTAACACCATTCACCATACTGAAGTAAAACGAATAACCATCACAAAATGTAAATAAACTCTGGAGGAAAAACTCCTCAATACAAATCCCACAACTGAAATGAATAACCGAAACTGAAATAACTAAAACTGAATACTGAGCAATACATGCTAGAGTCTGAAAACTAAAATGTAAAAATGTCTAATAGAATTGGGCAACATGCCCTACAACTGATAGATGCTGAGACTGGAATCCAAATGAGAGAGGCGTCTAAAAGCAAGTCCCTGTAGCTTCCACAAACAGCTACAGCTCGTCTTCTGAATGAGAATCCTATGCTTGGTGTCCTTGTGGCTGGGCACCTAAAATGGTTTTACAAGAAAATATATTTGAAAGCAAATGGGTCAGAGCCCGAAAGTGGAAATCATTTTAAAAACCTGCAAGTGCTTTAAAAACATTTAAAACATTAAATGCCAAGTACATGTTAGGACGTGCACTCACATTAAATTCTCACCTCTCGACTAACTGTGCACTCCTAACGTAAGTACCCATCTATAACTACCCTTTCCACTAGCTAAGTGACAACGTAACTAGCTAGACTGCCAAAGGTTCTACCCATTTTACTCGGTTAATTTAACATAACAACGCTCGTAATTTAATAGAGGTTTAACGTAAACTCAGTTACTAACTATGCCATTGATATAACTATCAGCTAACTCATTATATAACTCGAAACAATACCGTAATATTTTTACAACATTAACATGAGGATTTCCATTAATTTAATGTATATTATTCACATCATAAATATACGATACAAGCACCCCGCAATCTAAGCTATGGTGCACACATACTCTGCTATCCATCCCGGTACATCACGTACATAAGGATCACATATTCCGAATCTCTCAGGAATAGTTCAGATAACACAAATCACAAATAGTGGAGGCGAACACAGTCACCATCACATGGGTCACGCACATACCTACGCTCCCATGATCAGCGGACTTATTAATATCACAATAAGTCTTTCTATGACCTATGTTCATCAAGGTACCAGTCTATATCCCCCCCGTAGGCACACAAGGATTAGAGGGTCCTAAGCGAATGAAACCTCCCGTGATAGCAAGTATGGTAGGTATGTCATACACATAAACTATATACTAAGCATTCACACATCTTAGATATCACCATTTTAATAAGGTATAAGCTACATCATAATACCATTATCCCAAACTTATATATTTCGAGTCACCCGTTAATATAAAGTTAAATTACCAACACGTCTCACGTCGTAGTCCCTTAACCTTAAAACCTATCTATAATATATTATTAGGTTCCGATTATTCCCAAATATAACATCTTTATTCCTAAGGTCTTTACTTCTGCTCTAAACCTTATTTCATCGAATTACACAATTTTGCACTATTAACCCAAACGTTACCTCTCTAACGAATTTCAATAATCTAGAATAATTCCTCGAATTGCATTCTAATTAAAATCCACTATAATAATCACACCTACTGGTCTTCCTTAAGGGTGAGGGTATTCATAAGTTCTCCAAACATATTCTCCGAGGGTTTCCGCCATTAAAATCAAATTAAGGAAAATTTTACTCATTCTGGGAAGGTCGATCGATCGACCTATGAATATCGATCGATCGATCTAGTCGATCGATCGACTGATGAATGTCGATCGATCGATCGAACAGGTATGGCTACGGACTGCTTCGTTCTGCAGATATAAAAACGTCCCAAACTTATTTCTAACGTATGATTCTCAGATATAACGTTATAGTAATGTCATATAACAATCCTACAATATTACTAATGTCCATAAATCAATATTTCAACAACTAAAGGCTACATATGGATCAATCTTCATCAAAAACCTAGTTTTTCTGATTTTTCTCAAGAACAGTCATGAACCTCATCTTAAATCCGTTTTTGGTATTACAAAAGGCAGTAATTCACATAATATGATCGTCCAGTAACATTCTACATGCAACCTATATCCCAAAATTCAAACTAATAACTCCAATCTTATGGGTTTTTCATTATCTTCCAAGAACATACAAAGTTTTTGAATAATCTAACATGGAAGAAGCATTCTCCGAAATTTAAATGGAATAAATCACTTGCCTTGGTTTGATTTCGGATTTGGTGTTGATTTGGTGAAGAATCTCTGCAGAATTCCTCTCTCTCTCTCTCCTTCTCCAAGCTTTCTTCTTTCAAAGGTGGCTATGGTGGCTAGGGTTTCCTTTGGGAGAGTTGGAAGACTAAATGATAACCTACGTAGCTTATGGGGTTAATAAAGGGTTGGTTGGGTCAATTCCTTATCAGATTACAACTCTCAATTTTCGTCACTTTTAATTACCCAAAAATACCAAATTACTAAAATACCCTTTAAGTTACCGGTATGGCCTAAAAATACCCCGGGACCCAAACTATACCCCCGGCTAGTGTTTTCTGACTATCTCGACCCTTCCGGACGCGTTGGCGCACTCAAAACGACCATACGGATTATAGATTTTAAATTCACTTTTATTAACAAAATAATATACCGTGACGCGGCGGTCCCACGCGTCTCAACAAAATTTCTAAAATGCCGTATATAAATCTCACGACAAATTTTATAGTACCAGATACATATATAATCATATATGCACATAATCAAATACCAATTCGCATCTCATTAGTATTTATAACCCGGATTAATTTCCAATTAATACGCAATTTAAATTAATTAATCCCAAAAATAATTATAGTCAAAAGTACGGGGTATTACATACTTCCCCCCTAATAACTGAATTTCGTCCCGAAATTCGAAACTAGAAAGTACCTGCTAAAAACAGCTCTGGATAACGCTCGCGCATCTCATCCTCGCGCTCCCATGTGGACTCCTCGACATTGTGATGTCGCCACTGAACACGCACTAACGGGACTATCTTTGACCGCAGTTTCCTCTCGCTTCGGTCCAAAATAACAATTGGCCCCTCCTCGTAAGAGCTATCCGGCTGGAGATCGATGTCCTCCACAGCAATGTGAGAATGAGCCAAATTGTCCCTAAGGTATTTCCTCAGTGAGGAAATATGGAACACGTCGTGAATCCGATGCAAGTACTCCGGTAGTCCAAGTCTATATGCAACCGGTCCTATCCGCTCAATAATAGGAAACGGCCCCACATACCTCGGTGCCAACTTCCCCTTCTTCCCGAAACGCATAATCCCCTTCATAGGAGATACTCTGAGCAGAACTTGGTCCCCCACTTGGAATTCTCTGAAAAACCTCTTCGCATCAGCATAACTCTTCTGCCTGTCTTGAGCTACTCGAATGCGACTCCGAATCAACTCAATCCTTGCCGAAGTATCCTGAATAACTTCCGGCCCAAGCAGTTTGTTGTCCCCCACCTCCAACCAACATGCTGGGGAACGACAAGGCCTACCGTACAATGCCTCAAACGGAGCCATGCCAATAGTGAACTGATAGGAGTTGTTGTAAGCAAACTCCACCAGTGGAAGGTACTGCTCCCATCCACCCCCGAAGTCAATAATGCACATGCGTAGCATGTCCTCCAACATCTGGTTGGTGCGCTCTGTCTGCCCATCGGTCTGCGGGTGATAAGCCGTACTCAACCGCAATTCCGTGCCCATGGCCTCCTGGAAACTCTCCCAAAACCTCGAAACAAATATCTTGTCTCTGTCAGACACGATATTCAGGGGCACACCGTGAAGTCTCACAATCTCTGAAATGAAAAGCTGGGCATACTGTCCCGTAGTGTAGTCAGTCCTTACGGGTAAGAAGTGAGCGACCTTGGACAACCTGTCCACAATTACCCAAACGGAGTCGTGACCCCTCTGCGACGTAGGCAACCCCGTGACAAAATCCATGGATATGCTCTCCCACATCCACACCGGAACCTCCAACGGCTGTAGCAATCCTGCTGGTCTCTGATGATCCACTTTTACAAGCTGACAAGTGGCACATTTCGAGACAAACTCAGCGATATCTCTCTTCATACCGCTCCACCAATACTGGCGTCTCATGTCCTGGTACATTTTGTCCCCTTCGGGATGTACCGCGAACCGTGAGCCGTGCGACTCTGCCATAACATCGTGCCGCAATTCTTCCCCTTCCGGAACTACCAACCTCCCATTGAAGCGCAATCCCCCGTCTGAGCTAACGGTATAGGACTCGGCTCCCTCTGCTAGTAATCGAACTATCTGCTCCTGACAGAACGAGTCATCGGCCTGTGCCCGTACTACCTTCGTGACAATCTGCGGTGTAACGGTCATCACAGACATGAAAGATCGGGCCACTGCATCCTGGTGTCCCAATTCCTTCCACTTAGCCTTCCACACCTCTGCCACCTCATCTGCTGGCCTGCGGCTCAACGCGTCTGCTACCACGTTAGCCTTACCCGGGTGGTACTGGATGTCGAACTGGTAGTCCTTCACAAACTCAAGCCACCTACGCTGCCGCATGTTCAACTCTTTCTGCGTGAACAGATACTGTAGGGACTTGTGGTCCGTGAACAGCTGAAACTTCTCCCCCAAAAGATAGTGCCTCCAAATCCGTAAGGCAAATACCACTGCTGCCAACTCCAAATCATGCGTGGGGTAATTCTTCTCATGAGGCTTAAGCTTACGGGAAGCATAAGCTATGGCCTGTCTCTCCTGCTGCAAAACACCTCCAAGCCCTTGCAAAGACGCATCGGTGTAAACCAAATACTCAACTCCCGGTCTCGGCAATGCTAACACAGGTGCTGAGGTCAATTTGTCCTTCAACTCATCGAATGCCAACTGACAGGCATCACTCCAGATATATGGCACACCCTTACGAGTAAGATGTGTCAAAGGACCTGCTATCTCCGAGAAACCCCGAATAAACCTCCTGTAGTATCCTGCTAAGCCCAAGAAACTACGAATCTCCGTTGGTGTCGTGGGCTGTCCCCACTCTCTCACCGCTGACACCTTCCCCGGATCGACAGATATTCCCTGGTCGGAAATAATGTGACCCAAGAACTGGACTTCCTTCAGCCAAAATCCGCACTTCTCATATTTTGCATACAACTCGTTCTGACGAAGTGTCTGCAAAACCTGCCTCAAATGCTCGGCTTGCTCCTCCTCTGTCTGAGAGTAAACCAGAATGTCATCAATGAAGACAATGACAAACTGATCTAGGAAATCTCTGAACACCCTGTTCATCAAGTCCATAAACACAGCTGGAGCGTTGGTCAAGCCGAAAGGCATAACCCGAAACTCATAAGAACCATATCTTGACAAGAACGCAGTCTTCGAGACATCCTCCTCCCTGATACGCAACTGATGGTATCCTGACCTCAAGTCAATCTTCGAGAAGAAAGAAGCTCCTCTCAATTGGTCGAATAAGTCATCGATTCGAGGCAACGGATACTTATTCCGTATCGTGACCTTATTCAACTCTCGGTAGTCCACACACAATCTCAGTGAACCGTCCCTTTTCTTCACAAACAAAACTGGAGCGCCCCAAGGTGAGGTACTCCTGTGAATAAAGCCCTGCCCTAACAGCTGCTCTATCTGATCCCGTAACTCTCGCATCTCAGCTGGAGCCATACGGTACGGTGCACGTGCTATAGGTCTCGTACCCGGTAGCAAATCAATAACGAAGTCTATCTCCCGACTGGGTGGTAGGCCTGGTATCTCCTGAAACACATCTGAATACTCCCTGACAACTGGGATAGAATCTAAAGGAATAACAACCTCCCTAGAGGTATCCTCCTCAATGTAATACAGATGAGCGGTCGATCCTCCCTCTGGGCGAGGCATCGCCACTATAAACATCTCCTGCCCCGGAATGGCAAAAACAATGCTCCCGCTGAAGCAATCAATCATGGCCCTATATGCTACGAGCCAATCCATACCGATGATCACATCATGAACATGCATGTCTAACACTAACATGTCCGCAGGTAATACCAAACCACCAACCTCTACTCCCACTCCCCGGCATATAAAGAAAATAAGTGACCCACTCCCTAATGGTGAGTCGACACACGTGACTGTGCTCTCTGCCGTAGCTAACAATCCTAAAGCTTTCGCGAAGTGTGTAGCAATAAAACAATGTGTAGCACCCGTATCAAATAACACCCGACCCATAGTGCCATGGATAGGAAACGTACCCTCGATCGCGGGCGGTGCCTGTGGAACTGCAGCCTGGTGAACGTTGTAGACACGTCCATACTGTAGCTGCCCCTGCTGAGCTGGAACTGCTGGAATGGGTGGCAATGCTGCCATCTGTGGCGGTGCGGGAAGAGCGACGGGAAACATGGGTCTCTGTGGCTCCTGTCGAGCACCCTGCTGCTGCTGTGGGGCCCTACCCCTATCAGGACAATCCTGCTTCTTATGGCCAGTCTTGCCACAAGTAAAGCACTTCCCTGGGAAATTCCCTCCCCTCTGCCCCTGCTGTCCCCGGCCCTGGTGGCCGTTACCATTCCTCCCTTGGCCCTGCTGGCCCTGATGGAACTGCTGCCCATTCTGCCCCTGTTGGCCCTGCTGACCGTTTGGACCCTGATGGCCCTGACGGAAACCTCCCTGTCCCTGCCTGTAGTTTCCTGACCGGAACCTCTTATTGTCCCCCTGCTGGGTACCCTGCTCAATCTGTCTCTGCCCCTGACCGGTCTGTGCCCCGCTGGCACCATGTCCTCCAGTCCTGCCCTGATGGCTAGACTCCCCTGACCGCTTGCCCTCGGCCATATGAAATCGGTGGTCCTGGCAGTGCAATAGTGCAGCGTTAACCACATCAGAATACGTGGCCAACGATAGGTTCCCTAGCAGATGCTGACGGATCCTCCAATTCAACCCATCAGTGAACTTCTCTATCTTCTTCTTCTCTGTTGGAATCTCGTCTGGAACGATATTCAACAGGTTAGTGAACTCGGCCTCATACTCGGCCACTGTCTTGCTCTCCTGCCTCAGACTCATAAGCTTCCTCCTCATCTCTGTATGAACTGCGGATGGAAAGTACTTGCGGTCAAACCGCACCCAGAACTCCTGAATGGTGAGGGTATCCCTCTCCTCCGCGGTGGTGATAGACTCCCACCACTGTAGTGCAGATCCCACTAGCTTGAAAGTAGTTAGCACCTGTTTCTGAATATCAGTGCACTCATGCATCCTCAAATGCCTTTGTATGTCCTTCCTCCATTGGCTCGAGACTACCACGTCTGAGCTACCTGCAAACTCTGGCGGATGCGCTTTCTGAAAAGCGTCACGTACACGCTCCCAAGCAGACGGGAATGCATTAACCTGTACTGGCGCGGCAACTGGCGCCTGAGGCGGTGCCTGCTGAATAACGGCAATCGCGGCATTCACCGCTTGAGCTACTATAGCTGCAACCTCAGTGGCGTTCAACATGCCCTGAACTGGAGCGGGCTGGGGTTCGGGCATTGCATTCCTGGGAACTCGTCGTGCACGTCGTGGAGGCATCTGAAATAAGAACAAAGTTTATAAGTTCACGGTTTATAAACTTAAAATAGCTGAAGAACGAAGCATACACAATAAGAGTACAACAGTCCTAAAATATAGGGCTCTATATCAAAGGAAACGTAGCGGAAACATAATAGTCGTACAGATCCTAAAGGACACTAGAACCTGATGCTCTGATACCACCTGTGACACCCCGACTAATTAAACACCGGGTAGCTACTCCTTTATAAAATTAACTCAAAATGCCAAGTTGGCTCAGTTAATAGCATCACTGTCGAAAACGTTTTATTATTACTAACCACCTAGTATTTAAAAAGTAAGTGCCAAATTTTATTAAATCTGATTAACATGCAACAAGAGTAATGAATAACTAAGTAACACCATTCACCATACTGAAGTAGAACGAATAACCATCACAAAATGTAAATAAACTCTGGAGGAAAAACTCCTCAATACAAATCCCACAACTGAAATGAATAACCGAAACTGAAATAACTAAAACTGAATACTGAGCAATACATGCTAGAGTCTGAAAACTAAAATGTAAAAATGTCTAATAGAATTGGGCAACATGCCCTACAACTGATAGATGCTGAGACTGGAATCCAAATGAGAGAGGCGTCTAAAAGCAAGTCCCTGTAGCTTCCACAAACAGCTACAGCTCGTCTTCTGAATGAGAATCCTATGCTTGGTGTCCTTGTGGCTGGGCACCTAAAATGGTTTTACAAGAAAATATATTTGAAAGCAAATGGGTCAGAGCCCGAAAGTGGAAATCATTTTAAAAAGCTGCAAGTGCTTTAAAAACATTTAAAACATTAAATGCCAAGTACATGTTAGGACGTGCACTCACATTAAATTCTCACCTCTCGACTAACTGTGCACTCCTAACGTAAGTACCCATCTATAACTACCCTTTCCACTAGCTAAGTGACAACGTAACTAGCTAGACTGCCAAAGGTTCTACCCATTTTACTCGGTTAATTTAACATAACAACGCTCGTAATTTAATAGAGGTTTAACGTAAACTCAGTTACTAACTATGCCATTGATATAACTATCAGCTAACTCATTATATAACTCGAAACAATACCGTAATATTTTTACAACATTAACATGAGGATTTCCATTAATTTAATGTATATTATTCACATCATAAATATACGATACAAGCACCCCGCAATCTAAGCTATGGTGCACACATACTCTGCTATCCATCCCGGTACATCACGTACATAAGGATCACATATTCCGAATCTCTCAGGAATAGTTCAGATAACACAAATCACAAATAGTGGAGGCGAACACAGTCACCATCACATGGGTCACGCACATACCTACGCTCCCATGATCAGCGGACTTATTAATATCACAATAAGTCTTTCTATGACCTATGTTCATCAAGGTACCAGTCTATATCCCCCCCGTAGGCACACAAGGATTAGAGGGTCCTAAGCGAATGAAACCTCCCGTGATAGCAAGTATGGTAGGTATGTCATACACATAAACTATATACTAAGCATTCACACATCTTAGATATCACCATTTTAATAAGGTATAAGCTACATCATAATACCATTATCCCAAACTTATATATTTCGAGTCACCCGTTAATATAAAGTTAAATTACCAACACGTCTCACGTCGTAGTCCCTTAACCTTAAAACCTATCTATAATATATTATTAGGTTCCGATTATTCCCAAATATAACATCTTTATTCCTAAGGTCTTTACTTCTGCTCTAAACCTTATTTCATCGAATTACACAATTTTGCACTATTAACCCAAACGTTACCTCTCTAACGAATTTCAATAATCTAGAATAATTCCTCGAATTGCATTCTAATTAAAATCCACTATAATAATCACACCTACTGGTCTTCCTTAAGGGTGAGGGTATTCATAAGTTCTCCAAACATATTCTCCGAGGGTTTCCGCCATTAAAATCAAATTAAGGAAAATTTTACTCATTCTGGGAAGGTCGATCGATCGACCTATGAATATCGATCGATCGATCTAGTCGATCGATCGACTGATGAATGTCGATCGATCGATCGAACAGGTATGGCTACGGACTGCTTCGTTCTGCAGATATAAAAACGTCCCAAACTTATTTCTAACGTATGATTCTCAGATATAACGTTATAGTAATGTCATATAACAATCCTACAATATTACTAATGTCCATAAATCAATATTTCAACAACTAAAGGCTACATATGGATCAATCTTCATCAAAAACCTAGTTTTTCTGATTTTTCTCAAGAACAGTCATGAACCTCATCTTAAATCCGTTTTTGGTATTACAAAAGGCAGTAATTCACATAATATGATCGTCCAGTAACATTCTACATGCAACCTATATCCCAAAATTCAAACTAATAACTCCAATCTTATGGGTTTTTCATTATCTTCCAAGAACATACAAAGTTTTTGAATAATCTAACATGGAAGAAGCATTCTCCGAAATTTAAATGGAATAAATCACTTGCCTTGGTTTGATTTCGGATTTGGTGTTGATTTGGTGAAGAATCTCTGCAGAATTCCTCTCTCTCTCTCTCCTTCTCCAAGCTTTCTTCTTTCAAAGGTGGCTATGGTGGCTAGGGTTTCCTTTGGGAGAGTTGGAAGACTAAATGATAACCTATGTAGCTTATGGGGTTAATAAAGGGTTGGTTGGGTCAATTCCTTATCAGATTACAACTCTCAATTTTCGTCACTTTTAATTACCCAAAAATACCAAATTACTAAAATACCCTTTAAGTTACCGGTATGGCCTAAAAATACCCCGGGACCCAAACTATACCCCCGGCTAGTGTTTTCTGACTATCTCGACCCTTCCGGATGCGTTGGTGCACTCAAAACGACCATACGGATTATAGATTTTAAATTCACTTTTATTAACAAAATAATATACCGTGACGCGGCGGTCCCACGCGTCTCAACAAAATTTCTAAAATGTCGTATATAAATCCCACGACAAATTTTATAGTACCAGATACATATATAATCATATATGCACATAATCAAATACCAATTCGCATCTCATTAGTATTTATAACCCGGATTAATTTCCAATTAATACGCAATTTAAATTAATTAATCCCAAAAATAATTATAGTCAAAAGTACGGGGTATTACATGAGATAGATCTGTGTAATCATGTACGGCTACAATCTTCCCATTAGGTGGAAATTTTTCATCCTCGTCCTTCTTTTGTACCACATTGACTCGTGATGAGGATTTAGTTTTGGATTCGTCAATGTGTTCCTCGAGGAGATCGACACATATAAGGTCCTTTAAGTGTCACCTGAATATCTTATAACTCTCTGCCAGATGACCTTGATCTTAGAAATAGGTGCACCTGAGATTGTCGTACTTATTATGATATGATTGGCCATCTTTGGAGGCTTCTTGAATAACAACTTACCCTTTATTTAAGGGAGTAACTTGTATATTAGTTCCTTAAATAAAGTGTTTATTGATTGTAGGTACTCTCATCATTTGGTGGTTTAGATCGTCCCTTAGAGGTATGGGTATTTGCCCCCTTTTTGGTAGAAATCGATTAGTTTCCTCCCTTAGAGGACTTATTTGAGTCATTCTTATTAGATTGCTCGAGAGTTTGTTTAGCTAGTACATTAACGTTGAGGGTCTCGTCCTTAACTTTGGCATATTTTTATATACGAGCCATGAGGTTGTCCATAGATGATGCATGCTTCTTGGTAAGGGATTGATAAAGGTCATCTGACCTAGCTAGATTGAACTTCAAGGATGAGATCGTCAACTATTCATTGTAGTTATCGATTTCATTAAACAACTTTCGATATCGCTGAGCATGCTTTTTAAGGGAGCCCTTTCTTTCATTGAGGGCGATCAATGAGTCAACTTCCTTTAACCTTACTTATAGTGGTAAAATAAGTCATGAAATGCTTGGCCAATTCCCTAAAGGAAGAAATTGACATAGGGTATAACTTATTAAACCACCTCATACCGATTTTTCCTAGAGTTAAAGGGAAGACTCAATATATAAGGGTATCATGATGTCTCTACGAAGATACTGACTACCCGTAGTATCTAACATAATGAGCTAGATCTTCCCTTCTATCGTAGGTGGTGATCTTCAAAACTAAAAAACCTTACTTTGAGGCTCTGATGCCTCTATGTATATAGAAAAAGGAGAGGTCGACCCGTGACCCGATGTCTTCCTAGCCAAATCATTTGGCATGGATGCCAAATGGCGTTTAGTCTCTCTTTCAACTCCATTTTGATGAATTCTCAAAGATCATCACTGCTAACTTTCTTCGATGGAGGCCTAATCTGGCTGAACTATTGTTGTGGATGGATTTTGCTCGTACGACTAGAGCTGGCCTCCAACTAGCGGTATGACGAGCCAATGTATGATCCATACGCGAGTGGTTAAATCGCGTAGCAAGTGGACTCCTTAACCTAGAATCCATGTCATAGCGGTTGGACCTATGACGCCTAGGAAACCAAATATTTCTTTTACTATGACGTTCGAGATTGTGGGAACTAAAACCATGCTCCTCAGATTGCTCGATTAGTTATTTCCTCAAAAGAGCAATTTATTCACCCAGTTCATTCAACTGATCTTCATAAAGATTAACTAACCATGATGTGGCCTTCATAGAAGGTGATTCTACAAAGGGAGTGTAACATTACTGGTTAGGTCCAGACCATCCTGATGTAGCAACCTCCATTTTCTCACGTGAAGGCTGACCAGGCACGATACACCGAAGATGGGGCTTGTCGATCAATTAATACCATTCTCAGCATGACGTATATTGTTATTTAAAAAGGCCGATACTTTAAACTTTATGAATAGCTCACTGATAATTAAACTCAAATCAACACCAACTAAATAATAAATCCAACATCAAGTAAAAGTCACAGCTCCAGCACAATGTAAATAAATAAATAAATATTGGGCTTATGCCCTTACAACATTTCCCAAATAAAATAACTAAACTCTGACAGAAAAGCACCTAGGCTAGAGTCAATAATCTGGAAAGTTGCTAAGCACGAGAGATCGCAAGGCTCGTACAACAACAATCCTGCTTTCCTTATCTAGAAATAACCTGGGGGAAAACATTTATAATTTAGGCCAGAACCCGAGGTGTGCAAGAATTAACTTATTTAATTTATGATGCAATAGTACAGTCGATGCAAAATAAATATTCCCCCTTCGTCACCCACATGCATTTAACACCTCACCCCTCATCTAAGTGTGATATTATTTGCATCTCATAAATCCCAAATAATAATTATGACAACGTCTCAAATTAATAATCATGGATTTGTCAATAATTAAATGATTGAATGTACCGACTACATATAATTATCAATAGCCGTAATATTCCAGTTTCATCATTTTCACATGAATGGTATAAACATCTATTATGCATTAAAGAATTACAATTGTCATTTGTGTCCACATTCTTAAACATTTCAGTTTATCTCATACGAAGTCCGGGTAATTATATGTATGTCTTTTATATATATATGACACACAAGGGCATCTACCTTTGGTGTCTAATTCTTTCTCTATCGGCAAGTTCGGAGGAATCCCTTATTCTAAGCCGATATCACAAAATACAATCGGTGACACAGGAATGGTCAGCGTCCAACTACCCCTCGTAGATGGCGCTTCCACATAGTACCTATATGACCTACACATCGTCAAGCCCACCTGTGTCGACGTGTGGTACCCAGTCCGAATGCATGAACCCCCGAGCCGATAGGACAGTCCACTGGTATGTCCACACAAATACATAATATTATATATTATTATCCCATATAATATGTATAGGTAATTACTCCATGATTACCATTAAAAGTCTAACCAAAGTCCACAACATTTTTTTCATTTATTAATAATTTACTATCTAATAAATTTACACTCCATAGAATGATTACTTAACCAACTAGTTAATTGTACTGTATTTTTAATAAATTCTTTATTTTCCCAAACCCGGTTCCACTTACTCACTTAGACTAAAAACTTCCCACAACTAAAATTCCAGGCCCAATACCCTTGTTAATGTTAATATTTACCATCAAATAAATTATTAAACTTACCCCTTACAATAATTACTTAACCAATAATTATTATCAATTAGAAGTGGACATATTATTACTTAATCACTAATTAAAGGTTCCCATTTTATCTTCCCTTGTTTACTCAATTTCAGTAGGCTAATCCAATTCAGTGATCTAACTCAATCCCAGACCCAAGTACAAAGGAACAAAAAAGGCAAAAATCACATCACGTCGCTCGAATGAGAGGAAGCCTCATTCGCACGTCATGACATGTCGTTCGAACGAGCTCCCACCTCGTTCGAACGACCCCCTTGTCCCTTTTTCCCACGTCATCTTCTTCCCAGAACCAACTATAACCCATAATTTATTTGACGTAGTCAAGAACAGTTAGAATAAAGCCTATAAGTTTAACTCGAATTTTATGTGTTCATAATCAATAATCTCCATCTGTTAAAGTCTCTACGTTTACGACATTCTTCAAATTTCCAATAGTATTTGATTCACAATAAAAGGGAATCCATCATGATATTTATACCAAAAATTCAGTCCATAATTAAATGGTGAGATCCTCTTAATCAATAAATTTAATACCCCCAATTAATCACCAAGAAAAATAATCTTAAGGAATCTATCATCCATTTTCAGATTTACGATACCTAAATTTCTTGGACAATTTCTACATAATAATCAATCTTCTACATGTGTTGTTCATCATCAAATCACTCAATTTAAACATAATTCCCATAAATTAAAGGGGTCATTACATGGATCAAGAAATAAATTGGAAACATAAATTAAGCAAGAAAATTCTTGCCTTACAGTTCTGTAGAAGAATGTCTCTTTGAAACCCCTTGATTTCTTACCTCTTTTCTTATCTTCTTAGTTTCTCCTTTCCTATCATGTAACTGTTGTTTTAGGTTTTATGGAATGATAGTAGGGGAGTGGTTTACCCCCACTTAAATACTAAATAAAAGGCTAATACCGAGTTGAGCCTAAAACCCAACTTTTGGACCTCCAAATGGACCCGAATCCATAACCTAACTAGTCCAAAAGTTCTCCGACTCATATACTTATGACCCGGGACCATTTCTAAATATTTAAAACACTAAACCGAGTCTCTAACGCTTCATAAAATGCGTCCTAATTATTTTTATTTCTCTTACATATTTTTATTATGTTAAAACGACATGCATCCATAAATTTGTTTATGTGTGATTTATTTTTCACTCGCAAACCCATTATGTCCAATTGAGTTTTATATTTATAAAATCGTGAATAAATGTTTAGTTAAATTAAAACTTTTACTCGCTTAAATTTTAAATATTCTAAATTTAATTTATTCTCAAAGTAAATCCGAAATCATTAAATTCATTTATGTCGTAATATTTTATTCTAAAAATTGCGGGGTATTACACGAGACGTATGTTCCATCGACCTTGTTTCACTATGAGGTAGATGGGACCTAATAGGAGCTTGTTCCTACCTTATGATTTATATCTTTGAGTGGATACAACTCCTAGAATATGAGCGGTAGGACTGGTAGGAACTCATACTGTATAAAGGACGGTATCTCTCAACACTGGGAGTTCAAATGAAATTTGCAACAGTCGACACCAAATTATAAGTGATATCAAACCCATAACAATTGAGATATTATAATTCAGCCAAATTAATGAATGTAGTATTAAAATAACATAAAAATTTTATGTGGTTTGGTAGGTTGGCATGTCTACATCCAAGATGGAAGGGAGAGAGAACTTTATTAGTGGAGAAAAGAGAAGATGACTACATTGCTAGGGTTGTTAGCTGAGAGTCCAAGCCGCGATTACAAGAATGTGATTAATTGTACCCCAAGCCATTGAGTTACCTACTATTTATAAATATAAGTGTCATGCACTTATAGGTCCTTCTCATGGTGATTCTCTATAAGCTTTGATCTTGTCTCTGAAGTAATAGAATTGTAGTATGCTTATAGACAACCAATTCTGATCATCGTCACTCTTGATTCTCCTTTAGCGGATCTATGATCTTCGGGAAACTACTTGACCTTGTTCTCTCACCGCTACGTGTCACGTCATGTGGCGTATTCGGCAAAAAATTCCTTCAACCATATATTCTTCACATATTATGTATTAATATTTTAAGGTTATTTTATATAAATTAATATATTTATGGCCATTTTTGTATTCACAATAAATATCTGTAAGGATTCTCATGGGAAAGTAAAATTTCCACTTATATTGGAAGGATTTTGATTCCATCCACGTTCTCACAAATGAGGTAATGTAATTTCATTGGGGACCTTATTCTCATGCAACTTAACCCCGCACTAAACGCAATTATCTTACATTTTTTCATACTTAATCGGAATGAATTGGATTCCTCCCAACTTTACCATGTACCAAACATGACATGAGGGCATAGAAAGAGAGAAAGATTGATGGTCGTTTTAAATGGTAGGTGCTAAAATTATACACATAAACCGAGGAGAATTAGGTCATTAATATGTTAAGCTTGGACATAGCAATAAATCACGTGATAACACGATAATAAGTTATTGTCTAAGAAATGTGCCTTTAATTTTTTGTGTTTAATAATACCAAATAAGATCTCTAACCTCAAACCATGTTAGAAATACTCAAATCATCGGGCGGAGGTCAAAACGCAGACATAAAGACCTCAACCCTTCAAGCTTGTAACTCAACGAAGATTTTAAGTCTCTAAGCCAAGCACATGGATCTCATAGAGTCCCTTTAAGATAACATCATATATATATAACCACCATCAAACCTTAGGGGTCGAAAGCATATTATCCCAAGATATGGACCTAAGTCATCATATAATGTGTCTAATCTCATAACTGATAATTATATGTTAATTCTTAGAGTATGGATGAAGGATTCCATACTCATTGTCACAACCAGAAAAGCTAGGCCAATGAGGAATCAATTTCATACAACCTCTTTACATCACAACAAGGGAAGGGCTTATTCATATGCAATCATTATAACCTCAATATCTCAAATCTATGACCTTGGAACCATCGTCTAAATATTTTTCCAAGCTCCCCAAACTAATCTAACGAGTTGGTAAACAAAACATTAATTTATACAAACCCCCACTCACCACTAACAGTTTGTCCTGAAGCATTAAATGCCATTTACTGCTCCCAGTAACCATTACCACTCATTTGCAAGACCTTTCGCCAACACTCCATTATCCTTTTGTAGTGGTAGAGCTCAATTACGGTCGTTTATGACTGTAAAGGAGATAATTTTCCTGGTCAAACCACCTATCCATCCACCCACTTTGGTCATGATGCAAATTTAATTTGGGTCGATTGTATATATACGCATATTCAACAACAACTTTAAGTGGACAGTAAGAAGTTCAGTTCTCTCTTTCAGACATTCACATCAACAACTTCAAATGGGTTGTAACACCCCGTATTTTTGAGTATTTACAATTGGACATTTAAATTACACGTGTGCAGGTAATTTAAATAAATTGAGAAATAGTGCGAATTTAAAATAAATATTAATTAGCGCGAAATGGATTAATATTTATGTGATTTAATATTTATTAGTGCGATAAAGTAAATAAATTAATGTCAAATGGTATCACGTCGTAAGTGGGTAAACGCGGCGGGATTCGACTGGATCTCAATCAGGACACATGTGTGGGTGATATTAGGTTGAGATGAGATAATTATGATTAGTGACTCGGATGATGATCTCAAGTGAATGGTTGATCCAGAATGGGTCAAAATAGTTTAAATTAAGTACCAAAGGGTAGTGATGGGGTTTCAGAGGCTTTTTAGACTAAACGGGACCAACATAGGGTTATAAGGTTCATTTTAAAATAGTAGGTTAACCTAATTCCAGGTTTGACCTATATAATGATAGGTTTGGGGTGATAGAACAACCATATTATCATATCAAAAGTATAAGTTGTTATACCAAGAGTTTAAAAAGAAGTTAAAGAGAAAAGAGAAAGGAAATCAAGGAATTCAAGAGGAAAACCAAAGGGGCTCGAGAAGAGATCAATTAGGAGAAGCTTTTGGGAGATTTCTGGGCTGGGTTTATCATCAACAAAGTCAAATTCAGACTCTACATATTGATTAAGGCAATTAATTAACTTGCTTAGTATTTTATGTTGCAATTTAATTCATATTAGAGTTAGTGATAAATGTTTTGGGTGGGATTCACATGTGAAAATATGGGATTTTGGGAATGATTTTTAAAAGTGAAAGTGATAATCATTCTATATGAATTTTGGTTTTAATCTAAATAGAAAGTTTTATTCTTAAATGAGAAAGACTAAAGATTAGTGGAAGTTTGTGATTTAATTAAGAAGTAGTGTAATTCTCAATTAAAGTAGTGAATTCCATGATTTTAATGACGTTTAAATGGAGTTTAATATGAAATTAAGAAGAAGCATATTTAGTAATGATGGGTAATAGATTTTGTGGGTTGAATTGGTGTTAGGAATTGAATTGGTTGAGAAGAAAATATGAAAATTCATACTTGGTAACAAGAACAGGGCCTCTGCTTAGAATCAAATAGATTCGGCCTTCACAGGCGAATCGATTGGGGCCTAGAAGTCGAATCGATTCTGACATGTTATGAAAACTTGTTCGGGGTATTTAGCTTAATTCAAAATATGTTTAGTATTTTAGCGATATTAGAGAGTCCATAATGACGTATTGGGACTTTTGAAAATTACGATTATTTTTGTGACCTTGGGTTAAATGGGGATTTTATCGGGGGTGAAACTTAGGGTATTTGGGATGAATAATACTCGGGAATTTGAAATACTGAATTTTCAAGGAATATTCATGTAGAAGGGATACGGGCTAGTGTAGAATGGTTACGTGCCCAAAATATTATTATAAAGGATGAATTAATTAAATATATATATATATATATACACACACACACACACACACACACACACATATATATATAGGGAGAGGATCACAAGTGGACCTAAAGAGTGGACTTTTTAATGGACCTTACAAAAAAACACCTAACCCATTAATTTTAATTCCTACGGTGTAATTGCTCCGCGCCAGCGGCAACGAACACGCGTGACACCCTTACACTAAAATCCCCCCTAACCCCACCCTCACCCCCACCCCACAACTTATATGCCCATTAAAACCTTAGGCAACCTGATTTGCAAGATTGGATTATCTTAACATGTCCAGCACTGATCGACGGTGTCCATCACTTCAGATCTAATTGCTAAATTTGGCAGCAACAAAAACAAGATAGAGCAGTATATTCACCATCGTCCTCACAGGAAAACAAATCAAAGATGAGATAAATATGAGTCGGTGATGTTGGTCGCCGAAATTTAGTTATGGGTTTCAGCTTGGGGCGCTGGAGTTATAAGCTCGGCGGTTTGGGCAGTAGCGCTAGAGTTGAGAGGTGCGGGTTAGAGGTCACCGCCAAGGTCGGAGTATGTCGCTGGAGGTATAAGGTTTAAGCAGGGTAAAGTCATCGGAGGTATATGTTAGGGAGGCTGTTGGGGGTGGGGGGTAGGGGGTGGTTGTGGGTAAGGGGGTCTCGTGTCACCCGCATGTCCGCCGGCGCAGACCAATTACACCATAAAAATTAAAATCAACGGATTATATATATTTTTTGTTAAGGTCCATTAAAAATTCCACTCTTTAGGTTCACTTGTGATCCTCTCCCTATATATATTAAACATGTCACTCTAGTGGAGATGCTATCGGTGGAGGTTGTGCGCTGTGGACGATCTCTCCTGGCGAATCTCAGCAGGTGTAGTATCGGACCCCAGGGTCATAGGTATGTGCATGCCCTCACTATGTGAGGTTGGAGTCCAAGTGGAGTAATGTGGTATGGTTATGACCCACTGACTTAAGACTATGACCACCTCCAGTTACCTTTACGATTTGGGTTCGGTGGTGCAATTTTGACCTCGTGGGCCAGGATGATGTGTATATGCCCTGACACTCGAAAGCATACTAGAGATTCACATTCAGTGAGTTATTACTCTGGGAGATTGCGATTATACATATATAGTGCACGATATTTAGGTATGTATACTTGATGTGATATGAAGATAGGTATATAAAAGTGAAGAAAATTACATACGGGCATAAGATACTAAGGTATGAACATTGAATTAATAACTAGTGAAAGTTATTTGAAATGAATTGATTTAATTATAACTGTTAAGCAGATGTGAAAGCTAGTTATATAAAACACGTGTGTCACGGAGTAACGTGTGAACTTGAGGGTGGATTGAGACATGTTAGGCTGGGTAACATAACTAGGGGTTAAAATGCATACGTTAGGTGCGCACTCTCGTAGTTGAGGGGTGACGATTATCTCATGAAAGTGCGACACCAGTTTAAATATGGAATAATGCACACATATTTATTATTGCATTAATTTTAATTACTTGCACAATATTTTTAAAAGGTTTTGGGCTCTGACTCGTGTCAAAATATTTTTAAAAACTTGTAGGTGTCCACCCATAGGGACGCCAAACATGAGTAACCTTTCCAGGTTATCGGAGCTACAATAACTGTGGAGTGCTTGTAGGGATTTCTATAGCCGTTTTCTATATTTGAGATTCTGGATAGGACTCAGTCAGTTACTATCCATGAATCCTTTTGAAAAAATATCTTTTATATATCACGACCTTCGTCATTGATTTTTTTCCCACAAAGAATGGTGTCTTCTCTTCAATGATGTCTGGCTTTGTTTCTCGCAATCCTGTTATTGGTTGTGTCCCCAAAAGTCTGGATGACTTATTATTTGCTAAAAGTTTGGTTCAATGAAGCTTGACTTCATTGCAACAAACTCCTTGTGAACCGATCAACGAAGATGCCCAAATTTCGTATTTGGAGAAATAGAGTGGTTGGATTGCTTTGAAAGACGTGTAGATTTGGTTCTAAATAACTTTTGTAGCCATATCTCATTGATAGATTGGTTGATGACTTTCTATATTGGTCAACGACTACGTAATGTAGTTTATGAGAGATTATCTTACAAACTAGAGGCTATTTACGTAAGCGTTATCCCTCATTAACATATATGAGGTTGAATATTTTTTATGTCTTATTTTTTAGAGAGAAAAACATTTTATGAAAATATAAATTTCCTGTTAAAGTTTTTATCAAGCCTCTTGGTATTTTTAGATATCTTAGTTTTATTTAGATTTAAATTTATTTGAAGTTTGATTACTTATTTTCAAAGCTTGAGTTTTTTTTTCAACTTTGTTCTTGAGAAACTTTAAATCTCGATACACCTCATATATATTTTGAGTGAGTAAAAAACCTTTATACACTTCCTTCAATCCTTAACACTCTCATATATTGGGAAGTTAGAAATACAATTGGTGGATTATTTTGATTTAAATTTTCATTGGAGCAAAGGTTCATCTTTAATTTAAAGAAGATTCCAATTTGTTTTGGTTATGAACGCACTAATTTTAGAGTAAAACATGTCATGGTCATGAAGTAGTGGCATCTTCCCGAGTGTGAAAGATATTTAGTGGAAGTTATGCGGAAATGAGTGTAACACGTAGTTCCATCTTTTTATGCCCTACTATAGTTCATTTATTGTTTGATCAACACGAAGTTTTGTCCCTATACATCCTCATGCCGTGTGATTATTATTCACATTTTAATTCATCGTTTTAGCCTAAGAAGATAAATATGGATTTGAACCATTTTGGTAAACTATATCACATATTTCTCCATAAAATTAATTAAATAAAAGTATTACCTCAATCTTGATCTATTGATTTTCCTTAGTCGTATACGCTACACGCACAAGCTCACACATGAATATAGGGACCCTCATATATGTTATATCTTTGGGGCTTGGCGCCTTAAACTTTACTATGTTAGGAATTATACACCTATACCACATGCGTGCTACAAAATCTACCTCAGTAATTAAGGAACACACAGTCACAAACGCCGAACGCTAGATCATGGACCATTGTACTCCATTATTATGGAGGAAGAGAGAGGTTTGGTGACTCGAGTGTCACCTTTATTTCCCTTAAAAGTGGAAGGATGAGTTTAAATAGGCACAAAGGCCTTTGGAACAAAGGGAGTAGCTATGCCCTCAGCAAAGAGAAATGTTTTAGAGGTTTCCCCCACCACAATAAGAAGGATGGCGTCAACAGTTGATTGGTCGGATACTTAATGAATGTCCATGTAATAAGAAAGATAAAATAAGAAAACTTACAAAAGCAAAATGACAAAAGATAAATAAATCAAATGACTAGGTTACGATGGAAGCATGGGCAAAAAACCAAGGCAATATCTCATATTTATAGCCTTCAAACCGTCATCTGCTTTAACAAGCATGTTTGTGCTCTCTAATGGACACGGTGACTCAGTTAACCCCATATGGGGCATTGGATATTTTGTCTTCTTAATATACCTGCAATGATGACAATTAATATATCCCCTTATAATACATACAACAACCAATATGGGATATTAACAATACCAAGTCTCCAAGCCTCATCCAAGGACCTTATCCTAAGGGTCTCAAGTTCACAAATCTCTTTAGAGAATTCGACACCAAAGTTTCCTCCATTGTTGACACACATAACCAAAGGCTATGTACCTTGGACGAGCTTCCCTTATGGAGAAAAAAGGTTCCTTTAAAGCAAACTATTGCCTTGGGCATCCAACAAAGATCTTAGTGTTAACGAGCGAAGACTCCCTAGGGCACCGCGACTCACCTATAAGACCCTTATAGTATATCCTTGCCATTTAGAGTGGTTTGACACCATGAATCAATCCCGCTAAGCAATATATATCACCATAAAAGGTATATTGCATGGGTTAATCAACACTAAGGGTGAAAATGAGCCGAGCTTAAGGTTGCTCAAGCTTAGTTTATAAATTAAAATTAGCCTCAAAATATGTTTAAGGTTGGTTCATTTATATTATCATCCGAGCTCGAACGAGCTTCTAAGAAAACGAATACGATTTGAGCTCGGATAACTTGGTTAATTTACACTAGTTTAGTATGAATATTAGTGATTGAGTCGAATTCGAGCCTAGCTCAATAAGATAACGAGCTTAAAATTTTGTTAAATCTTGGATAATTTATTTTATGAGCCTGTCTCAAACGATATTTTTTCCGAACGAAAACGAGTTGAATTTTAGCTTAGTTTATTTTACAACCCTAATTAACACCAACAAAGATTATCCAACCTTATCCAGGGGAATAATCCTCTTTTGCCTCACCACAAAGCCATATTGCGGCCTCAACCACCCTCAAGAAACCTTGGATTCCCAAGTTCAACCCAGTAAGGAGAATAATATCTCCTTATTTGATCTAACAGGTTAGTAGCGGGTACATTTCGTCTATAAAAAAAAAACGCTCAATAGATAAATAGTTCGTGATGCATTAAATCACACTTAATTTTGTCATAAAGTATAACTCATGACTTGCAACTTTTCCATTATCACTCTATCACATTTCTTATAATAAAAAAACCTCATTGTATTCCCCCTAAGCTTGTAACAAGTTGAAGACGGTACAAGTATACCATAAATCATCTATGATTCGTCTAATATTTAGTAGGAGTGGGTCCTACCCAATTACCTAATGATTATTTATCTATATCAACATACCTAAATCCATTATGGATTATAGACCTGGTTACCCATTTACTATTAAAATTTAGCAAAAAATAACACACTTTTGTTTTTTATAATCTCGTCAAAATATTGTGTAAAATTTATTTTTTTTCCCTATAGAATCATGACTAAACTTGGGAAGTTTTGTTCCATTTTTATATTAAATTGAAGATTCAACAAACTAATATTCAAATAAACTCTAAAAAAACAATTAAACCATTATTCTTTCATATATAAACCATAAGTCTTAACCCAAACTAATGGATAAAAACTATAAAACCAAAACAAACAAATTGTTCTTCCAAAAGAAAAATAACACCACCGTGATTAATATATTTTTCTATAAAATGTAATAATATTTGTTGGTATTTAAATAATTATAATCGAGTTAGGTGTTAATCAAATCGGAGACAGTAAAACCATGATCGACTCGTCTAACATATGTATAATCATGTAATAAGGTAAATGAATATTAAAAAATGCTTAAACCCACTAAACGGGTTCGGGCCCAAGTTCGGTCCATTACAAGCTTAGGGACTTCCTCTTTGATGGCATCACATTTCACTATCTTTTGGTGCTTTAGTACGATCAATCAAATCCACACGTACCAAAAGATAACAATGTAAAGAGAGAAAAGCCCATTTCCCTTCACCCCACTTGTAGTTAGCTAATTTAATGATTTTGGGGGGTTAAGGATGCCGCTAGTGTATTCCCGATTTTTTTAGTAACGCGTACATTAAGTTTTATAATGTGTACATAAATTTTGTTGAAAAGATTTTTATTTGTATTATTACATACTCTAATTTTTACGATATACACGTGCTAATTTCGTGTATATCAATTATAAGGTATATGTTAAGGGTTAAGGACCATAGTGCTAAAAAACATGAAGTGAATTATAACAAAAAATATCATTGGTAAGTGACTAGAATAAAAAGATCACATAATTCAATTAAACTCTTCTAACCAATAATAATCTATAGTATTTATCTATAATACATATATAAAATTAAGGTACCGATCACGATTTTAAATGTGGAGATGTTAAATGGAACCCATCAATATCATTACTTTTTTCTTTCTATTCCTAAATCCATTATCTCTTCCCCATATGATGTCCATTCTCCTCTTCAGAAAAAAACATTTACTCATCTCTCTCTCACCCCTACCCCCACACCCACACTCCATTATATTGTATCTCCTACACCGATTAACCCTGATCGTCTTCGGTGATAATATTCGATCTTTTTTTTTATTTTTATCTTCGGTGCTACCATACTTCAAGAATCAACTTGCTCTCTCTCACAAATAAGAAAGGGGTCGGGTTATCTCTCACACAAAAAGACTGGGTGGTTGATTGTATTCTGCACGTGTTGTTTGTGTCGTGTGTATATGATTGTCGTGTTTAATTATGTATGTTGGGTATTTCCCCACCACCCATTTTGTTCTTCAAATTATGGATCATGACAAGAGAAAAAACGGACACTTTTTGTAATCATTAAGTAATAATAAGCATGGTTAGTGTGCAATCCATTACTGGAAAATTAAAGTGAAGATGTTTGATTCTTTCAATTGGATCTCTTAGTGCTAAAACAATTTTTTTTTTTTACATAGAAAATAAAAATCTATTCAATACATCATTTCTTAGAATTATACTCCAATCAAATGTCAAACAATACCACCAAGCTCCATTTTACAACAAAGCACCTTTATTAGAGGCCACCTAGTGGCCTGTTTTATTTTGTTCCCTACTCACCCAACAAAATTAAATATTCCACCGATGTTTTAATTGCATAAAGTCATTGATGATATAAGCTAGTTTACTTGGAGGTTTAGCTTTTTTAGTGCAATTACCCATTAAGTTTTAATTGTCATTTTCAATAATTACTCGTTTGATATTAAATGCTTGTATCATCCAACACGCATCCCTTATATCAAAGGCTTCACAACCAATAAGGGGAGTTTGCCCAACAGTTTTTTCGAAAAATATTGATTACCTATCCTTTAAAATCTCGCGTAGTGCATCCAATTTTGACCCTTGGTGAAAAGAATGAACCATCTACATTAATGTTGACTCTTCCCATTAAAGTTGGGACCCCTTGAACGTTTATATTCTCACACACTCTAGCCCCTATTAGTTTGGGCTCTAGGCTATTGGTCATTATGTATCTAGTCTCTCTCATTAGGCCTTTAACCACATAGGAGGACGAATACTGAGTGCTATTAAAGACTGCATTATTTCGTCTTTTTCCAACGGTTCTACAGGACAAAAGGCAAAATATATCAATTGCCTTTATATGTGAAGAAAATCCCACCACTATGCCATTCAACCAGATTAAAACAGAGCGACCATTGGCTGGAGACCACACATTGTGGAGATCACATTCTTTCCATATTTCCTTTACCCCCTTACACCAAAGCATCATAAGTTCAATCGACTCTGTCTCCCTTATATAAATTAGGCAAATCGAAGAGAGACACATTTTCTAATAAATAGGCTTGAGTTTATAGCCATAGCATTATTACAAACCTCATGCCCTCTCACCTACGAACCTAAAAATAGGTCCCATATGGCGAGGGACCATTTTTTTTAAATGATAAAAAAAATATAGGTTGATTTTTTTTTGTGTGCGTGGGTTTTATAAACATTTCAAGAAAAACTCTCAATCATTGACCTATTTATTTAAAATTATAAAAAAATCATTTTGAGTTGATATTTTTAAAAATACCCTAAAATGTTTAAATCCACCACAAAAAAAATCACCTACGTTCATTGTCAAGAATCTTCTTACAAACCTTTCAAAGAAAATATTTAATTTTATGGGAAGACTCAACCACCCAAATGACTTTTCCATGCTAAAATATTTGATAATGAACTTTAAAAGACTTTTTTTTTGCCTTGTATCAATTTTAACTTTTCAAATTTAGTATTATTCAATACTACAAACTAGTCTAAACTAAACCATATTTCCATGTCCTATATCGATCCATCAAAATTTGATGACATCATAATCCCCTCAAAGAAACCAAACCATTTGGTAGTCTCGTGAGGGTTATTACGTATATAATGGGTAAGCTCTTAAATATCGCTAAAGTCCAACCTGCTCACATCACCTACCATAAATCCAGTGCTATATATATGACCCAAGTTATCGGATTACAGTAATCAAAGCTGAACTGTGTCCACTGAGCACATTTATTTATAGAGGTGAATAAACTCACAAGTCACTTTTTCTCTCATTCTAGGGTTTCAACTTTGAACAAACCCTAACATTATAACATGGACAGATCAAGATCCAAACGTTACTATTACGACCAGGATTATGATTCTGAAACCCTACCTAGAACTAAACAACGCTACAACAACAACAACCATTACAACAACAATAATCATCACCGGAGAGTGGTGAATCCCGGTAACCGGAAAGTTCAGGATACTTCATTAATGGTGACAACTAGTTACCGGATTTTATGCCATGATGTTAAGGCTGGTGGGGTGATTGGGAAATCTGGGAGTATAATTAAGGCTATTAGGCAACATACTGGGGCTTGGATCAATGTTCATGAGTTGATTCCCGGGGATGAGGAGAGGATAATTGAGATTTCGGATACGCGGAGGCGAGATCCGGAGGGGAGAATGCCGTCGTTTTCGCCCGCGCAGGAGGCGTTGTTTTTGATACACGAGAGGATACTTGAGAGTGAGGGGGGAGGGGGAGGGGGAGGGTTTGGGAGTTTTGATGAGGATGAGGAGGAGTATGGGATGAGGGGAGGGGGGAATAGGGTGGTGAGTAGGTTGGTGGTGAGTAGGATGCATGTGGGGTGTTTGTTGGGGAAAGGGGGGAAGATTATTGAGCAAATGAGGATGGAGACCAAGACGCATATTAGGATTTTGCCCAGGGATAATAGCTTGCCGAGGTGTGTGGCCTTGTCGGAGGAGATTGTTCAGGTGAAGTGATTTTAGTTGCATTGCTTGTTTTGATTAATTGGTGGTAAAATTAGTGAGCGATGTTACAAATGTGGGTTTGTATGTGATACTATAACACGACATGACCTGGCACAAATTTGGGTGCTAAACCACTTCACCCATTAAATATCGGTCTTTGTATGCGATAGTATAACATGACACGACCGGACACAAATTTGGGTGCTAACCCACTTCATCCGTTAGATATTGTTTAAAACCGTTAAAGATATATTAATCCAAGTAAATAAGAGATCTTAGTAATTTATATAGTTTAGTGTTAATTCGCCCATAGTGATTTTTTGTTTTCTTGATTGGTGGTAAAATGCTATGTTACAACATTGTTTGTATAAGACACAACACGATAACATGTGTATTAGGTTTTTGCGGAGGTGAAGTGTTTTTGGTTCCATCATATGTTTGGAATTTGTGGTTGTCAGTTTTTGTTTTGCTTGATTAGTGGTGAAATTAGGGAGCTATGTTACAAATGTGGGTTTGTATGAGACACAACACTATTACACAATGTGATTTGACACAAATTTGGGTGTTAACCCACTAAACCCGTTAGATATTGTTAAAGACCGTTTAAGATACATTAATTCAAGTAAATAAGAGATGTTGATAATTAATATAGTTTAGTGTTAATTTGCTCATAGTGAATTTTTGTTTTCTTGATTGGTGGTGAAATGCCATATTACAATATGGGTCGTATAACACACAACACAATACCATGCATATCAGGATTTTGCTGAGGTGAAGTGTTTTTGGTTGCATTGGGTGTTTGGAATTTGTGGCTGTGAGTTTTTGTTTTGCGTGATTAGTGGTGAAATTAGGGAGCTATGTTGCAAATGTGGGCTTGTATGAGACACAACATTATAACACAATGCGACCTGACACAAATTTGGGTGTTAACCCACTTCACCCCAACGATATTGGTAAAAACCGTTTACGATACAGTAATCCAAGTAAATAAGAGATGTTGATAATTTATATAGTTTAGTGTTGATTCGCTCATAGTGTTTTTTTGTTTTTGTTGATTGGTGGTGAAATGCTATGTTACAATATGGGTTGTATAAGACACAACACGATAACATGCATATTTGGATTTTCCCGAGGTGAAGTGTTTTTTGGTTGCATTGGGTGTTTGGAATTTGTGGTTTTGAGTTTTTGTTTTGCTTGATTGGTGGTGAAATTAAGGAGCTATGTTGCAAATGTGGGTTTGTATGAGACACAAAACTATTACTTAATGCGACTTGACACAAATTTGGATGTTAACCCACTTCACCCGTCAGGTATTGTTAAAGACCGTTTAAGATACATTAATTCAAGTAAATAATAGATGTTGATAATTAATATATTTTAGTGTTAAATTTGCTCGTAGTGAATTTTTGTTTTCTTGATTGGTGGTGAAATGCTATATTACAATATGGGTTGTATAACACACAACACGATAACATGCATATTAGGATTTTGCCGAGGTGAAGTGTTTTTTGGTTGCATTGTGTGCTTGGAATTTGTGGTTTTGAGTTTTCATTTTGCTTGATTGGTAGTGAAATTAGGGAGCTATGTTGCAAACGTGGGTTTGTATGAGATGAAATTGTATAACACAAGACGACGTGACACAAATTTGGGTGTTAACCCACGTCACGTGTTAGATATTGTTAAAAACTGTTTAAGATACATTAATTCATGTAAATAAGAGATCTTGATAATTTATATAGTTTAGTGTTAATTTGATCATAGTGAATTTTTGTTTTTTTGATTGGTGGTGAAATGCTATGTTACAGTGTGGGTTGTATAAGACACGGCACCAAATGACACAAATTTGGGTGGACACTTCATGTTTCCGAGTCATAAAGCTAGAATTTCGTGCTCTTCACATGTTAAAAACCATTTAAATCCATTAGTTTAAGTAAAAGATTGTTATATTATTTATATAGTTTGGTGTTAATTTGATTATAGCGAATTTGAGTGAATGAGATGTTTAGTAATGTTAGTGAATTAATGACACTAATTGGGTTTGTTAACATGTGTTAAAACTGTTAAAAATGCATGTATTCTTCCAATTTTCAAATCACCCACTTCCAAGTTGTATTTTGGATTATTTTTTTTGTAAATGATCTCATTATGGAGATCATGTATACCAAATTTGGTTGAAAAATATATTTTTTGTTATTTTTTTAAAAATGGGTATGTGCATAGGTATGTTGGAGAGCTTCACTGCATATTTATAAGCTTGTATCTTTATTAGGCCCGACTTGGATTTGGCGCGATCATTAATAATCACACTAAATGAGTATAAAACAATCAAGCTACTCGAGATCTGCTCATTTTCATTTGCTTAGAACTCGTTCGAGCTCGGGTCGTAAGATAAACAAGCCAAGATTGAACATTTTTTAGGCTTGTTTACGTTTTCAATCCATGGTTGAGCAACCTTGAACTCAATTTTGCTCGAGTCATGTACACCCTTATTCAACAATGCCCTCCTCATAAAAGGGGTCTTATGTATACCAAAGAGTCGATAATAGTCTAATAGACAAGAGTCCTATCAACATATTCTTCTCCTTCTCTCTGGGTGATCCGTTGATGCTTATTTTTCTGTTGGGGATTAGTGCTTTTGTAGCTAGGACTCTTTGCCATATTTGCCAATAATCTAGGAATCGTCCTTGATTTGGTCACTTTGCTGCACTGTGCTACTGGTACTAAATCGGTGACTGACCTACCCATAGCTAAAAAAGAGATCAGAGCCACAATTCGTGTCAGCCGAATTTATACTCCTTCACTACCTTCAAGGGCCAGGTCACCCATTTATATATGAAACTAGTAAGATCAAACACGATAAATGTTACACGACTCGACATGACCCGTTGCTAGCTACTAGTTTTGGCAGAGATATTTGCTGAATTTGGTCTCCGACTTGAAGGAACCTAAATTGTTTGAAATTTCATATTGTTTCTCTACTCTGTATAAGCAGGGTATTGCTGTGATGAATATGTGGGCTATAGAAAATTCCTACACCAACATCACCGGGGCAAAGACAATTTCAGAAGTGAGAAACTCTAGATTATTATTTTGGGTTATTTTGACTTGGAAACTCAATACTGGTCTATATAGGTTTTCCTACCTCCATAATTGTTTGTTAGACTTTGGTACTTTTTTGTTCTTGCTGAATGCAAGTATTTAGCTACTTAATCCACCAAAGTCGAAAAATTACAATCAACACTGATTCAATTACATTCAGCGACGAAAGAAGTACCATAGTCTAACAAGTCTAAATACGACATTAGCGAGGTACCCAACCCAAGTCAGAAGAACGCTATCAATCTTAGTTTTTGCCCATAGTAGGGCTTGAAGTTCATCCATGTACTGGATGCCTGTCTGTGGGAACTATAGATCTTGATGGATACTAACATGATGAGAAAGACGCGGCTTAACAATTAAGAGTCATTTTAATATAAAATATTCTGCTAATGACTGTTACAGTAAGGATATGCCTTTACTTCATAAGCAGTGTCTACTGCCTAATTTAGAAAGTATGGAGGCCCGTTTTACTGTAAAGCCTTCAATCATTGGTATTGAAGAATCTGTTTTAGCGACTCATAGCTTTCACTTATACCTTGCTAATACTAACTGGCTCCCATGTTTTTTCGTGATCTAAGGGCTGCTTTTCTTCCTTCCCCGGCCCTCCCTCTCCCCCCCCCCGACCCAAAAATCAACTGTTATGTACTTAATCTGGCTTTGACTTTTTAAGCGTTCCATATGAGGTAGCTTAAGACAGAGTCAGACTTATCCTGTCTTACCCATTTAAAACCTGACCTCTCTCTCTCTCTCTCTCTATATATATATATATATATATATTATTCTGGATTTTGCATAGGTTTTCTCCATATATTATCAATGGGTAGGGCTGCAAACGAACCGAGTCTTACGATTCTCAAGCTCGACTTGGTAAATTTTGAATGTGTTCGAACTCGAATCGAGCTAGAGCCACAACCTGTTCAAACTCAGCTCGCTTAAACTTGATACACATTTGAACTCGACTTGGCTAGGCTCGGGCAAAGTATACGAGCTGAACTCAAGCTCTATTAGAGCTCGAACTAGTGTTTGGTTGTGTTAATTTCAAGCTCGTGCTCGAGTAGCATTTATTTTATTCATTTTTTTAAAATAAGGGATAAAAGTAGTCAAATGTGAACCGTAAATTTGTAATTGTCAAGAATATGTGATTCGCAGTATAATCAAAGTGCTATTCACAGCATAATGTAGAGTTCATTCTCGTTTTTTAATAAGCCAAAAATACTTCCAAATTTTGTGATTCACACTTGTAATATATCAAGGTTCTAAAAAACGCGGGGCGTGATCGAGGCGTGGAGGCCAAGCCTTAAGCCTTAGAAGCTTAGGCGGGCCTTAGGCGTAAAAAAAGTGAAAAGGCGTTTAGGCCTTCTTAATATATTTTAATATTTTTTAACCATAACAAGGCTATTAAAATACTAAAATTGTATATATTATAAAAATATGTCTGAATATTTGCAAATTAAAATACTATTTGATTATTTTGGATGAGACAATGGTCCGGTTTGTAAAAAAAATCTTTAAAAGGCGTTATCGTTTCACTAAAACATTGTTGGTTTTAGAAAAAAAGTGCGCCTTGAGGGTTTTACCAAGAATAAGGCGTAAAATCTTAAGGCGAGATGTTTCTCCCAAACCTCAAGCCTAGGTGGGTTTTTTAGAACAGTGCAATATATTTAAGAAAATTAAACAAAAAAAGACCAAGACATTATAGTGCTAATTAAATTTTCATTTTTGTAATGCCAATAATAAATCCAATTACATTCCCATAATGCCAGTAATAAATCCAAATTACATTTCCATAATGCCAATAATAAAACTAAAACACGTTTCCAAAATATCACAAAACTAGTTAAAATGTAACTACATTTCCATACTCTTGAATCTCATATTTTTTTTACAGCCCCACAAAAGAACATCATAAATCGATCTCCGCGTCGAGTAAACAACAACAACATTCAGCAAAAATCACCTATCAAGCAACAAAAATTGCAACCAGCAACAAAAAACAATGTATTCCAAGCTCGTCAACCTTTCATTAAAAAAATAACGCACATTAGTATCAGCAATCATCACCTAAAATTGATATGCTATGAAATAGTTTAAAAAAAAGGGCGGGGGGTGGTTGTGTAGAAATATATAAAAAAATGGGCTGTCCAGAACTTTAAAAAAACATTAAAAAAACAGTGGGCTGTCCAGAAATATTAAAATATAAGTGGGCTGTCCAAAAATATAAACAATTGTGGGATGGGTTCAGAAATATAAAAAGAGTGGGCTGTCCAAAAATATTATAAAAAAGTGGGGGCTGTCCAGAAATATAAACAACTGTGGGCTGGTTTGCAATTTTACTAAACTTTACCAAACGAGTTTCTGCAATTATGTACTTTACCCCCTCCCGAACACAATCAATGACGTTTCTCCAATTAAAGAGAGCCTATCTTTCACCCACAAATTAACAATATGGGCACAACATCTCACATGAAAAAGCTTCCCATTAAAAGATAATTGTGTTTTTAAAGTGAAGTTATCCTTAAGGTTCCTTAACGTGACATCATTGTATGTAGCATTATCTACTGTTATGGTCTCAACTTTGTTTTCAATCCCCAAGCCAAGTAGACACTTATGTATAGCATTGGCAATGATAACACTTGAGTGGGGAGGTGGGACATTACAAAAGTTCAATGCACTTTTTGTAATTTCCAGTTGGAACAAATTCAGCGCCATTTGATAACCATGTATTTCATCCTCCGACTTCCCAATTTCTACAAGTTAGTAGTAATACTAACACTCTAGCAAAATTTTCAACTTTCTTTTTTCTATATCATAAACTTTGACGCAATCACTTTTTGCCGTGGTGCAAGTTATATTTTCCCAATACAAATTGCATGCCCCCATGAATTTAAATAACACATGTTCCACCATTCTAAATGGATAGTCATGAAATAATATCATATGTGCACAAAGTTATCTTACCTTTGCTTGATCGTATTTAATGTTTGAGATGGTTGTTACTTTATCTCCAGATTTGTTGGTATCCTCCTCAAAAGCCAACTTCTTTTGTTTCCTTTCTTCAATTATACAATCTCTTACGTGCCTAAGAAATTGTTTGCAGAACCCGTGCTAGGAATTTTGAGGAGTTGTTTTCAATGCTTGCACTTTGCCATTTTAGTTCCATCTTTAAGGACAACATCTAAATCTTTCCAAACTTTTGATGTTTTTTTCTCTTTTAAAAAGCATTTTCATTTGGGTCTTCATCGACATTCCCTTTCTCGTTGGTATTCCCTTCCCCATTAGCATATTCCCTTAGATGTTAGCAATGCATTGCCCATCAACATTAGTATTCCCTTCTCCATTGGTGTTGTTTTATTTGGATTCCCATTGTTATCCATACCATTGTCTACTTACTTTCTTCCTCATCACACTAACCTCAATCTCCAAATCGTTGACAATGTTCACATTACTGTTTGGCTCCCTTAATGGACTTGTAAATGACTCTCCAAAAGAAGAAATTTGGCCACTTGACAGATCTATGAGAAAAACGACACAGCATCACTTCAGAATGTAAATTTTGTAATCATTCAATATGAATGTAAATTCAAAATATTAAGAGAGTAACTAACAACTTTATTTCTGTAATTATTAAGGAACAAATAAAAAAATATCATGAACTTTACTACGATACGTGCAGGTAGTAGCTTTGCACCCACCCCTTTCCAAATCTGAAATAACATATCAGTTTATTACATGACATGAGAACTCAAACTGGAAAAGAACACTGAATACTGATTATATTTTGGAATCAAATCATTCAAATTCATGCAACAAAATTATACAAAGTATTAAAAAATACACTGAATACTGACTATATTTGCATAGTAAAAATTTCTGTAATCACTCAATTCTATCACCATAAGTATAAAAAAAAGACAGAAATGGACTTAATCGGATACCAATTTATCAAACAAAATATGAACAGGGCCTATAAAGTTGAAACAGAGAAGGAGCAGATTGCGAAAAAATCTCTTTAATGGAGAAAAATCTTACACACATGCATGAGACTGAGTTTTAAAACTTTTGGTTCTTACACAAGAATCTTAAAATGGATTTTTTTTTATACGCATGTGATTCTGTCTTGGACCATAGAATCTGTCACTCTGTTCTAACTTTTGGTTATTTTATATCAAAATTATCCTCTTAAATCTCAGTTAAGTGGTTCCAAACATACTTGACATTGGAGCATGAATTAAATAGAAGGCGACGGTGACGGTGACGGTGGAAGGAAAAAGAAGAACAAAAGGAAGTCGATGACATACCTTGGGTGGATGATGATGGCGGCAGTGAGGGAGGATGATGACGGCGGCACCAAGGGTGGCAGGTGGGAACTTTGTGGTGAGAGAGTTGTGTTGTGAGACCTTTAGGGCTTTAGTTTGTAACAAAAGGATTGTGAAAAAACTTAATTATCCTTATATACCCTTGTTCGCGAACGTAAACGAGCCAGCTTGTGAATGGCTTGAACTAGGGCTAGTTTAACAAACGAGCTTTATTTCTTGTTCAAACTCGGTTCAATTAACATATAAACGAGCTCGAACTGAGTCAAACATGAGCTGTTCACGAACAAGCCCTATCTATGGGTCAAAGTAGGAGATGCCGTACTAATTGTTAGCTGCAAAGTTGGCACCTGACATTGAATTTATGGTCCTCTAAGGTGTTATAACAGGCTAATTTATCTCTGGTGACTACATTATGAAGTTTAGACGCCATTTGGCATGAATGCGTTAATAGACCATCTATTTGTTGTGTCCCATTCTACTTCTTTTGTTGGTCCTTCTATATCTAGAGAAGGCTCAGTGGTAGAAAGTTGAAAAGCAATCTTGCATTAGGGGAAAAGGTTTAGTCTTGTACTTGAATTATCATTAAGATTAGTAATATGCTCCATCTGGTCTCTTCACTTTTTGTTGTATTTAAATGCTGCCTCTGCTAGAATCATGTAGTGATGATCTCTCTGTAATTTCTTATAAGCAAAATATAAGGACTTAATTAACGAGATTTTATTAATCCACTCTAGGCTTTTTTTAATAAAAAATATTGTAGCATAAAATTTTGAATATGACTTGATATGTAGTAATCCATTCCTTTCTTGCAAGCATCCTAATGCGTAAGAGTCAAGTGAGACACTTGTTACATGTCAAATAAGTTTGGTTTGGAGAACATCCTTTCACCTCTTTCTTAATATGAGGGGAATGTCTCTTATTACTTGCACTACACTTGTGTGCGAACACACTATGAATCATAGACTGACGCTGACACCAATGCAATACAATGTGGATACATCAACATGAATCATAAAATAGTAGGAAGCAATCATGCATGATATGTTAATACACAAATATATATTCTATGCCTAAGTAAAGTATATATATATCATACAAAAGATATTTTCTATTGATATTCTACTATCATATTGTTACAATTTCAACATATGCATAACAAAAATCCACAATCACCTATGTACATAAAATAGACATAATAGGATATGTATATGCGTGTGCTTATAGGTGAATGTATTTTATATTTACAATCATATAGATGTAGTTGATGACTCTTTCCAGTACCCACCTCTTTAGTTTAATTTGCACGTATTTACTTATATTATGATGAACCGTATAATCTAGTTTCTCTTAGCAGCTATATTTTTATTTCATGCTTGCGAGCAAGGTTCTAAAAGGCGCGAGGCGTGGTCGAGGCGTAGAGGTCAAGCCTAAGGAGCCTAGGCGAAGCCAAGGCGTTTTACCTTTTTTTTATTATTTTAATTATTCTAAGGCTAATAATATAATAAAATAATACATACCTTGAATTTTGAAGATATATCCGTATGTTTGGTAGCCATCTTTCTCATATTCATGCTCCATAATCAATATATAAAATGTATTTTGATTGTTTTGAACGAGATATTGGTCCGATTTGTAAAAAATAGTCTTTAAATGGCGATATCATTTCACTAAGGCATCTTTGTTTTAAAAAAAGTGCGCCTTAAGCCTTTTACCAAGAATAAGGCGTAGGCGATGCGTTTCTCTCAAGCCTCAAGCCTAGGCGCGCCTTTTAGAACACAGCTTGCGAGAAGTCATATCTCCACATTCAATGTTTGTCGTCACACCTTTGTGTGTGTGTCAAAAGTGTTGGTCAGTGTGTCTGAAACTATATATATCATATTCAAATTATGGATGCAATGAAAAAGCACTGGACACATGTCCAGAAGTGTCCTTTAAAATGTGGGTATTTGATACGTGTTCAATAGGGATACAATTCCTTCGAAGCGTCTGTGTTTTTTACTGCATTTGTTATGACAGAGTTTATGTCTTTTCAACATAAATTTATGTATATATATGCACGAACTAATATTTATGTATTATTTTTGTTATGTCTCGAGTCTCGACTAAATGATATCCTGTTTTTCTGTTTTGATGTGTAAGATATTGAGTTCACCTTGAAATAAATTCTGAACTTGCAAATGCAAACATATTTCCACGCTATTATCGGTTTGTCATGTTCTTCTCAAGAAATGCACTTGCTACATAGTCGGAGGACTATGAATCAAATAATTACTTTTTGCTTCCCTATGAGAATTTGTTAAGAAGTTTGGACTTAGGAAGCCGTAAAGGGGCACACGTAGTTGTACGAGTTTTTCACTGGGGTGACCAAGCCCATTTGGGCAAAGCAAGGGAACTCTGAGACAAATTAGTTTGGCATTTCTAAGTGGATGATAATATTTTCTGATGGATATGCCGTTTGTTGGCCATATTAAATTAAGAAATATTTGTTTGTATTGTATATATATAATAGAATTTCCTATGATATCAGTTACAGTTGTTTTCTCACAAGTGGGAGTCAGGGATATCAATCATCGTTCAAATTGAATATATGAAGCTTTATTTCTGGTGCTTGATGCTCGCTGTTTTGATTTATAACCTACAGTTTACATATCTTGTAGAAAAAAGATTTGAGGTACCAATGTACTCTCTCTCTCTCTCTGGTAAAATGGCCAACAAATGGCATACCTAGTGTAGAGGATCCCTGGTGGAGGTAATATAGTAGACAGTGTCTTGTCCGTTTTTTGAACAGTCTTGTTTGAGAATGTGAAATATAACTTTTTTACGGTCTATATTTTGAGGTAGAAACTTATTTTTTGAATAATATGACAAATAATTTCTCTTTTAGGTCGTAGGAGAGATGAATTCTGTGAAGAATGCTATATCAATTATTTCCTCTCGGTTGAGGGAGAGCCAACATCGTGATCGTACTAATTTTCACGGCCGGGCACATTCACCAGAGCGGTTCTTTCCTCCTGAGGACGATTTTTCCCCTCACATGAATAATAATACACCACGGAGAACGTCTGTTGATGGGGCTACGTTTGGGTCAAGGTATTCTAATTCGACTGGTGGTAGAAACAATAACTATGCCTCACGCCAATCTGGTTATACAATTGAATCTGAAGCACCTCCTCTGTCCGACAATGCACAGTCTTTTTCTGGTGACGACCTTGTATTTCGTATACTTTGCCCAATTGACAAGCTTGGTAGTGTTGTTGGGGAGTCGGATGGAATTATAGAATTGCTACAAAATGAAATCGGTGTGGATGTTAAGGTTGCTGATCCTATGATTGGTTCAGATGAACAGATAATTATCATTTCATCTGAGGAGGTACTCTCTCTCCCCCCCCAATCTTTAGAAGGTTCTGACAGCTGTTCTAACTTATGTGTGTGTATATATATGTATATTTTCAGGGTCCAGATGATGACATGTTTCCTGCACAAGAAGCTTTGTTACATATTCAGACTCGCATTGTCGATCTTGTTCCAGAAAAAGAAAACATTATTACTACTCGATTACTGGTTCCATCAGGTGAAATTGGATGCTTAGAAGGAAGAGATGGATTATTACCTGATATGAGGAAATTTACTGGTGCAAACATTCAGATCGTGCCTAGGGAAGACCGTCCGCTATTTGTATCTGGGAATGATGAGCTTGTCCAGGTTTGTTGCTAAATATGCTATTAAATTGTGAATAGGCCCTAATCTATGTGATGCATTGAACTTCAAGAGTACGGGATGACACAACTTTAAGGAATGCTCAAATTTACCTTTAATTTTCCAATTTCGAACATATAATTACTTGTGATTCTCCCCCCCCCCCCCCCAAAAAAAAAATATTGTCCTAGGTCTACCTGTTTGAAAGGTACTTGTTTTACGTGAACCATTACACATGTTCCATATGCAGGGTCTTATCCGTATGAAACAGTTATTGTATTTGATATGTTATGTGATTTCAATTGTAAGTAAATATTCCGTTAATAGCGGATAATCTGTTATATTTCAGTTATATCATAACCATCTCCTGATTTAAGATAATGATCAATTTGAGAGTTCTTTCCAAGGTCTGTTTTTGAGGGGAGGTCAAAATGGTTTGGACCCCTTGGGTTTTATAATTTTTTTGGTTGTTCGCTCCCCAAAATGGATTTAGTTATCTTTTGTTTTATTTTTTTCCCTAACTAACGGAATAGAGAAGCTTACAAATTGTCATGTTCAGGGGTTATTGAAACTGGCATTCACTTCATTCATATGCTCAAACTGAATTACATTTAACAATCCAATACCACTTGGTTAACACATGGATTCTCATTTCTGAAAAAAAAAATTACGTGGGTTCGCTGGTAAAGCTAGAACCCAATTATGGCAAAGTAATTATAAAAGAAAAAAGGAGACTGAAAATTGACTACTCTCCTTATGTCAGATCCACTCAACACATCATAATAATAGTAGAAAAAAGATTTTATATTGAGTAGTTTTTAAAGAAAAAAAATTAGTAAAAATGGTTTATAAACTTATAAGCATTTCTTTAAAATAGTAGGAGTCCTTCAACAGTTTACCCCAGCCCAAAATCTCAGTGCCGACCCTGATCTTTCCCTTGTGTTAGTGCTGTGCATCTCTCTCAATATTTTTGTGGATTAGTAAACCTCAACATATCATCTCCAACACCTGTTAATTGAACTAATTTTAACAGAAGATAAATAAATAGTGTTTAAAACATCACCAGGTATTATAACCAGCTTCAGTACTGACCAGACATTATAACCAGCTCCAGTAATGATATTCACCTTATAAATGGACAGATTGTAGGAGAGATTAGAGCAGCTCGAGAGGCTCTTGTAGAGGTGACATCAAGACTTCGGAGTTACTTATATGGAGATGCCTTTCAAAAGGATACACCTCCACCGTCTATGTCTGTACCCAGTCCCGTGGGGAGTTCATTAGGATCAGACACAATTTCTAGCGGTAACATAACTACTTCCCGGGATAATTTTACAGTGAATGATCCTCCCACCTCGTCCTATCAGAATGTGCAAACCATAGCACCAGCACCATCTGCAAAGGTAAGTGGATTAAGAATTTGTATATTTTGCCGTTAACACTAGTTATTTATTTATTACTATTATATGTTTTTGTTGACATGTGCATGTTTTTTTTGTGTGTTGGGGGGGGGGGTGGGGTGGGGTGGGGGGAAAGGTTGACACCCAAAGTTTTTATTCGTTGAACCTTGGCACCCAATTTTGACGGTTCTGTTAATTGAACATTACATGCAACAATTTTTTTAATTAATTTCTAATTATATATAGATTGGGAGGTTTAAAGTTCAATTATATGTGCAACACTGGGGGCTAAACTGAAAATATTCTAGTAGAAGGGTACTCCTGAAACCCTATTAGTCAAGGGTATTGACCAAGCAACAATCTGTGTATTCTTATGCCATCTTTGGCCTCAGTCGATGTTCTTCCAAGTAATGACAAAAAGCCCACAACGTGGTCAATGTTCTGCCGAGTAATGAAAAAAAGCCCACGTTGTAGAACACATTCAATACTTCTGCTCGATAACAAAAATCCCCGAACACAGACAATCTTTCTACTCGATGTTGTGCCAAGTAATGATAAAAGGCCCACAATGTGGCATCACTCCTCGAGCTTATACAATATCTTTTAGCTCATGATCAAAACATTTTCAAAATTTCTTCTTCTCATCTATATGATGTTATTGGTTTTGTTTTAGGCAGAACTCGATAACCCATTTCTGTGACCTCTCGAGGGTTTTGGCTAGGAGGATAGAGAACAGAACGTCGCCGCGTCCTTGGGTCCCACTCGCAATCATAAAGCAGACAAAGAGATAGACATCATTATCCTAGCCCGTTGATCTCTCGAGAAATCCTCACTCGGTCGATAGCGCGAGTAACCTAACCTTCTGCATGGCAAAAGTACTAATATAGTTTCTCTTTTCAAAGATTTGTCCCATCAGCAACCTGCAACATAGGTCTCCGATAGGCAGGCTGGGCCTTCTTTTAATGATCTGATAAGTTCGCACTCATTTAATGCATGTCAATTTCAAGTTAGACTCTTGGTGGAAGCGACCTATCACTTTCCTGCCTAAACTAACCCCTAAAAGCCCACATGCTGTCACGGATATTCCCCAATTCATAGCATTTGTATTGACATTCCCTGAACCCTAAGGTTCTCAATCAACCTTATGAATATTTACTCAGCTTTAGTGGTATCTGGTCTGCTTTCCTGCATTCCTGCTTTTGTGCCTGTTCTCTCACCTCTTTGGCCGCTATTTTCAAGTCGGCTTCGAATCGACGGTTTGGTTTGTTGAGCATTACGCATACAAATTTTTACTGATTAGTGTTGCACATACAACACGGGGGGGCTAAACTGAAAATATTCTAGTCATAATAGAAGGGTACTCCCGAAACCTTATTAACCGAAGGGTATTAACCAAGCAACATCTTAGAGTATTTTCAAACCGTCTTTGGCCACACTTGATGTTATGCTGAGTAATGACAAAAAGCCCACAATGTGGCACACATTCAATCCTTCTACTTGATGTTTTGCCGAATAATTCAATCCTTCTACTAAATGTTCTGCTGAGTAATGACAAAAAGCCCACAATGTTGCACATTCAATTGTTTCTACTCAAGTTTCTATCGACCTCTAGCATACAAAACCTTTTAGCTCATGATCAAAACATTTTCAATACACTTTCTTCTTATGTTTATGATGTTTTTGGCTTCGTATTAGGAAGAACTCAAGGACCTTATTATTGTGACTGAATATTATTGTTGTTTATTGCGCCTGCTCTTGCACCTCTACTCTCACCTCTCGGCCACTATCCCCAAGTGGTCCCATTGGTGTGAATATATTATCACTGTGTTTCTTCGAGTATTGAATGGGTCAGGCTCCCTACGCTATATCTATGGCATTATCCAGTACCCTCCCCCCACTCTCTCTCTCTCTCTCTCTTTGCCCCTTCCAACTGTTGGTTTCACATGCTCTATTAAAGCAACATTTTCAGTACAACTACGATCTGTAATGGTTGACTACAAGGGTGGATGCAAAAATTTTGATTAAGGTGGGAAAATTGTAATACTAATATACTCAACTCAACTCAACAAAGCCTTTTCCCAATTATTTGGGGTCGGCTACATGAATCCTATTTTTCCATTCCATTCTGTCGAGCGCAATATTTTCGGTTAAACCACATGATATCATGTCCTTTTTTATAATATCCCGCCAAGTCAATTTACATCTACCACTACCCCTTGTGTTACCATCAATACTAATTAAATTACTTTTCCTTACGGAAGCATCCATTGTTCTACGATTGACGTGGCCAAACCATCTAAGTCGATTTTCTCTCACTTTATCTTCTATAGGAGCTACTTTTACTGTTTCACGAATTTGTTCATTTCTAATTTTATCCTTTCGAGTTTTACCAAAAATCCATCTTAGCATTCGCATCTCCGCCACACTCATTTTCTGCATATTTTATTTTCTTGTTGCCCAACACTATGTCCCATATAATATGGCGGGTCTAATGGCGGTCCTATAAAATTTTCCTTTTAACTTCAAAGATAAATACGCCTATCACACAAAACGTTGGTAGCACTTTTCCACTTAACCCAACCTGCTCTAATCCAATGAGTAACATCATCATTAACATCTCCATCTTTTTGGATAATAAAGCCTAAATAACGAAAATGATCATTTCTAGGTATCTCTTGACCCTCTAATTTCATCACCTCCCCATTTGTTCTCCTATTACTACTAAAATTGCACTTTACATATTCTGTTTTAGTTTTGCTTATTTTAAATCCTCTTGTTTCTAGAGTTTTTCTGCAAAATTCCAACCTATCATTAATTCCTGTCTTAGTCTCACCCACTAAAACAATATCATAAGCGAATAGCATACATCATGACACCTCATCTTGTATTTATCCAGTCAACTCATCCATAAGAATTGTAAAGAGATAAGGACTTAATGCTGAACCTTGGTGTAGACCTACAGTAATTGAAAACTCATCCATAAGAATAGCAAAGAGATAAGGACTTAATGCTGAACCTTGGTGTAGACCTACAGTAATTAAAAATTCACTACTTTCTCCGACCGATATTCTTACTATTCTTAATGTAGTAATGGTCCCATCATACATATCCTTGATCACATCAATATATCTACGAGTCACTCCTTTTTTTATATAGGCACCATATTATATCTCTGGGTATCTTATCATACGCCTTTTCCTCAAATCTATAAAAATCATATGAAGATCCTTATTTTTCTCCCTATACCTCTCCATTAATCTCCTTAATAAATAAATTGTTTCCATTGTCGACCTCCAAGGCATAAACCCAAATTGATTGTCAGATACTGTTGTTTTCAATCTCAATTTATATTCAATCACTCTCTCTCAAAGTTTCATTGTATGACTCATTAACTTAATACCACGATAATTTGAACAACTTTGTATGCGCCCATTATTTTTATAAATAGGTACTAAAACACTCTTTCTCCATTCATCGGGCATCCTATTAGTCATTAAAATTCTATTAAATAATTTTGTAAGCCATGATACTACTTCCTCCCCTAAGCACTTTCAAACGTCAATAGGGGGGTACCATCTGGTCCTAAAGCCTTCCTTGTTTTCATCTTTTTTTAGAGCAATCCTGACCTTTGTTGTCCTAATTCTGCAAAAAAATATATTTTCTCGAGTCTCCCTAAGTTCCTCTATATCTAATCTACTCCCATTATCTCTATTTAATAACCTCTCAAAGTAGTTTTTTCATCTTTCCATAGTTTCATCATCTTTGACTAGGACTCTTGAAGCATCACTTTTAATACACTTAACGTTATTAAAATCTTTTGTTTTCCTGTCCCTAAGTTTAACAAGCTTATAAATACTTTTTACCCCGTCTTGTGTTCCTAATTTTGTATAAAAATCATCATACGCTTTTAACTTAGCATCTCTTACCACTTTCTTAACTTCTTTTTTAGCCCATTTATATTTCTCAATTTTCTTCATTTCTATTTGTTTGCTATGTTTTAAAAAACTCTCTTTTGATTTTTACTATATTTTGTACTTCTTCATTCTACCACCAAGTTTCTTTAGACTGGCCCCCTTGCCTTTTGATTCTCCAAGAATTTCTTTTGATATTCTCCTAATGCACGTGGCCATCTTATTCCTCATTATGTTAGTCTCTTCTTCAGTATTCCATGTTGCTTCATTTAATACTTTATCTTTAAATAGTTTTAATTTCTCTCCTCCTTTTAAGTTCCACCACCTAATTCGTGGGTTAATCCTTTCTTTTCGCACTCGTAATTGATTTTTAATATTTATATCCAACACCATTATCCTATGTTGTGAGGATAAGCTCTCTCCTGGGGTATCCTTACAATCTTTGCACGTTACTCAGTTTCCTGTCCTAGTAATGAAAAAATCTATTTGGCTTTTATGCGTTCCACTTTTATAAATTATTAAGTGTTCAAGCCTCTTTTTAAAGCATGTATTTACTAGTACAAAATCATAGGCCATCGCAAAATCGAAGATAGACTCTCCTCCGTCGTTCCTTTCTCCAAAATCACATCTTCCATGCACTATCTCATATCCGACACGATCTTCTCCTACATGGCCATTAAAATCTCTCTCTATAGATTTTCTCACCTACGGGTCTTTCTTGAATTAGTTCATCAATTTGTTCCCCAAATTGTATTTCTGTGTGCTCATTTAGTCCTACTTGGGATGCATAAGCATAAGCATAAGCATACGCATAAGCATTAACAATATTAATTATATTTTCACCTAATACCAATTTTACAAGTATAAGTCTATCACATTTTCTAATAAAGGTTATGATATCATCCCTAAAGTTTTTATCTACTATTATTCCAATTCCGTTCTATGTTTTCCTGTATAATATAATTTAAACCCTTTATTTTCTATTTCTCTAGCTTTCTCACCGACCCATTTAGTTTCATTTAAACAAGCTATGTTAACTTTTCTTCTTATCATGGTATCTACTAATTCCATCCCTTTCCCTGCCATAGTCCGTATGTTCCAATTCGCTCATCTAAGTCTAGCATCCTGGACTAGCTTCTTTATCCGCACACGTCCAGATTGTTGCAAAAACCCTTGCGTATTTCTCATCGCATCCGGGCGCCGATGCGACTCCCCTTGCCTATTTTTCGAGACACCCGGTGGCAGGCTCAACGCCTCTTGCCTATTTTTTGAGACACCCGGTGGCAGGCGCAACGCATCGCTTAAGGGGAATGCCCTAGTATTAGCGCGTATATTCATAGGATTCATGTTCATAAGGATCTGACAAAGTTTTACGCTGACCGTTAGTTACCTAACGCAACCCTCCTCCTTTATCCGGGCCTGGAACCGACATTGTCCAAAAAAAAATATTAGAAGTTAAGCGCGACGCAGGCGGAGTTTAATACTAACATCTTATATAAAAATTAAGGTGGGCAAAATATTGAAGTTTTCAAAATTGGGTTTGTTTTTTGTAAGATTTTCACGCTTTGTAATATAAAATTTAAAAAGTCCTAAAACCTAATGTGGGCAATTGCCCACCATACCGTTCACATGGATCTGCCTATAGTTGACTAACATAACCCTAAATAATAGGGGCCAAGGTCCTGTAAGTTTTGGAGACTAATATCAATATCAACCTTAACTGTGGAGGCTAAAAAGCCAAACTCCTACCCCTTTTCAACAATATATATATATATATATATATATACAGTCCTGCTCTTGTGCGGACCAGTTCTCATTTTAAGAGTGCAGACCGGACATGTGTCACCTGGCGGTGAGCCCAGAAAAGAGAGTGTGCCTATAATTTAGGCGATAATTTCTAGGCACACCGTTAGATGACACATGTTCGGTCCGCATTCTTAAAATGCAGACTAGTTCGCACAAGAGCATTAATATATATATATATATATATATATATATATATATATATATATATATATATATATATATATATACAGTAATCATTATATTTTCCTTTTTGAAGCCTATGAGCTCTGTAATTACTTGTTGTCTTCTTTCCATTCTTTTTCATACTTGGAAACTGGAAAACTACCTTAAAATTTGGAGACTAATATCAAATTCAACCTAAACTTTGAGGGATAAAAAGCCAAACCAACCCTTATTGTGTTTCTTTTTGAAGCCTATGAGCTCTGTAATTACTTGTTGTCTTCCCTCCATTCTTTTTCATGCTTGGAAACTGGAAAACTACCTTTGCTGACCATAATGATAATGAGTCACAATACATAGTGTTAGTGTATATGTCTTGAGAATCTCTGCACTAACAATTTTCTGGGTAAATTACATGGACCGCCTCTCTTGTTAGGTACTATTCCTGTCCTGTTATAAATATTACACAAATCTCCCCTTTTGTAATATTAAATAGAGCAGTGCTACGGGGTTAATTGTAATGTGTTTAGAATGTAATCTCTTATTTGTGTAGCTTTAATTGTATATTTAATTTAGGCTTGTATATTAGGTAGGGGATCATATTCCCTTGGAATATTCCTAGTGCCCTCTTCAAGTGTTTTACATTTAGGGCTCGTTTCGTTCGAGGTTTGGAAAGGAAATTTAGGATTCCGGGAACTTAGAAATACCGGAATCAAGGATTCCCATTCCCTTTCCAAACCTCAAACCAAATGAGCCCTTAGAGTTATCTTGGCTAGCTAGATAGCTTAAACTATAAATAAGGCAAATCATCATAATCACTCAATATTTTAGTGAGAGAGTTTATTCTAATTTGCGCAGCTGTGCCATTTGTTGTATTGCGTCATTTACACTTGCTTCCCCTCTTGTTTCAATATTTGCACACATACTCCTCCTTTGTACACATGTCGCAGTGGTATCAAGTGTTAAAAAACAAAATAAGAGGGGAAGCAAGTAATCTTTAAAACAAGTGGGAAGGTAACTGTAGTTATGTCTAACTTAGGGGAGATTGTTTAATTTCAATTTTATCTTTTTTTTTTTTTTGAGAATTTGGAAGGGTAAATGATTTACGGAGAAGCGTTGTGGGTTTTGCTCATGAATTTCTTGCTCTCTGAAGTCTGATGTGCTAGGAACTCTAGGTTTTATATTTTAAAATTGCGTGTCCTTGTTTTGTAGGGTACTGGAGTGTTTGGTGGCGAAGCAGTGAAGCAGAGTGAAAATGAGCGCCGTGAAGATGTAACAAGTGGAATTAATAGGTATTGAATCTGTATTTCCCTTTACTAAGTGGAGCCCTTCATCAGTTACGATGACTTTACCTATTTTCCATATTTATTGTTTTTTTTATTATTTTTGCACGTAGAATTGCTGTACCGTTGGTAACGAGGAGTACATTGGAAGTTGTCATACCACAGCATGCAGTCCCCAAACTCATAACCAAATCAAAAAACAAGCTTGCTCAGATAAGTGAGGTGAGCCACACCCCTACTCTAGTATTCCTTTATAGTCTCAAATTAAGAATCACTATTTGAAAGTCAATATCTTAAAGAACATACTAATCTTGGACTATCATAGAATTTGGTGGTACCTTGATTTTTAAAACGCGATTCTTAATTTGAGATACGAGCTATTTTTCTCCTGATGTATTACTACTTCCATCTCAAATTAAGAGTCAACATTTGAACGCTGAACTCTTTAAGAGAAAACTAATTATAATGCTATCATTTGTCCAGTTCAAAACTTGTTCAATTAATGTAGAATTTAGTACAGTTAATTTGAAATGTCCTAAAAAAGAAAGTATGATCCTTAATTTGAGATGAAGTAAGTTAGTTATGTTTAGCAGAGACCAACTATACATTTTTAATTGTTGTCTCGAAACTCAAACAGCTGTCCGGAGCCAATGTTAAACTACTCGATGATGGGTCAGACGCAACAGAGAATATCATTCAGATATCTGGTACTCCAGAGCAAGCCGAGAGAGCACAGAGTTTACTTCAGGGATTTATTTTGAGCAGTAAGTCTCTCTCTCTCTCTCTCTCTCTCTCTCTCTCTCTCTCTCGTATGTGAATATTGTTGGAGGATACAATTAACAATTAGAAACTCTATTAACATAATAACCTGAAGAATTTATTAATATAAAGAAAGGATACGAGTATACAACTACTAACAAATTATGAGTATTCCAAATTTGATTATTAGTAATCGTACTAATAATCAACTACCAAAATAACCAAAGTAAAAGAATCCTAATCCTAAAAAGTAATCTGAAAAATAATTGCATAAATAATAAAATAAATAGAAAAATAATATTCATCATGTACCTGCATCCCTCATTCTCATTAGTTAGTGTGTTTGTTTTCTAACCTCAGTTCTTGATTTTCATGGAAAAAATGACACCTGGATTTGCTATTTATATATTTTCATTATATTTCAGCTCAAGAAGACCTTTAACGTGGTGCGAGTAATGTGCACGCCTTACTGAAAGGTATGCACGCCTTTTTTGTACTTAATAGCAGTTCAACTCTGTAAGAATGTACAATGTAGATAGGATTTCTAAGCTTTTAATGTTTTCCCTTTATTCTAAATGTATCAATTTTCTCCCATGGTTGTGGGAGTGGAGACAAGTACTTGATTTAATATTTTCTTTTTATCTATCAAAAATTGGGTTTAAAGTTCAAGCCTGAACTTGATATTAAGCATCTTATAGGAAATAGTAATATATGTTGATGTAGCAACATATTCTATTGGATGGCTTTACAATGTCTGAAATAGACGAACAAACTTGGTCAAGAGTTGACCCCGAGTGTTTTGGGCAAAAGTTTTGTGCCGTGAGGGTAAATTCAAGGTATTTTTTGATGTATCACAGTAAAAATAATATTCAAATAATTGGATTGTACAGATCACACCTTCTCCAATGATAGTGATAATTACAGCGTGAATTTTTATGTGTAAAAAAATGTATTTATACTAAAGTTATTCACAATTTAATTTTTGTATTGCAATGGTTTTCTTTTAATTGTGTAAGAATTGAAAAGATCTATGAGGCCCAAACACATAAAGTTGGTATTTTTTGAGTTATTTTGACCCCCCCCCCCCCCCCCCCCCCCCCGATAATGCTTTATTTATACATAACCCCCAAAGTTGTGTGTGACGCAGGTCTAACTCAGTTAACTGAAGTCTTAAATCAATATTTAGACTTTCTCCCCTTAAAATGACCAAAATACCACTCTTGTTCCTAGCTTCATCTTCTTCCCCAAAAATAAAAATCTAACTCTAAATTAAATTAAAAGAATTCTTCGTGTTCAAAATAAAAATAAAAATAAAACAAATTAAAATTACTTAAATACCCAATAAATCCCTGAAAAATCAAAATCCCAGGATTCCGAAATGGAAACATTATCATTTAGTTGATCAACGGAATAACCAACATATGGTTTGGTGATAGAGCAATATAAACTTCATGAATCATGGTAGAATTGTAACATCATATACACAAATCTATACGTACATACATGCAAATGTACTATAATCAAAGAATGAAATGCAGATTGGAATTGACATTGAAAGGGCTATGTAGTCGATAAAGTAAGTGAAATGGCGTGTCATATTTGTGTCTTCTAGGTTTTGAACTAGCCACAAAATAGCGTTGTTGCTTCCCTTTGTGGCTAACTTGTGTTGCAATTCCAGATATTGCAAGCTTCCACTTCTCCGTCTTTTGCTTATGGCAATTTCTTTGCAAAGTTTGATTTGTTTGTTGGCGTTGTTTTTTCACAATGTTTATGGTTGAAATTTTTGGAAAAGATTATGAAGAACAATTAGGGTTTTTAGAAAAGAACATTTAGGGTTGGATTTTTTCGGGAGAAGGATAATTATTTAGGGGTTTTAGGGATTTGGGTGTACACTGAAGAGATTTAGGGTCTTGGGGGAAGAAGGACTAGGTCTAGAAAGAAAGTAAATTAGGAAAATAATGAGGGAATTTTGGTTTTTAAAATGTGTGGGGAGTGAAGTCTAATATTAAATTATAGCAATTTTTAATGGAATCTAGGGGGTTATGTCTAATTTAAACTTCTAGAGTTTAATGTCTAAATAAAGCAGAGGGTTAAGTCAGAAGAACTGTCTAAATAAAGCTTGCGGTCAAGTCGAAAGGACCTTATTTTTTTTTTAAATAAAAATTATTACGAACTGGATTTTATTTGATATATCTTGATGAATGCTTTCTAAAATTTTAAACTTTATAAAAATTGGACGTGTAAAATGTGAATGTCACATTTTTTAAAATTATTGTTAGAATTGAAATCTGATGTACTATATATAGATGATGTTCTATATAAATATGTATTTTTGAACCTTTACTTACGAATGAACTCTTGTCCCGTCCTACCGAATCTGGAACGACTTGTGCATTTTGCTCCTCCCTCTCTCCTCTTTCTTCCTCTCATTCCCCCTTTTCTAACTCTTTCCCCAAATATTTGACCTAAACCGCTCAACTTATCGATACCAAACTTGCCTCAACCACCCTTGAATCATGGCCCAAATAATAGTCCTTCACCTCAGATGGCTTCTGAACCTACTTACAAGGACAAGCTGACTAATTCAATTGCGCATGCTTTCTTCCCTTCTTGGCTGGATAATTTTCAATATGAGTTTTTGGATGTGGATGGAGCTGATGAGATAGGTTCTTGTAATACTGATGAGTTTTTTCTTTCAAAAGAGGAGCTTCAACGTATTAGAGCTCGTTGGAGACAAACCCTGGTTATAAAACTTGTAGGAGTTCATCTACCTTTCATCAATCTACCTAGAAGACTTCAAGGACTTTGGCCTACTAAAAATTCGATTCAGGTAACGGATATTGGTGCTGGTTTTTATATTACTTATTTTCAAAATTCTGATGACTGTATGCTAACCCTAGGGGGAGGACCTTGGTTTGTGTTCAACCATCATTGATCAGTTTTTAAAAGCAGAACTTCAAACCTTCTCAGGACCAAATTACCAATATGAGCTTATGGGTCCAGATTTATGAACTACCAATTGAATTTTATGATTAATAAACGTTGTGTGCTATAGCTCAAGCTTTGAGAACTCCTATTAAGATGGATGTTCATATAGGAAATATTGCAAGAGTAAGGTATGCCAGACTATATCATCATCATCATCATCATCATCATCCTTGCCTTAATCCCATCATATGGGGTCGGTCACATGGATTCTTCTTTCCCATTTTAATCTATTATATGCATTATTATCATTCAAGTTTAATTCCTTAAGGTCTCTCCTAATAATTTCCTCCCACGATAGTTTAGGGTTAATCTATCAAAACCTCTTCCTTCGGTTGTTAAAGTGTGTGGGATGCTTTTCCCACTTTCATATGAATTAAAGGGGTATATATGTGCTAATTGTATAATTATTGGATATTCAGTTATAAATTGTGCAAGATTGAGGAAACCGGATTCAAGACTAGCGAATGGTGTTATAAATAAAACTCGGGAAATTAAATCTCTAAGAAAATTCCGGCAGATGAATATTGGTAGCGGGGCCACAGACTGCAAATAACCAACTCCCCAAACCTAATGACAACCCCAAACTAATGGTCCCAATCTAGCACTGATAAGATTGCAGGTACATGTAGAGATGAGTTAAGAGGCCCAAACATCAATATTAGTCATAATCCTTTACAAACAGTCCTTTAATAGACAACCAAACCTAAACCTTGCCAATATATCAAGCCCATAAAAATATTCAATCCAACCCATCCTTGAAACAAACTCTTAATGGAGACAAATACCACGTGTTAATCAACCCTATTAAACCCCTCAAGCCGCCTCTTCTTTGGGAATTAAATGTAATGAGAGCTATGTGTTTGAGTAATCCAATGATGATTACTAACACTAACGATGACAATTGAGAGGAAACCATGATATGCATAATCTCCTAAGATTGTTGGTTAACCTCCCTTAACTCTAAAACTTTACTAAAGCCTCTAAAAAACGTGAGCTTTCTCCTTCACCAACCTTCATTCCTCAAACACCTGCAATCACCAACTATGGAGAACAACCAAACTAACACTCTGAACAACACCAACAACCACCACCAAACTCCACCATAACAGCAGTTCCCTCCATCAGAAATACAAATACCAGTTAACAATGGTCCAAAAAGGCAGGAAACACTACCACCACGGACACAACCACACCTGAACACAATGCATGCTATGAATCAAACCGAGATTCCCCTCCTGCATTTGAATTTGGGGTTCAACCAGAACAACAACCAAGAACACCAAACTATAGGCTTCCCTCTACCTACCTTGGGCATTAACTCCTCAAAGAGATCATGCAAGAGATCAACTGATTATCCTAGGTCTGGACACTTACATATTTTTACCGTTCCATGTCCACCCTCATTTGTTGCACTTTCTAAAGGGAGCAAGCAAACCGAAGTTGTAGTCCGAAACTACAAAGACCCATTTCTGCCAAACCAAGACTTGGTATTAAAAATGCTTACATGCTTCATGGAAAACGCAGTCATCCCCATTTCTTACCAGCCTGCTAAAAAAATTGTGAACCCTTGGATGTCTGACATAAGAGTTGTAGAATTATGGGAATCTCTTCTTCAACCAAGTCACGAAAGTACTAACATGGAACTGTAGGGGTGCTAGGAGAAGGAACTTCATAATTGAGATCATGCAACATATTATACAACACATGCCTAACTTCTTTGTTATTATGGACTCTAGAACTGATTCTAGAACAACTACTAGCATTTTATCTAACTCACCTTTTGATGGTCACTACATGGTCTCTGCAACTGGTTTATCTGGGGGTATTTGGATGCTCTAGAATACAAGATCATGCATTTTATCTAACTCACCTTTTGATGGTCACTACATGGTCACTACACGAGATGATAGTTTCTATACCCCGTCACTTACTGCTGGGAATGACACCACCAACTCCTCGAGTAATGGTGACTTTAGTTTACAACTTTGTTCGACGGAACTCAGGGGTTAGGTATGGGATACTATCCGTAACTTGCACGTGTTTCCTTGGTTAATTCCAGATGATTTTAGTTCCATCTTATACCCACATGAGAGAAATGGAGTTTTTCCTTTTAGTCTTGGCAAATAAAATGATTTCCGCAAATGCATTTGTAACTGTACACATTGATTTAGGGTTTTCTGGACCAAATCACACTTGGAATAATAATAAAAATTCTTTACTAATATTAGAGAAAGGTTAGACCCTTGTCTGTGTAATGATAAATGGTTGGATATTTAGAATTAGGCATTTGGTTAATTCTACTTTGGATCATTGTCCTGTGCTGTGTCACTGAACCTAATGTTGTTCATCCTATTAATAAATTTGCATATGGTCATGCTTGGTTCGTGAGTCTAAAGAAAGTGTGGTTAATCAAAACTTGGTCTTCCTTTTTTAAGAGGATCAGATGCTTTTGAATTCTCTAGAAATAGTTGGGAACTTAGAACGAGATAAAAAATTTGGAAAAAGCGTACTTATGGTAATTCCAAGTTATCAATTTCTGAAACTCAAAATGTTTTGTCTAATGTAAGGAATAGCCTGATCATAATATTTTGGATAGTATTTGCCAAATACTATTTGGAAAATAACTGCAGATTAAATTAAATTCTTGTACTCGAGAGAGTAAATGTTTTGGAAACAAAAATATAGGAATACCTCGGTCACTAGGGGTGATTGTAATACTAAGTTTTGTCATGCTGCTGTTAACTAACGTAGAAGACGTAACCACATGCATTCTATATTTGTTCCCGTTAAAGGATGGATTTCTAATCATAAAAGCATGGGGAATGAATTTAAAAACATCTATATCAATCTTTATGAAACTACAAACCCTAGGAATATTTTTGATGGTTTTGATAACAATCCGTGGCACATTGATAGTAAAGACTCTAGTTCTTTCATGAAGGAGATTATTTATATGATTTGGAGTATGCTTACTAATAAATCTCCTGGTCCCCGATGGCTTAACAGTGGAAGTCTTTAGGGATCACTGTAACATTGTTGGGAAGAATGTTATTAATTTGATTCCGACCTTTTTTCACTCTGGGTATATTTTAAAAGAATTGAATCAAACACATCTTATTTTTATACCTTAAAAGGAAAATACTACTCGATGCAGACCTATTAGCTTGTATAATGTAATATACAAAATTGTTTTCGCGGTCAATAGATTAAGACCTATTATCTCAAAACTCATACCTCCTTTACAAAAAATGCTTTTATTAAGTGTACGTCATATTCAAGATAATATTCTTATAACTCATAAGATGTTGCATACTACGCGTCACTCTAATTCTAAAATAGGCGGTCTAGCTATTAAAATGGATCTCTCTAGAGCTTATGATCAAATTGAGTGGATTTTTATTTAAAAAGTTTTAATAAATCATGGATTACCTAATATTTTAATAGATCGTATTATGGAATGTATAACTACTACTAGTCTTAATATTTCTATTAATGGTAATTTGTCGGATACATTTAATCCTACTAGAGGGATTCAATAGGGGATTCTTTATCCCCTTGCCTTCTTGTTCTTACTCTTGATACTTGGCTTAGATCCGAGTAGCAGTATTTGCCCTTCAAGGGACTCAAAATCTGGTCCTAAAATACCTGCTCTGGCTTTTGCAGATGATTGCATGCTACTTCTAAGGGCTACTGATCAAAACATATTAAATGCTAAAAACATAATTGGTCAATTTTGTGTTTTATCAGGCAGAGTATTAATAAAGAAAAATATTCGGTTCACTTTTCCTATTAAAATTCCTGGCAATAGGAAACGAATTATTCGTAATTTAATAGCTATGCCTATCTATAAAGGTCCTGATAAGTATCTATGAATATTTTTAATCACTGATTGTGTGACTAAATCTATGTTTCAAGATGTCACTATCAAATTAGGTAATAAATTGGATGTTTGATAAAATATTTTTTTATTGTATTCAGGTAGAACAACTTTAATCAAATCCGTCACTACGGTTCTCCCTTTTTACACTGTCTTCCCTTAAGATGCCTACTACTTTTGTACAAGTATATACTAAGAAAATTAAATATTTTTTCTTGAAGCCTAGTAACGACTTAAGAAAAATCCACAATAGCATTTTCTTCACCGAAGAGTTTGGGAGGTCTTGATTTTATAGACTTAGAATTACTTAATAATTGTTATATGCAAAAACTTATCTGGAAGTTATCAACTAATGAAAAAGCTTTATGGGCTGATGTGTTTAAACAAGTAGACTTTGCTAATACCAATGTTTTAAATTAGACCATTAACAGTAGAGGTTCTTGAGCATGGAGAGGTATTTTTAATCAAATTGATGAAGTTAAAAAATCTTTAAAATGGTCTGTTGGCATTAATTTCTGGAATGATTGTTGGGTTTGAAAGCTAATGATGCTAATCAAATCTTTATGACTTATGAGAATCTAAAAGTTACGGATTTGCGCTTGGAGGGGACTTGCAATAGATAAATTAAAAATTCATCTCCCTAATGGTATGATAAAATAATACTAAGAGCATTCCTTGGCCTATTTATGATACTATTGATTCTCCTTTATGGGGACTTAATAATTTTGGGAATTTTTCAATTAAATCAACTTACAATTGCTTTTACAATAAAAAAAAATTAAACCAAATTTACTGCCATTATCATGGAATATAATCTGGTCCATTCCTTGTAATAAAAAAGCTAAATCATTTATTTGGTTTTATATGCATTACATATTGCTGATATTTTATACAACCGCCATATTATACCTACTACTAGGGGTGGTCATAGGCCCGAGGCCCGCCAAGTCCGCCCAACCCGCCCAATAAAAAAATAGGACTTGGGTAAGGTAAATAGGCCCGCAAAGCGGGCTTGGCAAAATTTTATAGGCCCGATTTTTTTTCGGGCGGGCTTGGGCATGAGTTCTTAAGCCCGATGAGGCCCGGCACGGCCCGAGGCCCGAAATATATATATATATATAGGGGGGACTTCTATAAATATAAAAACGTATACCAAGTCTTTTCATGTAAAGTGAAAAACTTTATATATGGACTTTGTAATATATGGAGTTTAAAACAGATTTTTAATTAAAAAAATTGGTCTTTAAATAAAAAAATAGGTATTTTAATGTAAAAAAAAAATCTTTTAATTAACATAATAGGGCGATCGGGCGGGCCTGGGTAAAGAGCTTTCAAATCTGGGCGGGCTTGGGATTACATAATAAGGCCCGATCTAGGCCCGAGCGGGCTTGGGATAACACTTAATTTTTCAAACCCGGCCTGAGCCTGACCGAGCCTGCCCAGGCCCGGCCCACGGCCACCCCTACCTACTACTAAATGCATGTAGTGTGGTACTATGCAATGGTGGATCCACTATAGGCCCAAGTGGGGCGGTTTTCCCACTTGAGATTTGAAAAAAAATAAAAAATTTAAAGTTAGTCCAATCGATCATCTCGAAAGTTCAGGTTAGGTTTTGGAGATGGGGTCTTCGTCAAGTTGTTTCTGTTTCATCAAGTGTGCTTGGATTGAGCGTTAATGGTGCTAGGTGAGTTAACTCATATTTGTACTTCGTATTAAGCAAAATTCAATTGTTATCACTACTTTGTGAATATTTATTAAGCATTGTTTATTTCATGAAATTAATTAGGTATTGTTAATAATGATTGAGAGTAGTTGTTTGCGCATCATAAAACTATACTTTGTATAAAACTCGAAATAACCCAAAAAAATTTCGCTCGGGGCTCCCGCCCCGAACCCCCGATACCACTCGAAACTTTCGCCCCACTTCACTTAAATTTCTGGATTTGCCACTGGTACTATGGATTCAAATATGCATTGTTATAAGGACTGCCTGCTTTTACTAACATTAAAAACGCAATTATTAATATTTTGGATGATATTTATTACTTTATTAGAAATTATTTACATGGTAAAAGCAATATTATATCAGAGCAAATATACACGATGTGGAGAATATGGCAGATGCGCAATGCGGCATGTTTAAAAATGAACCGATTCAATTATACTTAATCGCATTATAAGAATGATATGAATGACTTGCCTCTTATTTTACATAAAAAAATACTACTCTTAATCAGAGGAAAAATATTCAATATATCCAATGGAAACCTTTTCCTTATTGTTTAAAATTTAATATGGACGAGTCTTCTACTCGTGAAAATAAAAGTGAGGGAATAAGAGACGTGATACGTAATAGTGCGGGTCACTTAATAACTACTTTTGCAAAAAATATAGAGAACAATACTAATTATAGAGCAGAATTTTGGGCAATAAGAGAAGATTAATATTAACTAGAGTTTATGGACTTAAAATATTAATATTGAATCGGATTCTAATTCTACGTTTAAATTGATTTTCAGGTGTTAATCTTCCAACCTAACCCTATAACAAATACTCAAGGATTACACCATTCTGGCTAGGGATTTTGACCGGGTGTGGATGTCTTTTTGTTATCAAAGGGCAAATGGAGTGATTGATATTTTGTCAAAATATGCAAAGAATACCCTGGAGATGTATTTTTGTTTCTGGACAACCCCTACTTCAATTCACCAAGCACTTTTTTTGGATATGACGGAGCATGTTTATACCCAAATGGTGGATTATAATGAAACTTGTATTAAAGTTTTAACTTAGTTTAATATATTCCATATTTTGCCCCAAAAAACATTTACTTCCAATTAGTGGAGTTGGAAATACTATTCAAAACATCTCTAACATTACGTAAAATTTACCCTAAGTGTACACTTTAACTCAACAAAGCCTAAAATGAAAATGTTAGGCCTTCTCCAATGGGTTTTCTTTCCAAATAGCAGTTAAGGTTTTTTTTTTATCTACTTGAGATAATTTCTAAATTGGTCGCACAATACATCTATTTTACTTCTCCAATGGTATTGCCTTTCCATGTGATATGGCGTGATTTTCGAAAAAAATGTTTGGATTTCAACCAACCATTTGCATATTCAAAGAGACGTGGGTGGTTAAATTTTGTCCAAGTCATATTGGCTAACCATTCTCAGATTTCTACATGTAGAAATAGCAGTAGAAAATTTCGATCTGACTCAGCAGCCACATCATATTGATTACCACTTTTGGAGCAATTTTTTGGCTTCTTAAATTTCAAAGATAGAAATTTTGTAAGATAGAAAAGGACATTGGAGATGGCCTTATATACACTACCAATATTCACCGCCAGATTAGATTTCTCTCTCATCCAAAATTTTGAATGTTATGTCTCTAGTCTTTATGTCCGATTCTTGTAAATTTATATATTTAAAATGTTCATCATGATCTATCAAACAAGATTCGTAGTGAACATTAAATTATTTAATGAAATATTAGTAAAAAATGCCCATTGTCCATGTTTTTGTGTCTCATTGATCTTTTCAATTTTTAAAGGTCAAGTTAATGTATAATTTTATAGTAAACACCTGATTTACAAATAAGATTTATACTAAAATATGACCTTTTCAAACATTGTTCATAGGTTATACCATATTGCTGGTTCGCGATTTATGGAGAGCAGTATAGGTGCTAATGTTACTGTAGGGCTGGGCTTATTGATTTGTACAATCAAATTGGTAAAATAGTTTCTATGCATATTGATACGCAAAACACATAACAATGTGCCTTATAGGTGGGTCCAAAAAATGGGCGGATTGGGCGGGTTAGAAACAAATTGGGTCATTTATGGGCGGTGTTATACCTTAGTAGAGCATATCATGACTTGAAGATTACTCGATAAAACCATTCACTAGCAAGTAAAAGAGCTCGTCCCCGACAGAACATACACCAAGGGATGACCTCGGCTCAACAATGTGCTCGATCTCCTTTCCTTATGAGCTGACGAGATCGATGCCAACCGGTTAACCGACAAATACAACTGTGATCACGCTGTTAAAGGTTGGCGAATGTTATGTGAGTGGCATCATCGTCAGCAAACATGTGCAAGAACATTCCTTCATGGGTAGACCTTTAAACCATCTTACACCTTGGTTGTAACCCATTAAAAAGATGTTCTCGCCCAAATTGTAAGGGCATGACCCGTGTAACCCCCATGCTTTGGGCCTAACATACATTTTCTACACTCATTCACTATAAAAGGATAGGTCCTCCAGTGGGATCTGGACATGTAGAGGGAAACTTAAACATTCTAACTGTCAAACCACTGAGTGAGCAGAGTTTGGGTGAATTGCATTGTTCTTAAACCTCGGATTAGCTGAAACCTAGTACTAAAAGACACCATGTGGAAGTAGGCTCATTCTTGAGAGCTAAACCACGTAACTCTTGGTGTAATTATTTTTATTCTCACCTTTATCGTTACATATATGCATTTTATTGCTTAATTATTATTAGTTATCTCGAATTGGATCTCAACTTGCTAAGAAAAAACTTTGAAAATAATTTTAGGCGATAACAGAATGACGTCGTCTGTGGGAACGACTAATCCAAGTTGTATCTTATTTGTTTTCTAATCTCCAATTGTGAAAATTCTGGAATTTCTGTAAAGCACCCCTAAATTTTATTGACGATCATTTCGCCGATCAAATCAACAAATTCGTTTGATTTCCTACTTTAAACCTTTGATTTGTTGTTCCATTACATAAGTATGTGTAATCCAAACCTAGACACACTGTTTTCTAGCCTATAACATATTCTCCACTTTCGATTTTGAAAGTTTTCAATTATACTATGTTTTCCTGTCATAATACTCTATTTTTCTGCAAATCTTGGGAAATGGCCGAACACCCAGAAAGTTGTAGGAAAAAAAGAAGCCGTGCCACCCTCAACTCCTATTGGAATAGGGGATCTAGAAGAATTTTTGCACAGCTTGGTTAAGAGCCAAGAAACTATGTAAGAAAATATGAGGTAGCTCACTCAAAGTGTTCTAGCCTCACAGAACCAACCAGTTCATCCGGAACCAGTTCTAATGACCCCAGCTATGGAGGAAACGCAGATAAATGCATGGAATCACATCCTCTTGCCCCATATAGAGAAAAGAGGTAATAAAATCGAGGGGAAACAGTGGAGAGCCCCAAGAGGCTAAATTTGGAGTCTCATATGTGCAGATCTGGTCAGAGAAGTGGGTCAGAACATGAAGGATCCTCCTACCAACCAGTTAAAACCTCAACCATGAAGTCAAATGGGTACGATGATGACCAGACATATTCATCCGAACACACAAGTGCCTTTGAGAGGCTCAACAAAGTACCAGTCTTTGATTGGTTGGGAAGGAGACCCTAAAGGAAGCACAAGATAAGAAGAGTATAGAAGACCGAGGGATGATGACTCAAGATATAATGCTGGGGAATTAAATAATTCCGAGCAAGTTGGCCAAAAATAAGAGAGCTCGACCGAGAGTCGTGGACAAGCTAACAAGGTTACATTGAAATAACAAGCCTAATCGTGGAAGGGATCAATCCAAGGGATAAAGGATCATCTAGGTGACCTCATTAAGACTAAAAAACCACTCCAAAGGGGATTTGTGCAGGGATCACCATTTATGACCTCTGTGATTGGTTATCCCACCCCTGTAAAATTCAATTCACCAAACAGGCAGTCTACGACATATTTTCAATAAATGATGAGATGAGTTGCAGAGATTTTTCAAGCACTCTCTCGGGACTTGCTCAAATCTGATATAAGGGTTTACCAAGAGGAAAGATCTCTGATTTTAAATAATTTTTTGACCTCTTTGTTAATAATTTCTGTTACAGAGTAAAACCTGGTAAGTGAGTAGCTCATTTTCTAAGCGTCCGTCAACACGAGGATGAAACGACAAGGGAGTATATTACTAGATTCAATAATGAAAAGATAGAAATAGTGGACTACGATGAGAAAGTTGCTATCACAACAATTATGAGTGGGATGCTGCCTGGAAATATGTATTGGGTATTGTCCAAGGAGCCTCTAAATCATATGACCGAGCTCTTGGCCAAAGTAGGAAATATCATGAACGTAGAAGAAGCAATGGATGCAAAAGAGTCCGACCGTAAGAAATTAGAAGAAGGTAATAGTTCAGGGAGGAATTAAAATCCCAAAGAGGGATCCACGCCGAAGAATGACAAGAAGCCATACCAGAAATACGTCGAGTATACTCCCTTGACAATGTGAGTTCACCATATCCTCGATGAGAACTCCTACTGGAATAACAGATAAGAACTAATTTTGCAAGTTTCACAAAGACAACGGGCCTGAAACCAAATATTTTCTAGCCTTGAAGGATGAAATTGAGGCCCTCATTAAAAAAGGGAAGCTGAATAAATATGCGGATAAAAATGGCAGGCCGACACCATCTCGTGATGATTGGAAGCCACGAAGAAGATCAAGGTCACCTCGCCCAAAAGATAAGGAACATAGAAGATCTCGAGTGAACAATGATAAGGAAGATCCAAACCTCCCTATAAGGCCTAAAGAACCAGTGAAAGACGTACGCATTATTTTTCTTTAGAGTGATGTTGCATAGCAGGAGGTAATGTTGGTGATGATGATGGACCAATTGAGAGAAATGCATACCTAAATGAAGCAAAGGCTTACGCCACTAGCATTGAGATCAATATGGAAACATCAGTTGACATCTGGCCTCATAAGGTCGCCAAGGGACGAATGGTGATAGTTTTTCCAGAGACAACCTCTAGGGGTTGTCATATCCTAATGACGACCCACTAGTGACAACCATGATGGTCCACGAAAGAAGTGTGAAGATAATTTTGGTAGACAATGGGAGTTCAATAGATATATTATTCTATGACTGTTTTAAAAAACTGAAATTGTCCGAAAGAAAATTGCAAGCGTATCATCATCCACTGATCAGATTCTCAGGCCAAAATGTATTCCCATTGGGAATAATAGAGCTGGAGGTTGTTATTGAAACTTGGCTGATATGTAGAATCGAGACAATAAGATTCTTCGTCCTTGACAAGAATATCTCATCGGCTTAAAACATTATATTTATAAGAGTGGGTATGAAGAAATTTGAGGCTGTCCCCTCAACTCTTCATCAATGTCTAAAGTTCCCCACCAATTTCGATATGGGAGTTATGAAGGGAAATGAGGTGGAAGTATGTGAATGCAACTACACCTCAGCTGGCAAAGAGAAAAGAAAGAAGGTAAATCAAACGTATCAGATCAAGACGCTATATCCTCAAGATGAAGATAAGTTGGTAACAAGGGAAGCCATTGAGCAAACGAAACCAGTAATTCTGGACGATGAGCATCCTAAAAGGATAACCGAGATCGGTTCATCCCCGGATCCCGTTCTCAAGAAGCAACTGATTGAATTCCTGCGAGCTAGAAAAACATTTTTTGATTGGAGCCACAAAGATGTGCCTGGAATTGATCTGAGCATTATAGTCACGAGCTCAACATAGTGAAGGAAGCTAAGCCAATAAAGCAAAAGTGACGGTTATTCTTGGTGGAGAAGAACATGAAAATTCAAGAAGAAGTGGCCAAACTGAAGAACGCCGATTTCATTGAAGATGTGAAGTATCCTGATTGGTCAGCAAACATGGTAATGGTACCAAAAAAGAATGAAAAATGGCGTATGCGTGTGAACTTCACATACTTGAGTAAGACATGTCCCACTAATTTTTACCCTTTACCTCGAATTGATCAACTAGTGGATGCAACAACTGGGTATGAATTATTGAGCTTCATATATGCTTATTCTAGTTATAACTAGATTAAAATGAAGCCAGGGGACAGAGAAAAGACCTCCTTCATCACCAGTCGAGGTATTTTTTGTTACAATGTTATGCCCTTAGACCTAAAGAATGCAGGGGCCACATACCAAAGGCTGATGGACAAGGTGTTTGAGAAATAAATAGGGAAGAATATGGAAGTTTACGTAGATGACATTCTAACAAAAATTATAAAGGCAGACGACCATATCAAAGACCTCTCCTAAACCTTTAAAGAGCTAGAGAAATATAAAATAAAGTTAAATCCATCTAAGTGTGTGCTCAGAGTCAAGGTTGGAAAGTTTTTAAGTAGTATTATCGATCAAAGGGGCATAAAGGCTAGCCCTTACAAGATCCAGGAGTTGATCAATATACAACCTCCCAAGAACAAGAAGAAAATTCAAAGCTTAACAAGTCGAATGATGAACTTAAATAGATTCGTATAAGGACTGGGGAATGCCAAGATGCCTTTTTGGAACTGAAAAATAACTAGGATCGACTCCACTGCTTTTAAGACCAATCCTAGGGTAAAACTATACTGGTATATAGTTGTGTCAGAGTCAACATCTAGCTCGGCTATGATCAGAATTGATCGAGGAGTTTAAAAACGAATATACTACACGAGTAAAGCTTTTGCTGGTGACGTAAGATATTCTAGAGTGGAGAAGTTGACTCTAGCTTTGATTGTGGCATCCAGGAAAATGAAGCAGTATTTCCAAGATGAATTTATAATGGTCTACACTGATCTCCCACTTCGCCAAACCATCCACAAACTTGAGAAATATGGCAGGTTGATGGCATAGGAGATAGAGATGGGTGAATATAATATCCCATATGAGCTGAGGACTGCAATCAAAGGCCAAGCCACAACATATTTCATTGTTGAATTCACCTATAAGGAGAAAGGACCAGCCGAGCAAGCCACTAATGTTACAGCAGACCTCACCCAAAGCCCAACAGAGTCCTTGTCTGAGAAAAACAAGACAGGTGTGTGTGGGGGGTGATCTTTCAACAAAACTATTTAAAGATGGGTCCCTAGTACAAGGATGCTTTGAAAAATAGTTGCCTGTGTTGAAGATATTCGTGGATGGATCGTCATGCGCAAGTGGTAGCGTAGCTAGATTGATAATCAACACATCTGATGGAGATGATATAAAATATGCCCTCCAATTCTGATATAAATCATCCAATAATGAAGCAAAATATGAGGCTTTGATTATCGAATTGGAGTCAAACAGATAATGGCCCACAATGATTCACAATTAATGGTGAACCAGGTTCTGGGAGAGTATGAAGCAAGAGAGGTGGCAAGGGTGAAATTATTGTTGTAAAAACTAAAGGCACTGCAAATGATAAGAATATCCAGAATTGGGAATACCAGAGCAGACGCATTAGCTAGTCTTGCATAAGCCACCGGAGCCGATCTGAGGAAAATCATGCTCGTAAAGATACTAATACAAAGGAGTATTGACGTGAAGGAAGTTAACTTTCTAGAACCACCATGGTCATAGACTGGATGGGCCTAATTATAAGATACCTGAAGGGAGCGACTCTACCAGTTGATCAGAAGGAAGTAAGAAGACTTCGTTATAAGGTGATAAAATTTGTTATGGAAAATGGAGTGCTATACAAAAGAGGTTTTGTTGTCTCAATGATGAATTGTATTCACCCCATGGAGGTACACAACCTGGTCAAAGAAATACATGAAGGATTTTGTGGCACCCACGCATCATGTTAAACCCTAGTAAAAAGAATAAGAATCCAAGGATATCACCGACCCATAATAAAGAAAGATTGTGAAGAATATACGCAGAAGTGCGACAAGTGTCAGAGATTCGGAGCGATGCATAAGAGACTGGGAGCTAAGGTAGTGCTCATCACATCACCTTAGACTTTTTCCATCCGGGGTATGGATGTGGTCGGCCCACTACCAAAGATAAAAAGAAGATTAAGGTATCTGGTAGTAATGGTAGATTATTTCACAAAATGGATGGAGGCTGAACCACTCATAGAAATGACCTATGCTAAGGTTTTCCATTTTATATGAAAAAACGTGACATGCATATATGGGATGCCATACTCCTTAATTGGCGACCAAAACACCTAGTTTGACAACGATTAATTTCAAAACAATTATGATAAGGCTAAATTTAAAAAGTTGCACTCATCACCAACTCATCCATAATGCAATGGGCAGACAAAGGTCATAAACCGAACATTACTATAAGGAATGAAGAAAATGTTGGATTCAGCCAAAGGGAATTGGATAAATGAATTGCAAAGGGTGTTGTGGACCTACATGACGACATCGCAAACTACAACCGGATAAATACCCTATATGTTGGCTTTCGAAAGAGAGGCTATGGTCCCAGTTGAAGTTGGCCTTCCAAGCCACATGGTCCTCAATTTTGATTTCCCAAAGAGTGATTTCGAGAGTGGACTAGATCTAGACCTGATAAATGAGGCCAAGGAGGAAATAACGCCTACGGTAGTACTTATCAATAGTGCACAACAAAATTTTATAACAAAATAGTTAAGCAATGAAGGCAGGTGACTATGTCTTGAAGAAGGTCACGCAGAAATCCAACAAGTTAGAGGCTAATTGGAACGATCCATATTGCATGGCCGAAGTCGTACGACTCGATATTTATTGAATTGAAACTTTAGAAGGAGAGTTGTTCAAGAACTCTTGGACCTATCTGAGCACCTCAAGAGGTATTATCATTAAAGAAGTCTTTTTGTTGATAAGAAATATGAATGTAATGGTTAGTCAAACATTGTGTACCAACATAAGTCATTAATAGGAATGCCAATTACCAAAAATTCAGTTTTATGGTTATCAAAATCCCATTGACTTTAGTTCTAAAGATGGCAAGAAGCTTTAGCTGAAGACATCTTGAGATCAGAATTTATTACATCCCAAAATCAACATAGGTTTCCTAAAAAATAATATAAGGTCAGGTCGGCTAAGGCCAACCCAATTGAAAAATCACGTCTTTGATTGTAAAAAGATCTTTCAAGGTCAGGTCAACTAAGGCCAACCTAATTGACCAAATCATGTCTTTGACTGAACAAAAATCTTCAAGGTCAGGTCGACTAAGGCCAACCCAATTGACCAAATCACGTCTTTGACTACACAAAAATCTTTCAAACTAAGGTCAACTAAGGCTGACCCAATTGACAAAAGCACTTCCTTAACTGCACAAAAATCTTTCAAGGTCAGGTCGGCTAAGTCCAACCTAGTTGACCAAAGCACATCTTTGACTGCATAAAATCTTTGGAAGAGGGTGTTCAAAAGTTCTAAAAAGTTAAAAACGTACCTTTTCTAAATAGACAACTAAATAGTTCATCCCTAGGGGTCTAGTAAGCCTAGGTTGCGATGACAAAATTCGAATAAATATATAAAAGGCTAAGAAATACTGGCAAGATCCAAATAAAATATGGATTAAACTGTGAAGTTGACTAGATCCTATCGTGAAAATCCATGAGCTGAAATACTTGGAAAATAAAATATAGTACATGGTGAATTATGTAAACTGTTTTCATTGATACTAATGAGATTTTCTATAGAAATAAAGCTCAAAAGATCATAGACTTTTCCAATTCCACAGGTAGATCATACATGGGTTCAAGGACAGTGTTACAAAAATTAGAAAAAAGATAAATAGAAAAAAGTTCGGCAGTAGCATCCTTAGGAGTCAACTCAATGTTTCCAGCAACAGAAAGTTTCTCAACTTCAACGTGGACATCCTTGACCACGACTTGTTTCTCCTTATCAACTTGGAGCTCATCCTCAGATGATGATCTTGCTTCAGCTCTTTTAGTAGCCTCATCTTTGGGCTTGGCCTCATCATTAACCTTAATAATACCAGGGTAGTGTTTAGCTACCCTATTTTTGAGTTTGTCATAAACCTTGAGGAAGTCCATGGTGGTGTCAATGATGTATTCTTCATAGGTCTTGTAGGCTTTGACAACCCCTTCTCAAGCCATAGAAGCAGTGACCAAGGCAACAACAAGTTGAACCTTTAATCCATAAAGCTTGTTATTTACAGTCTTGAGGTGTTATTGTTGCCTGATTTCTTCTTTAGCTTTACTGAATTGTTCAATCTTATTCACCATCTGATAATCAACCTCTTAAATATTGGTATGTGCCTTAGATAGGTCAACCTCAAGAAGTTTGATTTTGTCTTCAAGCCCTTCTTTGGTGTTCCTTAACTCATCACAAGAGTTCATGATAGATTGAGCTTTCTCCCTTAAAATTGTTGTGGCCATATTACCCTGTATAAAGAAGAGATGGAACAAATTATTTAAAATATAATAAATTGTCTTAGAAGAGAACAATGGAAACTGACAGTCGAAACTAACAAGTTCATCTCACCGTAAATGCCTTGTAAGAGGAAAAATTCCAAAGATTGTCCACATCCAAATGCCACATTAACTAGAAGTCAGGCATATAACCCACATAGACTAAGACTTCAGATTTGTTAGTTGTATTCAGAAGGATATAATTCTTGTCCCTATGAATTTTTTCCTGGGTTATCAGAGGATCAAGCTCATAGGGCTCAACATGACCATATGGAGATGAAGAATTTTCCCCTTGTACAATCTTTGGGCATGTCGACCGTCAATAGTAATTTTTTCTTTAGCATTAAAATAAGGCAATTTGAGATCCTTAATGGATGGATCATCCATAGTCCTCTTCTTATCGTTTTGCCTCTCCTTAGATACATTTCTTTTTCCTTTATCGACAACCTTCTTCCTCTTGGCCTCTTCAGCAACCAATTTTTCTACCTCAACATTTGAGAATCGAGTTTTGTCATTATTTCGTTATTTAGTACGAGCCTCCTCCTTTGATTTTTAGCAGCTGCCTCTTTAAGCTGTTTATCTCGGATTTTCTTTAATTTCTATCGAGAAATGTTGGCAAAATCTATGACAAAGGCACTTGAATTTGGAGTTGAAGCTGTACGAAAAATAGAAACAAAGCCAATTAATAAGAAAATTGATATGAAGTACATAGACACATGAAAAATAAGAACGACCTAAGACTTGTAGAAATTTCTCAGTTTTTTCGACCTCCTAATCGACCCCTTCATAATTCCCTTCAACTTGGCCGACCTTCACCTCATTTTCCTCCTCTTCCTCATAACTTCTCATCATCATCATCAGCTCACCTTAGTGGCTTATAAGTCTCAAGATCTATATTATCGATGCTCAAATAGTTCTTTATGGCCCCAAACTTCTTTGGGGAGTATACATCCTCAAAGTACTGAGGATGAGTGGTGCAAATTTTCCTAATCACTTCACTAACTTTTTTTCCAATGATGGGGCCTTCTTGGGAATCAAATTCGGGGATCACCAGTCCCTAGGAATGTTGATCCTTTTTTTCAGGTCATTAGGAAAAAAATCCTATGCACCAGAGTTATAGAAGCATTTAGTTTTCGCGTTATTGTTGTTAATCAGGGTGACTTGGACTATTTTGGTGTTGGACTTCCGAGAAGAAAAATAATAATACCCAGGGTTTCTTATGTTGTCCTTCAAACAATGCACAAACCTAAATATATCACCATTGATATCAAACCCCCTATATTTTTTCCAGTAGATAATGGACGTACTATAGACCTATAGGCATTTGGAGGAAGCTGGGTAAGGGCCACTCCATACCCATTTAATATGGATTTTATTGAGGGATGGAGGGGAAGATGAACTCCAACTTAGAATGTCTAAAGAGTAAATCAAACCTCGTTGGAATTTCTCCTATCACAGGACCTGTCATCTGGGTAAGGTATTATTATGATCAAATTATCTGGTATGGGGCACAAAATCCCAAGGTCATCCAAATCATTAACCCGAATATCACTTTTGTACCACCTGGCATCAAAGGTAGAAGGATCATAAGAGGTTGTGGTAAATTCTCCGAGATCTACCTCCTCAGCAATTAAAGGAACCTCAGCAAGCAAGGTAGAAGGTGAAGGATTAGCTATAAAATCCCTCTTTTTAGATTTTAGATGATTAAACGAAGTTGTGTTGATAGTGTTAGCATAATTTTTATCCTCAACTCTATTTTTTATACTGTCAAAACTCTCCGAGGTATATTATTCCGACGTGCTATACTCAACATTTGGGGTTGACACAGAAGAAGAGTCAAATTCTGGGATGAAATTTGGGTTCGTTGGATCGTCCTCAGGTTTAAGGACCTGGAATGGAATGGAAAACCTCTCAGTAAAAGCTTTGGGGAAAATCTTGTTCAGGTCTGTAATGTGTTTCCAGATTCTCTAAGCTTCACTCATACAGGGCACATTTACACCCAAAACAACCCTCACTAAACCCTAAAAAGGGAAAACCCTACGTGAAAATCCCTCAACTCAACACAAACCCAAAATGAAAGAACAGTAAAAGACTAGATAAAGAGACATAAATAGTACCTGCTGTTAGAAACGAACTGGAAGCTGAGTTAAAGAAATTTACAAATGACTTGGCTCACGATCTCTCTCTCTTTGGAAAGATTGAACAAACAGAATTTGAAAAGACTAAAAGATGGTTAGCTCCGCTTTTATAAAGGCCAAAATACGTGTGTCAAATGCGACTGTCAATAGCCCATTAGATTGCTGACACGTGGAAAACTTAAGTCAGATAAAAAATTCTTCAAAGATTTACAAGTCATTCTGCTCGACCAATGGAGCAGAATAACTGTCGACCTCCAAACAAGAGAAGCCAACCAGGGACCATTTGTAAAAAAATTCATTCACTTCTTTACTCTATACTTCTCCTGAAGATTAATATCTACAGTCCTAAGCAATTTCTTGGGGGCCTTTTTTATACGATATTTGTAGAGCATATCATGACTCAAAGATAACTGGATAAAACCATTCAATAGAAAGTAAAAGAGATCGTCCCCTGCCGAACTTACACCAAGGTATGACATCAACTTAGGAAAATGCTTGACCTCCTTTCCATCTGAGTGGGCGAGATTGATTCCAACAAGGCTAACTGACAAATACAATTGTGATAAAAGTGTTAAAGGTCGGCGAATGTTATGTGAGTGGCATCATCGTCAACAAACATGTGCATGAACATTTTTTTTCATGGGAAGACCTATAAACCACCCTACACCTTAGTTATAACCCATTAAAAAGATGCTCCTGCCCAACCTGTAAGGGCAGGACACATGTAAACCCCATGCTCTGGGCCATACATACATTCTCTCCCACTCATTCACTATAAAAGAAGAGATCCCCCATTAGTATCTGGACGGGCAAGGGGAGGCTCAAACATGCTAACTATTAAATCACTGAGTGAGTAGAGATTGAGTGAATTGTATTGTTCTTAGAACTCAGGTAAACTGAAACCTCCTACTAAAAGATATCTTATGGACATAAGCTCATTCTCGAGAGCTGAACCACGTAATTATTGATGTAATTTTTCTTATTCTCACCTCTTTCTTTACATATATACATTTTATGCTTAATTATTGTTTGTTATCTTAGATTGGATCTCAACTTGCTTATACAAAACCTTGAAACCAATTTTAGACGATAACAGGCAGGTGAAAAACAAATTAAAGATTGTGGTTGGTCGATTTCAGATTCGATCCAGATCACTTAGGTTTCTACCAATCCACAGGTTTGTTGGTTTCACCGACTTAAATCCCAAATCAGAGCACAAGACTTTAGCCTTCAATGAATCATTTCTTCTCCTGGAGCAGTATAAATAGAGTTCAGCTGAATACACAAAGATAAAAATTACTGGTTTTATTTAGAGAGAAAGAGCTTTCATTTTTTGGGTGAGAATTGTTTCAGGCCTTTAATATTTTATCTTTGAATTTATAGTGATTTGGTTATAAGATATTGACTCGCAAATGACCCCCCATTCAACTCAGAATAAATCGAGCTGTCAGGCTGATCAAACAATTTTTAACCCATTAATCAATCTAATAAACACCAAAAAGATTATTTGGGGGGGGGGGGGGGGGGGGGGGGAGGGGAGTGGTGGTGTTGTGGATGGGTTTCTCCTTTAAAAACCATATTACCACGCCTACTTATTAGGTTTGAAGCTCATAGTAAGATGAAACAATAGATCAAGTGACATTGGGAAAGGTTCGTTTTCTTTTTTGTGTCTATAAGTAGAGCAACACTTCAATTGTCGTCCCATGTCATCTTTGCAAAATGTTTTATTCCTTACAATAAAATTAAGTTTTGTTGCAAAGGGAATTTTCTTTTTCATATTGTGTAACCAAAATGTCTCGTATGGAGATGTTTTGCAAAATAGAATTTTAATTAGTAATAATCAATCATCTTAAATTGAAAGAACACTCACCATTTGATTAAGCGCGAGCTGTGTGTTCATGTAAGGACATTGTCGTTATTTGGTTCACCGCCTCAATAAAAAAAAATCTAGACTATAACTACACTCTTTATGGAATACCAACGATCAGTCCGGGTATCGAATCCACTGCTAGATGTTAATTGATTTATTATTTCAAGAATAAAAGTGTAAAAAATGAGAAATAAAACAAAAGATAAATCTAGGCTTGCGTTTGAACTAAGATTAACAAAAAGGAATAAAAGAAATCGATTGAGACTAATATCCCTCACCTTGGATTAATTAGTATAAATGGTCACATGGGAAGACAAGTCTATCAAGATTAAATCTCATTTTCATAATTAATTAAATCTAGAGTTGTCACCCCCTAAATTGTCATAAAAGCTTAATTGGTTTTGGCGTCAACAAATATCCTCGAGATTACACACTCAAGATCTTAAATATGACGCATACATGATATACACCATTAAATCTCCTAGGCATAAAAATCAAGAACAACCTGATCCAGTTAAACTCATAAAACCTATCACTAAAGCAAAGTAACCCATTAACCCAAGCTGAGTTCAATCAATCTCAACCTTAACTAAACTAGCTACAAAGCATAATGAAAGACATGTATTTAAATGAAAACAATAAATAAAGCAAGTAAATGAAAGCAAGTAAATCTAGGTTACAAAGAAAGAAAAACAACAATGAAAACTTGCATTAAAAGTGGAAGAAGATGAATAGGGCTTGTAAACCCAAATGGAAACCCTAGGAGAGATAAACAACACCCCAAAACTCCCTTCTCTAATCTAAAAAATAGAATAAAATCTAACTCTCTTATGTCTTACAACAAAACCAACTTATATATTAAGTTGGTAAAAGAAAAAAAGGGAAAAGAAAAGGAGAAAACCGCCCAAATTCTGAAGGGCTCGATCGATCGAGGAAATCGATTGATCAATCTGAACAAATTCCCCCGCCTTACTTCATAGGCTAAAATCGAAATAACGGTCGACTGGGGTCTCAAGGCCGGTTGACCGGAGCTCTATTTTAAGGGAATTTGGTCCATCATGAGGGGGAAAAGGTCCATCACAGAAATGGCTATAACTTCCTCATCCGGGCTCGAAATGACGTGCGGTTTACGGCCACGCGAAGCTAACTAAAAAAAATACGCTTTTGTGGAAATCCACTAAGCATGAAATAAAGTGTGAAATGACTAAAATGCCCTTAAATTTGTGTCAGATGATGTAACTTACTTGAAATTCTACCAATCCATACGCTAAGTATTCACATCCCTACAATAGCTCAATTATACCTCGCAAAGATATACATATACATAAAGAGGTTTCCTGGTTAAGGATCATAAATATAGGTATTAAGGAACACAAAAGTGCTAGAATTCATAAAGATAATGGTCAATGATATGTAATATTCGTGACGTATACACCCTTTAACTTAGACATTGCTAGTCCCTAGTGATGAAACAAACAAAACCAGTCCAACAGATGTCGATACAAAACCTATATAAACATAAAATATAAAAATTCGACTTTCGCGGGTGAACGATTGCGTTTATCATATAAAATAAGTCGTTAAACCCCTAGGTTACCCTAATGGACGAGTGTTGTCTCGCGAGGGTTTTCAGGGATAAAACCCGCAAACATCAAAGTTCCCTCAAATATGCCAAATCACAGTACAAGACAATCTCAACAATAACGAAAAAGATTTCAAACACGTTATTAGCAAAGTGAATGAATTCATACAAATGTCCGAAGTCATGAACATTAAAACATAAAGAGTAAATATAAATGGAATCTAGGCCGCACACATGTAATTAATGAAGAGCGCTATATGTAAAATAAAAACTTGTAATCTCAATGAAAGATACCGCTTATTGAGGGAGGAGAAATGTATTTTTACAGATTATTGCAACTATTTAAACTTTTGAATTACATTCACCTTAGGATCGCATAGGACTTCAATAGGGTTGTAATGTAGGTTTAGGGCTAAGGTTATGAAATGAAAGGATTATGTATGGATTCAAATTTGTTCGGGGATAAAAAAATTGGAATAATGGAAAATTGTGGGCAATTTCAAAACTGGAAAATGAGTTCCATAACAAGCATTAGACATAACCTTGGAAAGTGACAAGAATTATTGAACAATGTGTACATAAATGGAAATACTTTATCTTTCTTTTCTTTTCTTTTCTTTTTTTTCCTCACTTTTTCTTTATTCTCGTTCTCTTTTGTTTTCTTATATTTCTCTTTTGTTTTGACTTTTTCTTCACATTTTCTTTTCTTTCACACTCTCACATGCTTAACTGCAACCACATAACACGAACATCATCCAATCCCAAGTATCATTCCAAACAAAGGTATGGAAGGTGATAAAATGGTTTATAACTCCAATATAGAGTTGGCTATGGGATTTTGGTCTTGAAAAGAAAGGTTATATTAAGGCTCAAAGGGGTTGATGAGGGAAAATATTTAAGGTGAGGTCAAGGTCAATATGGGTGATATAACATAGAGGGCCTATGATACTTTCCTAAAGTTTTTGTAATTATCGAGTCAAAATAACTTTGAAAATCGTGCTCAAGTAACACATTTCAAAATATAAACTCAATTATTGAACGATCAATGAAAGAATAGTGAGATTACCAATGACTGTAATGTTTTCAAGGAGGAAATAGTAATGTATAATACTCAAAAATGAAGAAAAGCACAAAGATCACTTGGTGTAAGTATATACAATGCAACAAAAGATTACCGAGTCATAAAAGCCTTAAACCAAACCATTAAAACAAAAAAAAGCGCATGTGCTCATGGGTTTAAAGTTTAATTCATGAATTTTTCATAATATCAATGATTCGAGGACTAAAGTCTAAAAACTTCTAAAATCGAGATTTGTATCATTGAATTATCTATTGGATTGGACATGTATTGAAATTTATCATCTGAAACAAAGGCAAAATGCCCAACAAAGGAGAAAAAACAAAGAAAATCTTTTTGAAATTTTTGATTTTTACAAGAAAAGCATGCTTGGGAAGAACATATAATCAAATCATGGAGTCTACCATTGAATGGATAAAATATCCACATCCCCAACTTAAAACCATGCATTGTCCTTAATGTAAATTAAGAACCAAGTTAAAGAGAGAAAAATAGCGATATTATCCAAAATGGAGCGATCTATGAAAAGTATAAGTTCAATGATTCTATAAAAAATGTTAGCACCAAGCATAACAAAAAAGTTGAACTAAAACTTTAACTAATTGCACTAGACAATAAGTGAAAAGAAAAACAACCTAATATGTACAACCAACAATTTTGACTTCTAACTAACTATAAACTAGAGGTTTAAATTTTTGAGAGTCCACTCAAAATACGATTTGAATTTAAGGGAAACTTCGTGTATCCTCATTTTCATGCATAGCTTTCGAAAAATAAGAATTCCATTTAAATAACGAAAGGTATGTGTAAGGAAGAAGAAATGAACCATCACCATTTAAAAATTTTGGGGGGATGATGGGGAATTTGTATTGGATGAGTGACGAATACACATGGGATAAAAAAAAGAATTTCCCCCCAAATATTTTACAGATGGAATGGGAGGAGGCTCACATGGAGGCAAAATTGTCTTCATGGAAAGCAACTCGAGCAAGTTATCCTCGTCGGTGAAAGGGTTGAACGTTTTAAAGTTTTGAACCGATTCATAAGATGTTTGTAACAGTTTGACAATATAGAACAAAGATGGGGATGAAATAAATTCAAACACAAGAGATGACTCATCATCGCTAGGTGATTGGATTTTGAAAGAAATAGGATCATTTTTAATGAAACTTTCTTCTTTGGTTACCAAAGAATAAATCATTTCATTGCAAATGGATACTACGCTCATTTCTTCCTCACTTTCAATATCTATTATACCTTGGGCCGAGTGAAGAATGGTATGTTCCGAAGTAGGCAAGAATCCCTCCTTAGGTTCCAAAGATTCCTCAACTTTAAAAGTCTCGGAAGAAAAATCATCGTTGGATTCGAATAATGAATCTAACTCTTGGTCCCAACAACGATTTTCTTCCCAATAACGATTTTCAAGTTTCTTATTTTTAAGAGTGATCAAGCCCTCGTGCAATGTCATAGGTGGATACACGAATTCTTGAAAATGAGAACTTTGAAAATTATCCTCGGAACTACTATCAAAATCAGTATCATAAGAATTTTGAAATATATTGCAATTAGTTTCAACATTCTTATTATAAGAATTTTGTGGCCCACAATCATAAATATCATTCTAAAAATTCCCATAATCCAACACTTGACTTTGGTAATATTCACTCAATGATATTTTAGGTGTTTCAAGTTTTTGACTTTGTGAGTACGCACCAAAAGTCATAGTTTTAGGGGGATTTTGAGAATTATCGTTACGATTACAAAAAACATTGAAATAAGACATGCTTACCCTAAAAATAGCTCAAGATGGCAAATTCCACAAAGTGATGGGCGGTCGATAAATTCAAGCATTTTTTGGCTCTAAAATATAGAAGTCCTACAAAACTAGTTAACAAAGAATGCAAATAGAAAGAAAAATATTGCAAAATACTAAACAATTAATTTCTAAAACAAACACTCCCTAATAATGGCGCCATTTGATTAAGCGTGAACCGTGTGTTCGTGTAAGGACACTGTCGTTGTTTGGTTCACCGCCTCAATACAAAAAATAACCTAGACTATAACTACACTCTTTAAGGGGGCACATCGGCCAGTCCGGGTATCGAATCCACATGGAATGTTGCTAGATGTTAATTGATTTATTATTTCAAGAATAAAAGCGTAAAAGATGAGAAATAAAATAGAAGAGAAATCTAAGCATGTGTTTAAACTAAGATTAACAAAAGGAATAAAAACAATAGATTGAGACTAATATCCCTCACCTCGGATGAATTAGTATAAATGGTCACATGGAAGACAAGCCTATCAAGATTAAATCTCATTTTCACAATTAATTAAATCTGGAGTTATGACCTCCTAAATTGTCATAAAATCTTAATTTATTTTGGCGTCAACAAATATCCCGAGATTACACACGCAAGATCATAAATATGGCGCATACATGATATATGCCGTTAAATCTCCTATGCATAAAATAAGAACAACCTATTCTAGTTAAACTCATAAAACCCATCGCCAAAGAAAAACAACCCATTAACCGAAGGTGAGTTCAATTAATCTCAACCTAAACTAAACTAGCTACAAAGAATCATAAAAGACATGTATTTAAAAGAAAGCAATAAATAAAGCAAGTAAATGAAAGTAAGTAAATCTAGTTTACAAAGCAAGAAAAACAACAATGGAAACTTACATTAAAAGTGGAAGAAGATGAATAGTGCCTTACAAACCTAAATGGGTGCAAACCCTTGGAGAGATAAGCAATAACAAAAATCTCCCTCTCTAACCTAAAAACTAGAATAAAAATGAACTATCTTATGTTTTATAACAAAAACAACTTATATATTAAGTTGGTAAAAGAAAAAAAGGGAAAAGAAAAGAAAATGAGCAACCCGCCCAAATTCTGAAGGGCTTGAACAATCTGAATAATTCCCTCTGCCTTCCTTTGTAGGCTAAAATTGAAAGACCGACTGACCAGGGTTTCGAGTCCGGTCAATCGAAGCTCTGTTTTAAGGAGAATTTGGTCCATCATGAGGGGGAAAAGGTCCATCACGGAAATGGCTATAACTTTCTAATCCGGACTCGAAATGATGTGCCATTTATGGCCACACAAAGCTAACTCAACGAAATACACTTCCATGGAAATAAAATGAGTAGGAGATGAAGTATGAAATGACTAAAATTCCCTTGAAGTTGTGTCAGATGAAGGAACTTCCTCAAAATGCTATCAATCTACACGCTAAGCATTCCCATACCTACAAAAGCTCAATTATACCTCGCAAAACATATGCACATACATAAAAGAGGATGTCTGGTTAACGAACATAAATATATATATTAAGGAACACAAAAAGTGGTAGAATGCAAAAATATAACGGATGCTAATATGAAATATTCGTAACGTATCAACAACAATAGAAACAAAATACAAATATAGGGTCAGTTTCAATTCAAGACCAATTTTTTTTCAAATTTTGAAATGTTATCCTCAATAATTTAATTTTTCCATTATTAATCCTTCGTCAAATTTTTTTACGGGACTTTACGAAATTAGTGGTTAGTATATCTTACGTGGAAGAATTAATTAAGTTGTCACCTGGCTTAAAAATAAAAATGAATGAAGTCATTGATATGCCTAAAAGTTCTAATATATGAGTGTAAGGCATTGTTTGTTTTTACCTCTTAAGTCGGAATCTAAACTATTCAGACTTAAGTAAGAGGCTAATGACTATTTTTGCCTCTGAATGATTAAAATGTAAATGAACCTCTGAATCTGAAGTCTTAATCAGACTAAATACATCCATTCAGATGTCCATTCCGACATAAAATAGACATATTTTTCAGATTCAGATTTCAGACAGATTCAGTCTTTAGATTTCAGATTTAGATGGAAAAATGAACGCAACCTAAATGTGTTTCTCCAACTATTTGGTGACATATGTGACTCATTAGCTTGAGTAGAACCCTTTCGGGTTATGCATCAATATATGGCATATCCTGATGTACTCTATAATATTTGGGGTTGCTATTATATTTGAGTAACAATTGACCTAGTGTTCATATTGCTTGAGGTCAACTATCAACTTTGGCATTCATATTATTTTAAGCTTTGGGCACATGTTAGGTCTTGATTCGTCCAATAAGAGTCCCGATATTTCCATTAAAAATATTTCTATAAAACACCATTTTCTACAAAACACCATATAAGTACGTAATATTTATACGAACACCAAACAAACACAACAGTACATTAGCGTTGTCCCCTATAAAAACCCATTTTTTTAAAATCTCACTTTTTTTATTTACTCTCTCTCTAACTTCGCTCCCAAACCTTTCAACCTTTCAACTTACTCCCATTTTCTCTCAAACCTTACAACTTACCCTCAAGCTTCAATTTTAATATGTTACACCCTTAAAACTTACTCCCATTAATGTCTTCTATCATATATATGCTCTCATTTTGTGTATTAAACCCTATCATGCAAACTACATATAAAAACTTCCCATTATTAACCCATTTAACTATCCTAAATTGAACCCTAATCTTATCATTGGTAATATATTGCATAAAAAGTTATAAAAACAAGCTAGGGTTTAAAAATCGAAAAAAATAATTGCTGCGTAGTCTGCACCTATGGCAGCTCGTTGCCGAAGGTGACATAATTTCGCGATTTAAGGAAATTTCCATTTTCTTGTTCACGATCACTTCTCACCGTGGTATCACCAATATGACCAATTGCCACCGTATTGGTGCTGTAACGGCCATATCCCACCGTACCGGTGTTTTTCACGGCCTCCTCCAACCGCAATGGATTTTTCATGGCTACTTCCCACCGTATGTAGCAACATATTTCATATTTTATATATAAATGAACAATTAATAGCATATTTCATATATATATATATATATATATATATATATATATATATTTCAATTGCATTGTTTAGATAAATTCTTGTAAATTTTAACATTATGTATGTATATATGTAAATATGCATGTATATATGGTTTTATTATATGAATGTGGCTATGTATATATTTCAATTTCATTGTTTAGATAAATTCTTACAAGTTTTAACATGATGTGTGTATGTATGTATGCATGTATATATGATTTTGTGATAAAAATGTGGCTATGTGTATATTTCAATTACATTGTTTAGATAAAATCTTGCAAGTTTTTACATGATGAATGTATGTATGTATGCATGTATATACGATTTTGATATATAAATGAGGCTATATATTTATTATTTCTTTATTAGTATGAACTTGTTAATTTAGTGTTCATTTACTGATATAATTTTGTTAATTTCTTATGTAGGTCATATAAATGAGAAGAAGTATAAATCCTCCTACCAGATCAGAGCGGACAAGGAGGTTGGAGGTGGAAAAGGAAGTTCGACCACCCTAATCGTCCTTATCTAGTAGTAGTGCCAATGGCGAGAGCAAAGGATATTCTCCTATGCCATTATTGGATAAAGTATTCGAATAAGTAGTAGGTGATTTACTAACGGTTGGTGAAGGGGGTACGCAACAGTCAATTGAGCAAGTTGTTGAGCAGGTTGTTGGTGATTTACTAATGCTTGGTTAAGGGGTTGCGATAAAAGCGACGGAGGTTCCAGAGGCAGATAAAGAAGAAGAGAAAGAAGGAGAAAAATCAATGGACGAATCAAGAGAGGAAGAGAGAGAGGAAGAAATAGAGGAGGCAAGAGAGGAAGAAGGAGAGGAAGAAAGAGAGGAAGAAAGAGAGGAGGTAAGAGATGTAGAAGGATAATAAGGAGGAGAGGTATATGGCGAGGGAAAAGGAGAAGTCGATAACGAGAACCCCAAAGATAATACAAATAAGTCTTCTTCATCGAAAGATGAAATACAATCATCCACATCTGAAGTGCACGAGAAGAAACAACATAAAAAATAAGCCACTCGGATTCACAATCGCTTGAGGGGTGCACGCCATATAACGCCTAATTGCTCAAAATTTTTCTTAACAACATCGCTTATTCGATATGGAACTGAGATGAGGTGAGGGGAATAATGAAGCGCGTGTACCACTATAAAAAATTTCTCGAGTGGGATAGAGAAGGAAGATGCATGAAGAACTCGGGTCTTTGGCGTATGATTAAACGCTCCAATGGACCCATCGACTATGTATTGGTGTTGGCATTCATTGAACAGTGGCAACCGGAGATGAATTCATTTTATATACCGTTCGGTGAGATGACTATCACACTTAACGATGTGTACCATCTCCTAAAAATCCCAATAGTTAGTAAACCGATGTATAGTACTATTTTTAAGAAAACTGAGGATAAGGCTACCCAAATCAAATGGCTTACCAAATATATCGATTGTACAAAGGAGGGGGATTTGGAGGAATGAAAGTCTATTTATGCTATTTATTTTTCACTGGATAAAGAATATTTGCAAGGGGAGGGTTAAGAAACTAGGGGGTATATAACGAAGAAGAAGATTGAGCAGGCCACTAGGGGGTACTTGCTGTTTATGGTCTGTTGCTTATTGTTCTATAATAAATCAGGGAATCGAGTCTTGGTGTACTACCTCTAGATGTTGCGAAAAATTAGGAAATGCAAGGAATATGCTTGGGGGATGGGCATATTGGCACATGTATATCGGCAGTTGGGGATCGCATCACGGGTAGACGTTTGGTAGGTGGCCGGATATCTCTCCATTATAGTGGTAAATATTTTAAATTCAACACGGGATTTTAATTTTGTTTTGTTCTATATAAATTTACCAATTAATATGTCAATTTGATTGCAGGCATGGATATACGACCACTTCAATGTGGCGAGGGGTGTTAGAAATCTAAAATTTTAGCATAATGAGCCTCGTCTATGCAAGTGGAAGGCCGAAATGGTGTTAGGTGATGCCTTTGCACAAATACTAGAGCTAAGGAAAACCTTAGACTATTTAAAAGCTTAAGACATAGGTATTATTTATTTTAAACGCAATATTTTAACATTTGTTATATTTTTTTATATGTTAACATTTGGAATTACTTTTAGGTTGTATGGGATCCCTACTCTAAAAACCGCGAGGCCTACCCATTTCACGAGGTCTCATAGTACAACGACCTCTTTATTTGCTATAATGTCGGTGAAACCTATTATCCAAAGAGGGTCCTATGCCAGGTTGGTCGTTTTCAAACAATCCATATATCGCCAATGTGCCTTATATCAAAGGAGAGGGGAAAGACCTAGACCTACTACAATATTAAGTTTGATATCGAGAAATGGTATCAACTAATGGGGTTGACCATGTTCTTTTCAAATCTAGACGCTCGACTGTGGTGAGGACCATGCCTTGGGAATGTATGGATGGGTATATGTCTTAGTACCTAGAAATATCCCATTCATACATTCAAAATACCGAGCATCATATTCGCAAGCCGAAGTTAAAGCATTTTGATAAAATGGTAAATGATTCGAAATTTCCTAACTTAATTTCTTTTCTTCAAGTATTTTTCTAACACATTTGATACTAATATGTATATTGTCCCAGGGGATAGATGTAGCCATTAGCCTACTCTAGGAGGCTATTGAAGTTGGCCCGGACCAAGAGGTTTTGGATGTCCTTGAATTATCACGTGCAATGCTTGACGCCCTATTTGAGGCCAAGGGAATGCAAGCTCAAAAAGAAAAGAGAAAGGCTTCGACGCATCAAGAAACTTGAACTAAGGCATGTCATGATCCAACCCCCAAGTAAAAATCCCCTCGAAGAAATGTTCAAAGAGAATAAACACAAAATTTGTTGTATACACATAGTTTTGAATTATCACATGTTGGAACAATTTTGAAACAAGTAGGTTGTATGAACAATATTGTGTCATGTGTTTGAATGAAAACTTGTGTTTGAATTTTAAATGTGAAGGAATGCATGAACTGTATTATCAATGTAATTTATGTTTGTAATCCTTTAATCTTCTTGTATATTTGATTCATAGTGTTTGGGTGATATCATGATTCATTATAAATACACGATTCATTGTAAATACATTGTAACTTACATCACGATTCATTGTTGGATGCGTTGTGTTAAGGTGAAAAAGTCCTTAAAATTTCTGCACAACATACACGGTGGCATCCAACTGTGGTTATGTCACATACGACTAGAAGCAACGACCATGTTATAATAAACGATCTAAAGTGAGCGTGGTATTTCGGTTAAAAAATCCTTCAATTTTTTTCACAAAAGGCACGGTGGGATCCAACCATGGTTGGGTCACGTACGACGTGGTGTCATCGTAACTGTACTTCCTAAGGTTTGGTGTCATCGTCAGGTAAATATCTACAGTCTCAAATGACCGTGGCTGTTATGTTTAAAAATTCTTCAACTTTCTGCATGAAAGACACGATCAAAGGAAACCTTGTGTAGGTCACATACGGTGTGGTGTTATCATCTGTATATAGCCCACGGTGTGGTGTCACCTAAAGATTTATTTACGATCTCAAGTGACCGTGGTATATGGCTTAAAAAATTCTTCAACTTTCTGTATAAAAGGCACGATGGGATCCAACTGTGGTTGGGTCACATACGGCTAGAAGCAACCACCAAATTATAAATACAATCTCAAGTTACCGTGGTATATGGGTTAAACAATCCTTCAACTTTCTGCATAACATACACAGTGAATCCAATTGTGGTTGGATGACATACGACTAGAAGTAACAACCATTTTATAATATACGGTCTCAAGTTACCGTGGTATTTGGGTTAAAAAATCCTTAAACTTTATGCATAACATACATGGTAGGATCCAACCGTGGATAGGTCACATACTGCTATAAGCGACCGCTATCTTATAATATACGGTCTCAAGTAACCATGGTATTTGGGTTAAAAAATTCTTCAACATTCTGTATAAAAGTCATGGTAGGATCCAGCCGTGGTTGGGTCATATACGGCTAGAAGCAATCGCCACGTTATAATATACGGTCTCACATGACCGTGGTATATGGGTTAAAAATCCTTCAACTTTCTGTATAAAAAGCACGGTGTGATCCAACCGTGGTTGGGTCACACATGGCTAGAAGCAACTTCCATGTTATAATATACGGTCTCAAATGATCGTATGTTTTTGCTCGACGATTATTAGAGACCGTATGTTAATTTGTTATACTGTCCATTTTAATTTTATGTATATGTGATTTAAAGATAAATTTTTTTGCTTCATCCAATTTAAATAAAATAATTGCTTTATCAAATGATAACCAATTGGTGGGCTCAATTTACGTATAACCAATTTCAATCAATCTACATATAACCAATAATTGTTATAAATAATTTACTATAACCAGATTGGAAACCAATAATTGATATAACCAATATTTACACAAAAAGTTACAATCATTCGTAAGACTTTCACCAATTTAAAACACCGTTAAGTCCTCATCTTCATCCAATGATATCAAGCATGGTTTATCTTTAGTCACAATGTCTTTGGGACATATAATCTTAAATATTTGTAAGCGAGACTTGAACATAATAGGACACTCTACGACATCTTGACTGGCCTCGATCTTCAGTGAGAGGCAATTGGTGGTATGGGATAAAATCATGTGCATTTTAAATTCACCCAATGAGTATTAAATACGTTGAGGATAAAGATGATGTGATTATCTTCCATCATAGATTTTGTCCCAACATTTAATAGAACAAAAGTTAAGCATTGTAATTTGGATATCATTACAACCATTTTCTTTAGTGCATCAACCGCAAGATAGCCAAACTCTGGCATGATAAACGGATCGAGCGCGAAAAGTGCGGTGCGTGTCAGACGCCGATCGTTGTTTTCGTTTCTCCAACCCAATACAAAAACCTAAATTACTACTCCACTTGTGAGGCAAGTCTAGCGGTAAGTCGGGTATCGAAAGATCCACTAGGACGAGTTGCTAGAATTTAATTGATTCAATATTCCGAAATAAAAGTGTAAAATGTGATTACAAACTAAAAGAAAAGATGCATGAAAGGAAAATATTAATCTAGGCAAGTATATTGAAACTAGACTAACAAAGCGAGTAAAACTATAGGTCGCGTCGAATATCCCTCACTCGGGTTAATTTGTATAAAATCGTTACATGGGTCGACGAGTTATTACGAATGCGTCTCGTTTCGACAGTTAATTAAATCAAGGATTGTCATGCCCCTAAATCCGCATAAAAGCCTAATAAGATTTTGGCATCAATAAATATCCCAGAAATTACGCGCGAAAGGTTGTAAGCACGAGACATCCATGATATGCCTCGTCAAATCTCCTAGGCGTAATAACTAGGACAACGCACCCAAAATAAAATCGTAAACACTATCACCAAGCAAAGCAACGCGTTAACCCAAGTGAATTCCATTCAAACACAACCTAATTTAAATTAGCTAGAAATCATGTTAAAAACGCGGTAAATAAATGCGATAAAACTGCACTAGAAAGCGATTAAAGAAAGCATGTGAATCTAATTAACAAAGCATGCAAAGCTAATTATCAAAGCAAGAAATAAGGAAATACACACTATATTAAATGGAGAGGATGATGAATAGTGTAACTTATAACCCAATTGGGTGTCAAACCAAGAAGAATCAAAGCCAAACTCTCCAAAACTCTCAAACCCTAAGCTACCACTCTCTAAAATATATTCTATCTAAGTATATCTGAATTAGAAACCAAAATTTGGTTTAAATAGTAAGTGGGAAAGAAAATAAAGGAAAAAGAAAAGAAAAGAAAATATCTCAAAATATCTGACATGCGCGATCGATCGCGTCCAAGGGACCGGTCGATCGGGCCTTCATGTATAAGCCCACTATCTCCTTCCCACGGTAAAATATGAAACCGCGGTCGATCGGTACTCTGTTTTCTGCAATCCTTGTTCCATGAAGAGGGGAAAAGGTCCAATAACGGAAACGGGCATAGCATCTTCGTCCAAGCTCCAAACGATGAACCGTTTGCGGCCACGCGATGCTAACTCAATGAACTACACATCCATGGAATTTTCATGAGCTGGATAAGAAATGTGAATTGACTAAAATGCCCTTGAAGTAGCGTCCGGCGAGGGAACTTCTACGAAATGCAACGGATCCTCACTTTTAGCGTTCCAATACCTACAAAAGCACAATTAACCCCTGCAAAACATTTATATATCCAAATCCAAGGTTGGCTGGTTAATGAGCATAAATATAGGCATTAAGGACCGTAAAAGTTCTAGAATGCATAAAGATAACGGGCGGAAATATGCAATATTTGATACGAATCACACCCCTAACTTAAACATTGCTTGTCCCTAGTAACGAAACAAACAAAACCAATCCACAGAAGGCGATACAAGAAGTATATATGCATCGAAATATAAATGCCACTTTTGTAGGGAGCAGGATTGCATTTAGAATATACAATAAGCCGTTAAACCGTTAGGTTACCCTAGTGGACGAGTGTTGTCTCATGAGGGTTTTCAGGGATGCTACCCACAAACATCACATGGTTTCCTCAAAATATGCCCAAACCAACATGCGATAAGCCCAACAATAGTGAAAAGGATTTCATACGCATTATTAGCACATTGAACGAATTTAAACAAAAGTCCAAATCATTAACATTATAGAATGCACCTCATAGAATTGAAACCTTAAAATGTGGGAGGGGAGAGAGCACATGCAAAGTGTGATTTGGCAAAAAACTTATATAAATCGGATAAACATAAAAGCAAGCATATATTCAATCCTCACGGGCATTACACTCATCAAGTGAATTCACTCAAAATAGGGAGGTAACACACAAAACATGCGGACATAAAGAGTAAATGTAAATGGAAACTAGGCCGCACACATGTCACAAATGAAGAACGCTATATATGAAATTAAAACTTGTAATCTCAATGAAAGGATACCACACACTAAAAGAGGCCAAATGCATTTTCACAGATTATCAAAACTATTATGACTTTTAAATTACATCAACCTAAGATCACATATGACTTTAATAGGGTTGTAATGCAGGTTAGGCTAGGGTACGAAATGAAGGAATCTATGTACGGATTCAAAGTGTTCGGGATGAAAACTCGGGATAATGGGAAAATGCGGGCAATATCAAAATTAGAAAACAAATTCCAAAACGGCATTACATATATCATCAGGGAGAGTAATCAAAGCTTATTGAACACTATACAACATTTACAACTTTCTCTTTCTTTTCTTTTCTTCTTTTTCTCATTTTTCTTTTGTTTTCTTTTGCTTTTTGCTTTCTCTTTTTCTTCACTTTTTTCACAACTTTCTTTACTTTTCAAACTCTCATATGCCTAAATTTCAACCCACATCACAACAACAACATTCAATCCCAAGCAACATTCCAAACAGAGGTATGGAAAGTGCATATATGGGCTAGAACTCCAATTTAGAGTTGGTTATGGGATTTGGGTTATGAAACGAAAGGCTATACTTAGGCTCAAATGGGTTAATGAGGGTAAACATATAAGGTTGAGGTCAAGGTTAATATGGGTGATATAACAAAGATGTCCTATGATCATTTCACAAAGTTTACGCAATTCTCGAATCAAAACAATATATGAAAATCATGATCAAGTATCACATTTCAAGTATGAACTCAATTAATGAACGGTCAAATGAAAGAATAGTGAGATTACCGACGAATTCAATGTTTTCAATGAGAAAAGAATAGTGTATACACTCACAAACGATGAAAGGTACAAAACTTACTCGGTGTAAGTATATACAATGCAACAAAAGATTACCGAGTTATAAAAATCTTAAACCAAATCAATAAGACAATAAAAGTGCATGTGCTCAAGGGATTAAAGTTTAATTCATGAAGTTATTCATAATATCAATAATGGAGACTAAAGTCTAATAACTTCTAAAATCGAGAACATGCATCATTGGGTTGTCTATTGGATCGGGAAATTATTGAAATTTATCATCGGAAACAAAGGCAAAACGCCCAAAAAAGGAGAAAAAAGAAAGAAAATCTTTTTGAAAATTTTAATTTTTCTAAGAAAAGCATACTAAGTAATTAACATGTGAGCAAAAGCATGGACTAAATTAAGAAATGGATAGAATATCCCACCCCCCCAACTTAAAACTTGACATTGTCCTCAATGTGAATTAAGAATCAAGTCAAAGAGAGGAAAATAGCGATATTACCCAAAAGTGAAGTGATCCCCATATGAACAAGTCCAAAGAATATACAAAACAAGTTAGTACCGAGCATAGAAAAAATAAATAACAAAAAGTTAACTAATTACACTAGACTAAATTAAAAAGGAAAGAAAGAATAAAAAGCTAACTATATACAACCTACAATTTAGGCTTCACACTAACTGTACACTAGAAGTCTAAATAGCCGAGGGTCCACCATAAGAACGATTTAAATTTGGAGGATAACCGGTGTACCCTCACATACAAGCATGCCCTACGAAAAATATGGATTCCGTTTGAACAACGGAAGGCACGTGTAAGGCGTAAGAAAGGAACCATCGCCAATTAAAAGTTTTGGAGGGACGATGGGGGGTTTGGATTGAACGGGTGATGAAAACATGTGGGGATCGAGAAAATCCTAATATCCTCCCAATGATTTTGAAATTGGAACGGGAGGTGGCGCACACAAAGGCACGGATGCGATCATGGAAGGCGACTCAAGCAAGTACTCCTCATCGGCAAAAAGGTTTAAAACATTAAAGTTTGAAACCGAATCATCGGGTACTTGAGACGTTGTGATAATAGAGAATGAAAATAGGAATGAAAGAAATTCAAACTCATGAGATGAATCATCATCGCATGAAGTTTGAGTTTCGAAGGAAGTAATATCATTTTCAATGAAATGTTCTTCTTTGGGGGCCAAAGAAGAAATCATTTCAATGCAAATAGATATTACGTCATTTTTGTCCTCACTTTTAATATCTATTATGCAATGGGCAAAGTCTAGAATGGTTTGTTTCAAAGTAGGCACAAGTACCTCATTTGGTTCAAAACATTCTTCGACTTCGAAAGTCTCGAAAGCAAAATCATCGTTGGACTCAAAAAGTAAATCCAAGTCATGTTCCCACGAACGATTTTCTTCCCGATAATGATTTTCAATTTTCTCATTTTCATACATACGCAAACCCTCACCGAATGTCATAGGTCGAGGTGCGGATGCATGAAAATGGGAACTTTGAAAATTTCCATCGGACTTAAAGGAAACCTCACTATTATAGGAATTTTGAAAACTATTGCAATTCGTTTCAAAATTCCTATTATAAGGAGTTAAAGGCCCAAAATCATTGTCATTGTCATCAAAATTCCAATAACCCAGATTTTGACTTTCGCTATACTCGCCCAAAGTCATATTTTAATTTGTTATACTTTGGGATTCTAAGTATTCACCGAAAGTCATAGGATTACGAGTATTTTGAGATTTATAATAATGATTACCGAAAGAATTGGAATAAGACATGCTTACCCCAAAAATGGCTCAAGTGGCGAATTCCACAAAGTAGGTGCGCGCGGAAAAAAAATGAGCGTTCCTAAGTGCTCAAATATGGAAGTTCTGCAAAAAGATTAGAAAATAATACAAATAGAAAGAAAATACTATGAAATACTAAATCAAATAAAGTCTAAAACAAACTAGTCCCCGACAACGACGCCATTTTGATCGAGCGCGAAAAGTGCGGCGTGTGTCAGACGCCGGTCGTTGTTTTCGTTTCGCCAACTCAATACAAAAACCTAAATTACGACTACACTTGCGCGACAAGTCTAGTGGTAAGTCGGGTATCGAAAGATCTACCGAGACGAGTTGCTAGAATTTAATTGATTCAATATTTCGAAATAAAAGTGTAAAAAGTGATTACAAACTAAAAGAAAAGATGCATGAAAGTGAAATATTAATCTAGGCAAGTGTATTGAAACTAGACTAACAAAGCAAGTAAAACTATAGGTCGCGTTGAATATCCTGTAACACCCCGCCTAAAATAATAACGGGTGGCCAGCCCTATACTACATTAAATCAAGAATTTCAGATGGTCCAGTGTCAACATCAACTGCCGGTACTATATAATATAGGACTAACTACCCGATATCATATAAGCGAGATGTTAAATAATTAAAAACATGCAACAACTAACAAACCAACACCATAAAACTACTAATAAATAGGAGAAAGATGCCAGAAAGAACTATGATAAATGAAATGCTAGAAATGAAATGAAATAAATAAATACAACCGAATGTACTACAGAAAGTAGACCCGAATAAGCTGTCGGGTCACAGCCAATACAATAACTGAAATGGAATAAATATAAACATGTATATAAATATCCCTTGGGTACAAACCCGATATACAACATGAATCCTACCTAAAATTTTAAAGAAGTAGGAAGCGGCTACAAGATACATCCCGCAACAGTCCGCACCTGTCACGGCTCCCAAGACTCTGGATAGAAGGTCATCCGGCATCCATGCGATAGGATACTTGTAATAATATATATATATATATATATATATATATATATATATATACAGGCAGGAGAGAAAAGTAAACGGGTCAGAGCCCCGATTGTGAAAAATATTTAGCAAGTGGGTTAACCGTGCATAATAAATATCGGTGCACTTATTTCATAATTAAAGTGGAACCGCACTCTCGTGGAACCCCAACTCACCTCTCATCTAAAGGCGCGCACCTATTCGCGTCCTCAAGTTTTAGTTAAATTACCCCCATTGTTATTAGGACAACCTAACTAATCATAGGCCTAGCCTATACCCAAGAGAGCTACTTTCCCATCATAATCCAAGGATCCACCCTTTTTCTAAACCCACTAGATTATGATTACAAACAATTTTGCCATAATAGGCTTAATGGATTCTGATTTATAATTTAATTTATTATCATTCTTAATACATTACTCCTATATATATATACATATATACATATATACATATATATATATATATATATATAGGCTAAAATATAAGAATTTATTTCTAAATATCATGCACATGAATTATTGGCAAAACTTCTCTCTAATCTCAAAATTATACTACGTTTCGTGCGTGGGAAGTCTCGCAAAGCGAAATCCAAATAAGGAACCGCCCCATTACACTACTCCTGACAATGTCAAGACCAGAGATCCATTATGCCATATATGTAATTACTTCTCTCAAATCTCAACAGTGCACTACGTTTCGTGCGTGAGGTGTCTCGCAAAGCGAAATCCAAACAAGGAACCACCTCGTTCCACTACTCCTGGGCAATGTCGATCCTAGAGATCCATAATACTTAATATACAATTTACTATTTCAATAACTAAGTCTAGATTATAGTATAAAAACAACTTAATATCCCCAAGAATAACCTTGGGATGATGTAACCGAAATATTCCTCAAATACGATACATCAACCCCCAATTAATCTGGTACACCATAATCATCCAAGATGTACCCCAAAGAAATACGATATCCTTTCACCTAGGATATATAAATAAATATATATATATATATATATATATATATATAGGTATTTTATTCTCACCATATATATATACATACCATCATCCATACCCATGACCAAGTGTACATACCATATATGATGTACAATGGCCATGCACGTATAATACCCGGCTATATATAGCGCCAATAAAATTGCATCAATGCTATCATCTTCCCAATGCCCGACTCACGTAGCAACTGGGGACCACCTGGTGGGGATCAACGACACCCACCTCGTGGTAACACACACACACACGACGTCCCGGGAAGCGGTCATAGCTCCAATCGGCAATGAGACGAAACATACCCACCACGTCTCATCCCAAAATATATATATCTATCGTATAATAACACACGGGATGACTATGACCTGGGGAATATCCACACTCTGCTCTATATGCCAGGATGCTCACCCTCTGCGCGGAAACTTCCCAATGATAGCATGAGCGGGGTATGCTTAACCACATAAGTATATATATCGCTCACATGCGCAATATACATACATCTATACGATCCCATCATATGATCCAATATAGTAAACCATCATATACGGTTTAAATATCCATACCATGTATGTCCACAACATAAATATTTCCACATATTCATAATCCTACATAGATATATGTACATATATTCACACATCGCTATATCATTATATATACAAACTAATTCCCGTTCATATGTATAAGATATATAAACTCGGCTATAAATATACATAATCCTCAATATACAAGCCGTCACCACAATTTCCATTAAATGTACCTCTATATGTGAATACAATCCCTCACTTGAAACATATTCAATCATTTTTCCTATGATGAATAGTCTCCCAAAACCATATGTATATATCTATACATATATATTCAACATTAGGGTTATCACCCAAGAGTTTGTGCAGGAATCAATCCCTACACATTTCACCTCTAAATGTGAAAACACATAATTTCCTTTAGTACTATCTAACCATAGGCACACACACGACTTAATAGTCTAAAACCTCAATTTATTCCAACCTCGTTTCAAGTATTGGAATCTCAATGGCCGTATCCCCATAATTACGTGTAAGCTATCCTAACTAGAATTTATGCTACCGCTTATTCTAGTCGATAGTACGATCCCAAGCGTTCCCAATGCCACCTATAGTTCGAATAAATCTCAGGAGCCCGTACTCCTATTGAGCTATCAATTGTTCCTTAGTCTAAACATTTCTAAGGATATGAGATCCCTCACCCTCTAAGAATTCTCAACCTCATCTCATATTTATACCTGTATCTATAATTGGTATTCCCAACCTCAAATAGGTTTCCCCACAATGTCCATATGCAACCCCAATACGTACATGGGTACATTTCTCCCAAATTACCCGAAGGAGTCCCCAAAAATCCTAATATGTGAGAAACTCCTTCAATGTCTCCAAGAACATATCACTTGCATCATAAGATAAGGCACCCAAATCAATAAACCCAATTAAAAAGGGGTAGAGGTCATCCTAGAAAAACCTCATAAAACATCCCATTAAGGAAGCCCCTAAGAATAAACTCCAAAAGAAAAGGGGAAGACAGAAATCCAAGTTTTGGGCTAAAAATAGGGGACCGATCGACCGGTCCCAGATCCCCGATCGACCGCGGGTCAAAATTTTGCCTACGAAGAAATGCAGTAGGCTTTTCCACTGAGGCGCGGTCGACCGGTCCCCAGACCGCGATCGACCGGCCATACCAGATGCCTTGGCCGATTTTTCCATTTTCAGCAAAACCTACGAATTTAAACCCTAAAATTTTCATTCCAATCCCCAAATATTTATCACAACATGATTCTAAGCCAATAAATCAACCTAAAGATGATCCCAACCATTTCTATTCCATTAAATCCATATTTAAACATTCATTTCAAGATTAAACCTAAAAATCTAGGTTTTAATATTAATACCCAAGAATCCATTTCTTTAACCCACAAGTTATGAAATGAAAACACAAATAGTTATTTAGCAAGATTAAACACTTGCCTCAGATTTGTAGAGGTTGGATCGTCCTCGAAGTCGCGGTTGGGCCGAAAATCACCAAGCTTTTCTTCCTCTCTCTCTTCCTTTCTTCTTCTTTCCTTTCTTCTTTCTCCCTCTAGGGATTTTTCTCTCTTTCTCTCAAATGAGAAATGGCTTCATCCGTAAGCCTCCAAATCCTTTAAAACAAAATCCCAATTTCAAATGTTAATACACACTTTAAATGACTCGTTTACTCCAATTCAAGTCAAAATGACTTAAAAACATTCCGGAGCCGAAATAAGACCCAATAACAGTCATTTTGACTATCTCGACCCTTCCGGGATCGATGGTACCTTCAAAAATATTATCCGAAATACTTTGAAATATTCTCTATTTTTGGGCCTAAGTTCCCAAATTTTGAAATTCTCCAATTTAATTAAATTTTATTTTCCCAAAATTTAATTTCTCAGTCTCCAAAAATCGAGGGTTGTTACATACTTCCCTCCTTACAAAAATTTCGTCAGCGAAATTTAAGACATGCCTAGGACCTCAGTATCATCTAGTCCTCACATCAATCCTCAGGATCACTATACCGATCCTTCCTGGTTCTCATGTGGAACCATATAGTTTTAAAGCAACTACTACCCAGGGAGCCCATACACCCCGTATCCGAGTTTCCACTCGTAAAATTATGATCAAGCTTCATTAGCCTCAAATCATAATATAACCCTCAGCAATATGATCTATAACAACATACTAAATATATACAAGTTTAAAATATTTCCCAATGGTAGAACTCTCCTCAATTCCCGACACTAGCCACCTTCGTGCGGGGGAGGTCTCGCAAGCGAAATCCAAATAAGGAACCCTCCCAATACACTACTGCGTAGCTAGGTCGGGGATTGAGATTAGTTGAACCAGGGTTAAGGTTTTATAAAAGAGGTATTTCCATATTTTAGATATCGCCCGAGGGCCTATACAATAACACGATATAAATATATTCCGCGTCTTTCGACACGCCAAACAAACACCTTATGTTTAAAACACAAGGCCTCAATAAATACAACATTGCTAACCAATATCTAGTTCTCAAAACTAGCACAACTATGAGCTAGACTATCCGCCCCATAAATCTACCAAACTCTGAACCTCTCAGTTATGAAATTCCTCTACATCATATCAACACTTTTATATAAAAATAAATTCTCCCCTCATTGGGATACTTCCCTACGATTTCGTTACGAAAAGGTGTATCATCTCCAAAGATGCCATACAAAGGCCACACTTGCTCACTTCCTCCTCTAGGAAAATTTCCATACACCCTAGCGGTGTAGCGGCTCACTACTCATCACACCTCACACGCGACGTTCCCAATATTGCACAAAACGTAACTTAAACCCAAAGAAAGGTATTTTACCTTATATTTCCGTAACTCAATGGTTTACCCTCGTCCTAGAATCTCAACTCAGGGTCCTCAACTCCTTCCAGGACAATCATTATCCCTAAGCCTATTTCTTCACAAGAGAAACATCTTCCTCAAAACCCTTCCTAACCATATTGAAGGGCAAGGCGCGATTACAACTGCCGAAAACTCCCTCAGTCCTACTCAACGAAACTGAGTTTCCAGATTCCTTCTCCCTCGCCCCAGAAGGCAATACTCTTGATATTGGGACAAATCCACCTACCTCACCTCGGTAAGAGTCACCAACATTAGGTTTCCTAACGAAGGTTAACAGATTCTCAATCTAAACCTCCCAAAGACTGCACTACTCTCTCCTCAGGCTTACCTCACTAAGACCAAGATTCGCCATTCGAGTAAATTCCTTTCTTACTCAACTGCCAATAAATCACCTCACACCACCGCTAGAAATCTCCTCAATATTTCCTACGGAATCGGGGAAAACAAATACCCCCGATTGCAACGTACCCAAAATATGCTATGGGTATTGTACTTCTAATCTTATCCTTTCCTAGACGACAAAATCTAGGCGACGTCTGAAACAAAACAAGAGCAACGGTTATCAGAACGCCAATCAAGTGAATATACTTCACAGAAGAAAACAACGCAGTGAACACAACAGTCCTATTTGTAGGGCTTTATGTCAAGAACGTTAACGGAAGAATGTAGAAAACTCGCCAGATCCTAAAGATTCTAGAACCTGATGCTCTGATACCATCTGTAACACCCCGCCTAAAATAATAACGGGTGGCCAGCCCTATACTACATTAAATCAGGAATTTCATATGGTCCAGTCTCAACATCAACTGCCGGTACTATATAATATAGGACTAACTACCCGATATCATATAAGCGAGATGTTAAATAATTAAAAACATGCAACAACTAACAAACCAACACCATAAAACTAATAATAAATAGGAGAAAGATACCAGAAAGAACTATGATAAATGAAATGCTAGAAATGAAATGAAATAAATAAATACAACCGAATGTACTACAGAAAGTAAACCCGAATAAGTTGTCGGGTCACAGCCAATACAATAACTGAAATGGAATAAATATAAACATGTATATAAATATCCCTTGGGTACAAACCCGATATACAACATGAATCCTACCTAAAATTTTAAAGAAGTAGGAAGCGGCTACAAGATACATCCCGCAACAGTCCGCACCTGTCACGGCTCCCAAGACTCTGGATAGAAGGTCATCCGGCATCCATGCGGTAGGATACCTGTAATAATATATATATATACAGGCATGAGAGAAAAGTAAACGGGTCAGAGCCCCGATTGTAAAAAATATTTAGCAAGTGTGTTAACCGTGCATAATAAATATCGGTGCACTTATTTCATAATTAAAGTGGAACCGCACTCTCGTGGAACCCCAACTCACCTCTCATCTAAAGGCGCGCACTTATTCGCGTCCTCAAGTTTTAGTTAAATTACCCCCATTGTTATTAGGACAACCTAACTTATCATAGGCCTAGCCTATACCCACGAGAGCTACTTTCCCATCATAATCCAAGGATCCACCCTTTTTCTAAACCCACTAGATTATGATTACAAACAATTTTGCCATAATAGGCTTAATGGATTCTGATTTATAATTTAATTTATTATCATTCTTAATACATTACCCCTATATATATATACATATATACATATATATATATATATAGGCTAAAATATAAGAATTTATTTCTAAATATCATGCACATGAATTATTGGCAAAACTTCTCTCTAATCTCAAAATTATACTACGTTTCGTGCGTGGGGAGTCTCGCAAAGCGAAATCCAAACAAGGAACCGCCCCATTACACTACTCCTGACAATGTCAAGACCAGAGATCCATTATGCCATATATATAATTACTTCTCTCAAATCTCGACAGTGTTTCGTGCGTGAGGTGTCTCGCAAAGCGAAATACAAACAAGGAACCACCTCGTTACACTACTCCTGGGCAATGTCGATCCTAGAGATCCATAATACTTAATATACAATTTACTATTTCAATCACTAAGTCTATATTATAGTATAAAAACAACTTAATATCCCCAAGAATAATCTTGGGATGATGTAACCGAAATATTCCTCAAATACGATACATCAACCCCCAATTAATCTGGTACACCATAATCATCCAAGATGTACTCCAAAGAAATACGATATCCTTTCACCTAGGATATATAAATATATATATATAGGTATTTTATTCTCACCATATATATATACATACCATCATCCATACCCATGACCAAGTGTACATACCATATATGATGTACAATGGCCATTCACGTATAATACCCGACTATATATAGCGCCGATAAAAATGCATCAATGCTATCATCTTCCCAATGCCCGGCTCACGTAACAACTGGGGACCACCTGGTGGGGATCAACGACACCCACCTCGTGTTAACACACACACACACACGACGTCCCGGGAAGCGGTCATAGCTCCAACCGGCAATGAGACGAAACATACCCACCACGTCTCATCCCAAAATATATATATCTATCGTATAATAACACACGGGACGACTATGACCTGGGGAATATCCACACTCTGCTCTATATGCCAGGATGCTCACCCTCTGCGCGGAAACTTCCCAATGATAGCATGAGCGGGGTATGCTTAACCACATAAGTATATAGATCGCTCACATGCGCAATATACATACATCCATATGATCCCATCATATGATCCAATATAGTAAACCATCATATACGGTTTAAATATCCATACCATGTATGTCCACAACATAAATATTTCCACATATTCATAATCCTACATAGATATATGTACATATATTCACACATCGCTATATCATTATATATACAAACTAATTTCCGTTCATATGTATAAGATATATAAACTCGGCTATAAATATACATAATCCTCAATATACAAGCCGTCACCATAATTTCCATTAAATGTACCTCGATATGTGAATACAATCCCTCACTTAAAACATATTCAATCATTTTTCTTGTGATGAATAGTCTCCCAAAACCATATGTATATATCTATACATATATATTCAACATTAGGGTTATCACCCAAGAGTTTGTGTAGGAATCCATCCCTACACATTTCACCTCTAAATGTGAAAGCACATAATTTCCTTTAGTACTATCTAACCATAGGCACACACACGACTTAATAGTCTAAAACCTCAATTTATTCCAACCTCTTTTCAAGTATTGGAATCTCAATGGACGTATCCCCATAATTACGTGTAAACTATCCTAACTAGAATTTATGCTACCGCTTATTCTAGTCGATGGTATGATCCCAAGCGTTCCCAATGTCACCTATAGTTCGAATAAATCTCAGGAGTCCGTACTCCTATTGAGCTATCAATTGTTCCTTAGTCTAAACATTTCTAAGGATATGAGATCCCTCACTCTCTAAGAGTTCTCAACCTCATCTCATACTTATACCTGTATCTATAATTGGTATTCCCAACCTCAAATAGGTTTCCCCACAATGTCCATATGCAACCCCAATACGTACATGGGTACATTTCTCCCAAATTACCCGAAGGAGTCCCCAAAAATCCTAATATGTGAGAAACTCCTTCAATGTCTCCAAGAACATATCACTTGCATCATAAGAGAAGGCCCCCAAATCAATAAACCCAATTAAAAAGGGGTAGAGATCATCCTAGAAAAACCTCATAAAACATCCCATTAAGTAAGCCCCTAAGAATAAACTCCAAAAGAAAAGGGGAAGAAAGATATCCAAGTTTTGGGCTAAAAACAAGGGACCGATCGACCGGTCCCAGACCCCCGGTCGACCGCGGGTCAAAATTTTGCCTACGAAGAAATGCAGTAGGCTTTTCCACTGAGGCGCGGTCGATCGGTCCCCAGACCGCGGTTGACCGGCCATACCAGATGCCTTGGCCGATTTTTCCATTTTCAGCAAAACCCACGAATTTAAACCCTAAAATTTTCATTCCAATCCCCAAATCTTTATCACAACATGATTCTAAGCCAATAAATCAACCTAAAGATGATCCTAACCATTTCTATTCCATTAAATCCATATTTAAACATTCATTTCAAGATTTAAACCTAAAAATCTAGGTTTTAATATTAATACCCAAGAATCCATTTCTTTAACCCACAAGTTATGAAATGAAAACACAAATTGTTATTTAGCAAGATTAAACACTTGCCTCAGATTTGTAGAGGTTGGATCGTCCTCGAAGTCGCGGTTGGGCCGAAAATCTCCAAGCTTTTCTTCCTCTCTCTCTTCCTTTCTTCTTTTTTCCTTTCTTCTTTCTCCCTCTAGGGATTTTTCTCTCTTTCTCTCAAATGAGAAATGGCTTCATCCGTAAGCCTCCAAATCCTTTAAAACAAAATCCCAATTTCAAATGTTAATACACACTTTAAATAACTCGTTTACTCCAATTCAAGTCAAAATGACTTAAAAACATTCCGGAGCCGAAATAAGACCCAATGACAGTCATTTTGACTATCTCGACCCTTCCGGGATCGATGGTACCCTCAAAAATATTATCCGGAATACTTTGAAATATTCTCTATTTTTGGGCCTAAGTTCCCAAATTTTGAAATTCTCCAATTTAATTAAATTTTATTTTCCCAAAATTTAATTTCTCAGTCTCCAAAAATCGAGGGTTGTTACATATCCCTCACCCGGGTTAATTTGTATAAAATGGTTACATAGGTCGACGAGCTATTACGAATGCGTCTCGTTTGGACAGTTAATTAAATCAAGGGTTGTCACGCCCATAAATCCGCATAAAAGCCTAATAAGATTTTGGCGTCAACAAATATCCCGAAAATTACGCGCGAAAGGTCGTAAGCACGGGACATATATGATATGCCCCGTCAAATATCCTAGGCGTAATAACTAGGACAACGCACCCAAAATAAAATCGTAAACACTATCACCAAGCAAAGCAACGCGTTAACCCAAGTGAATTCCATTCAAACACAACCTAATTTAAATTAGCTAGAAAGCATGTTAAAAATGCGGTAAATAAACGCGGTAAATAAATGTGATAAAACTACACTAGAAAGAGATTAAAGAAAGCAAGTGAATATAATTAACAAAGCATGTAAACCTAATTATCAAAGCAAGAAATAAGGAAATACACACTATATTAAATGGAGATGATGATGAATAGTGTAACTTACAACCCAATTGGGTGTCAAACCAAGAAGAATCAAAGCCAAACTCTCCAAAACCCTCAAACCCTAAGCTACCACTCTCTAAAATCTATTCTATCTAAGTATATCTGAATTAGAAACCAAAATTTAGTTTAAATAGTAAGTGGGAAAGAAAATAAAGGAAAAAGAAAAGAAAAGAAAATATCTCAAAATATCTGGCATGCACGGTTGACCGTGTCCAAGGGATCGGTCGACCGGTCCTTCATGTTGTCTCCTTCCCATGACAAAATATGAAACAGTGATCGACCGGTCCTCTGACCGCGGTCGACCGGTACTCTATTTTCTGCAATCCTTGTTCCATGAAGAGGGGAAAAGGTCCAATAACGGAAACGGGCATAACATCTTCGTCCGAACTCCAAACGACGCACCGTTTGCGGCCATGCGATGCTAACTCAATGAACTACGCATTCGTGGAATTTACATGAGCTGGATAAGAAAAGTGAATTGACTAAAATGCCCTTGAAGTAGCATTCGATGATGAAACTTCTCCGAAATGCAATCGATCCTCACTTTTAGCGTTTTAATACCTACAAAAGCACAATTAACCCCTACAAAACATGTATATATCCAAATCCAAGGTTGTCTGGTTAACGAGCATAAATATAGGCATTAAGGATCGTAAAGGCGCTAGAATGCCTAAAGATAACGGGCGAAAATATGTAATATTTGATACGAATCATAAACCAATGCTTGCTTGTGCATGAGCGTCTGAAATAGTACAATCTCCTCTCGTAATCCTTAATATTATAGGAGTTAATAATGGTAGCCCCGAACGTCTTATCCCTACGTAGCTTGGACAACAGAGCACTACGAATATCATGAGAATAATCTTGTCCATCCCCAACACCAGCTCCTTTGGAAATGGCCGTATATCCACAGTTCCCATCCAAGTTGACATCATATATATCTACCACAATTGATTGGAAGAACTCAATAACGTGATTGATATACATCTTCTTCTCCCTATCCCATGTCTTCGATTTCACGCCCGTCAACGAGGTATTGTTTGCAAAGTTTTTTTTAAGCTCAGTTATGAACGGTACATTCAGCTCCCAGGCACAGGGGGTTATTTTGGTAGGTATATCAGCAGACTTATTCCCCTTAGGTGGCCTACCCTTTTGATGAATTTGTATGGGCTTTATCAAGGGCGTGCAAGAGGGTTGAGCAATTTTTAATAACTTGCTTAACATCATCTTTCTAAAGGCTTCACCTGCCCCAGTCCACTGTTTTTTAAACAATATCATTTTATGAATATATTCGAGCTCACGGTATCGAGGGATGTTTGGGAAAATGGAAAGTTTCTTCCAATGATCGTCTAACGCTCACTATGAAATTACTTTCCCATTGGGCCAACTCGTGGATACATGGTAATTCGTAGATGGCATGAATTACGTGTGAGCATCGTATCTCTGTATATTGGGTGTTAGCGATGGATTCCCTCAACTCCGATATCATGTAATCGATCTCCATAACAATTAGATCTGCTTAATTGATTGGAGTGATTTCTAAAATTCCATTTGTATTTAAGTGACTTAGTGTCCAAGCAATGCGACCATACCCATCCAAAGCGTGTCAAAGGAATCGGTGCTATGTGTTAAGTGTTTTTTTAGTTGGGCATGGGCACCTTCCTCTCAGTTAGTTGTGCGGTTTCCATGACGGGGTGACTGATTAGTCCACACATGTGCGAACTAAAAACGTAAAGGCATCCAGTTCTTTTGTATGTACGCAGTCATGTCGGGGTAGTTTTGCCAGTTTTGAAGGAAAGCGACCTATGCATTCTCAAATTCGATTAAATTCTTGGACTCCAAAACCCTAATCCTACCTTGCATAAATAGCTTCTTATCCTGGTCTTTGATGTTATGTTATAAACATGCACCTTCTATTTTTTTTGAATATGTAATAAACATAATAAAAGGGTGGCAAGTGGAAATACCTTTGGCATCGCATTTAGATAAGATTGTTATTTGTCAGATACGACAAAGCTTATGGATCGTATATTGACTACACATGTTGCAATGCCCAAATAAAATTCTCCTCTTTCTCATTCTTCAAAAAAGCAAATACAATTCAAAACGATTTCCCGATGGACGTGACTCCAATCATCTCAAATAATGGCATATTATACTGATTGGTCTTGTAGGTGCAATTGATCACCAGTATAGTCGAGAAGCATTTCACCAACAAACAAGAGGTAGGATGTGCAAAAAATAAATCCTCCACCACATTAGTTTGATGATTCCTTTTATGCCAGTGAACATAACTCTTCTCCGTTGGCAAATGCATCAACTTGTGCATGGTAGTGTGCCCTTGCATCTCAATGTTTTTCATTTAGTTTTAGCGTTATAAATTATTCTAATGGATGAATAATTTTATTTCGATCTCTATTTCAATGTGTAGAGTACTTCCTTTAGGCCCACCCCATTATTGATCATCTCACTAGTAATGTTTCATTCTTCTTGTGAAATTCGAGTGGCATAAGGATGTCCAACAAGTGTTTTAGACACCTCGTGGTTGTGTATCCCACAAACAACTTCCACTAATAGAAAAATAACAATTAAGGATAGCTGATTTGATGTCCCAAAAGCTCATTTGCTGTCCCTAATAGCATTTGGGACAATCATAAGGACAACACGAGCTATCCTAATAGATGGGCGTCATAAAAGGCTAAAAGGACATAAATTGATATCCTTTTTGAGTATTTAGGACATCAATTGCCGTCCTTTTAAATCCATATATTATTACATATTTATAAGGACATATGTTGCTGTTCATTAAAACAAAGTATTAGGGACATAAGTAGCTGTCCCAAATATATTTTGGCGCCAAATGAATATTTTAAAATTCAGTTATAGCTGTCCTGTATATATATATATATATATATATATATATATATATATATAATAAACTTATATTATAATCAGCCTAAATGTAATCTCTAATATAATAACATTAAATTAAAAAATAAAAGCACAAAGACATTGCCAAAATTTAACCTTAAATATAATAACAAAACCAAATAGTGTCTTATCACACTTCAAAAAGTAAACACCGCCATATACTTTCAAATTGTCATTTTTACTTCTAAGTTAGTTACATTAATACATAGTCAAGCGTGGTTATCGATAGTATCAACTGCGGCTGCTGCTGCTGATGGTAGTGGGATGCCCGCATCTCGTATCATACGAGCTATTTCAAGCCTAGCTTCTGCTAGAGTTTCTCTCTTGGCCCTCGCGACTCTTTCTTGTATTTCATTTTCTAAATCGGCATGCACCATATCAATTTCTTCTTGATGACGATTCTCTCGTGCCTCCACCTCTTCCCGATAACGAGTATCTCGCTCATTGGCCTCCTTCTCTAGTCGAGCAATCTCACTATAATAATAATTAGATGATGTGGTTGAACATGAAGAAGTTGGTTTAATGCAAAGAAGTTGGTTTAATGCATACTCCCATACACAATGCTCGTCCATGTTCGTCAGGTCCTATCATGTCCTCAAATATAGCATCCCTCACTTCAATCCGATTTTGTTGATCAAATGGCAGCACATCCATTTGTCTTTTAATCATTTCCTAAAAACCGAGAAAAAACATCTTATTATGTGGTATCATAGTTGATCTAATGATGATGTATTTTTCCATCAGATATCGAAAGAAAATTTTCATAAAGTGAAGTAAAAGAATACATAATTGTTTTGGGAACTCTTATCACATAAATAATGTGAATGGGCATTATTTTCTAGTGTGATACCTGCAAAATTAAGCAGCCTAGCTTTCTATCCTTCAATCCTCTTTCCTCATAGTAAGATGGGGGGTAATGTATATGGGAATTAGTCTCATTTTCAAGTGCAATATTTGAACTTCTCGAGAAGTAAAAATTTATATACCTGAATCTGAGATGGGGGTGATGCATGTGCCGCTCCGCTAGTAGACGAGGATTTAATCATACTGAATCTATTAAAACAAAACAATATATATGATATTGATGATGCTGGAAACATCACCACCAGATAAGGTGTTGACAAGCTCAAGCAAGTGATAACAATGGAAGCACTAGATAATTTATATATGTATATATGTAGAAGGAGGTGAGGAGAAGAGGATGAAACACTTGAATTTAAGTGGTTCAGCCAATCTGGCCTACGTCCACTGTGAGTGTGTGTGAGTAATATCACCGAATGAAGGCACTAATGGCCATGGATACAATCTCTCAAGCCTTCTCTCTCTACTGAGTAAAATGATAGAGTTTCAACTAGGGTTGTTATTTTGGATCCCTTTACAAGGTAGATGATGACCTCTATATATAGTGCTTGGGGGGTGTAATGTGCCCCTCAAGCATACAATGAGCATGTGCATGAGCACCGAGCCAGTATGAGAGTGACACCTGGCTGATCTCAACTAAGTAATGATGACCTCAATATTCCCTCACGTGGAGGGAATAATTTGATTATAACAGATTTGTCCATGTGTTCCAAGTTATATATGAACCTGTAAATGCTCGACTGTCTTCGGGTGATACCAACCTCGGCCTGGAAGGGTATGAGGTTGGTGAAGTCTAGAAACTGCCCAATCAGAGGTTATCCATGATGACCTCGGCTTAGTAGTAAAGCCGAGGTAAGGCAGGTGGAGTTGTAATGTCGGCCTGGGCCGAGGTTGAGTAGCAGGAACATCGATTGACTCCCAGCCGAGGCTGGTTATAATGATTGTGTAGTCTCTGCTTTCTCAGCTCACACCCAGCCGAGGTGGCTGTACGATGTAGACGTGATGTCTGCCCCAGCCGACCTGGTGGATTATCGTCTCTATAGATCACGAAGACCTCAGTTGTTGTTTGACTGTGAGACAACTAGTAACGTCGGCCATGGACGACCTTGCTTAGGACGAGACCATTGGTCGCCAATCTAGGGCCCTTCTAACCTCGGCCATCTCCCTAGCCGAGGTTGGTGTCTCTGAGCTGTTGGGTACATATAGGGCATATCAATAACCCCCTAGCCCTTAGTTACACGTGTGATCAGGTGACTAAGGGGTATGTGTGTCCGAGGTTGGACTTCTTTAAGTGCTAATATTCCCTTGACAAGTGTCAGCTTCTGAAGTAGGTTGTGTGGTTGGCAAATGCAATGATTGTGGTCTTTTGGACTCCCAAGGCAATAATGGGCCTTGGGATGCGTGCAAGTGGATTGCAAGAATTTTAAACCTTTTCTCTCTATTTCTTCTTCATTTTCTTTCATTCTCCCGCCTGAACCTTCTTTGTTTCCTCTCTCTTCCAGAGCTTGATCGAGGGTGCGTTTGGTGGACTTTTCCTTGCTAATCTTCCCACTCTTCTCTTCATATTTCACCAGGCACTACCTATTACCCCTTTTTTGCCATTTTTTCACCCCTGTTTTTCTATTTGTTGCATTTTTCGGTCTCAGCTTGAGTTTTTCGGTGAGCTTATGAGTTTTTTGGTATGTTTATGAGTTTTTCGGTAGGTTGTTCTTGACTGTGTTTGGTTAACTTTATTTTCAAATAACCCTATTGGATCTTTCACTGTTGTGTTCATCCTGTTTGTTTTAACTTAAGTCCATAAGTGTAGGGTCGTCCCCATATGCTCAGACCTCTTTATCAACTCTTAGAGGAGTTCTCCTCTCTTAGGGAGAAAACCATAGATAAAATAAGGCAAATAGAACAAGCCCAAGAGGAAGCTCGTATGGCAGAGGCATTCCCTCTCAGGCCTATATTTCCACCCCCTATGAATGTGATATACCCTGAGCCATCTGTGTCTCCAGAGGTCCCAGTAGACCCTGTTCCGATGTCTGAGTCTGAGTCATCAACCTCAGACCCTATGTCTGTGGATTCTTTCCAAGAGGCCACAGACTATTCTGTCCGAATGGACCAAGCCCCTGACCAAGCCGAGGTTTCTAGCCGTGCCTCGTCTCACCGGAGTTCTAGCACCTCACATTCTTCCTCCGATGTCGAGATTATAGGACCTAGTGTGGATGTTCCCCCAATCCTAGACGCTATTCTTCTGTCAACTGCCACAGGAGCTGAGTTTGCTCAGAGGTTCCCTGGTGGTTCTCCCTCCTCTTCTTAAGCCGACATTGACCAGAATGAGGATAACGATGGTGAAAGCGATGTTGATACCTCGGAGGCAGCCGAGATAGAGAGCACTATCAACAAAATTGACCTTCTAGACTTCAGACATCTATATTCTATAAGTCCCTCCATAAACCTTAGGAGACCTCTGAGGGATGAGAGGGACTTCGGTGGTCGAGATGGTGATATCTTCTTATATGAGCAGATTTTCAAGTTAGGATTTTGTCTTCCCATTCATCCAATAATCAGGGCTATATTGTCCTACATTAACTTGGCTCCTTCCCAGTTATCACCCAATGCCTGGAGGGTGATGATTGGAGCTATAGTCTTATGGAGGGTAGTCCATCATTCAGACCTTCCGATCCAGGTCTTTATAGGGTGCTACGTCCCCTCCTCTACTAGGAATTATCCGAGCTATAGTCTTATGGAGGGCAGTCCATTCAGACCTTCCGATCCAGGTCATCCTTAGAGCTGAGAATACCCCTGAGATGGGGAAAGGTGACAATGGCTGCTAGGGCCTACCCTGGGCTAAGCCAAAATAACCTTCATAAGGTCAAAGACCTTCAGAATTAGGGGGAGCATGGTCTTCTAGTCAAGTATGAGCATTTGATAACCCCCTATTATCTATCTGAAATTAGCCTTGGGGGGAGTCCTCTGATCGAGCTCCGTAAGTTACTTTATTATTTTAATAAGTTATACCTATGAATTTATTATGTCTCTGATTTTCTGACTCAGATCTTTCTGTTTGCAGAGTGCCCAAAAAGAATTTTTGACGACCTCTGGGAGATGGCAGCCCCCAGTTTTACCAAGCTTGTGAAGAAAGCAGGTCTAACTACGCCTCCTCCTCCTCCTCCTCCTCCTCCTCCTATAACTTCAAGGGCTGAGGCCTCCAAGAAGAGGAAATCTGCTGCCCCTACCCCTGAGGATCAGAGGCAGAAGAATAAAACTCAAATGGGGGATCGTGCCATCCCCATTTCCTCTGAGGAGGTGTTAATTGCTCATCTGGAGCAACTGCAGATTGGTGACAGTCTTATTGGCCAGAGTCTGAAGGCCCTGGACGCTATCAGCAACGTCATGACCGATTCTGACAAATGCTTCTGCCTCTCTCTGGATAGGCCTCTATTGTCCGAGTTCTCCCTCCATTGCTCTATCCATGTAAGACATTGGACTTTTGCTTCTGCAGCTGAATTATATCCAAGTGTAACATCAGCTTTAAATTATACCAGATCTTAAACTGACACCTCTACACATGTTCTACAGGGTCTCCTCACCATGCATCATTTTGTTGACTGGACTCTGAGGAAACTTCCTCTGATTGAAAAGGGAAAAGAGTCCCAAAAGACCGAGGCCGCTCTGAATGCTGAAGTGGAGTGTCTGAAGGCCTCTTTGGAGAAGTCTGAGGCCAATGTCAAGCAGTTGGAGAAAGACAAGGGAAATCTTAAAAAAGATCATATCTCTGCTCTGAAGACTCAGGCCGACTCTCTCCAACATAAGGTTGATGTTTCTATGAAGGCTTCTCTGGAGGATGCTTCAGAGAAGATATTGGAGGACTACAAGGTCTCTAATGAATTTGTCAGCTTCGGCTTCAAGTACCTAAAAAGGGGTGTTAAGGCCACTGGAAAATGGGCTGAAATGAAGGAGAAATAATTAGGGAGCCTGGCATCCTTTTACTTCATTGGTCTGGGATACACCGATCCTCGGTTTGCTCAGGCCTTACAAGAAGTCGAGGAGGAAGGAGGTGCCGCACCTATCGAGACTGCTGGTCAGGAAAATACTAGGATTGAAGACGTTGGTCCACATGATGATGGGGCGAAGGTGATCAACCTCGGCCAGGGTGATGGGGGCATGGCTGCTAACCTTGAGACTGTAGACACCTGAGTCCCTTTGCGAAGCTCTTGTAATTTATTATTTCTGACTCTGTCTGTAACACCTGATGACAATTTCTGTTACCTTTTGGTTTGTAATGCTTAACCTCATGCTATATTAACCTCTGAAGAGGGCTTTATTTCTTTAGTTGTTGAATGTTCTTTGAATGATTTTCTATGTCATGCAATGTGTTTGTGTTAAGGTCTGAAGCCTCAATATAATGGTGCCTTCATAAGCCCCATAAATAATTTTTTCACCAAATTAATGATGTACGAGGTCTAAGGTTATGTAAGTGTGATGTCCACCTCAGACCTTGTTACCACATTATGGTGTTTAAGGTTTGAGGTCATCAACTAAGATGTTACCCCCATAATATATTCACCAAATTAATGATGTTCAAGGTCTGAGGTCATCCAAGTGTGATGTCCACCTCAGACCTTGTCACCACATTATGAGGTTTAAGGTCTGAGGTCATCAACTAAGATGTTACCCCATAATATATTCACCAAATTAATGATGTTTAAGGTCTGAGCTCATCAAAGTGTGATGTCCACCTCAGACCTTATCACCCATTATGATGTTTAAGGTCTGAGGTCATCAACTAAGATGTTACCCCCATAATATATTCACCAAATTAATGATGTTCAAGGTCTGAGGTCATCAACTAAGATGTTACCCCCATAATTTTTTCACCAATTTAATGATGTTCAAGGTATGAGGTCATCCAAGTGTGATGTCCACCTCAGACCTTGTCACCACATTATGATGTTTAAGGTCTGAGGTCATTAACTAAGATGTTACCCCCATAATATATTCACCAAATTAATGATGTTTAAGGTCTGAGGTCATCCAAGTGTGATGTCCACCTCAGACCTTGTCACCACATTATGATGTTTAAGTTCTGAGGTCATCAACTAAGATGTTACCCCTATAATATATTCACCAAATTAATGATGTTCAAGGTTTGAGGTCATCAACTAAGATGTTACCCGCATAATATATTCACCAATTTAATGATGTTCAAGGTCTGAGGTCATCCAAGTGTGATGTCCACCTCAGACCTTGTCACCACATTATGATGTTTAAGGTCTGAGGTCATCAACTAAGATGTTACCCCCATAATATATTCACCAAATTAATGATGTTAAAGGTCTGAGTTCATCCAAGTGTGATTTCCACCTCAGACCTTGTCACCACATTATGATGTTTAAGGTTTGAGTTCATCAACTAAGATGTTACCTCCATAATATATTCACCAAATTAATGATGTTTAAGGTCTGAGGTCATCCAAGTGTGATGTCCACCTTAGACCTTGTCACCACATTATGATGTTTAAGGTTTGAGGTCATCAACTAAGATGTTACCCCATAATATATTCACCAAATTAATGATGTTCAAGGTCTGAGGTCATCAACTAAGATGTTACCCCCATAATATATTCACCAAATTAATGATATTCAAGGTGTGAGGTCATCCAAGTGTGATGTCCGCCTCAAACCTTGTCACCACATTATGATGTTTAAGGTCTGAGATGTTATCCTTATAAATTCTACCACTAGATAATAATGAACTAAGAATTGACACTGGAACTGATCTTCTCATTAATAACCTCTTCACGAGATGATACATTTTCATAGAAACTCTTGCAACATCATATGTAATACTTTTTTTCAGATGATCAGCATTCCAATGATTGGAGAAGGATTCCCCCTCAAGGTTTTCTAACCTATAGGTCCCAGGTACGACTTCTTTGATCACCTTGTAAGGGACATGCCAATTTGGGTGAAGTTTGTTTGCTTTCCGCAACGTCTTCTTCAACACAAGGTCTTCCTCAGCTGTGGGCCTTGATTTCACCCTTTGATTGTAGAGCTTCGCTGTTCTCTATTGGTAGGCTGCCTGTCTGATCTCTGCATCTTCCCTTCTTTCTTCGATCAGATCTAAGTCAAGCCTTCTTCCCTCCCCATTCTTCACAGGGTCATAGGTCTGAATCCTGTGACTGGGGAGCCCTATCTCGATTGGTATGAAAGCTTTTGAGCCATGCGCTAACATAAATGGGGTTTCCCCTGTTGGTGTCCTAGCCGTTGTTCTGTAAGACCATAACACAACATAAACCTTTTTAGTCCATTTTCCCTTAACTTCTTCTAACCTCTTCTTGATCCCGTCGAGGATTGTTCTGTTCGTAACTTCGGTCTGACCATTTACCTGAGGTCGACCAGGAGAAGAGAAAAATTGCTTTATCCCAACTCTTTCACAGTATTTTTCTAAGGAAGAATTTTTGAACTGGGTGCCATTGTCCTAGATGAGGGTTTTTGAGAGACCATATCTGTATATGATGTTCTTCCAGATAAATTAGAAGGTCTTCTGCTCTGTAATTGTGATCATCGGCTCAACCTCTACCCATTTGGAGAAGTAATCAATGGCTATTATAAAAAATCGGTAGTTATTTGCAGCCCTTGGCAGGGGACCCACCAAGTTAATCCCCCACACTGCGAATGGACAAGGGTAACTGATTGACATCATAGGCTGATGAGGTTGATGGGGGATAGTGGAGCATCTTTGACATTTGTCGCACCTTTTCACGTAGGCCGCGGCATCCTTGGCCAAGGTTGGCCACCAATATCCTTGCGTAATAATCCTCTTGGCCAAAGGTCTTCCTCCTATGTGGCTGGAGAAAGAACCCTCGTGTACCTCCTGTAGGACGTGGGGAACTTCTATGGGATGGACACATCTGAGGAGAGGTAACATAAATCCTTTCTTATATAGGACGTCTCCTATTATTGAGAACTTTGCAGCTCTGTACCTTAGTTTCCTCCTCTCTAGCTTTGATTTCGACAGTTCTCCCTCTCTGATATATCTGATAAGGGGGTCCATCCATGAGTCCCCTAGGTTCAAATTGGGGCAAGGGTTACTAACCTCTTATTCCATAATGGTCGCCTTGAGCAAGATCTCGACTGGAACTGTCCTTCTGATGTCTGTCCTGGTTTCTGAAGCCAATCTTGCTAGCGCACCTGCATGGCTATTATTTGCCGAGGTATTATCTTCATCTTTACCTCTTCGAAACCTTCTAATATATCTCTTACCCTCTTTAGGTATTTAGCCATCCTTTCATCCTTGACCTCATAAACCCCAGTACTTGGTTAACAATCAATCTTGAGTCACTATGAAGCAGTAGTCATCTTACCCTAAGGGTCTTTGCCAAGGAGAGGCCTGCAATCATGGCCTCATATTCTGACTCGTTGTTTGATGCCTTAAAGTTAAACCTTAGGGCATATTCAATGATGGTACCATCCGGGGCTGAGAGTATTAGCCCCGCCCCGCTTCCGCTTCGTAAGAAGACCCGTCAATAAAGAGGTTCTAGATGTCTTTATCTGATGAGAAGCCCCTTTTTAACATGATTCTTTGCTTGAAGAGGTACCGGTCTTCCTCATTTTTAGCTACTCCATTTCTGGCTTTCTTGGATACAACCTCTTCCAGGTCTCGAAAGACGTTGCTGTTTGATCCCTCTGCAATCTCTAGGTTATTCTCAACCTTGGTCTCTTCCTATGTGAACTCGGTAATAAAATCTGCAAGTGCTTGCCCTTTGATGGCCACCCTGGGATGATAAGTAAGGTCATACTCTCCCAACTCAATGGCCCATGTCATCAATTTACCCGATTTCTCGGGTTTGTGGAGTACCTGTCTTAATGGGGAGTCAGTGAGGATGACCATATAATGGGCTTGAAAGTAGGGCTTCATTTTCCTAGAAGCATGTATCAAGGCGTAGGCTAACTTTTCCATCCGAGGGTAATTTTGTTCAGATCCTTGAAGGGCCTTACTGTTGAAGTATACAGGCCTTTGGACCCCCATGTCTTCCCGTACTATGGCTGCACTTATAGCTGATTCAGAGACTGCTAGATAAACATACAACTTCTCTCCCACTACGGGTCGAGATAAGAGCAAGGGAGATCCGAGGTAGGACTTGAGTTGGTTAAAAGCCTCATCACATTCTTTGTCCCGCTCGAAGGCCTTTTTAAGCACTTTAAAGAACGTAAGACACTTGTCCATTGCTCTGAAAACAAATCTGTTGAATGCAGCTACTCTCCCGGTAAGCCTCTGAACGTCCTTGATACTCCTTGGCGTCTTCATGTCAAGCAAAGCCTTGATTTTATCTGGGTTCGCCTCTATTCCTCTCTGATTGATAATGAATCCAAGGAATTTTCCAGCTCCTACCCCGAAGACACACTTTGCAGGGTTGAGTTTCATTCCGTACAAGTCCATGGTATCGAAGGTCTTTTTGAGGTCTGCCACGTGAGTACATGCCTTTAAGCTCTTTGTCAGCATATCGTCTACATACACCTCCATAGTCTTGCCTATTTGATTTTCAAACATCTTATTCACAAGGCATTGATACGTCGCCCCTGCATTTTTCAATTCGAAGGGCATAACCTTGTAGCAATATGTCCCCTTGTCAGTGATGAAGGCCATTTTTTCTAAGTCTTCAGCATCTATGAAGATCTGATTATAGCCTGAATACGCGTCCATGAAGCTCATGAGCTCATGCCATGCAGTGGCATCTACCATATGATCGATCCAAGGTAGGGGATATCTATCTTTTGGGCAAGACTTGTTCAGGTTGGTAAAGTCTACACACATCCTCCATTTTCCATTGGCTTTGGGAACAATGACTGCGTTTGACAACCACTCTGGATATATGACTTCCCTTATAAACTCTGCCTCTTCCAACTTTCTGACTTCTTCCTGGATGACGTCGTACTTCTCCCTAGAGTAAACTCTTCGTCTTTATTTAATTGGCTTAGCATCCTTAGTCACGTTGAGTTTATGGCACATAACCTCAGGGTCGATGCCAGGCATGTTCGAGTGGCTCTAAGCTAAGACACTCTGCCTATTCTTCAAGAAACTTATTAGATCTTCCTTGATCTCTACTTTTAAGGCTTCACCGACCTGGACGTTTTTTTTGGTTCATCCTCATTGAGGTTGATGGATTCTACGTATTTCGTGGCCTCTCCTTTATTCAACTTCATTTCATCTCTAGGGTCAAGTGCATCAATGTTATATGTGGTAGTTGCTCTCTTATGGGCCTCTCTCTCTTCGACTGAGTTGAAGTAGAATTCTCGTGCTATGGTCTAATCACCCTGCACTTCCCCTACCCCATAGGGGGTCAGAATTTTAGCATCTGGTGGCCGTCGACGGCACGACCTCAAACTCCTTAAGGGCCACTCTTCCTATGATGAGGTTATAGGACGAGAAGACGTTTTCGTCCATAATAAAAAAATTGATCTTTCGGGTCAACCTCTTAGGCTACTCATCGCCTATTCGCACGTCCATCTCATACATGCCCAGCGGATGGAACTTTTTATCGCTGAAGCCCATTAACGGATGATGATAGGGTACCAACCTAGCTTTGCTAAGGCCACGGCTTTTGAAGCAGGGCGAGAACATCACATCTGCTGAAATTCCACCATTTATGAGGATTCTCTGTACCTCTCATTCATGCACCCTTGTTGTGATTACTAAAGGGTCATCATGCGGAGCTAGGATACCTTTGAAGTCGAGTCGAGAGAACCCAACTATAAGATTGTCCATATCCACCTTCTTTCTCTTCTGCTTGGTTTCGGAAGACGTTAAATTTACCACTTCTGGTTTGGCCACTAACTTGGCCTCTGCCACATGAGCTTTTCGGTCAGCCACTTCAGAACCACCCCTACGAGTCCTCCGTATATGGTGTTAACACCAAAGGAGATCATACCGACCCTCTTCACTGGGGCGTTGTCATCTTTTGGTAGGAGGTCTGGATCATCCTCATCATCACCCTCCGAGTCATTGTCTCTTCTTGCTGGAGTATCGTCACGACATTCGTCATTTCTCTTCTTTTTAGGGTCATCTCTTACCATTTTAGGAGCCTTGCCATCAACATACTTCCTCAACTTTCCTGATTTTAACATTTTCTCTATCTCATCTGTTAAGGCTAAGCACTTGTCTGTAACATGGCCATGGTCTTGGTGGAACTCGCACCACAAGTTCTTGTTCCTCTTATGTGGAGGAGCCTTCAACTTCTTTAGCCATCTCAGCGACCGGTCATTCTTGATCTCATTGAGGATGTGTTCATAGCTCATAGTTAGAGGGGTATAGTGTGAAAACTTATCGTCAGCTGACCTCTTCTTTCCGTCCTTCTTTCTTTGGAACTTCCCACTACTACCGCCATTCTCATCCTCGTATTTTGCAGCCATAGCCTCCTCAGCATTCATGACCCTGTCTGCAGTTGCCAATAGTTCTTCCATGGACTTGGGAGAGTCTTGTGCAAGTTTTCACAACAACTTCCCTTTCTGTAGACCTCCTATGAGGGCGGTCATGGCTATATTCTCTTCGTAGTCTTCAACCTCGAGTTTTTCTTTGTTGAATATGAAAATGTAGTCCCTTAGGTTCTCGTTCTTTCCTTGCTTGACATACAACAAATGGGTACTCTTTTTTTGAGGTCTTACCCCAAAACAGAATTTGTGAATGAATAGTTCGGCTAAACCCTTAATGTTATCTATTGAGTTCTTAGGAAGAGAGGTAAACCAAATGTGTGCAGCTCCTGTCAAATTCCGAAGAAGGCTCGATATTTCATCTCATCTGATAGTGAGTAAATGTCCACCATAGACTGGTACATTTCAATATGATGTACAAGGTTGGTGCTATCGTCATACTTGGGAGACATCGTATGTGGTTTGAACTTTGCAGGGGTAGGGAAGCTCACTATCTTAACCACGAACGGAGAGCCTTCTGAGAATCCTCTTTACAGTGGGTCCCGACTTTTGGATGATGCCTCCTATCTTATCCTCAAGATGTTGGATGGAGTCATTCCATGGTCTTACAACGTCGGCCTGGCCGAGGTTGTCCCCAGCCACCTCCAAGGGGTGGACTAAGGGTTCCCCAGCCGCAGCACAACGTCGGCTGTTGACCTCTTCTTGGTCCCTAGCCCGTCCTATGTTAGGTCGGCCTTGATGAGGCCGACATTGCCCCTCTTCCCTTTGTGAGCCAGCTACACTTGTCAACCTGGATAACCTCTGTCGCAGGTTGTTTACTGGGCCGAGACTTTCAAAGGAAGACCCTCTGCTTAATCAAGCAAAAGCTGACCATCTTTGTTGGGCTTCTTCACCTCTTCTGCCTCCACAGCCTCGACTCTGCTGAATAGGACGTACTGTGTTATTTAAAACCTCATACGGCCCCCAACAATCTTCTGGAGCTTCTTTTTCCTCCAAATCATCATACCTATCCTCAGGGCAAGGGCGTCCTTACCTCCCCAGATGCAAACGTCTAGGGTCAGCAATGTCCCTCCTCCGCTGAGGCATAGGTTTGTCTTTTCGCGGTGCCTGGGGTGGTCCACTGGCCTCAGGATGAGGCTGAACAGCCGCTAGAGTAATCATCTCCGGTGAGACCCCAAGTGGTCTCATCATATTTTGACTGAGTTGTGCAAATTTCTCCTTCATTGCTTGTTACATTGCAGCCAAAGACCTTAAGGCTGCTGCCACTTCCGCCATTTTGGACTGAGGCGGCGCCTGGATGGAACTAGGCCCTCCAGCACCAGGCGGTGGAAGATGTGATGGTAATTCCAGTGTCATGTGTATTAACTAAAGAGCTTGTAGAGTAAATGAGCTTTGTACCTTAATGGACGTCTTTCAATGGTGATACAACTCCACACAAGGGGTGAGGCCTGGTTCACCACCAGAGTCTTCGGTGAGGTTAAATAGAAAAGGAGGAAGAGATGGCTTCTCGTTCCCACAGACGGCGCCAAAATGATGATGCTGGAAATAGCACCACCAGATAAGGTGTTGACAAGCTCAAGCAAGTGATAACAATGGCAGCACTGGATAATATATATATGTATATATATAGAAGGAGGTGAGGAGAAGAGGATGAAACACTTGAATATAAGTGGTTCAGCCAATCTGGCCTACGTCCACTGTGAGTGTGTGTGAGTAATATCACCGAATGAAGGCACTAATGGCCATGGATACAATCTCTCAAGCTTTCTCTTTCTATTGAGTAAAATGACAGAGTTTCAACTAGGGTTATCATTTTGAATCCCTTTACAAGGTAGAGGATGACCTCTATATATAGTGCTTAGGGGGTGTAATGTGCCCCTCAAGCATATAATGAGCATGTTCATGAGCACCGAGCCAGTATGAGAGTGACACCTGGCTGATCTCAACTAAGTAATGATGACCTAAATATTCCCTCACGTGGAGGGAATAATTCTGTTATAACAAATTTGTCCACGTGTTCCAAGTTATATATGAACGTGTAAATGCTCGGCTATCTTTGGGTGATACCAACCTCGGCTTGGAAGGGTATGAGGTTGGTGAAGTCTAGCAACTGCCCAATCAGAGGTTATCCATGATGACCTCGGCTCAGTAGCAAAGCCGAGGTAAGGCATGTGGAGTTGTATTGTCGGCCTGGGCCGAGGTTGAGTAGCAGGAACATCGGCTGACTCCCATCCGAGGCTGATTACAATGATTGTGTAGTCTCTGCTTCCTCGGCTCACACCCAGCTGAGGTGGATGTACGATGTAGACGTGATGTCTCCCCAGCCGACCTGGTGGATTACCATCTCCATGGATCACGAAGACCTCAGTTGTTGTCTGACTGTGAGGCAGCTAGTAACGTCGGCCATGGACGACCTTGCTTAGGACGAGACCGCTGGTCGCCAATCTGGGGCCCTTCTAACCTCGACCATTTCCCTGGCCGAGGTTGGTGTCTCTGAGCTGTTGGGTACATATAGGGCATATCAGATATGTTATAGTATTAATAAAAAATATGATAAAACATAACAAATAATATGATAAAAATAAGAGAAACATATGTCATAATGCTTACACATAAATTTACAACTTATCGACTCTCATTCTTCGTCCATATCATCCTCACAATCATCAGCATCAGGCATAGATGTATCAATTACAGATCCATCTACATCTTGTCTCACATAAGATACGTTTTGATCATGTTCCAACTCTGGCACACTAAACGACTCGAATGGATGCACTTATAATTCTTATTTTGTGGTTTAATAACTATCAAACATATCTCTAGGCGTCATTTGAACAACTACATGCCAATCTGGTTCCAAGGGGTCTTGCACTTACCACATTTGTTCTGCTTCAGATGCAAATATAAAAGGTTCATCGCTCGATCGATTATCTTTGTACAATAAGTGGTTGAAATTTACTAATGTAAAGTTGAACTCATCTACGCATTTCCCCGAACGATTTTCTATCCAATTGCATTTGAATAGTATAAACTTTTGGCCATTAAAATATGGAATTTCAATAATGTCAGTCAGTTGTCCCTAGAAAGTAACATCCCCAAACAAAGGATTAGAGTCTTTTCGACTAGCATAACTCTTTTGTTCTGCTTTTAAAATAACTCCACTATTCTGAGTTTTTCGGCGACTATCAACTTCCTTTGTTAGAAATCTAAAGCCACGAATAATATATGACTTGAAGCTTAACGCATCCTCCAAAAGATCCAATGCCAAACTCAATATTTCGCTAGATAATTCGATATCTTTTGGCAATCCATCCACCCAATATTTCAATAAATAAAAAAACTACGACATGGAAATATAATTAGAATACTAAAAATGAATAAACATACTTACATAATCCTTAAACCACGTGTGGAAATGTTCATTGTGAAGGTGTTGCACAATTTTTTTTTTTGTGAAACGTGAGGAAATTGTTTTGTAAGTTCAATAATGTGCTTTTTGAAAATATCATACGTGTGCCAAGTTAGAAGGGGAATTCAGTAATGAATTTTATATAAAAATTACTTATGGATAATATATAACTTACTCAATAAATGGCGCAACTGTATCACTGTTAGCAAGCACATATCGATGCGCTTGTATACGACTTACTGAATCAAGCCGAAATTTTCGACCTTGCCTCACACCACGCCCAAGGTCATTACCTCCATCATCATTTCTGGAAGGACGATTAGGCTTAGTTTCCACATCTTCAGCCATATATCTCGAGCAAAAAGCGGTGCATTCTTCCAAAATAACAGATTTAGCAATTTAGGCATCAACATGAGCACGATTGCTCACAAAGAGTTTTAGAGTATGCAAATTCCTTTCAATTGGATACATCCAACGGTAGATTACTACACCGGCAATTACTAACTCATCAACCAAATGTATTGGCAAGTGCTCCATCACATCAAAGAATTCCCGGGGGGAATATTTTCTCAAGAGTGCAAAGTGTAAGAGCCATACGATCTTCTAATTTTTCTACATCAACCAAAGTATTTGTACTTGAGCACAACACTGAAAACCAGTTGCTTAGTTCAATTAATGCTTTGACAACATGTTTCGACAGTACCCTCCATAGTTCTATTGGAAGTAATTGTTGCTTTAAAATGTGATTGTCATGGCTCTTTAGTCCCCATATACTTTGCTCTTGAGGGTGAACACATCTCGAAATATTCGATGAATAGCCATCTGGTACTTTAACATCCAGCAACACTTTTAGAAAAATATCATTCTCTTTGTTGCTCATTGTAAACTCCGTTGGAGCGATGTACTCCAAATTTTTCCCGCGTGTTTGGGGATGTAGTGGTTGTCTGATGCGCATCTCTTGCATGTCTTTTTGGGCCTTCAAATTATCTTTGGTTTTATCTTTAATGCCCAGCAATGTAAATAAGATATTGTCACACACATTTTTTCAATATGAATAACATCAAGATTGTGGTGGATCAAATTATGCTCCTAATATGGCAATTCAAAAAAGATACTTTTCTTTTTCCAATTTAATCTCATCTTTGACACCACATCTTTTGTTGTCTTCTCAAGCTCTTTTTCTAATTGTTCTCTTTTCCTCTTTCTAAAAACATCTTCCTTCTTGTATTCAGTTTCAATGTCGTGCTCATTTAACTGTTGCAAAACTTGGGACCCTGATAATTTCAACGAAGGTGGTCTGAAATCAACATTGCCATTAAAAGTTGTTTTCTCTTTTTGAAACCTATGGAGCAGAGGTAAGAATCAACGATGACGTTAATAACAATACTCTTTACCTTTATTTAATCGAGTCGCTTGATGATCTTTGTTACAACAAGTACAAACAAATTCACCTTTTGTGCTCCATCCCGATAGCATGGCATATGCCAAAAAATCATTAATTGTCCACAATAACGCTGCACGCAACTGGAAAAATTATTTACTCGATACATCATAAGTAGTCACTCCATCACTCCATAACTCTTTTAGCTCATCAATCAATGGTTGGAAAAATACATCAATTTTATCACCAGTCCCTTTTGGCCCATCAATAAGAAACGATAAAATTAGGTTTTGTTGCTTCATACACAAACATGGGCTCACATTCAAGGGCATGAGTACAATCGGCCAAGGACTGTGAGCAACACTCATATTACCAAAAGGATTGAATCTGTCAGTTGCTAGCCCAAGTCTAACATTACGACTATCACTCGCAAAAGATGGATTACACATATCAAATGATTTCCAAGAACGAGAATCAGTCGAATGCCTTTACACACCATCATCAATACGATCCTCGGTGTGCCATTTCATTAGCGAAGCAGTTGTGATGACCAAAATAATCTTTGCAATCTTGATTTTAAAAGAAAATACCTTACCTTTTTAGCAGCTACTTTTGTACTTTGACTACTCTGTTGCGCTTGATCAACATCACTGCCAACATTTGATTTATATCTGGATGCCCCACAAATGACGCACTTCTCTAAAGTCGCATTTTCATCTCGAAATAACATACAATTGTTAGGGCACGCATCCAACGTTTCATACTTGAATCCCAAATTAGAAGTGAGCTTATTTGCCTGATAAAAGGATTTTGGAATTTTGGCATTAGGGAATGTCTTCTCCAATAGTTTTAGCAACATTGTGAAAGAACTATTCGTCCAACCATTAAGTTGCTTTAAGTGCAAGAGTTCAGCTACAAATGAGAGTTTAGTAATACCCTCCAAACAATTTTCGTATAACTTTCTTTTCGCACCTTTTAGGAGTTTGAAATATTTTGGCATGCCACCATTAGGCACCACATCTTCTACTCCATGTCCATCACTACATGAATTTGCATGCGTCTGTGGAGCTCCCCTTCCCTCTTGAACCATTGCAATCATATTTCCCTCCAAGCTCGATTCATCTGATATATCATCAAGTGACACATCATTACCAAAATTACATGTATTGTCCTCCAATGCATCGACCAACTCCCCATGATAAATCCAATCCTTATAACTCCTATCAAAACCATGCATCTCTATGTGACCCTTTACAGTGTGTAGGTCGTGGTAGACTCGATTTACACATTTACAACATGGGCATTTGATGCATGACGATTGCATATTTTTATTCCTATATGCAAAGCTAATAAACCTTTCAACCCCATCTATGTATTCTTTTGAATTCCAATCACGTGATTCGATCCAACTTTTATTTATATCAACTCCTAAGACGTAATTCGATAAATAAAAAATATATATTAGCATACATATACAAGATATACAATTTAAACATAACAAGATATAGAGAGTTTGTGTGACATAATATTAAAGGAAACATTGTTTGATTAATGTGTAAGGCTTTTATATATTGTAGTGATGAGCCTCCTTGATAGTGGTTTCAACTAAGAAACACGTACTCTCAGCAGGTAGTGCTTTAAATGTCATTATAGGACATCGTGTTCTGAACATGCCCAAATACATGTTGACTTGTTAAAAAAGTGTAACATTTTATTTTTTTGGACATGTTCAGCCACGTCGGGGATACGCTTACACATGTTGGGTATCGTGATAAGGAGTTTTGAACGTCAAGATGCTTAATTCATGAAATCAAAGTGTAGACATTATCCGTGCATATGATTTTTGTACTTATAAAAAATTCCATTATCTTATGTTATGATGTGTTTACAATAGATATTTGTGTTTTGATGTCAATATAAATTATCAAATCAGTGATATCAATATAAATTATCAAATCAGTGATGTCAATCTAAACCATTCTGAATTCACTATGATCAAATTCTCTGCACTATTTATGTAAGCGTTCTTTTTTTACTAAATTGTGACTTCATGGTGAGATTCACTGCATATGGATCCCCTAATTTCACTGAATAATCCCATAAACCACGAGGAAATTGATTCACACAATTGCAGAAGCGGGAGGAACAAATCTACATGTGTGTGTGTATATATAGAGAGAACAATATGAGATACTCATTAACAACACCAATAACGACAAACAGGTAGAGTAAACTAAAGACACATTGGCAACCAAAAAGACCAATAGAACACAAACACAATGAAAACATGGATTTTTTTGTCAAAATCAAAGTGTACAATTACATGTATATACATATATATGAACGTATACATATAGTCATAACAATCAAAATCTGATCTTTACTGCACTTCTTCAATTCCACCTCCAACTACACACACAGTGTGCACGCACACATACACATAAGCAATCAATTCATTAATGAGCACACACGCACCCGTTTGACGATTAATTATAATTCTAGATTTCTCTATAAACCTTTATTTCTCATTTTATTCTAAAGTTTCAGTGATAAATCTCATCTTTATTTCATTTCTACCCTTCCAACTACAATTCCACACACACACACACAAACATACATGCGATTACTTCTAAATCTAAATCATTCCACAAGCCTATATTTTCTCATTCTAAAAAATCTTATCTTAATCATCACATTTTCAGACATACATATATATAAATCTAAAACTACATCGTAAAAAAAAACCCTGCAAACTCTCAAGGCTCAGACTTATAAACATCGATTTCCAAAATAGCTTGAAAGCGAAATGGCTTGGCACACAAAATTTGCAATGTATGATTCATAACTAATTTGTAATGTAGTTCATAAGTTATGAAGTTGAATGACTTTGCACACAAAATCAGTCTATAATCAAACACAAAATCTTTGCACACAAAATCAGTCTATAATAAAACACAAAATCAACTTTATAATAAAAAACAAAATTAGTTCTATAATCAAACGCAAAATCAAATAAAAAATCAGTTCTATATGAATAATCCCGCATACCTTTATTCTTCAAGAGTTTATTCTTCAGGAGAGAACCCGATGAGTTTTATGAGAGAGAGAGAGAGCGCGCAATAGAGAGAGCTAGAGAATATTGAAGCTATTTCACGATATCGTGAGTCCGAAGGTTGGCTTTGATCGGATGAGGAGAGGAGAGAGAAGCGGGTGAGTCCGTTTTGATCGTAGAGGGAATGAAAAAATAATTTGGGTAATGGAGGGAAAAAAAGAGGGAAACGAAAATTTTAAAGGACAACTATTTGCTGTCCTATTAGAGGACTATAAAGGACAGTAAATATTTGATGTCCTTAAAACTATTATAAATGACACTTAAAAAATTAGTCGTCCTTTATAATAGATCGAAAAGGACAACTATAATTTGCTTTCCCTTATATATTTTTTTAAAGAACAGTTTTAAAGCTGTCCCTAATACCGGTGTTCTTAATTGTTATTTTTCTTGTAGTGTTCCACCCCCTAATGGCCATCATCGTGCGAAACACCTTTCAATTGAAAGGGACAATCACACTTTCGCGTTCCAGAACACTGCTTCCTCTTTTTGTCCATCCCCTTGTCTTTTCTACTTCTATGAAGCTCACTTCGTTCACAACCAAGTACGAACCTTCCCTTTCTAACTAAACTGGCCTTATCCGATTTGAAAATTATCACAACCACATTAAGCTAACCAAGTACGAACCTTACCTTTCTAAATAAACTGGCCTTGTCTGATTTTAAAATTATCTTGACCACATGAAGCTTGCAACCAACTTGCTGACACTAATCAATCATCTTGTCACGGTCATAAAAAATTTGCACAAGACGAACATTGTTAGTTGAAATGATAGTTTATATGCAAATTTCAACTATAAATGAAAAATCATGTCGAGTACAATATAAATAAACTAAACATGCGTCCTTAGTGGTGAATTTTACTGTATGGTCTTACGTAATTGCATTAACATCCAACCCTTCTTCTACTGCCACATCCTGGAAATGCATACAATCAAATGTAGTGTCATCCAATTATGTCATACATTAAAAATCTCAAATTGTTGAAATCAAACTACGTGATATATTTTTTTTACCATAGACAAGGTGAAATCTGGAAGAAATCATGCAAATATTTGCTCGAGGTTGATGCCGTTGCTTCCTCAATCGTGCATTGTTCATGCATATTCGGTTCCTCGGGAGAAGCCCATTGAGTAGATACACTCGGTATAATGACATTGTCTATATCTTGCCAAAATGAATCATCAAGTACCAAGTCATCTAACTGAAATGATAATTAAATAACCACTACAATAAGAATTGAGAATATAATAACAAAAATCAATAAAAACACATACACCTTTACCCATAAATTGATTTATTTAACCATTTACAATTATCACCCAATTATTACTTCTTCAAAAATATCACCCTTTAATATATTTAAACTTTAAATTGATTTATTTTTCATTTTAAACCCTCAACCTAATTAGATCTCAAATAATTAATTTTGAAATGGAACCCACGGCTAAATGTGACTGTTAAAGGGATATACACGGTCTTAAGTGACCGTGAATAGGTAAGCCAAGTCCTCTTCAAACTGTTGAAGTCTCACCACGGTTAAAAGTCACCATAGAATATGGGTTGATGGCCTTATTTGGCTATGATTTAATTATTGACAACCAGTGACACACGACCAAAGGAAATCGTGGTAAAGCCTCTACGGTTATAGTTATCAGTTACGACGACGGATGGTCGTAAGTGCAGTTAACCTATTTTTTTAATCTTTTCATAATTTTAAAAATTGTTTTACACATTATATACTATGTAGAGGTGTTTTAATATCATTAAGAGAGCATTGGATGTTCTGAGTTTGGCAAGCTTCAAGACCGCCTTCATTTTCCTCATCCATTGCAATGTAGCCCCTTTAATCGTAGTTTTTGTATATAAACAACATAAAAAACAATAGAGCAACACAACAAACCCATAAAAATGGAGCTTTAGGGAAAAATAAACAAGATGATTTCAGCTAGGTTAAATCATAGGTATGTATGTTTCGGTGGGAGTGGAAGAGTTTTGGTTTTTTGATTTATTGTGGTGTTTTAGAGTATTTGTGTTAGTTTGTGTGTAATTTTTTAGTTTAGGGGTATATTAGACATTTTAAAAGAAAAAAAAGATACAAAATTTTGTACGTGATTAGTAAAGTGTGTATTTATTTTTTTATTTAGGGTTTTGTAGAAATATTTTTGGTGAAAATATCAGGACCCGTCCATTAATTATACCTCCTACATTCACCCCATGTCTTGGTAGAGTCGTCCTTTTTTTGGGAACTACTTAATCGATACCTACATGTCATGCGGTCATGTGGGATTTAGATGTAATGTCACTACGTGCCACGTTTTCGTAATCACCACACAATTGTAGCCAATGATGCTCTGCATCCCTCGACCCTAGGGCTTTGTGCATTATTACTTAAGCCACATTTTTGAGGCCATTAAGGCTTGTGCAACTCGTAACTTTGTTTATTGGAGCGTTGCTTCACATTAATCTAGGGGATGTCCCCTCATTTCACCCGATGTGGTTTTAAGGGGATAAAGGAACCCTAACGTTTAATCTCTTTCGACATTTCAACTAAGTTCTCTTCTTTACCATTGTTACATTCTTCGGCTTTTTTGTCTTCTCACTCTTCTCATTTTTCTTCATATGCAGATTTTTTATGTTTTTAATTTCTCTATCATTTTTTCCATTCTTCGTTATTTCCCTTAAGAATGAGGAGACTATATGAAGTTCCAATGATAGGGAGATCATGAATGTACAATATAAATTTTAGATTCCCGAACTTGGTCCCAATTAAGGTCCCAAGTTCCAATGGTCTGACTTTTCCTTGATGAGAGAGGGTGGAAGAGATGTTGGGTATTGTCTGACAGTTGTGGTCTTAAATGGCCAATTTTATTTTTCCAATTCAAACCTCAGTCGTGTGGGGGTTGAAAAGGATTGTACTCCAACAATACGGGGGCATATAATTACGGGGGATGGTTACAGAAAAATAAGGTGTAAATAAAAACACCTTTGGTAAATGATATGGCAAATCAATAAAGATCATCTCTTTACATTTTAAAAGGGAAATAAGCACAAACTGTAACAAGAAAATGGTAGAAAATTCTACATGGATACACATAGTAAAATATATACATACTAGGTGTAAGCCGACGCGATGCGCGTGTTGAACATTCTGTGTTTGTTGTTCTATGTGAGTTTGGGAGAATGAAAACTACTTTATTGAATTAAGAGATGTAGCTATATATAGCTATTACAAAAAAACTGAACAACTGAAATGCAGTCCACGATAACACACCAGTTCTAATCATGGTAAAGAACTAAGTCAAAAAGAAATACAACGTTCTCCTAAAATCAAGGAGTTATTTCCCATGCAGTTACAAACTACTGCAAGACTCAAAACAAACTCTAGTGGATAACTCCACTACGCTACTAGACCCTAAATTGAAAACCTAACTTTAACATCCTCCCTTAAACTGAATGCCTTAAGCGTTAGTTTACACATGAATCTGGACAAATCCCCATAAGATAACGCAGCTTCATGTAAGCTTCCAACTTAAATGGTTTTGTTATGATATCTGCAACTTGATCCTGTGAGGGACAATGGACCATTCTTACCACACCTTCATTTGAGAGCTCACAAAGAAAGTTATAACGAACATCGATATGCTTGCTTCGACCATGCATTACTGGATTTTTTGAGAGTTTTATAGCTGAGCTATTGGCACAGTAAACAGTTGTGGCATCTTCCTGATCATATCCCAAATACTTTAAAATCCTTCTCAGCCATAATGCTTGAGAAGCACATGAAGCTGCAGCTACAAACTCTGCTTCTGTTGTTGATAACGTGACCACTGATTATTTTTTTGAGGATCACGACACAGCTCCCGAGCTCAATATGAATACATATCCAGACGTGCTACTCCTGTCTTCTATATCACCTGTATAATCAATGTCTGTGTAGGCACTGACCTTCTTAATTCCTCCCTTCCTATATAATAATCCAAAATTCACAGTCCCCTTGAGGTATCTTAATGCCCTTTTTGCTGCCTGCATGTGAAGTTCAATGGGTTTTTCCATGTACCTACTGATAAGGCTAATTACAAACATCATATCTGGATGCGTAGCAGTCGAGTACATCAAGTTCCCTATGACTTGCTTGAAGACAGTACTATCTACCTTTGAGCCATCTGCATCTTTGACCAATTTTGAACCAGGAACAATAGGGTTATTTACTGAGTTGCATTCACCCATATCAAATCTTAATAATACCTCTTGTGTGTACTTCTTCTGCCCAACGAAAATTCCAGCAATTTTTTGCACCACTTCTAAACCAAGAAAGTATCTCATCTTGACAAGATTAGTCATGTCAAACTCTTCCATCATACACTTTTTAAATTCAGCAATCATATTCTCATCATTACCAGTGAAGATAAGATCATCAACGTAGAGGCATATGATCAGAAATTTACCTCCCTTATCTGTCTTCATGAATAAGGTGTGCTCATACGGACATTTTTCGAACTTTTCCTTCATAAAATATGCCTCTATTCAACTGTACCATACACGGGGAGCTTTCTTTAATCCGTATAGAGCCTTCTTCAATATGTACACCTTTTGTTCATTCCCTTTTCGTACATAGCCCGGGGGCTGTTCAATGTATACTTCTTCGATGAGTTCTCCATGTAGAAAAGACGATTTGATATCTAATTGGAAGATTGTCAAATTGCACTGTGCAGCCAGGGCAATAACTATCCTGATCATGTCCATTCGAGCCACAGGTACACAGATTTCAGCATAACCAATACCATATTGCTGCGTGTATCCCTTTGCCACCAATCGAGCCTTGAACTTGTCAACTTCCCCATTTTATTTTAGCTTTGTCTTAAATATCCATTTAACTCCAATTGTCTTCCCTCTTTGAGGCAGCTCAGTCAAATCCCAAGTGTCATTACGTTCAATGGCTTCAATTTCCGCATCCATAGCCTTCCTCCATCTAGCACTCTTTACTGCTTCATCAATGTTAACTAGATCTTCTCCCAAAAACATAGCCAAATGAGTAAAGTCCTCCTCTTCTGAAAGTCCTTCCCTACTCACATAATCCCTCATCCATCTTAGCGGTCTCCTTTCTCTTCCTTCACTACTGCTGGATGAATTGCTTTCAGCTGAGTGATTGGTCTATTCATTATTCTCATTTGCTATGCTTCCATTCATACCGGTACTCCCTTCTTTATTGCTATCATTCTCTTCATTTTCTTCTGCATTGTTGGGTTCTTCATCTCCCCACTCTAAGTCAATCATGATCTCTTCTTGGTGACTCTCATTCTAATCCCAAATTGCATCTTCTTCGAATCTTACATCTCAACTGATAATTATTTTTTGTGTAATAGGATTATACAGTCTATAAGCCTTTGATTCTTCACTTACTCCAAGCAAGACACATTTCAGGCTTTTTTCATCAAGCTTTCTCCTCTTACAATCTGGAATGTGGACATGTGCAACACACCCAAAAACTCAAAAATACGAGACTGAAGGTTTGAGGCCGCTCCATGCCTCCTCTGGAGTAGCTTTCTTCACCGCTAAGGTAGGGCTCCTATTGAGTATGTGAACTGTCCAGTTAAGAGATTCTGGCCAAAAGGATTTGGGAATCCTTTTTTCAGTTAACATGCTTCGAACCTTGTTCATTATAGTCCTATTCTTTCTCTCCGCAACACCATTTTGTTGAGGAGTGTAAGCTGCGGTAAGTTGCCTTCTGATCCCAGTCTCCTCACAAAAAATAGTGACCTCCTTCGAAGTGAATTCACCACCTCGATCTGTTCTTAATCCTCTAATGTAAACACCGGTCTCCTTTTTAATAAGTTTTTTAAATTTCCTGAACATATTTAAAGCTTCTGACTTTTCTACTAAAAAATATATCCAAACCTTTCGACTATAATCATCAATGAAACTGAGTAGGTACCTTTTTTTGCTGTTGGACGCGGGTTTGATAGGACCACATATATCGGCATGCACAAGTTGAAGGATTTGTGAAGCCCTCCACATACTGTTCTTTGGGAATGGATCTCGTTGTTGTTTTCCTATCAAGCAACTCTCACATACTCTTATAGGAGTATTAAGATGTGGCAGCCCAATCACCATATCATTTTATTGAAGTGTCTTTAACCCACCAAAGTTGAGATGACCATACCAGCAGTGCCATAACTGAGTTGGATCGTTTGAAATAATGTTGAAACATGTTTGATGCCTTGGTAGAGGTTGAACTCGCAGAGCAAACATCCTATTCAAAGTCATTGAGGTTTCTATAATCAACCCTTTGTCAGGATGGTAAATCTTGCACACTCCTTTTTGAATAAGGATTGCAAGATTTCTTTCTTGCAGCTGTCCGATGCTCAGCAAGATGCTCTTCAAAGATGGAAAATAGAATACTCTAGTCACCACTTGCACCATTCCATTTACTTGTAATCTTACAATTCCCTTCCCCTTTACTTCCATACTCGAGTTATTTCCTAGCTTCACCGATTCTCTAAAGCTTTCATCAAGAGTTGAGAAAAATGCTATCTTCCCACACATGTGATTGCTACATTCCGAATCGAGATACCAAATCTCCTCCTTGTCAAATTCCGTAGCATCTACGTACACCATTAGCAGTACTTATTCTTTGGCCTCTGCATAGTTTGCATTATCCTTCTTTGGACATTCATATTGTAAATGCCCCAAGTCACGACAGTTGTAGCACTCAACGGTCGACTTGTCGAAGTTTTGTCTCCCCCTTCCTCTTCCTCGTCCATGAAATCCACCACGACCACGACCTCTTCCTCCGTAATTGTCTTCATGCACAACTTTGAGAGCTTGTTCTTCCATGGCAGTGTGTCCTTTCATCCTTTGTTCGTACACTAGCAGGCTACTTTGTAACTCATCAATGGATAAAGAATCCACATCGTTTGACTCCTTAATTGAACACACAACGTAGTCAAACTTGGGAGTCATTGATCTCATAATCTTCTCTATGACATCCACATCTTCCAACTTTTCACCATTTATTCTCTTCTTATTTGCAATGGCAAGCGTCCGTGCAAAATATTTATTTACACTTTCACCAACTTTCATATATAACATTTCCCATTCTTTTCGAAGAGCTTGCAACTGTGCTCTCTTGACCCAAGCCGTGCCATTGTAATTCCGCTTCAGCGAATCCCAAATGTCTTTGGCTGTGTCTTTCTTCAAAATGGTTTCAAGAACTGACCTATCTATAGCTTGGAATAGGTAATTTTTGGTCTTCAGATCCTTCAGCTTCAAATCATCACTCGTCTTCTTCTGTTCGTCTGTGAGCACCGATCCTTCTGTTGCTGCGGGAAATCCTTCTTCCACAAGACTCCAATACTCTTTGGATCTCAGAAAATTTTCCATAATCATGGCCCAATGATCATAGTGTCCTATGAATTTTGGAATCGATGGCTGAACGAAAGTGCTCTCCGTTGCCATTTTAGAAGTTTGCTACTTCTCACCTCTCTCTCTCTCTCTCTCTCTCTCTCAATAACCCCATAGTGGGGCTGTGATACCAATTGTTGAACTTTCTGTGTTTGTTGTTCTATGTGAGTTTGGGAGAATGAAAACTACTTTATTGAATTAAGAGATGCAACTATATATAACTGTTACAAAGAAACTGAATGACTGAAATACAGCCCACGATAACACACTAATCCTAATCGTGGTAACGCCTCGTTTGAGTGTTTGAGAGAGAAAAGAAAGGAAAGAAAAATTTTATTAGGAGAGAAAAGAAAAGAAAAGAAAGTTAATAGGAGAGAAAAGAAAAGAAGAGAAGAGAAAGGAGTTTGGGAGAGAAAAGAAAATAATTTTCTTTCTTGCGTTTGGGAGTTTGGAAGGAAAATAATTTTTTTAAGAGGAAGAAGGAACAATTCATTAAAAAACTTTCCTTTCTCTCCATTTCTTTCCGATTTGGAAAGAAAGTTTTGGAGAGAAAGGAAGAGAAAGTTTTTTAAAAATTTTCCTTTCTTTTCTCTCTTTTTAAACTCCCAAACGAGAGAAAGTCACTTTCTTTCCTACTTGAACTCCCAAACGAAGGAAAGGAAACACACTTTCTCTTCCTTTCCTTTCTTTTCTCTCCAAAAATAGAACTCGCAAACGAGGCCTAAAGGACTAAGTAAAAAAGAAATACAACGTTCTCCTAAAATCAAGGAGTTATTTCCCTTGCAGTTAAAAGCTGCTGCAAGACTCAAAACAAACTCTAGGGGATAACTCCACTACGTTACTAGACCTTAAATTAAAAACCTAACTTTAACAGCACGAGCGAGGTGCAATGTGTGTAAAATAAGAAAAAAAACATCTATCAAATTTTTTCAACAAAACCTCCAATAAATAAAAAAGAAAAAAAGTGAACAATGAAAAAAAAATCTTAAAGAAAAAAAGCCTCTCTCAAAATTTTCAACAAAATTGCTGATAAGTGAAAAAGAGTCTGTTGAGCTCGGTCATTTGCGTCATTTGAAAGTGATGGACCTACGTTTCAATAACTTCAGTGGACAGATTCCAATAAATTTCTGCAACTTAAATAGGATGCAACACTTGGTGCTCATGAATAATAGTTTCACTGGTCTTATACCAATATCTTTATGTAATATCTCAGTGCTGGAGACTTTGACGTTAGAAAACAATTATCTAGAGGGGAATATCCATGACGACATTGATAATCTTCGAAGAATAATGATATGGGTACCAAAATCTCTCCCAAAAGTGACGTGGATTCCACTTATTCCCTCACTTATCTATTAAAAGTTGCCTTCTGGTACGGGTCCCGACAAGGCACAAAAAATTATTGCTTTTGGAGGAGGTTTCGAAGAATTTATTTGGGACTCATAGCAGGACTCATCTTTGAAATATGAATATTCTAAGTGTCAGAGGGAACCGAAATATGGGTAAAGTTCCAACAGCTCTTTTCAATATTTCTTCATTGAAAGTTATTGATGTATCTTGTAATGGCCTGATAGCCTCTACAACAATAAATATTTTTGGGGAGGGAAAAATCACGGGGAGGGGAAGATAATCTAGAGAGTGAAACAGTGGGAGATATAGAGATGCATAAAAAATTTAAGTGTTCGGCTATTAACACTCCATTCCATTCTTAAGGCACTCCACTTTTTTTTACAATGACAATCTTACCCTTGTGTCTCTCATGGCTTCCTAAATAAAGTACAATCCTATTAGTAATTGCTCAAATTATTCTCACTTTTTCAAAAAACTGTTTTAAGAAAGTAAAAAATTGTTGTTTATATAAAAAAATAGATTTTTAAAACAATCAAAACAATTTTTTTCTCAATAGAAAACAATATTTCAAACTGTTTTACAAAGTTTTTTTTAAGTTTTAAAAACTGTTTTTTTAAAAACAACATTGGTTTTCAAATTTTTTTTAAGATAGTTTTTAAAAAAACATTGGTTTCCAAAGTTTTAAAAAGTTTTTTTTAAAGATATTTTAAAAACTTTTTTTTTTCAAAAAATTATTTTTAAAATAAAACTTAAAAATGAGCAAATAAAAAAGGATGAAATACCAAAAAGTCCCTGAAATATTTTTTAATACAAACTTAGTCCAAGCCTTTTATTTTGTACCAAAAAGTCCCTTATTCTCTTATCTTTAAAGGGCCGCGCCAGCGGCATGGTAAAGTCTTTTTGGTATGTTGAAGGACTTTTGATGCAAAATAAAAACGCTTGGACTAAACGTGTATTAAAAAAAGTTCGAGGGACTATTTTGTATATGCCCCAATAAAAAAACTGTTTTTTACATTGAAAACTGTTTTTATATAAAAAAAATGGGTCATTCGATGAAAACTCCCTCGACATTTTTTTAATTAACATTTAGTCCAAACATTTTTTTTTGTTCCAAAAGGTCCTTCATAATATAAAAACACTCACAAACACTCTTTTTCTCATATCCTAAACTTTAAGAAAAAATGATCAAAAATTAAACAAGGGACTTTTTGATAAATAGAAAATAAGGTGGACTAAATGCAAAATATACTTAGCTTCTTGGGACTAAACATCAGTAGCCCCCTTTTTTTAAACTTTAAACCAATTTTTTATTTCTTAAAACAGTTAAAAAAGGTAAACCCTATTTTTAACTGTTTTTTAAAAAACTGTACGTAATTTATTAAAAGACAATAAATGATGTGAGTCCGCGCCAACGACACTAAACAATCATTAACCTAAGATATATAAAAATTATTTTTAACCAAAAAAAAATCTTACCACAAAATGGTTATTAAAAAAATAATTTCTAAAATTATAATTTAAAAAAGAATTGTAACCCTTGGTTATTAAAATTTTTTTTCCTTGGTGAGCAAGGTGCTAGAACGGATTTGGCAATCCTAGGAATTTTTCGGGATTTGTTCGGAATTTTCTGGTATTTTTTTGGAGTTTTTGTACAAAATTTTAAGGGTTGTGTCTACTGGCATGGATGGAGGTGTGCCAATCGGCATTGTCATGTACTTTTGGGGTGCCTCAAGTAGGTGAAAGGCTCAGTGCCGATCGGTGGGTGGAGGGGAGTTCTGATCGGCATGACCCTTAGCCTCCTATAGAAAGGGGACGGATTCTCCTCATTTTGCACAGCTTTTTGACTTCTTTTCTTCTACTATAAACCTCTGCAGATCGTCCTTACATCCGAAATGGCTGACTTCTCAAGCAGTGTGACCCATATGGCGTGGCTCAATGCCGATAACTGGGCAGGGTTGGAGTGGAGGGTTAGGGTGCCTCTTGCATTGGGTAGCGATAACTCCTAAGACTTGTTTGAGCCTATGGCGGATGATCAGACTCTTCTGTGCTAGCCTTCACATCATCGTTCTTCAAAGGTGGTGAACCCTAGTGGGTATGTAAGTCTTGCATAACTCATGGTATTATTTTCTTCTTTTCTTGACGAGATTATTTTATTTCCTAAACCTGACAGGGGTTCTCTTCATTTCTTGATAGTCTGACATCTCCATGACGATTATTCGTGCCCGTGGTACGACAGGATTCAAGGATGTTTGGGAGCATCTTCCTACTGTGGTGCACTGGATGGTGTCCTCTACGGGTTTTAGGAGGCTAGCGTCGGCCTTGGATGAGACGCCCCGCTCTACCGCGGTTCTGTGCGCTCTGGGAGAGAGGTGATGGAACACCACCCACACCTTCCATTTTGGCTTCGGGGAGATGACAGTGACTCCCATTGACGTTCATTAGCTGCTGGGGCTGGATTGCGAGGGTGCCCAGATTGAGGTGGACAGGACGCTGCGGGTGACGCCGGAGGCGGTGACAGCGGATTTAGGTGACGTGGGTAGGATGATTTTTTAGGATTCGCTCCGTTTGTCTTCTCTGAGGGAGCTTTTGCTGAGTAGGAGGGTTGATGAGAACGACGGGCAGCAAGTGCGTCAGATGGCCCATTCATTTATCTTGTTGGTGCTGGGGGGTTTCTTGGTGGCGATGAGTGGCGACGTCGTTCACTTATGGTTTCTTCCATTTTCGAGGATGTTTTTTAACATCTGCCTCTATAACTGGGAGAGCCTGACTTTGGCAACCCTGTACTATTCTTTGGATGCATTCGTCCAGTGCTGCCGGCCGACTTTTACTGGGGCCACATATCTTCTGGAGGTATTCTTTATTTTGGGCATTTTTCTTTATGCATTCGCATTTTCCATTCATGCATTTCCTTTTGATTTGAATGTTGATTCTTATCCTTTACAGACGTGGTTCTACGAGGTGATTGGGTTGAACACCCAATTGATTTCTCTAAATGATGACTCCGTTGGGGACTTTTTCCGAATGTTTCGATGGCAGAGGTCGAACCGACAGTCGAAGAAGAAATTCTCTCTAGAGGAGGTGCGTCAGGTCTTGAATGGCCTGACGAGCGAGCGGGTAAGAATTATTTTTTCTTTGAGACTGTTCTTTTCCTTTGATGCCATTTTATTGAGACTGATCCTTTGTTTTCACTGGGGATTTGTAGGTGACCTTTTATCCCTGGGGGACGGCTATTCAGCACACTGGGGTGACTAGGGGACATTCACAGATGCGGTGCCTACTGGCGCATGAGTTCGGCCACTCCTCGTATCTTGGGGAGAGGGTGGTCGGTCAGATTGTGTAGGATGAGGTTGCGGTGCCGTCGGCGAGGCCTCCTATGTTCATGAGGCTCATGTAAGAGATGTCCGATTATGCCCAAGTGACTGCGATGTTAGGAGAGCCATACTCCCTATACACTAACATAGGGGTGATATATGATTACATGGACTTCATCACGAGTTGGATGAGGCCCCCTAGCATTTATGATGTGATGACTCTCCCTAGAGAGGACTCGAGTCGGCAGGTGGGGTCTTCTCATAGCGCAGGTGGTGCGGCTACGTCAGCAGCGGATGCATTCCCCTAGTTATAACATTCGACAGGCTTATGGGGGATCCGTGCGTCTGCAGCATCGCCCTCATGTGATGGACCCAGAGGATTTGGGTCTGACGGAGGAGGTTCTTTGGCCTGCGGTACGTCTTTTCCTTTGATTTCTTTTTCTTTCCTCATGCTTGACTGATTTGATCCTTTCAATTCTTTCTTGCAGCATATCAGTGTTTCGACCGCCTGGCTGAAGGACATCAGGGACTGGATATCCTCAGTGACTGCTCATATTTGTGAGGCGGTTCCGGTTCCTTCTTGCCGTTTGCCTCGTCTGGGGAAGGATCAAGCTCTGGAAGTGGGGGCATGTCATCTCGCCGTAGGGGGAAGATGGCTCACTGTAGGGATGGGGGATCCCAGAGAAAGAGAGACGAGAGAGAATAAAGAGAGAGATAGATAGAGAGAGAGAGAGAAGAGAGAAGAGAAAGAGAGGGGGAGATTGGGTTTGGGATGAGTCCCATTGTTTTTTCTTCTTTTTCTGTAAAAATGTTAATGTAACACAGCCAAATATATACAAATGAAAGAATGATTTTTTTTGGTTAATTTTCTTGTTTAGTGATTAATGCACTTGCTCTTTTTACTTTGCTGCTGAGACCGTAAAAAGAACTTTGAAAATTGATTTTGAGAAGCATTTTATTTGGAATGAGATTAGTAAAGCATAAGTTTAAAGGAAATTTCGAATTCCCTTAAGATAAATATTGTTTTTATTTTTTTTCTTTTGATTTTGATAAAAGAGGAAAAAGAGAAATTTCCCAAAATGGGGGGTTGCCGATCGGCATGACCCTTGTCCTGCCTATCGGTATGTTAGTCCATTCCAATCAATCCAAGGCTTTGATTGCACTTTCTTCAATTTCTTGGTACATCGTGGGGCAAGTTTTACTCCGATTTTTGCAGGGTTCATTGTCTTGGCTTGAGAGTCTCCAAGTATGAAAAAGGGGTGTGGATGGGTCTTTCCTCCTCACACTTTCACTTTCATCCTTTTCCACATTCTTACTCGCTTACTATCTCTTAGTCTTGCAAGATGGCTCTCCCTGGTAGCATTGAATTTGCTAACTACCTCGAAGCCTTCGAAGCAATGTGTTCTTATAATGTTGATTATGGCGCTTTTCACATCGACCCATTGAGTGGAATATGCTGATGGCGGCTTAATAAGTACCCAAAACTGTACATTTTATACCCCAAATAGATGTACTTTCGTTGCTAATTCTCGACAATATGGGTCTTATGTGCTTAAATGTTAATTATTCAGGCTTAATTGTGCGTTGCAGAGTTCAAGCGTTTAAATTAAAGTAATTGCGCATAAATGGAGCTAAATTACCAATCCCGTAACCTCACCCGAGCCCTAAGCCTAGCCTAAACCTACTCCGAACCCGTGTGTGTCTAATTTGTTCCTTTTTAATATTTTTTAGATGTTTAGTTTGAGTCATTTTTATTTTTAGAATTTATTTAGTATTTTCTAGATTTTATTTTCTATTTTATTTTTATTAGTATAATTTTATTTTATTTTTATTTTTATTAATTTTTAGTTTTATTTGGATTAGTTTTTCGGAGCTTATTTTTAGTTTATTAGATTTTATATTTTTTTAGGACTTTAATTTTTATTTAGAATTTTATGTTTTTATTTCTTTTATTTTATTTTAGTTTTTAATAGCTTAGGATTTTATTTTTAGTTTTAATAGTTTTATTTTTTTAGTTTGTTTTATTTTTTTTAGTTAGATTTTATTTTTGTTTTTAACTTTATTAATTCTAATTGAGTCTTGTTATATTTTTAGGGGTCTAAATTAAACACACACACACACACACATTAAACACACCCTAACACTCACTCACACACTTAATACCCTACACCCATTATATACACAAAACAACCCCCTCACCCCCTTACCATACACCTCACCTACACCTTAACCCCACACTCATCATCTTCAACCTCCCAGCTAAAACCCCCCTCTCTCTTCCTCTCTAAACTCCATAGCTACAAAACTCACCAACTCACATCTCTCTCTCCACTCTCCTTACCTCCCACCTGCCTCACCCCCCATCTCAACCTACCCAGAGCTCCGATCGTAACCCGCCGGAAAATAAACCGGCGGCGACCCAAAACCAAACCCACCCCGACAGCACCCCTCTCTCTCCTCAATCCGGCGACGTCACCACCGACCAGCTGGGTCACTTCCCAGCTCCGGCGCCGCACTTGTTCAGCTCAGGCAATGCTGCTCACCCCGTGCCATTCTCGATCCAACCCGAGGACGGAACCTTCAACCCGTCAGCATCACAATCGATCCGTGTCAAACCCGGATTCAAACCCATCACCCAACTCACCCTTGTCCAAACCCACCTCACCAAAAACCATTTCTCCAAAGCCAAAAAAACGTGACCTGCCAAGTGCCTAGACAATCTCAAGACCAAATAAACTAGGGGAGTTCAAAAAACCGCCTGGACTGATGGATCGAATCGAATCGAGCCGAACCGACTCTTTTTTTTCGATCTTTTTTATTAATCGGTCCGGTCTCGATTTATTTTTTTGGCGGACCGACCTAGTCGGTCCGGTCCACGGTTTACAGTTTCAAAAACCCTGTTAGGACCTCCCGGACCGACTTTATATAAAATAATATTTTTTACATATATATGTATATATATAAGATAAATAAATAGTGAGAATATATATTTTAATATTTGATTAGTTTAAATTATAGTTTAATCCAATACTAGGTTTGTTTTAATTGCAAATTTTGGTATTTTTTAGGTTTTAATGTTTGGAAAAAAATAGAGTCGGGTATATTTTTATTATTATAAATGATGTAAATCATTCGTGTGAGGACCGACGGGTTAGACCGGACCGACCCTATAAAAAACCGAACCGACTAGGGTCGGTTAACCGACATTATCGGTCCGAACCGGACCGGACCGCGAACACCCCTAAAATAAACCACATCCCATTAAACCCATGTGCCAAATAAAACCTCTTTTACCCATATACCCTTAAAAACCCCCAACTAATCTTCCCCAAACCTCTCATCCTCAAATTTGATTTTATTCTCTCACCTCACTACCCACATGACACACCCAAACCACATGCACACTTTAATCAATTACCCAAATTAACCCCCATGCTCCATGCCTTGTATAAATTGAAGAGAAAGACCCATTTGCAAAGGGATCTCAAAATTAATTTTTACACCCTGTGTGATAAAATTCTCTACACCCCTCTTTAAAGAGTATTTGCATTTTTAGCAAATATCTTAATATAGAGGTGTGTAGTGAAAATTATCTCTAGGATAAATTTCACCCACCCCTCTATTATGAATTATTGCATTTTTAACAATTAATTCAAAATAGATTGATGTAGTGAAATTTATCCCTTATGGGAGGTAAATTCTAACCCATTCCTTTATGTTGAGATTTTGCATTTTTAGCAATTATCTCAATATAAATTAATGATCTAGAATTTATTTCTTTGGGTGAATTCTAATGTAAAATTTTATAATTTTAGGATTTGCATTTTTAGCAAATCTCTTTTATTATTTAATTGGCCATTATGAATTCTTCCACTATCCTTTTTATTAGTTTATTTTGTAATTTTTAGTTTAGATTCAATAAATACATGAGTGAGGAATTGTAATTGAGAGATGTGTTGATGTAATTGAAGATTCCATTCCAATTCAAGGCTTAAATGGGTTTAATCTATTCCTCTCTTATTACTTTTGTTTTAATCCTCACATGCTTTCAATTGTTTATCTTATATTTTTGGATGATGATTATTGAGGGTTAATCTCCCATTTATGGGATGAAATTTTGAAGTCCTCATGAGTCCAATTTTGTTAGTTTACTTATTAGGACAATTTTGTTTATCTCAAATTTCTTAAATTAGCTTTTACTTCTTAATTAGTAGTTATAAAACGTAGTATAGTTAGTTAGTTAAAAAAAATCCCTTGAAAAATCCATAAAAAAAATATAGAAAGCAAAACTAAATAAATAATAATAAAATACAAATGAATCTATATATATGTCGTCACCAATTTTGTGTTTCACCCTTCTATTTGGATTGACTCCCTTACTTACCTTCTACACTAGTTTTGTTATAATTTTGTAGGTTCAAGGAAAATTTTGATGGATAGAGAAGTTGCACAACGACAAAATCTACATCATAACCGATTTCTTTTCTATCAAATGGCGCCGTTGCCGATCTTTGGCGCTTAAAGCACTTGCGAGAATTACCTATTTGTGATTCATTTGTATTGCACTTTTTATTTTTTTTTAAATTTTTTTTGTACCATTTTTTTTCATTTTTTTTAGAAGGCTTGTATTAGGAATTTATTACTTGGCTTGTATTGCGGTGCATAGAGACACCTTATTATTTCGCATTTAAATTTGTAATAAAAAAAGACAAGCGTGATAGGGAAACCGGACAAGGTAGAGAGATGGCGTCAATTGGCGAGGATTTAGAAGGCTCTCTACCTTGGGTCGGTAGGACTCCCGTGGACGACTGAGATAGGCGTAATCTCCCCCCGGTCGACTCAAAATTTTCGGCACCCCACGGCGTAAAAATCGTGGGAGGTATATTTCTAAACACTCGCACCTTTCCTGTTAGCGAGTCAATTCTTTTGTGTGCTCTTGTGTGCTCTTATTCTCGCATTTATTTTTTAGAATGGTGTGATGAATTAAATTATTAAGACCTACACCCGGTCACTCACGAGAAGGGATTTCATCACCCGACTCACTCGCTTATCTTTGTGTGCTACCCTAACCATCACTAAATTTAAAATCAATAAACTAGGAAGCCCACAAGGAGAAATATTTTTTAAAGGTGATCACAAAGATATTTCCATGATTTTTTTATCACCCGTGAACTTAATTAAAATTTGACTACCCCTTTCACTAAATTTAAAGATAAAAATTGGCTATGTGCTAGTTAGAAAATTTTCTTGACTTGTGTGTGTGTCCAATTCATTTTCGGTAGTCGGTTTTAGTTAGTCCGTCCAAATCAATGAGTCCATATTTTTTTCCCCACCTTTTCTTCCAAAAAATCCAAAAATATTTTCTTCCTTTATTTTTCACAAAACCCCAAAAATATTTTCTTCCTTTATTTTTTTTAGAAAAATCCAAAAATATTTTCTTTCCTTTTGAAAAAAAAAAAAATCCAAAAATATTTTTTTTCCCACTATTTTCTTCCAAATAATCCAAAAACATTTTCTTCCTTTATTTTTTTTAGAAAAATCCAAAAATATTTTCTTTCCTTTTGAAAAAAAAAATCCAAAAATATTTTTTTTCGCACTATTTTCTTCCAAAAAATCCAAAAATATTTTCTTCCTTTCATTATCTAAAAATCTTAAAAATATTTCCTTTCTTTTTCAAATTATTCAAAAACCAAAAAAAAAAAAAAGAAAGAGAAAATCTTGAAAATAACAGATAAGGCCGTGATCGGTATTTCTTCACCCTCACCTTTGTCAATTTATCCAACAAGACTGACGGTTCAGTCTTGTTTGGGGTGATTCTCATCACACAATTTTTTTTGCCTCCCCATGCTTTCCTAGTTCTTATCCTTAGGGTGAAATTCCATCGGTCTGACTGAAAACATTAAACTTAGCGCTACCGGGAGGCAACCCGTCATTTCTTGTATGAGTCTCATCCTGTTTGGGGGTGGTGTTTCACATCACCCAATGTTTTACCATGTTATAGACTTGTACACCTTTATTTTTCTCTTATCATTTATTCACGTTTATTCTTCGCTACATCTTTCCACTTCATTAGCGGTTCATTCTATTAATCTCTTTCCTATCTTATGCTCTCAATTTTAAAAATCATTATACTTAACATCGAGGACGATGTTCCTTTTTGTTTGGGGGTGGGAAATTTTATCAAAATCGTACCTCTTTTGAAATTTTTTGAGTTTTAAACCTGATTTTTAAAATTTCGCGCAGTTTCTTTCATCTCATTCAGTGACATGAATTTTCTATCATCCATCTTTTAAAGTCTAGGAATCAAGCTAGATAATATTTTTTCTAAATAGCTTATGTAATACATAACAAGGCATTTTGCACCATGAATTTCTAGACTCAACAAAAAATTGCGCACTTATCATGTCATTACGGTTTAGAGTTGAGGAGTACTACAATTCTCAAGAGAACCTTAAGGATCACTAGTAGAGACTTTAGCTTGTGAGATTTGTGCCTTTCACCCTTTCAGAGTGTTTTACGCAATCTTCGAGTCACAAGTTGATTCAACTTCTTTGGGTCCGCACTTTAATTATTGTATGATCTCATTATTCTTCAAATTTTTGGCTTGATCACTGAGAACGACATCACTTTCGAGTTGTAAGAAACACGTGTCTTGAAATTTTTCCTGAATACTAGATTTTCATCCATACACTTACCACTTTTCCCCATATTATATTCCCATTACATTCGCATGCTTTTCCATATTCCCCATATCATATATTTCACCACACCTTCACTCATACGCCAACCAAATTCCATTTATCATACATTCATACACCTTCCATTTTCCATATCATCACTATATACCATACCACCCATTTCCATATCCACAGAGAATAGTGTTGAAAGTAAAAGGAGAAGATCCGTCATAGAGAGTGTTTGCATTTTTAGCGAATATCTCTCCCAAAGCCGATTCAAATGGAGAAAAATTTAATACAGATCTATGTTGGGGCTATTTGTATTTTTAGCAGATTTATCTCATACATTGATGCGTATTTGGAAAAAAAAAAGTAAAAAAGGGAGATGATCTATAATAGAGAGTGTTTGCATTTTTATTGGATATCTCTCCCAAAGCCGATTCAGATAGAGAAAAATTAAATACAAATCTATGTTGGAGTTATTTGTATTTTTAGCAGATTTATCTCATACATTGATGTGTATTTGGAAAAGAAGAAAAAGAGAGAGTTGCAGTCAAGAAATAAAGACATTTGTTCGCCTATGAGTGATACACTCTTCTCAAATATCCACCATCCATCCATCCATCATATCATCATCCCATCCTATCCTACCTCACCTCATCCTACATATCCCATTTCATTTTCCCCTCACCCATATACATACATGTTCCCCTAGGTGTTCGGGCAAATGATAGTCAACGTGGTGAATAACTCGACGTTCTCACTATAGTGATTAGCATTTCTTTCATGAGATCATTTTTCTTTCTATTTGTTCGTTCTTTATTATATGTGTGTGAGACATTTGAACTTGCTTATATTTACCCACCTCCTCACACACAAGAGCGATACACTTACCCAAATCTCGAGAGTTCGTTTGAGAGAGATATATCCGTGAGATTTTGAAGTTGAAGCGTTGATTCCGAAAAGGCAATCTAGGAATTACTCTTATGATACTCGACTCATTTTGACTGATTCACACCACACACGTTGAGTTCTAGGAAGGATGTGCCTTGTATTTACTTAGCTAAACTTTTTACACATTCTAGCTTGTATTGCTCAAATTATTTCTCTTGTGATGGATTGTGCGATTATTCTACTTCTAATAAGAGATTGACTGCCTTTCAATAAATTTTTGCAAATAAGAATTTTGTGGGTATATTCCCTGCAAACCCTCACGAGACACAACTCGTCCTGTAGGGCAACCTATAGGTTTAAAGGCTTGTTGCACATGCTAATGTACTTTAGTTGCTAATTCTCGACAATATGGGTCTTATGTGCTTAAATATTAATTATGCACGCTTAATTGTGCGTTGCAGAGCTCAAGCGTTTAAATCAAAGTAATTGCGCATAAATGGAGCTAAATTACCAATCCCGTAACCTCACCCAAGCCCTAAGCCTAGTCTAAACCTACTCCGAACCCGTGTGTGTCTAATTTGTCCCATTTTAATATTTTTTAGATTTTTTGTTTGAGTCACTTTTATTTTTAGAATTTATTTAGTATTTTCTAGGTTTTATTTTCTATTTTTCTATTTTATTTTTATTAGTTTAATTTAATTTAATTTTTATTTTTATTAATTTATAGTTTTATTAGGATTAGTTTTTAGGAGCTTATTTTTAGTTTATTAAATTTTATATTTTTTTTAGGACTTTAATTTTAATTTAGAATTTTATATTTTTATTTCTTTTATTTTATTTTAGTTTTTAATAGCTTAGGATTTTATTTTTAGTTTTAATATTTTTATTTTTTAGTTTGTTTTATTTTTTTAGTTAGATTTTATTTTTTTGTTTTAATTTTATTAATTTTAATTGAGTCTTGTTATATTTTTAGGGTCCTAATTAAACACACACACACACATTAAACACACCTTAACACTCACTCACACACTTAATACCCTACACCTATTATATACACAAAACAACCCCCTCACCCTCACCCCCTTACCATACACCTCACCTACACCTTAACCCCACACTCATCATCTTCAACCTCCCAACTAAAATCCCTCTCTCTCTCTTCCTCTCTAAACTCCATAGCTACAAAACTCACTAACTCACATCTCTCTCTCCACTCTCCTTACCTCCCACCTGCCTCACCCCCCATCTCAACCTACCCGGAGCTCCGATCGTAACCCGCCGGAAAATAAACCGGCGGTGACCCAAAACCCAACCCACCCTAGCAGCACCCCTCTCTCTCCTCAATCCGGCGACATCACCACCGACCAGCTGGGTCACTTCCCAGCTCCGGCGCCGCACTTGTTCAGCTCAGGCGACGCTGCTCACCCCGTCCCATTCTCGATCCAACCCGAGGACGGAACCTTCAACCCGTCGGCATCACAATCGATCCGTGTCAAACCCGGATTCAAACCCATCACCCAACTCACCCTTGTCCAAACCCGCCTCACCAAAAACCATTTCTCCAAAGCCAAAAAAAAGTGACCTGCCAAGTGCCTAGCCAATATGAAGACCAAATAAACCACATCCCATTAAACCCATGTGCCAAATAAAACCTCTTTTACCCATATACCCTTAAAAACCCCCCAACTAATCTTTTCTATCTCAATACCCAAAATGACCCCAAACCTCTCATCCCCAAATCTGATTTTATTCTCTCACGTCACTACCCACATGACACACCCAAACCACATGCACACTTAAATCAATTACCTAAATTAACCCCCATGCTCCATGCCTTGTATAAATTGAAGAGGAAGACCCGTTTGCAAAGGGATCTCAAAATTAGTTTTTACACCTTGTGTGATAAAATTCTCTACACCCCTCTTTAGAGAGTATTTGTATTTGTAAGGACATTTTTGTCCATTATCAATGTATTGTGTCGCACGCCGTTACACCGTTGAAGAAATTCAAGATTCAAGATTCAACGGATCCGAATATCAAAAGAAGAAGAGGAATCATAGTCTGACAGCCGGACCGATCCGCTGAAATAAAAGAACCGATCCGACTAACCGGACCGGTCCACCTAAAGACCCGGACCGATTCGCCTGTTTGTCAGAAGGCCAGTATACCCCGGACCGCAAGCGAACCGATGAAGCCTGGAAGCGAACCGATCCGATCATCAACAGACCGATCCACCTCAGAATAAAAGAACCGATCAGGTCAATCGGACCGATCCGCCTCAGACCCGGACCGGTCCGCCTGGGATAAACTTCAACAGATCGTGTTCATATTTTTAGGGCCCGAGACTTCTTATTTAAACCCACTACGGGAAGTGGTTTTCTAAGACTTAAACACACGATTTTCAGAGTACAGAAAGCCCTAAGTCTTCACCTATTGAGCATCTAAACTCTAGGTATTTTGATTCACACAAATTTCAAATCCTTTGTGAATCACTTTGCAACCCAGGAATGCATTCTTGCTGTTCACACCCTTGTGGAGAAGCCGTTCTCTTCTCCATTGCAGCCCTACTGGAAAGGGATAGTTCCAGCCGCCAGCCCTACTGGAAAGGGATAGTTCCAGCCGCGACTACATAATTCGATACCTGAGGGTAATTCTTAGTCACTTGTATTTTCATTGTAATCCGAAATTGTATAGCCTACAATATTATAATGAAAATAAATGGTTTTGCCCCTTTGGGGGATTTTTCCTGAATTGCTTGTGTTTGAATGTTCTTGCTTAGATTATCATCTTATTCAATCACATACTGTTGCATGTTTAGGGTTTGTTTGGGTTAAAAGGGTTTAATATATAATTTGCTCATTTGAACGAAAGCACATACGTTCTCAAATTGGTATCAGAGCAGGTTACACTAATCTATCGCGTATTCCTATTTTTCGCAAAATTTTTCTAAGATATCAATTTTCTGAAAAAAATTGATTTTTGAAAAAGTGCGTGTTCAAATGGAGAAGTTATATAATAAAATGCCTGTTTTTGACGGGACAAATTATGCTTATTGGAAAGCCCGAATGAGGTCGGCATTAAAAGCCATTGATGAACGTGTCTGGATCTTAGTTGAAAGAGGGTGGACTCCTCCCTCCGTGACTGTTGATAATGTGATCAATTTGAAACCTGACACTTCTTGGACTGATGAAGAATTTAAATGGGCATCTTTTAATTCTAAGGGTCTAAGTGCTATTTCTGGGTCTGTCACACCTGATGAGTTCAAACGTATAATGACGTGCTCCACGTCAAAAGAGGCATGGGATGTTTTACAACTCACCCATGAAGGAACTAATGCTGTGAAAGAATCTAAGTTGCAAAATTTGATAACTCTATTTGAAACCATCACCATGCATGAATCTGAATGCTTTGATGAGTTTTATGCTAGGCTTTCTGACATTGTTAATACGATCTTTAATCTTGGTGAACATATTCCTAATGCTAGAGTTGTTAAAAAGATTCTTCGTTCTTTGCCTAAGCGTTTTATCCCTAAAGTCACTGTGCTAAATTCCATGGGTAATTTAAATACGCTAAAATTGGAAGAACTTGTAGGAGATTTGCAAACCTATGAAATTGATATGTTCCCTAAAACTGCTAAATCTAAAGATAAGGAAATTGCACTTAAAGCCCAAGAGAGAAGGAGTGAGGGGTCGGCTAGAAAAAGGGTAGAGTCATCTAGAAAGAAAGAGACTGACACGTCAGATTCTGAGTGTGATTTTGACCTAGATGATTTAGCTCTTTTTGCAAAAAAATTCAAGAGGATTCTCAAATTTAAGAAAAATGGCAATTTTAAAGATAAAAAGAAATTTGAGAAAAATAAGTTTGAAAAGAAAAATGAAAAAGACTCCAAAAATCATCCTAAGAAAGAAAGTGAGAGATGCTTTGAGTGCGATGGTAGGGGTCATAGAGCCTTTGAGTGTGCCAATCGTCTGAATAGAGAGAAAAGGAAAGCTGTCCTTAATGCTACCCTTAGTGACGACAGTGAGGTCGAGACGGTGGATTCAGGAGATGAGTCACCGCATGAGTGTAACTTCACCGCATTCATGACCAGTCAAGTGAGCACTCCTAGTTCTCTTCACGACGATGAAGATGATGCTTCACAGGGACACCTCGATAGTGAGATTGATGTGAGTGAGGGGGAGGATGACTCAAGTGAGAGTGATATTCAACGCGCCTACGCTGAGTTATATTCTGAGTCATTTAAAACTAAAAAACGTAACAAAGCGCTAGTTCTTAAGATCATCGGCCTAGAGGAAGATTTAAGAAAGGAGAGAGAAAGAGAGTCCTCCACCTTCACCGCCCTGAGAGAGAGAGAATCTGTCTGTGACGAGAAAGAAAGTGTGTTTAGAGAGAGAGAGAGTGTTTCTGAGAAAGAAAGAGGGGAGTTGACTAAACAAGTGGCTAGTCTTACGAGTGAGATCCATTCCTCCGTGGAGACTCGAAAGAAACTTGAAGCCCTTGTTGCCCAGCTGACTCATGATCTTGAGAAAGAACGGGAAGTCAAGGTTCAAATCGAGGACAGATCTGGGAAGATGGGAAAGATGCTCCTCGGCTCCGCATTAGGTTTTGGTGATCGGCAAGGAATTGGTTATGATGGTGCCTCCACGTCCCAAATTGCACCTGGACCAGCTCCTGAGTTTACTACGAATCCCTATGGCCATCGTCAAAAACCTCGAAGGAGAGTTCGACCAAGAAAGGCAAACCAAGGTCCGCCTTTGACTGTACTCTTTTGTACTTATTGTCAAAGAAAAGGCCACCTTAGGGAGTCTTGCTATAGCATAGGTCGGACACGACGTACTATTGCTCCACCACGTCATACTGATGAGTTTTATAGTCTGAGAGAGCGAGTTGAGTTCTTAGCTTCCACGTCCCAGAGTTTAATGGAAGAATTCCGACTGATGTCTTTGCCGTTAGTGAATGCTTCTCACATTCCAGCTAAAACCAACAACAGCAAAGGCAAACAAAAGGTCATCTCTGCATGGGTGCCTAAGAAAGATAAAAAGGCCTTTGTTGTTCATGTTTCTCTCAAAGCACATAATAACTCACAGTGGTATTTTGATAGTGGGTGCTCCAGACACATGACAGGTGATGCCTCATTTTTTACGTCTCTTGAGGACTATCAGGATGGCAGAGTCACCTTTGGAGATGGGAGCAAGTCTAGCATTGTAGGATGAGGTACTGTCAAGTTACCTGGATTTCCTAAGCTAGAAGAGGTTTTGTACGTCAAAGGTTTGAAACCAAACCTTCTCAGCATTAGCCAGCTGTGCGACGCTGACTTTGCACTAAAGTTTGACCGGGATACTTGTAAAGTCTATAATCAAGCCGGTAAACTATTAGTGCAAGGGGTGAGGACCGAGGATAATTGCTATGGGACTAAGCCCACATCCTCACTTGTCTACAACAACGCCACGATCACTCCTATGGATCTGTGGCACTAACGTCTAGGTCACGTGAATGTTAGAGATCTTAATCGTTTAGCTAAAAAGGACCTAGTAAGTGGCTTACCATCTCTTGGAAAGTCAACTTCGACCGTTTGTGGACCCTGTCAGTTGGGAAAATAAATTCGTAGTCCTCATAGGAAGTTACATTCCATTACCACCTCTCGTGTTCTTGAATTGATTCACATGGATCTTATGGGTCCCACTCGTACTGAGAGTCTAGGTGGTAAGAGGTACATCCTCGTGATGGTAGATGATTTCTCCAGGTACTCCATTGTAGGTTTTCTGAGAGAGAAATCCGATGCTGTAGAATTTTTAATGACCAAGTGCCGTGTCCTGCAAAATCAACACGGTGTCACTATTAACAGGATGCGTAGTGACAATGGCACTGAATTTACAGAAGCAAAGGTAGACCTTTACTGTGATAACCTCGGGATCAAACATGAGTTTTCTGCTGTGAGAACTCCTCAGCAAAATGGGATTGTTGAGAGAAAGAATAGAACGATCCAAGAGATGGCTAGATCTATGCTTCTAGGTCGTAAAATTTCTATGAGATTTTGGGCAGAGGCAGTGTCTACTGCATGCCACACGGTGAATATGGTGTATTTGCGTCCACACACACTTCAGACTCCTTATGAGTTATGGACTGGCAAGAAGCCCAACCTGGCATATTTCCGTATTTTTGGGAGTAAATGCTATATCCTACGGGATAGAGAGCAATTAGGAAAGTTCAACTCCCGGAGCAACGAGGGAATATTTCTAGGATATTCATCGACTAGCAGAGCGTAACGGGTTTTTAACCTGAAGAGCTCTAAGGTTATGGAATCAATAAACGTCACCGTGTAAGATGACGAACCTTCGACGATTATTGATCCTAACCTTCAGTGTGAGGATGAGGATTGTTCTGACAGTGATTTACCTGTTCCTCTATCACACTCTGTGGACCCTACTCCTGTGTTAGGGGACACACCTGCTTGGGTTCGCAAGAGTCATGACCCGTCTGCCATTGTTGGCGATCCCACTCTAGGGGTCAAGACTCGTGCTCAGCTAGAGAACGTTGTTAGCCATCTTTGCTACACGTCCAAAGTCGAGCCCAAGAACCATAAAGAAGCACTCAAGGATGAACATTGGATATCTGCTATGCAGGATGAGTTGCTTCAGTTTAAAAAGAATAATGTCTGGGAACTTGTCCCCCGGCCTAGTGAGACTAATGTGATAGGTACCCGGTGGATTTTCAAGAACAAAATGGATGAAAATGGTACCATAATCAGAAATAAGGCTAGGTTGGTCGCTCAAGGCTACACACAGATAGAGGGTGTAGACTTTGGGGAGACATTTGCTCCTGTTGCGAGGCTTGAGTCCGTCCGTCTTCTGCTCGCCATCGCATGTCATCTACGCTTCAAGGTATATCAGATGGATGTCAATAGTGCCTTTCTGAATGGCATTCTACAGGAGGAGGTTTATGTGGAACAACCAAAAGGGTTTGAAGACCCTCAGCACCCAGAGAACGTCTACTATCTTAGAAAAGCCTTGTATGGTTTGAAGCAAGCACCCCGTGCTTGGTACGAGAGGCTTACTTCCTATCTCTTAGCTCGTGGCTTCAAGAGATGGGGAGTAGATATGACGTTGTTCGTCAGGAAAGATGACGGTGCCATTTTGGTTGCCCAGGTCTATGTGGACGACATAGTCTTTGGATCCACATGCTCCCAGCATGCTCATCACTTTGAGGAGGAAATGAAAAGTGAGTTTGAGATGAAATGGTTGGTGAGCTTACATTCTTCCTTAGTCTCCAGGTTCGTCAGCTAGAGGATGGGATGTTCATCTCCCAATCCAAGTATGCTAGAGACCTAGTGAAGAAATTTGGTTTAGACTCCGCTAAGCATGCACGTACACCTATGAGTACCACTACCAAGCTTAGTAAGGACACTCCAGGCAAGGACGTAGAGCAAACCTTATATCGGAGTATGATAGGTAGTCTTCTCTACTTGACTGCCAGTCGTCCCGACATTGCCTTTAGTGTTGGAGTCTGTGCGCGATATCAGGCATCCCTGAAAGAGTCACATTTACTTGCTCTAAAACGTATTATTAAATACGTGAGTGGGACTCTATCATACGGTATTTGGTATTCCTTTGATACCGATGACCGTTTGTCCGCCTATTCGGATACCGATTGGGCTGGGGATGTAGATGGTTGTAAGAGCACTTCTGGTGGGTGTTTCTATTTTGGTTCTGCTCTTGTCTCCTGGCTGAGCAAGAAGCAAAATTCCATCTCTTTGTCCACTGTGGAGGCTGAGTACATAGCCGCCGGGAGTTGTTGCACACAACTCTTGTGGATGAAGCAAATGTTGGAGGATTATGGGATTTCACAAGACACCATGATCATTTCTTGTGATAACACGAGCGCGATACACATATCCCGTAATCCTGTCCAGCATTCGCGCAAAAAACACATCAGGATACGTGAGTACTTTATTCGTCAGTTAGTTGAGGAGAACACTGTATCCCTGAGTTTTGTTACTACCGATCATCAGTTAGCAGACATTTTCACGAAACCTTTAGATGCCCTTAGATTTGATAATCTTAGGAAGTCTTTGGGAATTTGCACAGTTGACTGAGAGGTTGGTCTATGTCTAGAATAGGATGCTTTCTCATGTTCATATCATATGCTTCCTATTGCTAGTCTGTTTGATATGTACCATTGCTTAGTTGTACAACTTTTATTTATTCTTTTTGCTGTTTATATTTCTTTTGAAAAATACAAAAAGATTTTCCTTTAAGAATTTTTTTTAGAAAAGCACAAAAAGATTTTTATTTTTATGCTTCTTTTATAGATGTGCATTTAAGGTAGCCAAGTCACAACTTCATTTCATTTATCCATGTGACTGTTTGATAGAGATTTGAGAGGCTACATCATTTCATTTATGTGCTTTACATTGGTTGGAGTCTTTGAGATGTAATTAGTGATATCTTCCTACATGTTTGACTCCTATATCCTTTATTGCACACATGCACGGCTATATTTTATTATTGCACTTGTCGTATCACATGTTGGCTTGAGTGTTTCCATTTCAATTCTGTCTATACAATGTACTGCGATAAAACTTGACAAGATTGGAATGCATGTAAAAACCATTTTTGGTGAGACTGTGTGTTTTTGTATAACGGGGAGGGGCTGCGAAAGGTAATCATCTATCCTTTGCGCAAAAGCCACCGTTAAAAAGGACCTAAAAAATGGAGGAATTCTAATATCCAAGGTCCAAAGAGGTTAAAAGAGCCCAAAAAAATTTAAAGGCAATAAAAAGCAATTCATGCCAAATATGGGCCACTTAGGTTTCACCATCAATTCTCCAAAGTTTGAGAATTTAGAATGCCTCTATTCAAAATTATATCTGAGGGAGTTTGGTTGGAGAATCTTTAAACGGGTTTGCACTTCCTTGAAAGTCCTGAAAAAGCATAAAATCATTTTGGACGTTATTGGTGTGAAAATCACTTTGAGCTTTGATTTGTTGATTTGATTGAGTCAATATCTTATATTGTCATTATTTTACACCAAAGGAAGCATTTGAGTTCATTCGCTAGGAATATCCAATATTCATCGTGCACATATGTCATGTTTGTATGCATTGATTTTCCTATCGAATTTAATCACACCACTTCATTTACGCTATCATCGTCTTGGTTGCTTTGTGTTCATTCATGGTGTGATTTTCTCCTAGTGACACCCCGCACTTGCTTATTTGATTTATTTCTCTCATTTGTCTATTTTGGGACATCATAAAAAGGGGGAGAATGAATTATATTATGGGGGAGATTTGAAAGTTTGAGTTTGCTCATAAATTGGTATACATGTCTATTTCATTTCAAACTCGATATGCCACTTGGTATTTTGCTTTGTCCCATGTGTGTAGGTACTACATGGATTATCATTGGATTGCACACCCTGATGAGAAAAGCGTTGAGATTCCTGCATAATTGAAAAGCAAACGCTGTAGTCTTATTCAATTGTATCTTTCCAATTTTGGGTTCACGTAAGGGTAGATTTGTATAGGCATCATATTTAGTTGTTTGATAATTCGGATGTTTGTTTTTATGTATGTACTGGCATAGACATAGGGGGAGATTTTTAAGGACATTTTTGTCCATTATCAATGTATTATGTCGCACGCCGTTACACCGTTGAAGAAATTCAAGATTCAAGATTCAACGGATCCGAATATCTAAAGAAGAAGAGGAATCATAGTCTGACAGCCGGACCGATCCGCTGAAATAAAAGAACCGATCCGGCTAACCGGACCGGTCCGCCTAAAGACCCGGACCGATCCGCCAGTTTGTCAGAAGGCCAGTATACCCCGGACCGCAAGCGAACCGATGAAGCCTGGAAGCGAACCGATCCGATCATCAACGGATCGATCCGCCTCAGAATAAAAGAACCGATCCGGTCAATCGGACCGATCCGCCTCAGACCCGGACCGGTCCGCCTGGGATAAACTTCAACAGATCGTGTTCAGATCGTGTTCAGATTTTTAAGGCCCGAGACTTCTTATTTAAATCCACTACGGGAAGTGGTTTTCTAAGACTTAAACACACGATTTTCAGAGTACAAAAAGCCCTAAGTCTTCACCTATTGGGCATCTAGACGCTAGGTATTTTGATTCACACAAATTGCAAATCCTTTGTGAATCACTTTGCAACCCAGGAACGCATTCTTACTGTTCACACCGTTGTGGAGAAGCCGTTCTCTTCTCCATTGCAGCCCTACTGGAAAGGGATAGTTCCAGCCGCCAGCCCTACTGGAAAGGGATAGTTCCAGCCGCGACTAAAGAATCCGATACCTGAGGGTAATTCTTAGTCACTTGTATTTTCATTGTATTCCGAAATTGTATAGCCTACAATATTATAATGAAAATAAATGGTTTTGCCCCTTTGGGGGATTTTTCCTCAATTGCTTGTGTTTGAATGTTCTTGCTTAGATTATCATCTTATTCAATCACATACTGTTGCATGTTTAGGGTTTGTTTGGGTTAAAAGGGTTTAATATATAATTTGCTCATTTGAACGCAAGCACATACATTCTCAGTATTTTTAGAAAATATCTCAATATAGAGGTGTGTAGTGAAAATTATCTCTAGGATAAATTTCACCCCACCCCTCTATTATGAATTATTGCATTTTTAGCAATTAATTCAAAATAGATTGATGTAGTGAAATTTATCCCTTATGGGAGGTAAATTCTAACCCATTCCTTTATGTTGAGATTTTGCATTTTTAGCAATCATCTCAATATAAATTAATAATCAGAATTTATTTCTTTTGGTGAATTCTAATGTACAATTTTATAATTTTAGGATTTGCATTTTTAGCAAATCTCTTTTATTATTTAATTGGCCATTATGAATTCATCCACTATCCTTTTTATTAGTTTATTTTGCAATTTTTAGTTTAGATTCAATAAATACATGAGTGAGGAATTGTAATTGAGAGATGTGTTTATGTAATTGAAGATTCCATTCCAATTCAAAGCTTAAATGGGTTTGATCTATTCCTCTCTTATTACTTTTGTTTTAATCATCACATGCTTTCAATTGTTTATCTTATATTTTTGGATGATGATTATAGAGGGTTAATCTCCCATTTATGGGATGAAATTTTGAAGCCCTCATGAGTCCAATTTTATTAGTTTACTTATTAGGACAATTTTGTTTATCTCACCTTTCTTAAATTAGCTTTCACTTCTTAATTAGTAGTTATAAAAATTAGTATAGTTAGTTAGTTAAAAAAATCATTTGAAAAATCCATAAAAAAAATATAAAATGCAAAAATAAATAAATAATAATAAAATGCAAATGAATCTATATATATGTCCTCACCAATTTTGTGTTTCACCCTTAGATTTGGATTGACTCCCTTACTTACCCTCTACACTAGTTTTGTTATAATTTTGTAGGTTCAAGGGAAATTTTGATGGATAGAGAAGTTGCACAACGACAAATATACATCATAACCGATTTCCTTTTCTATCAAATGGCGCCGTTGCCGGGGATACGCAAAAGTTCAAGTTATCAAATGGCGCCGTTTCCATTCTTGGGATTGTGAAGCCCGGAGCGGATTTCATATTGTAGTTCATTTATTTTTTTTGCACTTTATTATTTTTTGTACCATTTTTTTTTATTTTAGAAGGCTTGTATTTAGGATTATTTTATCATTGCTTGTTTGCGGTGCTTAGAGACACAATTTATTTTTTATTTAAATTTGTAATAATCAAAGACAAGCGTGATAGGGAAACCGTAAAAGGTAGAGAGAGGGCGTCCATTGGCGAGGATTTAGAAGCCTCTCTATCTTGGGTCGGTAGGACTCCCGGGGACGACTGAGATAGGCGTGATATCCACCCGGTCGACTCAAATTTTTCGGCACCCCACGGCCTAAAACCGTGGGAGGTACATTTTCTAAACCCTCGCGCCTCTCCTGTTAGCGAGTCCATTATTGTGTGTGCTTTGTGTGCTCTTGTGTGATTTTATTCTCGCATTTATTTTTTGAATGGTGTGATGAATTAAATTACTAAGACCTACATCCGGTCACTCACGAGAAGGGATTTCATCACCCGACTCACTCGCTTATCATTGTGTGCTACCCTAGCCATCACTAAATTTAAAATCAATTAACTAGGTAGCCCACTAGGAAAATAATTTTGCAAAGGCGATCACAAAGATATTTATGTGATTTTTTATCGCCCGCGAACTTAATTAAAATTTGACTACCCCTTTCACTAAATTTAAAGATAAAAATTGGCTATGTGCTAGTTAGGAAATTTTCTTGACTTGTGTGTGTGTCCAATTCATTTTTCGATAGTCGGTTTTAGTTAGTCCGTCCAAATCAAAGAGTCCAAATTTTTTTCCCCACCTTTTCTTCCAAAAAATTCAAAAATATTTTCTTCCTTTATTTTTCACAAAACCCCAAAATATTTTCTTCCTTTATTTTATTTAGAAAAATCCAAAAATATTTTCTTTCCTTTTGAAAAAAAAAATCCAAAAATATTTTTTTTCCCACTATTTTCTTCCAAATAATCCAAAAACATTTTCTTCCTTTATTTTTTTTAGACAAATCCAAAAATATTTTCTTTCCTTTTGAAAAAAAAAATCCAAAAATATTTTTTTCCCACTATTTTCTTCCAAAAAATCCAAAAATATTTTCTTCCTTTCATTCTCTAAAAATTCGAAAAATATTTCCTTTCTTTTTCAAATTATTCAAAAACCAAAAAAAAGAAGAAGAAGGGAAAATCTTGAAATTAACAAATAAGGTTGTGATCGGTATTTCTTCACCCTCACCTTTGTCAATTTATCCAACAAGACTGACGGTTCAATCTTGTTTGGGGTGATTCTCATCACCCAATTTTTTTTGTCGCCCAGTGCTTTCCTTGTTCTTATCCTTAGGGTGAGAGTCCATTGGTCTGGCTGAAGACATTAAACTTAGCGCTACCGGGAGGCAGCCCGTCATTTCTTGTATGAGTCTCATCCTGTTTGGGGGTGGTGTTTCACATCACCCAATGTTTTACCGTGTTATAGACTTGTACACCTTTATTTTTCTCTTATCATTTATTCAGGTTTATTCTTCGCTACATCTTTCCACTTCATTAGCGGTTCATTCTATTAATCTCTTTCCTATCTTAAGCTCTCAATTTTAAAAATCATTTTACTTAACATCGAGGACGATGTTCCTTTTTGTTTGGGGGTGGGAAATTTTATCAAAATCGTAACTCTTTTGAAATTTTTTGAGTTTTAAACCTGATTTTTAAAATTTCGCGCAGTTTCTTTCATCTCATTCAGTGACATGAATTTTCTATCATCCATCTTTTAAAGTCTAGGAATCAAGCTAGAGAATATTTTTTCTAAATAGCTTATGTAATACATAACAAGGCATTTTGCACCATGAATTTCTAGACTCAACAAAAATTTGCGCACTTATCATGTCACTACGGTTTAGAGTTGAGGAGTACTACAATTCTCAAGAGAACCTTAAGGATCACTAGTAGAGACTTTAGCTTGTGAGATTTGTGCCTTTCACCCTTTCAGAGTGTTTTATGCAATCTCCGAGTCACAAGTTGATTCAACTTCTTTGGGTCCGCACTTTAATTATTGTATGATCTCATTATTCTTCAAATTTTTGGCTTGATCACTGAGAACGACATCACTTTCGAGTTGTAAGAAACACGTGTCTTGAAATTTTTCCTGAATACTAGATTTTCATCCATACACTTACCACTTTTCCCCATATCATATTCCATCATATATTTCACCACACCTTCACTCATACACCAACCAAATTCCATTTATCATACATTCATACACCTTCCATTTTCCATATCATCACCACATACCATACCGCCCATTTCCATATCCACAGAGAATAGTGTTGAAAGTAAAAGGAGAAGACCCGTCATAGAGAGTGTTTGCATTTTTAACGAATATCTCTCCCAAAGCCGATTCAGATAGAGAAAAATTTGATACAAATCTATGTTGGGATTATTTGTATTTTTAGCAGATTTATCTCATACATTGATGCGTATTTGGAAAAAAAAAGTAAAAAAGGGAGATGATCTATAATAGAGAGTGTTTGCATTTTTAGTGGATATCTCTCCCAAAGCCGATTCAGATAGAGAAAAATTAAATACAAATCTATGTTGGGGTTATTTGTATTTTTAGCAGATTTATCTCATACATTGATGTGTATTTGGAAAAGAAGAAAAAGAGAAAGTTGCAGTCAAGAAATAAAGACATTTGTTCGTCTATGAGTGATACACTCTTCTCAAATATCCACCATCCATCCATCCATCCATCCATCCATCCATCCATCCATCCATTATATCATCATCCCATCCTATCCTACCTCACCTCATCCTACATATCCCATTTCATTTTCACCTCACCCATATACATACATGTTCCCCTAGGTGTTCGGGCAAATGATAGTCAACGTGGTGAATAACTCGACGTTCTCACTATAGTGATTAACATTTCTTTCATGAGATCATTTTTCTTTCTATTTGTTCGTTCTTTCTTATATGTGTGTGAGACGTTTGAACTTGCTTGCATTTACTCACCTCCTCACACATAAGAGCGATACACTTACCCAAATCTCGAGAGTTCGTTTGAGAGAGATATATCCGTGAGATTTTGAAGTTGAAGCGTTGATTCCGAAAAGGCAATCTAGGAATTACTCTTATGATACTCGACTCGTTTTGACTGATTCACACCACACACGTTGAGTTCTAGGAAGGAAGTTCCTTGTATTTACTTAGCTAAACTTTTTACACATTCTACCTTGTATTTCTCAAATTATTTCTCTTGTGATGGATTGTGCGATTATTCTACGTCTAATAAGAGATTGACTGCCTTTCAATAAATTTTTGCAAATAAGAATTTTGTGGGTATATTCCCTGCAAACCCTCACGAGACACAACTCGTCCTGTAGGGCAACCTATAGGTTTAAAGGCCTGTTGCACATGCTAAGTGCAATCGCAAGTGCCCGCGAAAGTGGTACACTTTTGATTTCTTATCTTTCTCTTTCTCTCTATCTTATTGCTCGAGGACTAGCAACGCTCTCTTTGGGGGTGGTGTGATAAGCACCCAAAACTGTACATTTTATACCCCAAATAGATGTATGTTAGTTGATAATTCTCGACAACATGGGTCTTATGTGCTTAAATATTAATTTTGCAGGCTTAATTGTGCGTTGTAGAGTTCAAGCATTTAAATCAAAGTAATTGCGCATAAATGGAGCTAAATTACCAATCCCGTAAGCTCACCCGAGGCCTAAGCCTAGCCTAAACCTACTTCGAACCCGTGTGTGTCTAATTTGTCCCATTTTAATATTTTTAAAATTTTTAGTTTGAGTCACTTTTATTTTTAGAATTTATTTAGTATTTTCTTGGTTTTATTTTATATGTTTCTATTTTATTTTTATTAGTATAATTTTATTTTATTTTTATTTTTATTAATTTTTAGTTTTATTAGGATTAGTTTTGAGGAGCTTATTTTTAGTTTATTAGATTTTATATTTTTTTAGGACTTTAATTTTCATTTAGAATTTTATGTTTTTATTTCTTTTATTTTATTTTAGTTTTTAATAGCTTAGGATTTTATTTTTAGTTTTAATATTTATATTTTTTTAGTTTGTTTTATTTTTTTAGTTAGATTTTATTTTTTCGTTTTAATTTTATTAATTTTAATTGAGTCTTGTTATATTTTTAGGGGTCTAAATTAAACACACACACACACTAAACACACCCTAACACTCACTCACACACTTAATACCCTACACCTATTATATACACAAAACAACCCCCTCACCCTCACCCCCTTACCATACACCTCACCTACACCTTAACCCCACACTCATCATCTTCAACCTCCCAACTAAAACCCCTCTCTATCTCTTCCTCTCTAAACTCCATAGCTACAAAACTCACCAACTCACATCTCTCTCTCCACTCTCCTTACCTCCCACCTGCCTCACCCCCCATCTCAACCTACCCGGAGCTCCGATCGTAACCCGTCGGAAAATAAACCGGCGGTGACCCAAAACCAAACCCACTCCGACAGCACCCCTCTCTCTCCTCAATCCGACGACTTCACCACCGACCAACTCGGTCACTTCCCAGCTTCGGCGCCGCACTTTTTCAGCTCTGGCGACGCTGCTCACCCCGTCCCATTCTCGATCCAACTCGAGGATGGAACATCACAATCGATTCGTGTCAAACCCGGATTCAAACCCATCACCCAACTCACCCTTGTCCAAACCCACCTCACCAAAAACCATTTCTCCAAAGCCAAAAAAACGTGAACTGCCAAGTGCCTAGCCAATCTCAAGACCAAATAAACCACATCCCATTAAACCCATGTGCTAAATAAATCCTCTTTTACCCATATAACCTTAAAAACCCCCAACTAATCTTTTCTATCTCAATACCCAAAATGACCCCAAACCTCTCATCCCCAAATCTGATTTTATTCCCTCACCTCACTACCCACATGACACACCCAAACCACATGCACACTTAAATCAATTACCCAAATTAACCCCCATGCTCCATGCCTTGTATAAATTGAAGAGGAAGACTCATTTGCAAAGGGATCTCAAAATTAGTTGTTACACCTTGTGTGATAAAATTCTCTACACCCCTCTTTAGAGAGTATTTGTATTTTTAACAAATATCTCAATATAGAGGTGTGTAGTGAAAATTATCTCTAGGATAAATTTCACCCCACCCCTCTATTATGAATTAGTGCATTTTTAGCAATTAATTCAAAATAGTTTGATGTAGTGAAATTTATCCCTTATGGGAGGTAAATTCTAACCCATTCCTTTATGTTGACATTTTGCATTTTTAGCAATTATCTCAATATAAATTAATGATCTAGAATTTATTTCTTTGGGTGAATTCTAATGTACAATTTTATAATTTTAGGATTTGCATTTTTAGCAAATCTCTTTTATTATTTAATTGGCCATTATAAATTCATCCACTATCCTTTTTATTAGTTTATTTTGTAATTTTTAGTTTAGATTCAATAAATACATGAGTGAGGAATTGTAATTGAGAGATGTGTTGATGTAATTGAAGATTCCATTCCAATTCAAGGCTTAAATGGGTTTAATCTATTCCTCTCTTATTACTTTTGTTTTAATCCTCACATGCTTTCAATTGTTTATCTTATATTTTTGGATGATGATTATTGAGGGTTAATCTCCCATTGATGGGATGAAATTTTGAAGCCCTCATGAGTCCAATTTTGTTAGTTTACTTATTAGGACAATTTTGTTTATCTCACCTTTCTTAAATTAGCTTTTACTTCTTAATTAGTAGTTATAAAAAATAGTATAGTTAGTTAAAAAAAATCCCTTGAAAAATCCATAAAAAAAATATAAAAAGCAAAAATAAATAAATAATAATAAAATGCAAATGAATCTATATATATGTCCTCACCAATTTTGTGTTTCACCCTTAGATTTGGATTGACTCCCTTACTTACCCTCTACACTAGTTTTGTTATAATTTTGTAGGTTCAAGAAAATTTTTGATGGATAGAGAAGTTGCACAACGACAAAATCTACATCATAACCGATTTTTTTTCTATCAAATGGCGCCGTTGCTGATCTTTGGAGCTTAAAGCACTTGCGAGAATTACCTATTTGTGATTCATTTGTATTGCACTTTTTTTTTTGTACCATTTTTTTTCATTTTTTTTAGAAGGCTTGTATTAGGAATTTATTACTTGGCTTGTATTGCGGTGCATAGAGACACCTTATTATTTCGCATTTAAATTTGTAATAAAAAAAAAAGACAAGCGTGATAGGGAAACCGAACAAGGTAGAGAGATGGCGCCAATTGGCGAGGATTTAGAAGCCTCTCTACCTTGGGTCGGTAGGACTTCCAGGGACGACTGAGATAGGGGTAATCTCCCCCCGGCCGACTCAAATTTTTCGGCACCCCACGGCGTAAAAACCGTGGGAGGTATATTTCTAAACACTCGCACGTTTCTTGTTAGCGAGTCAATTCTTTTGTGTGCTCTTGTGTGCTCTTGTGTTATTTTATTCTCGCATTTATTTTTTTGAATGGTGTGATGAATTAAATTACTAAGACCTACACCCGGTCACTCATGAGAAGGGATTTCATCACCCGACTCACTCGCTTATCATTGTGTGCTACCCTAACCATCACTAAATTTAAAATCAATTAACTAGGAAGCCCACTAAGAGAAATATTTTTTAAAGGTGATCACAAAGATATTTTCGTGATTTTTTATCACCCGCGAACTTAATTAAAATTTGACTACCCCTTTCACTAAATTTAAAGATAAAAATTGGCTATGTGCTAGTTAGAAAATTTTATTGACTTGTGTGTGTATCCAATTCATTTTTCGGTAGTCGGTTTTAGTTAGTCCGTCCAAATCAAAGAGTCCATATTTTTTTCCCCACCTTTTCTTCCAAAAAATCCAAAAATATCTTCTTCCTTTATTTTTCACAAAACCCCAAAAATATTTTCTTCCTTTATTTTATTTAGAAAAATCCAAAAATATTTTCTTTCCTTTTGAAAAAAAAAATCCAAAAATATTTTTTTTCCCACTATTTTCTTCCAAATAATCCAAAAACATTTTCTTCCTTTATTTTTTTTTAGAAAAATCCAAAAATATTTTCTTTCCTTTTGAAAAAAAAAATCCAAAATTTTTTTTCCCACTATTTTCTTCCAAAAAATCCAAAAATATTTTCTTCCTTTCATTCTCTAAAAATCCCAAAAATATTTCCTTTCTTTTTCAAATTATTCAAAAAAAAAAAAAGAAGGAAAAGTCTTGTAAATAACAAATAAGGCTGTGATAGGTATTTCTTCACCCTCACCTTTGTCAATTTATCCAACAAGACTGACGGTTCAGTCTTGTTTGGGGTGATTCTCATCACCCAATTTTTTTTATCGCCCAGTGCTTTCCTAGTTCTTATCCTTAGGGTGAGATTCCATCGGTCTGGCTGAAGACATTAAACTTAGCGCTACCGGGAGGCAGCCCGTCATTTCTTGTATGAGTCTCATCCTGTTTGGGGGTGGTGTTTCACATCACCCAATGTTTTACCGTGTTGCAGACTTGTACACCTTTATTTTTCTCTTATCATTTATTCAGGTTTATTCTTCGCTACATCTTTCCACTTCATTAGCGGTTCATTCTATTAATCTCTTTCCTATCTTATGCTCTCAATTTTAAAAATCATTTTACTTAACATCGAGGACGATGTTCCTTTTTGTTTGGGGGTGGGAAATTTTATCAAAATCGTACCTCTTTTGAAATTTTTTGAGTTTTAAACCCGATTTTTAAAATTTTGCGCAGTTTCTTTCATCTCATTCAGTGACATGAATTTTCTATCATCCATCTTTTAAAGTCTAGGAATCAAGCTAGAGAATATTTTTTCTAAATAGCTTATGTAATACATAACAAGGCATTTTGTACCATGAATTTCTAGACTCAACAAAAATTTGCGCACTTATCATGTCACTACGGTTTAGAGTTTAGGAGTACTACAATTCTCAAGAGAACCTTAAGGATCACTAGTAGAGACTTTAGCTTGTGAGATTTGTGCCTTTCACCCTTTCAGAGTGTTTTACGCAATCTCCAAGTCACAAGTTGATTCAACTTCTTTGGGTCCGCACTTTAATTATTGTATGATCTCATTATTCTTCAAATTTTTGGCTTGATCACTGAGAACGACATCACTTTCGAGTTGTAAGAAACACGTGTCTTGAAATTTGTCCCGAATACTAGATTTTCATCCATACACTTACCACTTTTCCTGATATCATATTCCCATTACATTCGCATGCTTTTCCATATTCCCCACATCATATATTTCACCACACCTTCACTCATACACCAACCAAATTCCATTTATCATACATTCATACACCTTTCATTTTCCATATCATCACCATATACCATACCGCCCGTTTCCATATCCACAGAGAATAGTGTTGAAAGTAAAAGGAGAACATCCGTCATAGAGAGTGTTTGCATTTTTAGCGAATATCTCTCCCAAAGCCGATTCAGATGGAGAAAAATTTAATATAAATCTATGTTGGGGTTATTTGTATTTTTAGCAGATTTATCTCATACATTGATGCGTATTTGAAAAAAAAAGTAAAAAAGGGAGATGATCTATCATAAAGAGTGTTTGCATTTTTAGCGGATATCTCTCCTAAAGCCGATTCAGATAGAGAAAAATTAAATACAAATCTATGTTGGGGTTATTTGTATTTTTAGCAGATTTATCTCATACATTGATGTGTATTTGGAAAAGAAGAAAAAGAGAAAGTTGCAGTCAAGAAATAAAGACATTTGTTCGTCTATGAGTGATACACTCTTCTCAAATATCCACCATCCATCCATCCATCCATCCATCCATCCATCATATCATCATCCCATCCTATCCTACCTCACCTCATCCCACATATCCCATTTCATTTCCCCCTCACCCATATACATACATGTTCCCCTAGGTGTTCGGGCAAATGATAGTCAACGTGGTGAATAACTCGACGTTCTCACTATAGTGATTAGCATTTCTTTCATGAGATCATTTTTCTTTCTATTTGTTCGTTCTTTCTTATATGTGTGTGAGATGTTTGAACTTGCTTACATTTACTCACCTCCTCACACACAAGAGCGATACACTTACCCAAATCTCGAGAGTTCGTTTGAGAGAGATATATCCGTGAGATTTTGAAGTTGAAGCGTTGATTCTAAAAAGGCAGTCTAGGAATTACTCTTATGATACTCGACTCGTTTTGACTGATTCACACCACACATGTTGAGTTCTAGGAAGGATGTGCATTGTATTTACTTAGCTAAACTTTTTACACATTCTAGCTTGTATTTCTCAAATTATTTCTCTTGTGATGGATTGTACGATTATTCTACGTCTAATAAGAGATTGAATGCCTTTCAATAAATTTTTGCAAATAAGAATTTTGTGGGTATATTCCCTGCAAACCCTCACGAGACACAACTCGTCCTGTAGGGAAACCTATAGGTTTAAAGGCTTGTTGCACATGCTAAGTGCAATCGCAAGTGCCCGCGAAAGTGGTACACTTTTGGTTTCTTATCTTTCTCTTTCTCTTTATCTTATTGCTCGAGGACTAGCAACGTTCTGTTTGGGGGTGGTGTGATAAGCACCCAAAACTGTACATTTTATACCTCAAATAGATGTACTTTAGTTGCCAATTCTCGACAACATGGGTCTTATGTGCTTAATATTAGTTTTGCAGGCATAAGTGTGCGTTGTAGAGTTCAAGCATTTAAATCAAATTAATTGCGCATAAATGGAGCTAAATTACCAATCCCGTAACCTCACCCGAGCCCTAAACCTAGCCTAAACCTACTCCGAACCCGTGTGTGTCTAATTTGTCCCATTTTAATATTTTTTAGTTTTTTAGTTTAAGTCACTTTTATTTTTTAGAATTTATTTAGTATTTTCTAGGTTTTATTTTCTATGTTTCTATTTTATTTTTATTAGTATAATTTTATTTTATTTTATTTTTATTTTTATTAATTTTTAGTTTTATTAGGATTAGTTTTTAGGAGCTTATTTTTAGTTTATTAGATTTTATATGTTTTTAGGACTGTAATTTTCATTTAGAATTTTATGTTTTTATTTCTTTTATTTTATTTTAGTTTTTAATAGCTTAGGATTTTATTTTTAGTTTTAATATTTTTATTTTTTTAGTATGTTTTATTTTTTTAGCTAGTTTTTATTTTTTAGTTTTAATTTTATTAATTTTAATTGAGTGTTGTTATATTTTTAGGGGTCTAAATTAAACATACACACACATTAAACACACCCTAACACTCACTCACACACTTAATACCCTACACCTATTATATACACAAAACAACCCCTTCACCCTCACCCCCTTACCATACACCTCACCTACACCTTAACCCCACACTCATCATTTTCAACCTCCCAACTAAAACCCCTCTCTATCTCTTCCTCTCTAAACTCCATAGCTACAAAACTCACCAACTCACATCTCTCTCTCCACTCTCCTTACCTCCCACCCGCCTCACCCCCCATCTCAACCTACCCGGAGCTTCAATCGTAACCCGTCGGAAAATAAACTGGCGGTGACCCGAAACCAATCCCGGCAGCACCCCTCTCTCTTCTCAATCCGGCGACTTCACCACCGACCAACTCGGTCACTTCCCAACTCCGACGCCGCACTTGTTCAGCTCAGGCGACGCTGCTCACCCCGTCCCATTCTCGATCCAACCCGAGGACGGAACCTTCAACCCAACGGCATCACAATCGATCCGTGTCAAACCCGGATTCAAACCCATCACCCAACTCACCCTTGTCCAAACCCACCTCACCAAAAACCATTTCTCCAAAGCAAAAAAAAATGTGACCTGCCAAGTGCCTAGCCAATCTCAAGACCAAATAAACCACATCCCTTTAAACCCATGTGCCAAATAAAACCTCTTTTACCCATATACCCTTAAAAACCCCCAACTAATCTTTTCTATCTCAATACCCAAAATGAACCCAAACCGCTCATCCCCAAATCTGATTTTATTATCTCACCTCACTACCCACATGATACACACCGAACACATGCACACTTAAATCAATTACCCAAATTAACCCCCATGCTCCACGCCTTGTATAAATTGAAGAGGAAGACCCATTTGCAAAGGGATCTCAAAATTAGTTTTTACACCTTGTGTGATAAAATTCTCTACACCCCTCTTTAGAGAGTATTTGCATTTTTAACAAATATCTCAATATAGAGGTGTGTAGTGAAAATTATCTCTAGGATAAATATCACCCCACCCCTCTATTATGAATTATTGCATTTTTAGCAAATAATTCAAAATAGATTGGTGTAGTGAAATTTATCCCTTATGGGAGGTAAATTCTAACCCATTCCTTTATGTTGAGATTTTGCATTTTTAGCAATTATCTCAATATAAATTAATGATCTAGAATTTATTTCTTTGGGTGAATTCTAATGTACAATTTTATAATTTTAGGATTTGCATTTTTAGCAAATCTCTTTTATTATTTAGTTGGCCATTATGAATTCATCCACTATCCTTTTTATTAGTTTATTTTGTAATTTTTAGTTTAGATTCAATAAATACATGAGTGAGGAATTGTAATTGAGAGATGTGTTGATGTAATTGAAGATTCCATTCAAATTCAAGGCTTAAATTGGTTTGATCTATTCCTCTCTTATTACTTTTGTTTTAATCATCACATGCTTTCAATTGTTTATCTTATATTTTTGGATGATGATTATTGAGGGTTAATCTCCCATTGATGGGATGAAATTTTGAAGCCCTCATGAGTCCAATTTTGTTAGTTTAATTATTAGGACAATTTTGTTTATCTCACCTTTCTTAAATTAGCTTTCACTTCTTAATTAGTAGTTATAAAAATTAGTATAGTTAGTTAGTTAAACAAAATCCCTTGAAAAATCCGTAAAAAAAATATAAAAAGCAAAAATAAATAAATAATAATAAAATGCAAATGAATCTATATATATGTCCTCACCAATTTTGTGTTTCACCCTTAGATTTGGATTGACTCCCTTACTTACCCTCTACACTAGTTTTGTTATAATTTTGTAGGTTCAAGGGAAATTTTGATGGATAGAGAAGTTGCACAACGACAAAATCTACATCATAACCGATTTTCTTTTCTATCACGGCTATCGAGTTTTGGTATCCAAGGATCATGTCTTTCGCTTCGGGTTGGATGAGATTTATCCTACCTACTAGGAATTTTCTGCAATGCTGGGGATAAATCCCAGCATTACTGCGGCTCTACCTGAGTTTTCCCGTTCTCCCAAGGATTTGTTGGCCGAGCTTCTTCATATTTTGCCTTCGGTGGCCAGACCCCTGGTTGCAGGAGGAATGATATCCCTTCCAGCGCTGTTGCAATTCGTGCATTTGCAGGACGTGGATGATGCTGGCTATGCTGGGGCCGTCATACTAGGCCTTATTTCCAAAGTTTTGTTAGTGACCGGAGAGACGCTGGTGGACCCCCAACTGGATGGTATTGTTTCTTGGATACCGTACCGTCGCAATCCTGGCGGGAGGGTCATTCTGACTTTCTGAGAGGGTGCCCTGTGATGTTGTTTATGTGGCTGTCCGAGAGGTTCGTATGGCGGTCCCACCCGAGTATCCCTTGCCGGCGATTTCCCAATTTCTTCACGCGCTAGTTTTTTTTCGAATAGAAGGGAGATGAGAAGAGTCGTAGCGCGCTGAGATTTCGGACTAGGGGTAGAATTTCTTTAGACGGTCCAGGTTGACTGGGCGCGCCATTTCCTCCCTGTCGAGGTTGGTAAGCATAGCGGCACCGCCGGATAAGATCTTCTTCACAATGTATGGGCCGCTCCAATTGGACTTGAATTTCCCTCTGGGGTCCCAGACGAGCTCTTCTATTTTTTTAAGGGCTAAGTCCCCCTCTCGGACGCCGCGGTCCTTGACTCTCTTATTGAGTGATCACGTTAAACGACGATAGTAACCTTGTATGTGATAAAGAGCTTTCAATCTCCTTTCGTCTAGGAGGGACTCGTCAAGACGACTTTGGTACCAGTCTTCCTCGCTGACCTTGCTTTCAAGCATGACGCACAACGAGGGTATTTCCATCTCCATAGGTAGGACCGCTTTCATGCCGTAGACTAAAGAGTAGGGGGTAGCTCAGTAGAGGTTCGAAATGAAGTACGATAACCCTAGAGGGCGTAAGGAATCCTGTCGTCCCAATCACGACAACTCTCGATCATCTTACTGATGATGGATTTGAGATTCTTATTGGCTGCTTCGGCTGCTCCGTTGGTTTGAGGTCAGTATGGAGAGGATCTATGTCTCTAAATTCCATACTCGTCGACCACTTTCATAACTTCAGCCTGAAAATGTAACCCGTTGTCTGATACCAGCTCACGCGGGACCCTATATCTGCAGATGGTGTTTTTCTTGATGAATTTGGCCACTTTCTTAGCATTCAGAACTGCGTATGACTTGGTTTCGACCTATTGAGTGAAGTTGTCAATAGCGACTAGGATGAACTTATGCCCATTGGATGCCTTAGGTGTAACTTTCCCTATAATGTCAATGCCCCATGTAGAAAACGATCAAGGAGAAGTCATGCTGTATAGTTCTCGTGGAGGCAGATGCTGTAAGTTGGAGAATTGTTGGCATTTGAGACATCTTCGCACGTAGGCTGTGCCATCCTGTACCATGTTAGTCCAGTAGTATCCTTATCGAATGATCTTCTTGGTGAGCATATGGACGTTCATGTGGGGTCCGCATTCCCCACTGTGGATTTTCTGCATCATCTCTTCAATGTCAGCCCCTACGATGCAGTGCAAATGGGTGCCATCAAAGCTTATCTTGAATAGTGCTTTATCATAGACAATGTACTGGGTAGCCAGTCTGTGGAGAATTTCTCGATCTTTCTTATCGGCTCCTTGGGGTACCTACCGTGTTTGAGGAGGGACCAAATATCATAGTACCAGCAGTCGGCTATTTCAGATTCTTCCTTTGTGTAGAGCTCGATGTGGTAGCAGTGGGCTGGTTTATCCTATTTTTGGACAAGAAAGGGAGCCATGGTTATTCCTTTGGGCATGTCAATCATGGAGGCTAAGGTGGCAAGGGCATCAGCTAGGCTATTTTTTTCTCGGGGTAGGTAGTGGAATATCATTTCTTGGAATTAGGAAGCCAGTTCTTCAAGGTGGGCATGGAAGGGTAAGAGTTTCTCATCCCTGACTTTCCATTTCCTGAGTACTTGACCGATGATGAGTGTTGAATCCCCGTAAAAATCGAGGCATCAAATTCCCTTCTTGAGGGAAACTTTGAGGCCTACTATGCATACCTCGTATTCAGTCATGTTGTTAGTGCAGGGGAAATCCAATTTGATGGCAATAGGAGTGTGGGAGTTATCAGGGGAAATTAGGAGAATCCCAATGCCATACCCCTTTTTATTGGTATCACCGTCAAAGAACATTTTCCATTGAAGATCTTCATAGGAGGCATAAAGGATATTCTCTTTTGGGAATTCTGAAATCTAGACATCGACCTCTTCTATAGGGTAGTCAACAAGGTAGTCAGAGAGGGCTCTTCCTTTCATAGCCTTCTGTGTGACATAGGTGATATCAAACTCGGCTAGAAGCATCATCCACCGGGCCATTCGGCTAGATAGGGTGGGCTTCTCGAGTAGGTACTTAATGGGATCCATTCGAGACACAAGTATGATGGATAAGGCGAGCATGTAGTACCGTAACTTTTGGTTAACCCAGATGAGGGCGACACATGATTTTTCTAAGGTGGCGTAGTTAACCTCGTAATCGGCCAATTTTTAACTGTCATAGTAAATGGTTTTCTCCTTGTGGGTTTCTTCAAGGTATTGGGCTAGCAGAGCCCTGATTGCGGTATCGGTCATGGTTAGGTATAGGAGTAAGGGACGATCAGGCTGTGGTGGCATGAGGGATGGAGGTTGGGTTAAGTATTGGTTAATTCAATCGAAGGCTTCTTGACAAGCTTTGTTACAGACCTTGGTTGAATCTTTATCGAGGAGTTTGAAGATGGGTTCATAGATGGAAGTCAATTGGCTGATGAATCGACTGATGTATTGTAATTTTCCAAGGAATCCTCAGACTTCTTTCTCCGTTTGGGGAGGTGGCATCTCAAGTATGGGTTTTAGCTTGGTAGGATCTGCTTCTATTCCCTTCTCACTGACCATGAATCCCAAGAGTTTCCCTTTGGTAATGCCGAAGACACATTTCTTTGGGTTAAGTCGCATTTAATATTTTTGCAGTCGTTCAAAGAATTTTCGAAGAGCGAGAACATGGCCTTCTCTAGTCTTGAACTTGATGATCATGTAATCTACACAGACCTCGACTTCCTTGTGTATCAGATCGTGCAGAATGGTTGTAGTCGCCATTTGGTAGGTAGCCCCTGCATTTTTGAGACCAAATGGCATGACAGTATAGCAAAAGGTTTCCCAAGGGGTGATGAATGTGATTTTCTCTTAATGATCAGGGTGCATATTGATCTGGTTATATCCGATAAATCCTTCAATGAACGACTTGAGAGCATGACTGGCTATATTTTCCACAATCATATCTATGTTGGGTAGCGGGTAATCATCCTTCGAAGAGGCCTTGTTTAAGTATTGGTAGTCGACACATATGCGAACATTTCCTCCTGATTTCGGCACGGGTACGATATTGGCTAGCCATATGGGATGTTCAATTACACAAATTAAGCCCACATTTAGTTGCTTGACTACTTCTTCTTTTACTTTGAGTGACCATTTGGTATGGAGCTTTCACAGCTTCTATTTGACCGGTTTACATTTCGGGAGTGTTAGAATCTCATGTTGTACTATTTCAGGGTCAACGTCGGGCATATCATCGTAGGACCATACGGATACATCCACGAATTCCTTCAGTAGCTCTTCGAGTTGCATGTGCTTATGATCATTATGGGTAGCCCCTATCCTAATCTTGCGCATTTGGCTACTAGAACCGAGATTAATAACAACAGTTTCATCTTCATTAACTTGAACGCGGTTATGTTGCTTGTTATTAACCTTAATTAGATCAGTTAGGAATTATTCATTTGCAAAGTCATCATTATCAAGAGTTTGATTAAAATCAAGACAATTAATGTAAGGCGCATCAAGATACTCAAAATCTTTGCTTATTTCATTGATAGGAAAAATAACGTTGAGAACAAAGGAGGTCTTGATTACATCAGAGTGAGAGGAAACAACTAAAGGGGAAAGGGGATAAACATCAGAGTCAAGTTGGATATAAGAAGGTGGCACAAGTGCAGCATGCCAGTTGATAAGAGGTGTATCAACATCTTTGATGAGGTAGGATGAGTTAAATGATGTAGTCCCGGAGTGGATTATGTAGAGTGCCAGCCCCAGTATCTGTAAGTTGAAAGAGTCTTCGAAATCGCTATCCTCAGAATCCCCGGTATCAGTTATGGTCTCCTCAATGAGTGGTTGCACACAGTGTTGGGAACATTCGGTCCATAGGTAGCTGTCTTGGAAAAATATCTCCATTCCTTGTTTCATCCTTTTATCTTTAGGGTCGCACCAAGGTTCAGGGAAGCCACAGAAGAGGAAATATTCACCTTCTTTGATGAATATTCCATTTAGGGAATCTCCTGAGATAATTATAGAGCATTTTAATTTTCTCTTCAGTAGAGGCTGATAGAACAATCTGAGTTCTTCTTCTGATGGATGATAGCCCAAGACACAGGGAGGAAAGGCCTCCTTCAACATAATATGTTCAATTATCCCTTGTTGCCTTTGCCCTAGACCTAGTCCGAGCATGAAGTGCATATTCTTGAACATTTGGATTACATTGACATTTCCACGAGGATCATATTTTGGACAAACCTTAACTTTGAAGTCATCCCCTGCTGGGAGTAGGAGTAGGAGTAGGAGTGGTTTGACCTGGAAGCTGATAGTAGCATATCGTTCACCCCGTGTTGTATCTTGAGTACCAGATTACTAGTGCTTGCATTCTTGGTGTTTTCACTATCTCCCAAGATGGTTATAACTTATCCATTGGAAAATAACTTTAATTTCTGATAAAGGGAAGAAGACACCCCTTTGATGTTGTGGAGCCACGATCGTCCGAGCAGCAGATTGAAACAAGCTGGGATATTGATGACTTGGAATTCAACAACAAGATTTATAGGGCTAGTCCCTATTATAAACTTGATAGATCCCATTATTTCTCGATGGGTGTTATCATAGGCACACACGGCAACAGAGGCTGGAGCAAGGTCGCTTACTTTCAGTCCCAAATAGCTGAGGGTTCTTAATGGGCAAACATTCAGAGCTGATTTGTTATCGATGAGTGAGAGGGGAACAGTCTTCCCCATGACTTCGATAGATATATTTAGAGAATGATTGTGGTTGGGACCATTATTAGGGATTTCCTCTTCATAAAAGGAGAGCATTCGAGTAGAGGTCAAGGATCCAACTAGGTTTACTGCTTCTTCTGGTGTGGTTGAGGGAGGAACTGTGGGTCCTGTGAGTAGCTTGATTAGGGCATTTAGGTGTGGTTGGGAAGACATGAAAAGTACCCATAGAGTGATGTTGGATTGATTTTTATTCAGTTGATCAAGGACCTTGATTTCTTCAAGGGTTATTTCTAGCATATGGAGATTCTCAACACCTTTCCCTTTATCGCTTGCTGATGGTTGTAAGCCCGAGTTTTGGTAATGTCTTCCTGGCTTGGTCATGTGGTTCAGGAAAGAGGGAAAAAATAGAAATTTTGTTTCTTCATCGATGTCGGGTTTATCAACTACCTGGTTAATCTCTCCTAGCAGCTCCTTGAATGATATCATTCCGCATAGGTTGGCTATCAGACTAGTCTTTCTTGAATCTAGCTCTTCATCTGAATCCTCGAAATCATCTCCCTATTCGGTGGTAATGATATTGTCTTCCATGAAAAGTTAATGCACTCTATAACTTTTATGTCCTCTTTTTATAATTCCTCCCATTCGGTAGGGAAATGAAAGATTGAGGGAGCCAGGTGCCCTTGTAATTTCAAAGCATCGAGCAACTTAGATATGTTACAAATATCACCAGTTTATTGAAACAAAGTTGCCATGATTTGGAACAGGTTATCTAGACTGACTTCATCGGCTAGCACTACCTTGTTGTCTAACTCTCGGGCCCCTTTTAGAGCTTCTAAGAATAACCCACTAAATCTCTAACAATCAATTTTTATCTGGGAGGGCAATTTCAACCCGAACTCTAGGAGTTTGTTTAGCACTTCTGATAATTCCATGTATTTACCTCCAGAATGGGTTCAGACAGCGATGCAGGCTCTGGTGAGGAGTGATAAGGTTTGATCCGCAAGGTTGGTAGGGTGTAAGAGGAAATATGGGCATGTTTGGAGAGATTGAGGAGAGTATATGGGTATGACTGATGATTTACTTGGTATGATTTGGGTAGATGGGTCGAGTTTCGAGTCTTCTTCTAGGAAAATGGCATTTATCTGACTTGGGAGTGGATTATGGGTAGTGTTTGGTTTAGGATTAGCTGGTGAGGCAATGACACCCCGATCAATCGGGATTTGTATTGTGTTTCATAGATGGAAACATTAGTCGGTGGTATGGCCAGATGTTTGGTGATAGTCACATTGGCATCAGGTTTGAAATTTTTTGGAAGCGGGTTTGGTAATGGACGAGGGTCCAAGGGTTTGATAATGTTTTGTTTTAAGAGAGCCTGGTAGACTTTGGATAGAGGAGCGTGGAGCTCGGTATATTCTTTTCGAATTGGGTTTGGATGACTTTCTGGTGCCCATGAAGCGGCACGCTGAGAGATATTATTGATGGTAGAGACTGAGGTACTAGCAGGCTTTTCAAATTTTCTAGGAGCAAACTGTCTAGAGGCTTTCTTTGGTTCGACTTCTGTCTTCGCAAAACCTTATTTAATTTCTAATCCTGCTTCTCGGAGGGCTCAAAAGTGAGCATAATACTGTTCTCCCATTGCTCGGACATAAGGTAGAAAGTTCTTCTTCACAATACTGACTTGTTCTTTTTTAGAGTGCCAATTAGCTATGGTAGCTTCTTTTTCTCTCCACCTTGATATCTAGTTTCTCACTGATTCCCTAGGATACTGCTTAAGTAGCTCTAAGTCACGGAGGGTAACCTCTAGTTACTCGTTGTACTTGTATTGAGACATAAACTCACGGGCAACGTCTTCCCAACTGCGAATTCTAGATTCTTCAAGGGATAGGAACCAACGGAGGGCGCTATCCTTCAAAGTATGCTATAACATATGGGCTATTATTTCTTCGAAAGCTCCTAGGAGAGTCATGGCTTGGTGATAGCAATGGATATGAACGATCGGGGGTCCACTGCCTCCAAACTTCTCGATATTGGGCATCTGAAATTTTTCTGGTAACCTGGATTTAGGATAGGGAGACATATGGTTGTAGTTCGCGTAGTTCCCAGAGATTCTGACCTGGTAAAATTTCTTGGTTAGCATCTTGAGGTCTTCCTTGACCGTGTTCAGTTCTTCCTCTTTTGGATCCACAGTTACGGGTAAATTAGCCCTAGTCTGAGCAAGGATTGGTATAGGAAGCTGGGCTGGTGGCGGCCCATTAGCAGGAGGAGCATGCGGAGCATGATGGTATTCTTCAGAAACCTAGATAGGTTCGGGTGCGGGAGGACCCATGGCGCGAGGGAAAATGACCTCAGGATCTTCGGGGATAAGGATCCGGTTTCTTTGCATCTCATGAACCTCGGTTTGAAGGTTATCAATTTTGACAGTGAGCTGGGCCAGAACTGTCAACAAATCCGGCTGTACATTCGACACTTGATTCGTGTTCTCCATGGAAGGCGGGTGAGTCTCGGACTCGGAGGAATCAAAGGGACTAATAGAACTTTGGGGTAGTTCAACTGAAGATCGAAGCCAATAGGGAGCCAGGCCAATGGTATGTGATCAACCTGAGAAGAAAATGGAATTTATATATATTTTTTTTTGGAAAAGAAAAAAGAGGGAAACTTTTATTTTTAGAAAAGGAGGAAAATGTTTTTTTTTTACTTTTTTGATTAAAGAGGAAAAGAATTTTTGGATGATTTTTTAGGAAAGATGAAGGGGAAGAGACTAGGGACGGGTCTCCACATGATTATTATGTTTATTAGGTTCCCACTTGTATTAAATTCTCCTAATATGCAAAAGGAAATGCCAGACGGGACCTGAGTCTGGGAAAGCTGGGTTTGCAACATATGTAAAGCTAGGGTTGGACTTGTAACCAGGCTCACGTGCAGGGTCCCGTTTTAAAAAATACGCAAAAATTTAGGCGGCTGGCCAATCAGGAATTTCGGAAGTGTTTAAGGTCGAAACTGGCAATCTAACATGTGTCCTAGGCTTGACACCTATACGCGGGTATACAATTTGGTTCGGTGAATCGGAAAGGGTTTCCCCCTTTGGCGTGACTTCCACGATATACGTCTTGATTTTGAGGGAAATCGGTACGTGTGGACAAGCCATTTGATATACTTGAGTGTACGTGAATTGCCTCACTATATACCTCGTGGGGACGTTACGTGTGAGAGAAAATTCGATATACTCAACGTACGTGAACGAGTTCCCTGCGATATACCTCCCGTCATGACTTCGATCAAGCAGTATGATGCGGAGGAACCATTCGATATACGTCAAAGGTACTTGGCCAATGAAAGGTGAGAGTCATATTGCTTAGGCTAACTGCGTGCCCTGTCGGACCATCTCCCATCATGAAGTGACCCTCCAGTTACTGGAAAAAATTTGGTAAATAACAATGCTCTTTGATGATGTAGTGTGAATCATGCATGATTCTCTTATTAGTATCTTATGGTGGGAGTATCTTTCTTGATCATGCCAAACAGGGAGCAAAGTACAAGTACCAATAGTATACTAAGCGTGGATAAGTTATGTGTGAAATATGTGGATATACGTGATCCTAGGTGCACGTGGTGTGATGTGTACATGGAGAATCTTCTACAAGTGTGTGAATAGAAGCATGAGCATGAGGTACGCATGAATAATAAAGGGGAACATGAAAATAGGGGAATATACAAGAAAAATAAAACACCCACGTAAATAGAGTCTAGCCCTCTTAAACATTGTCCCCAGCAGAGTCGCCACTGTGGCCATCCCGGTCTGCGCGACGCTCGCTCGGGGGGGGGGGGGGGGAGAAAGAGGATCCCCCTCCCCGAGGATGGAGGACGCATCGCAGTCTCGCACCCTTCTCTTCAAAAATGGAGTTTCGGCCGTCGTCGGTGTGGGGTGAATGTAAAGAGATAGAGTCGCCAGCATATTTTGCACAAAACAGGCAAAATAATATGTTGCCACTTTCAAAAGAGCGGCATCATGGACAAAACTGATGCATGCGAAACTAATAGATCGGAAGTCCGGGGGATAAGTTATGGAATGGGAAGGTGTTAGGCACCCATCCCGCCCTTTCGGTCTCTCATGGGCAAATGTTTATATTTTCCTTTTTATCCCCGTGAAGTGTATGCATGTGTTTATATAATGGAGATTGGAATCGTTCGACCCATACCATGAAAAATATAGGGTGAGGTCATCCATAGGAATATTCTCAAAATAATAATAAATGTAGAAGATAGAATATGAGCATTCATCGCTATATTGATCGTTATTGGGAAACGATAATATGTGTGGTATGAGACGCGAACAAATATTATATATATATATATATATAAAGAGAGAGAGTCTGAATCTTATGCGGATTTTTCTACGCGGATAGAATGCGGATTAGCTAACGTCCAAATGAGTCTTAGGACCGCGTTTGTCTTTTATGGACCGCCAAGGGCCACTTTCTCTTTCTAAGGTTTTTGGGAATATAAATTTCTACCCCAATGATTTATAAAGTCTATTAAGCTTATTCTAAGGCCTAATTAATCTGGAAGTCTAAGTGTAAAAGTTTCAGGGCTGCTGCTACTTCTCAAACTTCTTCCATCAGTATCATACTGGGATTATGAATAGCGAGGATTGTCTATATAAATGGTTTTTTTAGGAAGTCTAGAAATTGCAAGCGGTTTTGCAGGGAAATATTCTAGTCTTAAATACTTTATACGGTATCGCGAGTTTATCAATCTAGTTTCTATATTTATCTGATTAACAATATCAATTATATCGTTATTTATAAATTTGTCTAAATTATTATCACTATAAGATGAAAAAAATCTACGATATGTTCTAGGGGCAGCTGTTTCTACGTTTTTAAGGAGAGGACGGATTCCTCCGGCTATAATTAAAATAGCATTGGTTTCTGCTAGCCTTTTTCGTCGAATAAATTTCAATACTTCTATACTGTCTTCAAGTATTCTAGTCTATTCTTGGTATTTTTCAGGTCTTGACAGTTCTTCTACAAAATCTTCGATTCTTAATTTTTGTCTAATGAGATCACGAATCCCTGTTCTGATTATTTCTATTCTAGGTACTTCACGTACTAACCACTCAATAATCTGGTCTATATATTTAAAAGTACTACCTACGTATGTTAAAGCAGATTCTACAAGTTCTTTATCTTTAGGGTCTGTAAGAGTCCAATCTTGGATTTCTCTAGTTAATTCTAAACTTGTTTGATTAAGAAATTCTAAAAAATTTCTAGTGATTTGTAGGCTCATGCAAGATTCTCTTAAAATAATAATATGTAAAATAGTTAAGGGTTTGTGTAAGGACATTTTTGTCCATTATCAATTTGTTATGTCGTACGCCGTTACATCGTTGAAGAAATCCAAGATTCATATCATGATCAACGGATCTGAATATCAAAGAAGAGGAGGAATCAGAATTCTACACAGCCGTATCGGTCCACCCAGAATAAAAGAACCGATCCTACCCCGGACCGGTTCGCTCCTCAACTAGACCGATCTTCCTGCTGAAAATCCAGTAGACCCCGGACCGGTAGCAAACCGATAAATCCAAAATTAAAAAGAACCGATCCGCCCCCTCGGACCGATCCGCCTCAGACCCGGACCGGTCCACCTAGGATAAACTCAGCCAGATCGTGCAGAGATTTTTTAGGGCCAGGACTTCTTTTATAAACCCACTGCGGGGAGTTGGTTTAAGAAGACTTCTTCACACGATTTTCAGAGTTCATAAACTCAAAGTCTTCATCTTTGTGAGTTGCAAAACTCATGTTTTGATTCACAAAAATTTCCAAATCATTTGTGAATCGTTTTGAAACCCTATAACACAAACTCTTTTGCTGTTCATACCATTGTGGAGAAGATTGACCTTCTTCTTCTTCATTGCTGCCCTCCTGGAAATGGAAACTTCCAGCCGCCGACTACAGATCCGATGCTTGCGGGTAATTCTGTGCCACCCTTCTATTTTCATTGTAATTCGAGAAATTGTAAAGTTATAATATTATAGTGAAAATAAATGGTTTTGCCCCTTTGGGGGATTTTTACTCATTTGTGTGTGTTTGAATGTTCTTGCATGCTTTACATCTTATTCATTCACACCTAGATGCATGTTTAGGATTTATTTGGGTTGAACTGAGTTTAATTATATAATTCCTTATTTTGAACGCAAGCGCACCTCTCTTCAAATTGGTATCAGAGCAGGTTACGCTAATCTATCGCGTATTCCTAGTTTCCACAAAATTTTTCTAAGATATCAATTTTCTGAAAAATTGATTTTTGAAAAAGAGCGTGTTCAATGGAGAAATCATATAATAAAATGCCACTTTTTGACGGGACTAACTATGGATATTGGAAAGCCCGCATGAGATCTGCTTTAAAGGCCATAGATGAACGTGTTTGGATATTAGTTGAAAGAGAGTGGACACCTCCCTCCGTCACTGTTGAAAATGTGACCAGTTTAAAACTTGTCACTTCTTGGACTGAAGAAGAATTTAAATGGTCACCTTTTAACTCTAAGGGTTTAAGTTCTATTTTCGGATCCATCACACCTGATGAGTTCCGACGTATCATGACGTGCACCACGTCAAAAGAGGCAAGGGATGTTTTGCAACTCACCCATGAAGGAACTAATGCTGTGAAAGAATCTAAATTATAAAATTTGACAACTCAATTTGGAACCATCACCATGCATGAGACTGAATGTTTTGATGATTTTTATGCTAGGCTATCTGATATTGTTAATACTAACTTTAATCTTGGTGAACATATTCCTAATGCAAGAGTTGTGAAAAATATTCTTCGATCATTGCCTAAGCGTTTTATCCCTAAAGTCACTGTGCTAAATTCTATGGGTAATTTAAATACGCTAAAATTGGAGGAACTTGTAGGAGACTTGCAAACATATGAAATTGACATGTTTCCTAAATCTGTGAAGTCTAAAGATAAGGGGATTGCACTTAATGCCCAAAAGAGAAAAAGTGAGGGGACGACAAGAAAGAGAGTAGAGTCATCTAGAAAGAAAGATAGTGAAACTTCTGATTCTGAGTGTGATTTTGACTTAGATGATTTGGCTCTTTTTGCTAAAAACTTTATGAAAATTCTCAAATTTAAGAAAGGTGGAAATTTTAAAGATATGAAGAATTTTCAGAAAAATAAGTTTGAAAAGAATATTGAGAAAGATGTTAATAACCCTCCAAAGAAAGACAGTGAGAGATGCTATGAGTGCGACGGTAGGGGTCATAGAGCCTTTGAGTGTGCCACACGTCTGAACAGAGAGAAAGGGAAAGCTGTCCTTAATGCTACCTTTAGCGACGATAGTGAGGCCGAGTCGGTCGATTCCAAAGTCGAGTCACCGCATGAGTGTAACTTCACCGCATTCATGGCTAGTCATGTGAGCACTTCTAGTTCTACTCACGACGATGAGGATGATGCATCACAGGGACACATCGACAGTGAGAGAGATGTGAGTGAGGAGGAGGATGACACAAGTGAGAGCGAGAATGATATTCAACGCGCCTACGCTGAATTATATTCTGAGTCATTTAAAACTAAAAAGCGTAACAAAGCGTTAGTTCTTAAGATCACCGGCTTAGAGGAAGATTTAAGAAAAGCGAGAGAGAGAGAGTCCTCCACCTGCACCGCCCTGAGAGAGAGAGAATCTGCCTGTGTTGAGAAAGATAAGTTGTTTAGAAAGAGAGAGAGTAATTTTGAGAAAGAGAGAGGGGACTTGACTAAACAAGTGGCTAGTCTTACGAGTGAGCTCCATTCTTTCGTGGAGACTCGGAAGAAACTTGAAGCCCTTGTTGCCCAGCTGACTCATGATCTTGAGAAAGCATGGGAAGTCAAGGTACAAATCGAGGACAGATCTGGGAAGATGGGAAAGATGCTCCTCGTCCCCGCTTTAGGTTTTGGTGATCGGCAGGGAATTGGTTATGATGGTGCCTCCACGTCCCAAATTGCACCAGGACCAGTCCCTCAGTTTACTACTACTCCTTATGGTCATCGCCAAAATCCACGAAGGAGAGTTCAACCAAGAAAAGCAAACCAAGGTCTGCCTAAGACTGAGTTCTTTTGTACATATTGCAAAAGAAAGGACACCTGAGGGAGTTTTGCTATAGATTGGGTCGAACACGACGTACTTCTGATCCACCACGTCATACTAATGAGTTTGCCAGTCTGAGAGAGAGTGTTGAGTTTTTAACCGCCACATCATAAAGTTTGATGGAGGAATTCCGACGGATGTCTTTGCCGTCAGTGAATGCTTCTCACGTTTCAGCTAAAACTAATAACAACAAGGGAAAATAAAAGGTTACCACTTCTTGGGTGCCTAAGAAAGATAAGAAAGCCTTTGTTGTTCATGTTGCTCTTAAAGCACATAATACCTCACAGTGGTATTTTGATAGTGGATGTTCCAGACATATGACAGGTGATGCCTCATTTTTTACATCTCTTGAGGATTATCAGGATGGAAGAGTCACCTTTGGAGATGGGAGCAAGTCTAGCATTATAGGACGTGGTACTGTCGAGTTACCTGGATTTCCTAAGCTAGAAAATGTTTTGTACATGAAAGGTTTGAAAGCAAACCTTCTCAGCATTAGCTAGATGTGCGACGCTGACTTTGCCGTAAAGTTTGACCGGGACGCTTGTAAGGTCTATAATCAAGCCCGTAAACTTTTAGTGCAAGGGGTGAGGACAAAGGATAATTGTTATGGGACTGATCCCACATCCTCACTCGTCTGTAACAACGCCACGATCTCTCGTATGAATTTATGGCACCAACGTCTAGGTCACGTGAATATTTAACTCGTTTAGCTAAAAAGGACCTAGTACGTGGCTTACCATCACTTGGAAAGTCAACTTCCATAGTTTGTGGACCCTGTCAGTTGGGAAAATAAATTCGAAGCCCTCATAGGAAGTTGCATTCCATTACCACCTCCCGAGTACTTGAGCTGATTCACATGGATCTTATGGGTCCTACTCGTACTGAGAGTTTGGGTGGTAATAGGTATATCCTCGTGATGGTAGACGATTTCTCCAGATACTCTATTGTAGGTTTTCTGAGAGAGAAATTCGATGCTGTAGAGTTTTTAATGACCAAGTGCCGTGTCCTGCAAAATCAACACGGAGTCACTATTAACAGGATACGTAGTGACAACGACACTTAATTTAAGGAAGCAAGTAGCCTGGGGATCAAACATGAGTTTTCTGCTGTGAAGACTCCTCAGCAAAATGGGATGGTTGAGAGAAAGAATAGAACGATCCAAGAGATGGCTAGATCTATGCTTCTAGGAGATTTTGGGCAGAGGCAGTTTCTACTGCATGCCACATGGTGAATAGGGTTTACTTACGTCCACACACACTTAAGACACCTTATGAATTGTGGACTGACAAGAAACCCAATCTGCTATATTTCCGTGTTTTTAGGAGTAAATGCTACATCCTACGGGATAGAGAGCAATTAGGAAAGTTTGACTCCCGGAGCGAAGAGGGAATATTTATAGGATATTCATCAAATAGTAGAGCGTACCGAGTTTTTAACCTGAAGAGCTCTAAGGTTATAGAATCAATAAACGTCACCGTGCAAGATGACGAACCTCTGACGACTATTGATTATAACCTTCAGTGTGAGATTGAGGACTCTTCTGACAGTGATCTACTTGTCCTTCACCCACACTCTGTGGACCCCACTCCTGTGTTAGGGACACAACTGCTTGGGTTCGCAAGAGTCATGACCCTTCTACCATTGTTGGCGATCCCACTCTAGGGGTTAAGACTCGTGCTTAGCTAGAAAACGTTGTCAGTCATTTTTACTACACATCCAAAGTCGAGCCCAAGAATCATAAAGAAGCACTCAAAGATGAACACTAGATATTTACTATGCAGGATGAGTTGCTTCAGTTTAAAAAGAATAATGTCTGGTAACTTGTCCCCCGACCTAGTGAGACTAATGTGATTGGTACCAGGTGGATTTTCAAGAATAAAATGGATGAAAATAGTACCATAATCAGAAACAAGGCTAGGTTGGTCACTCAAGGCTACACACAGATTGAGGGTGTAGACTTTGGAGAGACATTTGCTCTTGTTGCGAGGCTCGATTCCGTCCGCTTACTACTCGCCATCGCATGTCATCTGCGCTTAAGTTATATCAGATGGATGTCAAGAGTGCCTTTCTGAATGGCATTCTACAGGAGGGGGTTTATGTGGAACAACCAAAAGGGTTTGAAGACCCTAAGCACCCTGAGCACGTTTATTATCTGAGGAAAGCCTTATATGGTTTGAAGTAAGCACCCCGTGCTTGGTACGAGAGGCTTACTTCCTATCTCCTAGCCCGTGGCTTCAAGAGAGGGGGAGTTGATATGACGTTGTTCGTCAGGAGAGATGACGGTGCAATTTTAGTTGCCCAAGTCTATGTGGACGACATAGTCTTTGGATCCACATGCTCACCACTTTGAGGAAGAGATGAAAAGTGAGTTTGAGATGAGCATGGTAGGTGAGCTTACTTTCTTCCTCTGTCTCCAGGTTCGTCAGCTAGAGGATGGGATGTTCATCTCCCAATCCAAGTATGCTAGAGACCTAGTGAAGAAATTTGGTTTAGACTCCGCTAAGCATGAACGTACACCTATTAGTACTTCTATCAAGCTTAGTAAGGACACTTCAGGCAAGGATGTAGAGAAAACCTTATATCGGAGTATGATAGGTAGTCTTCTCTACTTGATTGCTAGTCGTACCGACATAGCCTTTAGTGTTGGAGTCTGTGCGCATTATGAGGCATCCCCGAAAGAGTCACATTTACTTGTTCTCAAACGTATTATTAAATACGTGAGTGGGACTCTCTCATACGGTATTTGGTATTCCTTTGATACTGATGACCGTTTATCCGCCTATTCAGATGCTGATTGGGCCGGGGATGTAGATGGTTGTAGGAGAACTTCTGGTGGGTGTTTCTATTTTGGTTCTGCTCTTGTCTCCTGGCTGAGCAAGAAACAAAATTCCATCTCTTTGTCCACTGCGGAGGCTGAGTACATAGCCGCCGGGAGTTGTTGCACGCAACTCTTGTGGATGAAGCAAATGTTAGAGGATTATGGGATTTTACAGGACACCATGATCATTTCCTATGATAACACGAACGCGATTCACATATTCTGCAATCCCGTCCAACATTCGTGCACAAAGCACATCAGGATACGTGAGCACTTTATACGACAGTTAGTTGAGGAGAAGGTCGTATCCCCGAGTTTCATTCCTACCGACCGTTAGTTAGCCGATATTTTCACAAAACCTTTAGATGTCCTTAGATTTGAGAGTCTTAGGAAGTCTGTGGGGATTTTCACAGTTGAGTGAGGGGTTGGCACGTGTATAGCATAGGATGTAGTGTCATATCCTTTGATTACTATTGCTAGCTTGTATCACTAGTGTATTTATTCTATTTGCTTTTTATATTTCTTTTAAAAAAAGTCAAAAAGATTTTCTTTTAAGAAAATTTTTGAGAAAAGCACAAAAAGATTTTATTTTAATAAAATTTTTGAAAAATCCAAAAAGATTTCTGTTTTACACCTTTTATGGATGAGCATTTAAGATAGCCAAGTCACAACTTCACTTCATATATCCATGTGACTGTTTGATAGAGATTTGACACGCTACATCATTTCATCCATGTGCTTTACATTGTTTGGAGTCTTTGAGATGTAATTAGTGATATTATCCTACATGTTTGACTCCTATATCCTTTATTTCACACATGCAAAACTTTATTTGATTATTGTACTTGTCTATCACATGTTGGCTTGAGTATTTTCATCTCAATTTTGTCTATACAACGTTCAATATACGATAAAACTTGTCAAGATTGGATTGCATGTAAAAACCGTTTTGGTGAGACTGTGTGCCTAAATGTGAACGGGGAAGGGTTGTGAAAGGTCATTATCTATTCTTTGCGTAAAAGCCACCGTTCAAAAGGACCTAAAAAATGGAGGAATTTTATTATCCGAGGTCCAAAGAGGTTAAAAGAGCCCCGAAAAAATGTAAAGGCAATAAAAAGCAATTCATGCCAAATATGGGCCATTAGGTTTCACCATCAATTCTCCAAAGTTTGAGAATTTAGAAAGCCTCTATTCAACATATAAATCTGAGGGAGTTTGGTTGGAAAATGTTTAAACGGGTTTGCACTTCCTTGAAAGTCCTGAAAAAGCATGAAATCGTTTTGGACGTTATTGGTGTGGAAATCACTTTGAGCTTTGATTTGTTAAAATGATTAAGTCAATGTCTCGTTCCATTTTTTTCTTACACCAAAGGAAGAATTTGAGTTCATTCGTTAGGAGTATCCGATATTCATCGTGCACATCATTCATGTTTATATGCATTGATTTTCCTATCGAATTTGATCACACCCATTCATTTACGCTATCATCGACTTGGTTGTTTTGTGCTCATTCATGGTGTGTTCTTGTTTGTTTAAACAAATTTTCAAAAATTATTTGTTTGTTCCTTGTGACACCTCGACTTTGCTCGCTTAATTTATTCTTCTTTTTGTCTATTTGGGGACATCATAAAAAAGGGGAAAGAATCATATTTTGAGGGAGTTTTGACTTTTTGTGATTTGATAAAGTACTTCGTTGATGATCTCTGAATTTTGCACACCCTGATGAGAAAAGCGTTGAGATTCCTAAAGATTCGAAGAGCAAACGATGAAGTCTTATTCATTTATATCGTTCCAGTTTTGGGTTCATGGAAGGGTAGATTTGTATAGGCACTTTGTAATTTGATATTTCGGATGTTGATTTTTATGTATGTACCGGCATAGTCATAGGGAGAGATTTGTAAGGACATTTTTGTCCATTATCAATTTGTTATTTCGTACGCCGTTACATCGTTGAAGAAATCCAAGATTCAAATCGTCATCAATGAATATCAAAGAAGAGGAGGAATCAGAATTCTACACAGCTGGACCGATCCGCCTAGAATAAAAGAATCGATCCGACCCAGGACTGGTCTGCCCCTCAACTGGACCGATCCGCCTGCTAAAAATCCAATAGACCCCGGATCGGTAGCAAACTGATAAAGCCAAAATTAAAAAGAACCGATCCGACCCTCGGACCGATCCGCCTCAGACCCGAACCGGTCCGCTTGGGATAAACTCAGCCAGATCGTGCAGAGATTTTTTAGGCCCAGGACTTCTTTTATAAACCCACTACGGGGAGTTGGTTTAAGAAGACTTCTTCACACGATTTTCAGAGTTCATAAACTCAAAGTCTTCATCTTTGTGAGTTACAAAACTCATGTTTTGATTCACAAAAATTTCCAAATCATTTGTGAATCATTTTGAAACCCTATAACACAAACTCTTTTGATGTTCATACCATTGTGGAGAAGACTGACCTTCTTCTTCATTGCTGCCCTCCTGGAAATGGAAACTTCCAGCCGCCGACTACAGATCCGATGCTTGCGGGTAATTCTGTGCCACCCTTCTATTTTCATTGTAATTCGAGAAATTGTAAAGTTACAATATTATAGTGAAAATAAACGGTTTTGCCCCTTTGGGGGTTTTTTCCTCATTTGTGTGTGTTTGAATGTTCTTGCATGCTTTACATCTTATTCATTCACACCTAGATGCATGTTTAGGATTTATTTGGGTCACTGTTCTAAAAAACCCGCCTAGGCTCCGCCTAGGCACGCCTAGGCTTGAGGCTTGGGAGAAACGCCCCGCCTTAAGATTTTGACGCCTTATGCTTGGTAAAACCCTTAAGGCGTGCTTTTTCTCTAAAAACAAGAATGCTTTAGTGAAACGATATCGCCTTTTAAAGATTTTTTTGCAAACCGGATCATTATCTCATTCAAAATAATCAAATAGTATTTTTATTTGCAAATATTCAGACATATTTCTATGATATGTACAATTTTAGTGTTTTAATAGCCTTGTTATGGTTAAAAAATATTAAAATATATTAAAAAGACCAAAACGCCTTTTCACGCCTTTTTACGCTAAGGCCCGCCTAGGCTTCTAAGGCTTAAGGCTTGGCCTCCACGCCTCGATCACGCCCCGCGTTTTTTAGAACCTTGATTTGGGTTGAACTGAGTTTAATTATATAATTCCTTATTTTGAACGCAAGCGCACCTCTCTTCAGTTTGGTTCGAGTTATAACTTCCTTCTGGTATGAAATATATTTATCTTCCTTCCTTCTTCTCTTCAGCTTTGTTACTATTCTTCTCCGGTCTCGGATTCCTACAACTCTCTCTTTATGTGTCGCACCTCAATCCACTATTTTGGAGTTGTGCCCATTTGCTTCCTGTACACCTTCACTCCTAACGCCCACCTGGCTAATGGCTCATGGCAAATCGGCACCTGACGGCAGTTCAATAGTACAAAACCTTGTGTGCTACACTAGAGGTTCCACACAATAGTCCTCTATGAACAGAAAGTTGGAGACAATTTGGAAAATAATAACAACTCAACATAAGAGATTTCTGGAAAAGAAAATACTTTTATTACATTGCATAAGTAAATACAACTCTCCTCTCTCCCCTAACTATGAGAGGCTTACTCACTCATGTACATATTACTTACTATAAGCTTACACACTATTTCTCCCTTCTAAACTTCGATATCTATTCCTACTCCCTACCTCTCCTTTTATAGCATAAGGAGGCTTACAAATGACTGGTAACCGGTTACAAAAAGTGATCCGGTTGAAAGCACACAATTATTAAAAGAAATACAATAATTAAAAGTCTAAAGTTTTGGAATCTTTTGAGTCTTACTTTTTCAAAAGAAATCTAGGGGCCTTGCAATTATTGTGCACCCAACGTCTTCAGCTGTCTCTTTTATCTTTATGAATGGAGGTTGTTTAGGGCCCATATGGGGCAGGTCTGAGCTGTCTTCATCTTTATACCGTAAGGGAATCATCCGTCTAAATAATGGAGTCTTTGGTCTTTAATAATTCATTGAGTAGGGTGGGGTCCTTCTCTGTTCTATCTTTATCTTCTGATGCCTCGTCTTCGTCTTCACCTGGTAGAGCATTATTGTTGAAAAACTCATCAATGAGGCCTACCACTCTAAGGCTAGTTGGCAGAGCAATCTTTACCATTTCCTTAGATTCTTTCTTGAGTCTTCCATTAAATGGCTCATCAACTTGGATAATGAGGTCTTCTTTATGGTATGCAGTATACCATCGGTCTTCTCCTGTTAACAGTTCCATTATTTCTATCGTCTCCATAGCTTGGGCAATCTGGATCTTAGAATTATTAACAATTAAGTCTTTAGTTTCGTCTTCGGCTATAATCTCTACGTCTTCGAAAGAATAATTAGAAAATGTAACAAGTCTAAACCCCTCAACTCTCATTCCTTTGCAAGGACTTGGAGCAATCTGGTAGATTCTGGCGAATAGGGGAAGGAAGTCTTCTACATTTTTAACATACTCATGGACTATTTTTCCAAGAGCAATAGCGCCTTCTACCGTCTTGATCTGGATGATTCCAATGAACCCGTAGTCTGCTAAGATGATCTGGGATATGTCTGCCTTTCCAAAAAGATAAATTTTTGGAATGTATTTGAAAAAACCTTTAAACAGTAAGACATCTCCATTAATTTTGGATAATAACAATTTAAAATGTTCAATAATGTTATTAACGTCTTTCTGATAGTCTTCTAATATAAACAATCTTAGTCTTAAAAGTCTTTTTCTGAGAACAAAAATCAGTAGGTCTAGTTTTGGAGGATTCTCCAAGAGTCTGAGCATAAGTCTGAGTCTGTGGTTTAGGCATAGCAGTACCACTGAGTTGGGTAACTATAAGTCTTTGAGTCCTCATGAATCAGGCAATGGATACCAAATTTTGTTTGAACTCAATCCATAGTCCATTCTTCACGTTCCACCATATAGCGTCTATAAGAGTATTTTCGTCATCTAAAAATTCTCGTCTAAATTTTATTAAGTTTGGATATCTTTGATCAGGTCTATATTGGGGGAAATACATATTCCCAATGAGTTTATTTTGAGAAATAATCTCATGTCTAGATTTTCCAGGAGGAACTAAGATATCATCAAAGTTCTCTAGGACTGGTCTTTCTTGAGAGTCTTGAATATGAGTCTGTCTTTGCATTACACCGGCATTTGGCCTTACATGTCTAAGATAGTCTGCAACGTCTTCTTTGTTCAGTCTATTCGTTCCAGAGGAACTCATGCTGTCTAAGTCTTCTGTTTGCAACATAAAACATGAAATCATATTAGTGTTAGCAAACATTGACTCTCTTGATATAATGTCTGGAATGGTATTTTTACTTCCCTTAATATATATAACAGAGAAGTCATAACCATTAAGCAATTATTGCCATCTAATAAGTCTATTAGTCCTTGATTTGGATAAGTCTAAGTCTCTGAATTTTACTGCATAAGAAGAGTCGGTATAAACAGTAAAATGTTTAGGTCTAAGAAAAAGCATATATTTTTCTATTGCCCTTACTATAGCTAAAACTTCTTTTTCATGGGTAGTGTATCTTGTTTCTAGGTCTGTAAAGGTTCCAGAACTGTATCTATAAAGTTTCTTCTTTTTTGTCTGATGATCAATGACAAAGTATATTGCTCCCCATTGTTTATCAGAGGCATCTGTTTCTACTATAAACTGGTTTTCTACATTAGGCAGTTCAAGTAAAGGAATATTCTTGACTGCATCTTTAATATGTCTTATGACTTCAAAATCATCTTTAGTCCAATAAAAAGGATTAGTTTTTTCTGTTCCTTTTAATTTGGCAGTTAAGCTTTGTCTTTTTGAGGTAAGGTCTTTAATAAAGTATGCAACACAATTAAGCAATCCTAAAAATGATTGTAATTATTTTCTATCTTTAAGTTGGTCTGGAAACTCAAGAATCTTTTTGGTTATGTGTTCTTACAAGGATAATTTTCCTTTATTAAATGCATTCCCACAAAGTCTATCACAGTCTGAAATAATTGCATTTTCCTTTCGGAAATAACAATACTATGTTTGTCTAATTCTAAAATATTATTTTTAAGATGGTCTACATGCTCTATCTCAGTCTTACTGGATATAAGAATATCATCTATGTAAACAAGATAAAATTCTGAATAAGGTCTAAATATATTATCCATTCTTCTTTGGAATGCTTAAGGAGCATTTAAGTATCCAAATGGCATTACTAGCCATTCGTATTTTCCTTGGGGCACACTAAAGGCTGTCCAAGTAATACTGTCTGGATGCATCTTAATTTGCCAGAAGCCTGATTTGCAATAAAAATGATTGAATATAGTTCTATCTTCAATCAGATTGATTAAATTATTCTTGTCTGGTATCTTATAAGAATCAAATTCACAATTCTTATTTAATTGTCTATAATCTATAACCATACATCTTTTTCCTCTTTTACATTCAGATTAATTTTAAACATAGAAGGCAAGGCTATTATGTATACTTTTACTTTCTCTAATAATGCCTAACTTAAGCATTTTATCTATGTCTTTTTTTAATTCTTTCCTGTCTTCTTGTGAATAGCCTTTCTTATAGGTTCCACCATTAATAGTGGCGTCTGGGTTAATAGGGATGATTTCACAATAACTTTGGTCTTTATCCCACTTAGCGATGGGATTTTCTCCTAAAGTAGGCTATGCTAGTTGCCTAATATTTTCCTTTTCTACTTCTATATCCATTTTCTTCTGTTTGGATATAGCTTGAACCTGTAATAAGGTATGTTGGGGCTTGATTTAAAATGTATTGTTGTATAAGCTCTATTTGCTTATAAAACTTTTGGTCTGGACACTTACATTCTTTTTGTAAGGGTTTAGTAATTTCTAAGGCTTATTGTTGGTTTGTAGGTCTAGATACGCCATGCTCAGCTGAATAACTCTGATGTTTTATGGGTCTATAGTTGGGTTTGACCTGCATAAGGTCAAAGGCAGTCTTGTGATCTATTAGAGGGACTTTAATATTAAATTCCTATGTATCACTAATTAATATCTTATCATTATACTGAGTATAAGGATGATATTTACTAATAAAGTCTTGTCCTAAAATAATGTATCCTGTGAAACTAGGGCAATGATCCATTATCCAAAATCGGTGATTAATGATTTTGTTGGTGTGATTTCTTAATTTAAAATAAATAGGAATAGTCTGGAAATATAAGGTAAATGGATATCCATTAGCCACTTTACTATAGATTTCTTGAGTACTTTCTAAAAAATAGTCTTCAGGGAAGGCATTAGCCTTGCAAATACTCTGAGAGCATCCTGTATCTATAAAAGCTAAAAGTCTTTTAGGATAGTCTTTGTGTTGAACGAATAATTCTACAAAACAAGCATGTGGTTTAGTAGAAATTCCTAAATTATTCTTTTCTAAAATAGATATTCCTTTCTGGGGTTTATCTATAAAATCTAGGGTTGTTTGGTCTACTGAACTACTATCAGAGTGGTATCCTTCTAAATCATAGGAAATTCCTTTTTCTTTTAAGTCTTCATTTTCTTGTAATCTCTTAGCTATATTTCTATCAATGTCTTGATAATATGTTTTAATATCTAAATCTATTTGAGCGTCATACTGCGTCATACTGGCTAGTATAAATTGCTCTAAATCTAGTTCTCTAACAGTTTTCATGGTAGTGTAATTGATAAATAACACCAACCATAAATAATTCTGTTTGTATAATCTCAAAGCATTCTACGCATCTAAAGTCTTTCTTGCTACATTTCATTTCAAATGTGCAGTAATGTCTTTCATCAAAGTAATACCTAGGTATATAGGTTAGTAACTCAGGATTACTAACTGTCCATCTTTTCTTTAAAAAGGGGCTTAATATACACTTATACCAAGCTTCTTCAAAGTCTATATATTCATTATCTGAATCGTCTTGATTAGTTTGCATCATATACGAGTCTAAAGTATCGTGAGAGTCTTCATAGTCATCAGTATCACTATTATAGTCTTCTGAATCACTGTCTGTATATGCACTATAGATACTGGTATTATCATCATCTTCTATGTTTGATATTTCTATAGCATATAGGATATCTAATTCTTCTTGATCTGCATAGTCTAATATTGTATTAATAATCTTAATACCTTCTTTATCTTTCTTATTAGGGAAGTCTTTAGCAAAGTGTCCTTCTTTGCCGCAAGCCCAACATTTTTTATGGCAGTCTTAGACTGGGCTACATCTTTTTCTTTCCTATAATTAGGAACCTTATTATATTTACTAGTGTTCTTCTTAAAATATCTTCTTTATTTAAATTTATTTTTCTTAGTCTTAGTGTTTTTTTCTCTAAAGGTAGTAGATGGTCTAAATCTATACTTCTTTGGAAATCCTAAAGGTCTAGTTTTAAACTTCCTATGTTTCCATTCTAATTTCTTTTTGAATTTTTTAGATTCACTTCCACATCCCCATTGGATTGGAGCGATGTCTCTTTCGTCTTTGATTGGAGGGATCTGTTTGAAAGTTTCTTCTATCAACTTTCCGTGAGTTATATCACGTCTCTTAGATATGATATAGTCTTTAGCAAAATTGATTCTTTCACAAATGGAGTTGTTCTTAACTCCAGCTACTCCTGGCCAATTCCTATATTCATTAATTAGGATTTGTCCTATGGCTGGTATCTTCATAAAGTATTCATCTTTTAAGGTTTCTCCAAATTCTTTAATTTGGTAATATAGTTGCTCATAATTATTGCTATATTCATTTATCTTATCTACTTTGCAAATGCTAAGGAGTTCTAACTTAGTTTTTTCTAGGTCTTATTCATTGCTTTGAGATAAATGTCCAGCTCCAATGAATTCTGAAGTGAACAATTGAATATATTCTTCAATTGATCTTTCTTATATGCTCTCTTTCATCTTCTAGATCTTAGCTAAGGAGTCTTCATCTGTAGGTTTTCCTAAACTATCTAAATAATCTTTTGCAATACCTCTAATGTATTGCTCAGCGTATTGTTTACATGAACTTGCATCCCATTGTTCATTAGATGCAAAACACATGTTCATATGATTACGCCATTCGTCTAAGGCCTTCTTCCTATCTTGGACATTGTCTAAGTTAAGGTAGATCCCTACTGGATTTATGGATTGACTTGCCATTGTCTTAACACGAGTAAAACTCTTGTCACTAGTTGGAAAGTCTTTTATATAATCAGGTTTATTTTTAACTAAAGTTCTATAGTATATAGGAATATTTATTCCTATTGGTTTACTAAAAATTCTAGGAATATCTTCTAGCTTACTACTTCTTTTTATCTCTTGTTTATTAGGTTCTACTTGTGTAGCTGGAATTAGTATTTCTTCTCCTTCTTCTATTAGTTTTAAGTTTCTAAGAAGTTCCTTAGTATTCTTAGATTCTTTTAATTTTAATATACGGTCTTGAGCTATCATATTAAATCTTTTTCTTTCTTGAAATCTAACCGAATGACTTTTCTTAAGGCGATCTTTAAATGTCTTCATATCCAATTCTGAGGGTTCATGTCCAAAGTTTTGGATCCTAAATTTTTCTTTAATTAAGTCTTTTTGTTCAATTGATCTTCTAGGTCTAATTATAGTGGCTTGTCTTAGTAAACTAGAACTAGTCTTACTACTACATTCTCCTTCTGAAGGATCATTGATTATGGCTTCTTCCATATTTCTAAATCTAACTTCTTCCGTATGGATATTCTTATTGACAATCTTAGGAGCTTCAAAATGGATGCTAACATTTCCAGTGACATCATCTTGATTAATAAATATAGGTTTATTCTGTATAGTCTTAGTTTCTTGAAATTTTGGCAATTACCAAAGGGTCTTAGATTTTTCTTTCATAGGTCTAGTATTCCTAATACTGTAAGTATGATTGTAGTTTGAAACATTGATTTAACTAAAATTTCTTCATTAAGTCTACTGCCAGGAATTCCTGATTGCATTCCTTCATAAGAAAATTGGGAGAACTTCACATAGCTTTGGAATTCTATATTTATATTAGCGTCTGGGATAATATAGTCTTCATAGCCACTAACATATAAGATTAACTTAAAATGTTTGGCTGTGTCTACGGTTACTGTAAGTGCCGAAATGACATTAAAGTATCCTTTGTTGTCTGAGATTTCTAATTGCGCTATCCCAATAAGGATTTTCTCAAAATCTTTCCATCTTTTATCTACTAAACAACATAATATGTTGATATTATTTTGAGGTCTATGCAATCCTTGGATTCTTGCTTGAAAGAGTCCAAAGGTTAGGAATTGGAACTTCCTATCAGTTCCTCTAGATCTAAGCCATTCTGAGTCAAATAGTTGGCGCTCAGTATAGGATTTGTCTAACACATGATTCCTATAATGATAAGTCATGTTATAATTAGGAGTCTTAGGAGTGACATCTTCTTTAAACAAGTCTATGTATCTAACATCTGGAAGTTGTCCATTATGAATGGAATATTCAACAATATTCCAGTCAACTTCACCCTATTCTTTCCATTTGAGAGGATTGGTGAAATTTCTCTCTTTCCACCATGTTCTAACATTGGAGGACGAATCTTTAAGTTTTTGGAGTATACAATTACTCTGTCCAATATTCAGAATAGATCTAGCTATCTTACTAGACTTGTCTAATCCATCATTTATGGCTCTTCTACCTATGGTATTCCTTTCTCTAGTTTCTATAGGAGGGGGTTCTCTAAATTTACAGGTGGTTACTTGTTTTTGTTCAAGTCTTTTTTTAATTCTTTCTAAGAAGTCTGAATAATATTTTTGTATTTTTATCTGATTAAGGATTTCTTCTTTAAAATTCTTATTCTCTTTTCTTGTCTTTTCAGAAATTTCTTCACTATGTCTAGCTAGAGAATTAATTCGGGATTTGGCAACATTTGTAATATAGTCTTTTACTTCATTATCTTTTTCTTGTTGTTTCATATATCTAATTTCTATAGATTCTACAATCTTTTCTTTTTTATCTAAACGAGTTAGAATAAAAGGAGAGTCTATTTCTTCTTGGGAAGATTTATTATATACGACCTTAATTTCCTTTATAATTTCTTCGTATTTTTCTTCTACTTGGGCCATGTCTAGTCTCAGTTCATTAATATTACTATCCATCTTGGATAGGTTATGTCCTTCCATATTATTAAGATAATTTGCTAAATTTTGTTGGAATTTAACAAAGTCTGTGTAGAAGGTGGTTAATCTTTCTGTCTTAGCTTTTAAATCTAAATGCAAGTCTTTAACAAAATTACTGTTATAGTCTTAGGTAGCTGCCATGGATGCAGAAATTAAATTTAATCTTTCTAAAATAAGTCTAGTTGCTTTAGCAGCATTGGCAATCTCATTTTCATTTATCTTATAATAAAATCTATCATTATTTATCTTTTAAAAAATTCTTTGGTAAAAATCTGCTAAGGTCTTAATGGAGAGGTCTATTGGTAACTCATTCCAGTCTGATCTAACTATCTCCATTAGGAAGATAATTATCTAATCTAGGAATATGCTTAGCTTGTTCTTTGGTTAGTTTAATTAACTCACTGCCTTGATTTTTAATTAAAGTTTTAATTTCTAAAATGTCTTTGTTAAGGACTTCTATATGAATAGTCTTAATATTTATTTCTTATAAAATATGAACTAGGTCTATTGGGATTTGGTTATCTATTTCTAGTAATATTTTAGAGATATTTTTTATCTCTGTTTCTAGGGTCTGAGTGTCTTTTATTAATTGTCTTAATATAAGGAGTATACACTTATTTTGATCTAATATGCTATTAATAGCACTAGCAGTGACTTGTCTACTATCTGCGTGTTTAGCTGGGATATGTTCAACTTGTGAACAACCGTCTATGTGTGTGGTTAAACAACCTTCTGAGTCTAAATTAGTTATGGCTATAGGTTGGTAGTCTGGGTTGGTTCCAAAAATATCTTTGTAAATGCAAGGGATAAATCCCAAGGGCATTAAAGTCTTTATAAGTCTAAAAGGAGCGTCTTATGGCTCTGATACCAGAATTTGAGGTTTTGGTCAGAATTTCGTGAGTTTCTAAAATATTTAAGGTCTTGATACCAATATGGGTCTAAACTATAAATATTTTAAATATCTAGTCTTAAATTAAGGTTTTAATATAAGACAAGAGGGGGACCATCTAAAGAAAATAACAAAATGTCTTTACGGACCACGAGGGGACCACGTGAGGAAGAGGACAAAGTCCGCACCGAGTTCGCACGGTTTAGTTCGCACCAAAGAATATCCCTATATATATATATATATATATATATATATGATAATGAGTAATTTTGAGGATTATGAAAAATAAGAGAAATTTGAAAATTAGCAAAATTGGACTCGAGTCTCAAATTTTAATTCAAGACACCTTCGTAGCCTATCGAGGCATAAAAGTCCACGTAGTTCGAATGTAGAAATAGGGGTGGGGTTTATCCAATAGATTCAAACGAAATTTTATTATGTGTATACGTGTAGAAAATGTGTTTTTAGTTTTGGAAAAAGTGTGGTGGATAATTCCGTTCGAAATTTATGGGTGTAGTCCTCTTTTATTTATTTTTGGGGTTTTTATGAAAAATAAAGTATGTGCGATATACTAATGAAAGTGTATAAGTTAATACGTATGAGATAGAATGAAACTAGATTATGAATCCAAGGTAACTTATATAAAACAAGAAATTAAAAGAGAGGGAGAAAGAATTGGACCTTTCTTTGAGCTTGAACTTGGATATTGGATGAAATCCTTTGAATTTTGATGAGAGAAGAGAGTATTTTATAAATTAGATGTGAAAAGGATGAGTGTTTAGGCTTGAATGAGATTTCTCATATGGAGCTTCGCTGACTTTGAGAGAATGTTGCTGAGATCACTGATGCTGATGGGTTTGTGCTCTGTCCTCAGCAATGAGGTCATGGCCCTTATTTATAGGGCCAGGGGGTGCCAATCGGCGTACCCCAGAGGGTGCCTATCGGCAGGTCCCCCTTAACACTGTGCCGATAGGCAGGGTCCAAGACCTGCCAATTGACAGTCCCGTGCAGACTTTTCTGAAAAAATGATCTTAGAGTAAAAACCATTGATCCGAATCATGCACGTGGCATACCGTTATAAAGGTATTTCAGATGCCTATGAGAGTCCTTTGAACCGCTCCTGGGTTCGGGAGTTGACTTTGGGTGAAATGTGACTCGAAAGTGCTTGTCGGTCCTTTGGACGGGGGATTGTCGGATGCAAACGGATCGTTCGTACATATGGTAAGTTAGAACGCGCACGGGGCAGACCATTGGGAAGGTTAGGATGTGTCCTTCGACATTCCAAATAGTTTCGCTCAGTTCAAAAAGTTAACCTTAGTCAACCAGGGCCCGAAAGCGCCCGGTGACCTCTCGGAGTAAAACGGATAGTTCGTCCGTACCGTAGGTCAGAAACAGGAACGGGGCAAATCGTTAGAAAGGGTATTCAGTGCCCTTTAGAAATTAATTTAGCCTCATTCGATTTGAAGAGTTAACCTTGGTCAAACGGAGTTCGGGAGCACTCGGTGGCCTCCGGATCAATTTTTAGGGGAAAACTAATCGTTCGTCCGAACGGTTATGCTATTTTGTACACGGGGTGGACTGTTGGAAAGAGATTTCAGTGCCCTTTGAAGATTTAAAGAGCTTTCACTCTGATGGTGAAGTTAACTGGAGTTAGATGGGGTCGATTTGGGGCTCGGGAACGCCCGATGGGCCCTCGGAGTGCGACCTAGGTTTGCGGTGGAAGGGGGAAGCGTTAGGTGACTAAGGAGGGACTTAGGGGGTCCTAGAATGTGGTGTCTAAAACAACCAAAATAGACATCCAATGTTTTGTTTACCCTTGTTGTTGGAACGAATACCAATGTTAACGTATCCCATTGGAGAATCGGTATCACAAAAGGCAATGGTGGGGATTTTACCAAGGGAAACTTCCTTGATGGGCCGATGATCGCTTCTTTGGTCAGTCAAAATGAGGAGACGAGGCTCACTGAAAGAAGTATGAAGCTGGTTAGTGAAGGTTCCGGGAGTGTGACATCTAGAAATAGCGTGAGCAATAGTGTACTGAATAAACTTCAAGATGACTCTCTGATCATAGGGTCTGGCAGACTGAATAATGATGTCCCGTGGGTTCTCAATTGCAACAATAACCCTGGCTGCCATTTCCCATGTTTTCCCAAGGTTGATGATGTAAATTGCATCATTAAGGTGCTTAAAAACATAATATTCCATCTGAAAGTCACAGTTTTTGGTACCTAAATGAAACTTAGCAGCCAACATCATTTGATTGTCAGCTTCCTTTATTGACAAAATCTTTTGCCCACTCGCCATTTTTGCAGATGGGTTTGTGGGTTTGCAGATTTTGGTGCTAAACAAACCCTAAAGCGATGGTTTTTATGAGAGCGTACACGAAAAATTTCCTTCACATTATGACGTGAACCACATTTAAGGAAGCTTGGGATAACTTCTAGCTCACTCACGAGGGTACCAATGCTGTAAAGGCATCCAAGCTACAAAATTTGATCTCCCAATTTGATACCATTACTTTGCTAGAGTCTAAGTCTTTTAATGATTTTTATGTGCGTTTGTCGGACATAATTAATTCTAATTTTAACTTGGGTGAGAAGATTCCTGAGATGAGAGTTTTTAAGAAACTTTTGAGGTCGCTCCCTAGACACTTTATTTCTAAGGTTACCGTTCTTAATTCGTTAGGAATCCTAGACACTCTTAGGTTAGAAGAACTTATAAGAGATATTCAAATGCATGAGATTGATATGTTCCCTAAAAGTATTAAACCTAAGGGAGTAGGGATATGTTTAATGACTCAAACTAAGAAAAATAAGAAATATAAAGTTTTTGAGTCCGAATCTAAGGTTGATTTTAATGTTGATGACTTGGCCTTTTTTGCGAAAAAATTCAAAAAGTTTCTCAAATTTTTAAAAGAAAATTCTTCCAAAGAAAAGATCTATGAGAAAAATGAAAATAAAAATGAGGCCACGAGCGGGGGAGAGAAAGAGGAAGAGATTATATGTTTTGAATGTGAGGGTAAATGTCACATGAGTGGCCAACTAGTATTAAGAGAAAGGTCAAGAAAGTTATGAATAAAGCCACTCTTAGTGATAGTGATGTCGAGTCAGTTGATTCAGGGAGAGAATCACCACATGAACCGTGCGTTGTATTCACGGCTAGTCACATTGACTCTTCTAGTTTTTCCCACGTTGACGAGGACATATCTAAACATGAAAGCCTAGATGATGTTTTGAACCAATCTGGAGATATAGAGAGTGAGGACGGAAATTTGAGCGAGGGAGAAGGTGGTCTCCTAAAGGCTTTTAGTGATATTTACACCGACACTCTGAAAATGAAAAAGGTTAATAAATATTTATCTCTTAGGTTGTTAAATTTGGAGAAGGAGGTAAAAGTTTTCAGAGGGTGTGAGGCATTGGCGAGTCAAATCGAGAAGGTGAAAATTTCTTTATGTGAGGAGTATATCGTTTCAGTCATGTAAAAGACCGATTTGACCAACACCATGGCTAGTCTTATGAGAGATCTTCAATCTTCATTGGAGACTCATGAGAAACTTGAAGACCATATATTCCAACTCTAGAGCGATCTTGAACGTTCCTGGGAGGTCAAGGTCACTCTAGAGGACACATTTAATAAAGTAGGAAAGAAGCTTCTCGGTCCCACTTTACATAACTTTAAGAGACAAGGAATAGGTTATGATGGTGCATCCAGTTCCCATGCCGCACTCGAGTCATTTCTCGAGTTTGTTTTGGATCCTTTTGTCCCTCGATTAAACCCACCTAGGAGATCTTGTCCCTGATGTTTTGAGAAAGTTGGACCCAAGCCCATTTATGTTTGATCCCATTTCAAATAAAGAGGTCACCTTAGAGAGTATTGTTTTAATCTAGAGAGAGTGTCTTATAGGTCTGTTCCCCTATATGTTCGCACACGAGTTTCCATATACACTCTCACACATGTTACTCTGCATGCTCCCGCACATCACTCGAGAGATTTTATGAGTTTTCGAGAGAAAGTAGAGTCTTTAGTTAAGACTTCACATAATTTGATGGAGTTTTTTCATAGGATGTCATATCCTTTGGAGAACTCCTGTGAGCCTAATGATTGAGGTTGAGACTTGTTCCTAACATAGGGTGCTTATCATGTTCATATTTTATATACCTATTGCTGGTGTGTACTATGATTATACTTATATTTTTCATTTTGATATATTTTTAGAAGAGTCTAAAAAGAGTTTTGTTTTTTCTGAAATTTTTTGAAAAATACAAAAAGATTTTTGATTTCTTTTTAGAAAAAGTTGAAAAAGGCAAAAAGATTTTATTTTGATAAAATTTTTGAAAAAGGCAAAAAGAGTTTTGTATTTTTTTTTACCTTATATAATTAAAAATTAAATATGTCTAAGTGACCCATTCATTTTATATCCACGTGACTATTTTGTAGTGTTTTGAGACGTGACATCATTTCATATATGTGCTTATGAATGAATGGAGTCATTATGATGTGATTTGAAGATAACTTGCTATATGTTTGACTCCTTGTCTCATTTAATGCACACGAGCACGGGCTTATATGAGTATTGCACTTACCTGTCACATATCGATCACAGTGTTTTGATCTCAATTTTTCTTTAAGATGAACCAAATGTGAAAAACAAGATTAAAAGTTGTGCATGTAAGAAACATTGCCCGGATTTAAAATCATTTTTTCAATAAAATTATTATATATTAAGCAATGGAAAGGGGCTACGAAAGACAAAGTCTTTGCGTTAAAAGTCACCATTTGCAATAAAAAGAGCCTAAAAATATTAAAGGCACATAAAAACATAAGAACGAGGCCAATTTTGTATTAATATTGATGCTTCGCTACAAATGAGCATTAATTTCTTCAATATAATTGATAGTGTCATTGCTTTATGTGAGAATTTGAGGGAGTCAAGTCAAAGATTAATGGGTTTGCACAAACTATAAAAATCTCAAAAAAATATTACATATTTTTGGGCTTCATTGGTGTGAAAATTACTTATGTTATTGATTTGTTGATTAGGTTAAGACAGTTTCACATAAGTTCTCCATTTTTACACGTAAGGAAGACTTTGAGATCATTCATTAGTGGTGTCTCAATCCTTCGTGCACATATATTTTGTTTGTCTATGTTGATTAACCTACGGAATATGTTCACACCCCTACATTTCGATTCCATAATTCGGGTATTTTTGTGTTAATCCATGGTGTGCTGTTTTTGTATAATTTTTTTGAAAAAATTTCAAAAATAGTTGGTGAATGTAAGTCTTTGAGATTATCATTAATTGTGTGTTCTTTACATATATCTATTATGATATCTTACTTCTTCTATGTGATGCTTTATTATTCATATTTATCTTCTACTCCTTTGTCTATTTCGAACAAAAAGGGGGAGAAAAAATTAAGGGGGAGACTTGTTGATTTGATGATGAATTTGATTTATGGGGTGATTTATTTTTTAAATGTAATTTTTCTTTTCTATTTCGAACTCGATGCATCACAAGGTATTTCTCTCTGCTTCATATGTGTAGGTACCTTATGCAAAAATCAAGTCACACTGGATGAAGTCAAAGAAGCCAAAGGGAAGCACAAGAAGGTAAAAAAATCTTATGCCATTTCATTTCTAGGGTTGGAAAGGTTATTAGGTTAGTTTTGTCATTTAGAGAGTATTATATGTAATTTGGATTTCGGTTAGGTTTGTATAGTTTTATACCGGAATAGCCAAAAAGGGGGACTTTTGTACGGGTAAATAGTTTAGCTTAGGCTTGTTATTTATTTTATTTTCCACTATGGCTAGTTTAGCCTATCCCATTACAAACTGTCACGTACCGTCACGACAAACTAACTCTAAGATTGAAGACTTGTCTACATTCCACCAAGGTATAAATCAGTTAGTGTTCAAAATTATTCATGGAATTTATTTGCGATGTTTATTTTTTATTTTTTTATAAAATGAGGCTAGATTTTTAAATTTAAAAATATATTTTTAACCTAATTTAAACTAGATTTCCATCTCATTCAAATGATTTTGCCTATTCATTTGAAGTGTCATTTGATCTCTACATCAAATGAACATCCAACGAGGGCCTTTTGTTTGAATTAATTTGAATCTCGTTGGAAGATGGTTCGAACGAGAATGGAGTCTCGTTCGAACGAACTCTAATTTGGTTTAAATGAAATGCATTTCTCATTCGAATGAGATTCATTTTCGTTCGAACGAGCCGCCACCTCGAATTTTATGCATGACCTATAAATATATGTTTCATTTCCAAATTTTATGGGACTTTTGTCAAAACGATTTCTGCATATATGTTGCAAAAGTTTACAATATTTTTGTTTACCAAAACACTTTTGACTCATTAACACATCCCCAAATATCGTTTATCAATTGGTTTTGAATTCATTGTGGAGATATCATCTCTATGGCTGACTTGTGAACTCAGAAGTATCATGTCGAAATACTAAAGGCTGATCGGTGAATATTGAGGGTGGACCACCACCTATGGACTAATCAAGATCGAGTGGTATTGTTTAGTGATTCTGTGAAGACTTCACGTTACACTTGTGGGTTATATCAAGTAGTATTGTAAATCGACGGTCTCGTAAAATTTTTATACTACTGATATAAAAGGTTTTGTCCTGAAAATAAAATTTTCCTCAGTTTTCGTGTGGTTACATATTTAATTTATCTATTTTAACACTTAGATGTATGTCTTAGGATAATTAGATAAAATTGAAGTTGTGTTTGGACATTTAATTATATAAATCATTCCATTAAGATCGCGTAAGCACTCTAATAGAAATCTTATAACTCATCATTTTATAGGCAAGTATTTACTTGCTCTAATATCCCCGTGTAGTTTCATTTGTTCATGCAACTATGGTGTAGAATAATAAAATTTTCGGGTTGGGAAAACTAAGGAAATTCAGGTTTTAAATTGTATAAATGTTAGGATATGGATCCAATGATACTTATATGTTGAGTTTGATATAAATTAGCCGAGAAGGATATGTTTGTAATACCCCGTGTTTATGAATATTCCAAATAATTCTATTTAATTAAAATGGAGAATTAAATGAGAAAATTACAGCTTAATTTAAATTACGTAAGAGTAGTAATTTAAATAGTTTTATTAAAAATTGTAATTATGGAATATTAATCGAGAGATAGATACCGGTTTATATTGCCTCATTTTATTTACTTAGTGCGAGTGGTAAATAGTTACTTAATGCGTGTAGACCGTGTTGGGGTGAGAACGAGTAATATTTTTTAAGTGACTCAAATGATAATTTAGAGGACACCTATGAGTCCGGAAGGGTCAAATTGGTCAAAATAGTATACCCGGGGGTACTAGTTGAGTCCCGGGGTAATTTTGGACTAAACCGAGACCGTTCGGGGGCGTTTTGGTCTTTTAACATAAGAGGGTATGGAGACCTATGAAATTGAGAGTTTTATATCAGCCGTATGATAGAGGAATTAGGGTTAGAACACCCATGACAACACCAATACCATTAGCGAGAAGAGAGGCACAACTTTCTAAGGCAAAAGGAAGAATTGAGAAGGTTTCAAAGGGATTTTTACCATCAACTTGTTGGGGAAGAAGGATTGAAGGATGAAGATCATCAATCATCAACAACAACCATGAAATCAGACCCTACTGATCATAAGGCAAGTTGTTTATTGCAAAAATTATAAAGTTATAATACCCATGTGTAGGGGTTTTGAATAGTGTTGTTTAAATCATTATTTTGATTGGAGAAAGATGATATTTATACATGTTGGGATAAGAATCGCATGTAGAATGATTTACCTTATGTAGAGGTTTAAGATTCAGATTAGACTTGATGATTTTTCGGATTAAAATTTGGATTTTGAATGATAATATGGGAAGAACACCATAACTAGGGTTTCAAGAAATTCTGGATTTTAATTCATTATTTCTTTAAAGTAATTGGAGTTTCGATGTATGTGACACGTTAGGAACTGTCCTAGTATATGTGGAAATATGTTAGGATCATTGGGTCAAAGTTTGGTGGACTATAATGGAGTTTGAAGGTTTGTTAATGGAGGAAAAATCTTAACAAAGAAGACAACTGCGTCTGTCCCTGTTCGATCGATCGATCGATATGTCGATCGATCAAACCCAGCCGTCGATCGATCGACGCAAGCTGTTTCCCAAAAATTTTGTGTTTAATTCTTCGTTGAGTTCGGGAATGAATGAGTATTCTAGGATTTACATTATACTTATATGGGAGTGAGAATAAGACCAGTAGGTATATTGTTGAGGTCCGATAAAGCCATTGGGTGTAGGGCTTGGATTACGGACCGAGGAGAATAATTCGATTTAGTAGAGTATCGGGGATTTCGGAAATTTAGTTACGGGGCGAAGTAAATTCAATTTAAGTAATAGACCAGTAGGGTAAGAAATAACTACTGAAATTATATGTAAGGGGTAACTAGGACCCTTAGAGTTGTGTGAATACTCAAATAAATACGATTAATGAGATAAATCGTAAAGCGAATATTGTACGGTAGATATATGAGATTAAAATATTACGTACGTATATGATTAATAGGTCGGGCGTGTACCTACTGAATTATGTGATCTTTTAGGTAGAGAGATTATACCTAAATTAATTATGTTAGGGTCGATGAGACATTCCGAACTAACATAAAGTTATTATATGTTTGGGGTCGATGAGAAATGCCGAACCAAACTTTGAACTGGTGTCGCGATGAGAGAGTCCCGAACCAGAATATGTGTATATATATATATATATTTAAAAATAGTTGGGGTCGATGGATAATTCCGAACCAACTCTCACTTGGGGTCGATGAATCATTCCGAACCAGGAGATCTTTATTTGTGTATATAAATAATTGGGGTTGATGTATCATTCCGAACCAATTCTTACTTGGGGTCGATGAATCATTCCGAACCAAGAGTCCTTTACGTGTATAAAAAGGGCAAAATAACAATGACTGATATTTAGTATATATTGTGTGTGAAATATATATACTTGATGATATCCTACTTCCGTGTGTTAGTAGATTGATACATATTATGTATTTAAAGATACATACTGAATTGGTAAGTTAAGTAGTGAAACTTAATTACGAAATGCACCTTTAGATAGAGAAAAGCTATTTAGTAATTCAAGTAGTGAAACTTAATTACATAAGTGGGAAGTCAACAATTGTGAGAATTGTAGTAATTTTAGTAGTGAAACTAAATGGGAAGTCTTGAAAAATAACATAGATGAAATGTTACTTGAGAATTAATTAACATACGCGAGATGTTAGTGAAACGGTTGTACTGTATGGGCGGTACCGGAACTTGGGTACAGATAAGTTCAGTTGACTACTTTGGTTTTAGTTAGCTTGGGAGGTATGGCTAGATAAACTAAGTGTAGAACGTTAGGTGTGCACAAAAGATGAGGGGTGAGTAACTCAAGAGAGTGTACGAGAACCTAACATGTGTAATCAATAACCGCATTTTATATTGTGATAAACGCTTGCTAAATATTTTCAAAATGTTTTGAGTACTAACTCTTGCTATAAAATATTTTTAAAACCTTTTAGGTGTCCAGCCACAGGGATGCCATGTATGATGATTCCATTCCAGAGACTCGGAGCTGTAGCATAGTGGATGCTTACAGGATTTTGACTAGACGATATCTCTCATTCAGATCTAGTACAGGATCTCACACTCTTCTATCCACGGACTTGTGGTCCGGTATTAGTCTCAGATGTTAGTTTCAGACTAGTGGTTATTCTATTGTTGTTTGGGATTTTTAGCCGATGGTTTATTCGGTAATACTTTTGTTCTGTTGTACTTTTACTTTGTTGTTTGAATTATAGTACATGATTGTTTGTACTTTGTTCCACATGGTTGATTTATCTGTTTTAAGAAAGATAAAATTTGGCACCGGTCTAATTTTACTCAGGGGATTAGTAATTAAAAAGTTTTCGACAGTGATGCTAAGAATGAACCATTTGAGAAACCTGTTTTAATTTAATAAAGGCCTGATCACCCGATGTTTAATTAGGCGGGGTGTCACAATGTTCTTGAATAATTTAAGAAGAAAAGATTAAACCTTGAAACTAGGGTTTAGTATTACTTGATTTAGTGATTTAATTGATGAACCTGTTAGAAATTTTGATGTCACTTCAAAAGCATACCTTTTTATTTGTACATTGAATTAGACTATGAGTCATAGATGTAAAGAAATGTATGGATCTTAGATTTCTAATGAGATTTTAATCAGGTAATTTAGACTTCTGTGGAGGGAGTAATAACTATTTTAGTAAAAGGTATATAACCTTCCACGATGTTTGATTTTTGCAAATTTTGACATCACTTCAAATGCATGCCATTTTATTTGTACTTTGAATTCGACTATGAGACATAGATTTAAATAAAGGTATGAATCTTATCTTTTCAATGAGATTTTAATCAGGTCATTTGGACTTCTGTGGAGGGAGTAATAATCATTTTCGTAAAAGGTGTTTAACCCGTCAGAATATTAGATTTGTGTGAATTTTGGATTTTTAAGTATTCTAATGGGATAAGGACTTTTATATTTTTACCAATTTAAATGGAGATCGTGGGAGGAATTTTTTACAACTCATATTAACCTATTTCCAAGAGACTTAGGAAGTGTTGTAGGCTAATTGGGTGTGGATTCTATGTAAGGAAATACGTGACTAAGAGAGTAAATGATCACGGGTGGAAATCGGGAAATCGAGTTAGGATTTCGGGATGGATATACTAATGCTACGAGAGATATTATGCACGATAGCCAACTTTATATATATACACGTATCGAGTGTAACCATTACGTATATATGTTTATGTGTGATTGACTTTAGGTTAAGATACCTACTCTAATATGCTATCGTTGGAGATTGCGCGTAGTGGGCGGTCCACTCTGACGTTGACCAACAGCTGTTGGATTGTTTCCCCTTATCATAGTACTGTTGTATCACCACCATCCGTATATGAGGATATGTGTTGGTTTATATTCCTATTGGGTGTGATGTGGTATGGTTACAACCCATGGATGTTCGTTTATGACTGCCTCCGTTATGTGTTTACGTTTTGGGATTGGTAGAGAGACTCTGACTCGATGGCCTAGGAGTAGTAAGTGATGTTCCTGGTTCTTGATAGAATACTAGGGATGTATGTATTTAAATGATTGTGTGAACATCTAAGTGTAGCTACTGTATGGTTTCGTTGCCAATGCAGGGAGATAAACATAATTGAGAAAACCTAAGTTATACCGTACGAATTAACTACATAGTACATAGTAGGGGGTATCGTATGGGTGAAATGGACTGGTTAGATATTTAGCATATCAAAGTAGTTTAAGGATGGGCTAGTAGTTAGTGAATTATAATATGTTAAGTATGGTTAGACTAGTTAAGTGGGGTAGCGTAACTAGGCGAATAAAATAAATGCATTAGGTGTGCACTGTAGATGAGGGTGAGGATAATCTCATGAGAGTGCGACACTACGTGAACATGAACATTTCTTGTTGCATTATTATTATTGCATTTAAATATGTGCAATTGTTTTTAAAATTTTTTGGGCGTAGACGGGTATTAGAAATATTTTAAGAACCTTTTAGGTCCTCAACCACAGTTTCGCTAGGGATAGCCATCATATTCCAGTTTGACAATGCTGCAACAGTTGTGGATTCCTACAGGATTTGATTTGATGCTTTCCTCATTTCTATCTAGATAGGTTTCTAGTTCAATATTTCTCTTTGGGCATGTCCCCAACAGTTGGATAGTTTATTATTTACATTATTTCAATTGAGTATTTGGATGATTGTATTCTGGATACCGAGAGTTTACTTGGTTTATTTATTTATGCTATAAGTGCTATTTACGTTAAATCATTGTGGGTGTTTATATTTATATTGTTGAATGGTTTCATGTATGCATGTTAAGAAGATTTAAAAATTGACACCGCACTAAATAGGTTATTAGTTTAGTTAATTCGTTTTCGACAGTGATTCTAAGAATGAAATCATATATGATTTTCATTTAATTTAATAAAGGCATGATCAACCGGTATTAGACTAGGCGAGGTGTCACAGATTTGAAGCACCTTATACTCTTGACTTACTTGAGTCTACATTGTATAAGTACTCATCTAGTTTGAAAATTGTGATAAAATTTGTGTCCCATCCCCTAGATACCAAAGAACCTCATATTCTACTCATGATGTCTCAATTGATTCATTTAAAGGTAAATTATCAACCACACACACACTAGGATTGCATATATATTATATCTTGCATCATTTGCTTGTGTGTGAGTTAATTCCCTTTTAAATAAGTTTTTACTAATTTTGGGATTTTTTAAATAATTTTTAAATGATTTAAAAAAATTTAAAAGTTAGGTTTAAAACATTTGGGGTCATTATGCTAATACTGATTATATCATTTCTTACCTGAATGTTTGGTTGGGTAGAATTCGAAAGCGCTTGAGACTTGAGGGTGTACTTGTAATTAGTTTTAAAACACGCGTTTTGGCTTCATCTGAGCCTTACACTTGTCAACATTATGACGGTTTGATTTGTGTTTGTTGTTAGACTCAGAACCTATACGCAATCTCAGCCCTTGGATCTTTTTTATCAACGTTCTGCATGCGTTTTATTCCAATCCCCGTGAACCCTCTTTAGACCAATCAACGAACTTTTAGTCCACCGCTGATGTTAAACCGTTGGATGAATGTCAAATGCCAAAGACCAAATCTCATCCATTAGATTTGAGCTGATGTTATCGATCCTTCCTTGCCTAGTATAAAAGGAGGCTGAGCCTCAGTATTTTAGGATTTTTGTCCAGTTAGTCAAACTGAGAAAGAGAGATGAAAGAGATAAGAAAAAGAGAGAAACTAGAGAGAGAAAACCCTAAAATCGTCTAAGCCCTAATCTCATTTTAAACCCTAAATTCCTTTTAAATCCAAAATCAGTATACAACCAAAACCAAACCTGAGTGTTTGAGAGTTATTTTGGATATGGTTTGAGGCTTGTTCGTGGGTTGAATCCTCTGAGTTTGAGATCTTTTAACCAACTTAGACATTTCAAGTTTGATTTCTATTTCTTTTCATAGAAACTGTAGTTCTTGCTATTCTATGTCATATATCTCTTAGATCTGCATTAGTTCGTTTCTCATATTGAGAAATCTTATTTGTTGATTATTTTCTTTTGTAAATATTTTTCACAACTCAAGAATCAATAAATTTATTTTCTGTTTCTAGTTCTTATGAAACAAGACTTATGATCTAGTTGGAATCGCAATTGGTGATTTACAATTTCAAAACCCTCTGAAATTGTTTAAGACCTTGGCCATCTTCTAAGCAAGGTAACCTTGGATTCTGGGTTAGTTTGAAAGATCAAGAAAGTCTCTTGTTCCTAAAGAAGAGAGAAACTGAAAACCTTAATCATTTAGATCTTTCTGTAATTTGATAGGACTTGTTTGTATATATAAGTGTGCGTGTGTGCATGCATGTGTTAGAACACCGTCATAAACACTTGTCACACTACAACACAAGAAGTGTTGGCAAAAAGATCTTGAAACATCAAGAGTCGACGTAAAGCTGGAATAAAGTGTTTAGAAGTTAGCAAGATGGGAAAGCCACATAAACATCAGAACTATAGAGAAGTTAGAATCAATTCAGTGGGTACATATTCTAAACTTGTATTGGTCTGTTTTGTTTGCATGTGTGTTAAATAGCTTGTAACTTGCAAATTTTATTTTAGTGGATTTTTGGTTTGTGACTTAGAAGTCACTGTTGATGTTTCCTCAGTTGGGTGAGATTTTACCACGGTAAAAACTGTGTGTACTTAATCTTTCTACATCTCCTCATCTCATTCTTATTGGTGTGCTGATTTATCTGATTTAAATTATTTTAGTTTTGCTTTTCAAAACTAGTTACATAATCTTGAACGTATCTCATACATAGTTTTATTAAACACATCTTGTGGTTAATTTGTTTAATTTAAAGAAAGAAGTTTCACCAAAAAACAGTTCGGAGTTACTTAGACAGTTTAATCTTAAATTGAACGACTTAAGTGACAACTTTTCAATTGGTATCAGAGCTTTGGAAATTTTTAAAAGATCTTGTGTTTTTAAAATTGTTTTCTTAAAAATCAAACAATGGACGAGAAATATGAAAGATTTGGTAACTTGTCCAGACCCCCTCTCTTTGATGGAAATAACTTTCCTTCCTAGAAAGTAAGGATGGTTGCTTTCATACAAGGAACTTTGGGAGATGATGTCTGGGATATTGTTGAAAATGGATATACTTAACCTACAAAACCAGGCACTGAAGGAAGCAATGAGAGGATTAAGAAAGTATTACGTGAATTCAATCGAGAAGAGAAGCAAGCATCTCTGAACAATAACAAAGGCAAGAATGCCATTTTTATGTCTATAAATGAACATGAGTTCAAAAGGATCTCATCTTGTACCACTTCTAAGGAAGCTTGGGATACATTGATTACTACACATGAAGGTGACACTAGAGTTAAGGCTAATAAAACTCAGATGCTTACCCAACAGTATAACTCTTTAATCATGTCAGACTCTGAATCATTTGATGACTTTTACATGAATTTGACTGACATTGTGACCAAATTACATTCTAATGGGATAACCTATGATAGAAATGAAATTGCCTCAAAAATTCTAAGGTCATTGCCACAAAAATTTGATAACAAAAGATATGTTGGAATCGCAATGAGTGATCAAAATCTCACTCCTAAATTACTCAGTAGTAAACTGAGAACTGTGGAAATGGAACTAGAATTCAAGAAATAATTAACCCAGTACCATAGGAAGCAGACTAGTTCCAATTTGAATTTTTCCTCTAAATTGATAAAATCTGAGCTTAGTATTCCCAATAGTGATTCTTATTTTGATAAGGAGTGTGATATAGATAGTTTGGATAATCAGATTGCCTTGATGTTAAAGCAGTTTAAGAAGATTGTGAAATTTAGAAATAAAATGGCAACCGAACAAGGCAAGCCAAATTATCTAACCCAATCTAATCATAAAACTCATGAGAAAGGTCAAGACAAACATCACAAGGACATTCATACGAGACCTAACAAAGATTTTACGAATATTGAATGTTTTAGATGTGGAAAATTGGGTTATATAGCAAAGATTGTAGAGTTAACTTGAACACGACCAATAAATATACTAGGGCCAACATTTATAAGACATGGGATGATTCAAATGATTCTAATAATAAGGAACCTGAGTCATCTGATGTTTTTGATACTTGCATGTATTTTTTTGCCAAGATAATCTATAATGATGATATGCCTGTGCCTAAGTATGAGGATGATGCTAATAGCTCTACTTCTGTTGTTATGAATCATGCTGCTACTGGTTTAGATGCTTTAATTTCTGAGAACATTGCTAGTTCTACAGCGGGGTGTGTGAGTCAAAGGGAAAGAGATAATGACGATGTCAATGTGTGTGTGAGTTCAAGAATTGAATGCTTAGGGGTCACTTCACACACTACACTTAGTGATTCCGACACTGAAGACCTCCATGATGTTCACACACTTTATGTTAAAACTCTCAAGAAAAGATCTAGACTAGAGAAGATAGTGATAGACCTCACTAAGAAACTAGAAGACCTAAGTCTAATGCTTAAACTTAACGCTGAAGAGTATACTACCCAATGTCTAACTCATGAAAATGAAGTCAAAATTTTTGATCAAAAATTGAAAAATTTGATTGAAACAAGTGAAACTCTGGAGAAAAAATATAAAGGGACATTATTAGAATGGGAACAAACTAAAGAAAAGACAACAACTTTTTTAAAAAAATTTGCTAAGTTTGAAAATAATTCCAATTATTTTAATGATTTTGTTGCTGATTCAAAAACCAATTCTGATGATCGAGCTGGAATAGGATTTTGCCCAAATTCAAAGACACAAATTAAAAACTTTGAATCAATCAAGTTTGTGTCAGGTGTCAAAAGACCTATGGAAACCTGTCCAGATTTTCAATCCCTAAATGATGAGTTTATAAAAAATAACAAAAGTTGGATATTGGGGAATCAAGTCACTCTAAGTGTGATAGTCTACCTAAGGCTAAATACGTCTGCCCTCCGATTAGGAAGAGTGATTATGCGTTTCAGATTGTACTCCTTAGGAATAAGGTTCAACGTCAAAATCCCATGAAACCTATGTTTAGAGACTTTATTAAGGAGATACCCTCTTCATGCAATCTGTAATGATCCTATTGTGATATATATGGACATTCTTTCGAAGGTTGCTACTCTATACGTTTAGTTAATCCTGTCTGTAATACTCATGCATACCAAAAGTTTAACTACTGTAGGAGAAGCCGTAACAATTATGTTTTGCCTAGATAACCAGACAAAAACTCTAACTATAGAAAGAGAAAGACCAGACCTAAAAGATCATTTACAAGAGGAATTCCTAGGCACTTTTCTAAACCAAATGCTCATATCTTCCATAAAACTAAAATGCATGCACATAATATTTTTCAACAAAAATCTAATGCTCGCAAGTTTTATCAAATAAGAGCAAATATGCGCAAAACAAAAACTAGAGCTATTTGGGTAAGAAAAGATGAGCCATTGACCCAGATGAAGTGTAACATTGTGATTACTACTTTAAAAGCTGAACACACTCCTTCTGGTTGGTATTTGGACTCTGGGTGTTCAAAACATATGATTGGGGATGATACAAAACTCTTAAACAAAACCAGCTTTGCTGGAGGAAAATTTATTTTCGGTGATAGTGTATCATCTCAAATCATTGGTAAAGGAACACTCCAAGAAGAAAGATTTCCTGTGCTTGAAAATGTTCTTCTAGTAAAAGGTCTTAAGGACAATCTACTTAGTATCTCGTAATTTTGTGACTCAAATCATACTGTCACCTTTTCAAAGAATAATTGCAAGATTTTAAATGAAAAAGATGAGTGCATACTTACAGGACTCAGGACTCCCGATAATTTTTATACTGTCCAGAACAGTATTGAAGTCTGTAACATTGCCAGAATGGATGACAATGAAATATGGCATAATAGGACGGGTCACATAAATTACGATAGCCTTAGTAGATTGTCTTCATAAGAAATAGTTAGAGGAATTCCAAAGATCAAACCTATCTCTAACATTATCTGTGGATCATGTCAGGAAGGAAATTTTTTTAAGGCACCTCATAAGAAAGTTAAAGATATCCTTACCTATAAACCCTTAGAGCTCATTTATATGGACCTAATGGGTCCTTCTCGTACTGTTGGTCTATGTGGACACAGTTACATTCTAGTTATAGTTGATGACTTCACCAGGTTTACTTGGGTGGCCTTCTTAAAACAAAAGTCAGACACTTTCAGAACTTTTTTAAAAATCTTACTTCGTATTGAAAATGAGAAGGACAGTCAAGTAAATAGAATTCGTAGTGATAGAGGAGGAGAATTCATAGATAAAGGTGTTATAGAGTATTGTGACTATAATGGTTACAAACATGAATTTAGTGCTCCTAAGAATCCTAAACAAAATGGAATTGTTGAGCAAAAGAATCGTACCCTTCAAGAGATGACACGTGTTATGATTCATGCCAAGTGTTTACCTAAATATTTTTGGGTAGAATCAATTTGTACTACGTGTCACATTATTAATAGGGTCTATCTTAGGAAGAATTATAAATAAACTCCTTACGAACTATGGTATGGGAAGAAGCCCAATGTTAAATACCTTAGAACTTTTGGTAGTACATGTTACGTTTGCAAAGACAGAGAACACTTATCCAAATTTGAGACTTATGGAGATAAAGCTATATTCCTAGGATATTCTCGTGACAGTAGAGCATTCCGTTTCTATAATCTTTGAACAAAGACTTTAAAGGAATCCATAAATTTTATTGTAAGTGACACTACTGTTAAGAGTAAGACTGGAGGACCAACTATTGTGGAAGAGTCTGAAATTATTTTAGAAAATGACTCTCCAGAAATAAATGATTCTTTACCTATTGAGAAACCTAAAGTACCTAACTGGGTTTCTAAAGATCATCCCATAGATAACGTTGTTGGTAACCATTATGAGCCTGTACGTACAAGATCTCAATTAAGAAACTATGCTCATTATGCATGTTTTGTTTCCCTTGTTGAACCAAAGAATGTAAATGAGGCATTGAATGACCCTCAATGGATTTCTGCCATGCAGGAAGAACTTCTTCAATTTGTCATTCATGATGTTTGGTATCTTGTACCTAGGCCTGATCATAAAAAGGTTATTGGCACACGTTGGCTATTTAAAAATAAAACTGATGAAAGTGGGATAATCATTAGAAACAAAGCCAGATTAGTGGCTCAATGATATTCTTAAATTGAAGGAATAGATTTTAACGAGACATTTTCTCCTGTTACTCGCTTAGAATCTATTCGTCTTCTCTTTGCCATAGCCTGTTACTTGCACTTTACGCTTTTCCAAATGGATGTAAAATCAGCCTTTCTTAATGGAATCTTGACTGAAGAGACCTATGTTGAACAACCCAACGGGTTTATCGACCTCAGTATCCAAATTATGTTTATCGTCTTAAAAAGGCATTGTATGGTCTAAAAAAAGCCTCAAGAGCTTGGTGTGAGAGTTTTTCCAACTTTCTCTTAGATAAAGGTTTTAAGAGAGGCAGAAATTATCAAACTCTATTTGTCAAATATTTTGACAAAGATATTATTATAGCTCAAGTATATATCGACGATATCATTTTTGGATCAACTTCCCCTTCAGAAGTTAAATCATTTTCTGAAATTATATTTAAATAATTTCAAATGTCTCTTATGAGGGAGTTGTAATTTTTCTTGGGTCTTTAAGTCAAACAGAATTCAGAAGGTTTATTGGTTTCGCAATCGAAATATGCTTTAGAGATTGTTAAAAAATTCTGGCTTGAAAGTGCCAAAGAAGCTAAAACTCCCATGAGTACTACGGTCAAATTATCTAAAGATGAGAGTGGAAAATCCATAAATCCTACTCTATATCGTATTATGATAGGATGCTTACTATACCTTACTGCCTCGCATCCTAATATTCTATACGTTGTTTGCATGTGTGCCCATTATCAAAATAATCCTAAAGAGATCCACTTAGCTTGTGTAAAAAGAATCATTAAATACATAAAAGGCACTCTAAATTTGGAACTTTGGTACACCAATGATACTACTAGTACTATAATAGGATACACTGATGATAGTAAGATCACATCAGGAGCGTGTTACTATATCGGTAATAATTTGGTAGGATAGTGTACTAGAAACAAAACTGCACTTTATTATCTACAGCTGAATATGAATACATTGCTGCTGGTAGTTGTTGTGCCCAATTACTTTGGCTTAAGAAAATGCTAAATGATTATGGCATTCAAGAAGACCAACTTCATCTCTATTGTGATAATCAAAGCGCGATCAATATATCTAAAAATCCTGTTCAACACTCGCGAACTAAACACATAAAAATTAGACATCATTTTATACGCGAATTAGTTGAAACTAAGGAATTAGAAATTAATTATCTTCCTACTGATTTGCAGCACACAGATATGTTTAAAAAAACTTTGGATTACAATAGATTTCATTCTTTGCGAAAATTGATGGGAATGATTTATGCTGAATAAACTCGTGTAACTTAAGTATTTTTTTTCCCTTTGTCCATTTGAGACAAACTGGGGGAGAAATTTGAGTCTTATGAGTTCACTTTTTCTTGTACATATTTCTAAAAATCTTGATCTTAGTCTTATTTGCAGGAATCTGTACAGTTGTCTACAACAGATGTTATTAGGGTATTGGTTTCTAATTAGTTGAGTTATGTAATTTTCTTTTTCTAGGATATGGGTAGATATAATTTTGTATAGGAATAGTTTTTTTAATTTTTTTGTATCCCTACGAGTCCTAGTTGACTCAAAGGAGATTTTGCCTCATATTTCCAAAGGGGGAGATTAAAGCACCTTATACTCTTGACTTAGTTGAGTCTACATTGTATAAGTGCTCATCTAGTTTGAAAATTGTGACAAAATTTGTGTCCCATCCCCTAGATACAAAAGAACCTCAGATTCTTCTCATGATGCCTCCATTAATTCATTTAAAGGTAAATTATCAACCACACACACACACACTATGATTGCATACATATTATATCTTGCATCATTTGCTTGTGTGTGAGTTAATTCCCTTTTAAATAAGTTTTTACTAATTTTGGGATTTTTTAAATAATTTTTAAGAAATTAAAAGTTGGGTTTTAAAATATTTGGGGTCATTATGCTAATACTGATTATATCATTTCTTAGCTGAATGTTTGGTTGGGTAGAATCCGAAAGCGCTTGAGACTTGAGGGTGTGCTTGTAATTAGTTTTAAAACACGCATTTTGGCTTCATCTGAGCCTTACACCTGTCAACATTATGATGACTTGATTTGTGTTTGTTGTTAGACTTAGAACCTATACGCAATCTCAGCCCTTGGATTTTTTTATCAACGTTCTGCATGCGTTTTATCCCAATCCCTGTGAACCCTCTTTAGACCAATCAGCGAACGTTTAATCCATAGCTGATGTTAAACCGTTGGATGAATGTCAAATCCCAAAGACCAAATCTCAGCCATTAGATTTGAGTTGATGTTCTCGATCCTTCCTTGCCTAGTATAAAAGGAGGCTGAGCCTCAGCCTTTTGGTACTTTTGGCCAGTTCGTCAAACTGAGAAAGAGATAAGAAAAAGAGAGAAACCAAAGAGAGAAAACCCTAAAATCGTCCAAACCCTAATGTCGTTTCAAACCCTAAATTCCTTTTAAATCCAAAATCAGTATACAACAAAAACCAAACCTGAGTGTTTGAGAGTTATTTTGGAGATGGTTTGAGGGTTGTTCGTGGGTTGAATCCTCCGAGTTTGAGATATTTTAATTAACTTAGACATTTCAAGTTTGATCTCTATTTCTTTTCATAGAAACTGTAGATCTTGCTGTTCTATGTCATATATCTCTTAGATCTGCATTATTTCGTTTCTCATCTTGAGAAATCATATTTGTTGATTATTTTCTTCTATAAATGTTTTTCACAACTCGAGAATCAACAAATTTATTTTATGTTTCTAGTTCTTATGAAACAAGACTTATGATCTAGTTGGAATCGCAATTGAGAGTTCCTAGAGCTCCTTGTAAGGATTATTGGAAAACCCGTTGTCGGACTAGATTAATTGACCTTTGTTGTTCAAAAAGAATAGTTTTATTAGGCCTTGCAAAGCTATAGCGCTAGGCAGGAAGTCTTCTCAAGACTACTTTGTTATAAAAGTTACACTACTAAGATCTTCTTTCTTGTGCATTGTTATTCCCGCTGCATCCGTCTTCAAGACGATCTAGTCACAGGGGAGAAGCATTTCAAAATTCGACCATAAGGAAAAAGATCCACTTTCAATGATTTAAAATTTTAAAAACATTTTCAAAAACCTCTGAAATTGTTTAAGACCTTAGCCGTCTTCTGAGCAAGGTAACCTTTGATTCTGGGTTAGTTTGAAAGATCAAGAAAGCCTGTTGTTTCTAAAGAAGAGAGAAACTGAAAACCTTAATCATTTATATCTTTCTATAATTTGATAGGACTTGTTTGTATATATAAGTGTGCATGTGTGCATGCATGTGTTAGAACACTGTCATAAACACTTGTCACACTACAAGACAAGAAGTGTTGGCGAAAAGATCTTGAAACATCAAGAGTCGACGTAACAAAGTGTTGAGAAGTTAGCAAGCTGGGAAAGCCACATCAACATCAGAACTGTAGAAAAGTTAGAATCAAACTAGTGGGTACATATTCTAAACTTGTATAGGTATGTTTTGTTTGCATATGTGTTAAATAGCTTGTAACTTGTATATTTTACTTTAGTGAGTTTTTGGCTTGTGACTTAGAAGTCACCGTGGATGTTTCCTCAGTTGGGTGAGTTTTACCACATTAAAAACTGTGTGTACTTAATATTTCTACATCTCCTCATCTTATTCTTGTTGGTGTGCTGATTAATCTGATTTAAACTGTTTTAGTTTTGCTTTTCAAAACTAGTAACATAATCTTGAACGTATCTCGTATATTTTTTTTTACTAAACACATCTTGGGGTTAATCTGTTTGATTTAAAGAAAAGAGTTTCCCCAAAAAATAGTTCGGAGTTACTTAGACAGTTTAATCTTGAATTAAATGACTTAAGTGACAGATTTTTAAGATTATACCCGATTTGGTGAACAATCGACAATCTACCTTTATGAAAGGGAGGCATATTACTGATAATGTTTTATTGATGCAGCAAGTAGTGAGAGGATACTATAAGAATGATGGAAGTTCTAGATATGCTATGGAGATTTCTTTGATGAAGACTTATGACTCTGTTAAGTGGAGATTTATTTAAGATGTTTTTCTCACTACGCTAAAAAAGGATTTTTGTCACTTTTCACCCGCAAAGGCTGTCACGCTAAAAAACCTTGAAAAGAAAACTCGGAGCCATTGTTAAGGTATTTTAACGTGACATAACCGTGTCAGGGTCAAAGACTATGACAACATACATTTGTTTGTTGTCACGGTCTTTGATCCTGACACAACCGTGAAAAAAATGAAAATAAAACCATAACTAAAATAGATATATTCATCGTTCCATACCTTCTCTCTCTCTCTCTCTCTCTCTCTCTCTCTCTCTCTCTCTCTTAAACGATTCAGCAAAGCCCCAAGTCGATTTACCCCAAACCCTCTATCTTAAATGATTCAGCAAACCCCAAAGTCAATTTACCCCAAACACCCAAATCGATTTAACCTTAAACTCCAAATCGATTTCAATCGATTCAAGGCTATTATTGGTGGATATTGTTGGGCATTTGAAGGGTTGTTTGTCAAAACTGAGTTCTACAATCAGGTACCCTTTCCATTTTATATTTTTATTATGTTTCTTTCTTTCTAATTACTTATATTGTATTGTATGCAAATCAATGGTATTTGTTGTAGACAATCAATAGGATTATGAAAAATCGATTATATATTTGGAGCTGTTTTAGTTAATTTTACAAATAGTTCTGCATGTTTTGTTCAATTTTTTTACATTGAGGAAAAATTTTAACTTCTCAGAAACAATTCCAAACAAACTAATTGAGAATTCTCTCTTTCTATATATACAGAGTCGATTTTAGCCCCAAATCGAATTTAAAGTTGGGCATTTGAAGGATTTGATTTCAAAGCTTTTGAAGAATCGATTTCAAGGCTTCGGCTAAAAAATATGGTATAATTTTATATAACATTATTTTTGTACATGTAATATAATATCATATGTCTACATTTAGATTTTTCTTGATAAGATTTTTCATTTTAATATGTGATGATGGTCGAAATGGTTTGAAATTTCCAGTTTAAAATGGTTTGAATCGGTTTTCACTTTTCACTTTGTTAGTTAGTTAGTGAATATGCTAATTTGGATTTTAATCAGTTTAAGCATTATATCATAGTCCGCGACATAACCCGAATATGATATAATTCTTAGATTTGTAATAAGTATTCTAATTACTTGAAATAATTCTTAGTGTGGTTTATGATATGAATTTTTTTGTATTCTTCTAATGTCGTTAATTTATGTTCTTCTAGTGCTTTATTATTGTCGAATGATAGTTTAATGCTTTATTCACTTGGATTTGATCAGTTTTCGGGAATTTGAATCAATCTTGGTGGGTTGGTTGATGAATATGTTAATTTGGATTTTAATCGGTTTAAGCATTATTTCAATGTCCGCTACATAAACCGAATATGAAATAATTCTTAAATTATAAGTATTCCAATTATTTGAAACAATTCTTAGTTTGATTTATGATATGAATTTCTATTGTTCTAATTTCGTTAATATTTCTTAGTAAATATTTCAAACTAATTCATTATTTATATTTCTTAATTATTTTCTCATATATATGTTTCTACCACTTATAATTTTTGCAGGATATGTCTTCATTAGGGCATCAGGGAAGTGGAGGTGAGGAAGGCTCGTCTAGTACTAGGCCCCCAAAGTGGGGCAAGTTGGGGATATTAGTGGAGAACAAGACGGACTTACAAACTAGGGCCATGGAATTGCTCAAAATGATTATTGACTCCGAGTACACTGATTGGAGGAAGGTGACCTATGAGCTTAAGATGGTTATTTGGGGGGCATTATAGGTACTTGCGTGGTTGAATAATATTTATATTTTATTTTATAATTTAAATACTACTAACTCACTTTCTTTTTGTTTTGTATATTTTTTACAAGAACAATTTGACTTGCTCGCACAAGCACGTGACTCCACGTTGGAACAATGAAGAGATCAATGGAAAACGTGGAAGAAAATTATGTATGGACAGTATTTTGGCTGGGACACAGAGTCCGTATTATGACATAGGGACACGATACACGAGAAGGAGCCAATCTCATTGACAAGCTGAAAACAGTTTGTTGATAATGAGATATCAGATAGGTAATTGTCCTCTCATGAATTGGGGAGGGCAAACCAGGCCAAGAAGGGCGACTTGCACTACTCCAGGCGTACATATTACGCCAAGGTGGAGCATAGGATGATAAGTTTTGAATGTTATTTAGTTTTAGTTTTATTTTATTCTATTTAGTGATAGTTATATACTAATGCACTGATTTTCCATTATTATTTTCAGGAGATGGGGAGTGGTCCTGAGGGTAATCCACATAGGCTCGATGACTATGTAGCAATTCGAACGAAGAAAGGAAAGGATAAGGAGGTGAATATGAGCACGACTGCCACTATTGTAAGTTCTAATTTTATTTACGTTATTAAATAAAATTTTTAAATCACATTTTTTATTATTAATCCATCTAACGTGTACTTTTTTGTTATTTTAGGAAAAGCTTAAAGAAGTACACAACTCACAAAGTGATGTGGACAAGGCATCTCTGAGTATGAAAGCACTTAACCAAATGCTCAGACAGCATGGCAAAGGCTGTACTCGGGATGTTAGCTCGCGTATGGTCAAGTCGAGTCTCATCGAGATTACGTCGATCAACACTGGGATGGCACGCAAGGTGGATGATTTGCAGACCAATAATGCCGAGAAGTTTCAAAATGTGGAGAAAACATTGAATAAAATGGTCCGTTTGTCAAGCATGCTCTTTAAGGCCGAGATGGGTCCAACTCAATGCAGGGCAATGAAAAAGTAGTGGATGAGGGGACCACTGCTCCGTCTTTCTCACCCTCACCCTTACCGATACCCCCCATCTCCATATGACATATTCGCCACCCCCTAACCCCCTTGTCCCAACTATTCAATTTACAATTGGTTGGGATAGAGTGTATTTACTAGACTTACGGGGAGGCGATAGAATAGCCAGGGGTGAGGGACCTGAATATACACCCAAATTTATTGGTGCATAACCATCCATTGCAACCACATGAGGCTCGGGTCCACATCACCAAAGTGTTGGTGGGAAAAGAGAATGAAGTCATGTGGTTGAATAAACAGTGTGGCGTACGGACTATTGAGGGCTGTGTCAATCCGTATATAATATGGCCTAAATTTCTCCTTCAAGTTGATAATGAAAGAACATTATGTAATAATTCGATTATTATTTGTTTTGTGTTTGACTATCATGAATATTGAATTTTGTTTAGTGTTTTATAATGAATGAATATTGTATGGCCTAGTTTCTTATTTATATTTATTTAATCTTTTATTATTCATGTTTTTGAATTTGTTACTGTTATTTATTGAGAAAATATGTCATATATTACTGCTACAAGTGATAATATACTCCTGGGCAGTGGCAGTGACCATACTACCCAGTAGTTTTTTATACTGCTTCCCGAATTTGTCACGTACTTTAACCGTGATAAGTCCGTGACAAAGAAAACTTATCATGGACTTTGATCATGATATGTCCGTGACAAGTAAATAATTGTCAAGGACATGTCACAGTCAAAGTCTGTGACAAATCTGGGAAACTGTATAAAAAAAACTATTGGGCAGTATAGCCACTGCCACTGCTCAGCAATATATTATCAAATGTAGCAACAATATATGACATATTTTCTCATTTAATAACAACAACCAACATTTAAAAACCTTAATAATCAAACACTAAACAAATATAAATAAGAAACTAGGTCATACAATATTCATTCATTATCAAACAGTAAACAACATTCAATATTCATGATAAGTCTTCCTTGTCACAGACTTGTCAAGGACATGTCATGGTCAAATTCCATGACAAGTTTTCCTTATCACGGGTTTGTCAAGGTTTTTGATCGTGACACGTCCATGACAAGGACAAACGTGTCACGAACTTTGACCGCGACATATTAGTGACAAAAAAAAATTCACCCTCATCAATGTCACTGTCTTTGATTATGACAAGGTTGACTTGTTAAGGTTTTTTTACCATGACAAGTGGTATATTTTGGTGTAGTGTACTTGTGATGTAATTCCTCCTAAAGTTATCAATTGAATAATGGAATGTGTTGGTACTACAAGTTTTTTTTATTGTTGTGAATGGAGGGTTAAATGGTTTGTTTAAAGCTACTAATGGTTTGAGGCAGGTTGATTCCTTGTCTCCTTAGCTTTTATATTGGTGTTGGAAGCTTTTTCTTGGTTACTTGATGATGAGGTGAATAAGGGTGACTTTTCTTACTATTCTAATTGTGCTAGTTTAATAATATCTCATGTGATATTTATTGATGATCTTTCCATTATGGTTAAAGCATATGTTGTTTCATTGAATGTTGTTGATAATGTTTTAAATGAGTTTAAAAATATGTCTGGATTGGGTGAAAATAAAGATAAGTGTGAAGATTTCTTTGCTAGCATTAGTGAAGAGGATAAAATGAGGCTTGATGATCTTGCTGGTATGAATGTGGGTTGTCTTCCTGTTAAATATTTGGGTGTTCCTCTTATATCTACTAAACTCAAATCTGATGATTGTAAAGCCTTGGTAGAAAAGTTGATGCATAAAGTGAAGAATTAGACAAATAGATGGCTATCTTATGCTGGGAGGGTTTAGTTAGCTATTTTTATTCTGAAAAGCATTCAAGTATATTAAATTAATATATTCAATCTTCCTAAGTAGGTTATTAAAGACATTGATCAGATTTTGAGAAAACTCATATTGTTAAGGGTTTTTGAAGAATTTAGGGGCTAAAGTTACTTGGAATGATGTGTGTTTTCCTATAGAAGAAGCTGGCATAGGCATCAAGAATTTGGTTAATTGGAACAAGGATAGTATGCTTAGACACATTTGGGATCTGGCTAGGAAGAAAGATTCTCTTTGGGTAAAATGGATTCATACAATTATCATGAAACATAATTCTATTTGGACAATAAAGTTGACTATTGATTCCTCCTGGACTTAGAGAAAGTTGTGGAAGTTGAGAGTTTTGGAAAGAAATTTGATTAAAAATCATATAGGCAAGGGTGATAATATCTTTTTTTGGATTGACAATTGGCATGAAAATGGCCCTATTGTTGATTTTTTTTTCCGAGGGGGGGGGGGGGGGGGAGGGGATTGTTTATGATGGGCCTAGTAATATGAAAGCTAAAGCTATGGATTTTATAAATTAAGAGGGATGGAAATTTCCTAGACCATTATCTAATGAGATTATTGAGTTGACTAAAACTAGAATTGTTCCTCAAATAAACACTGATAACTCGCTTACTTGGATGGAAACTAAAGATGGTCAATTTAAGTGTTAGGAGACTTATAATGCTATAAGGGAAAGGAAACAAATTGTACATTGGGTCAATACTATCTGGTTTCCTAAAAGAATCCCTATATGTTACTTTTTTCTTTGGATTTCATTTCTTAATAAAATCTTGACCGGAGATAAACTCAAGTGTTAGGGGTGTATAAAGGATGATACCTGTGTCGTTAGGGGTGTTGTGTTTTTTGTGTATATTTCTTTGTGTGAACGAAATATTCACAATAACCTCTGATAGCCTAGTGGAAAGTTTTCAGAATCCTTGTGTGAGGTCTTGGGTTCAAGTCCCTCTAGGTGCACACTATATATATTATATATCAAGACTTGGGACTTGGGGACTTGGACTTGGGTCTTGGATCCTAAGTCAAGACCCAATTGTAATTTCATTTTTTTATTTATTTCGTTTTTATTTAAAATTAAAATCCGATTATTTTTTTATTAATATCATAATACATTTATTCCTAGCCATTGTAAGTGGTCTGAGGGCCAATAGTGGCTACTTATTTTAAGCCATAGGGTGGCTGTAAGGGCGGTAGTGTCTACTTATTTTATGCCATAGGATGGTTGTAGTTTGGTGGCTGCATCCCTTTAAAAAGGCCTTGCAGAATCAGCAAATAAATCATTATGAATTTCCTTTTTTCTCACTCTCAAAAATTTGTTCCTCCTCAAATTCTATTTCTGGGCAATACTTGTGTGGCTCTATTCGTTCTCCATTGTGTGCTTGAATCTGACGACCAACGCTGTTGAATCCTGGGGACAGATATCTGAGGCTCGAGGCACCACTCGATTAAGTGCAGGCGATATTTCTGTCTTAGGATTGTGTGTCTAACACATACCTCAGCATCCAGATAAGTCGTTATAATTTTATTGTGATCTTAAATTTTCCCATTTACACGAACAACAATCTAAAATAGAAATATTTTAATATTCATATAATGGGAAAATTTGATCCTCCAGCGATTGCATCTGCTAGGCCTGAAAAATTCGTTGGACTGAATTTTAAACGTTTGCAACAAAAGATGTTATTTTATTTGAACCTGTTAGAACTTGATCAAAACTTAAAAATTAAGGAAGATAATTCAGAAGAGGCCGAACCTGCTAGGACTGCTGTTAACCAACTTTCAGAAAAATATGATTTCATGTGCAAAAACCACATTCTGAACAACGGTTGTGGGAAAAGGGTTACATGTGTGAGGGGTTGTTCAAACTAAGTGTAACCGTTGACTCTAGTTTTAATGTAGTTAATTCTTCTGCGTATCTCTCTGATTCTTTATATTTGTGGCATAGTAGACTTGGACTGTTAATCTTGCTTCACTTAGAAGATTAATGAATTTAGGAGATATCCCGAAATTACTTGAAAATGTCGAACATAAATGTGAAATATGTGTAGAATCAAAATTCAAAAGAAAATTTTTTCTAAGTGAACAACTCTCTACTGAAATCTTGGGATTAATTCATACATATTTTTGTAACTTAAAAAGAATTCAAACAAGGGGTGGAAATAAGTACTTTATTACCTTTATAGATGATTACATGAAATTTTGTTACGTGTGCCTTTTGCGTTCGAAGGATGAAGCACTTGATAAATTTAAGCTTTACAAAACAGAAGTTAAAAATCAAATAAATCAAAAAATAAAAATTGTTAGATCGGATAGAGGAGGAGAATATTCTAAGCCGTTTAATAACTTCTGTAAATTGTATGGCATAATCATCAAACTACTGCACCACATTCTCCACAACAAAATGGTGTGGATGAACCTAAAAATCAAATTCTAAAGGATATGGTAAATGCTATGTTAAACAGTTCAGGTCTTCCTCACAACTTATGGGGTGAAGCGGTACTTTCCGCATGTTATATTTTAAATAAAATTCCCCTTAAAAAATCTAATAAATCTCCTTAAGAATTGTGGAAAGGAAGAAAGTCGTCATACAAATACTTAAAAGTGTGTGGGTGTTTAGTTAAGGTAGTTTTGCCACCACCTAAACGAACAAAACTCGGACCTAAAACTGTTGATTATGTGTTTATAGGTAATGCTCAAAATAGTAGTGCTTATAGGTTTCTTGTATTTAAATCAGATGTAGATAGTGTATCTACAAATACTATTATTGAATCTCGTGATGCATAATTCATTGAAAATATTTATCCATATAATCCAACTACTAGATTTGAGAATGCCCCTATAAACATTAATTTGCCATCTAGTAGTAGGAGAGATAATGAAATGGAAATACAAGGAACTAGAAAAAGTAAAAGACGTAGAATATAAACATCTTTTAGGCCTGATTATATTTCATTTTTGTCTGAAGAAGATCATCAATCTTATCACGATGCTATTATCTCTCATGAAGTTCCATTTTGGAGAGAGGCTGTTAACAGTGACATGGAATCTATTACGCAAAATCACGCATGGGATTTAGTTATCTTACCACCTGGATGTAAAACCATAGGGTGTAAATGGATTTTTAAAAGGAAAATGAAACCGGATGGATCCATAGAAAAATATAAGGCTAGGTTAGTAGCCAAATGTTATAAACAAAAGGAGGGACTTGGTTTCTTTTACACTTATTCTCCTGTTACGCGAATTACTTCTATTAGAATTTTAATTTTCCTCGCATCCATCTATAAAATGGAAATTCATCAAATGGATGTAAGAACTGCCTTTTTAAATCGATAATTAGAAGTAGAAATTTATATGGATCAACTAGAAGGTTTCGTCGTTAAAGGATTTGAAAATAAAGTCTGCAAGCTAGTTAAATCCTGGCATGAAAAATTTGATCATATAATGATTAATGATGGATTTAAAATAAATGAATCCGATAAATGTGTGTATTTTAAATGCCATAGAGATGCTTGTGTGATTGTATGTCTATATGTTGATGATATGCTAATATTTGGATCACATATGAGTATTATAAAAAGTACAAAAAATATGTTATCTGAACAGTTTGATATGAAAGACTTGGGAGTTGCAGATTTTATTTTTGGAATCAAAATAATACGGGATTCCGAGGGAATCAAATTGTCACAATCACATTATATAGAAAGTGTGTTAAATAAATTCAATCAATATTAATCTACTCCTGCTAGAACTCCTTATGATCCAAATAGTAAATTAAAGAAAAATAAAGAAGAAGGTGTATCACAACTTGAATATTCAAGAATTATTCGTAGCCTTATGTATATTATGAATTGCACTAGACCTGATATTGCATATGTAGTAGGGAGATTGAGTACATTTACTTGTAATACTAGTAATGATAACTGTAATGCATTTATTAGAGTGTTGAGATACCTGAAATTTACTTTGGATTATGCCTTATATTATTCATCTTATCCTGCTGTGATTGAAGGTTATAGTGATGCTAATTTGATTTCTGATTTAGAGGAATTAAAGTCAACAAGTGGATATATATTCACATTAGGTAGGGTTGTTGTATCGTGGAAATCCTCAAAACATACATGCATTGCGAGATCAACAACGAAGTCTGAATTCATAGTTTTAGATAAAGCAAGTGAAGAAGCCGAGTGGCTGAGGACCTTATTGACCGACATTCTGATGTGGCCTAAACCTGTACCCGCGGTACTTATACATTGTAATTGCCAAGAATCAATAACAAAAACAAGCAATAAGTCCTACAATGGAAAATCAAGACATATCCGTCGTAGGCATAATAGTGTGAGATAACTCATATCTAATGGCATTATAACGATTGACTTTGTGAGGTCAAGTGATAATTTAGCGGATCCGTTAACCAAAGGGTTGTCAAGAGATATTATTTACAAAACATAGAGGGGGATGGGCTTAAAGCCTAATGAGTAGAATCACCATGATGGATACCCAAACTATATGAATGGAGATCCCAGGATATAGGTTCCATGGGAAAACTAAATTGTGAGTGATTATGTGTAAGCATTACAAATACTTTAAATTGTCTTATCCATGTGATGTTAATAATAGTAATGCTAGCTGTAATGAGAAAGGATGAGTTAAACTCTTAATGAATTTATGGCTTGGATTTTCAAGCGGGATGTGACAGGACATTCTTGATAGATTCACCTAAGTGAGTGTGGCAGTGGGACCGCTGCCTGTGAAAATCGTGGCTGAATCTCCTAGAGCACTCATGATAATGGGATATAGATTATGGCCTTAATGAGAAAAACTGTTTTGAACCACAAGTATATTAAAGTGTCATGTGTGTAATCTATTGAACAGGTTTACCAAACATAACTGCTCAGTTCAAGATATGTAATTCACTGAATAGTTAGTAAACCCAATGGACCAACACTAAGTAAGGTTCAAGTCCAAAAGACACCTCTTCCTACTAATGAAATGTTAATGTCCAAAAATTTCTTTATGTTCCTTCTTCTCGTATTTCATTCATGTGGGGGATTATTGTGTTTTTTGTGTATATTTCTTTGTGTGAATGAAATACTCACAACCTCTAATAGCCTAGTGGTAATGTGACAACCCGGATATAATTATGATAAATTATATTTAAATCATGCTTACCTTATGTGATATGAATAATGTGTTATAATTATATCTAATGTCAAGTGATTATGTTTATTATAATCCTACTTTCATAAATCATGAAAGGTCGAATTATTTACAAACACAAAATTTTGTTATTTTCGGTAGAAATGTTCCTGTTTAAGACTAGTTTTGACCCTTATAACATTACAAATGACTGAGGTAAAAACTATATAGTTGTAGACATGTGAATTGGGGTTTTAACACAACAAACGTTGCATCAAACGGATGCCCGAGTAAGGAGTTATACCGAATTTACGAACAAGGGGAAAATCTGTCCATTCCCTTTAAGTGGTAATTTGTCTTTTATTAAACCAGATGGTTTAATTTGATTGGTTGGCTTGGGAGGCAGCCTTGGCCGACTTCAAACTCTCCCTCTAACTTATTTCTTCAGCAAATTAATCCCTAGGTTCAGTTGAAGTGTTGTGAGGGTGAGGAAGGAGAAAGTAGAAGTTTAGGAAGGAAAAGTGAGGAGAAAACGCATAGAAAAAAATTGTACAAATTACATAAAAGTCCCGAAGGTAATCCTAATCTCAAATCTTGTTATTTTTCTTATATTATTGATTTATCTGATATAAATCATCATAAGTTTACGAAAGTTTTAGCCCTTTATATATATGTATGGTTAGATGCAAGTTTATGTAAAGTTGAATGTAGAAACCCTTAAAATTGCTTTGTAATGAAACCCCTTGTATTGAAACTTGTATATCTCTTTGTGTGCTTACTGGAATTGAGAAATTCCAATTGGATATGAAAGTAGACTCATATATTCATATCATATCCAAAAATTAGAATTTATCTCCTCGTGGTTAGGCCATAATGATGATTTCAAGTTGGCACATAGTTGTTGTTTGTATACTTCATTTCGGTATGCCCTAAGTTTAGTCAAGCTTTTGAGATAGCAAATGAAGTAAAAAAGTTATGAAACTTTAATTATGTACTATTCAGTATGTGTACTAAAAATGGGTTGAAAATCATGGAAATTTATGCTGGAGAAAAATTATGAAAATTCTTGGAAGTTGAAGGAACAATAGAGGAGCTTGTAGGGCAGATTTCTTGTGTTGTAAAGAAATGGTCATAACTTTCTCTAGGAAGCTTGAAAAATTACACCGTCACTTGTACTGGAAAGTATATTCATATATGTTTTCATATTAATAAGTTTGGACCCCTGTATTTATACAATTTAGGAATATAGGATGGTTGAGTATAGAGGACAGTAATTTGAGGCCATACCGGATACCCCATGAAAGAGTATGGTTATCTCCTCTTTTTGAAGAGTATTTTGAGTACATGTTTCATGTGTATATACATTGATAAGTATGCTTTCATACTTACTTGGGTTTATTATAAATCCCTTCTGAGGTATTTCCTACAATTGAATGTTCATAACTTTATCAACATGTGTACCATTGTTTTGTCTTTACTCATGTTTCTTGGAACGTGACTTAAGTGGAGTTATATTGTTGTTGTATAGTCATTTAAAGTTACATAATTATGTTAGGATAATACTTATGATTGAGATTCAGTACTGATTTAGTTGGATTGACATGTGTAAGGTCTAATCAACCCAGTTCAGCTCCACCCGAAGGAAACATGAATACATAGTTGTTAACCAAGGTGAGTGTACTCACTGGAAAGAGATATTTGTATCGTATTGTTGATATAATCAGAATATAATGAATATGAAATTTTTCATTTCGGTTTACCGAAATGGGAGGTTGCTCCCCAACCCGGAATGGGGGGGATTTGTCTAGTAATGACAAGGGGTTACTGCTCGACCAGGAATGAGGGAGAATTATCTATTTAGACAGGATATGTGAATCATAATTCGAAAAAGTTGGTCATTCATTATGAATGAGTCGGATAAGTTAATACATAATTATATGGACATGATTTATTGCATTTAAATTTATGCAGTAGTATAGTAGTGATGCATTCACTGGGCTATTTTGCTCATGGTTCCTATGTTCACATTTTTCAGGTAACGCGATGTCATTGCCAAATCTAGGAAGTCGGGTTGGGTTAGCCAGGAATGGGAGAAACAAACATTTTGTTTAAATGTAAATGATCTAATTAAGTTAAATTATCCTTTAAGAAAGTTTGTATAGGTATGACTACTCTGATGTTGTAAAAAAGGTTTTCAGTTATATGGATTTACAATGATGACTCTGAAATTAAAACTCGTGTTTATGGTTTGGTTAAATTAATCATGGTTTGACGCACTTTGACTTTCAAACTTAATTATAAGAAACTAGGTTGGAGTGTGTCAGGTAAGTTTTCAGAATCCTTGTGTGAGGTCTTGGGTTCAAGTCTCTCTAGGTGCACACTATGTATATTATATATCAAGACTTGGGACTTGGGGACTTGGGCATGGGTCTTGGGTCCTAAGTCAAGACCCAATTGTAATTTCATTTTTTATTTATTTCGTTTTTATTTAAAATTAAAATTCGGATTAATTTTTTATTAATATTATAATACATTTATTCCTAGCCGTTGGAAGTGGTCTGAGGGCTAGTAGTGGCTACTTATTTTAAGCCATAGGGTGGCTGTAGGGGCGGTAGTGTCTACTTATTTTAAGCCACAGGGTGGCTGTAGGTTGGTGGATGCATCCCTTTAAAGGGCCTTGCGGAATCTGCAAATAAATCATTCCGAATTTCCTTCTTTCTCACTTTAAAAAATATGTTCCTCCTCAAATCCTATTTCTGTGCAATACTTGTGTGGTTCTATTCGTTCTCCATTGTGTGCTTCAATCGGACGAACAACGCTGTTGAATCCTGGGGATAGATATCTGAGGCTCGAGACACCACTTGATTAAGTGCGGGCGATATTTCTGTCTTAGGACTGTGTGTCTAATACACACCTTAGCATCCAGATAAGTCGTTATAATTTTATTGTGATCTTAAATTTTCCCGTTTACAAGAACAACAAGTGGTATTATTGGGGAAAGTGGAAATCACTAATTTTTTTAGTGTAATTTCTAAGAAAATGTGTGGAAGATGGTACTTATTTTTAATGGATTTAGTATAGACGGTAAAAGTTTTGACGAGGAGATTGAGGTTGTTTAAGTTAAGAGCAAAGATTTTGTGATATCATTCATAGCTTAGCCTATCAGTCACTATCTATAGGATATGGAGTGGGTGAAATGGTTGTATTTTCAAGCAGATTTATTTTAAAAGTGGGAAAAATGATGCAAGAAGCAACATGCATATGGAGAAATATTTTCTTAAATAGAAAGAACTGGGAAGTTATTATGAATTGGGGTATATTTGAGAAAATTTTCATATAAAGATCTATTCTGCAGTAAGGAAAACTTGGATATTAAGGCGAAGTATACTTATCTTGCTTTATATTTGCTTTGCTATGGCTTTTTCACTCTTGCATGTCCATTTGTATGTGTTGGAATAGGCCTTGGTAGATGGTTGCTTTTGCATTGATGTTTTTGTGATGGATCTTCTATTTATTAGGCATCTGGGATTATTGAAGTCAAATTGATCCTATTTTGAGTGATTTGTCTTGATCTTGTTCTAAACTAGGGATGGCAATTCGTGTGCGTCGTGTCGTGTTCGGGTCGTGTCATGTCGGGTTCGTGTCAAGTATTAGTCAATCCTAACCCGACCCATTTAACTAATCGTGTCAGATGAGCAAACACTAACCCGACCTATTTATTATCGTGTCGTGTTCGGGTTAACCCGCATAACCCATTAAGTAAAATATAAAATAATTTTTTTATTCTCTCTTAACCAATCATACCAATCATAGGCCTACAATAACTTAAATTTAATTAATTTCAACTTCTTTCAACACATAAATAATTTATCATCCGATTCTCCATGAATTTTATAGAATGCCTATCAAGATATATAAATTATCTAATATATTCTCCATAAAATACGAGTTAAGCGGGTCTATTCGTGTCATTTTTGAGTTATACGTGTTTGACCTTAGTCCAACCCGTTTATTATTCGTGTTGGCGGGTCGTGTCATATTCGGGTTCGTGTCAAGAAATCGTCAACCCAAACCCGCTAACTTCATGTCGAGTTCGTGTCGGGTTATCGTGTCGTGTCAAAAATTGCCACCCCTATTCTAAACGATGCTTTTGGAGTGGTTCCACAGTGTTCTCGGAGGTATAGCTTGATCTGGTTCTACATGGTTTTTTTTAAGGGATTATTCTGAGAACTATTCCCTTGATGTGTTTTCCAATTCAAAATTGAATCTTTGGCAGCTTTTAAGCTTTCTCCATGGTTTGATTTCTTCTTGAAATGGGAGTTCATGATGGTTTAAAGGTTCCATCTTATGACCTCTATTTAGTTTATTTTTTAGGCTTGTTGGCATTGGATCTGGTTTTGGTTCGATCTTGCCTTGGTATGAGGTTATTCTGTGATGGGTTATTTGAGAAGCTCGACTTGTGTTCAGCTTTATTGATGGTGTCAAGGGGAAGTTTGGTTTTTGTATTCTTCTTCTTTCGCTCTTCTTGCTTAGGTTTTTGTTTTGTGAGAGAAGTTTAGTTGATATAGGGTTTGGCTATGGTGCAGATTTTGGCTGATGAGGTTTCTCGCTCTTTCTTTCGCATGGAAGATGAGTTTATTTGGTTTCGATGTCTACCACTTGTTTTGTTGATTACTTATGTTTTGGTAGATGTTGCCTTCTGACTGGCCTTAACTTTGGTGTTATACATGTTATTTCTACTATTTATAAATAACAATTGTACAGAATTATGAACAATTAAAATAATGACAGAATAGAAACAGAATAATAGAAATGAAATACTTACTAGAATTTGCAGAAATAATAATAATAATTAGAAAGAAATCCGAGCCCTGTTCAACAGTCTCCTTAAGACAAAATTATTCCTCCAACGTGCTTGAGTTTAATGAATAATTGCCTCCCAAGATAGAACGAATTTTCGGATTTAATCAAGCAGCACAACAATGAATAATCCCAGCGAACACAATTTCTGTGTTTGTACTCAACAGAACCAAGAACATGCAATGCAGAAATGAAGAAAATAATTTTCTGGGCAGAGGAAATAATGCAGTAGCAATTTCGGAATTTTTCAGTAGTTAAAACTGAGGGGGTAACATTTTATTTATAGTAAATGTCTTGACTGTTGGGAACAGTCAAAACCGAAATTAACTGTCAAAGCAGTTAATTTGGTTAACTGCTGACTCTTGAAATTAACTGATTATCAGTTAATTAAAGATTAATTAATTCCGTAATTAATTAATTAAAGCCCAGAAAGTTAATTAGATTCGGCCCAAAAATTTAAGAATTTTTATAAGCCCAAGCCCGAGCCCGAGCCCGAGCCCGAGCCCGAGCCGAGCCGAGCCGGCCGGACGGACGGACGCGCGCGCGCGCGCGTGTGGACTTTTGACCGAAAGTCAACCCGAGCATAGCTTAGGTCATCTCCCCTTCAAAGAGTTGGGATACCCCCAAGGCATCCAAGCCTTAGTCCATACTTGGGGTGTTATTAACTCATCAAAATTCCACTACTCTTCCAATGTGGGACAAGAGTTAAAACACACCCAATTCATTAACTTTCATTGCTTTGTGAGTCACTTTGGGGACATAATTATCATTCATAACTTATTGAAATTGGACATATGAATATACTACGTTAATCTCCTTGCGGAGGTGAACGCGTTCGTATATGGTCCCACAATTTCCGTAGTGTGGGTCCCACCTAAATTTGAGCTCAAAGTTGCTCAAAAATCTGTCCAGAAAAATCTGGACAGCTTTAAATACCCATTTATATTCCAATTTTCCAACAATCCCCCACATGAATGATATATCGCTATAAATAAAACAAAACAGATGCTGATGCAGATGCAGACACAGGTTGAGTAAAACTGAAGACTTATTGCATCGGGAGAAGTAGCCTAGTGGCCTTGAACTTTCCTTAGTGATATACTATCGGATTTACTTGGTTAATCAGTAGACTTCACGTCCTTGAACCGTCAACCGTTTTTGTAAACCTAGACAACAGTATTCACACAACAATTCTTCAACACAGTTGGTTCTCACGTTTGTGTTCATTTTGGCCGTGAACACCACTTTGTTCCGTAAGTATTTTAGAGAATATGCCTTTCATTATTCTCATAGAAGTGGCCCCCTTCTTAGTTACGTAGGTGACTTCCATAAAGAGTATTCTGCAATACCCCACTTAGACGTACTAAGATATAGATGTCATTAAAAGCATAACTTATCCTAATTTCGCGGCAGATATGCACTGTCTCATCTTTGGAATGGATAGGATTAAATATCCTCCAGTGCTTACTGAATACAACGTAGTTCGGTTTGCCCATTGAACCTAGATCTTGGGATCTCCAGTCAGCTAGGTTGGGTTGCCACTATATTGATTCTTATTTATTTATAGGCTTTAGACCCATTCCTCTCGATGATCTTTCAACTTGCTCTCGGTTTAAACCTTTCGTTAGTGGATCCGATATATTATCTTTTGACTTTACATAGTCAATTGTGATAATTCCGTTTGAGAGAAGTTGTCTAACGGTATTGTGTCTACGACGAATATGTCGTGACTTTCCGTTATACATGTGATTTTGTGCTCTTCCAATCGCTGATTGGCTATCGCAATGTATACATATTGCGGGCACAGGTTTAGACCAATTTGGAACATCCTCTAAGAAATTTCGAAGCCATTCAGCTTCTTCTCCAGCTTTGTCTAGTGCAATGAATTCAGATTCCATTATTGATCTAGCAATGCACGTTTTTTTTGAGGATTTCCAAGATACGGCTGCACCTCCGAGGGTAAACACATACCCACTCGTAGACTTAGAGTCTTTTGTATCAGATATCCAATTTGCATCGCAATGTCCTTCAAGAACAGCTGGATATTTTGAGTAATGCAATCCATAGTTTTGAGTATATTTTAAATAACCCAAAACTCTCAATATTGCTTTCCAGTGATCTCTTCCTGGATTACTCGTAAATCGACTTAGCTTACTTATTGAGTATGCTATGTCCGGTCGCGTACAGTTCATGACATACATTAAACTGCCGATAATACGAGAATATTCTAGTTGAGATATGCTTTCACCATTATTTCTTGCTAGATGTAAATTTACATCTACAGGTGTCTTGGTAGGACTAATATCATACTTCTTGAATTTTTCAAGAACTTTCTCAATGTAATGAGATTGAGATAATATAAGTCCATCCGATGTTCTAGAAATTTTAATTCCTAATATAACATCGGCGATTCCCATATCTTTCATGTCAAATCTACTACTCAACATTTGTTTTGTAGTTTTGACAATTTCCAAGTTACTACCCATGATAAGCATATCATCAACATAGAGGCATACAATGACATATCCATTATGAATGTATTTAAAGTAAACACATTTATCGCATTCATTAATTTTGAAACCATTTGATAACATTGCATTATCAAATTTTTCATGCCATTGTTTAGGTGCTTGTTTTAATCCATATAGTGATTTAACAAGCTTACATACTTTTCCTTCTTGTCCGGGAGCTTTGAACCCTTCAGGTTGCTCCATATAAATTTCCTCGTCTAGTTCACCGTTTAAGAATGCAGTTTTTACATCCATTTGATGTATTTCAAGTCCATTAATAGCAGCTATTGCTATTAACATCCGAATGGACGTTATTCTTGTTACCGGTGAATATGTGTCGAAGTAATCCAACCCTTCCTTTTGCCTATAGCCTTTAGCTACAAGTCTATCTTTATATTTATCAATTGATCCATCGGCCTTCAATTTCTTTTTGAAGATCCATTTATAACCTAACGGTTTTGAACCTGGTAGAAGATCCACTAGTTCCCATGTATGATTTTGTAATATGGATTCAATTTCACTATTAATTGCTTCTTTCCAATTGGAAGCATCGGGTAAGGATATAGCTTCTTTATACGATTGAGGTTCATTTTCTAACAAATATGTTAGAAAATCCGGACCAAAAGAAGTCGAGGTTTTTGCTCTTTTACTACGTCTTGGTTCATCCTCTATTGATTCAATAGGTTGATGAGTACCACTTGTAGTAGCTTGATATGTCCTTTTAGGAGGACCAGATTCTCGGGTCATGCTATACGGGAATTCATTTTCAAAAAATGAAGCATCCCTCGATTCAATAACCGTATTTACATGAATGTCCGAAATCTTAGATTTACAAACTAGAAATCGATATGCACTGCTATTAGTAGCATAACCGATGAATACACAATCCACGGTTTTTGGCCCTATTCTTACCTTTTTAGGTTTAGGAACCATCACTTTGGCTAAGCACCCCCACACTCGTAAATATTTATAGGAAGGTTTTCGACCTTTCCATAATTCATAAGGTGTCTTATGAGTCTTTTTGTGAGGTACTTTATTGAGAATGTAATTAGCAGAAAGTAAGGCTTCCCCCCACAAATTTTGTGGAGCTCCTGAACTTAATAACATTGAGTTCATCATTTCTTTCAAAGTACGGTTTTTGCGTTCAGCAACACCATTCGATTGAGGAGAATAAGGAGCGGTTGTTTGATGAATAATCCCATTTTCAGAACAAAATTCCTCAAATGGATATTCATATTCACCTCCTCTATCACTTCTAATAGCCTTTATCGTTTTGCTTAATTGATTCTCAACTTCATTCTTATATTGTTTAAATGCATTAATAGCCTCATCTTTACTATGTAACAAATATACATAGCAATATTTTGTGCAATCGTCAATAAAAGTAATAAAATACTTTTTTCCACCTCTAGTTTGAACAAATTTTAAATCACAAATATCGGTGTGAATTAAATCTAAAGGTTCAGTTATCCTTTCAATAGAATGGAAAGGTAATCTAGCTAATTTAGATTCTACACAAATTTCACATTTATGATTTTTATCAATATTGAATTTTGGCAAAAATTCCAAGTTAATTAATCTACGCAATGTATCAAAATTAACATGTCCCAATCTAGCATGCCAAATATTAGATGACTCAATCAAATAAGAAGAACTAGCAACTTCATTCATAGAAACAGATGTTTTAGAGGTTACAGTAAGAACATTCAGTTTAAAGAGCCCCTCATTTAGGTAGCCCTTTCCTACATACATGTCATTTTTAGACAACACAAAGCGATCCGACACAAACACAAGCTTGAAACCATTCTTAGTAAGGAGAGATCCAGAAATCAGATTCTTTCGGATGTCAGGCACTTGAAGAACATTGTTAAGAGTAAGTTCTTTTCCAGAAGTCATTTTCAAAGCAATCTTTCCTTGTCCCACCACCTTAGAAGTGGAAGAATTTCCCATAAAAAGGTTCTCCTCATTTTCCAAAGGCTTATAGGTGGAGAACATCCATTTGTTTGCACAAATGTGTCGTGTGGCTCCAGTGTCCACCCACCATTCCTTGGTATTTCCAACCAAGTTGCATTCAGAGACAACGGCAGAAAGATTCATATCCGCCAAATCATTGGTGATATGATCACCCTCAGTCACATTTGCTTGAGAGTTATTTTTATTTTGCTTCTTAGGCTTACGACACTCACTTGAACGGTGTCCCGGTTTACCACAATTGTAGCATTTGCCTTTGAACTTTTTCTTGTTATGTTTAGAAGTGCCTTCCCCATCATATTTTCGTTTGTTCTTTTTAGGACCTTCAACGACATGTACCTTTGTTTCCATCGGATTCTTCCCACTTTTCTTTTGAGATTCACGGTTGTCTTCTTCGATTCTTAGCCGGACCACCAACTCCTCCACATTCATCTCCTTACGCTTGTGCTTGTTATAGTTTTTGAACAAAGTCCAAGAAGGTGGCAACTTTTCAACAATTGCAGCAACTTGGAAAGTTTCACTGATTGACATTCCTTCAGCATGAATGTCGTGGAGGATCACTTGGAATTCTTGCACTTGCGAGATCACAGATTTAGAATCAACCATTTTGAAGTCCAGAAAACGCCCAACGATAAATTTCTTCATCCCAGCATCTTCAGTTTTATACTTCTTTTCCAAGGAATTCCATAATTCCTTGGAAGTTTTGATAGTGCAATAGACATGGTACAAAGTCTTGTCCAAGTAGGCCAAAATATAATTTCGGCATAGGTAGTCCGAATGCTTCCAAGCATCGACAGCAACAACCTTTTCAGCATCATCTCCCTCTTGAATAGAGGGGCAATCTTCATATACAAACCTGCCCAGTTGGCAGGTAGTGAGATAGAAGTACATTTGTCCTTGCCAACGTTTGAAGTCAGCCCCAATGAACTTTTCAGGTTTCTCCCCGTGTGGCATAGATACGGGTGCAGTCACACTTGTGTTGGTGACAATCAGTTTCGTAGGAGTAGTGTTCGTACTTTGTGATTCCATTTCTGTTACAAAAACAGAATTTTAATCAAAACAGAATACAAAATTCTGTGCACCAATTTCCTCCAAATATAATTCACAATAAATGAATTCCAAAAGAATTCAAATAATAATTCAGAATAAAAGTGTAATATAAACAGAATTCCGTACAAAACAGAATACAAAATTTTAAAATCTGTGTCACACTAATTTTTAATAATAAAAAGAATTCCGTACAAAACAGAATTATAATTTAAGAAAAAAAATTTAGATAAACAGATTTTAACAAGAGTACACAAATAAAATTTTATTTTCTAAAACAGAATATAAAAACAGTATAGAAACTAATTTCTATAACAAAACTGTTTTACTAATTTCTACAATAAAGCAGTAATTTAATTCATTTTTTCCGTCAAAACAGATTTATTTCTAACAAATAAATTTCTGTAATAAAAAAAAACTGTACACTAAAAATAGTAGAACTAAATAATTTTGTCTTAAGATTGTTATTTCTACTATTTATAAATAACAATTGTACAGAATTATGAACAATTAAAATAATGACAGAATAGAAACAGAATAATAGAAATGAAATACTTACTAGAATTTGCAGAAATAATAATAATAATTAGAAAGAAATCCGAGCCCTGTTCAACAGTCTCCTTAAGACAAAATTATTCCTCCAACGTGCTTGAGTTTAATGAATAATTGCCTCCCAAGATAGAACGGATTTTCGGATTTAATCAAGCAGCACAACAATGAATAATCCCAGCGAACACAATTTCTGTGTTTGTACTCAACAGAACCAAGAACATGCAATGCAGAAATGAAGAAAATAATTTTCTGGGCAGAGGAAATAATGCAGTAGCAATTTCGGAATTTTTCAGTAGTTAAAACTGAGGGGGTAACATTTTATTTATAGTAAATGTCTTGACTGTTGGGAACAGTCAAAACCGAAATTAACTGTCAAAGCAGTTAATTTGGTTAACTGCTGACTCTTGAAATTAACTGATTATCAGTTAATTAAAGATTAATTAATTCCGTAATTAATTAATTAAAGCCCAGAAAGTTAATTAGATTCGGCCCAAAAATTTAAGAATTTTTATAAGCCCAAGCCCAAGCCCGAGCCCGAGCCCGAGCCCGAGCCGAGCCGGCCGGACGGACGGACGCGCGCGCGCGCGCGTGTGGACTTTTGACCGAAAGTCAACCCGAGCATAGCTTAGGTCATCTCCCCTTCAAAGAGTTGGGATACCCCCAAGGCATCCAAGCCTTAGTCCATACTTGGGGTGTTATTAACTCATCAAAATTCCACTACTCTTCCAATGTGGGACAAGAGTTAAAACACACCCAATTCATTAACTTTCATTGCTTTGTGAGTCACTTTGGGGACATAATTATCATTCATAACTTATTGAAATTGGACATATGAATATACTACGTTAATCTCCTTGCGGAGGTGAACGCGTTCGTATATGGTCCCACAATTTCCGTAGTGTGGGTCCCACCTAAATTTGAGCTCAAAGTTGCTCAAAAATCTGTCCAGAAAAATCTGGACAGCTTTAAATACCCATTTATATTCCAATTTTTCAACAATACACGCATGATTTTATTTGTTGGCCTTCTAATGCGTGGATTCCCATGCATTCTTGGATCGGATTGAACGTTTGGCATAAGCTATTGTTTGGGGGCTTTTGTTTATTTGGGTACTTGTTGTTTGAGTTCAATTGTTTTGGACCGTTTGTGTTTGTGTTGGGTTTTTTATTTTGGGCTGATTTTGGGTTTTGTCTGTATTCTTTACATCATGTTGCCAATGTTTAGTTATGTGTCTTCTTTATATTTTGTTCAGTTTTTCCAGTTAATTAAATCACATTTCACCAAAAAAAAAGATATTCAAAATCCTAAAAACTAATGTTAAAGAAGATATATAATTAAGTATAAACATGCACTAAACAAATTAGCAGGGATAAAATAAGTTTATGGAATTTATGATGACGAAGTCATAAGGAAGAAAATACTTACATTTCTACCTAAAATGAAGGAAACATTTGAATATTTAAAGATAGTCAAAGGAAAAAAAAGATAGTGTTGGAAATGATATGGGAATATCTAGACAAGTATCTGGAAGCAAAAAAATATGAGATAGAAGAGTTAATAGGAAAAATACTTGTTAATTGATTGGATAGCCTGTCAATTATGTTTCAACAAACCTATAAAAACAAATGACTATTTCTCTATGGAGAACCAATTACCCAGAACACCCTAATCATAAGCATACTGGAAAAAGTACTCAATGTTTACTTTGCTAGCTCTCGAAGAAATGAATTCACAGGAGCACATGACCACTATAATTTATCAGTATTCGATGAATTCCATGAACCCAATGAGAATAGTAATCTTATAGGAGAGACAACAGACGGAACTACATTTGCAATACAACGTTAAAAGTATTGAATTAACAAAACAACATTGAGAAAAGTTAAATTTTTGTCTTAAAAATTGCGAAATTCATAAACCTTCTAGTGGGGTGAATGTTATATTACTATCTATAAATAAAAAGGAAAATTGTAGATTTATGACTTTTGGAATTTTTAGAATATATATTTGTTATATATTCCAATATCTAGTAAGTTAAGATTAATAAAATCCAGTATCATAGACAACATGTCATTTCTTATTTAATAATTTCGAGCACGATAATAAACTACTAAAAAAAATCAAAGTAAAACTAATACAAAATTTCAATTAAAATGAATTTTAATCAAATTAAAACAATTACATTTAAGGCTTTTTATTAAATAAGAAAACAAGGTGGAACAAATTAATTGATAAAACAAGAGGAGAAATAAAAACAATGAAAATGAAAATGAAAAAAGGAATAAATTCACAAACCTATTGTAAGTTGAACCAGAAGGAAATCAACAGCTTAATTTTTTTTTTTATCTTTCGAGGTGATAATATCAATTAATATGGTTGTTAATCTTCAAAGACATATATAATATGATTTATAGAATCATCAGTTGTTTGTGAGGTAAAGTTCAAGTGGATGTACAGGTAAGAATGATTGAATGCTCTGATATCAATTTGATAGCGTAAATACATGTCCTCGGCAAGGATGGTCACAAACAAAAATTCTATTTTTGTATTTTTCAATTTAAAAGTTCGAGCATACAAAACAAATTTTAATGTTTGAACTTTTGAACAAAATTCTCCTAATTAAACTTAGCACCAATTAAACCATTTTAGTGAAAACTGATTTGCCAAATTTTATCTTTTTACCCTAAATCATGCATATAGGTGATAGAAGATAAAATAAATAAATCAAACCACAAGATGTAGATGTACGAGGAAACCACTAAGGGAAAAAACCTCAAACGATCCAGCTAGACAATCACTATGACATGATTTTACAAAGCATAAATAGTAGAATTACACAACGACTCGATAACCGCTACAAAACTTGACGCTTTTCTATATTCAACCACTCCTCGATAGTGCAACACATTATTCCACCCTCACAAGTGTCCATAACACACGGATCCACGTGCACCTCAGTATCGACCGATGCAACCCAGCAACCATCTACGATTCGAAATACGAAATCCACCACTTCTTCACTGCGATCAACACGTACAAGGTCCACTGCATGTAAACGGTTTCTCTCAAGATTAAAGAAACAAACAAGGTGCCCAACCAAACAAGATCTCAAAGTGTATTATTTTTTAATCTTAGATCTTGAAAAACAAGGGGTGAAACTTTGGGAGATGGACTTTTATAAACAAGTCTATTTTTCGTTTTTGTCAAAAGTCCTTTTTCAATCTGAGTCTAAAATGCCTTTTATAAATTTTTGAGGCGACGGCTTGTTCGAACGACATTGAGGCTCGTTCAAATGAGATAAGCCACTCATTAGAACCAAACAGAGTTTAGTTTGAACGAGAAGGCTTTGTCGTTTGAACATGCTTTAAACGGCCTTCGAACGAGTCAAAATAGTACGCCCTAGTTCGATGTTCATTTGATGTAGACTTCTAACAAGCCTTCGAACGAGATGGACCAGTCATTCAAATGATAAGGTGTTCTGGTTTGAACGAGGTAAGCGAAAAATTATATTTTTAAATAAAATAGTACGTTTCAGATTTTAAAAAAAATGAACGCAAGAAAATATTTTCAAAAATATTTCCAAGCAATTTTAAATAAAACATAACACCCTTAATAAAATATTCCAAGGACTTATTGCGAGATCCTCGGTATATGTGAACACAAACTTGGCACGGTAAATACGACTTATAATATCTACTCTTTGAAGCTTGGCCGCTACGTCTTCATCGAACAATGTCATAGGCTCATGTGATTACAAAGATATAAGTCTATCCTATGACTCAAATGTTTTGTTTGAAATTATGCCAATTACTTACAAATTGACTTGATTGCAAATTCGTCCTTAAAAATCTCCCCCTTTGGCTATTCTAGGACAAAACCAAAACAAAAATCCTATGGGCCGTCAAGCTCTCTAAGGAAAAAGAGTACAGACGCTGGACAAACATACAAACATGAGTAACTTTGCTTTGCTTGAAAACTTTGCCGCATTGATGTAATCCCTCACATTTAAACACACCTTCAAACGCAAAGAGAATATAACAAGTATAAATCTTCAAATGAATAATCATCTAACAATATCTAAATAATTTCACCCTTGATACGACGTCTCCCCCTAAGATAAAGATATCCTAATCATGCAAATGAAAATACCATTTCTATCCCTTTTTGTTTAGGAATAGACAATAAAGATTGCATAAATAAATACTATCTAAAACCGAATCTCTCCCTAAATAAGTGATCGTAAGATGCCAATTTATAAAAAAAATGATACCACAATTAAGTTAGAGGAGAAGGGAATAAAATCATGCAATGGTGTAAAGTGTAGCAAACACACAACATGGCAACTCAAGCATAAATAATCCAAAAGATCAAGCATGTGATAAATATGGACTAAATATAAGCCGCAAAGACTCAAAACACAATACCATATATAATATATGCAAAATATATAAATGAAAATTCGGCACACATATAGGTATATACGACCAAACAACACGACATAAATACATAAGCTTTACACACTAGTAATGTATCGATGTGTCTAAACATGTGGGATGGAATGAATGGGCGTGAACTAGATACTAATGAATTATTACCCAAATACTCAAATATGTTCAAGAAGTTCTAATTCATCGCAAAACTTTATCAAATTAAGCTTTTGCCTCAAGTGACAAGATAAAGTGAATTTAATTAACAAAACAAGTACAATGCACACAAGCCTAGAGTATTGATGATTCTACAAATCAATAGCGTCATGACAAAATAAGCATACTATGATTCATTATGCAAATCCGTGGATCTTCAACCAAACTCCCTCAAAAGATAAACATATCTCATATTTTCTATTATTTTTTTCTTTATTCTTTTGAAGTTATCTATTTTTGAATGATCAAACAAACTAAAGTATGCTGGCCCCCTTTTGGCAATTTTTTTTTGTTTTTATTGCCTTTATATTTTTCTTGGGTTCTTTTCAACGATGGCTTTCATGCAAGGTGAACCTGCCTTTCGCAGCCATTTTCCGTGTACACTCATATTTCTCCAATATTAAAATAATATATTCTCACGGACAATGGTTCTTACATGCACAAATTTCCCTAGTCATATAAAGATATAAATGACAAAATTTATGAGAGAACATCTCACCAAACTCAAATATACATAGTAAAGTTAAAATTTAACAAGCTCGTGCATATGTGTGTGGAGGCTTATCAAAATTCGAATCCATAAACCAAATCAAGTTCGAAATAACTCCATAAACATGGTTAAGATCAATCTAAGTATTTAAAGTCGTAACCAAATGTCCTAGCCACATGAAGATTGCAGAGTGAATTGGATTCAAACACACCAATATACCACACCAAATGTGTAAAACTAAAATACACAATAACCTAAAAATCTTTTTATATTTTTAAATAAATTATCAAAATAAAATCTTTTTATATTTTTCAAATATGACTCAATAAAAATTGAAATACAAAAAATACACATGTCATAACCCTAACAAACATATATCATGAAGCACAACTAGAGTATGACAAACAAAATCTTAAAAGCAATCATCCATAAGATAGTATGTGATGAGTCATCAACTAGTCTAACATCTAGCACCTCTAAAACATGGGACTCAGTACCATCACTACTGAAACTACTCGAGTCTTTTAAATCATATTTTAACTTTAAAATTTAGACTCTTTCAATTTTACGAACCCCTTCATATTTTCAATCATTCCTAAAAGTTTATCTCGTTCACCCTCAATGCAAGCGAACTTATCTCTAAGAGTCTTCTTACGTGCCATAAAATCATTAATTATTTTATCATTATCCTCAATGGCACAAACAGAAAGCCTAGAATTTTTAAAGTCATCTACTTCTTTCTTTAAAAATTGGACTCTATAATCACTTTCTTTCTGGACACTTCCAAAGCTTTAAGATCACGAATTATGTCCACGAGCTTCCCAAGAAGAATATCTCTTTGAGTTTGAATATTTTTGCAAAAAATTTAGTTTAGCTTTAAAACAAAAAAAATATTTTTCAAGAATTTTAATTATTTTTGCAAACATAAAATTCAAATGAGAAAAATTTTCAGCACGGTTAGGAAGCTCATTAAACTCCACTCGAATATCAAACTCATCATCACTAAACACATCGGATAACTTATCTCTATTGAAATCCATCGAGAGAAACAAAATAAGAGAGAGGGAATAATAACCACCCTAAATCAAACAAACAAGGATCTACATGATAACTTAGTGTATCAGGTCTGATACCACTTATAAGGGTAAGAATAACTGAATGCCCTGATACCAATTTGAGAGCATAAATAAATGTGCTCAGCAGGGATGGTTATAAACAAAAATTCTATTTTTGTATTTTTTAATTTAAAAGTCAAAGCATACAAAACCAATTTTAAAGTTTGAACATTTAAACAAAATTCTTCTAATTAACTTGGCACTAATTAAACCGTTCTTTGAAAATCGATTTACCAAATTTTATCTTTTTACCCTAAATCATGCATCTAGGTTATAGAAGATAAAATAAATAGATCAAACTACAAGACGCAGATTTACAAGGAAACCACTATGGGAAAAAACCTTGGACGGACCAGACAGACAATCACTATGATGTGGTTTTACAAAACATAGACAATAGACTTAAACAACGACTCGATAACCGCCACAAGTCTTGACGCTCTTCTATCTTCAACCCCTCCTCCATAGTGCAACTCAGGAGTCCACCCACATAAGTGTCCAATGACCACGAATCCACGTGCACCTCGGTATCCACCGATACATCTTAACAACCGTCTATAATTCAAAATATGAAATCCACCGCTTCTTCACATACGAAGTCCACCGCACGAAAATAGGTTCTCTGAAGATGAAACAAACAAACAAGGTACCCAAATAAGATCTCAAAGCATATGATTTATGAATTTGGGATCTTGAAAAATAAAGGGTGAAACTTTGGGAGATGGAACTTTTGTAAACATGTATGTTTTTCATTTTCATCAAAAGTCCTATTTCAATTTGAGTCCAATGCCTCTTACAAATTTTCATGGCCGCGGCTCATTCGAACGAGATGAGACATTCGTTAGAGAAAAATAAAGTTTCGTTTGAATAACCAGGCTTTATAGTTTGAACAAGCTTCAAAAAACCTCATGACGAGTCAAAATAGTATGCCCTCGTTCGATGTTCATTTAATGTAGACTCCTAAAGAGCCTTCAAATGAGATGGACATGTTGTTCGAATGAGAAGGTGTTCTCGTTTAAACGAGGTCAGCAAAAAAATAAATTTTTAAATAAAACTATACGCCTTAAATTTAAATAGAATAAACTTAGAAAAGTATTTTAAAAAAAATGTTCCAACCAATTTTAAATAAAACATTACACCCTTAATAAAACATTCCAAGGACTCATAACTTATATACATTCATACCTATGAGATACTTAGTATATGGGAAGACAAACTTGGCACGGTAAATATGACTTAGAATCTTTGAAGTTTGGTCACTACGTCTTCATCAAATAATGACATAGGCTCATGGAATTACGAAGATACAAGTCTTTCATATGACTCAAACGTTTTGTCTGAAATTATGCTAGTTACATACAAATTGACTCGGTTGGAAATTTGTCCTTACAATGGAGTTGTGATTGTTTGGAAGATTGTTAACGGATCTTAATTTTTAAAGACATTGAGTTCAAATGAAGTTGGTATTATTGGGAATTTTAAAGAGATTGAGATAAGGTATGTTTGCAAGCTCTGTTTTGGAGAGAAAATAAAGAAAATAAGGGAAAAGTGTTTCATTTTCTTCGTTTGTGAGTTTAAATAGGAGAGAAAGGAAACACTTTCTATCATTAGGGAGTTTAAAAGGAGAGAAAATAAAGAATTTTTTTTTAAAAACTTTCTCTTCAAAACATTCTTTCCAGATCAGAAAGAAATTGAGTGAATGAATTTTTTTAAGAATTTTACCTTCTTTCTCTTAAAAGATTATTTTCCTCCCAACTTCCAAACAACAATAAATAAAGTTGTTTTGTCTCATCTCCCGAACTCCAAAACAAATGAAGGAATATTAATTTCTCTTTTATTATTTTCTCTTCTCTCTTATTAATTTTTAATTCTATTCTCTTATCTCATAAACTCCCAAACATAGCCTAAGAGTTTGAATTCAGTTTGGTATTGGTTAGGGTAGTTGGGTAGTTCTTTAACTAGTGGAGTGAGAATAAGGAATTGAAGAGAAGAATACGCTCAAATCTATAAAATTTTCGTTGTGTTCACAAACAAAACGAGTCAAATAGGGCTACATTCTAATTTGACTCAAAAATTTATAACACCTTAAATGCTAAATTAAAATCAGCCTAATTAGTTAGTAAACAAGCTTGAACGGGCTTTATGGTGAGTTATGCTCAAGCGCACACCGAGCAACTTGGACTGATTTTCAACCTAATGAGTATATATATATATATATATATATATATATATATATATATATATATATATATATATATATATATATATATATATATATATATATATATATGTTTATTTTGTGAGAAAATGTAATATTTTATGAGAAAATGTAGTCAAAATATATATATATTCTTACAATCTTCCACTTGGTTTATTTTGTGAGAAAATGTAGTCAAAATAAATATAATATATATATGAATAAAATATTTCATCTGGCACTACATAACTTGACTAAAATCATAAAATAATAACAAATGTGTGAGTACGATAAGAAATCAACAAGAGAGCTCTTGTATCTACTTTTTGTCATAAACTAACAAACAATATCACAATACCAATGTATACAAAGGTAGTGAACCAAAAGTAATAGGATTAAATATGATATAATCATGTAGACATCTTATTTACTCACTAAACATCATATTCCATTTTTGACTAAAATGTTGACAAGATATAACATATAACATCTTATCCCCTGTCTCATTTCTTTGTAAATTATGACAAGATCTCGCACATTGATTCTTCCCTTTAATAAAATAAGAGAATTCCTATTTTTTTGTCATGAATGGACAAAGTAGAGATAACACAATTTATCTACAAGGATACAATGACACAACTTATAGGTAATTGAGTTAAGTGAAAAATGCAATAGAGTAGGTATGCTAAACATCACAATGAATGTAAATGATATAATTGTTAACATGATATGAATCAAAAAGTATATGTGGAGACATTAAGAATTAAAATATGATAATAAGGGAAAAGTATATATAATTACAAAATATATCCAAGATCTATACATGATGTGTACTTAACATCCACAAAATATATATATCAATTACCATAAAGAGTTTAAGACTATAAACAAATTGAAAGAACTAAATCCCAATCCTAACGTTGAAAAAAAAATCTCCCAAACAAAGTCTATATGGAAAAACATATCATCACCATGTTACTCATATTTATCATCATATTCTTATTCATACCCTCACTCATTTTCTAATTCATCCTCCCCCTCACCATCATGATCACTATCACTCACGTCATACTCATTCCTCAAAATCAAACTTATTCATATTCATTCCTTCGTAATGTATCAATACTTAGGTGTTTGTGTGATCATGCAACAATTTGCAGATAAAATGTCCAAACGGTAAAGATGACATTTTTATTCCCCTACTCCTTGCAATATCATGATGATATTGTAATATTATAAGCAATATCCATTCGTTAGGTAAGTAGAAACAACGCACACAAAATAATAATATTTTCAAATGAAGTCCATTCCTACTCTATGTGATGACAATAAATATGCAGCTCAACACCAACTGCAAAGAGGGATTGAGGATAACGTCACATTCTTAATAAACTGAATGTTTGGGGAAAGTTACTAGTATTGTTCAATCACATAAAAGTTTGTGAACCGAGTACAATTGTTTGGGTCAAAACCGATGCATTTTTTTTTGTTACAGTGGCAACTATAACGACTGGACATGCAAAGAGGCACCCAAGTTAGGAACTTAGTTTGGTTTAGCCATATATATCAAGGTTTAAACAAATATATCAACTAAAGAGGAAACTAATACTATTTTTATATAAATGAGATATAAAATCTCATTATTGATTAAAAGAATCAAACCGATCATTAACTCGAGCCACATACTGAACACAAGAAATGGTAGAATAAATCATAATTATACCAAATTCATAAGACTTACCCTCAAGATGGATTAAAGTCTCAAGGTATGTAAAAATATAACTATCGTGGACTAAAAATCCATAAACTAAGATCAAAATTAACCTACAAATATCCTAAGAATAAGGTCTACAAACTTTAATTAAATATTCAAATGGGTAGAGGATTGAGCAAGATAAAGGAAGAGTCTAAAATCTCTAAAGATATAAACTTAGGGAGATATAAAGTTTAAGAGAGAGAGAGAGAGAGGCAATTTTGTGGTTAGGTCTTAAGTGAAAAGGCATTTGCAAAAATAATAATAGAATTGCATTGTGACAACTACCCTAGATTCATTTTAGCAATGTTGAGATAATTGGACACGAACAATGTTCAGTGCGATGATATAAAACTTATGTTGATCGCAGGCAACATACGTGAGATTCAATTTTGAAGAAAATTATTCTTAAATTAGGCTTGATTAATGATCAGAACATATGCGACATAGTATCACAATCAATGATAATGATTATATCAAATAATATAAACAAAATGAACTGCCATTGAAGGCTTAAGGATTTTGTAACATCAATAAATAGAGTATATAAGGCATAACTCACCTGATAGATAAAAATGTACCTAATGAGCATTTATTGGCGATATTAAAGAGAAGGATCAATTGTAATAATTTGTATACTCCAACTTAGGGTTGATCAGGTCCCAGGATTAAAATATACATATGCTAAAATAGTTTAAATACTATTTCATCATGTAAAGAAATAATAGAAATATGGTATGACAATATATAGAGTGCGAAATGATAAACCTCAAACAAAAAGATTGAATCATCACCAAAATTGTGCTTTTGAATATCAATAGTATCATCATCCACAATAGAAAAAATAGTCCATATCTAGTCTCAACAACCAAGTCTAAGTACTAAAATGAAAGATACGTTAAATTAAGTCACCACTCATACAAGCCAACTAAAAGGAGTATAACATGTGCATATTAAAACTAGATGATAATGACTCAAAGATAAATAAGGTATTGGATATGTGCTAGCTAGAGTAGGAACTACGCTCACGGTCCATCCCTAGTACCTGAAATGTTCCGCGATATTAAATTAGGTCTGAGAATAGTAAGTTATCAAATCCACATAACTCAAAATTAGTCATAAATATAAAAGGTATCTCCACAAAATGTTTAACCTACAATAATATGTACGTAGTATATAATAGAGCCTCACAAATCTATTTTAATTAACCATTTAATTCTAATAATTAATTAATTTCTTAATTAATTAAATCGTGGCCGCATCCATCCACCAACCAAACTTCATATCATGATTAACATATGGGCTAAATCTCAATTCAACACATTTAGATATGCAAACTATGGGTTTTACATTATCTACAAGTTAAATGAGTGAAGTTATGAATGATTGGCTTTAATTACACATTTACCCTTAAAAAAATTAGTTATTATATATGAAGTACATCTTCCAAACACTAAGGTACAACCTTAATAAGCATATTTCATAAATTTCCATTTTACATAATACTACATGAAGAGTAGTCACCAAGTTACACAAAATTCAAATTGTATCTCATACCAATTTCTAATTACCTGTAAGAAGTATTAAGGATTCACTCTAATTAAATCATTTACTAATTAAACATTAATTATGACTAAACTTATTAATTCCATATCAATTTTTCTATAGATGGAAATTAGATGAACTCAATTTTAGCCCTAGTTTTTAGTTTAGGTAAAAATAACATTTACATTCATGAAAGGATGGGTGTGCAATGATAAGTTGCCTTGAACTAGATAAAAAAATGAACTTGATTTGTTGAGTTGTTGAACCTCTAAAAAAAAACTTGAAGTACCTTAAAATCCTTCTTGATTTTTTTGAATTATTGTAACTCTTCCTCTTAAATTCTAGCCGTCAATCTTGTATTTTAGTTTTGAGGTCTGTTAATAGAGTTTTGGTTGAATTAAATGGAGTGGTTGTAGTTATTTATAGTTCAACTTAGAGAGGAAGATATTTTGAGTGAAAGTCTTAAGTAAAAAGTGAATTTTGCGCTTAAGAAGTAATAAAACAAAACCCATGAGAGTAACTCATGACTAGCCCGTGAACCAGTCGCGAATCAACACACCTGTGATCGCGGGTTGTTTTTACTGCGGTCACATCCATGTAAGGGTGCGATTGTGGCCCATGTCTAGAATCCTAATTCATATCAAATTATATTTTTCCCATGTGAGTAAAACCCCTAAACCCAAATCTTATTATTCTCTCAAAACTAAACTAGCCTTAGGGTTTCTCTCTTTTACCCCACTTATCCATTGTATAGTGTTATAACCTAATCAAGCTATGTCACCCTGTAAAATTAAGAAATTAATCGATCAATTATAAATATAAATGATACGAGAGTTTCATGTCGGACTGGTGGCATATAGGCTTGCCTTATCAGATCATCTACAAAAGATTCATGACATGTTTCATGTATCGTCATTGAAGAAGTATCAGAGGGGTGAGTGGCTTATTGGCACATTCTACTAGAGGAGATTGATTTCCCCCCGACTCTTTATTCTAGGTATGCCTGAATTTCAGGGATGAAATTCATTTTCAAGGGGGGAAGTATGTAACACCCCATAATTTGGAATAGTTATAATTTGACATTTAAATTACACGTGTGTAAGTAATTTAAAGTAAATTGAAAAATAATGTGAATGTGAAATAAAAATTAATTACAATGAAATAAATTAATATTTATGTGATTTAATATTTACTAGTGTGATAAAGTATATAAATTAATGTCAAATGGTATTTACGTCGTAACTGAGTAAACACGACGGGATTTGATAATGTCTCAACCGGTACGCGTGTGAAAGTTATATTAGGTTGAGATGAGATAATTATGATGGGTGACTCAGATGATGATTTCAAGTGCATGGTTGATCCGAAATAGGTCAAAATAGTCAAAATTAAGTACCTAGGGTAGTGATTGGGTTTCAGAGCCTTTTTAGACTAGTCGGGGCTAGTCTATGGGCGCTTTGGTCTTTTTAATGGAAAATGAAGAGGCAATTTTGGGATTTCAATTATATAATGATGAGTAACGTAAGAGAATTAGTCAATTTTCAATTTCAAAGGATTTAGTTGAGTTACACCAAAGGTTAGAGAAAGGGTGAAGAAAAAATAGAAGAAAACTCAAGAATTCTAGAGGATTGAAGAAATTGAAAGGGATTCTGAGATTTTTCATCAAATTCAAACACTATAAATATAAAGGCAAGTGATATCTTCCTACTTATTTATGTGTTCAATTTCAATTCATATCATGATTGGGAATTGATTCTGGATGGAATTCATATACAATTGGGGTTTTTGATAAATGATTACAGAAAAATGTATATATGATTATTTAGGATTGAAATCTGGGATTTGAATCCCACATTGATGAATAAACTATGAATTCGAAAGATTGAAATTGATGAATTGTTATGAGATAGGGAGACTTTTAACATATATAGAAATTTCTTCTAAAATCCATGAAATGATCATATGTAGAGAAAAGTATGTTCAAATAAAACTAATCCATGTTTAAAATTGTTGGGAATTGGATTTTATTAAAGAGTATTGTGTTGGGATTAATGAATTTGGGGTTGAACTTGCTAAAAAATTAAATTGAAACAACTATTTTCAGAAAACTCTTAGGTGTCCATCCACAAGGATGCCAAACATGATTGTCTTTCTAGGTATCGGAGCTGCGACAGATGTGGGATGTTGCGGAATTTGATTTAGTCACTTCTTTTTCATATTCTAGACAAGCTCTTTTAGTATTCGGGCATGTTGCCCATATCAGACGATTTTATTTCATTTTATTTCAGTTTGGAAACTATTGTATGGACGTCATACCGATGGTTTATTTTGTTAAGTCATGCATGTAATAGATTTATCTTTGCAAACTTGTTATGTGATTGTGGATGTTTAGTAATTGCCTGAATGAGTTATGGTTGAGTATGGTGTTGTTATGTCACTTTAATAAAGATTAAAATTGACACACAGCTTAGTTAAAAAATAGATGGTTAGTAATTAATTGTTATTGACAGTGATGCTAAGAATGAGCCATATGATATTCCTGTTTCATTTTAGTAGAAGGTTGACGACCCGTTATTTTAGTAAGTGGGGTGTCACAAATAGTATCAGAGCATTAGGTTCTAGTGTCCTTAGGATTTGTACGGGCTTATTACAATTCCAGTGTAGCGTTCTTTGATATAGAACCCAATTATTAGGACTGTTATACTCATTAGCGCATTTACACTATTCTGTTGATAAAATTTGTATTAATTATGGGCTTATACAAATTCGGTCTGGTTTCAGATGCCACTTAGAAGAGAACGACAGAGTAGGGTCGCTAGAGGGGCCAACGCTAGGTAGGATCAGCAGGAGTCATAATTATCGCAGGGGGCGGTGACATCCAGAGAGGTGGTAAATATTATTGCTTAAGCGGTAAATGCCACAATGACCACTATCGCTTAGCGGCAGAAACCGATAGCACCAGTCATCCAAGACCACCCGGGGCCATTTGTATGGGAAAGGGAGAGGTATGACTTTAATAAGAGGCATCCACCAGAGTTTAAGGGTAGTTAAGATGTTATAGTTGTCAGTTAGTGGAAGAAGGATAACCACTGTCACCTTCACATGATTGAGTGCAGCGACATTCTGAGGTAGATTCTGGAGACATTTAAACTTGTGGGTGGAGTGATACAGTGGTGGGAATAAGTCACCACGGTAGATGAGCGAGAGACGATGCATATTGCCGAGTTATGGGTGCGGTCTGATCGCAAATACTTTCCTTTGACTATTCAGATGCGAATTAAATTTTTGGATGTTGAGCAGACAGATCGTATAGTGGCTGATTATGAGGAAGAATTCACCTTCTTGGCAAACTTTGTGCCAGAAGAGGTGATTACTGAGGAAAATAAGATGCAAAAGTTTATGAATGGGCTGAATTGGAGGATTAAATAACACTAGTTAGAAAACTCAACATTACACACGTATAATGATATCGTTCATATCACGTTAAGAGAGCAGGGAACTCTAGTCAGTCGAGCAGGTCAAGAGGAAATGGTTCTACTTGGGCACCATGGCAGCAGACTGGTTTTCATCAGGAGTGGGATTCCCATTCAGGGGATTCCCCTAAGAGATTCTGCTCAGGAGGTTTAGGCCTAATGGCGGTGGGTTCAGACAAGGTCAACAGGGCCCACGGCACCAACAACAACATATTCCCCAGGGCCAGCAAGGCAAAATGAATAATCGAGGTTGCCAACAGGGCTGAGGTTACTAGGGTTAGCGATTTGGACTGCCTCGATACAGCCAAAAGGGTCTGAAATAAGGTATGTTTGCAGGGCAAAGTTTTTAGGGTCGAGAAGTCAGACATAAGAAGAAATATTGTCCATAAAAGGGTTAATTATAGCAGCAGGATGCCAGTAGGGGCAGCAGCCTCAGATAACACCTGCAGCACCACTAGTCCCACAACAGCAGGGACAGCGGGCGTGCCTATAACGTTCATAATGATGTGATACCACAAGCACCGCTAGCGCCACCTTAAATTGAGGATATGTTTACTATCCATGGGATATGGGTTGGGTGTTATTTGATACGGGAGCATTGCATTCATTTATAGCTTCTAGATTTTCATGTAAGGCCAATTTGTTTGAGACAGTTGATAACATTTTCATGTGTGTAGATTCGCCTTTGGGTAGTGGGGAACTTATTCATTTAGTATGTAGAGGGGTGGGGATATATGTAGGGAGACTAAGTTTAGCAGCGGACTTAATTATGTTAGATATGACTGGGTATGATGTTACCTTGGGCATGGAGTGGTTCGCAGAATATGGGGTGATGGTGTATTATTTTTAGGACCATTATATTTGCTATTCCAGGGCAGGAGATGTTCCTACTGGCGATGCAATTTCTCGAGGGAGGGTCGAGCACTCACCTATATTATGACCACGCAGGAGGTGGTTATATTATTAGACTCAATCCCACTAGTTAGGGAGTTTGCGAACGTATTTTAGGAGATACTGAGTTTGCCACCAAGTTAGGAGATAGAGTTTATTATCAAATTAGTGCCCGAGACTAGGCCGATTGCACGTGCACCGTATTGCATGGCCCCATCAGAGATGTGGGAGCTGTGGGACCAGATTTAACAGCACTTGGGGATGGGTTTTATTCGATAAAGTACATCATCGTGAGATGCTCCAGTGTTATTTATAAAGAAGAAGGACGGTTCACTTCGATTTTGCATTGATTATCGAGGGTTGGTCAAGTTTACGATTCAGAATAAATAACTTTGACTCGAATCGATGACCTATTTGACCATCTAAGGGGAGAAACATACTTCTTTATGATTGATTTGAGATCGGGATACCACCAGTTGTGTATTAGGGAGTAGGATGTCCCTAAGACCTCATTCCCGATGCGGTATGGGTCATATAAGTTTGTGGTTATGTCATTTGGACTAACCAATGCTCCAACAGTATTCATGGATCTCATTAATAGGGTGTTAATAGTTTTTCTTGACCAATTCGTGATCGTATTCATAGACGATATTCCGGTATATTCTCATATTGAGGATGGGCACGCAGAGAACTTGTGTATGGTTTTACAGACGTTACAGGTGCATCAGTTGTATGCTAAGTTCTCGAGGCGAGGATTATGGTTACGGGAGGTGCATTTATTAGGTCTTGTAGTGTCTAATAGAGGCCTTTCCATGGACCTTAGTAAATTTCAATGAGGGAGTGGGGATAGCCCACGACACCAATGGAGATCCGTAATTTTTTGGGATTGGCCGGGTATTATCATCATTTCATAAAGGGCTTTTTGAAGATTATGGGCCCGTTGACGAATTTAACTCAGAACGGGGTGCCATTTGTGTGGGATGATTATAGTCAGTTATCTTTCAACGAGATAAAGGGCAAGTTAACCTCATCACCTATGCTCACACTGCCTAGGGTAGGAGTGGAGTACCTTGTATTTATCAATGCATCCTTACAGGGACTTGGAGGTGGGCTACAGTATGAGGATCAGGCTATAGCTTATGGTTCTCTTAAGATTAAGACCATGAGAGAAACTACCCAACACATGATTTGGAGTTAGCTACGATAGTTTTTGCCTTACGAATTTGGAGGCAATATTTCCTGGGGGAGAAATTTAGTATGTTCACAAATCATAAGTTATTCTAGTATCTGTTCACTCAGAGGGATCTTAACATGCGAAATCTTATGTGGTTGAAATTCATGAAGGACTATCAGTTTGATATCCTACCACCCGGGGAAGGCTAACATAGTAGAAGATGCGTTGAGTTGACGACCTACAGGATAGTTGGTGGCAGTTTAAAAGTCTAGGGGAGTGAGTTTTGGCAGGACAACGCAATTTCCAGGGCATTTATAGAAGTGTTGACTATCACACCCAAAATTGTGATGAGGGTTATGAAAGCACAGGCAGGGGATGAATTATACTCGCGCATTTATTGTGAATTTAAGATTAAAAATTCGTGGAATTAGGGATGTGGACTGATTGAGAGTTATACGTGTCCATGGGTTATATATTGATAATCAATTAATTAATTAAGTGAATGTTGAACTGATTGAGAATGGAAATGATATTCGAAAATGTCGGGTTGGTGCAACGACTGATAGGAATGGTTAGATGGAATTATCTAGAAAATATATACGTGGGTATAGAGACAATAAATATGTATTATTATATCTGTGTGAATGATATAATTACTTGAACATACCACTCTAGTGGATGCTATTGGTGGAGGTTGTGCGATGTAGGTGATCTTCCCTGGCAAAAAACGACAGGCTAAGTATCAATCCCAGGTTATAACGCCATGCATACCCTTGTGAGGCTGGAGTCGAGTGAGGTAATTTTGGTATGGTTATAACTCACTATCTCAGGAGTATGACCTCCTCTAATGAATTTAGGATTTTGGGTTCGGTGGTGAAATTTGGTCCCAGTGTCTCAGGATGAGAACTGGTGCCCTGAAGTTGAATAACACAAAGAGTCTTCACTCAGAGGGATGACGGTTATACGTATATAGGTAGAGATATATATATGTATTGTGACGTGAAAATAGTATATAGACATGAAAAAAATATATATGGGCTTAAGACATTAAGTGTGAATAATGTTTAAGTAACTAGTGGAAGTTATTGGAAATAATGTAATAAATTATAATTGAGAATTATAATAGTGAAGCGGATGTGGAAGCTAACTTTATAAAATATGGGTGATGGGGTAGTGTCTAGACTTAAAGATATTTTGGGACTAGTTAGGCGGGGTAGCATAACTATGTGATTAAAATGCATACGTTAGGTGAGCACTATAGTCGAGGGGTATCTCATGAGAGTGAGGTGCCAGTTTAAATATGAAAGAGTGCGCGTGCGTCCAAATAGAGATATTATTTATTTAAACTCAGTTTTACCCAATTAAACCCTAACCATGCATCTAGGTGTGATTGAATAAGATGTAAAACATGCAAGAAGATTCAAACACACACATGTGAGGAAAAATCCCCCAAAGGGGAAAAATCATTTATTTTCATTATAATATTGTAACATATAATTTATCGGATTACAATGAAAATACAGTGACACAGAGTTACCCGCAGGTGTCGGATCTGTAGTCGGCGGCTGGAAGTTTCCCTTTCCAGGAGGGAAACAATGAAGAAGAAGTACGGTCTTCTCCACAAGGGTATGAACAGACACACTATTGTGTTCTTGGGTTGTAAACATATTCACAAGGGTTTGGAAAGTTGTGTGAATCTAAACATTAGTCTTGGGACTCACAAAGGTGAAGACTTAGAGTTTTTTGGACTCTAAAAATCATCTGAATAAGTCTTAGAAAACAACTCCCCAAAGATGGTTTAAATAAGGAAATCTGGGCCTGAAAAATTTCTGCACGATCTGCTCAAATTTATCCTAAGCGGACCGGTCCGGTATGGATGTGAATCGGTCCGGGATCGGTCCGATTTGTTTTTGAAAGATCCCTCTTCGGTTTGCATTCGATCCGGAGTATACTGGTTTCTGAGCAAAGCGGATCGGTCCGGGTATAGGGAGGATCGGTCTGGGGGCGGACCGATTCTTTTTCCAAAAGGGGCAGATCGGTCCGGGGCGGACCGATTTGTTTTTAAAATAGGCGGATCGGTCCGGCTGTCCAGAAAATTAATTCCTTGATTTCTTTGATATTCGGATCCATTGATGACGATGCAAGCTTGAATATCTTCAATGGTGTAACGGCGTACGACATACAATTGATAATGGACAAAAATGTCCTTACAAATCTCCCCTTATGTCTATGCCGGTGCATACATAACAAAATAAACATCCGAATTATCAAATATTAAAATGCCTATACAAATCTACCCTTCCATGAACCCAAAACTGAAAAGGTACAAATGAATAAGACTTCATTGTTTGTTCTTCAACTCTTCAGGATTCTTAAGGCTTTCCTCATCAAGGTGTGCAATTCAGAAATCATCAAAGTAGTACCTACACACATGAGACAAAGCCAATACCAAGTGATATATCGAGTTTGAAATTTGAAATAAGATATAGATACCAAATTATGATGAAACCATACTTTATCAAATCTCAAAAACTCAAACCTCCCTCATAATATGATAATTCTTTCTCCCGCTTTTTATGATGTCCCTAAGTAGACAAAAGAGAAGAATAAATCAAACAAGCAAAATCGGGGTGTCAGAAGGAATAATCAACTATTTTTTAAAGTTTTTCAAAAAATTTCAAACAGAACAAATAAAAATCACACCATGAACAAAAACAAAAACAACCAAGTTGATGAAAGCGGAAATGTAGAGGTGTGATCAAATTCGATAGGAAAATCAATGCATACAAACATGACATATGTGCACAATGAATATCGGATACTCCTAACGAATGGACTCAAAATCTTCCTTTGGTGTAAAAAGGTGGTAATATGAGACATTGACTCATTCAAATCAACAAATCAAAGCTCAAAGTGATTTCCACACCAATAACGTCCAAAACTATTTCATGCTTTTTCAGGACTTTCAAGGAAATGCAAACCCGTTTATATTCTCCAACCAAACTCCCTCAGATATATATTTTGAATAGAGACGATCTAAATTCTCAAACTTTGGAGAATTGATGGTGAAACCTAGTGGCCCATATTTGGCATGAATTGCTTTTTATTGCCTTTAACTATTTTCGGGCTCTTTTAACCTCTTTCGACCCCAGATAATAAAATTCCTCAATTTTTTAGGTCCTTTTTAACGGTGGCTTAGAATCGCAAAGGCTAAGACCTTTCGCAACCCTTCCCCATTTTCAAATACACACACATCTCACCACAACGGTTTTTACATGCATTCCAATCTTGTCAAGTTTTATCGCATATGGTTAGTTGTGTAGACAAAATTGAGATGGAAACACTCAAGCCAATATGTGATAGACAAGTACAATAATCAAATAAAGTCGTGCATAGGTGAAATAAAGGAGATAGGAGTCAAACATGTAGAAAGATATCACTAATCACATCTCAAAGACTCCAAATAATGTAAAACACATGGATGAAATGTTGTAGCGTCTCAAATCTCTATCAAACAGTCACATGGATAAATGGAATGAAGTTGTGACTCGGCTATCTTAAATGCTCATCCGTAAAAGGTGCAAAGAAAATACAAAAATCTTGTTGTGTTTTTCTAAAAAAATTTATGAAACGAAAATCTTTTTGGATTTTTCAAAAGAATAAATAAATAACTATACAATAAAGCACTAATACATATAAAACAAACTAGCAATAGGAAGCATATGATATGAATATGAAAAAGCATCATATCCTAGTCAAAGACCAACCCCTCAATCAACAGTGCAAATCCCCAAAGACTTCCTAAGACTCTCAAATCTAAGGGTATCTAAAGGTGTTGTGAAAATATCGGCTAACTGACGGTCGGTGGGTACGAAACTCAAGGATACGACTTTCTCCTCAACTAACTGGCGTATAAAATGCTCGCGTATCCTGATGTGCTTTGCACGCGAATGCTGGACTGGATTGTGGGATATGTGCATCGCACTCGTGTTATCACAGGAAATGGTTATGGTGTCCTGTGAAATCCAATAATCCTCCAGCATCTGCTTCATCCATAAGAGTTGCGTGCAACAACTCCCGACGGCGATGTACTCAGCCTCCGCAATGGACAAAGAGATGGAGTTTTGCTTCTTGCTCAACCAGGAGATAAGAGCAGAACCAAAATAGAAACACCCACCAGAAGTGCTCCTACAACCATCTACATCCTCGACCCAATCAGCATCTGAATACGCGAACAAACGGTCATTGGTATCAAAGGAATACCAAATACCATATGAGAGAGTCCCACTAACGTATTTGATAATACGTTTTAGAGCGAGTAAGCATGACTCTTTTAGGGATGCCTGATATCGCGCACAGAATCCAACACTAAAGGCTATATCGGGACGACTGACAGTCAAGTACAGAAGACTACCTATCATACTCCGATACAAGGTTTGCTCTACATCCTTGCCTTAAGTGTCCTTACTAAGCTTGATAGAAGTACTCATAGGTGTGCATGCATGCTTAGCGGAGTCTAAACCAAATTTCTTCACTAGGTCTCTAGCATACTTAGATTGGGAGATGACCATCTCATCCTCTAGCTGACGAACCTGGAGACCAAGGAAGAAAGTAAGCTCACCTACCATGCTCATATCAAACTCACTTTTCATCTCCTCCTCAAAGTGGTGAGTATGCTGGGAGCACGTGGATCCAAAGACTATGTCATCCACGTGGACCTGGGCAACCAAAATAGTACCGTCATCTCTTCTGATGAACAGCGTCATATTAACTCCCCCTCTCTTGAAGCCACGTCTAGAGGATAGGAAGTAAGCCTTTCGTACCAAGCACAGAGTGCTTGCTTCTAACCATACAAGGATTTCCTCAGATAATAAACGTGCTCAGGGTGCTTAGGGTCTTCAAACCCTTTTGGTTGTTCCACATAAACTTCCTCCTGTAGAATGCCATTCATAAAGGCACTCTTGACATCCATCTGATATAACTTAAAGCGCAGATGACATGCGAAGGCGAGTAGTAAGCGGACAGACTCAAGCCTCGCAACAGGAGCAAATGTCTCCCCAAAGTCTACACCCTCTATCTGTGTGTAGCCTTGAGCGACCAACCTAGCCTTATTTCTGATTATGGTACCATTTTCATCCATTTTATTCTTAAATATCCACCAGGTACCTATCACATTAGTCTCACTAGGTCGGGGGACTAGTTCCCAAACATTGTTCTTTTTAAACTGAAGCAACTCATCCTGCATAGCAGATATCTAGTGTTCATCCTTGAGTGCTTCTTTGTGATTCTTGGGCTCGACTTTGGACGTGTAGCAAAAGTGGCTAACGACGTTCTCTAGCTAAGCATGAGTCTTGACCCCTAGAGTGGGATCACTAACAATGGCAGAAGGGTCATGACTCTTGCAAATCCAAGAAGGTGTGTCCCCTAGCACAGGAGTAGGGTCCACTGAGTGTGGGTGAGGGACAAGTAAGTCACTACCATAAAAGTCCTCATCCTCACACTGAAGTTTGGGATCAATAACCGTCGAAGGTTCATCATCTTGTACGATGATGTTTATTGATTCCATAACCTTAAATCTCTCCAGGTTAAAACCCCGGTATGCTCTACTATTTAATGAATATCCTATCAAGATTCCTTCGTCGCTTCGGGAGTCAAACTTTCCTAATTGCTCTCAATCCCGTAGGATATAGAATTTACTCCCCAAAATACAAAAATATGCAAGGTTGTTTTTTTGGCGATCCACAATTCATAAGGCGTCTTAAGTGTGTGTTGACGTAAGTAAACCCTATTCACCGTGTGGCATGCAGTAGACACTGCCTCTGCCCAAAATCTTCTCGACACACTACGACCTAGAAGCATAGATCTAGCCATTTCTTGGATCGTCCTGTTCTTCCTCTCAACAATCCCATTTTGCTGAGGAGTTTTCACAGCAGAAAACTCATGTTTGATCCTAAGGCTATCACAGTAAAGATCTACCTTTGCTTTTTTAAATTCTGTGCCATTATCACTACGGATCCTATTAATAGTGAATCTGTGGTGATTTTGTAAGACACGACACTTGGTCGTTATAAACTCAACATCATTGGATTTTTCCCTCAGAAAACCTACAATAGAGTATCTGGAAAAATCGTCTACCATCACGAGAATATACCTCTTACCACCCAAACTCTCAGTACGAGTAAGACCCATAAGATCCATGTGAATTAGCTCAAGTACTCGGGAGGTGGTAATGGAATGCAACGTCCTATGAGGGCTCCGAATTTGCTTTCCCAATTAACAGGGTCCACAAATCGTGGAAGTTGACTTTCCAAGAGATGGTAAGCCACGTACTAGGTCCTTTTTGGCTAAACGAGTCAAATCTCTGACATTCACGTGACCTAGACGTTGGTGCCACAAATCCATAGGAGTGATTATGGCGCTATTACAAACAAGTGAGGAAGTGGGCACAGTCCCATAGCAATTATCTTCGGTCCTTACCCCTTGCACTAAAAGTTTTATGGATTGATTGTAGAAATTACATGCGTCCCAGTCAAACTTTACGGCAAAGTCAGCGTCGCACAACTGGCTAATGCTGAGAAGGTTTGCTTTTAAACCTTTGACGTATAAAACATTCTCTATCTTAGGAAATCCTGGTAACTCTACAGTACCACGTCCTACAATGCTAGACTTACTCCCATCTCCAAAGATGACTCTGTCATCCTGATAATCCTCAAGAGACGTAAAAATTAGGCATCACCTGTCATGTGTCTGGAGCAACCACTATCAAAATACCACTGTGAGGTATTATGTGCTTTGAGATCAACATGAACAACAAGGTCTTTCTTATCTTTCTTAGGCACCCAAGAAGTGGTAACATTTTGTTTACCCTCGTTGTTGTTGGTTTTAACCAGAATATGAGAAGCATTCACTGACGGCAAAGACATCCGTCAAAATTCCTCCATCAAATTCTGTGATGTGGCGGCTAAAAACTCAACACACTCTCTCAGACTGGAAAACTCATCAGTATGACGTGGTGGAGAAGAAGTGCGTCGTGTCCGACCCAAATTATAGGAAAACTCCCTCAAGTGGCCTTTTTTTTGCAATATGTACAAAAGAACACAGTCTTAGGCGGACCATGGTTTGATTTTCTTGGTCGAACTCTCCTTCGTGGATTTTGGCGATGGCTATAAGGAGTTGTAGTAAACTCAGGGACTGGTCTAGGTGCAATTTGGGACGTGTAGGCACCATCATAACCAATTCCCTGCCGATCACCAAAACCTAAAGCGGGGCTGAGGAGCATCTTTCCCATCTTCCCAGATATGTCCTCGATTTGTACCTTGACTTTCCGTGCTCTCTCAAGATCATGAGTAAGCTGGGCTACAAGGGCTTCAAGTTTCTTTCGAGTCTCCATGGAGGAATGGAGCTCACTGGTAAGACTCGCCACTTATTTAGCCAAGTCCCCTCTCTCTTTCTCAAAACAACTCTCTATCTCTCTTTAAACCAAATCTCTCTTTCTCTAAGCAAACTCTCATTCTCAACACAGGTAAACTCTCTCTCTTTTAAGGTAGTACAGGTGTAGGACTCTCTCTCTCTCGATTTTCCTAAACCTTCCTCTAAAGCGGTGATCCTAAGAACTAACGCTTTGTTACGCTTTTTAGTTTTAAAGGACTCAGAATATAGCTCGACGTAGGCGCGTTGATGATCACTCTCGCTCTCACTTGTGTCATCCTCCCCCTCACTTACATCGATCTCACTATCGAGGAGTCCCTGTGAAGCATCATCCTCAACATCGTGAGGAGAACTAGAAGTTCTCACATGACTAGCCATGAATGTGGTGAAGTTACAATCATGCGGTGACTCGTCTCCAGAATCCACCGACTCAACCTCACTGTCGTCACTAAGGGTAGCATTAAGGACAGCTTTGCCCTTTTCTCTGTTTAACCTAGTAGCACACTCAAAAGCTCTATGGACCCTACCATCGCACTCAAAGCATCTCTCACTTTCTTTCTAAGGAGGATCTTTAAAAACTTTTTCATTTTTCTTTTCAAACTTATTTTTCTCAAACTTATTTTTATCATTAAAATTACCATTTTTCTTGAATTTTAGAATTCTCTTGAAATTTTTAGCAAAAAGGGCCAAACCATTTAAGTCAAAATCGCACTCAGAATCTGATGTATCTGTCTCTCTTTTTCTAGATGACTCTCCCCACTTTCTTGTCGACCTCTCACTCTTTCTCTCTTGGGCATTAAGTGCAATTCCCTTATCTTTAGGCTTAGCAGTTTTAGGAAACATATCAATTTCATATGTTTGTAAGTCGCCTACAAGTTCCTCCAATTTTAGCGTATTTAAATTACCCATAGAATTTAGCACAGTGACTTTAGGGATAAAACGCTTAGGCAGAGAACGAAGAATATTTTTAACAACTCTAGCATTAACAATGTCAGAAAGCCTAGCATAAAAATCATCAAAACATTCAGTTTCATGCATGGTGATGGTCTCAAATTGAGTTGTTAAAATTTGAAGTTTAGACTCTTTCACATCATTCGTACCTTCATGGGTAAGTTGCAAAACATCCCATGCCTCTTTTGACGTGGTGCACGTCATTATACATCGGAACTCGTCAGGTGTGACGGATCCGAAAATGGCACTTAACCCTTTAGAATTGAATGATGACCATTTAAATTCTTTTTCAGTCCAAGAAGTGACAGATTTTAAATTGATCACATTATCAACAGTGACGGAGGGAGGTGTCCACCCTCTTTTAACCAAGATCCAGACACGTTCATCAATGGATTTTAATCCAGATCTCATGCGAGCTTTCCAGTATGCATAGTTTGTTCCGTCAAAAACTGGCATTTTATTATATAATTTCTCCACTATGAACACACTCGTTTTCAAAAATCAATTTTTCAAAAAATTGATATCTTAGAAAAAATTTGCCGAAAATTACACGGTAAAGTTGTGTAATTGGCTCTGATACCAATTTGAAAGAGTGCGCGTGCTTCCAAATAGAGATATTATTTAATTAAACTCAGTTTTACCCAATTAAACCCTAACCATGCATCTAGGTGTGATTGAATAAGATGTAAAACATGCAAGAAGATTCAAACACACACATGTGAGGAAAAATCCCCCAAAGGGGGAAAACCATTTATTTTCATTATAATATTGTAACATACAATTTATCGGATTACAATGAAAATACAGTGACACGGAGTTACCCGCAGGTGTCGGATCTGTATTCGGCGGCTGGAAGTTTCCCTTTCCACGAGGGCAGCAATGAAGAAGAAGTACGGTCTTCTCCACAAGGGTATGAGCAGACACACTATTGTGTTCTTGGGTTGCAAACAGATTCACAAGGGTTTGGAAAGTTGTGTGAATCTAAACATTAGTCTTGGGACACACAAAGGTGAAGACTTAAAGTTTTTTGGACTCTAAAAATCGTCTGAATAAGTCTTAGAAAACAACTCCCCAAAGATGGTTTAAATAAGGAAATCTGGGCCTGAAAAATTTCTGCACGATCTGCTCAAATTTATCCTAGGTGGACCGGTTCGGTATGGATGCGAATCGGTCCGAGGTCGGACCGGTTCATTTTTGAAAGACCTCTCTTCGGTTCGCATTCGATCCGGAGTATACTGGTTTCTGAGCAAAGAGGATCGGTCCGGGTATAGGGCGGATTGGTCTGGGGGGCGGACCGATTCTTTTTCCAAAAGGGGCGGATCGACCCTGGGCGGACCGGTTCGTTTTTTAAACAGGCGGACTGACCCGACTGTCCAGAAAATTGATTCCTTGGTTTCTTTGATATTCGAATCCATTGCTGACGATGCAAGCTTGAATATCTTCAATGGTGTAACAACGTACGACGTACAATTGATAATGGACAAAAATGTACTTACAAAATATGGAAGAATGTACACATATTTACTTATGCATTTTTATTACTTGCAAAATATTTTTAAAAGATTTTGGGCTCTGACCCGTATCAAAAAATTTAAGAAAACTTTTAGGTGTCCAGCCACAGGGACGCCAAGCATGATTTTCTTTCTAAGTATCGGAGCTACGACAGATGGGGGATGTTACCGGATTTGATTTGGTCGCTTATATTCTCATATTCTAGACAAGTTATTTTAGTATTAGAGAATTTTTCCCATGCCATAAGGTTTTATTTCATTTTATTTCAGTTTGGATATTATTGTATGGATGTCATACCAATGGTTTATTTTGTTAAGTCTTACATGTTATATATTTATGCTTCCAGACTTGTTATGTGATTGTGGAATTTTACTAATTGCCTGAATGAGTTATAGTATGAGTATGGTGTTCTTACGTCACTTTAATAAAGATTAAAATTAACACACAACTTAGTTAAATAATAGGTGGTTAGTAAATAATTATTTTTGACAATGATGCTAAGAATGAGCGAATTTTAGTTGAAGGCTGGCCACCCGTTATTTTAATAAGCAAGCTGTCATAAGAATCTCTAACTAAAAATAACAAATGACTATGGCATCAAATAATCCATGAAAATCCATAAAACTGTCTTATAAATATGACTGGAAAGGAAAACTAAATTACTAAATCAATAAAGTAAATCCAACTGCAAATCCTTCAAAGTCCAAATACTATGCTAGTATACATTAACCTAATGGGTCGAAGTCTACCACAGGAATACCAACTAATCTTCCCAAATAGGATCCGTGAATCGTGTCATAAGCATTATAAGAGATAAATATCAAAAGAGAGTATTTTAAATTAAGAATCAATATAATGAGATGTGAGTAAAGTAAAATAATATTAACTACCCACATAACTAAGCCACCCCACTACCCAAGACCAATTATATTTATTTCAACATTTAATTAGGTCGTAATCCTTTAACTTGACTTAGTTCATTATTTAAAAACTATTAATGTGACACCACTATGGCCATATAACCTTTCTATTGTTCCTTCACATTTTTAGGTGCACTTAACATCTCTATACATCACACACATATGATAGTGGAAAAGGTTTCAAATGTCTCCTATGTTTGGTATGCACCACTATAATGAGTGGGTTTAATCGGTCGCGATAGGTGTTTTAGTTTTGAACGGGTGGATTTGTTTAAGGTAGAAGCAGAAATGGGTTTTGTCTTGGGTTTCATTTAGCTCAGTGGATTTTTGGATACTTGCACATGGGTTTGTAAGGTAGTGGAACATGGTGGTTTTCTGTTGTGTCATTTTTTCACTAAGTTATTTTTTGGAAGTTAGTTTAGTGAGAAAATTTTCATGGATATTCTGGATTAGCGAAGTAATTTTTCTAAGTGGTGGGATTGTATAGTTGGTTGCATGGGGCTTTGTTCTCAGGTGTTTTTTCATAAGATTTTTTTTGTTGTTGGCTGAGTGTTTTGGGAGTTGTCCAACTTTGTTTTTTCTTTTTACCGAAATGATTTGGATTTCCTTAATGTTCACAACTTTGTGCCCTCTATGTTACCAACTAAGCCTTAACCTTATTATCTCATACGCGTGACAGTTTATACCCACACACAATACAGTAACCAAACATAAACCTAATACACCATTATTCTTTATATTTATACCTAATTTTAGAAGACCTTATATTTGGAATTTGGGGATAGACCAAACATGAAACTTGTTTATTTTCATGAGATGAATGTTGTGGTGCACTCAGATTTAGAGAATAATTATTTCTCTATCAAAAATATCACTATTGTTGTCCTCAAATATTATTTGAGTTAAATGTTGCTTATACGTCAATAACATATGTTTTCTAAATACGATTAGCAAATTAATTAAGGAAAGCGATAACCTAATTATAAATTTGTTTTAATTAAATTATGAAATTGAATATAATACTCGAAACACAGCATACTTAGATAGTTGTACCTTATTATTTTAGGTTGTTGGGACGACTCGCATGTTAAATAAAATATGTAATTCGATGATATATGTCACATGTTAAATAAAATATGTAATTAGATGATATTTGTTGATTTATAACATCATGTGGATGATTTATATGGTATAGAATTTATTAATTTATTGCTATAAATTGTTAACACGTTGGTGTGAACCGGGTTTTGATTTGATTCGATTAATGATCGCTTGTATTGATAACTTGACTTTGAACAACTTGTTGGAAAATTTGTAGAACTCAATTTTCACAAGAAATAATTGGTTTAATTGGCATGGAATCAGATTTCTATAGTTGCAAAATAAAGAATCGTAATATTGGATTAGGAATGTAACTAATGTAGAAATTGTTCATGTTAGTAAATTGATACAATTGGGACGTTAAGATTTATGTTATACTTTCACCCTTGTATACTTATGTCACTTTCTATGTATAGGACTAGCAAGTAGGAACATTAATTTATTGTTGACACTTTCTAGGTATGGGACTAAGGAGTGAGCACTTGTACGTATGGGTATTTCCTATGTATGGGACTAAGTAGTACATTGTTATATTATTTTACCCTACGCGTGAGACTAGACGATGTTTATGTTTTATGTATTCTTCCTAGATGAGGTACTAGGTGATATTTATGGTTTGGTCATCTCTTGATATGGAACTAGGGATGAATTTTAAGTTGATGTCCGGATTATAGTTGGGGGCTAGTGTTAAATAATGATTACATGATAAAGAAAAGATAATTATGCCTAAAATAATAAACAAGTATTAGAGGCGGTTTGATGTGCATCACTATATGTGCGTGTTGGGGTACCATTATAGTGATTGCGGGACCCTCGTTATCTTAGCTACTTTTTCATTATTATGTGTCATTATATATGCAAGTTTAGGTAGGCCAGCCATTATGATGATTGCGGGACCCGTATTGTCTTAGCTATTTTGATGATTTTATGTTGGCATCATGAGTATATACAGTGCCTAGTGTAGGTTGGCTATGACAATGATTGTGAAACCTAGACTAACTAGTTATTGTGACGTGTCGTGTCTGGGGAACATCACGGTATGTGTGGGCTAACTAAAATTTGGCCGACAGGGTGTAATAATGGATGCAGATTCGTTGTGTTGAATGATTAGGCACGCCGTGAGTATTGTGCTGGGTCAATAGAAAGGTTGATTTGCTTCAATGGTATCGTGTCCATAGTACGATTGATTTTGAGAAAGATAATTGGTTTTGTGTAGGATAACTACAATTGATTAAAAATAATGGAATGAGATTTAATCAATGTTGAAATAAAAATAATTAGACTTGGGTATAAAGATGGTTTGTTATATGTGGGTAATTGTTATTGAGAAAGAGGATACATGTAGATTGTCCATATATTAGGTTACGCACACACAAATTTAATTTTAAGCCAAATTTTATCTTGATTAATAACTTGTTGTGCATGCAAGATAAAGTTCAAATTAAACTATGTCTAATCACACAATCAAATCAAACGAAGCAGAAGAAAATTAAGGAAAAATCCCTTTCAAGCAAAACCAAGATTTAAGCACTATATCATAATTTGACAGACTCGATGACTTACAAATTATTTAGAGTTCCACTAAGTATATTGCACAGGTCTTTAATTCTTCTATAGATACGGCACAGTCCAACACCATCCACAGAAAATCATCTTCTCTCGGTATCCATCGATCAATCTCAGGATTCAAGATCCTTTCTTCTTTAGTAGTAGAGCCACTACTCCACAAATCATCAGTAGAGTAAAACTCTACAAGGGTTTGATGTAACAGTATGGAACTTGGGTTTAAACAAACTCAAAAAATCATATATGGGATTAATGATTTGGAAAAAAAAAACTTTCTAAAACACAAAGATGAATAGTTTTGGGACAAATATTGTGAATTCGTTTTTGCCAAAAGTCTTAAGAAAAACTTATCAACATAGGTTTTTTTTTATAAAAAACATGAATTTTGAGTCGGTGGTCTCATTTGAACAAAAATGGCATCTCGCTCGAACGAAAACACATGTTTTGTTAATGAGTTCAAGTGTCGTCTGAAAGACAAGATTTCTCATTCAATTATCTTCGAACGACCTTCCAACAGTTTGGTTCTATTCAAAAGAGCACAACTCGTTCGATGCTCATTCGAAACTTGTTCCAACGAAAAGGCATTTCATTCAAATGAGATCAATATCTCATTCGAATGAGATTAAATATAAAAAATATATTTTCAAAATTCTCTTTATAAAAATGCCTCGATTTAAAAGATAAATATCCTAGAATATAATTCAACTGATAAATCAAAACTACAGCTGGTATACCTTTAAAAAATGTCGGTGATAAATCCAATGACTTGAAATCCGAAAACGGTGCTCGATTACTAACATGTCTTCAAATGATCGTGGAGGCAAATGCATATATAGTCTTAAGTTTGTAACAGGATAAGCTAAAATACCTAAACTATGAGCAATTATAAAACTTGATCTTACAAATGTTCCCATTAGCTATTCTGGTAAAAAATAAAAATTGAAACCCAAATTACAATAAAATTCATAAGACAACGTATCCTAATGTCCTCCCAAACCCCAAAACGGAACGACATTCGAAACTTTGTCTTCAATTGAAATTCTTCACCTTGTGTAATCCATGATATCATCATGTGGAAGAGACCTACACCCATGAAACAAAAGAATACCGTGATGCGTACGAGTTTAAAGTAAAATAAATTCCCCCTCAATTTGTTCTCCTCCTTGTTGTCCATAATAAACAAATGGTAAAAACTAGTTGTGAGTAATAGCGTCACACGAATCCAAAAGGAATAAAATAACAAAGAAAATAATCAAATAAGCGCGTGCAATGAGATTTCCAAAACGCATACTGAATATTTTTGAAAATATTCAAAACTTTTCAAGTGTAAGGTATAACAAGTACATATAGGTACAAAACACGTAGCACCATAGAATAAGGCTAAAATATGTAAATCGTGAAAACATAATGTAATTGTGTGAACATTTTCCATAGGAAAATTGATATAGGCATTCATAACATGAGTGCATGAAGTCAAATAGATACTTCTAAAGAAATAACTCAATTTCAACCTTAGATGTAAAAATGTTGAACAAGGTTAAATTTACTCGACTTATGCAACATGCCATGACTTTAAATGATTCTCAAGTCAATAACGCCAAACTATTTAATGCTTCGTTGTGCAAAATCATTGATCTTCTACTTTATAACACCATCAAAATCTCACATATATAAGAATTCACTCTTAAATACTTTGAAGATATCATAATTATCATATATAGAAAAGCATCAATAAAATAAAATGGCATTGGTACTCCTGTTTTTGTTTGCCGTTAATCTTTCAGGCTCCTTTTGCAAATGGTGGATTTTAATGCTAATATAATTTTACTCTTTCATAACCCATTTCCATTACTTAATATATAATAATCTTTTCGGGAAACGAAATTTGGGCAATGATTTTTACAAGAACAACTTATCTCTTTTTAAATTTGGTTCGTTATTAAGCACGATTGAGATGAGAATACTGTATTCTACAAATGATAAGCAAGTACAATGTTCAAAAAGTCCATGCACGTGTGAAATAAAGGTGATAAGGAGTCTAGCATAAAGAAAGTAATCATCAATGATGAACGAAATGCTATCCACATTTTATTAAGCACACTAAAGAAACTAATCCATGTCTTAAAACACCTTAAAAAGTCATGTGGAAGGATGAAATGTAGGGGTGATCCGAATAACTTAAATGTACATCCATTTATGGTGAAAAACGAAAATACAAAAATGTTTTTGTCTTTTTCAAAAATTTTATCCAAAAATAAAATCCTTTTGAATTTTTTCAAACATTTTCTTAAAAATCGAAAATCTTTTTGGATTTTTCATAATATATTAAAAGATAAAGCATAAAAATACATAGAAGTAAAATCTAGTAATATGAAAAATGATATGAACATTGAAAAATCCCCCACACTAGATAAAGTACTCAAACCAAAGACATCCTAAGATTCTCGAATCTAAGTGCATATAAAGGATTTATGAAAATATCGGATAATTGATGTTTGATGCTCACAAAGCTCAAGGACACGACCTTATCCTCAACGAGATCATGAATAAAATGCTCACGTATCTTAATGTGCTTTATGAGGAAATATTGGATTGTATTACAGGATATATGGATCACACTCGTATTATCACACGAAATAGTATTGTGCCTTGAGAAATCCCATAATCTTCCAACATTTTCTTCATCCATAAGAGTTGCGCGCAATAACTTCCAAAGGCTATATACTCGGCCTCTCCCCTAGACAAAGATATGGAGTTTTTCTTCTTGATCAACCAAAAGATAAGAGAACTCCAAAAGTAATAACACCCACCCAAGGTGCTCCTACGACCATCAACATTCCCGAACCAATGGACATTCGAATACGCAGACAAATGGTCGTCAATATCAAAGTAATACCATATACCATAGGAAAGAGTGCCACTTATATATTTGATAATACGTTTAAGGGAGAGAAAAAGAAACTCTTTTGGTAACGCTTGGTATCATGCGCAGAGTCCAACGCTACAGGAATTTATTAGGACGACTAGAGGTCAAGTAGATAAGACTACCTATCATGCTCCTATAAAGGTTTTGATCTAAGTCCTTACCTAAAGAGTCTTTGCTATGTTTAGTAGATGTACTCATAGGGTTGTGTGAGTTCTTCACGGAGTCTAAAACAAACTTCTTCACTAGATACCTAGAATATTTGGATTGAGATATGAATATTCCATCCTCAAGTTGATGCACCCGGAGACTTAAGAAGAACGTAAGCTCACCAACCATGTGTAATACCCCGTATTTTCATGCTATATTAATTTGGGGATTTATTAAATTTAATGTGACGATTTATTTAATAAAAATTCGGAAATTTAAATATGTTATAATTATTAACGTGACGAGAGTTAGTAATTATGGGAAACTTGTTGAATATTACTAATGAGCATAGTAATATATTATATTGGTTATATTGAATGTCATAAGTGAATTAAATGACTATTTCGGAAATTTAAGTCGGGACGTGCCTGTGTCACGTCGGGACTAATTGTGTTAAATAAAAAGTGAATATTTTATAGGTTGTCCATATGGTCGTATTGAGTGAGCCAACGCGTCCGGAAGGGTCGAGATAGTCAGAAAAGTATACCCGGGGGGTTAGTTTGGGCCCCGGGGCGTTTTTAGGCCTAATTAGTGACCCGGGAGGGCATTTTGGTCTTTTTCCAAAATAGGATAATTAAACCCACGAATTTTAGCAGCCTTTATCAGCTGGTTAGGCTAGCCATTTAGGGTTAGAACATTCAGAACCCTAAGACGGCCATTGGAGAAGAGAGGAGAGACCTTTCAAGGTGATTCAAGGCCAAAACACCTCCGTTTGCACCACCGTCACCACCACCGCGTAGATCGCGAGGAGGAGAACACAACCACACCAAAATCAACAGGAGATCAGGCTTCTGAAAATCCCAGGAAAGTGTTTAACTTGCGTATTTTCGTTAATGCAATGTTCATATTAGTTTAGGATTAATTAGGAATGTAATCCATGTAAGAAATCCCAAATTTTGATAGGAAATTGCATGTAGAGAAGATTAAAACCTTATGCTGGAAACTCTTGATGATATAGATGTATTACCCACGAATTTTGATGTTATATTAGGAAGAAATTCTGGAGAAAAACTGAATGGAATTATAGTTATGAAAACTTTAGGGTTCTTGATGTTTAGAGGAAATTTTGGACTGTTTAACCATGATTAATGATGTATATACGCATGTTGAACGTTAAAAACATCTGGAATTATATTAGTATGTTAGTAGTAGACTTTTGGGTCGATTAGTGTTGGAAAATATGTGTGTTGACGAAGAACTTTGATGAATCCCGTAACTGCAATTCTGCAGAATTTTTACCCAGATCTGCTTGATCGATCGATCGAGCATAGAGCATCGATCGATCGAAGGTTCGATCGATCGAGCCCCAAGCTTCGATCGATCGACCCCTCCTGGAAGACTCCTATTTCCCTTGTTTAATTAGTTAAAGTAAATTACCGTGAAATTATCTTTGGGCATTCTAAATAAAAATGAATTGGGAGACATTGAGGACCAGTAGGGTATATGGATAAATGTTAGAACCTTTAATTTCCAACGAAAATGGTATTTATGGGATATTTACTTTAGGTTGGTAGATTACGAATTTAAAGGGTGAGGTACATAAGAGAGTTACGTTGGAATCTAATAAAGTCACTTACTGAATTTCAGAACTTTGAGGATATAACCCATGAGTGTTAGGTATTAAGTGAGAAAACCCTTCGAGTTGAGGTTAGGAATAAAACCTTATATGAAATTCCATAACTGTGTAATTAAGGGTAAAGGGTATAATTACGGGGGATGAGAAGAACCTATATTAATTCGATAAAGTGGTATATTTATATGATTGTGTGTACATATATTATATGCATGTGAAAATCATACCCACGCTACTTGCTATCCCTGAGGTTTCCGCGCTGGGACAAGTCTTATCTCGATGGGACCTTTATGGGGGATATTGACTTGTACCCTAGAAGATAGTCATTACAGCAGTTCTGGCACCAGGCACAATGAATGCGAATGAAGTAGCCGCCATTGTTGCTCAGGCGGTGAATGCCGCGATAGCGGTGATTCAGCAGGCTCCACCCCAGGTTCAGGCGGTGGCACCAGTACCAGCACAGCTTCCATCCGCATGGGAGAGGGTTCGGGATGCTTTTCAGAAAGCGCATCCCCCCTGAGTTTTCTGGTAGCTCCGATATTGTTACTGTCAGCCAATGGAAGAAAGACATTCAGCGGCACCTCCGTATGTATGAGTGCACTGAAGTGCAGAAGCAGCTATTGGCTTCTTTTAAGCTGGTGGGAGCCGCATTACAGTGGTGGGAGTCCACTACTACTTTGGAGGAGAGGGACACGATCCCTATTCAGTTGTTCTGGGAGCGGTTTGACCGTAAGTATTTTCCACCCGCGGTGCAGAATGAGATGAGGCGGAAATGACTAAATCTGAAGCAGGAAAACCTTACTGTAGCTGAGTATGAGGAGGAGTTCACGAGGCTTCTCACTATTGTGCCGGATGAGGCACCCACTGAGGGCAAGAAGATTTTGCTGTTTGTCGACGGGTTAGCTTGGAGGATCCGTCAGCACCTTATTGGAAACCTATCCCTGAGTACTTTCACTGATGTACTCAATGCAGCGTTACTACACTGCCAGGATCACCGCTTCCATCTTCAGGGAAGCAAGAGAGTAGGAGAGTCCAACCAGCAGGGCAGGACCGGGGGTAATAGTGCCTGTGGAGCACCAACTCATGGACATACTCGTCAGCACGAGCAGAGTTCCCATCAGGGGGACCCTGCTAAGCGATTCCGTTCATGTGATTCGAGGCAGGGATTCGGGGGTTTCAGGCAGGGCCATCAGGGCCAGCCTACTCAGCAGGGCCAGCAAGGCCAACACCGACCACAGGGACAGCAGCAGGGCCAGCAAGGCCAACAGCGTACACATCATGGCCAACAGGGCCAATGGCGTGGAGGTAACGGCCAGCAGGGCCGTGGACAGAAGGGTCAAAGGGGCGGTAACTTCAAAGGCAGATGCTTTGGGTGCGGCAAAAATGGCCATAGGTGCCAGGATTTCCCAGAGGGCGATAGGGCCCCACAGCAGCAGGGAGCCCGTAATGAGCCGCAGAGACCACTTTTCCCACCTGCCCTCCCAGCTCCAGCCCAGGTGCCAGCCCTACCAGCCATTCCAGCAGCTCCAGTGCAGCAGGGGCAATTGCAGTATGGACGTGTCTATAACGTTCACCAGGCAGCAGCTCCACAAGAACCACCCGCGATTGAGGGTATGTTTCCTATCCATGGTACTATGGGTAAAGTTTTGTTTGATACGGGGGCAACGCATTATTTTATAGCTACGCATTTTGCGAAGTCCTTAGGGTTGTTAGCCACAGCAGAGAGCACCGTGACGTGTGTCGACTCACCACTGGGGAGTGGGTCACTTATATTCTTTATATGCCGGGGAGTAGGGGTAGAGATTGGTGGCTTGGTATTACCTGCAGACATGCTAGTCTTAGACATCCACGAGCATGATGTGATTATTGGTATGGATTGTCTCGCATCTTATAGAGCCATGATTGATTTCTTCGGTGGGAGCATTGTTTTTGCCATTCCGGGGCAAGAGATGTTTGTAGTGGCGATGCCTCGCCCAGAGGGAGGTTCGACCGCTCATTTATATTACATTGAGGAGGATACCTCTAAGGAGGTTGTGATTCCTTTGGACTCGATCCCAGTTGTTAGGGAGTATTCCGATGTGTTTCAGGAGATACCAGGCCTACCGCCCAGTCGTGAGATAGACTTCGTTATAGATTTATTGCCAGATACGAGACCTATAGCACGCGCACCGTACCGTATGGCTCCGGCAGAGATGCGAGAGCTACGAGATCAGATAGAGCAGCTATTAGGTCAGGGATTCATTCGTAGGAGTACCTCACCTTGGGGCTCACCAGTCTTGTTTGTAAAGAAGAGGGATGGTTCACTGAGATTGTGTGTGGACTACCGGGAATTGAACAAGGTCACGATACGGAATAAGTATCCGTTGCCTCGAATCGATGATCTATTCGACCAGTTGAGGGGAGAAACTTTCTTTTCGAAGATAGATCTGAGGTCGGGGTACCATCAGTTACGTATTAGAGAGCAGGATGTTTCAAAGACTGCTTTCTTGTCGAGATATGGGTCCTATGAGTTTAGGGTGATGCCGTTAGGACTCACAAATGCCCCAGCCGTTTTCATGGACTTGATGAACCGAGTATTCAGAGAGTTCTTGGATCAGTTCGTCATCGTCTTCATAGATGATATCTTGATATATTCACACTCCGAGGAGGAGCATGCCGAGCACTTGAGGCAGGTTCTTCAGACTCTACGAGAGCATCAGTTGTATGCTAAGTACGAGAAGTGTGTATTCTGGTTGCGAGAGGTACAATTCTTGGGCCATGTTGTTTCTGAGCAGGGGATAGCAGTTGACCCGAGCAAACTGTCAGCGGTGAGGGAGTGGGGACAGCCCACAACACCGACAGAAGTGCGTAGTTTCTTGGGGTTAGCCGGATACTACAGGAGATTCATTCGAGGATTCTCCAAAATAGCGGGTCCATTGACGAATCTGACTTGCAAGGGAGTGCCATATGTTTGGGATGACGCTTGTCAATTGGATTTCGACGAGCTGAAAGACAAGTTGACTTCAGCGCCAGTCCTTGCATTACCAAAGCCGGGTGTAGAGTACCTGGTTTACACCGATGCGTCCTTACGGGGACTTGGGGGAGTACTTCAGCAAGAGGAGAAGGCTATAGCTTTTGCTTCCCGCAAGCTTAAGCCGCATGAGAAGAATTACCCCACCCACGACCTGGAGTTAGCAGCGGTCGTCTTTGCATTGAGAATTTGGAGGCACTACTTATTGGGCGAGAAATTCCGTTTGTTCACAGACCATAAGTCACTGCAGTACCTGTTCACTCAGCGAGAGCTGAATATGCGTCAGCGCAGGTGGTTAGAGTTTGTGAAAGATTACCAGTTCGATATACAGTATCATCCGGGGAAGGCCAACGTAGTTGCCGATGCGTTGAGCCGTAGACCGGTAGACGATGTAGCAGACATCTGGAAAGCAAAGTGGAAGGATTTGGGTCACCAGGACGCAGTAGCACGTTCTTTCATATCCGTGATGTCAGTCACACCCGAGATTGTTACGAGGGTGATACAAGCACAGGCCACAGATCCGTTTTGTCAGGAGAAGATTGTGCGACTTCTAGCCGAGGGTGCTGAGTCCTATTCTGTTAGTTCTGATGGAGGTTTGCGGTTTAATGGGAGATTAGTGGTTCCAGAAGGAGCGGAGTTACGTCATAAAGTGATGACTCATTCTCACAGGTCCCGATTTGCAGTACATCCGGGAGGTGATAAGCTGTACCAGGACATGAGACGACAGTACTGGTGGAGTGGGATGAAGAAGGACATTACTGAGTTTGTGTCCAAGTGTTCTACCTGCCAGCTGGTGAAGGTGGACCATCAGAAACCGTCAGGATTACTTCAGCCATTGGAAGTGCCCGCGTGGAAGTGGGAAAGTATTTCCATGGATTTCATTACAGGGTTGCCTACATCACAGCGGGGCCACGATTCCATCTGGGTGATTGTAGACCGTTTGACCAAGGTGGCTCATTTTCTGCCAGTGAGAACAGATTATACCACGGGTCAGTATGCCCAGTTGTTCATCGCTGAGATTGTCAGATTACATGGGGTGCCCCTGAATATTGTGTCATATAGAGACAAGATTTTTGTGTCATGTTTCTGGGAAAGCTTTCAGGAGGCTATGGGTACAGAGTTGAGACTGAGTTCAGCTTACCACCCACAGACAGATGGACAGACATAGCGTACTAATCAGATGTTGGAAGATATGCTACGCATGTGTGTTCTCGATTTCGGAGGAGGTTGGGAGCCACACCTTCCACTGGTAGAGTTTGCTTATAATAACTCCTATCAGTTTACGATTGGCATGGCTCCATTTGAGGCTCTGTATGGCAGGCCTTGTCGTTCTCCAACTTGTTGGCTCGAGGTGGGGGACAACAAGTTGCTAGGACCAGAAATGATTCAGGAGACCTCCGCGAGGATTGAGATAATCAGGAGTCGTATTCGGGTAGCCCAAGACAGACAGAAGAGCTACGCTGATGCGAAACGGTTCTTCCGGGAGTTTAATGTGGGAGATCAAGTGTTGTTGCGTGTATCTCCTATGAAGGGGGTGATGAGGTTCGGGAAGAAGGGGAAATTGGCTCCGAGGTACCTAGGACCATTTCCCATCATCGAGAGAATTGGGCCGGTAGCATACAGGTTGGGATTGCCAGAACATTTACATCGCATCCATGACGTATTCCACATCTCGTCGTTGAGACGATATCTTCGGGATGATATGGCCCATACTCACATTGCGATAGATGAGATTGATTTACAGTCTGATAGCTCTTACGAGGAGAGACCAGTGGCTATTCTAGACTATAGTGAGAGGAGATTGAGATCGAAAGTAGTTCCACTTGTACGAGTCCAGTGGGAGCATCATAATGTGGAGGAATTTACTTGGGAGCGTGAGGCAGATATGCGCGAGAGATACCCAGAGTTGTTTTTACCAGGTATTCCTCATTCTCCGAATTTCGGGACGAAATTCCGTTATTAGGGGGGAAGTATGTAATACCCCGTATTTTCATGCTATATTAATTTGGGGATTTATTAAATTTAATGTGACGATTTATTTAATAAATATCCGGAAATTTAAATATGTTATAATTATTAACGTGACGAGAGTTAGTAATTATGGGAAACTTGTTGAATATTACTAATGAGCATAGTAATATATTATATTGGTTATATTGAATGTCATAAGTGAATTAAATGACTATTTCGGAAATTTAAGTCGGGACGTGCCCGTGTCACGTCGGGACTAATTGTATTAAATAAAAAGTGAATATTTTATAGGTTGTCCATATGGTCGTATTGAGTGCGCCAACGCGTCCGGAAGGGTCGAGATAGTCAGAAAAGTATACCCGGGGGGTTAGTTTGGGCCCCGGGGCGTTTTTAGGCCTAATTAGTGACCCGGGAGGGCATTTTGGTCTTTTTCCAAAATAGGATAATTAAACCCACGAATTTTAGCAGCCTTTATCAGCTGGTTAGGCTAGCCATTTAGGGTTAGAACATTCAGAACCCTAAGACGGCCATTGGAGAAGAGAGGAGAGACCTTTCAAGGTGATTCAAGGCCAAAACACCTCCGTTTGCACCACCGTCACCACCACCGCGTAGATCGCGAGGAGAAGAACACAACCACACCAAAATCAACAGGAGATCAGACTTCTGAAAATCCCAGGCAAGTGTTTAACTTGCGTATTTTCGTTAATGCAATGTTCATATTAGTTTAGGATTAATTAGGAATGTAATCCATGTAAGAAATCCCAAATTTTGATAGGAAATTGCATGTAGAGAAGATTAAAACCTTATGCTGGAAACTCTTGATGATATAGATGTATTACCCACGAATTTTGATGTTATATTAGGAAGAAATTCTGGAGAAAAACTGAATGGAATTATAGTTATGAAAACTTTAGGGTTCTTGATGTTTAGAGGAAATTTTGGACTGTTTAACCATGATTAATGATGTATATACGCATGCTGAACGTTAAAAACATCTGGAATTATATTAGTATGTTAGTAGTAGACTTTTGGGTCGATTAGTGTTGGAAAATATGTGTGTTGATGAAGAACTTTGATGAATCCCGTAACTGCAATTCTGCAAAATTTTTACCCAGATCTGCTTGATCGATCGATCGAGCATAGAGCATCGATCGATCGAAGGTTCGATCGATCGAGCCCCAAGCTTCGATCGATCGACCCCTCCTGGCAGACTCCTATTTCCCTTGTTTAATTAGTTAAAGTAAATTACCGTGAAATTATCTTTGGGCATTCTAAATAAAAATGAATTGGGAGACATTGAGGACCAGTAGGGTATATGGATAAATGTTAGAACCTTTAATTTCCAACGAAAATGGTATTTATGGGATATTTACTTTAGGTTGGTAGATTATGAATTTAAAGGGTGAGGTACGTAAGAGAGTTACGTTGGAATCTAATAAAGTCACTTACTGAATTTCAGAACTTTGAGGATATAACCCATGAGTGTTAGGTATTAAGTGAGAAAACCCTTCGAGTTGAGGTTAGGAATAAAACCTTATATGAAATTCCATAACTGTGTAATTAATGGTAAAGGGTATAATTACGGGTGATGAGAAGAACCTATATTAATTCGATAAAGTGGTATATTTATATGATTGTGTGTACATATATTATATGCATGTGAAAATCATACCCACGCTACTTGCTATCCCTGAGGTTTCCGCGCTGGGACAAGTCTTATCTCGATGGGACCTTTATGGGGGATATTGACTTGTACCCTAGAATATAGATGTCCTTGGTACAGGCTATCGATGTGATAGTTCAGACGGTCCTAAGAGACGCCGGTATGTGCCACCCTCTTAGAGACTTGGAATCTATGCTTCGCCTCAATATTGTTTGTGTATTTATGTTAATACAATTCGAGAGTGATTCCGAATGTATTCCCCTTAAAATGAGTGATATGGGGCTTTGGATAGTGGAAGTATGCATGCACCATAGTTTTATTCGGAGTGCTGTTATATATATATTATACGAGTAGTTAATATATATATATGAGATTATGATATTTGAAACTGTCTACTGAGATTTGATAAGTAGAACATGGTTGTTGACTCAAATTATTAAATACTTGTTTTGAGAAAGTATAAAATGTCACGGGAACTTTATTATTTTTATGAAGTTAAAAATAGAGAATTTTGGGCTACTGTTGGAACATCTTTTAAGTGGATATCGTGTATTAAAGCTTATGAGTAATTTAAGTTAAGTTAAAGCTGCTAGAAAGACTAGTATGTTAGATGCTAAAAAAAACCGTTGGAAAGGTTAGTGCGATAGGTGTGCACATTAGAAGAGAGGTGAGTATTTCTCAAGAGAGAGTCGAACTAATATGATTTGCATTGGCCTGTATCAATTTAAATACTTGCTTAACGTATTTTAAAATCAAACACACTTTCGGGCTCTGACCCGTTTCTTTTCTCTCTCTCTCTCTTGTATATATATATGTATATTTTCAGGTGCCCAGCCACAGGGGCGTCTTACTTAGGATCCCTTGAGAAGAACGAGCTGCAGCTTAGGTGGGAGTTGCAGGTCACTTGAGTAGACGACTTCCGTTATTGACTCCACTCCTATTATTCTCATTTATTGGGCACATGTCGCCCTTTTCATCATTTCATTTGTTGTTGGGATTTTGTATTTCATTTATTTACAGTATTGTTCTATGGGATTTATTCAGGATGGATTTGTGGTTTTAGTTCCATTTGTTGACATTCGATTGACGAATGAATTATGTTATTTGGTTTATTGTGGTGTGATTCTTTATTGTAGAAATGTTGTTTTAATTATAATAAATCTTTTTCTGTAATTAAAATTTGGAAAGTTTTGTATGGAAAATGTTTTGACACTTAGCTTAATTATTTAGGGTGTTAAATTGAAAAAATTTATTTTTATCGACAGTGATGCTGAGAATGAACCAACTGTTACCTTGATTTAATTTAATAAAAGAGTGATCGCCCGGTATTTAATTAGGCGGGGTGTCACACCATGATCATCTCAAAATCTCTCTTCGTCTCCTCTTCAAAAGTGTAATCATGTAGGGAGCATGTGGATCCAAATATTATGTCGTCTATATAAACTTGGGCAACCAATATAGCACCACTCTCTCCCCTCGTAAATAACGTCTTATCCAATCCCCCTCTCTTGAACTTATGATCGAAGAGATAAGAAGTGAGTCTATCATAATAAGCATGGGGTGCTTGCTTCAAGCTATACAAGGCCTTATTATGAAAAAAGACTTATCCTGGGTGTTTTGGGTCTTTAAACATCTTTGGTTGTTCCATGTACATTTCCTACTATAAAATGCCTTTAAGGAAGGCACTCTTGATATCCATTTAATATAACTTGAAGCATAGATAACATGTTATGGAGAGTAGTAAGGGACGGACTCGAGCCTATCAATAGGAGTGAACGTCTACACCCTCAAACTATGTGTAGCCTTAAGAAACTAACCTAAACTTATTGCAAACTATGGTACCATTTTCATCCATCTTATTTTTGTAAATTCACTTGGTACCTATCATATTAGTCTCTTTAGGTCGGGGTACTAACTCCTAGACATTATTTTTTAGAAACTGAAGCAACTTATCTTACATAGTGGATATTTAATGCTCATCCTTGAATGCTTCTTTCATATTCTTGGGCTCGACTGAGGGGTGTCGCAAAGGTAACTAACCATATTCTTAAGTTAAGCACGAGTTTTAACACCTAGTGTGGGATTACCAAATATAGTTGAAGGGTCATGACTCTTTCGAACCCAAGAGGGTGGATCCTCTAAATCAAAAGTGGGGTCTATCGGGATAGGATAAAGTACGATGGGATCATCACTAGGGGTGCATCATCCTAACACAGGGGCTAGGGTCAATAGACGTTGACGACTTACGTCTTTAATCGTGATGTTTATTGACTCCATAAACTTAGATCTTGTGAGGTTAAACACCTTATAATCCCTACTCGATGAAGAATAACCTAAAAACACCCCCTCATTTCCCTAGGAGTCAAATTTTCTGAACTGTTCTATATCTATCAAAATGTAAAAACTACTCTAAAATACACAAAAATATAATAGGTTGCGATTCTTATCTATCCATAACTCATATGGAATCTATAACGTGTGTGTACGAAGATATACCCTATTCACCATATGGAATGCGATACTCACTGCCTCTGCCCAAAAATGTCTAGGTTTGTTTCTCTCAAGAATCATGGACCTAGCTATCTCTTGAATAGTCCAGTTCTTCCTCTTAACTATCCCATTTATTAAGGAGTATGAACGAATAAAATCTCATGTTTGATGCCCACTCCATCACAATATCTATCCACTCCGGCTTATTTAAATTTTGTATCATTGTCACTACGCATCTGATTAATAGTGATACCATACCATGTTGGTTTTGTAGTATACGTCTCTTGGCTATTGGGAACTCAACCACATTAGAATTTTCCCTCATAAAATACATAATAGAGTGTCTCAAAAAGTCATCGACAATTAAGATAATGTATATCTTACCACATAAACTCTCTAAATGAGTAGAACCCATAAGATCCATGTGAATGAACTCCAACACATGAGTGGTGGTAATTGTATTCAACTTTTGATGGGGAATTCAAATTTGTTTTCCTTATTGTCAAGGTTCATAAACCGAGGAAGTTAGTTTCCCAAGTGATGGTAAGCCACGAACTATATCCTTTTTCACTCATTTCTCAAGATCGCTAAAGTTCACATGACCTAGTCCTTAATGGCAAAGGTCCATAGAGGATACCGTCTCATTATTGCACATAAAGGAGGACTTAGGAATGATCCCATATCAATTATCTTCGGTCCTCACTCCTTGTAGTAATTGTTCACTGAAATGGCCATATATGTTACATTCGGATCGATCAAAATTTATAGCAAATTTTGCGTCTCACAATTGGTTTTTGTAAATTAAGTTCACTTTCAACCCTATTACATACAATACATTATCTAGTTTATAATATTTATGTATCTCAACACAACCACCTCCTAAAATACTAGACCTACTTCTATTTCCAAGGGTGACTTTTCCTTCCTTGCGATCCACAAGGTTAGAACAAAATGACATGTCACAGATCATGTGCCTAGAGCACCCAATATCAAAATACCATTGGGAAGTATTTTGAACATTGAGAGCAACGTGAAGAATAAGGGCTTTGTCATATTAATTATGTACCCAAGTGGAGGAAACCTTTTGTTTGCCCTTATCATTTTTGTCTCTAGTCGTAATGCTGGAAGAATTCTCAAGAGGCATAGACACCCTTTTAAATTCCTCCATTACGCTTTATGAAGTTGTAACTAGGAAATCAACTTGCTCTCTAAGACTAACAAAGTCACTATAGCGATGCCCGTGAGTATGTGTATGTTTAGTTCTACCTAACATACAACAAAATTCACTAAGATAAACTCTCCTTTTACAATGGGTAAAAATATATACTTGTTCGAATCTACCTTGGTTTGTTCATTTAGGATGAACTCTCTTTTGTGGTTTAGGTCGAGGCTCATAAGGATCTACCACAAATTTAGGAACTGGTTCCAGTGCTGCATGAAAATTGGATGCACAGTCATAACATATTCCTTGCCTCTCCCTAAAACCTAAAGTCAACTTGACCTACCGATCATGTTCGAGATCTTTCTCAAGTTGGGTTACAAGGGCTTCAAGTTTCTCATGAATCTCTAATAAAGCTTGAAGATCTCTTGTAGGACTAGCCAATTTATTGGTCAAGTTACTGTTTTCCTTTTCTACGAAAATGACTATCTCTCCTAAAGAGACTCTCACCGAGGACTCGCTCTCTTTTGACTCTCTCAAATCCTTTTCTATAGATAATACCCTGAGTGTCAAACCTTTATTTTACTTTTTGACGAAAAATGACTCTGCGTAACGCTTGGCATAAGCACGTTGAAGGTCACTTTATCCCTCACTCAAAATGTCATATCCCCCACTCTCTTCTGAATGATTACACCCACTTTTGAGGTCATCATGTTTAGCAACTTCCTCATCGTTGTGAGGTATACTCCATGTACTAACATGACTAGTTATGAATGTGCTGAAGTGGCATTGGAAGCAACTTTGCCTTTGCCTTATCTTTTTAACCTCGTAGCATAATCATACGCTTTGTGACCCTCACACTCATAATATCTTTCTTCATCTTTTTTAGGGTACTCTCCTCTTTCTTTTTCAAAACTTTTTGATCCGATTTATAGTTTTTTATCTCTCTCAAAACTTTTATTTTCTTTGGAAGTATTTTCTTCTCTAAGTTTGAGAATTTTTTTAATTTTTTTTACAAAAAGGGCATGATCATCGAGAATCAAAATCATATCGGAGTTTGAAGAAACCTCCCATTTCCTTTTAGATAGAACTATTAAATCAATTTCATTTTCCTTTAGTTTAATAGTTTTAAGAAACATATCGATTTTGTAAGTTTGAAGGACTCCCATGAGTTATTCTGACCTAGGTATATCTCAAATTTCCAACGAATTAAGGGCAGTAACCTTAGGAATAAAGCGGGATGGAAGGGATGTCAAATTCTTTTTCACTATGCGTGTCTCAGGAATTCTCTCAGCAAAATTATAATTAGAGTTAACAAGATCAGACAATCATGCATAAAATTCATCAAATGATTCAGATTCTAGAATAGTAATAGTCTCAAATTGTGTGGTGATATTTTGTAACTTATAACCTTTCATAGTGTTGATACCCTTGTGAGTCAGCTGAAAAGAAACCCACGCTTCCTTAGACGTGGTTTACGCCATGATACAGCGGAACTCGTTAGGGGTGATGGCTCCATAAATGGCACTTAAATTGCATGAGTTAAAATTAGTCCATTTTAGTTCATCCTCCATCTAAGTGAAGAACAATTTAGGACTTATGACATCTCCGTTAGTCACTGTGGGTGGTGTCCGCCCTCTTTCACACGTAAGCTAAACACGTTCGTCAATCGCTTTCAAAGACGACCTCATTTAAGATTTCCAATAAGCATAATTTGACCCATCGAAAAAAGTTATCCTATTACAAAAATTATCCATAAAACACAAATTTAAAGGATCACACAAAAACTTAGTATAACCGGCTCTGATACTAATTTGAGAAAACGAGTTCATATAGGTTGTCCGTGTATTAGGTTATGCGGACACAAATTCAATTTTATCCAAATTTTATCTTGATAAATAATTAGGTGTGCATAAAAGATAAAGTTCAAATTAAACTATGTTTAATCACACAATCAATTCAAATCAAGTAGAAAAAGAATGAGGAAAAATTTATTTCGAGAAAAAACTAGATTTCAGCACTATATCAAAAATTGACAAACTCAATGACTTACAAACTACTTAGAGCTCCACTAAGTATAATGAACATGTCTTTAATTCTTCTTTAGTTATGGCATTGTCCAGCACCATTCACAGGAAGCAATCTTCCCTCGGTATCCACCAATCGGCCTCAAGATTTAAGATCCTTCCTTCTTCAATCGTAGAGCCTCCGCTCCACAAAGGGTTTGATGTAACGAGTATGAAACTTGGGTTTGAACAGACTCAAAAATCATTTATGGGATAATCATTTAGAAAAGAAAAGTGTTTTTCTAAAACACAAAGATGAATACTTTTGGGACAGATATTGGGAATTCATTTTCCCCAAAAGTCTTGAGAAAAACTGATCAAAACAGTCTTTATATAATAACACAAATTTTGAGGCGGTGTTCTCGTTTGAATGAAAATGGAATATCATTCAAACGAAAACAACAGTTTCCTTTTAACAAGTTCAAGTCTCATTCCAACGACAAGATTTCTCATTTGATCATCCTTTCGACGACCTTCCAACGAGTTTGGTTTTGTTAAACAGAGAGCAACTCATTCGACGCTCGCTTGAAGCTTGTTTCAACAAAAAGGCATTTCATTCTAACGAGATCAATATCTCGTTTAACGAGGTGAAAAATGAATTAAATTTATTTTCAAAATAATCTTTATAAAAATGCCTCGAGTGTAGAAATAAACATCTAAGAATATAATTCGACTGAGAAATCAAAACTACAAGTCGTATACCTCCATAAAGTGTTAGTGAAAAATCCAATGGTTTGAAATCTGTAAACGGTGGTCGGTCGTTAACATGTCTTCACATGATAGTGGAGGCAAATGCATATGTATCCTTTAGTTTGAAACTCCGGGTTGTAACGGGATATGCCAATATACCTAAACTATGAGAAATTATCAAACTTTCTCTTACAGTTATTATTTTACATAACTAGCATCGTTATTATTAATAATTAGTTAATTACGATCCTCTATCGTGATATTTATATCTTATAATGATTATGACTAGGTTCATGTATTCTACTTGGGAAGAGTAACTGGTATTCTTACAGCGGATTTTGACCTATCATTGTTGACTAACCTTTCAAGATAGGTTGTTGTGTAGCAGTATTACTTTAGATATTAACAGGATTGCGGTTGGAGATTGGTTATGTTCCAAAGATTAGTTTACTTTCCAGCCACATTTTTTATGAGATAGTTGTTTTGGAATTTGGTGGGTCCTTCGACTCCACAACTATTATATTGTTCAGTTGGAGAGATTCTTATGTGGTTGGCTATATATCTATCGAGTTTTATTATGTATTTAAGTTGAGATTTTTCATTAGAGATTAACATGGTAATCAATTTTATCGTGGTGAATGATTTATGTTCATTGGATTATATTGATTTTTATCTTGGAAAAAGTTTTTAATGTCTTATATTTTCATCACATGCTAAGAATGGTATTTAATTTTAATGATCTACGTATTCGGGTATTGGGGTCTATCCAGCTTCAACAACAGAATGTGAGGGTTATCACATGTGGCCTAGGACATGTAAAAAAGAGTTCCCACAAATGAGAATAAATCTAGCAAGTCTAAACTAAGTAAGAATATAATTATATTTAGGCTATAATAATAATAATAATAATAATAATAATAATAATAATAATAATAATAATAATAATAATAATAATAATAAAAATAATAATAATAATAATAATAATGATAATATATCTTCCACCCGTATTTTGGTTATTTTTAAGTTATCCCAATCCAAACAACCAACTATATTATACAGTTCTAATCCCAATACTGAATGAAACCTATGTAACGTAATCACATATTTTCTCAAGGGTTCATTAGTTACATGTTCCTAAAAACTAGAATCATAACAATACATCAATAGGCTAATCACAAGTCTAATGAATAAAATCACATAGTCCAATAACCAAGTGAGTATGTCCCACTCACATGTAAATTAGAGGGGTTATATTCAAGCCCGTAAATAAAAGGACAAAGGCCTATCCCTAATGCCTTCAGGGATCACTAGTGCACAACTAGGTATGGTAATTAGAAGTCCCAAACTTATAACCTCAAAATATCATAAGTGGGAAATCACAACCCCATCACACTAAATGTACGGCCCCATGTACGGGAAATCCCTATTGTCTCACTGTGAAGAAGATTACCTCAGCACATAGGATCGGGGTAAAGAGGACCTAGGTAGAGCCTATCTCTATCACCAGGAATACCACGCAAGGTTAACGTCGTACGCATACCATCAAATCCCTCAAAATAGGTCATCCACAAGCGCGCACACATGCACACGCAGTATGATTGCACATAAGTCAGGAAAAACAATAGTTAATCCTACTCTAGGGATTTCAAAAGTAGTCTATTAAATCTCTTATTGTAATATACGTTAAGGGTTAAAAGTTCTTATATACGGTGAACCAAAAGTCTTTCTAATGAGATATACATTCTCATTCGAACGTGATACCCTAAGTCATTCGAACGAGACTCTTAAGTCATTTGAACGAGAAGCTCTTTGTCATTCAACGAGATAGACGCAGTGTACTTTTTCTTCTTCTTTTGAATAGTGACAGCCATAACCAGATCTTAACCTAAACATAAAGCCTTTAACCATAAAATTAACAATTTTCCTTCTAATTTAACCCACGTACGGGTATTACTAACATGTATTAACAATATTTAGATAATTTAAACTAATATTAACGATTTACTTACATATTTTAAAGATTTAACCCTAGGTACATGATCTAAGGAAGAGTTATCAAATTGGCCTCCGAATTAAATTCAATAATCAACATAAGGCAAGGGCTTTTACAAATTAACATTATAAATGTTCATATATAATCTTTAAAATCTCAAATTACATTAATTCGTGGATCAATTTTGATGATTCAATATCAAACTACAATAGTTCTTCATTACAAAGCTAAGGTTTAAACATATGATTAAATCTAATTACAAAATTAGGTTAAATATGAATACATGAGTTTAATTTCAGATTCCAAGACACTACCATTTTTCTAACACAAAACTACTTACATATTTAATAAAAATATACTAATTGTGTAATGAGAGTTTAGTTTTTCCTGTAATTTAATTATATTGAACATTAATCCAAAAATTAGGCTTAGGCGCTAAAATAATGTTAACTCAATAAGCCCAAAACATGCTCTAAATGGCTCGAAACTTGGACTAACTAATATATTAACTCAATCAGACTTAAATTCCACTATTTTAAACTAAATAGGGACTTTATATACGTCCTGAGGACCAATTCTAAAAGAGAACATATTTTATAAATTAATTATCTCATTAAATTAATTTATTAATCGATATGAGTTAATTAGATTAAAACTTAATTATTAATTAGTTAAGTGTGACTCGATATTATAAGAACCTAATTCACGAATAGTGGGATCCAATACCAACGAACTAATCCAAACCGGGAAACCCCGGAACCTCTTCTATAACCATTCCATAGTTGCCCATAATACTAAGTCACTTAAAGTATTTACTTAGTGAATTAAGGTGTGTTTGATAATTTCTAAACAATGTATATACACGCATCACATAAAAGAATTAAAAAAATATTATTACACGTACAATATATATATATATATATATATATATATATATATATATATATATATATATATATATATATATATATATATATATATATATATATATATGTGTGTGTGTGTGTGTGTGTGTGTGTGTGTGTGTGTGTGTGTGTACTAAATGACATATCACATGTTAAGGAAATGTCTAATTAAATAAATGTAGAAAAAGACGGGGTATTACACAACTAAAGACCAAGCCCAAATTATTTAACAAGTTACTACGTAGAGTAATTTCAAATTATTTAACAAGTTAAACAATTTATAAATTTCAAATAATTTATAAATATTAGCCCAAAATAATTTAACAAGTTACTTCAAATTAACAATTTATAAATTTCATTTTACATTTCATTATTAATATCAAATTCCATTTACTACGTAGTTCAAGTTTATAATTCTACCTATCTGCGTAGCTCTTCTACCTACTTTGGGAAGTCTTCATAATCTCCCTAATGAGTGCCAACTTTTCGGAGGTGTCTTGAACACAGTCTAGCCCTAAAATCCTATTATTACCTATCTTTAGCCAACAACTCAGAGAACAACACAATCGTCCATACAAGACCTCTTAGGCTATCATACCAATAACCTGTTGGTGACTTTTGTTATAGGTAAACTCCATGAGTGGCAATTGTTGATCCCAAATTCCCTTGAAGTCCAAAACACAAGCACACAACATCTCCTATAAAATGTGAATTATCTATTCAGTTTAACTAGCTATCTCATGGTGAAATGTGGTATTCATATGCAACTTTACCCCCACGTCATCCTGAAAACTCCCTCTAAATCAAGAAACAAAACTATGGTTCTAATCGATACAATTTCAAGTTGTATCCCTTAAGGAAACACAATCTCTAAAATAAAGAGTCAGCATACTGCTTTTCGATTTGTCTATCGATAATGACCCAAACGGAATCATTCCCCCTTATGACCTTGGCAATCCAATGATGAATTCCATGGAAATATTTTCCTGCTATGACACCGGGATCTCCAATGGATGCAACTCCCCAATTGGTGTTTGATGCTTCGCCTTCACTAACTCCTAGATGGCACATTTATACACGAAATCTAATATATATCTCTCCATACTAGCCTTCAGTAATTTATCCTCATGTTGTGGTACATTTTTTCACCTCAGGATGTACCGTGAACCACAAATCATCTGACTCGATCAATAATGCCTTCCACAGCTCATGGCCCTCCATCACAACCAGCCATCCTTAAAATCTTAATCCTCCATATAAGCCAATTGAATGGAAAAGAACTCCCCCTAAATAACAATGCTCATACTTTATTCTGACAAAAACAGTCCAAAGCCAAGGCCTTAATCACCCGTGATACCATATCAGGTGTAATGACCATAATAGCTAGAAACACGTTTGCTTCATCTATGATACAAAATGTATCCCAACGCCTTGCACATAGAGTTAGTATACTATCCCCCTACTCTACCCATAATTCTCATAGACTCACAATCGGTCAATGGATTAATGCGTCTGCTATTAAATTTACCTTGATACTTAAGTGATAGTCATTTATAAACTCTAACCATCGTTGTCTTATATTCAACTCTCGTTGAAAAATTACCACTTAAGTCGTTTAATTCAAGATTAAACTATCTAAATGGCTCCGAATAGTTTGTTGAAGAAACTCTTTTCTTAACACAAGATGTGTAAAACAGTATGAACGAGTTATTTAAGGTATAGGTTTACCAGTTTTGAAAACCAAAACTTATAAAGAAATTAAATCAACACAGCCTCAAGAAAGGCATGAGAGGAAGAGGAAGTATACAAGTACAATTTTAACGTGGTAAAACCCCACCCAATTGGGGAAACATCCACGGAGGTCTCTACATCTCAAAAGTAAAAATCCACTAAAATAAAGTAACAGTTTACAACTTATATAACAATCAAGACAAACAATCAGACCTAATTATAAGTTCAGAAATGTACCAACTCCTCTGGATTTTCTAACTTCTCCCAAGGCTCTAATGATATTTATGTTCTCTCAGCGTTGTAACTCCACTCCTTTTATCTTTACGTCGACTCAAAAATCCAAAATATCAATACCAACACTTTTCAGTGTAGTAGTGTGAAGGTGTAAGTGGTTATGTGTTGTAAATCACATGCATGCAACTCACACACACTTAATTATAGACTGGATGCTAATCAAATTACAAATAGATCACAAATATGTAACAATTTCCAAAATCAGTTTAATCAAAACTATCAGACTTAGGATCTTTTAATATATCCACAGATCAAGAGGGAATCTTGTTATATACACGAGCCAAGATCCTAAACACTTTCTTATTTTGAAAATATACTGACCATATTTCACAAAATGTGAAATATGTGAAAGTGTAAATCCCCAATCAAGATATTAAACAAGATCTGAGTTTGAATGTTCAAAGAAACTGAAATAAGAAATTGTTTTGTTGGTTTTAGGATTTGAAAAGATAAAAGTAGAAAACATCCAACAAAACTATGATTTCTCGAAACAGGAAATCAAAACTAAGAAAGATAAACATAAAATGTATCACAGAACTTCAATGTCAGTTTTTTATGAAAGAAAATGAGATCAAACTGTGGTGATTAAGTTGGAAAAAATATTAAGGGCAGAAGAGGAAAGATCTACACAACTCTCAAACTAACACACTCTCAAAAATTATTTTCTAGTGAGATTTGGCCGAAGTTTAGTTAGGGTTTTCTTTTTCTCTCTTATTTCTTTCTCTCTCTCTCTCTCTATCTCTCTATCTCTCTCTCTCTATCTATCTCTCTCTCTCTCTCTCTCTCTCTCTCTATTCTATCTTTATTTTCTCTCAAAAATGAGGTAAAAAAAAGATTGTAATCGCAACACATATGGCATCTACTTATACTAAGTCATGGAAACCTCTGGAACTTCAAATCAAATGAATGGTCACGATTAAGTCTTAAGATATCAAGATAAAATTGATGGCTACCAATACTGATTAGGCATAAATTCGTCCAAATTTATCCCTTTAATTTAGTTACTTTTAGAACCTCGAACAACGTAATCGATTTGATTTTATCTCATAATCTTGATATTGACTTATCCTAACGAGTACACAGAGTTTTTGGTATTTCGTACTAATTTTGCAGGTATTTAATGTCAATAACGAAAGAAAGGAACCGAAAGAATCAAGAAAGAAAAGAAAGAAAGTCAAAAGGGAAATATTGTAGTTTTTACCCAGAATTCGAATGAGGCGCCTAAAGAGAAGTTGAAGATATCAAGTTCATGAGCGCATAGGAAGAAACGACACCTCAATCGGAGTCCCGGTGAGAAAGATATAAGCAGTCAAAGTTTAAGAAAAAAAAGTCAAAGGGAGACCGATCCGCAGGAGGACCGAACCGGTCCGCATTGCCACATTCCAGAGAACCCCGGATCGAAGGCAAACCGAAGATGGAAAAAAATAAAAAGAACCGGTCCGCCCCAAAAATAAAAGAACCAATCTGCATGCCAGGAAGACCGATCCGCAGGAGCCCCGGACCGGTCCGGATGTCGAGTTGTAATTTTGTTATCCTTCTCTAATAGAGAGTCCTAGTGCAGCTAAAAGTCCTGAAACTTTGTAGCGTATATAAACCCGAGTTTTTATCATTTTTAGTACGGATAATTAATATAATTTTCCATTTTTTTCGGAAAACCCTAGTTTAGAGATAGTTTATTCTTTTAATTTCAAGATTGAAGATTATTCAGATTTCTGTGATTACAAGTGTTCTTAATTGCTGCTTTTAATACTTTGCTAAGATTAAGAGTTAATTTTCGTCAATCTGATTCCTTTCTACATCATTCCACAAATTTTCCTTAGTTTAATCATAGTTTTCTGCAATTCAAAAATTACTTTCATTAGATTCAGCATGCTAGGCTAGATTCTCTAAGGTCGGGATATATGAACCCAACCTAATGTGATAGTTGCATGTGTATAACATTAATCCTCTGAATTTAGTGATTTATTATGACCGTATTTTGTAGGAACACGATAATTGTAGATCTTTGGATCTCGTTTGCTTCCGGGTAACCGGGATGCTTTAGAATGCAATTCGAGTGTAACTGCCATAATACCGATTTACTCGTCCTCTGATTAACTATGGTGCGGCTTGAAACTCATATACGTAATGCTTGGGAGTACTAAATTTTGGGTCTAATTAATCAGTTAAATATATGATTAGTATTATACCTGCAATACACTAGGGTTGGGGAATTGTATTCCCGTCCTGTTTTTCTCATCACATAGTTTAAAGTTTTAAATCAGTATTCATCAGTATTTTAGGTAATTTAATATAATTGCATCTTTACATAATTGAATCTAGTATAGTCATTCCACAAACCAAATCAATTTTCTTTTTCCTTTAGAGTCAGAGTTAGGATTTCCTTGTCTGTCCAACGTCGTCACAATTCTATTGTCCTATTTCCCTGAGGATACGATCCCGACTTATCGGGTTTATTACTAACGCGACAGGCTTGCACTTGAGCCTAGAGTGAACGCACATTAGAGACACTTTCTGAGTCGCGTCAAGTTTTTGGCGCCGTTGCCGGGGAATTAGGTAGACTTAGGATTAGATCGAGTCAATCTAAAATTTTGACCAAAAATTTCCAAAAACCCAAAAACATATAAAATTTTCAAAAAGCACAAAAAGATTCATCACCATCTCTCATATGCTATTAATGCAAAATTCTGAAATCACTCCAACTCCCCATAACACTCCAACCCACATTCACGGAAACCCGATTGTTGAGTACGATCCTGATAGCCCCCACACTCCTAACGCCCCACAGTTCTGGATTCCACCTCCCACACCGTCACACTCAATCTCAAATAACAGTCCGTTTTTCTTCTTAGGACACACTTTAGAGCACACTCCGAGTACACCAAGTGAGGACACCAAGTCATTAAGAGAGAGAGAGAGATGTCGCAACACGATAGTGCAGTCGTCAGTGAGGAACAGGCCCCATACCGCCCGTTGAGAGAAATCTTATATCCCAAGTGCACTGTCACTCCAGGATGCATTATACTCCCGTACAATGCCGGGTAATTTCGTTTTAAAAATGGGATGATTCAGATGTTACCCCATTACCATAGTATGGATTCTGAAAAGCCATATCTCCATATCAGGTAATTTGAGGATGTGTGCGATACTCTTAATGATCAAACTTGCACACAAGAGGTGATCCGCCTCAAACTCTTGCCCTTCTCGCTAAAAGATAAAGCTAAGACCTGGCTATGGTCTTTACCTCCAAGCTCGATTCCATCTTGGAACGAGTTGCAATCTAGATTTCTCAAGAAATTCTTCCCACCACAACGAACAATCTCCATAAAGGCTCAAATTCAAGCATTCAGATAATCTGAAAATGAGCGATTTCATTGATGTTACGAGCGTTTCAATGAGTTAGTTACTTCTGCCCCTATCATAGATTTGATTCATCGCAAATTATTTCTTTCCTCTATAATGAGCTGAACCTTAATTCCAAGCAACTCGTTGAAACCATGGGTAGTGGTCCGTTTGTCGAACTAGATGCCCATGATGCTGAGCTTCACCTGAGGTATGTTGCCGAGACTACCTAATCCTGAGATACCTCTGATCCTAATGCTCAAAATTGAAATCGTCAAGTGACCACCACTCCATCGGCGTCCGGTCAATTTCATGTAGATAAGAATTCTATGATGGACAGTCGATTAGATACACTTGAGAAAGGATTTTGAGACCTATGCGAGGTATGTGGAAGAGGACCAACTGGATCCATACCAAACCCCATCGAGAAGGTGTGTGCAATCTGTGAGTCGGGTCATTCAACTGAGGAATGCCCGACTATACCCGCCTACAAAATAATGCTTCAAGAGCAAGTTAGTGGTATAGGAGGATTTAAGGGTAATTTCGGTGCACCGCACGGGAATTCTTACAACCCTTCATGGAAAAACCATCATGGTTTTAGCTATGGGCAACAACATGCTGCGATGAACCCTACTTCACATGTTGCCCCTCCTCCTCCACAACACTTTCAACAAGCTCCACACATGCAAGGACATGTGCAAGCACCAACACCTCAAGGAGCATATATCCCTCCACCGCGGAGAACTCTCGAGGATACTATGAATCAATTTATCAATATCCAGACTGCAACCAATGCTAGATATGATCGCCTGATCAGCGACATAAATGCAAATCTGTCAAAGATACAATCCTCGTTGAGTGTCCAAGAGAAGGGCAAGTTTCCTGCCCAGGGCCAAAGACCTCCCCAAGGTCAAACTAGTGTTAGATACACCTCTACTGAACATCAGGAGCAATGTCAAGATGTGACCACTCTTCGTAGTGGGAGAGTCGTTGATTTATCACCTCCCCCACATGACACAACGAAAGACAAGGAGATTTCGCCCGACACGAAAGAGGCCGGAGATGTCCCCTTGAATGAGAGATACAAAAAAGACGCTAGGGAGCCCGAGGTAGTAGTGAAACCACCCTCCGAGGCACCGTTTCCCCAAAGGTTGATTCCTTCCCATAAAGGAAACCCACGTGATGAAGTGCTAGACGTGCTAAAGCAAGTAAAGCTGAATTTAATTTTCCTCGATGCCATTAAGCAAATTTCAGCTTATGAAAAAGTCATCAAAGACTTGTTGATGGTAAAGAGAAAAATAAAGGTAAAGAAAAATGTCTTTCTAGCATAGAACGTGAGCTCCATTCTACTTAATGATCTCTCGCCTAAATTCAAAGATCCCGGTGCACCCACCATTTCCTGCATCACTGGAGAAAATAAAATCAAAAAAGCCTTACTTGATTTGGGGGCAAGTGTCAATATCCTCCCTTATTCCATTTATAGTAAAATTGATTTGGGCGATCTTAAGCCCACAAGGATCACTCTTCAATTAGCGGCTCGAACTGTGAAGATCCCACGAGGCGTAGTTGAGGACGTGATCGTCCAAGTTGACACTTTCTACTTCTCGATAGATTTTGTAATTTGGGATACGGAACCTTCCTTCGCCTCAAAAAATCATGTTCCCATCATTCTCGGGCGCCCATTTTTAGCTATGGCTAACGTTATTATCAACACTAGGAATGGGTATATGTAACTCACTTTTGGGAACATGACCATAGAAACCAACATCTTCCATACAGCCCAACATATGGAGGAAGAAGATGATCTTCACGCGGTGAGCTTCATAGATGAGATAGTAGAAGAGTACTTTGAGGAGAACTATTGTGGAGACACCTTAGGTTCCTATTTAGTGTCGAGACACTAGAGTGAGCGGACGTACACCAAATTCGATAGGGAGGTTGGGGAGTTGAGAGAATTACTTGATGAGAGAGCATGGGATGAGGACGCGAGAGATGTAAATTGGGTTTCTAGATTCGAGGAGTTACCTCTGAGGGATACATGCATGGTTCCCTCCAGCGACAAATTTCCAATCCTCGAGTTGAAGAAACTCCCTTCCCATATTAAATATGCATACCTAGTAGAGGATGAGACATTTCCTGTTATTGTCTCCTCTAGCCTAGACGAAGAGCAGGAGGGTAAACTATTAAAAATTCTGAGAAAGCACAAAAGTGCTTTTGGTTGGTGCATTGCTGATTTAAAGGGGATAAGTCCTTTGATTTGCACTCACAAGATCCATCTCGAAGAGGATGTCAAGCCCTAAAGAGAAATGCAAAGAAGGCTAAATCCCAATATGAAAGAAGTGGTGAGAACCGAGATTATTAAGTTATTGGATGTCGGGATCATCTACCCAATCTCGGATAGCAAGTGGGTGAGCCCTATTCAAGTTGTCCCGAAGAAGTCGGGCATGACAATAATTGAGAATGTTAAGGGAGAGCTAGTTCCCCAACTTACCACCACCGGGTGGCGCATTTGCATTGATTACCAAAAACTCAATGCGGGAACTAGGAAAAACCATTTCCCCTTGCCATTTATTGATCAAATGCTTGAGAGAGTAGTGGGCCACCCTTACTATTGCTTCCTTGATGGTTATTCCGGATATAACCAAATTGAGGTAGATGTACTTGACCAGGAGAAAACGACCTTCACTTGCCTTTTTGGTACATTTTCCTATAAACGTATGCCATTCGTCTTGTGTAATGCACCCGTGACCTTTCAAAGGTGTATGTTGAGCCTATTTAGAGACATGGTCGAGAGAGGACTCGAAGTGTTCATGGATGATTTTAGCATTTTTGGAACCTCTTTCGATCTTTGCCGATAAAAACTGGAAGAAGTACTTGCCCGGTGTATGGAAAAGAATTTAGTGCTGAATTGGGAGAAATGCCATTTCATGGTCACTGAAGGAATAGTTCTTGGCCACATAGTATCATCCAAAGGGATAAAAGTTGATAGGGCAAAAATAGATGTCATAGCTGATCTTCCCCCACCAAAATCACTCAAGGATATGCGCTCCTTCTTGGGCCACGCGGGGTTTTATCAAAGGTTCATTAAGAACTTTAGCGCCATCGCTAGACCCTTAAGAAACCTACTCATGAAGGACACCCCATTTGAGTGGACAGAAGCATGCCAAAGCTATTTTGAAAAACTGAAAACCATGCTTGTGCCCGCTCCTATCATGCAAGTTCCGAATTGGTCTTTACCATTCGAACTTATGTGTGATGCTAGCGATTATGCAATAGGGGCTGTTTTGGGCCAAAGAAAAGATAAGCAGGCTCACCTCATCTACTACGCTAGTCGGACTCTTACCGAACCACAACTCAACTACTTTACCATGGAGAAGGAGTTGCTAGCGGTAGTCTTTGCCCTTGATAAATTTCTGCCATACCTTATCGGTTCTCCCATTACTTGCTTCACTGACCATACGGCATTGAAATACCTACTTGCAAAGAAAGATGCAAAGCCTCACCTCATAAGGTGGATCCTACTCCTACAAGAGTTTAATCTCTCCATTAAAGATAAGAAAGGGGTAGAAAATGTCGTTGCCGACCACTTATCACGGCTTTCGTTCGACGTACCTAGTGATCCATACCCATAGACGAATACTTTCCGGATGAGAAACTCTTTGCTACATCTTCTTTTCCCTGGTTTGTGGATATAGTGAACTACCTTGTCACGGGAGTCGTCCCTCCCGACTGGACACCGCAAGATAAGAAGAGGTTTATTACTTGGCCGCACATGTTTTTCTATGACGATCCCTTCCTTTTTAAATATTGCACCGACCAAATCATTCGACGATGTGTACCAGATGACGAGATCCCGAAAGTCATCCAGTTTTGTCATTCGGAAGATTGTGGAGGCCACTTTTCGACGAAAAAGACGGCCGCTAAAATTCTGCAATGCGGCCTCTATTGGCCCACAATATTCCGAGATGTGAACGTTGCTTGTAAATCTTGCAATAGGTGCCAATAGATGGGATCCATTACCCAACGAGACATGATGACTCTTACCCCCATACTCATTATTGAGATCTTCGACTATTGGGGTATTGACTTCATGGGACATTTTCCCCCATCCTTTGGTTTCCTATACATCCTTGTTGCGATAGACTACGTTTCTAAATGGGTGGAGGCTATAGCTACCAAGACAAATGACAACAAAGTGGTGATAAAGTTTTTGCAGGAACACATAGTTTCTCGCTTCGGTGCACCAAAAGCGATAATCAGCGATAATGGTACGCACTTTTGCAATAGGCCATTCGAGAAGCTAATGAGAAAATATGGCGTCGTTCACAAAGTTGGAACGACTTATCACCCACAAACGAATGGGCAGGCCGAACTAGCGAATCGGGAAATCAAGAACATTCTTGAAAAGATTGTCAATCCCACCCGAAAAGATTGGTCACTTAGATTGAACGATTCACTATGGGCCTATCGTACCGCATACAAAAATCCACTCGACATGTCCCCTTTTCTCTTTGTGTATGGAAAACCTTTCCATTTTCCTGTGGAATTAGAACACAAGGCGTATTGGGCAATTAAGAAGTTGAACTATGCCATGGATAAAGTCGGTGAAGCTCGCAAGCTTCAATTAAATGAGTTAGAAGAGATACGCAATGATGCGTATGAGAGTGCTAAAATTTCCAAAGAAAGGATGAAACTCGCTCACGATAACGTCATTCGTCGCAAAGAGTTTCTTCCCGGGTAAAAAGTTCTTCTCTATAACTCTCGGCTTCATTTCTTTCCGGGAAAGTTGCGGTCAAGATGGCCTGGCCCGTTCATTGTGAAGAATGTTTTCCCTCACGGAGCTGTTGAATTAGATGATTTAAAGGGGGAAATACATTCAAAGTAAATGGACAATGCCTAAAGCCATATCTAGAGGCGTGTGTGGAAGAAGTTGACACCGTCTGGTTGTCGGACCCCATTTACGGGGTAGAGTGAGCTGCTACAGTAGGGTCGTCGCACCCCCGACGTCACTACACCAAAAACAGCAATTTGCCACACCCTGATATTAAAAATCTAGCACAGTTTAAAACTGTGCCAGATTCTGGCACGGTTTAATGACAATCTGGCACACTTTAAAACAGTGCCAAAATTTGGCACTGCTTTAAAGTGTGCCAAAATTGAGTACACTTCACTAAAATATAAAATACCCTATTTTTAATTTCCCTCTTCTCTCTCCTCTCTCATCTTCAATCTCCCGCTCCCCCTCTCTCTCTTTCTGTCGACCAAAACGCACCGCTCCCCCTCTCTCTTTCTCTCGACCAAAACGCAGACCCTCACCGCTCATCGGCTCCAACCCCTTCGCTCTATTTGCTCTATTTGAAGAGCAGTAGGATGGTGACTTTGCTCTCAGTTGGTACCAGAGGGATTCGCAACAATCGGAGGCCCTTGCATAATGAGGAACCAACAGACTACGCTAATAGATGTTCGGTTCAATGGCACCGGGTTTCTATTTACCCGGAGAGGTTGGGCGATGTTGCCATCAAACATGTTACTCCAGGGTTACTCCTCCTTTCCTTTCCGTCTTTTTCATTTCCTTTTCTTCTTTTAACTAAATGCATTTTCTAGTCATATTTTAATGCTTCATTTGCTATAGATCAATCTTGTACTTGGAGGGAAATCTCGAGACTAAAATTTTCTCTGATCCAATTACTGGTCTCGTCCGCCGGATAAGAGAGATTGCCATTCGTCGAAATAGTAATTCTATCACTCTCTTCCACTTGTTCTTTTTTCTAATTTCTTGATATCTTTCTATTCAATGGTTTATAGATATGGAAAATGGAAAAAACAAAATCAAGTTAAATTTTCTAATGAAATTTATTGAGGCTAAATGAATCAAAAGTGTGTTTTTTTCCCTTGAGGGGAGTGAGAAAATAAAGTTGGATCAATCAGAAAGTGTCGACCCACCACCTGAAATTCATAAATGATGATTTTATTGATTTTGGTGGAATTACTTTTACTGGGTGTTGTCGTTTTGAGCTTAATTTCTGGTTCAGCTCATAGTTTAACTAGTGGTGGAATAGGAGATCAACCTCTATCAAAAATTGCAATCGTCAATTAAAGCCCATCCTATTCTTCTAGGATTGAAGGTAACATTGACTTTGCTCATTAACTATATCCAACTTGGTTTGCATAATTACACAAACATGTGCATACAGTATTTATGTTTCTTTTATTAGTTAGTATTTTTCACATTGTGCATTTGTATGTAACTATTAGATGGTTATTTGTAACTATTAGGTGTGTTGGTTGGAACTTGGAAGGAAAAAAATACAGAGTACAATATATGTACAATGAGTGGACATATATATTAGCTAACACCGTATTGAATGGACAGAGGAGGATTTTTACTGTAATTATATTATCTTCTTGGGGTAATGTCAGATTGATCAATCCACAACATGTTTTTACCCAAAAAAAAAATACCTCCAAAAGATTTTTCAAATTCATCATCTATTGTGGATAGATTTAGGAAATCTTTTGGAGGAGTTTCTTTTTGGGAAATTGTGGTAGAGGAGGATCATTTTGACATTTTCTATATTTTATTTGAGGGTTTAAAAGAAGGGATGTCAGTCAAATTCAGGAAGAGAAAACTGATATACAAAGCGAAAGAAGTAAGTGCAACAAAAGAAGGGATAGATAGGTCTCTTCAGTTCAAAAAGTACAGTTACTTAAGTTATTGGAGGGAATGATTGGAAGCACTACGTAAGGAGGAAACCTCATGTTCTTTAACGACGTAATTTTTTGGATTGTGATGATTTGTGTGTTTTCAGTGTTGATTAGTTTTATAAGTGACCTGATTGTAATATGGACATAATCATAGATCTTATATTTGAACTTGACTTTTATAGGCCCTTTTTGTATTTGATTACTTTTTGGTAATGATTTTTATTTTATTGTTTGGTCAACTATTTAACAACCATCTATGGATATTTTGATTTATTTTTGTTGATTTTGAGTTATAGGTAATGTATACACATCCATTTCTCAAAAGTGGTACTTTTTCGTACTTTCATTTTTGAAACATGTGAACAATTGTTTTGGGATTTGTAATTTCTTTGCTGATAATCCCTAATACATTAGGGGTTTTTGACAATATTTACCTTCTTTATGTGTATCTTGGACGTAGTCAACAACTATTGTTATCATTTCAATGGATTTGACTTGCACAAGTAATAAGTTTGTTCAATTTTTAATTTAGAATGTAACCAATTGCGTGTATCGCCAATGATTGTGTATGATGAATTTGTTTTATCCAACACACATTCCATTTTGAATGTTCTTTATGCCTATATCATGATGATTGTGAGTTGTAAATAAGTTCATTACATCACTGATGTATGGATTAGATACCACTGAAATGGTGTCCTAGAGTATTAGGGATTCATGAGCATTGAGATGATTTTAGAGCATCCTTAGTTAATCGATTCTCTGTACTACTCCATACATGAGCATTGACACCATTGTTATATCTCCTCTTTAGTAGTTCTTATATACTGTTTTTTTAACTTTGATTTGGTTGTTAAAATGTTAATTCATGTGTTCAAATCACCTCACTTTCTCACATTTTATTTCCATTTCATATTCGTATATCTCTTAGTTTGAACTTTCTCTCTTTAATATTCTAAAGTGCATGTAATATTGAATTACTCACTTTTAATTTATTTACTCATTTAGATAGTATTGGATTAATTTTCTCTCTTTAAATATTTTTTTTGGTTTTTTTTGGTTGATATGTAATGGTAGGTATTTTGATTTGCTTACATAAAGTTATATAGGTCCATGTGTATTGTAACTTATTTCATGCACCATATCTTCAAAAAAAAGATTATTGTGTATAAACGATTGAAACATGTATGGCTTTTCATGGTCGATTCATGGTTTATTTTTATACCTGTTTGCTATTTCTATTTGGTCTAATTTAAACCGGTGTAACTTTTCATGGTCGACTCATTGTGTTAATTTCAATGCTTTCATGAAATATGTGTAATATGTGGAATCACATTGCATTGCAAATTGTAAGGTGAGGGATCAGTGTTGGCCCAATGTTATTAGGACCTGAGCTTCAGTAGCAGGGGTGCCATTTTCATGATCAACAACACCATCATTGTATTTTCACTATTTTAATGTTTGCCGACAAAGATATTTTGAACTCAATATTTCCAAACATCTTTGTCACAGCTTAATATTGAACTCAATATTTCCAAACACCAATATTTCCAAACATCTTTTTTCTGTAAGTGTATATTTAAGCTTCCTTATATATCTGATATTTTCGAAGTTTGTTTGGGCTTTGTTCCTCCTTTTGTTTTGGTTTTGTTCCACTCTTTTCTTGGTTAGATGATTATAGATGTTTCAAAATTCAAGATTTCAATAAGCTATTGTAAGTGTTGTCTTGATTAGATTATAGTTAGTAGTGTACAAAGTCCGAAGAAAGGTGGAAAACTTCCAGTGGCAGCTATGAAGAAAACAGAGAAGGTAGTGAATCCATTGTTCGAGAAACGTCCAAATGAATTTGGGATATAAGAAGAGGATCCTCAAGCTGAGATTGAAGGAGTGACTATTAAAAATGGCTTAAGGTGAAGCTGAAAGAAAGTATCCCAAGGCGAAGAAGCCTATTGTTGTGAAGTATAGGTTGAACCATGTCACCTACATTATCGAGCAGAATAAAGCATAGCTGGTAGTTATTGTTCATGATGTGGACCCAATAGATTTAGTTATTTGGCTACCTATATTGTGATGCACTGATTTTACTGCATTATGAAGGGGAAATTGTGATTGAGAGAAATTATCCACAAGAAAAAAATGTCAGTTTTGTGCTTGGCCACAGCCAAGAACAAAGATACAATGGAATTCAGCAAAATCTTGGAAGATATTAAGGGAAATTTCCATGATAAGTATGAGGATTATAGGAAGAAGTGGGGTGGTGGAATAATGGGTTCCAAATCCCAAGCCAAAACAAAGACCAACTGTTATATATTTGAGAAATCAAACTAACTTTGACAGCTTTTATGAGTATCTCAGTAATAGGTATGCTAAAATTTAAGTTGACTTAAAAAAGATCACAAATACAACTCTATCCATGCTTTAGAAAAATCCCACTATTGGAGCAGATGGTCCAAAGATTCAACAGGAGGAACTTGAGGCTGATAACAAAGTCAAAGAAGCTACAAATCCTTAAGAAGGAACTTGAGGCTGCTAACCAGGCATCAGATCAGTTCGTTTACATCATCATCATCCTCGCTCACCTGTACCACAACCACTTATATGTATATACTCATAACAATAATTGTACGTCGTATCACAAATGCGACAAACTCATGTGTCACACTGCATTGGTCTGCGTTTGGGTGCCACTTCTTTTGGACCCCTAATATAGCGCTAACATTGTGAACCGACACTAATATAACACTAATATCAGTAGTGGTCAGTTGATCCGCACATGACTATTTTTTTGTTTTGATTAATAAAATACTGAAGTCGTGTTGTGTTTGCTAACCATTTTATTCTAAAAGTCCAATGTCTCCCTAGCCAATGAGAAGGGATGGCGCTGAGACCTAGAGCGAAAGCAGCTGCTGTAGTAATTTACATACGATTTACACTTTTCTTGAACATCTTTCATTTGCACTTTCCTTGAGCATCTTTCATTTTATGAAAAGTCAATTAACAGATACTCTCCCCATCTGGAATTAAGATTCAACATCTGAAGTAATTTAATACATTGAGTTTTCAAGTACTGCTAAAGGACGCTTTGATCCACTCCCATCGCTTTAGTTTTGCTACAACAGAACATGGATTATTCATATATTTGACCAAAGGTGACTAGAGAGAGGGTGAGAATCTAAGATTATTAAGGAGTTGGAGGAAATAGAATCAGAAGTAAAGGAGCTTTGGAGAACAACCAGTGATGCAGTCATCTTCACTTTACTCTATTGTTATTATTGTAAGGAGATTTGAGAGCGTTAACCATAAGAACTATACAATAAGCTTCCGACTCAAATCCAACTACATATGGTATTTCTGACCTGTATGATTTTTTTCAAAGATATATGCTTTTATTATTCCATCCATTTCTTGGAAGGAGAAATTTCTAACTTGAAACGTGTGCACAGAACCAATTTATACAGAACCTGATCTATTACATCAGTGGAATGGAAGATAGGAAACGTGTTCACAGAACCGTCCTCGAAGCCCTTCACGAACGAATCACCGCCTTGCATTGGGAATTTGCTCTCAAGGTCAATCACTCTCCACTATTTTCTTTTTCTTTTTAAATGCTATATCTTTGCCAAATGAATGTATCAATCTCAACCTTATACACATTTCTTATTGAATTAATGCTATATCTTATTGAATTAAGACAACAATTGGAAAATAATAGAAATGATGATAAACCATCACTTGCTCGGGCAGGTCCACAGTCCACAGTCCAAGGTGTGAATCTTTACAGTAATAAACGAGCATAGAAAGACAGAGGCACGTCCACAGTCCAAGTGTACCATATTAGGCCATGACAGCAGTAGGTATGCTGATAGATCCATGTGGGGGGGAAGCTCATGTAGCAGAGGCATGCCCACCAAGCTTTAGCAGGCATGCTGCAGCATATGTAATAGAGCAGGTATATGTGTGAGTCTCCAACATGAGACATTGGGAGGTTGAAAGGATTAAATGTGTGAACCTGCAATTTCTTAGCACCTAGCACTTGGATTCAATTTATATACAGGGGGTTAGAGATCCCTTCTTTTGTTATATTTGGTTTTGTGCTGTTTAAGGTTTGGGTTTTTGTGGCTTTACGCAGTGATCTCTTTGATTTTAAGTTTTTGATTTCTAAAGTACTAATTTTATCTCAACACTTTTTTTCGAAATTTGCATTCATTGATGTATGGTGTACTATCTAGATACATGTATGGTGTGAGTATGTCTTTTGCAGGTTGGCCTCGGGGTGTTGCAGATTTAAAAATTGAACATGAAGAAATTATATTTTGGCATGTCAAATTTCTTTCCAAATTATATTTCGTGCCCTTGCCTATATGGATCTCTTATCAATGATTTTTGGTATGTATGTGCAAGTTGTAATATCTTCAAATTACATTATTATGTAGGTTTTTGGTATTAATGGAAAATTACAAAAAATATTATGTCTTTCTTATTGGCGCTCAATTCAGCCAAGGTATAAGGAATTAGATCTCTCACACACACGCATATATGCACTGGCATATATGAAGATTGCATATATGAAGATTGCATATATGCACTGCATATATGCATATGCATATATGTAGGCAGCATATATGCATATGCATATATGCATATGCAGGCCTGCCTATGTTGACGATTTTTCCAGTTTATTCCGTTGAAGACATTGTAGGATTGCAGTCCCGAAGGGACTCCTGGTGCCCCCAAGCCCCTCGACCAGACAGAAATGCCCAGTCACGAGTTGCGGCGGGCCTGTGGTTGTGTCATTGCCTTGGTGAGGGCAAGAAAAAAACAATTTTGTATCTATGGTGTCATTTATGAATAATAATATGTTTGCCCCGTATTTGTTTCATCTCTTATTAATTTGATTTTGGTAGAGACATTGAATATAAACTCTTCTCGAGTCTTTTTACATTTTGTTTGAATTGAGTTACTTTTAAATGTTGCAGATTATCTGGCTAACTTTGATTACATTTTGTTTGAATTAATGTGTTTGATTACATGCCTATTAACCACTATATGTCTGAAACATCAGAAGAGGTTATAAGTGACCTTGCTTTTCTATTTGATCATTTCATTTTCAATTAAATACATCAAGTATTCCGTTATTAATTCCTGAAATTTAATTTCTCTAATGTAGCCATATGGAACACTTGCGAATGGGTAAATGCGAAAGAGTGTCAGTTCCTAGCTAAGCTCCATTTGCACTCTGAATTAAGCTATTCAGGTTAGTAATTCTTATGATTTATGATACACTACTTAATCATGTACAGAACCTATTTAGCAATCTGCATATATGCATCCCCCTCCCGCCCCTGGTAAAATCCCTCCCCCTCCCCCCTTCCCCCCTCACACACACACACACACACACACACACAGAGATCTCCCTCATCTTAAACTTAAAAACAAGTCGTTAAAGGTTGAATATGACGATAATTTACAAAAATCACACTTAGTTAAAAACAAGCCATGAAAGGGTGAAAATCCAAACCACCCCCCAAACGACCCCGTAGGGGGCACGAACACCTCGCACGGGACCAATGTAACTTGTAAGAACTGATCGCGTAGTCCCGGGTCTCCCGGTTTGTGAATATGACGATAATTTGCAAAAATCACACTTAGTTAAAAACAAGCCGTCAAAGGGTGAAAACCCAAACAACCCCGTAGGAGGCACAAACACCTCGCACGGGACCAATGTAACTTGTAGGAACTGATCGCGTAGTCCCGGGTCTCCCCGTTTGATAGTATGACGATAATTTGCAAATATCAGCACTTAAACATAAAAATAAGCCGTTAAAGGGTGAAAACCCAAACCACCCCCCAAACGACCCCGTAGGGGGCACGAACACCTCGCACGGGACCAATGTAACCTGTAGGAACTGGCCGCGTAGTCCCGGGTCTCCCGGTTTGTGAATATGACGATAATTTGCAAAAATCAGCACTTAAACTTAAAAACAAGCCGTTAAAGGGTGAAAACCCAAACCACCCCCCAAACGACCCCGTAGGGGGGCAGGAACACCTCGCACGGGACCAATGTAACTTGTAAGAACTGACCGCGTAGTCCCGGGTCTACCGGTTTGTAAATATGACGATAATTTGCAAAAATCACACTTAGTTAAAAACATGCCGTCAAAGGGTGAGAACCCAAACCAACCCCCAAACGACCTCGCAGGAGGCACGAACACCTCGCACGGGAACAATGTAACTTGTAGAAACTGATCGCGTAGTCCCGGGTCTCTCGGTTTGAGAGTATGACGATAATTTGCAAAAATCAGCACTTAAACTTAAAAACAAGTCGTTAAAGGGTGAAAACCCAAATCACCCCCAAACGATCCCGTAGGGGGCACGAACACCTCGCACGGGACCAATGTAACTAGTAGGAACTGACCGCGTAGTCCCGGATCTCCCGGTTTGTGAATATGACGATAATTTGCAAAAATCACACTTAGTTAAAAACATGCCGTCAAAGGGTGAAAACCCAAACCAACCCCCAAACGACCCCGTGGGAGGCACGAACACCTCGCATGGGACCAATGTAACTTGTAGGAACTGATCGCGTAGTCCCGGGTCTCTCGGTTTGAGAGTATGACGATAATTTGCAAAAATCAGCACTTAAACTTAAAATAAGCCGTTAAAGGGTGAAAACCCAAACCACCCCCCAAACGATCCCGTAGGGGGCACGAACACCTCGTACGGGACCAATGTAACTTGTAGGAACTGACTGCGTAGTCCCGGATCTCCCGATTTGTGAATAGGACGATAATTGCAAAAATCAACACTTAAACTTAAAAACATGCCGTTAAAGGGTGAAAACCCAAACCACCCCTCAAACGACCCCGTAGGAGGCACGAACACCTCGCACGGGACCAATGTAACTTGTAGGAACTAACCGCGTAGTCCCGAGTCTCTCGGTTTGTGAGTATGACGATAATTTCCATTCATATATTTAATTTTTTTGTTTTGAGTATTTTTTTTTATAAATTATTGGATTACTAATATCGTATCTTTTTTGTATTCTATTTTTTTTGCAGGATAACAGTTTATCGTTGGCTTTTATTCGCGTGGAACACAAAGAACTCAATGGTTTACAAAAAGGGATTTATTAATGAATCCATTTTTTTGTGTCATGACCGTACGGTCTTTTGTTGTTTTATTATTGACTTTTATGGCCATGAGGGCTTTTGTAAGTTAATTGTTATATTTTGTGGCCTTGCGGGCTTTATGTTAGGCAGGTTTTGTATTAACAGGTTTTGGAATGTCAAGAAAATAGAGGAAACTCTGCCCAATTTTTTTTGGGCCTATGAGCAATTAAAGACTTGTAATATTTTGAAGTTTGTATGTACATTAGTTTATTAATAACGCGCAATATTATTAATTTGTGAATTTTGTGCTTTCAAATATTTTTTTGCAATTACAAAATTGGCACAGTTCAAAATCGTGGCAAAAGTGTATCATATTTTGGCACGGTTTTAAACTGTGCTATTTTTTTTTAAACTATGCTGAATCTGGCACAGTTAAAAAGTGTGCCAGAAATATCAAATTCTGGCACGGTTTAAAAGTGTGCCAGAAGTGTTCCTATTTTGCTGAATCTGACACAGTTAAAAACTGTGCCAAAAGTGTGCCAGAAATATCAAATTCTGGCACGGTTTAAAAGTGTGCCCGAAGTGTTCCTGTTTGGCTGATTCTGGCACACTTTTAAACCGTGCCAGAAAAAAATTCTCATTTTGGAACACCTGATTCTGGCACAATTCAAAACCGTGCCAGATTTGATCTGGCACGGTTTTGAACTGTGCCAGAATCCTGTTTTTGGTGTAGTGCGTGTATGGGGTGAGTTCTTGTGTATAGTAGACGAGAGTCGTGTGTGTAGTGCGAGTCCATAGGATTTGGGTACAATAAAGTGAAAGCATTAACATGTTTCGGGAAATTGAGTCAAGTTGCATTGATCATTGGTATCGAGAGGTGTTTAATCCAAAATTGATAGGGAGTATGTTGGGAAAGTGAAAATTTTCAGAGAAGAGCGATCGAAATTAAGTTAGGGGGAAATCCAGCTCATAAATAAGAACCGGACCAGTTCCTTTAATTTTGGGCCGGATCGGTCCGCCCCGGACCGATTCCTTTATTGTAGGTCCAGATCGGTCCGGTAGTTGAAAAGACTCGAAATTTAAAGGACCGGACCGGTCCAGTCCCCAGGCGGACCGGTTCGCTTTCTGCAGAATTTTTTTCCCCCTTTCCCAAGGTGCACCCCCCTTCTCCCCAATCCCCTTCATTCCCTCCCAATTTGTCCCCCCCCCCACCCAACCCTTCAATTTCCCTCCCAAATACACCCCCTTTTCCCTCCAATTCCCAACCCTACCCACACCTTTCAACTATAAATAACCACCCATCACCTCCCTTTCTCTCCACACCTTCAACCACATCACCCCTATCTTCTCTCTCCCTAATTTTACAGCAAAACCTCTCCCTGTTATCATGGCCCAACGACCTTCCCCCACCAAATACGACTCCACGAAGATCCTCCCCTCCGGCCATGGTGAAATTTGTTCCCGCCAAGAGGAGAGATGGTGAAATCGGTTCTTCGGTCCGGATTGCAAACTCCACGTGGAGCGCACTGTCCAATGGACAGATCTGTCCAACTCCGTTATCGCCCTCTTCATGGCTAGGGGTTGGTGCCGATTCCTCAATGAACCGTACAAAGCGATTTGGGTAGCCGAGGTCTGCTCCTTTTATGGCACCATTGTTCGGACGGGCCAATTCGAGGCTCAAGCATACGTGGATGGTACCGTCATCCCCTTTTTGTTGGCCCTTCTCATGGCCAAGTTGGCCGAATACGATGTTCCCGATGTTCAAGAATTCACTTACCCGAGGAACATCGCCCCGGTCGCCAAAGAAGTGATCATGGATCGCATTGCCTCGGATGTTGCATGGACGGGGCAAACTGTCACTGTGGGCCGCCTCAATGAGAAAGCACGCCTCACCTTCTAAATAGTGTGTGCAAACATCTTGCAAACGTCCAACAATTCCGCGATGCGGCCCCATCAGGCCACATTGACCTACCACCTATTTGATCCACACACTTCCATCAACTTAGCCCGCACCCTATACGCCGACATCATGGTCGTAGCCCTGGATGAAAAAGGTATAGCCCCACTTCCATATGCACGATTGATTACCTTGATCCTCAAGGCTGCTGGCATTGTGACACCGCTCGATCGTACTTGCCTTCCCGATCCTTTTGGCCAGGGAACCCGCAATAAAAGCGTTAAACAGCTAGCCGTCCTTCGGGCGAGGCGGGGCAGTGATAACGAGGATGAGGCTGCCTCGAGTGAGAGCGAAGAAGAGGAAGAAGAAGCAGTCAGTGCTGATGTGGAGATGGGTGACGTAGGTGTGGATGAGGATTCTACGGACGAAAAAGACGACCCTGATTTTGAATGGGCGGGTAGCGACCTTACGAACCATATGTCGGCTCTTCAGACGAGATTCGATAACTTTTTGATCGACTACCGTCGCAATACGAGCATGATGTTCCGTTTCCAAGCGGACTTGTACCGACGCCAAGGGGATCCCAACGAACCATTGTCATCCTACTTCTATAACCCCTATGGCCCCGACGCGCCCGGTTCTTCACAACCCCCGCCCCAGTGAAGCTGTATTTTGTGTGTGGCAGTGTTTCTATTTGTTTTCCCAATTTCACATGGTTGTATGTTTTCCCTTTTATTGTACCACAGTCCTGTTTTATAAAAATCTGCATTTTCTCCATTTATTTATTTTATTTCTCGCACTTATTATTTTGCCTTCTTTAGCTTTTGGTCATTTTTGCTTGAGGACAATGCAAAAGTCTAAGTTAAGGGGGTCACAAGTGCGTATTCCTAAAACTCCACAAATTTTCAAAAATGCCCAGAAATTTCCAAAAAAAAAGCATAAAAATTTGAAAAACCCAAAAATATTTTTGTTCAAAATAAATAAAAATTGGAATTCAAAATTTTCAAAAATATCATTAAAAGTCGGATTGAAGTCTCAACTTGTAAAATTCAAATACACAAAGCCAAAATTGACCCAAGATGGAAATTGGGCAAAAATGGACGACTTAACGAATAAGTGTAGAGATTAACAAAACCCGATAAGATTCAAGCCTATCACTTTTTGCGAGTTTTCAAATCAAACCGAGTTAATTTTTAACTCAAAGTTCTTTTCAGCGCTTAAAAAGTCGTCGAGGATCTCAGCCCTTTCTTTTTGATCGGTTATGAAAAACGTGTGTGATATTTCTTTGAAAAGCGCGCTACAAATCTCTAAATTAAATTAATCTCGAGACGCATATGGTAACGCAATTGGTATTTTGGATAATGAAGTAGGCCCTCGTTTGTCACCCAAAAATATTGGCTAGAAAAAGTAGCGGAAAAATCACCCCCTTTTGTACCCCAAGTTGAGCCAAATAAACTTTTCCCTTTCGTTTGACAACCCGAAAAATCCAAATAGCCCGGAATTGCGAAAAATGGAAAAATTCAGAAGTTAAGTCCGAAAAGTAAGAAAAAAAATAGATATTCTCAACAAAAATAGCAAGAAAAGAAAAGAAGTGAAAAACAGAAAAAAATAGAGAAAAAGAAGAAAAAAATGAGCAATAGCCCGGAAAAGCACAAATGGACATCTTAAATGACTTTTCCAATTACAACCTCCCCTACCATTTTCGTTTTACCCAATATACCTTAAAACCCGAAAAAGTTCTAACCGAGTCTAAATTGCGAAATTGGTTACCGCGTGGAGAGCTAATACACCAAAAGATAATAAAAGAGATAATGCGTGAATAAGAGGCAATGTTCCCGTTTTTAAAACCATATTCCTTTGATGAGTTCTTATCACTATGAAATTTTCATCTTTCTACTTGTGTGCATGACTTTGCGTCCATTATATTTACTCTTTATATCACGCATACTGAGAGAATAGCCACAGTCTGAGTGATTCATTTGAAGAGAGCATTCCGTGAGAATTTAAACTCAAAACGAATTTTCGGATAAGTAACGTAATGGTCAATCAGTGGAAATTCGCGGTAAAATTTCTGGCTTCGCACACATACACTACGGTTTGAGACTTGTAAATATGACTTGATGATAATTATTTTCTGGGAAAGTTTGAATTAGACAATTTTTGCGTATTTTGAATCTTCTTTGAGTCGAATTTTGTGGGTACATTCTCTGCAAACCCTCATGAGACACAACTCGCCCTACTAGGGTGACCTAGGGGTTTAAAGGCCTGTTGCATATGCTAAATGCAATTGCTTGCCCACGAAAAAGGTATTTTATCCCAATAAAATATTTTTCAAGAGTTAAGCCTTGCTAGGATTCTTTTACATTGCTCGGGACGCGCAAAGTTCTAAGTCAGGGGGAATTGATTAAGCATAAATTCTTCCAAATTTATCCCTTTAATTTAGTTACTTTTAGCACCTCGAACAACATAATCGATTTGATTTTATCTCATAATCTTGATACTAACTTATCCTAACGAGTACACCGAGTTTCTGGTATTTCGTACTAATTTTGCAGGTATTTAATGTCAATAACGAAAGAAAGGAACCGGAAGAATCAAGAAAGCAAAGAAAGAAAGTCAAAAGGGCAAAAGTATAGTTTCTACCAGGAATTCGGATGAGGCAGCTAAAGAGAAGTTGAATATATCAAGTTCATGAGAACATAAGAAGAAACGGCACCTCGATCGGAGTCCCGGTGAGAAAGATATGAGCAGTCAAAGTTTGAGAAAAAAAAGTCAAAGGCAGATCAATCCGCGGGAGGACCGGACCAGTCCGCATTGCCACATTCCAGAGAACCCGGGACCAAAGGCAAATTGAAGCTGGAAGAAAATAAAAAGAACCGGTCCGCCCCATAAATAAAAGAATCGGTTTGTATGCCAGGCAGACCGATCCCCAGGAGCCCCAGACCGGTCCGAATGTCGAGTTTTAATTTTGTTATCCTTCTCTAATGGAGAGTCCTAGTGCAGCTAAAACTTTGTAGGGTATATAAACCCGAGTTTTTATCGTTTTTAGTATGGAGAATAAATATAATTTTCCATTTTTTTCAGAAAACCCTAGTTTAGAGATAGTTTATTCTTTTAATTTCAAGATGAAGATTATTCAGATTTTTGTGATTACAAGTGTTCTTAATTGCTGATTTTACTGCTTTGGTAAGATTAAGAGTTAATTTTCTTCAATACAATTCCTTTCTACATCATTCCACAAATTTTCCTTAGTTTAATCATGGTTTTTTGCAATTCAAAAATTATTTTCATTAGATTCATTATGCTAGGCTAGATTCTCTAAGGTTAGGATACATGAACCCAACCTGATGTGATAGTTGCATGTGTATAACATTAATCCTCTGAATTTAGTGATTTATTACGACTGTAACAATTGTAGATCTTTAGATCTCGTTTGCTTCCGGGTAACCGGGATGCTTTAGAATGCAATTCGAGTGTAACTACCGTAATACCGATTTACTCGTCCTCTGATTAAGTATGGTGTGGGCTTGAACCTCATATACGTAATGCTTGGGAGTACTAAATTCTGGGTCTAATTAATCAGTTAAATTTATGATTAATATTATACCTGCAATACACTAGGGTTGGGGGATTGTATTCCCGTCCTGTTTTTCTCATCACATAATTTAAAGTTTTAAATCAGTATTCATCAGTATTTTAGGTAATTTAGTATAATTGCATCTTTTCATAATTGCATCTAGTATAGTCATTACACAAACCAAATCAATTTTCTTTTTCCTTTAAGAGTCAGATTTAGGATTTCCTTGTCTATCCAACGTCGTCACAATTCCATTGTCCTATTTTCCTGAGGATACGATCCCGACTTACCCGGTTTATTACTAACGCGGCAGGCTTGCACTTGACCCTAGAGTGAACGCACATTAGGGACACTTTCTGAGTCGCATCAAGTTTTTGGCGCCGTTGCCGAGGAATTAGGTAGACTTAGGATTAGATCGAGTCAATCTAAAACTTTGACAAAAAATTTCCAAAAATCCAAAAAAATATAAAATTTTCAGAAAGCACAAAGAGATTCATCACCATCTCTCATATGCTATTAATGCAATATTCTGAACTCACTCCAACTCCCCATAACACTCCAACTCTGTGACACCCCGCCTAATTAAACATCGGGTGATCAGGCCTTTATTAAATTAAAACAGGTTTCTCAAATGGTTCATTCTTAGCATCACTGTCGAAAACTTTTTAATTACTAATCCCCTAAGTAAAATTAGACTGGTGCCAAATTTTATCTTTCTTAAAACAGATAAATCAACCATGTTGAACGAAGTACAAATAATCATGTACTATAATTCAAACAACAAAGTAAAAGTACAACAGTACAAAAGTATTACCGAATAAACCATCGGCTAAAAATCCCAAACAACAATAGAATAACCACTAGTCTGAAACTAACGTCTGAGACTAATACCGGACAACAAGTCCATACATAGAATAGTGTGAGGTCCTGTACTAGATCTGAATGAGATATATCGTCTAGTCAAAATCCTGTAAGCATCCACTGTGCTACAGCTCCGAGTCCCTGGAATAGAATCATCATACATGGCGTCCCTGTGGCTGGACACCTAAAAGGTTTTGAAAATATTTTATAGCAAGAGTTAGTACTCAAAACATTTTGAAAATATATAACAAGCGTTTATCACAATAAAAATGCGATTATTGATTACACATGTTAGGTTCTCGCACACTCTCTTGAGTTATCTCACCCCTCATCTTTTGTGCACACCTAACGTTCTACACTTAGTTTATCTAGCTATACCTCCCAAGATAACTAAAACCAAGGTAGTCAACTGAACTTATCTGTACCCAAGTTCCAGTACCGCCCATACAGTACAACCGTTTCACTAACATCTCGCGTATGTTAATTAATTCTCAGGTAACATTTCATCTATGTTATTTTTCAAGACTTCCCATTTAGTTTCGCTATTAAAATTACTACAATTCTCACAATTGTTGACTTTTCCCTTATGTAATTAAGTTTCACTACTTGAATTACTAAATAGATTTTCTCTATCTAAAGGTGCATTTCGTAATTAAGTTTCACTACTTAACTTACCAATTCAGTATGTATCTTTAAATACATAATATGTATCAATCTACTAACACACGGAAGTAGGATATCATCAAGTATATATATTTCACACATAATATATACTAAATATCAGTCATTGCTATTTTGCCCTTTTTATACACGTAAAGGACTCTTGGTTCCGAATGATTCATCGACCCCAAGTGAGAGTTGGTTAGGAATTATCCATCGACCCCAACTATTTTTAAAAATATATGTATACACATATTCTGGTTCGGGACTCTCTCATCGCGACACCAGTTCAAAGTTTGGTTCGGCATTTCTCATCGACCCCAAACATATTATAACTTTATGTTAGTTCAGAATGTCTCATCGACCCTAACATAATTAATTTAGGTATAATCTCTCTACCCAAAAGATCACATAATTTAGTAGGTACACGCCCGACCTATTAATCATATACGTACGTAATATTTTAATCTCATATATCTACCGTACAATATTCGCTTTACGATTTATCTCATTAATCGTATTTATTTGAGTATTCACACAACTCTAAGGGTCCTAGTTACCCCTTACATATAATTTCAGTAGTTATTTCTTACCCTACTGGTCTATTACTTAAATTGAATTTACTTCGCCCCGTAACTCAATTTCCGAAATCCCCGATACTCTACTAAATCGGATTATTCTCCTCGGTCCGTAATCCAAGCCCTACACCCAATGGCCTTATCGGACCTCAACAATATACCTACTGGTCTTATTCTCACTCCCATATAAGTATAATGAAAATCCTAGAATACTCATTCATTCCCGAAGTCAACGAAGAATTAAACACAAAATTTTCGGGAAACAGCTTACGTCGATCGATCGACGGCTGGGTTCGATCGATCGACATAGTCGATCTATCGATAGTTCGAGATCGATCGATCGATCGAACAGGGACAGACGCAGTTGTCTTCTTCGTTAAGATTTTTCCTCCATTAACAAACCCTCAAACTCCATTATAGTCCACCAAACTTTGACCCAATGATCCTAACATACTTCCACGTATACTAGGACAGTTTCTAACGTGTCAAATACATCAAAACTCCAATTACTTTAAAGAAATAATGAATTAAAATCCAGAATTTCTTGAAAACCCTAGTTATGGTGTTCTTCCCATATTATCATTCAAAATCCAGGTTTTAATCCGAAAAATCATCAAGTCTAATCTGAATCTTAAACCTCTACATAAGGTAAATCATTCTACATGCGATTCCTATCCCAACATGTATAAATATCATCTTTCTCCAATCAAAATAATGATTTAAACAACACTATTCAGAAACCCAACACATGGGTATTATAACTTTATAATTTTTGCAATAAATAACTTGCCTTATGATCAGTAGGGTCTGATTTCGTGGTTGTTGTTGATGATTGATGATCTTCATCCTTCAATCCTTCTTCCCCAACAAGTTGATGGTATAAATCCCTTTGAATCCTTCCCAATTCTTCCTTTTGCCTTAGAAAGTTGTGCCTCTCTTCTCTCTAATGGTATTGGTGTTTTCATGGGTGTTCTAACCCTAATTCCTCTATCATACGGCTGATATAAAACTCTCAATTTCGTAGGTCTCCATACCCTCTTATGTTAAAAGACCAAAACGCCCCCGAACGGTCTCGGTTTAGTCCAAAATTACCCCGGGACTCAACTAGTACCCCCGGGTATACTATTTTGACTAATTTGACCCTTCCGGACTCATCGGTGACCTCTAAATTATCATTTGAGTTACATAAAAAATATTACTCGTTCTCACCCCAACACGGTCTACACGCGTTAAGTAACTATTTACCACTCGCACTAAGTAAATAAAATGAGGCAATATAAACCGGTATCTATCTCTTGATTAATATTCCATAATTACAATTTTTTAAATAAAACTCTTTAAATTACTACTCTTACGTAATTTAAATTAAGTCATAATTTTCTCATTTAATTCTCCAATCTAATTAAATAGAATTATTTGGAATATTCAGAAATTATTTGGAATATTCAGAAATACGGGGTATTACATACTTCCCCCTTTGCAAAGGAATTTCGTCCTCGAAATTAGGATAAGGCTGGTATTAAGGCTAAGGACCTTAAGTATAATTTCATCCTCTAATACCCAATACTAAATCATAACATCCTAACGGTCGCCCCAAGTACCGGCCTTGCTTCATTATAAATTCTTATCGCACGTTACCCATGCCGCATATATCATAATTAAGTCTCACTACTTAATTTCTCATAGATTTTCCAATCCAACGTTAATTCTTGAAATTAAGTTTCTCCCTACTTAATTTACCCATTTGATGTATATCTCTATATAACATCTAAGTGTCTACTATCACTCATAAGTAGAATATTATAAGGTATATATTTCACATACAATATATACTTTAAGGAAAAATTGGTCCGGCAAAAATCATCGGCCCCAATAATCCTATCATTTACATTGGTCCGGGAATCCATCGACCCCAAGGTAAATGTAATGCACATGTCGGTTCAGACCTTCCGTCGATACCAATATTTATCATCGATTTGGTTCGGAAAAATCATCGACCCCAAATCGATCCCTCATGTATTGGTCCGGAACATTATTGACCCCAATACAGAGATTAAGCACACTTACTATCGCACATAAGTAGAAAAATCAATAGGTGTATATATATTGTACACATAACATATACTATCAACACTTATTTTATAATCACCCCCCTTTTATAACACTTTTGGGGTCATTGGCTCGGAATTCCACCTCGATCACCAATAGTTATTAATTACTTGTCTCGGGATCACATCTCGAGCACCAATATATGTATATATACCTCATCTCACATGAGTAGACAATTTGTGAGCCATATATTTCACATTTCATATACCTTAAAATGCCACACTCCAATAGAATGTCCTCATATCACGCGTTAAGGACTAAAAGTTCGAAATGTCTCCTCGAACCACACCTCAAAGTACATGTATTGTTCGTAATCGGTACCCACGAACCTAATCCTCATGTACAGTCCATATAGGCACTCACTCTACCTATAAATATGCTCTTATAGGCATACATTCAACCTATGAATTGATCAGTCGGCTTCTCCCAAAATTCCACTATCATAAGGACGTATCATCATTCTTTCTCACTAACATTGAGTCGTAGGTAACACAACGTACTCAAAATAAAACTTTATCTCTATTCCTTCCTGACCATCTCTCACAGGGTGGAATTTTAGGATTTCATCCTGATTCACAATCATGTAGAGCGGCGCCGTGCACTCTCCCTTTTCAACTACATACTAATCCATCCCGGCCACCCCATTTCGCTACCCCCAACGAAATGTTGGCTTAATTATGATGTTCACAACCCATCAATAATTTATAAGTCTGTCTCCTCATTCCATCATTGGAAATGTGGGTTCACTACCACATTTCAGTTGTTCATTTCGAGTCTATCTTGTCTATTAACTAGAGGTGTATCTGGAGACAATCTCACTATGTCTCTCCTCAACATCGCTTCCCACTTACGTCATCTTTCCTCAAGTGGTACTCTATTCCACTTTCTCTCTGGGTTTATTATACTTTACAATCCGTGCACTCTTCGCAATTGGCGCACTTTTTGGGTTGGTTACTTTATAAGAATCAACTTTTTAGTAACACGTAAGTCACTCACAACCCTCAATCAAGTAGCGCCTTGTGCTACTTCTTCACCACAGTTAGGTCTCCCATATCAAGAGATAACCTTTGAACGGTTTCCCACCGACTTTCATCCCATAGGGTGTGCTGGATCTCTCAGCACATATAATCTTGGATCATCGTCTATCTCCCATAACGTTCAACCCATTTCATCGATACGACTTGTCTTCTAATTTCCCCACCGGTGTACAAAATAATTTTCCGCATCCCTCTATCTCGGATGTCTAAGGAATCCTATTGATTAGGGCGCCCATACACCCTTTTCTCCGGGTACATTTGCAAAAACATTGCAAATGTCGCACCCGTAACATGCTTTTCTTCAACTCTAGCCTAGTCTACACGACGTGACCACAATATTGTGGGTATTCTCAATACCCTATAGACCAAAAATCAAATCCTTGCCCACAAAGTCCCACTTATCCCTTCGTGGTGAGGTAAGCCTTTCACTGTTTCTCCACAACACTACCGGCTCCACTGATGCCCTAGCATCTAACAATGTCTCTTCTCCTGACGTGCATAAAAATTCAGTCGTATTCCCTTTCGCAACCGAACTTAAACAAGGGGCTTCTCCCCATGTATTCTTACCGAGCATTATCGGAGCAACACATGGTCGATATGCTCAAATTCGATTCCTCGACAATATGTGCAACCATACTCCAATATTTCTAAAGGAGTCAAGTGGCACCGCGCTTATACTATCACTAAGTCTTTAGCACTAATTACAACGGCGAGCTCGATCTCTCCGCTCAGCGGTCATACTACATACCTTGACTCACATCTTTTAGGTTCCCACACACCGAAATCAATTACTATGAGATGTTCATAATCTCCGAAGTCTCTCACATATTGATGAATAATGACAACTCGACCCTTTTTCAGGTGAGGAATAGTCACATACTCCATTCACTCGAGGCTAAAACCCCTATACTTCCTTATCCATCGCTCTGGTGGTTCAGATGGTTTCCGGACATAACACACTTGTCCTGTCCGGAATGCAAAACTTATTGGAGTTATTATTTCTTCAAATAACTTCAAGCTAAAATAAAACGCCTGGCCCAAGAATCCACACTAGACATCTTTTCAAAAATTCCTGACTCCAGGCCATACTGACCGGTTTGGGTACCCCTCCTCTCGGACTGGGTAGTCTCAATCCTGAACACTATCATCCTGGTTCCCTTAGTTCTGTTGACCAAGAGGAACGCACTATGAGACTTAACAACCCCAACTTAGAATATAATCATTAAATCCCCTAGTGGGTTTTCACCCATGGCTAGCAACAGCCCCTTTACATTCAGTCTTACACTTTGACTAAATCCTTAAACTTCCTTAGCTCCGCCCACCTAGGAGCATTTACTTCAACATTGTCGAAAGTACCATATTGTCTTCATAAACATAAGTCGTCCAAGAAGAGTTTTACCAAAATTGCAAATTATAACTCGAGAGTCCATTCTCTCAAGGGCTCTTTTTCCTTTATACCTATCTCATCGGTACAAGTTCACTTAAAAGGATAAATTTCTTTCTCACGATTGGCCTCTACCAGGCATTCACGTGAGGGGTTCAGATATTCCCATTCACTTCGCTTCTGAATCATCATGGGAGAACTTTGCTGTTAAACTATTTGGATGGTTCCTCTATTTGTATACGGACCCTCGGTCCGAATGTAGTGACTGGTATCTCCGCCACGTTGCCTCTAAAAATTTACTCAAATTTACTCCGGGGTATTAGGGGGGAAGTATGTAATACCCCGTATTTCTGAATATTTTAAATAATTTCTGAATATTCCAAATAATTCTATTTAATTAGATTGGAGAATTAAATGAGAAAATTACGACTTAATTTAAATTACGTAAGAGTAGTAATTTAAAGAGTTTTATTTAAAAAATTGTAATTATGGAATATTAATCGAGAGATAGATACCGGTTTATATTGCCTCATTTTATTTACTTAGTGCGAGTGGTAAATAGTTACTTAACGCGTGTAGACCGTGTTGGGGTGAGAACAAGTAATATTTTTTAAGTAACTCAAATGATAATTTAGAGGTCATTGATGAGTCCGGAAGGGTCAAATTAGTCAAAATAGTATACCCGAGGGTACTAGTTGAGTCCCGGGGTAATTTTGGACTAAACCGAGACCGTTCGGGGGCGTTTTGGTCTTTTAACATAAGAGGGTATGGAGACCTACGAAATTGAGAGTTTTATATCAGTCGTATGATAGAGGAATTAGGGTTAGAACACCCATGACAACACCAATACCATTAGAGAGAAGAGAGGCACAACTTTCTAAGGCAAAAGGAAGAATTGGGAAGGATTCAAAGGGATTTATACCATCAACTTGTTGGGGAAGAAGGATTGAAGGATGAAGATCATCAATCATCAACAACAACCACGAAATCAGACCCTACTGATCATAAGGCAAGTTGTTTATTGCAAAAATTATAAAGTTATAATACCCATGTGTAGGGTTTTTGAATAGTGTTGTTTAAATCATTATTTTGATTGGAGAAAGATGATATTTATACATGTTGGGATAGGAATCGCATGTAGAATGATTTACCTTATGTAGAGGTTTAAGATTCAGATTAGACTTGATGATTTTTCGGATTAAAATCTGGATTTTGAATGATAATATGGGAAGAACACCATAACTAGGGTTTTCAAGAAATTCTGGATTTTAATTCATTATTTCTTTAAAGTAATTGGAGTTTTGATGTATTTGACACGTTAGAAACTGTCCTAGTATAAGTGGAAGTATGTTAGGATCATTGGGTCAAAGTTTGGTGGACTATAATGGAGTTTGAGGGTTTGTTAATGGAGGAAAAATCTTAACGAAGAAGACAAATGCGTCTGTCCCTGTTCGATCGATCGATCGATCTCGAACTATCGATAGATCGACTATGTCGATCGATCGAACCCAGCCGTCGATCGATCGACGTAAGCTGTTTCCCGAAAATTTTGTGTTTAATTCTTCGTTGACTTCGGGAATGAATGAGTATTCTAGGATTTTCATTATACTTATATGGGAGTGAGAATAAGGCCAGTAGGTATATTGTTGAGGTCCGATAAGGCCATTGGGTGTAGGGCTTGGATTACGGACCGAGGAGAATAATCCGATTTAGTAGAGTATCGGGGATTTCGGAAATTGAGTTACGGGGTGAAGTAAATTCAATTTAAGTAATAGACCAGTAGGGTAAGAAATAACTACTGAAATTATATTTAAGGGGTAACTAGGACCCTTAGAGTTGTGTGAATACTCAAATAAATACGATTAATGAGATAAATCGTAAAGCGAATATTGTACGGTAGATATATGAGATTAAAATATTACGTACGTATATGATTAATAGGTCGGGCGTGTACCTACTAAATTATGTGATCTTTTAGGTAGAGAGATTATACCTAAATTAATTATGTTAGGGTCGATGAGACATTCCGAACTAACATAAAGTTATTATATGTTTGGGGTCGATGAGAAATGCCGAACCAAACTTTGAAGTGGTGTCGCGATGAGAGAGTCCCGAACCAGAATATGTGTATATATATATTTTTAAAAATAGTTGGGGTCGATGAATCATTCCGAACCAAGAGTCCTTTACGTGTATAAAAAGGGCAAAATAGCAATGACTGATATTTAGTATATATTGTGTGTGAAATATATATACTTGATGATATCCTACTTCCGTGTGTTAGTAGATTGATACATATTATGTATTTAAAGATACATACTGAATTGGTAAGTTAAGTAGTGAAACTTAATTACGAAATGCACCTTTAGATAGAGAAAACCTATTTAGTAATTCAAGTAGTGAAACTTAATTACATAAGGGGAAAGTCAACAATTGTGAGAATTGTAGTAATTTTAGTAGTGAAACTAAATGGGAAGTCTTAAAAAATAACATAGATGAAATGTTACCTGAGAATTAATTAACATACGCGAGATGTTAGTGAAACGGTTGTACTGTATGGGCGGTACTGGAACTTGGGTACAGATAAGTTCAGTTGACTACCTTGGTTTTAGTTATCTTGGGAGGTATAGCTAGATAAACTAAGTGTAGAACGTTAGGTGTGCACAAAAGATGAGGGGTGAGATAACTCAAGAGAGTGTGCGAGAACCTAACATGTGTAATCAATAATCGCATTTTTATTGTGATAAACGCTTGTTATATATTTTCAAAATGTTTTGAGTACTAACTCTTGCTATAAAATATTTTCAAAACCTTTTAGGTGTCCAACCACAGGGACGCCATGTATGATGATTCTATTCCAGGGACTCGGAGCTGTAGCACAGTGGATGCTTACAGGATTTTGACTAGACGATATCTCTCATTCAGATCTAGTACAGGACCTCACACTATTCTATGTATGGACTTGTTGTCCGGTATTAGTCTCAGACGTTAGTTTCAGACTAGTGGTTATTCTATTGTTGTTTGGGATTTTTAGCCGATGGTTTATTCGGTAATACTTTTGTACTGTTGTACTTTTACTTTGTTGTTTGAATTATAGTACATGATTATTTGTACTTCGTTCGGCATGGTTGATTTATCTGTTTTAAGAAAGATAAAATTTGGACCCAGTCTAATTTTACTTAGGGGATTAGTAATTAAAAAGTTTTCGATAGTGATGCTAAGAATGAACCATTTGAGAAACCTGTTTTAATTTAATAAAGGCCTGATCACCCGATGTTTAATTAGGCGGGGTGTCACACCACATTCATGAAAACCCGATTGTTGAGTATGATCCTGATAGCCCCCACACTCCTAATGCCCCACAGTTTTGGATTCCACCTCCCACACCGTCACACTCAATCTCAATTAACACTCTTAGGACACACTTCAGAGCACACTCCGAGTACACCAAGTGAGGACACTGAGTCGTTAAGAGAGAGAGAGATGTCGCAACACGGTAGTGCAGCCGCCGATGAGCCCGCTGAGAGAAATCTTATATCCCGAGCGCACTGTCACTCCGGGATGCATTATACTCCCGTATAATGTCGGGCAATTTCATTTTAAAAATGGGATGATCCAGATGTTACCCCATTGCCATGATATGGATTCTGAAAAGCCATATCTCCATATCAGGGAATTTGAGGATGTGTGTGATACTCTCAATGATCAAACTTTCACACAAGAGGTGATCCGCCTCAAACTCTTCCACTTTTCTCTAAAAGATAAAGCTAATACCTGGCTATGGTCTTTACCTCCAAGCTCGATTCCATCTTGAAACGAGTTGCAATCTAAATTTCTCAAGAAATTATTCCCACCACATCGAACAATCTCCATAAAGGCTCAAATTCAAGCATTCAGACAATCTGAAAATGAGCCATTTCATCGATGTTACGAGCATTTCAATGAGTTAGTTACTTCGTGCCTCTATCATGGATCTGATTCTGCACAAATCATTCCTTTCCTCTATAATGGGCTGAACCTTAATTCGAAGCAACTCGTTGAAACCACGGGTAGTGGTCCGTTTTTCGAACTAGACGCCCACGATGCTGAGCTTCACCTGAGGTATGTTGCCGAGACTACCCAATCCTGGGATACCTCTTATCCTAATGCTCAAAATCAAAATCGTCAAGTTACCACCACTCCATCGGCGTCCGGTTTATTTCACGTGGATAAGAATTCTATGACGGACAGTCGATTAGATACAGTTGAGAAAGGATTTCGAGACCTATGCGAGGTATATGGATGAGGACCAACTGGATCCATACCAAACCCCGTCGAGAAGGTGTGTGCAATCTGTGAGTCGGGTCATTCAACTGAGGAATGCCCGACTATACCCGCCTACAAAATAATGCTTCAAGAGCAAGTTAGTGGTATAGGAGGATTTAAGGGTAATTTCGGTTCACCGCACGGGAATTCTTACAACCCTTTATGGAAAAACCATCCTGGTTTTAGCTGACCACTTATATAATATAGACTCAAGTGAGTCAAAGATATATGGTGCTTTAATCTCCCCCTTTGGAAATATGAGACGAAATTTCCTTTGAGTCATCTAGGACTCGTAGGGATACAAAAGAAATAAGTAAAACCTATTCCTATACAAAAATTCTATCTATCCAATATCCTAGAAAGAGAGAATTATATAACTCAACTAGATACAGACCAATACACTATCAAAATGTTGTTCTAAATGAAGGTACTGATTCCTGAAAATAAGATAACTAAGATCAGGCTTTTTAGTTGAGAATACAACAAGATGTCCAAGAGGACTCAAATTTCTCCCCTAATTTGTCTCAAATGGGCAAAGGGCAAGGAAAACAAATATGAAACAATAAATCATTGTTCTTACATAACCATACCAATATATTTGCGCAAAATTTCAAATCGAAGATAATCTAATGGTTTAGTAAATAAATCAGCTAATTGCAATTCAGTACGTAGGTAATTAATTTCTAACTCCTTGGATTAAACTAACTCGCGTATAAAATGATATCTGATTTTAATATATTTGGTACGAGAGTGACGAACTGGATTTTTAGAGATATTAATCGTGCTTTGATTGTCACAATAGAGATGTAACTTATCTTCAGTTATACCTTAATCTTTCGACATTTGTTTTAGCCAAAGTAATTAAGCACAACAACTTCCTGCAGTAATATATTCAGATTCGACGGTAGACAAGGAAGTGCTGTTTTGTTTCTTACTACTCCATCCTACCAAATTGTTACCAACGTAGTAACACGCTCCTGAAGTACTCTTACTATCATCGGTACACCCAGCCCAATCAGCATCGGTGTAACCTACTGTAGTACTATAAGTGTCTTTAGTGTACCAAAGTCCTAAGTTTAGAGTGCCTTTAATGTATTTGATAATTATTTTAACGCATAATAGATGACTCTCTTTAAAATTGTTTTGATAACGAGCACATACGCAGACAGAGTACATGATATCAGGACGGGAGGCAGTAAGGTAAAGTAAGCTTCCTATCATACTACGGTATAAGGTAGTATCAATGGTTTTACCATTCTCATCTTTTGAAATTTTGACTGAAGTACTCATAGGAGTCCTAGCTTCTTTAGTTGTTTCTAGTCCAAACTTCCTGATAATCCCTAAAGCGTATTTGGATTACGATACAAATAATCCATATGAATTTTGTTAAACTTGGATCCCTAAGAAGAATTGTAACTCCCCCATAAGTGACATTTAAAATTCTTTGTGCATAATGTCCGAAAAAGTCTTAACTTCTAAAGGGGAGGTGAATCCAAAAATGATATCGTCAACATAAACTTGGGCTATAGTAATATTATTGTTAAAATGTTTAACAAATAAAGTTTGGTCATTCCCTCCTCTCCTAAAACCGTTGTCTAAAAAGGTGGATAGACGTTCATACCAAGCTCTAAGTGCTTGTTTAAACCGATAAAGATATTTTTTAAGACGGTAGACATAATTAGGATGGTGAGGGTAAATGAACCCTTTGGGTTGTTTTACGTAGGTCTCCTTAGTTAAAATTTTGTTAAGGAAGGCTATCTTAACATCCATTTGATATAGTGTGAAGTGAAAATGACAATCTATTGTAAAAAGTAAGCAAACAGATTCGGGGCGAGTGACGGGAGCAAAAGTTTCCTCAAAATCTATTCCTTCAATCTGAGAGTAGCCCTGGGCAACTAATCTAGTTTTATTTCGAATAATCATCCCATATTCATCTGTTTTATTTTTAAAAATCCAACGTGTGTCGATAAACCTTTTATTTTCAGGCCTGGGTACACGATACCATACATCATGAATGAAAAATTGAAGAAGTTCCTCCTACATAACTCTTATCCACAAAGTGTCATTCAATGCATCATTTACAGTCTTTGGCTCAATAAGAGACACAAAGCATTCAAAATGAGCAATGTTATGAAGTTGAGATCTTATACGAACAGGCTCAGTAGGATTACCAACTACACTATCTTAAGGATGATCTTTGGAAACCCAGTTAGGTACTTCAGGGGTCTCAGTTGGTAAGGATTCAGTTATTTTTGAAGAGTTATAATTTAAAATGTTTTCGGACTCATCCACAATAGTTGGTTTTTTGGTCTTACTTTCTACATTAGTGTCACTTACAACCATATTAATGGATTCCATCATGGTTTTGGTACGAAGATTATAGACACGGTAAGCTCTACTATTTGGAGAATATCCTAAGAAAATGGCTTTATCTCCACTGGTTTCAAATTTGGACAGATGTTCTTTGTCCTTACACACAGTAGGTGCTACCAAAGGTTCTAAAGTATTTTAGGTTAGGTTTCTTCCCATACCAAAGCTCATAGGATGTTTGTTTGGTATTTTTCCTTAAGTAGACTCGATTGATTATATGATAGGCGGTACGAATGGATTCTACCCAAAAATACTTAGGTAGGTTCTTCGCATGAATCATCACACAGGCCATTTCTTGAAGAGTGAGATTTTTACGCTCTGCAATTCCTTTTTGCTGAGGTGTCTTAGGAGCACTAAATTCATGTTTGTAACCATTATAGTCACAGTATTCGATGACACCTGAATCTATGAATTCTCCTCCCCTATCACTACGAAGTCTAACAATACGAGAAGGACCCATTAGGTCCATATGGATGAGTTCTAGAGGTTTAGTGGATAGAAATTCTTTAACTTTCTTGTGGGGAGCCTTAAAAATTTTCCCTTCTTGACATAGACCACATACGATGTTTGAAATTGGTTTGATCTTAGGAAGACCTCTAACTATCTCTTGGGAGCACAATTTGCTAAGACTATCATAATTAATGTGACCCAACCTATTATGACATATCTCATTATCATCCATTCTGGCAATGTTACAAACCTTTATACTTAGATTGACTGTGTAACAGTTATTTGGAGTACGGAGTCCTATAATAATGTAATCACCTTTTTCATTTAAAGTTTTGTAATTGTTCTTTGAAAAAGTGACAGTATAGTTTGAGTCATAAAACTGTGATATACTTAGTAAATTGGATTTAAGACCTTTTACCAAGAGAACATCTTCAATAATGGGTAATCCTTCTTCATGGAGTGTTCCTTTACCAATGATCTGGGCTGATACACCATCTCCAAACAAGAGTTTTCCTCCGAAAAAGTTAGTTTTGTTTGAAAGTTTGCAATCATCCCCGGTTATATGTTTGGAATAACCTGAGTCTAAATGTCATCCGGTTGTCGTGTGTTCAGCTTTAAAATCACTCATCACAATGTTGCATTTTAACTGGGGTAATAGATCATCTTTTCTGACCCAAATTGCACTAGTTTTCAATTTGTGCTTACCATCTCGTATTTGATAAAACTTGCGAGCTTTTTTGTGTTTTCTTTACAATATTTTTACGCATATTTATTAGTATTATAAATAGTTTGAGCAATTGGTTTAGAAAAGAATCTAGGATTCCTTCTTGTTGGTGGTCTTTTAGTATTAGTCCTTCTCCTTTTATTGCGATAGTTAGAATTCTTGTCTAGCTGTTTAGGAAGGACATAGTTGTTTTGGATTCTTCTAGAATAGTTGAAGTTATGGTAAACAGGAGAGTTATAGACTGGATTACTTAGACGTTTGGAATAGCAGTCATTAAGGGAATGTCCATAGACATCACAATAGGAGCAGTAAAGATGGCACAGGATGAATTTTCGAATCAACTTGTCGAATAGGGGGCAAACGTATTTAGCCTTTTGTTCAATATTATGCTTTGAGTTACTTAATTCACCAATGTCTAACTTCAATTGTTTTATACTAAACTCATTTTTCAAACTTTGAAAGTCTGGACAAGTTTCAATAGGTCTTTTGCCACTAGACACAAACTTTATTACTTCAAAGTTTTTAGTTTGGGTCTTAGAGTTTGGACAAAATCCTATTCCAGTTCTGTTATCATAATTGGTTTTACTTTCAGCAACACAATCTTCAAAACATTTAGAATTATTTTTAAATTTTTTGAAAATTGTGGATGTCTTTTCTTTTATTTGGTACAATTCTAACAACGTTCCTTTGTATTTCTTTTCCAGAATTTCATTTGAGTCAGACAAATCTTTCAGTTTTTGTTCAAAATTTTTGGTCCCATTCTCATGAGTTAGACATTGAGTAGTGTACTCTTCATCATTCTGTTTGATCATCTAACTTAGGTTTCCTATCTTTTGGGTAAGATCCTTGATAATCTTTTCAAGTCTAGTGCTTTTCTTGAGAGTTTTTGTATACAGTATGTGAATGTCAGGAAGGTCATTGTCGTCGGAGTCACTAAGTGTGCAGTGTGCGGTGTCCCCTAGAGGTTCATTTTTAGGACTCACACACCCATTGACATCAACAATAGAGCGTTCCCTTTGACTCTCACACACAGCGTCTGAAGCATTATCAACATTCTCAAGAAATAAGGCAGATAAACCATTAGGCATAATGTCAGTTAACATAGCATGATCAGATTCCTCATCATCAGTGTATATTATCTTAGCAAAGAATGATACACAAGGGTCAAAAGAGTTAGATGACTCAGGCTCATCATTTTCAGATTCACTTGAGTCATCCCAAGTCTTACATAGATGATCCCTATTATGTTTGTGAATTATGTCTAAGTTAACTCTAGAGTCACTAGCCACGTGTCCTAACTTCCCACATCTATAGCATTCAAAAATTTTAAGATCTCTCTCAGGTCTCTTATGATTATCAATCTGGTTTTTGTTTTGTCTTCTCTCATGAGGCCTATTGTTAGATTGGTTTGGATAAGTAGGTTTGCCTTGTCTTTTTGCTATTTTATTTCGAAAGTTCACAATTTTCTTAAACTGTTAGACATTAAGGCAATCTGATTATCCAAACTATCTAAATTATAGTCCTCATTAGAGTCTAAGTCAATGCTAGGTATGCTAAGTTCAGGTGTGGTCAACTTAAATGAAAAAACAAGATTATAGGCATCCTATTTCTTTTGGGACTGGGTTAATTGATTCTTAAATTCTAATTCCACTTCCACAGTTCTCAATTTTCTACTGAGGAGTTCAGGTGTGAGATTTTCATCATCCATCTCCTCAATTGCATATCTCTTATTATCAATTTTTTGCGGAAGTGATCTTAGTATTTTAGATAAAATTTCCTTTCTATCATAAGCAATCCCATTGGCATGCAATTTGGTCACAATGTCTATCAATCTAATATAGAAGTCATCAAATGACTCAGTCTCAATCATGATCAAGGAGTTGTACTGTTGAATTAACATTTGTGTTTTAGTAGCTTTAACTCTGGTGTCACCCCCATGTGCAGTCACTAGGGTGTCCCATGCTTCCTTAGAGGTAGAACAGAATGATATCTGTAAGGACATTTTTGTCTAACATACTTGTATATGTCATTAGCCGTAACACCGTTGCAAAGATTCAAAGTCCATTCATCATCAACGGAATCCGAAGATCAAAAGAAAGGAAGAATTCAGAAATCCAGTCAGCCGGACCGGTCCGCCTGAAATTAAAACGAACCGATCCGCCTCTGACTACCCCGGGACCGATCCGCTGAAATAAAAAAGGAACCGGTCCGCCAGCGAACCGATCCTCCCAGTCCCGGACCGGTCCGCCTTGCAAATTGTATCCAGAGATCACCGAACCGATTGCGAACCGAATCTGCTTCAAATTAAAAGAACCGATCCGCTATCGGACCGATCCGCCTCAGGCCCGGACCGGTCCGCCCTGGATAGAATTTCCCAGATCGTGATTCAGATTTTTTAGGGCTATGGCTACCTTATTTATACCACGATCAGAAGATGGTTTCCTTAAGACTTTCCCACGTTTTTCAGAGCATATCAACCCTAAAGTCTTCACCTATTGAGTCCTATGATTCTAGGTTTTTAGATTCACACATCTTCCATATCTATGTGAATCAAGTTTGGTAACCCAAGAACACCATTGCTGTTGTTCAAACCTTGTGAAGTGGACCGTTTCTTCCTCTTCATTGCAGCCCTAGTGGAAAGGGATAATTCCAGCCGCGACTACAGAATCCGATACCTGAGGGTAATTCTTAGTCAACTTGTATTTTCATTGTAATCCGATTGTAAGCCGTTTTCTTACAAATTATAGTGAAAATAAATGGTTTTGCCCCTGTGGGGGATTTTTCCTCAATTATGTGTGTTTGAATAACTCGTGCATGATTTCATATTGTTTCATTCACACCTAGTTGCATGTTTAGGGTTTGTTTGGGTTAAAAGGTGTTTATTATATTATTTCTTAATTGAACGCAAGCGCCAACTCTTTCAAATTGGTATCAGAGTAGGTTACGCTATTTTATCGCGTATTCCTTTTTCCGCAAAATTTTTCTAAGATATCAATTTCCAAAAAAAAAACAAAAAAATTGATTTTTGAAAAAGTGCGTGTTCAAATGGAGAAGTCATATTATAAAATGCCTGTTTTTGACGAGAAAAATTATGCTGATTGGAAAGCCCGTATGAGGTCGGCTTTAAAAGCCATTGATGAACGTGTCTGGATTTTGGTTGAACGAGGGTGGACTCCTCCCACCGTGACTGTTGATAATGTGACCAACTTGAAACCTGACATGTCTTGGTCTGATGAAGAAATTAAATGGTCATCTTTTAATTCTAAGGGTCTAAGTGCTATTTCTGGGTCTGTCACACCTGATGAGTTCAAACGCATAATGACGTGTACCACGTCAAAAGAGGCATGGGATGTTTTACAACTAACCCATGAAGGAACTAATGCTGTGAAAGAGTCTAAATTGCAAAACTTGACAACTCAATTTGAAACAATCATCATGCATGATTCTGAATGCTTTGATGAATTTTATGCTAGACTTTCTGACATTGTGAATACTAGTTTTAATCTTGGTGAACAAATTCCGAATGCTAGAGTTGTTAAAAAGATTCTTCGTTCTTTGCCTAAGCGTTTTATCCCAAAGTCACAGTGCTAAATTCTATGGGAAATTTAAATACGCTAAAATTGGAAGAACTTGTAGGGGATTTGCAAACTTATGAAATTGATATGTTCCCTAAAAATGCTAAATCTAAAGATAAGGGAATTGCACTTAAAGCCCAAGAGAGAAGGAGTGAGGGGCCAACTAAAAAGAGAGTAGAGTCATCTAGAAAGAGAGAGACTGACACGTCAGATTCTGAGTGCGATTTTGACTTGGATGATTTGGCTCTTTTCGCAAAAAATTTCAAGAGAATTCTCAAATTTAAGAAAAATGGCAATTTTAAAGATAAAAAGAAATTTGAGAAAAATAAGTTTGAAAAGAAAAATGAAAAGATTCCAAAAATCCTCCTCTGAAAGAAAGTGAGAGATGTTTTGAGTGCGACGGTAAGGGACACAGAGCGTTTGAGTGTGCCACTCGTCTGAATAGGGAAAGCTGTCCTAAATGCTACCCTTAGTGACGACAGTGAGGTCGAGTCGGTGGACTCGGGAGATGAGTCACCGCATGAGCGTAACTTCACCGCATTCATGGCTAGTCATGTGAATACTCCTAGTTCTCCTCACGATGATGAGGATGATGCTTCACAGGGACACCTCGACAATGAGAGCGAGGAGAGTGAGGGAGAGGAGGAAGGTAGTGAGGACGAGAGTAACCTTCAACGCGCGTACGCTGAGTTGTATAATGAATCATTTAAAACTAAAAAGAGTAACAAAGCCCTAGTTCTTAGGATCACCGCGTTAGAAGAGGAGTTAGAAGAGACGAGAGAGAAAGAGTACTCCACCTGCACCGCCATGAGAGAGAGAGAGTCTGCCTGTGTTTGTAAAGAGAATTTGCTTAGAGAGAGAGAGAGCAGTTTTGAGAAAGAGAAAGCGGACTTGACTAAACATGTGTCTAGTCTTTCTAGTGAGCTCCATTCCTCCATGGAGACTCGGAAGAAACTTGAAGCCCTTGTTGCTCGGCTTACTCATGACCTTGAGAGAGCTAGGAAAGTCAAGGTACAAATCGAGGACAGATCTGGGAAGATGGGAAAGATGCTCCTCGGTCCCGCTTTAGGTTTTGGTGACAGGCAAGGAATTGGTTTTGATGGTGCCTCCACGTCTCAAATTGCACCGGGACCAATTCCTGAGTTTACTACGACTCCTTATGGCCGTCATCAAAAACCAAGAAGGAGAGTTCGACCAAGAAAAGCAAACCAAGGTCCTCCTAATACTATGCCCTTTTTCTCCCATTGCAAAAGAAATGGACACCTTAGGGAGTTTTGCTATAGATTTGGTCGGACCCGACGTACTTTTTCTCCTCCACGTCATACTGATGAGTTTTCCTGTCTGAGAGAGCAAGTTGAGTTTCTAGCCGCCACATCACAGAGTTTGATGGAGGAATTCCGACGAATGTCCTCACCGTCTATGAAAGCTTCCCGCATTCCGGCTAAAACCAACAACAACAACGGTAAACAAAAGGTTACATATTCTTGGGTTCCTAAGAAAGAGAAAAAGGCCCTTGTTGTTCATGTTGCTCTCAAAGCACATAATACCTCTCAGTGGTATTTTGACAGTGGATGCTCCAGACACATGACAGGTGATGTCTCCCTTTTTACTCAGATTGAGGATTATGATGATGGGAGAGTTACTTTTGGAGATGGGAGTAAATCTAGCATTGTAGGACGAGGTACTGTAGAGTTACCAGGACTTCCTAAGCTAGAAAATGTCTTGTACGTCAAAGGTTTAAAAGTAAACCTTCTCAGCATCAGCCAGCTGTGCGACGATGACTTTGCAGTGAAGTTTGACCGGAAAGCTTGTAAGGCCTATAATCAAGCCGGTAAACTTTTAGTGCAAGGGGTGAGGACAGAGGATAACTGCTATGGGACTGAGCCCACATCCTCACTTGTTTGCAACAGCGCCACGATCACTCCTATGGATCTGTGGCACCAACGTCTAGGTCATGTGAACGTTAGAGACTTATCTCGTTTAGTCAAAAAGGACCTAGTACGTGGCTTACCATCTCTTGGAAAGCCAACTTCCATGATTTGTGGACCCTGTCAGTTGGGAAAGAAAATTCGTAGTCCGCATAGGAAGTTGCATTCCATTACCACCTCTCGTGTTCTGGAGTTGATTCACATGGATCTTATGGGTCCCACTCGTACTGAGAGTATAGGTCGTAAGATGTACATCCTCGTGATGGTAGATGATTTCTCCAGGTACTCCATTGTAGGTTTTCTGAGAGAGAAATCTGATGCTATAGATTTCTTAACGACCAAGTGTCGTGTCCTGCAAAATCAACACGGTGTCACTATTAACAGAATACGTAGTGACAACGGCACTAAATTTAAGGAAGCAAAGGTAGATTTGTACTGTGATAGCCTTGGGATCAAACATGAGTTTTCTGCTGTGATAACTCCTCAGCAAAATGGGATTGTTGAGAGAAAGAATAGAACGATCCAAGAGATGGCTAGATCTATGCTTCTAGGTCGTACAGTTTCTAGGAGATTTTGGGCAGAGGCAGTGTCTACTGCATGACACACGGTGAATAGGGTGTATCTGTGTCCACACACACTTCACACTCCTTATGAGTTGTGGACTGGCAAGAAGCCCAACCTAGCATATTTCCGTGTTTTGGGGAGTAAATGCTACATCCTACGGGATAGAGAGAAATTAGGAAAGTTCGACTCCCGGAGCGACGAGGGAATATTTCTAGGATATTCATCGAATAGTAGAGCATACCGGGTTTTTAACCTGAAGAGCTCTAGGATTATGGAATCAATAAACGTTACCATGCAAGATGAAAAACCTTCGACGATTATTGATCCTAACCTTCAGTGTGAGGATGAGGACTGTTCTGACAGTGATTTACCTGTTCCTCTCTCACACTTTGTGGACCCTACTCCTGTGTTAGGGGACACACCTGCTTGGGTTCGCAAGAGTCATGACCCATCTGCCATTTTTGGTGATCCCACTCTAGGGGTCAAGACTCGTGCTCAGCTAGAGAACGTTGTTAGCCATCTTTGCTACACGTCCAAAGTCGAGCCCAAGAACCATAAAGAAGCACTCAAGGATGAACATTGGATATCTGTGATGCAGGATGAGTTGCTTCAGTTTAAAAAGAATGATGTCTGGTAACTTGTCCCCCGACCTAGTGAGATTAATGTGATAGGTACCCGGTGTATTTTTAAGAACAAAATGGATGAAAATGGTACCATAATCCGAAATAAGGCTAGGTTGGTCGCTCAAGGCTACACACAGATAGAGGGTGTAGACTTTGGGGAGACATTTGCTCCTATTGCGAGGCTTGAGTTCGTCCGTCTTCTGCTCGCCATTGCATGTCATCTGCGCTTCAAGATGTATCAGATGGATGTCAAGAGTGCCTTTTTGAATGGCATTCTACAGGAGGAGGTTTATGTGGAACAACCAAAAGGGTTTGAAGACCCTCAGCACCCTGAGCACGTCTACTATCTGTGGAAAGCCTTGTATGGTTTGAAGTAAGCACCCCGTGCTTGGTACGAGAGGCTTACTTCCTATCTCTTAGCTCGTGGCTTCAAGAGAGAGGGAGTAGATATGACGTTGTTCGTCAGGAGAGATGACGGTGCTATTTTGGTTGCCCAGGTCTATGTGGACGACATAGTCTTTGGATCCACATGCTCCCAGCATGCTCACCACTTTGAGGAGGAGATGAAAAGCGAGTTTGAGATGAGCATGGTTGGTGAGCTTACATTCTTCCTTGGTCTCCAGGTTCGTCAGCTAAAGGATGGGATGTTCATCTCCCAATCCAAGTATGCTAGAGACCTTGTGAAGAAATTTGGTTTAGACTCCGCTAAGCATGCACGTACACCTATGAGTACTTCTACCAAGCTTAGTAAGGACACTTCAGGCAAGGACGTTGAGCAAACCTTGTATCGGAGTATGATAGGCAGTCTTCTCTACTTGACTGCTAGTCGTCCCGACATAGCCTATAGTGTTGGAGTCTGTGCGCGATATCAGGCATCCCCAAAAGAGTCTCATTTACTTGCTCTAAAACGTATTATTAAATACGTGAGTGGGACTCTCTCATACGGTATTTGGTATTCCTTTGATACCGATGACCGTTTGTCCGCCTATTCGGATGCCGATTGGGCCGGGGATGTAGATGGATGTAGGAGCACTTCTGGTGGGTGTTTCTATTTTGGTTTTGCTCTTGTCTCCTGGCTAAGCAAGAAGCAAAATTCCATCTCTTTGTCCACTGCGGAGGCTGAGTACATAGCCGCCGGGAGTTGTTGCACACAACTCTTGTGGATGAAGCAAATGCTGGAGGATTATGGGATATCACAGGACACCATGACCATTTCCTGTGATAACACGAGCGCGATACACATATCCCGCAATCCAGTTCAGCATTCGCGCACAAAACACATCAGGATACGTGAGCACTTTATACGTCAGTTAGTTGAAGAGAAAGTCGTATCCTTGAGTTTTGTCCCTACCGACCGTCAGTTAGCCGATATTTTCACGAAACCTTTAGATGCCCTTAGCTTTGAGAGTCTTAGGAATTCTTTAGGGATTTGCACAGTTGACTGAGGGGTTGGTTTATGTCTAGAATAGGATGCTTCTTCATGTTAATATCATATGCTTCCTATTGCTAGTCTATTTATATGTACCATTGCTTAGTTGTACAGTTTTGTTTTATTCTTGTTGCTTTTTATATTCCTTTTGAGAAAAAGCACAAAAAGATTTTATTTTGTTAATATTTTTTGAAAAAGACCAAAAAGACTTTTCTGTTTTTGCACCTTTTATGGATGAGCATTTAAGATAGCCAAGTCACAACTTCATTTCATATATCCATGTGACTGTTTGGTAGAGATTTGAGACGCTACATCATTTCATCCATGTGCTTAACATTGATTGGAGTCCTTGAGATGTAATTAGTGATCTCTTCCTACATGTTTGACTCCTATATCCTTTAATGCACACATGCACGACTATATTTGATTATTGCACTTGTCCATCACATATTGGCTTGAGTGTTTCTATCTCAATTCTGTCTATACAATGTACAATATGCGATAAAACTTGACAAGATTGGATTGCATGTAAAACCCGTTTTGGTGAGACTGTGTGATATTTTGCATAACGGGGAGGGGCTGCGAAAGTTGATTCCTATCCTTTGCGCAAAAGCCACCGTTAAAATGGACCTAAAAAATGGAGGAATTTTAATATCCGAGATCCTAAGAGGTTAAAAGAGCCCGAAAAAATTGATAAGGCAATAAAAAGCAATTCATGCCAAATCTGGGCCATTTAGGTTTCACCATCAATTCTCCAAAGTTTGAGAATTTAGTATACCTCTATTATTATAAAAATCTGAGGGAGTTTGGTTGGAGAATAAAAACGGGTTTGCACTTCCTTGAAAGTCCTGAAAAAGCATGAAAATCATTTTGGACGTTATTGGTGTAGAAATCACTTTGAGCTTTGATTTGTAGATTTGATATAGTCAATGTCTTATATTTCCAATCTTTTACACCAAAGGAAGCATTTGAGTTCATTCGTTAGGAATATCCAATATTCATCGTGCACATATGTCATGTTTGTATGCTTTGATTTTCCTATCGAATTTGATCACACCACTTCTTTTACGCTATCATCGACTTGGTTGTTTTATGATCATTCATGGTGTGTTTTTATGCCTTGTGTCACCCCGGTTCTTGATTGCTTGATTTAGTTCTCTCATTTGTCTATTTGGGGACATCATAAAAAGGGGGAGAATGAATTATCTGATTATGGGGGAGTTTTGAAATTATGAGAATATCATCTTAAATTGATATATGTGCTTATGTTTATCTCATTTCAAACTCGATACATCACTTGGTATTTGCTTTGTCTCATGTGTGTAGGTACATCTTTTGATAATCCCATGTTGCACACCCTGATGAGAAAAGCGGTGAGATTTCTGAAGATTCGAAGAACAAACGATGCAGCCTTAGTCATTTGTACCACTTTCAGTTTTTGGGTTCATGGAAGGGTAGATATGTATAGGCATTGTGATTATAGATAATTCGGATTTTTTATATTTGTTCCAGCATAGACATAGGGGGAGATTTGTAAGGACATTTTTGTCCAACATACTTGTATATGTCATTAGCCGTAACACCGTTGCAAAGATTCAAAGTCCATTCATCATCAACGGAATCTGAAGATCAAAAGAAAGGAAGAATTCAGAAATCCAGTCAGCCGGACCGGTCCGCCTGAAATTAAAACGAACCGATCCGCCTCTGACTACCCCGGACCGATCCGCTGAAATAAAAAAGGAACCGGTCCGCCAGCGAACCGATCCTCCCAGTCCCGGACCGGTCCGCCTTGCAAATTGTATCCAGAGAGCAATGAACCGATTGTGAACCGAATCTGCTTCAAATTAAAAGAACTGATCAGCTATCGGACCGATCCGCCTCAGGCCCGGACCGGTCCGCCCTGGATAGAATTTCCCAGATCGTGATTCAGGTTTTTTAGGGCTATGGCTACCTTATTTATACCACGATCAGAAGATGGTTTCCTTAAGACTTTCCCACGTTTTTCAGAGCATATCAACCCTAAAGTGTTCACCTATTGAGTCCTATGATTCTAGGTTTTTAGATTCACACATCTTCCATATCTATGTGAATCAAGTTTGGTAACCCAAGAACACCATTGCTGTTGTTCAAACCTTGTGAAGTGGACTGTTTCTTCCTCTTCATTGCAGCCCTACTGGAAAGGGATAATTCCAGCCGCGACTACAGAATCCGATACCTGAGGGTAATTCTTAGTCAACTTGTATTTTCATTGTAATCCGATTGTAAGTCGTTTTCTTACAAATTATAGTGAAAATAAATGGTTTTGCCCCTGTGGGGGATTTTTCCTCAATTATGTGTGTTTGAATAACTCATGCATGATTTCATATTGTTTCATTCACACCTAGTTGCATGTTTAGGGTTTGTTTGGGTTAAAAGGTGTTTATTATATTATTTCTTAATTGAACGCAAGCGCCAACTCTTTCAATATCCTCTTAAATCCAAGTTCGTTGATACACATGAATATGGCATTTTTTCCTTTGTTAATATTAAGGGAAGTTTGTTTCTCTTCTTTAGTTAATTCACTTAGTAACTTTCTAATCCTCACAGTACTTCCTTTAGTGGCCGGTTTAATAGGAAAAGTATAACCATTTTTAATAACTTTCTAAACATCATTTCCCAATGTCCCTTGGATGAAAGCAACCATCCTTACCTTCCAGTAAGAAAAATTGGTTCCATCAAAGACAGGGGTCTTGGAGAGGTTACCTAGTCTCTCAAATTTCTCGTCCATAATTTTTTCTGAGAAAATAATTTCAGAAACTCAAGATATAAAAGATTTTAAAAAAACAACTCTCTGATACCAATTGAAAAAGTACCACTTAAGTCGTTTAATTCAAGATTAAACTATCTAAATGGCTCTGAATAGTTTGTTGAAGAAACTCTTTTCTTAAAACAAATTTCTTAACACAAGATGTGTAAAACAGTATGAACGAGTTATTTAAGGTATATGTTTACCAATTTTGAAAACCAAAACCTATAAAGAAATTAAATCAACACAGCCTTAAGAAAGGGATAAGAGGAAGCATACAAATACAATTTTAACGTGGTAAAACCCCAACCAATTAGAGAAATATCCACGGAGGTCTCTACACCTCAAAAATAAAAATTCACTAAAATAAAGTAACAGTTTACAGCCTATAAAATAATCAAGACACACAATCAGACCTAATTCTAAGTTCAGAAATCTACCAACTCCTATGGACTTTCTAACTTGTACCAAGGCTCTGATATTGTTGATGTTCCCTTAGCGTTGTAACTCTACTCCTTTTATCTTTACGTCGACTCAAAAATCCAAAATATCAATACCAACACTTTTTCAGTGTAGTAGTGTGAAGGTATAAGTAGTGATGTGCTCTAAATCACATGCATGCAACTCACACACACTTAATTACAGACTGGATGCTAATCAAATTACAAACAGATCAAAAATATGTAACAATTTCCAAAATCAGTTTAATTGAAACTATCAGACTTTGGATCTTTCAATATATCCACAGATCAAGAGGGAATCTTGATATATACACGAGCTAAGATCCTAAACACTTTCGTATTTTGAAAATATACTGACTATTTCACAAAATGTGGAATATGTGAAAGTGTAAATCCCCAATCAAGATCTTAAACAATATCTGAGTCTGAATGTTCAAAGAAACTGGAATCAGAAATTCTTTTGTTGGTTTAAGGGTTTGAAAACATAAAAGTTGAAAACATCCAACAAAACTATGATTTATCAAAACAAGAAATCAAAACTAAGAAAGATAAACGTGAAATGTATCACAAAACTTCAATCTCAGTTTTTTATGAAAGAAAATGAGATCAAACTGTTGTGATTAAGTTGGAAAAAAGATTAAGAACAGAAGAGGAATGATCTACACAACTCTCAAACTAACATACTCTCAGAAATTATTTTTTGGTGAGATTTGGCCGAAGTTTAGTGTAAGGACATTTTTATCCATTACCATTTAGTATGTTGTATACCTCTACACCGCCATAGAAGTTCAAGCTCACATTCACGTCAAGACGGATCCGAATAATCAAGGATCTTCAACAAAGCCTCGATGAGATTTATTTTGGTAAAAGTTGAGTTTTAAATTCCTTAAAAGTTTCATTTTAGTATTGGGAAATTTTTCTAAAAAGTTTTTAATAAACCAAGATATTTTTATAAAAGAATTGTTTTTCCCAGAACCAGACCGATCCTATTAAAAAAGAAACCGGATCGATCCCATTCACAAATCTTTCTGACAAAATTTCCTAACCGGACCAATCCTATTAAAAAAGAAACCAGATCGATCCCCTTTTCCGCCTCAAATCTTTTATCTTTTTATAAAAAGCTATTTCGGTGGTGTATTTTCGCAAGACTTTGAGAGACGTTTTTGAGAGACAAAACACATCAATTCTTCATATTTTTGTGTCCTAAAACTCATGTTTGATTCACACCGAAAATTCCAATTACTTTTGTGAATGTTTTTGAAACCCTAGAACAACTTTGTTTTTGTTTATCCTTTGTGGGGAGATATCTACAACCGAGAGTTTCGTGCTATTGTGGAGTGAGTCTTTATGAAGTTTATGACTGCGTGTCCTTGTGCTATAGCTGCATGTGAACCACTGCTAATTTCTAGCCGATGCTTTAAAGGTTTGACGAAGACACTGTGCATTGCTCTTGTGGGCGATATCAAGATTGTATGTAAGTCAATGGTCTTGTAAACTTGTCAAAGTTCTAGAAATAAAAAGGTTTGGCCCTTCGGGGATTTTTCCTAAATTATTGTGTCGTATGCTATTTCTTATTTGTATTAACACGTAGTTTCATATTTAGGGGCTGATTTAATTTGGTTTAAAATAGACTCTAATTAAATAAGGTTAAATTGGAAATTTGCGAATTTAATCAATTATCACACACCGACTTTCTACATTTAGTTTAGGGTGTTCTTTTTCTCTCTTATTTCTTTCTCTCTCTCTCTTCTCTCTTTATTTTCTCTCATAAGTGAGGTAAACAAAATATTGTAATTGCAACACATATGGCATCTACTTATACTAAGCATGGAAGCCTCTGGAACTTCGAAGCAAATGAATGGTCACGATTAAGTCTTAATAGATCAAGGTAAATTTGATGGCAACCAATACACCGAAATTATAAAGGTTCTGATTGGTTTAAATGTAAACACAAGGATCAGGCAAGAACGCATGCAGGCCATAGATTAAAATGATCTAAGGGTTCACAATCGAACATAGGTATGTGAGGGCGAGAAAACACAAATCCAGCCGTTATGAGTCTAACACGTGTAAGGCTGAGATGGCGTATAAAACGCATGTTTTTAATTTCCCAAAAATACAATTTGCACCCACACAATTATCAAGCGCATTTGGTTTCTTCCCAAGCAAGTTTTTAACAGCTTAAGGAATTACAAATCAACCCACAAAATTTGTAAAAGCCAATTTAAAATATCTAAAAATTGTTTTAAAAAACTTAAAAATTATTTAAAATATCCTAAAAATTATGAAAAAATTATTTTAAAGGGATTTAACTCACATACACCCATATTATGAATAATGCAATCTCGTATGTAACACATAAATGATCCTAGGTGTGATGTTGGTGTTTATACCTTTGGTCTATTAAAGTAATTCAAAATGAAGAGTCTGAAGGCTTGTTGGTTGAAAGGGGTATGACTTAATTTTGTCACTATTTCCAAACTAGATGAGCACCTATATAATATAGAGTCAAGTGATTCAAAGATATTGGGTGCTTCACCCGTTTAGTGAATACGTACTGAAGGCTCTTGTGGTCTGGGAATGACATGAATCTTTGGCTCAATAAGTACGGTCTGCCAACTTTAAATCAGGAGTGGCGTAGTTTCCCTCGTGAGGCTTAAGCTTACAAGAAGCATAAACTATGTTCCTCTCCTCCTGCATCAAAACTCCTCAGAGTCACTCATTGACTTGTAGGTGTAAACCATGTACTCCACTCTGCCCTGTGGTAAAACAAGTATGTGTGTGGTTATAAATTTCTCCTTCAGCTCCTTAAAACCTCTCTAACACGAAGTATCCCAAACAAATGGTAACCCATTCCAAGTGAGGTGATTCTGTGGCCCAAAAATCTTCAAAAACCCTTGAATAAACCTCTTGTAGTACCCTTTTAACCCCAAGAAACTCCTGACCTTAGTAAGTGGAGAGTGATTAAAAAAAATTTAGACCTCAACCCTATCAGATGCTCCTCATAAGACCTTAAAGGGTTAATGAGGAGGTGCGCCAAAGTTGGAGACAAAGATAGAGAGTGGTTCAGAACCTCAGTTGAGGATCCTACATCCAATATGAAAGATGTTACTTTATATATTAGATTGAAAATGAGAGTGTTATTCTAGGCTGGTCTAAGGCTTCTAAGGACTTAGTCACTAATTAAAGGACCACTAATAAGTAACTTATGGACTCTTTAAGGGATCCTTTATCTTAGTTTAGGACTCTACAGAGAATACAAAGTGTGGGAGGCTGAAAATGTTCCAAACCTCCATTTATATTTAGCTAACAGTGGAATAGACAAAGTTTAAAATGACAAACACTTTAGATATGGAGGCTTCTTACCTACTCTATTGTTTTCTTGTGTTATTTCTCTTTGTATTGACTGATTAACCTTATTTTACAACCCTCTTAGCCCTCCACAAGACTTCCATTATGGACGGGGTTACCCAAAGGTTTGATGGCTACAGTAGCCCAATGGAGTGTTAGATTACTCAATTTTGTTTTTATTTGGCTTATCACGTTACACCCATGCATTTTTATGATTATTTCCACGAATTCGAAGACAAGAAGTTGATGAAAGTTGGAAGATTGAAGATCGTTCGTCAAAACAACATTCAGAAGAGTTGAGGAGGTTTTGGTAAAGTCTTTAATTTTTTAGGGGTTATTTTAAAATTAGAGTTTGCATTAAAAGTTTTCAAGATGTTTAAAATATTTTTAAAAGTTTATTTAAAAACTCGCTAACTCTTTAGAATTATTTTGATATGTCGTTCGAATAAGTTACAAAGTGTGGTTAGAGTGAGGTTCCTTCGTTCGGACGAAATTTGGAACGTCAACTTTTGGTCAGTTCTGGAGTGCCGTTCGAAGTTTCTTGGACGTCGTTCAAATGAGATTGGGTATGTTGTTATAACAAGTTTCCCATGTTCAAACAAGATATTAAGCGATGTTTTTTGACAAACTCTAGAATATCATTCGAAATTTCATTGTAAACACGTTTGAACGAAATAGGGTACGTCATACGAATGAGGTGCCACATCGTTGGAACGAGTATGCATATTTTTATTTATTAAAAAAATCTTATCCAAATCTCTATTGTCTATCTTGTAAGAACTTTCCCTATAAATAGATATACGGGTTTAGACCTTTTTCCAAGCATTTTAAGAGTGCTTTTAGTGATTAAATTCTATCAAATTTTCACCAAAACCCCTTGGATCTTTAAGGATCACTTTTCCAAATCAAGAAGAACACAATCCATGTTCAAGAACCCGTGTAGATATTTTCTCTACTGTAGTTTTGTGAAGCTAAGGTTCTACTTCTAAAGAAAAAAGGAATTGAAGATTCATGAGGCTGATCGGTGGATACTGAGGCAAGAGCTCTTTACTGTGAACAATTTTGGATTGTGTCGTATTATGTAGAAGATTTGAAGAACTGCATTTTATACTCTGTGGAGCTAAGTAATCTATAAGTCGTCTAGTGTCTATCAATTCTGATACAATGTTGAAAATAAAGGTTTTGGCCAGAAGGGATTTTTCCTCAAAAATTTCTTCTCCACATGCTTGTTTGGTTTGGAATTTGGATTCATAACTCATATTGCATGTACACTAAATTAAATAAAGATAAAATTTATTAAAAATTGAATTTTTTTGTATGGCCTAAGATACAAATAAATCTATAAAATCCACATTCTCAATTTTGAATCAGAGCGGGCTCCACAAAAATATCGTGGGATCCAAATTTTTACAATTTTTTTTTAATATCAAATTTTCAAATTTGTATCAAGTCAAAGTACACTAAATTTTTGTGTGATCTGTAAAATTTATATTTTATGGATAATTTGTATAATAGGCTTTCAGTTTTTGATGGGTCTAATTATACATATTAGAATGCTCAAATGAGTTTGGCTTTTAAAGCAATTGACGAGTAAGTTTGGCTTGTGTATGAAAGCGGGTGGACACCACCCACTGTGTTCAATGGCAATGTCATAGGTTCCAAACATGTCACTGTCTGGACAGAAGATGAATTTAAATGGAGTACGTACAACTGATTTAAGTTCTATTTATGGAATCGTCATCCTAACGAGTTCCGTCGCATTAGGATGTGCACCATGTCTAAAGAATCATTGGATATCCTCTAACTCATTCACGAGGGTAGCAATGCAGTGAAGGCGTCTAAGATTCAAAATCTTACCACCTACTTTAATAATATCACTATAAAGAAGTTTGAAACATTTGATGAGTTTTATGCATATTTTTCGGACATAGTCAATTCTAGTTTTAACTTGGGTAAGAAAACTCATGAGACGCACATAGTTAAAAAGATTACGAAATCAACATGTTTCCCAAAACAATTAAGAAAAAGGAAATAGGAATTTCTTTGAAGGCCGAGTTGAAAAAGAAGGAAAAAAAAGTTTTTGAGTCTGAATTTGATTTCAATATTGATGATTTATCCCTTTTGCAAATTTCAAAAAATTTCTCAAACTTAGCAAAAGAAAACTCTTCCCAGGAAAATATTTTTGAAAATGGGAATGAGGGAAAAAATGGTTATGAGAAGATGAGGTGAGATGTTATGAGTGTGAGGGCAAGGAACATAAAGCCCATGAGTGTGCCACTAGGCTAAAGAAACTGGGCAAGAAATTTTCACATAAAGCCACTCTTAGCAATAGTGACATCGAGTCGATGGATTCCGAGGATAAATCACCACGTGATTACTTATAATTTATCCCACGTCGATGAGGACACATTTAAACGTGAGAGCCTCGAATATTTTTTGCATCATTCTGGAGAGAGTGAGAATGAGGAAAAGAATTTGAGTGAGGGAGAAGGTGAACTCCAAAAGGCCTTTCATGAACTTTACATCGAGACTTTAAAAATGAAAAGGCTTAATAAAGATTTGTCTCTCAGGGTGTTAGATTTAGAGAAGGAGGTTAATGTTTTAAGAGAGTGTGATGCGTCGATGAGTCAAGTAGAGCGGGTGAAAGTTTCTTTGTTTGAGAAATTGATTGTTATTGGTAGGGAGAAGATCGATTTAACCAACATTGTGGCTAGTCTTATGCGAGATCTTCAAGATTTATTGAAGACTAGTGTGAAACTTGAAGCCCGTGTATCCCAACTTGATATTGATCTCGAACATGCCCGAGAGTTCAAGGTCAATTTAGAGGAAACATCTAAGAAGGTTGGAAAGATGCTCCTCGGTCAGGCATTAGATAATGTTGAAAGACAAATAATAGTTTATGACGGTGCATCCACTTCAAAAGTCACACCTGAACCGATTCTTGAGTTTACGATGGATTCATATACGCCCCAACATAACCCGCCAAAAAGACCTAACCTAAAAAGAAGAGCTCATCCTAGGCATTTTGATCAAGCTATACCCAATCCCATTTATGCTTGTTACCATTGAAAATAAAGAGGTCACCTTAGAGAGTTTTATTTTAAGATAGTGAGAGTTTCTCATAAGCGTATTCCCCGGTATGCTCCCACATAAGTTCCTACCCATGTTCCCACATGCACTCCCACGTATATTGCTCCACATGCTCTCGCAAATCGCCATAGAGATTTTAAGAGTTTGTGAGAGAGAATAGAATATTTAGTCAAGACTTCACAATGTTTGATGGAGGAATTTCTTAGGATGTCGTCTCTTTTTACTCCTCCAGGCCTAACAATTGAGGCCGAGACTTATTTTTAGAATAGGGTATTTCTCATGTTCATAACTTTGTACGTATTTCTAGATTGTATTTATATCGTATTCATATGTTTATCTATATATATTTTAAAAAATGACCCAAAAAAATTGGTTTTTAAAAAAAGTTTGAAAAAATAAAAAAGATTTTATTTTAATAAAATTTTAGAAAAAGACAAAAATATTTTTATACTTTTGGTTTTTCACCTTGTATGGATGAACATTTAAGATATTTAGATCACCCCTACTTCCATCCATTCACGTGACATTTTTATAGTTCTTTGAGACATGGCTTTATTTCGCCGGTGTGCTTAATAATGTGTGGATAACATTGCGTTGATGGTTGATGATTACTTTCTACATGTTAGACTCTTTGTCATATTTATTGCACAAGTAAATAGACTTTTTGAACATTGTACTTACTTATCATATGTCGAATACGTATTCTTATCTCAACCCTTTTTGATAACAAATTTAATGTAAAAAGAGATTTGTCCAGATTTTGTTTCCCGAAAAATATTGATATATATTAGGCAGTGGGAAGGGGCTACGAAAGAGAAAAATTATCTTTTCGTTAAAATCCACCATTTGCAAAAAGAGCCTAAAAAATTAACGGCACACAAAACAGATGTGACAGGGCAATTTTATTATTCATAGATGATTCGCTACATATGAGCATTACGATATCTTCAAAATATTTTAGAGTGATTTCTTATATATGTGAGATTTTGAGGGTGTTATAAAGTAGAAGATCAGTGGGTTTGCACGACGGACTCTTTTGGAAAACATTAAATACTTTGACGTTATTGTTTTGAGAATCATTAAAATTTATGGCGTATTGCATCAGCCGAGTCAAGTTCCTTTGAGTTCAACATTGTCCACCTAAGGTAGAAATTAAGTTCTTTCTTTAGAAGTATCTCATGACTTCGTACACCTATGTTATGAATGCGTATGTTGATCTACCTATGGAAAATGTTCACTCAAATTCATTTCATTTTCACAATTCTGATATTTTGGGGTTATTCCATACCGTGTTGTATTTGTACAATTTATTTATTTTTGAAAAATGTTTAAAATATCAAAAAAAAAGGCTTTAAGCCTATTAGATTATCATTGCAAGTGCGTTATCGATTTTATTTTTGATGATATCCTTGTTTCTTCAGGTGATGATAACTTTTCATGTTTAGTTTCTCACCTTTTATCTTTTAGGAAAAAAAGGGGAGAACAAATTGAGGGGGAGTTTATTTTTTTTTTAAATTCGTATGCATCACATTATTTCTTTTATCTCGTGTGTGTAGGTCATTCTGCCTTGATGATGATTTCATGGACCGCACAAGACGAAGACTTTTCTGTTGAAGACTCATGCATTTATGCATTTTTGTTTCTTGATTTGGGAGTGCATTGGTTGTGTTAGTCTTAGGGGTCATTTTCTCTTCGGTTTGTATTTTGTACCGGAATAGCCAAAAGGGGAGATTTTTAAAAGCAAGTTTTATTATTGCTCAATTTAGTTTTTAGTTGGCTTATCCCATTACACCCCGATGTACCTTCATGACTACTGCCACGTATTCGAAGACAAAAGGTTGATGACATTTAAAAGATTGAAGATCATTCATCTGAGCAACATTCAGAAGGGTTATGAGGAGGTTTTGGTAAAGTCTTTAATTTTTCAGGGGTTATTTCAGAATTAGATTTTGCATTAAAGTTTACAAAATGGTTTTTAAAGTTTTTTTTTAAAACTCACTAACTCGTTAGAAATAGTTTAATATGTCGTTCGAACTAGTTACATAGTGTCGTTAGAACGAGCTCCCTTGGTTCGAATGAAATATGAAAAGTCTTCTTTTAGTCTATTCTGGAATGTCATTCGACGTTTTGTTGAATGTCGTTCCAATGATATTGGGTATTTCATTAGAACAATTTTCCCATGTTCGACTAAGATATGAAGCGGCGTGTTTCGACAAGCTCAGGAATGTCGTTCGAAGTTTCATTATAAACACGTTCAAATAAAAATGGTACGTCGCTTGAACGAGATACCAGATTGTTCGAACGAGTATGCGTGTTTTTATTTTTTAAACAAATCTAACCCAAATCTCTAATGCCTATCTCTTTGCAACAACTTTCCCTATACATAGAGATACGAGGTAAGACCATTTTTCCAAGATTTTTTGGAGTTCTTTTAGTGATTAAACTCTATTAAATTTTCTTCCAAACCTCATGGATCTCTAAGGATCACTTTTTTCAAATCAAGAAGAACACAATCCATATTCAAGAACCCGTGTCAAGATTTTCTCTACTACTATTTTGTGGAGTTGAGGCTCTAATGTTGAAGAAGAAGGAAATTGGAGACTCCTGAGGCTGATCGATGGATACTGAGGCAAGAGATGCTTGATTTGGACGGTGCTAGACTGTTTCATATTCAGTAGAAGATTTGAAGAGATACGCTTTATACTTAGTGGATCTAAGTAGTCTGTAAGTCATCTAGTATCTGTTAATTCTGATACTGTGCTGCAAATAAAGGTTTTGTGCAAAAGGGATCTTTCCTAAAAAAATTCTTCTTCACATGTTTGTTTGGTTTCGAATTTGGCTTCATAACTCATATTGCATGCACACTAAATTAAATCAGGATAAAATTTATTAAAAAGTGAATTTATGTGTGTTTGGCCTAAGATACGAATATATCTACACAATTCATATTCTTGTAGTGAAAGGCTTGAACGTGGTAATGCTAGTGGGAGTGAGTGGTGGCAGTAAGTAGGACAATGTTTTAACCTCTTACTTACCTACAAAAGAAGTCGCGGGACCTGTGTTAGACGTCCGAGGGGTTCTTTTATTATCGAAATCACCCTGAAATGTCTTGATCTTACTCTTTTGGCATAACATTGAAATTCAGCCTTGGAGCGAGGGTCCTGAACCGAATGAAGATCATCTTTTCCTAGGCGATGGTCCATTGGACTAATCTACGAGTTGAAGTTATTCATCTGGATGTCAAGAAACTTGGTCTTCGAGATTTGGTAATGTGATTGAATGCCTTGTAGCATTAAGGACAATATATATGTCATTAAATCCATTGTGGACCTTTTTTATCATAACCATGGTCTTTGGAGATTAACACTTATTTGGCAGAGGTCTCCTTAGGAACTCTTCCCTTACTCGGAGGACGATAAAAGGTTATGAATCCTTGTAAAGTCCAAGAGATAAAATGTGGTGTCATCAAAAGCCCCTTGTTGCTTCTTGCAAGAATAGAAAGGGGAAATATGTATCCATTTAAATTAGAAAGGTAGAAATGTAATAAGGCACTGGGATTTTCTGCCACTGTGAGATTATGTTAGGAAGGCACATGCATTGAGTGTAGAAAGTGAATAATTTTGGTGTGTTAGGTATTTGATGGATATAAATGAACCCCTTGGGATAATTGAGACCCAGACCATTCACCTATGTAATTAACTTTTCCTTGCTTGAGCCTCGTCTTTATAATAAGTTGATTTCTTCCTTTCCCCTAATTCGTAAACATGTCTTCAAGAAACCTTTCTCCTTCAAAGGTTTTGAACCCAACTCCCATCTTAGTGGTAGTTACCCATGTCCGAGATCTAATTAAATCACTCTGAGATCTTGGGGAAATTGAACTCTATGGTAAGGATTCACTTTGATGCCTATTTGGGCTCTAATTCTTATCAGCGGATCCTTTTCCAGAAATGCTCCTCACGCTTCAAGGCCTACAAAGATAAGGTCGAGTTGCTTTTCCTTAAAGTTGATGTCTTTGGTATTTTTGCATAGTACCCATCTATTGATGGTGGTGATTTTAACAGCGAGAGCAACAATTGAGGTGGGGTTGCTTAGGGTTGCTAAGGCCTCTAACTCTAAAGTTAAGAATAAAGCCTCTACTCTCTTGGTTATGGATACCGTCTGTGCCAAGCCCTTCTGCTAAAAAACCAACTACTAATAATCCTAAGAATGAGAACCTTGAGAAGATCAAGCCTTGAAAGGATTTTAATCTTTGTATTTTGTCGTATGTTCCTTGTTTATTGATCCAACAAACTTTTTGATACACTATTTTTGAAGTTTCACCTTTTTTTATGTTATTTCTTTCATTTTCTCTACTTTGTCAAGGATTTTTTGTCTTGTTTTGTATGAGGCATGTGACGTAGGTAATACCCCCATTTATCCCCCTAGACTTCGTGGTAAAGCAATGTAAAAAAATCATGAGCTCTTCTGAAGTTCCTCTGAGGGTCTAAAGACCTTTGCAATATGAACTAGTAAGGATGGGAGCATTGAAAGCTAGGAATTGAAATTCCACTTTGGTCCCTAAGACCTCAAAAATCTAACCAACTAAGTATTAAAGCCTTGGAAGTTAAAATGAAATTCTTGTAAGGGTCCAAGGACCTCTAAATTATAATCAAATAAGGATCAAATCCTTAAAAGTCTAAATTGAAGTTCCACTAAGGGCCCCGAGGCCTTAGACCTATATTCGACTAAGGATAAAAGCCTTCGAGTTTTAAATTGAAAGTGCTCCAAGGGTCCTAAGACCTCAGAATTATAACCAACTATGGGCGAAAGACTTAGAGGTTTTAGACTTGCTATGCACCTTTGTTTTAAAACTATAAATCTAAGAATTTTTGTTTAAAATAATCCCCCCCTCCCCCTAAAAAAAATATACGAGACTGGAAGTTTTAAAATTTGACTTTTTGTATTTTTAATGCTTGGACCCCCAAAAAATCTTTTTAAAGTGGGGATTGAATTTTCTTTAGATATGATTGTCAAGTTTTTCCATAACTTTTGTTTTTTTAAAACATATTTAGGTGCAAAAAAGTCCACTACATTGATCTTTTGGGGTTGTTTAGACCTTAGACAACTCCGATGGAATCAAGTATGGAAGTCTTGGTAATTCCATTGGTCCATATTGGATCCTTAGACCTTAAATTGTTTTTTCAAGCCAAGGACAAGTGCCTTGCAAATCTTGTTGGGTTTAAGACCTTTGAGATCTTATGAACCAAGTATGAAAGCCTTATAATTCTTAGAGTCATATGTTTGAGGTCTTTGGTCCTTAGTCATTTTATTGAGAGCTAATGATGAATGTCTTGTAACTCTTTATTGGGTCATGGGACCTGAGTTTCAGTTCAGAGATAAGGATTAAAGCCTTGCAACTCTTTATAACAATATATAGAGATAATGGAGGTAGCAAAAAATTTCTTGTTATATTTCATTAACAAAGTAAATCATTTGAAGAATTTTTTGGGATGTTATATGTTCTAGGCACTACACTAAAGCGCGCCTTTAGTAATAGTCCAATTTTTATTATTAGTAACAAGAGTTTCCCGTTACTAAATTCTCACCATAAGTTATCGTTTTCAATTTAATACTAGATTTTATCCCCGCGCGATGCGCGGGCGAGTCATAAATCTTATGTGCAACACAATTATTGGTGTCTAAATTTAGTTTGCTGATTTGGATTAGTCTTAGCTTAATTAAAATAGTAAATATAACCACGGATAAATAAATAATTTAGAAAGGGGTGAGAGTCAAAGAAATACACAAATATTTACATGGTTCATCCCAATGAAGTGCCTACACTAGGGATGGCAATGGGTAGGGTTTTCAAAAATCCTATGCCGCCCCATTTGATAAACGGGGCGGGGCGGGGAGATTTTATTTAAATTAACTCCTAACCCACCCCATTTAATAAACGGGACGGGTCGGGGCTCCTACTGGTTAGGTTAATTTTTAAAATAGTAAAATTAAGAGTATCACATTATAGTCTAAGAGGTCTACAATGGTTCGTATTTCATTATGTGAGACATTCCCCCAATTGTCAATCCATGTTTCCACATAGATTTTCTACAAAATTAACATGCATATAAAGGTTTTTTTTATTGTGTGCGTGTGTGTATGTGTGCTTTAATTGTAATTAACATACATATAAAGGGTATTTATGTAGGCATAAGTTAAACATTGCGGGGCGTGGCAGGGAGGTTTTATTTATATTAACTCCTAACCCGCACCATTTAATAAATGAATTTTATTAAAACCCATACCCATTCCTAATTCATTAATCGGATTTCAAAACCAGCCCCATTAGGGTTGGGGCGGGGCAGAGCTTCTGCGGGTCGGGTTAAATTGTCATCCCATCCACAATGCCACTATGTTTTTAGGGTTTAGTACAATCCTCTCACGAGCTCTCTAGGGTTTTGATGAAGTATTTTCAATTGTCCTTAACTGAGAGAGTTTGGGATATATTTATAGTAGCAGGAAGTTAAAGAGACAGAATACATTTATACATTAGGTATTTACATCTTTACATTGTAATTAGCAGCTGGATATTCTTTACGTGCATGTGCATGATGACTATTGAGAGTGTCACTTGTGTTTATTCACATTACAGATTATTTATATTTCTGGGGGTGGTCGGCCAGCTTGTCGACCGACGATATAATTGAGCCGACCACGTTTGTTTTCTATTTATTGGTCCACTGAGTATGATGACAGGTGTCACCTTTTTATTGTTCTACGTGGTCGTATTATTTTAGGCTATAATAAAAGCAACCAATACTTTATTCTTGACTGGAGTGATATAGTGACTGAACGGATGGAGTATTATCTATCAGGAGTTGCTCGACAGTATGGAAGCATTTAGTCGATTGCAGACCTCTGGGAATCGTAAATCTCAGACTATCTCATTAATTCAGTGGAAATTTTATAATTAATAGAAAAATTAGCGAACTGCCCAATGGTACACTAGTCATTTTGATTATTGGATAACTGAGACGCCATCAAAACATAAAGCGGTGTTACACTTAATCATTTCAAATTTTATAACTCAGTGGATGTCACGAATCCTACAAACTGTTATTTCCCTCTCTGTTTCATCTCACCTTGAATTTTAAACTCTTCTCTTCACTCTCAAGATTTTACTTCGCCATTTGTGAGAGAACTACTACTGTGTCTTGTTTTCACTATAAGGCCTCTTTATCCTTGTCTTTCCTTTCTTCATTATCACAATGGTGTATACCATAGATGAGAGTTCTTTGGAAACCTTTAGAATAAAATATAGGATCCCTGAGTGCGTAAAAACGGAGTGGGTAACAAGTTCTTATAACCTTTGTTGATTGGTAGAGAGTCATTGGATCCTACCATATTTATTGCAGAATGTGGAGTTACTTTACCTCCCAATCATTGATTCCTCGAGTTTTTCTAATATTTTTATGTGGTCCCAGCCTAATTTTCTCTCAATACATGGAGGGTAGCAAATGGGGTTAATCATATCAATGAGCGATTTGGAACCCACATAGGAATAACATAATTGATGTATTGCTATAGTTTGTGGATCACAAACGACATTATTGATTATCTGAAGACCAGATACACAAATAGGGCTCTGGAAGTAAATTTTCCCGATTCCAATAAGGATTATTGGGATCCTGGATTGATAGTAAAGGATTGCGAGTTTTCCCCTCTTCTGAGGGTGAGAACTACAATGGGCCCCTTTGCCCTTAGGAAGGATAGGGTATAGGTCGGCATTTGTTTATTCTGGTACATTTTTCTTTGTTTATTCTTTTAGTTAATTTAGTTGCAAACATCGTTTTTTGTCTTTTTATTTTGTAGAGAAGAGAAAGAAAGATATCTCGCATACATCTAAAGTCAATTTCGCTAACTTAAAAACTGTTTGGTCCATTCAGTAGAGAATATGGGGGAGATCAACCTCAGTCAATGTCAATTCTACGTTATTACTAGAGTTCCATCACATCCTATATTTTTCATCCAACTGAATATATTCCCTCAGCCTCCATTGATTTAGAGGACCCAACCTCATCCTCTGCGACTGATGACTTGGAATCCCTTCCTCAAGTGGAAGAAATTATTTTTGCTGGAGGTACATCTTCCTCCTTTGAGTCCCTAGATCTTACCCTTGTACCAACCATAACATAGTCCCCAAAAATAGTGAAGAGGAAGATTCCAAACCTTCTTACTGGTTTCAAGTCTCCTCCTGCCGAGAAAAAAAAGGCTGATGTCGGGGGGTTCCAAACACCCCGTGGTCATGGAACATGCTTTTGTGAAGACTCAGGAGCCTCAACTCAAAAGGATGAAGAAAAGGACCTGCTGCTCACTTAAAGTTATCAAGAAAAGATCAAGCAAGCCAAGGCCTTGTTAATGCCCCTTCTATAATAGTGAACCCAAGCCCTGCCCCAAAACTGATCAGTTCAGGAGTCCTTCGAACTAATGATGTTGTTGTTATCGCCCTTTCTAGGGATAAACTATTGGATAGGTCCAACCATAACTTAACTTTAGTAATTATTTCTTTTACTATTTCCAATTTGTGGTATGTATCCGTGTTATTCATTTACCGAATCCTATCATTTTTGGACTTTGCAGTTCTTGGTTGATTACGATAAACTGTTGAGGATGGATGACTAGTTGAGGGAGTCCTCTGTAGCTCTTGATGTTACCTTCCAAGGCATGATAAAATATTTGGATGTTGTGAAGAGAGCCCACAAGGGCGATAAGAATAAATTGGAGGATGTTGTTAGGAAGCTAGAGGATTGTAAGAACAATGCAAAGAAGGTTACCAGCGATGCAGTGAAAGGCTTAATAAGCCGAAAAGGTTGCTCAAGATTTGAAGATGGTAGTCGATGATGTCAATAGTAAAATAATGGAATTGAAGACCAAGGATAAGAAGGATAAGTAAGATGATAACACCAAAAGATGCAATAAGGCATTCCCCACAGTAGTTGTATAAGTGGAGTACTTGAAGAAACCATCCTTCAATGAAGGATGGAATACTGCCCTGAGAAAGATCGTGTGTGATAAAGATTCTAATAGTTGCGCAAATTCCAATCACAAACTTATTTAATTGAAGTCAATTTACGAATCAAAACAATTTAGCCCTATGCTCAAATAGCAACGTGTGTGCAGTGTCAAACATTATAAATAAAGACGCGACACAAATTTCTGGAAAAATCCCTGCAGGGCAAAACCTTTTTATTTCACTATAATTGTAAATCGCAACTTACAGCGGATTACAATGAAATATAGTTTGATACTCGAATACCCACTGGCGTCGATCGATGTCGTCAGCAATAAGTCCACACGCAGCGAACCTACATGAACCGCAGTCCAATCTTCAACTCAGGAACACCACATCACTTCCTTCTGACACGCAGTCACAAAACTCCATCGAGACTCACTCCACAATAGCACGCAACTCTCGATTGCAGAGATCTCCCCACAAAGTATGAACAATAGCAAAACTATGCTTTTGGGTTCCACAAAATAACTCACACAAAAGCTATTGGGATTGTGAATTGTTAAACAAAAGTTATGAACCCTCAAAATATGGTTGGATAATAGAAAAACGTATTCTGTCAAAATCCAATTTTTCTCCACATGAAAATCAGTAGCCTGACACCCTTATTTATAATAAAAATCAAGACGGTGACGTGTCAGCTAAAAACACCTCTCATTCAAACGATAGAGGACGTCATTCGAGCGACACTCCATCTCGTTCGAACGAGATGTGACGTCGTTTGAACGACAATCACTGATCCCCAGTTTAAAATAACTTGGAATCCTCAAACCTTAAAACTGTTCACCAAATCAGCAGATATTTATCCAAATTTTTATGATAAAATATTTTTGAAAAAATAAATATCATTTATTAAAATTCCAAAAATCATTTTAACTTTTATAAAAATATCCCAACATGTTTAATGTGAAATGTTAATGAAACTTAAACACATTTTACCAAATTCATCCTTGTTGGTCTTGAATGTTGAAGTCTTCTTAAAATTCGAATTCGTCTCTTGTAGATGTAATCTTCTCAATCCTTAGACAACTTGAAAATAACTTATAGTGGTATACGACATACTAAATTCTAACGGACAATGTCCTTACATGCCCTAACCCAGGTCGACTCTACCTTAGACTCTGAGCTCTTTATACAACATAACCACGGCACTCCTCTAGAGATTGAAGAGGAGGTTGATGATGAGGAATGGATGGTTGAATCTTCAGTGCCCCAAGAAATGGTTATGGTTACTACTCGTCCTGAGGGGGAAGTTAATTAGAATAAAGAGAAATTGTAGATTATTAGGGTCATTTTGGGGGGTTTGTCTTGTGTTTTGGATTTTTGTACTTCGAATAAATCTTTCTTGTAACTCTCATTCACAATTTTAAAAAAAATCCTTTTTCTTTCAATAACATTTTTGTTCCATTACGAACTTTCTTTTGAGCTTTCCATACTTATGCCATGTTTATTTCCTTTAAGTTTAACTCCGGGAAGGATATTTTGGAAACTATCGAGAGAGAACTCTCTCGGAGGAGTGCTCAATTGTTTAGGGTGGGTTATGAAGAGATTGACAAAGAGGAACTAGAAGAAGTGCTCAGTATAGACATAAATGATCAAGCTAAAGAAGCATACCTCCACATGCATAGGTTGTTTCAGCAAGCAGTTGCAACTAACGCTTCATATTATGAATTGATACTTCGGGTGTAGAAAGATCATAAAAAAACACTTGCCAGTATGTCAGCCTACGACGAGAAGAAGTTTTCTTTTCTTTGGAGTGATAGCAGTTTTGACAAAAAATTATAAGATATATCCTCGGCATTTACCAAAAAGGAATTTGTTCTAAAGTTCGAGATGAAAAGTTCTCGGGAAGTAGCTGGTTTCTAGAACAAGAAAATAATATATTGTGGGATGAACTTTAGGGCATAAAGAAATCTATTGGTGCTGACCAAAGTAAGGGTGCATTATTTCTAGAGTAGGAGAATGCTCGGCTAATTGAGGAAATTGAGAGGTTGCAAAAATCAAAAGGAGGTCAGTCATCTAGGCAAGTCCTTGATGCTCGTCTATTTATTGAAGAAAAAAGAATAAAATAGGCTTTGATTGACCAAGACAATAAGATAAAGAACCAATCTACCACCATCAAAAGATCGAATGAGAAAGTTGATTGTCTCACTTATCACTTTCATAAGAAGCCATACACTATCTGGATGAATAGATATAACGAAGCTTTAGCACATACGGGTGAAGAGCTGGAATAAGCTCGAAAAGAGGGTTATAAGTGGGTGTGGCTCAATACTTTCACTGTCTTGAAGGTGCCAAAAAAGGATACTTTATGGTATTAGCATGATCCGGGATGCTTGGATCAACCTACTCCTCCATTCAAGTTGGATACTAAGGGGATTCCTACCGATGCAATCCCCATCAGTCTGGTCAGAAAGTACCTGGGATATTATGGTCTACATGGAGACGATGTACTTAGTCGACCTTTGTATTTGGTAGATAAATCGAGTTCTAACAAGCAAACCAGACTTAGAGAATTAGGATCAACTGTTATTCCTTAAATTTTAAATATTCCTCCAGTTGGGATGGAGAAGGCACTTGGAAAACATCCAGCAGAATGAGCACCTTTTATTTTTTTTCTTTTAATAGTGTTTTGATAGATATTTTCTTGTAATGATGAAATATTTGAATGAAAACTTTTCTTGAAATAAAACTTGAATTGTTCTATTATATGATTGTGGTTTATCGATAATTTAGTCTTTAGGTGGTCGATATTTAGACGACCAATCTGCCTTACTGGTTACCAGTTCGAACGAACACAAGTTGTCCTGCCTTAGGTTCTACTAAGGTGTTTATGGTCGCTCAAAAGGATCTTATCATGTTGACCCAGTGTTTACGTTAGTTACCATTGGCGACCAAATATTTTAGGAATTTTCCATAATTCGGTCTAGAAAAACTCCTTGTTCTTGATGTTAAGGAGTTATACATGATGTTTTTGGTTTGTTACTTCTCGTTTGTGAATTTTCAAAAATGAAGCCATATGTGAAGTTTGAAGTTTTGGACTTGATTTTTTGGGAAAGTAGTCAGTGTTTAGCTTTCTCTTTATTGTTTGGGTTTTATCGTTTAAGATAGTACATTTCCCACTCATGCAAAAAAATGAAAATAAAACATAGGAAAGTTGTTTTGTTGATCTGGATGTTCTTTATTGAAGCTGAAAAAATGAGTTACCTAAATATTAAAAGGTTACATTCCAAGTGATTATTGATAGTACTTCCTCAAGTACTCGACATTCCATGGATTCTCAAATTAGATGATCGAACAAGTATAAAAATATGGTACGGATCATGCCAATTCGCTTCCAATTTATTTTCTTTCTTGAGTAATATCTTTAAAAAATAATCCCCTTCTTTAAGATTGATTGGCTTGACCCTCCTATTGTAGAACCGATCAGTTCGTTGATGGTAAGCTACCACATGTTGTGTCGCATTTTTCTGACTTCCTCAATGAACTCTAAGTCCAGTCTTTGCATGAGGTCGCCCTTTGGGGAACTAAAATTGAGTACTCTATTACTAGGCAAATGAACCTCAGTTGGGACCACTGTCTCGGTTCTAAATGCCAACATATAGGGGGGTTTACCTGTAGCTATCCTCGGCGTTGTCCTATAGGGCCAGAGTACACATTGTAGCTCATTAATCTAGTTCCCTTTAGCATCATCCATCCTTTTCTTTAGTCCAGAGAGTAGAGTTTTATTAGTCACCTCTTTTTGGGCATTTCACTGAGGGTGTCCGGGAGAAGAATACAACTTTTGGATCTTATATTGGATACAATACTCTTTAAATTTTTTGTTTGTCAAATTGTGTGTCGTGGTCGGTGATAAAGGCATATGACATACCATACTCAGTGGCGAATACAGGAATTTAAGTGAAGTGAGACGAAAGTTTTGAGTGGTACCGGGGTCGGGGGCGGGAGCCCCGGAGGTGAATTTTTTTTGGGTTATTTCGATTTTTATACAAAGTATAGCTTTATAATGCCCAAACAACCACTCTTAATCATTACTAATAATACCTAATTAATATCAAGAAATAAAAAATGCTTAATAAATATTCACAATACCCAAATTTTAATAGTGATAACAATTGAATTTTGCTTAATATGAAGTACAAAAATGAGTTAACTCACCTAGCACCATTAAGGCTCAATCAGAGTACACCTGATGAAACATAAACAACTTGATGAACACCCCATCTCCAAAACCTACCCTGAACTTTGGAGATGATCGATTGGACTAACCCTAAAAAAATTCAAATCTCAAGTGGGGCGGCCATCCCCATACTGATATAGTGGATCCGTCACTGACCATACTGATATATGATGTTCTTCCAGATGAATCGAAAGATTTTTTCATAGGTTATGTCAATAAGAGGCCCAATTTCTACTCACTGAGTAAAATAATCGATGGCAATGACTAAGTATTTGAACCTTCCTCTTGTCTTCGACAATGGGATACCCAATTTAGTTCTCCACATGGAAAAATGTCCATGGAGACGTGATCGGCGTAAATAAATGCAACTCCAAGTGTTCTATGAATTGTTACAAGTCTCTAGAATTTATCACATCATCTCGAATAAACAACACAATCCACTTTTATGGTTAGCCAATAATATCCAGGGTAGCTACTCACCTGACCAATTATCTTCCTACCGAATGGGACCCGCAAGATCTTTCATGTATTTACTTAATCAGATTTTATACTTTGGTAGGGTGGAAACATGTTAGTATTAAGACAATTAATCCTTTATTATATAGGATTCCCTCTTCCACAACATAGCTAGCTGCTTTGTACCTTAGTTTTTTGTCTTCTTCTGGGTCGTCTGGCAGGACACCTTTTTAAATATACTCTTTAATTGGATCAATCCATGAGGGACCAAATCCACCACAATCATATTGATGTTTTCTTCGTCAATACTCCTATTCACGAGAATTTATACTATAATGGTCCTTCTTAACTCAGTTCTCATCGCAGAAGCGAGTTGAGCAAGTGCGTTTGCTCACGCATTTTCAATCCTTAATATTCTGACCATTTTGACCACCTGGAACTTGGATATTCTATCTTATGCCTTCGCAAAGTAACTTTTCATAAACTCTCTTTCGACCTCGTATACTCCCAAAACTTGAATAACAATCAATTGGGAGTCACTGGGAGCTAATATATGCTCGGTGCCCAAGGATAATGTTAATTTCATATCAGACAATCAATGCCTCATATTCTTCTTTATTATTGGGATCTTTGAATTGGAATCTGAGCATGTACTCCACGTATATATCCTTTGGGGTTGTAATTATCTGCCCAGTGACGCTTCCTGTGGTGTGTGATGATCTGTCTATATAAATCTTCCACACGAGTAGATATTCTTTCAAGTCCCCTTTAATTAGGGATCCATGATGGAATATCTTTTTATTCAACTCCAGGTAGAGTGCAGTAATTTCTCACGCAGTGGATGTCTCTGGCATGTCTTCCTCTTGGTCGGTAATGTCAGTCATGGATCAATCTTTCGGACAAGTCTACTCGAGAAGATTTATTATTGATCTCTGTTTCGAAGAAGTCTGCTCGAATGGCTTTATTACTGAGCTTTCTCCCGTGAGAGTCTACTTAGTAGGTTTTTTTCATAAGTATGCTCAACTATAAAGTCTACTACTACTTGGCCTTTCAACGATGTTCTGGGTTCATAGTGTATATCATACTCTCCAGGTTCCACAACCCACTCTAGTTTGTGAATGGCTCGGTGTAATGACAAGTTCGTGTAAATCATAATTGTTTGGGCCTAGAAATATGGCTTCATTATTCGTGAGGCTTCAATGATAGCTGAAGAAAGCTTTTCCAGATACAAGTAACGAAGTTCTGCTCTTTAGAAGGTCTTATTGGTGTAATCTAGTTGACTGAGTGCCGAACTAACTATCAACTCAGAGACTGCCAGATATAAGTATAATTTTTCTCCCATGAGTGGTTGGGAGGGTGATGGTAAAGATCCTAAATATTTTTTCAACTCTAAGAAGGCATTTTCACATTCTTCATTCCATTCAAAAAAATCTTGTGATACCCTGAAGAAGGGTAAGCACATGTCAGTAGCTCGGGAGACAAACCTGTTGAGGGTTGCTACTCTCCCAGTCAACTTTTGCACATCCTTCTTATTTATGGGAAACCCAATATTTATCAGTGCCTAGATTTTATTCGAATTAGATTCAATACTTCTTTGATTCACTATGAATCCTAGGAATATACATTCCTTTAAACCGAACACACTTTTAGTCGAATTGAGTTTCATCTGATGTTTTTCCAACTGGTCAAACATTTGACCCAAGTCTTTGATGTGGTTGAATGTTTTCTTGCTTTTAGTGGACATATCACCCATATACACTTCCATGTTTTTACCGATTTTTTCCTCAAAAACCTTATTCACTAGTCTTTGGTATGTTTCTCCTACGCTTTTTAGCCCAAAGGGAATAACGTTGTAGCAATAGGAACCTCGATAGTGATGAATGAGTTTTTCTCTTTGTTATTTAATTTCATCTTGATCTGGTTGTACCCTGAGTAAGCATCTATGAAACTGAGTAATTTGTGACCGGCAGTGGCATCAATTAGCTGATCAATCTATGGTAAGGGAAATTATCTTTCAGACAAGCCTTGTTGAGATATTTAAAATCGACACACATGCGCCACTTATTTTTCTTTTCCCTTACCGTCACTACATTGCCCAACCAGTCAGGATATTTGACATCTTCAGTGAAACTTTCTTTCTGTAGCTTTTCCACCTCTTCCTGAATGGTCATATTCTTCTCAGGGCTCAATACACTTTGTTTCTATTTGATCAGCTTAGCATCCTTGAAATTTTTTAGTTCATGGAATATGAACCCTGGGTCAATCCCTGTCATATCATCGTGTCTCCAAGCGAACACATTCTTCCGTTGTTTGAGGAATTTTATTAACTCCTGTTTGAGGACTGAATCCATGGATAAGCCAATCTGTGTTGTTCTTTCTGGGAAATTATCATCAAGTATAATGGTCTCCATTGCCTCTACAACCTATCCTTTAACCGAATACGCCTCCTTGCGGGGATTTAGGGTCTCAATATGGTAAGTGGTGGTGAGTTTCTTCTCTTCTTCCTGGTCGACTGAAGTGTAATAGCATTATTTGGATTTAACCTAATTTTTCAGTAACAACACCTACCCCGTAGTGTGGGGGAGTTTCATGCATTAATGGATATTGGATAGCATAGCTTTAAACTTTTTTAGACCGACTCTATCAAAGATCATATTATAGGTTAATCGAACATTATTCTATAAGATGAATTAGCGAATTCTCTTAGTTCACTGACTAGACAAGTGCTGATTAATACTTCCAATTTAACAGCTCTCAAAGGATACACTTTTTCTTCAAAAAAAAACTATGAGGAGCCTCTGATATGGCTGTAGTTTATTATCGCACAGCACCAATCCTTTGAAGTAGTCATTAAACATGACGTCGATTGAGATGCCATTATACACCAAAATTCTGGCAACTCTTATGTCGTGTACCCTCAGCGTGATGACCAGAGAATCATTGTGAGGATAAAGTACCCCAGCTTGGTCATCTTTGGAGAATTCTCTCACCAACCTGTCTTTGTTCACTTTTCTTGGGCGACCATCAACATCTCCGAATAAATTGATTTATCGAATGTATGAATATGCTTTGTCCTCATTCAGGTATGCCTTTCTCTCGACTATTTCGTCGACTCCACTAGCATCACCACCTGGAATGAAATGAAAATCAAAAGAAATCATTTTCACCTAGCACTCATGTTCTTTGGGTTTCTTTAACAGGTCTCGATCGTCTTGGCATCTTCATCTTTGCCTCTTTACTTATTGTTTCGATCATCTCCAGATTTCTATCCCTTTTGTCCAGCCTTCTCTATCAATAAACTTGGAGAGTTTTCTTCTTCGGATCAGACTTTATATTTTGTTATTTAGGGATGTATAATTATCTATATTATACCTCGTGGTCCTTGTAAAACTCACAATATTTAGATTTAGCTCTCTTATTTGGGCGAGAGTTCAACTTTTCGGTCCATTCCAGATCTCTTCTTCCTCGGATCTCTTGTTGGATGTGGTGCACACCAATAGTGAGAGGAGTATATTCCTCGTACCTCTTAGGTCTTTCGACCCTTTTATTTTCCTGATCCTTCTTCTCAGACCCTTTGTTGCTATCAGCCTTAGAGCTATGAGATTGTTTTATATCCATAGCCTCCTCGGCATTCCTAATTTTTCCCACTTTAGCCATCAACTAAGTCATGGTATTGGGGGGATCTTTGGTTAGGGAATAATATAACTTCTCGAGGTGCAAACTGCTCATCAAGGCAATGATGGTTATCTTTTTTCATAGTCCGCCACTTCCAGTTTTTTATTGTTAAATTAAGTGATATATTCATGCATAGTTTCCCTCGGTCACTGGCGAACACTCAACAAATGAGTTACCCTCTTGATTGGCTTGGCTCCAAAGAAGAAGTTACCGATGAACAGCTCAATGAGATGTTGAAAGCTGGAAATTTATCCAAGAGGAAAGTTGTTGTACTAAATTTATGCCGACCTGATAATGGTGTTAGAGATTTCTCTGCAATGCATCTCAACTGGGACAGAATAGATCTCAGCGGTAGCTTGATATTGTTCTACATAAAGAACAATGTTGGTCTTACCATCATATTTAGGACTGACCATGGGTGGTTTGAACTTGGCAGGTATTGAGAAGTTCACAATTGATGGGATGAAGGGTGATCCCTTCACAAAACTCCTATGTAATGGATTTTTAGATTTGGCTATCTCTCCCAAGCGATCTTCTAATCGTTGGATTGAACCTTTCTAAGGATGCTTATCTGGATCGATTTTCAAATAAATAATTTTAGTCGCTCAACTACGAGTTTGTGATGAGCTCTTTTCTCAAGAAGTCTTCTCATCACACATGGACGCTCATGCACTAGTTCTAAACCTGATAGGATCTTCTTAGTGATCTCGTGATCTAGAAGGTTCTCTTTTAATATAGACCTTATCAGCTTGGGGACCCAAACAATCAAAGTTTGAGCCCCTGCTTTGCCTATCTAGGACGTTCGGCCTCTCCTGGGAGAGTGAATGTCCATCGTAGTAATCAATACATCTGATTGAAGAGGTCACACCAGGGAAATAAGATCTATCATTGGATGATCTGGAGTGTCGATATCCGCTCCTTTTCGATTGGGGTACTGGGGCAATATTTCTCCCTTAGTTTCTAGGCCAACCACGGGCCTGGGATGAAGCGTCTGAGCAAGCTATCTCACTATCTCTTACATAGCCTCTTTAGGCTTGTCTATATCTAGCAGGATTCCTTGTAGATCCCGAATATAAAGAGGGGAGAGGGGCTAAAGATGTTTCCAGTGGCATGGCTACCCTCTGGGATGTCTTTCCTTTTTCAGCGGCATGATTGAAAAATGGTTGTTTGATGGAAATAGGTAAAAAAACAACAATATCTTGTTGTTTCACATAGATGGCACCAATCTATTACAGTCTAAATTTACTTTGCTGATTTGGACTAGTCTTAGCTTAATTAAACCAACAAATATAACCACATATAAAGAAATAAGCTAGAGAGGGGTGAGAGTCAAAGAAATACACAATAGTTTTTGTGGTTCAGCCCAATGAGGTGCCTACATCCACAGGAACAATGCCACTATGTTTTTAGGGTTTAGTACAATCCTCTCAAAAGCTCTCTAGAGCTTTGATAAAATGTTTTCAATTATCCTTATCTGAGAGAGGTTGTGATCTATTTATAGCGGTAGGAAGTTAAAGAGATAGAATACCTTTATACATCAGATATTTACATATTTACATTGTTATTAGCAGTTGGATATTCTTCACCTGCATGTGCATGGTGACAGTTAAGAGTATCACTTGTGTCTGTTCACATTACTGGTTGTTTATATTTCAGGGGGTGGTAGGCCAACAATATAATCGAGCCGACCACATTTGTTTATTGTTTCTGGGTCCACTGAGTATGATGATAGGTGTCACCTTTTGATTAGTCTACGTGGTTTTATTACTTTAAGTTACAACAACAATGGTGAAGGGTGTATATATATACACATATATATGTCTGAATATAATTAGTAAATACTTTTAATTAGGAAAAAATATTACATTAACAACCTTATTTGATATCAAAATTATCGGTTGAGAAATTATATCAAGAAAAGAAACTTTAGAAAGAATGCGCAATAACGAAAGTGTTGTGTAGGAAATAAGCCAACTAAATCATCAAAAGAATAATATTAGGTACGGGCCATTTAAGGCCAAAAATGGTAATTAACAGAAGTTAAATATAAACTAAAAGGCAAAGATGGAGTTTATTTATTGCTAAACAAATATAGTTCCAAATGAAGGTTGTCTTGTTACTGATATCAATCACTTGAAGTGACCAAAAAAAGGTAACGATAAAAAAAGGCAGCAAAAACTTTCTACTAAGCTTGAACAAATTAATCCCGAGTGTTGTAGTACAAAAACACCTTGAACACCATTGCACTGATATATTATGTAATATAGTACAAATAGATTTGTTAGTTAAACATAATGAGACAATTCTAATTTTCCATTGTGTTGTATTGTCTAGGAAGATTGTTAGTATTTATTTTCGTGTATTTTTTAGTCATTATTTAGTTACTTCGAAATAATACAGTTAATTTTGGGGGAATAAAATTTTGAACTTTGAATTCATAGAATATTCTATTAAAAAGATTATTAAATTAAACACAACAAAAACTATGAAATAATATCGTGTTTTTTAATACAACTCGTTTATATTGTAGAGCCCAAACTATCAAGGCCCAATTTTCTGGCAATCCGAGCAATACCAACACAATGCCCCAAGTCAAGTTTAGTTCCACGTGGATAAATATGAATGTTTATCACATGGATAAATACAAATGCTTATCACATGGATATTAATAGAGTTGATTGGTTACCTACAATCTCGAACGAGATAAACAGGAGCCACCACACGAGCCAATAAAAAGCTAGGAGAGTTCCTTATACGACTCAACTACTTTTCATTGCTATAAATACAACCCTCACCCCAAGGTAAAGGGGGATGTAATTTTGAACCTTTTGAGAAATTAATAATAACTGAGAAGCCTCTCCATGGGTGTAAGCAGTTGTCGAACCAGGTAAATTCTTCTATTGTTAGCATTTATTATATTCCTTACTTTTTGGAAATACTTTATTGTGATTAATTGTACTCACAATTGGCGTCATCTGTGCGAATAGATCTTCGTTTTCATGAAGCAACCCAAATAAAAGAATAACCAAAAATATCTCACCACCTAAATAGTGCACCCCAAGCTGGTGACGTGCGAGCTGACCTAGTTCCACTCAAGATCAGATCTGAGGTTCACCAAGATAGGAATCCAAGATTTTGTTCAGAGGAACAGCTCCCTGAGCAAAGCAATGATCAGTCCAGATCGACCCAGTTCTTGGGGTTATTGATGCATATGAATCACGAATCTAGCAGTAAGCGGAGACAATTCACCTCTGGATGGAGGAGAATACATACCTCTAGAGATGATTGGAAAAAATGGAGAAAGAACTCTATCAGGAGAATAAAAAATGCCATGGTCGGACTCCTAGACCTCAGGCGTGCACAAGTCAAAAGAGAGGAAGGAGTACTAGGCATGACCAAGATCATTCGAAGAGTGGAAGTCACCAGGTGAGACGACACCTGGACAAAGAGGGCCACAAGGATGATATAAGGAGTTTGGTCCGAAAAGAGATGGACCAACATCCAGAATACTGAGGAGCAAGATCCACAAAAGAGCTAGTGATAAGTGATCTAATCACATAAATAAAATCCCCTTTCTCAAGGACCATTAAGGAGGAGGAACCCCTGAAGAAGTTTACATCTCCAAGGTTCAAGATTTATGATGGCAAGACAGACCCACTAGATCATGTTCGCCAATCTAGGCAAGCTATGACTCCGTGGAATCATAAAAACACTCCTATGTGTCACGTATTCCCATCCAGCTTAGGAGACGTTAATCGAAAGTGGTTTCAGAGGTTGCCTCATAGTTCGACTAAGAGATTCAAGTCCTGCGGTAAGGCCTTCACATCTCGATTCCGAAGAGGATGGATTCTCTACTCACGATGAGGAAAAAGAAACAGATTACCCTATGGGAATATGATAAGTGCTAATGAGAAACATTCAATGCGGTGGAAGATTTATCGGAACAGGTAGTTGTAGCATCTTTCAAGATCGGCTTGCCCTCTACTTCTATATTGCACCAGAATCTTACTAAGAAAGAAGCGGACACCATTGATAACCTCATGTCGCTTATTGAAAAATACTCCAAAGTGGAGGATGTGGACAACACCAGCTAAATATATAGTGGTTGAATTAAGGTGAACAAGGGCAACGATAAGGAGAACACCCCTAAAAAGGGGAACAAGAAGCAAAACTGAGTCAAGAATGGGGGCAGAGCACATTCTTCCAAATATTTTCAAGCCATCCACAAGGTTTTTAATGTGCCAATTTACAAAATAAAGGGGAAGATCGAGGATCAGTAGTTTTTTAAATGGACGAAGAAGATGGAAGGAGATCCGACCAAGAGGAACAACACTTTGGTGTGCATTCTATAAGGATAACAGACACATGATAGAAAATTACAAGGCCCTCAAAGCTTATCTTAAGGAGTTAGCCTAGGTAGGTCATCTGAACTAGTACATAGAAACTAAGGTCGATCAGGTAATCGCCAATGGCGACCTGAAACCAGATAACATAATGGACGATGAGGCGAAGCATGAGTTTGTTGTCATATATGGGTCATTCAATCTCAAGCAGACCAGGGCAATGCAATTCATATGGAACTCAAGAAAGTCACGGTGGTTATGGAAGCCTTCCAGATAGATCCTTCCAAAAGCCAAGCCAGCAAGCATAGGTGACCGAAGTACATGGATTATAATAAACTCATAGTGTTTACAAAGGATAATTTAGTCGGGCTAAGAACCCGCACCACGATGCACTAGTAATCACTCTCAGGATTGGAAACTGGCATGTGGACAAGATATTAGTGGATAAAATAAGGTCTTCGGAGGTAATTTACATGGAGCTTTTTCACAAGCTCAAATTAATGATGTCATATTTGAAGGAAGTGATTGTCCCACTGGTCGACTTCGCTCGAAAGATGACCAGGTCGTTAGGGAAAGTAACCCTTCTAGTGAAGGAAGGGAGCATTTCAAAGCTCATTAAGTTTTTAGTGGTCGACATTAATTCGCCCTATCACGCCATCATTTTTAGAGGTTTGATCCATACCATGAGAGCAGTCCCTTCAACCTACTACCAAAAACTCAAATGTATCAAGACCGGGACATAATTGAGATTTTAAGCGATTAAGTTATTGCTTGAAAATGCTATATCGCCACTATTAGGCCTAAACATGATAGGAAGAAAGAAAAAGAGGCCATTCCAGAGATGTTCTAGGATGGAGACACTCTCTCCAAATTGTAACTAAGGCATGGTCTACCAGGGGTGGAAGAAATAAGAATCCAACCTATAAATAGGGTTATGGAGAAGCTGGAGGAAGTTATTTTTCATCAAGTTTGACCTGATAGCGGCACCACTTTGTCCGATCATGAAAGGAAGGAACTGATCACCTTTTTTAAATAAAGCCTAGATGTTTTTGCATAGGAGCCACATGACATGCTAGGGATTGATCTCGCAGTCACTTATTATCGTCTTTACGTAGATCCAGTATTTCAACAACCGCACTGCCCCAGAGATGGCAAAGGCGGTGGAAAATGAGGTAGGGAAACTTAGGGAGGTAAGGTCCATCAAATAAGTGCAATTCCTAAAGTGGATCTCAAATGCAGTAGTCATCCCCAAGAGCAATGACAATTAGATAGCTTGTGTAGACTTCACAGATCTCAATAGGTCTTACCCCAAGTATAGCTTCCCTCTGCCAAAGATATATCAGTTGTTCAATACCACGATAACCCACAAGTGAATGAATTTTCTAGAAGCCTACTCAGAGTACCACCAGATTCCCCTATTCAGCCCCGACTAAGATAAAACTTCATTCATTACCCCGTTGGGCCTATACTATTATAAGGTCATGCCTTTTGGCCTTAATAATGTTGGGGTCATTAACCAAAGATTGGTCACTAAAATGTTTAAGCTACAGATGAGTGAGACGATGGAGGTTTACATTAATGATATGCTCATCAATATCAAGTGCAAAGATGACCACCTCAAGGGCAGACACTTTTAAAATTCTCGGGCATTATTGGATGAAGCTCAAAGGGAATAAGTACTCATTCGGGGTCCAGTTAGGAAAGTTCCTCTGTTATCTGGTCAGTAAGAGGGGGATTAAGGAAAACCCCGACCAGATAGTAGAAATCAGTAATGTGTATCCCTCAAAGACACTGCGAGAGATCCATAAGCTGGTCGGAATGCTCGCAACCTTAAACTATTTCATCTTCAAGTCATACGAGCGTTACAGACCATTATTTTAACTGTTCAAGAAGGAAAAGGGCCTTACTTAGAATGATGAATATGAAAAGGAACTTAAAGAAATTAATTCTTACCTGACCAGACCCCCATTGTTAGCAATTCCAGACCCAAAGGACCCTCCCTTCCTCTACCTTGCAGTCTCAAGCCACACAACTAGTTTGGCCTTGGTCTGCGAGAAAGAGGAAAAATAGTTCCCCATTTACTATGTTAGCAATAAGCTCCTAGACACCGAGCAACACTACTTACCACTGGAAAATTTAGCATACGCATTGGTAATCATGTTTCAAAAATTAAACCATTACTTTGAAGCCCATTTCATCACAGTCATCACATTTTTCCCTTTTAAAGTTGTTCTTCATAAAGCCGACCTATATGGACGCATATCCAAGTGGTCAATAGAGCTTGAATGATTTGATATACACTACTAACCAAGAATAATAATTAAGGGGCAGGTGTTGGCTAACTTTATAGCAGAATATGTAGGGAAAAGGACCCACAATGGCCAATAGGTAGCTGACCAGTTGAAAGATCACAAGCTGAATCAATTTAAGAAGTGGATAATGTAAATGAATGGTTCCTCTAATTTTAAAGACGTGGGAGTAGGAATTATTCTTATAATATAAGAGAATGCCATGATCAGGAAGAGGATCAGGCTAGGCTTTGAAGCCTCCAACAATGGAGTCGAGTACGATGCATTGATAACTGGATTGTGTAAGGCTCACATGCTGGGGGAAAACCACCTTAAAATGTATTGCGATTCAATAATGGTATCCAACCAAGTCAGTGGAGACTCTAATGCTAAGGATGAAAGGATGGCAGTATATCTACACATGGTTCATGAGCTAATATCAAAGTTTAAGAAAGTCCACCTTCAACAGTTCCCTCGGGGCACAATAGTCATGCATATGCTTTAGTAGTCCTAAGTTCAGTAGTGGACTCCGATCTCAAAAGAACAACTAAATTAGAGTTCCTCACCAAACCTAGCACTATGAAAGTAGTGGATTTTGAGCACGTTATCTCCATTGAAAAAAGGTCCAAGCTGGATGGACTTGATCATCGCTTACCTACAGAATGATACGTTGTAAACTGATAAAAAGCAAGCCTATCAAATCAGGGTAAAAAATTTTCACTTTTACCTTCGACCTAGGTAAAAACTTTATAGAAAATCCTTCATGGGTCCCTACCTCTAATGCATACATCCAAAGGATATCGAGCAAGTTCTCAATGAGCTACACGGTGTGATTTGTGGAGTCGCATATAAGGAAGATCCCTGTCCTTTTGAGCAATTAAAGAAGGGTACTGGTGACCATATATGTAGAAAGAAATAAGTACTTATGCCTGGAAGTGTGAAAAATGACCAAAGTTATCCCCAATGCGTCATCCATCGGCCATCGATCTAAAGTCCTTAACTAGTCCATGGTCATTCGTGTAGTGTGGTATGGAAATTATAGGGTCACTACCAACTGCACCAGGAAATTGCAAGTACTTATTGGTCAGCATGGATTACTTCACAAAATGGATTGGGGATGAAGCACTGGCAAACATCAGAGATGCTGATATAATCAAGTTCATCTAGAGGAACATTATAACTCACTTTAGGGTACCCAGGACAATCATAACGGACAATGGCACACAATTTGAAAGTGGACATATATAAGGTTTTATAATAACCATGGAATCAACCACCATTTTCGTTATTTATCCTTCCCCAAAAGCAATGTCTAAGAAGAGGTTTCCAACAAAACGATACTCGACGGCTTGAAAAAGAGGTTGGAAAGAGTAAAAGGTTCTTAAGTGGATGAGCTTCCTCATGTTCTCTGGGCATATCACACCACACCCAGGAGACCCATTAGGGAAACACCCCCCACTCTAACTTTTGGAATGGAAGCTTTGACTTCACTACAAGTTGTTCTGCCAACCATTAGGATGAATATTAGTGAGCAAGGACTAAATGACGAAGCCTTTAGCATTGAACTTGACCTAGAAGAAGAACATAGGGAACATGCTATGATTAAGCTGACCTCCTACCGGTAATAATTAGCAAAATAGTACAACAAAGGGGCCAATCTGAGGAAATTCTAGGTCAGAGATTATGTCCTCAGAAAAGTCCTCGGACGGAAAGTTAGGGCCCAACTAGGAAGGACTATTCAAAGTAATCAGAGATGATATGCAAGGAGCCTATCACTTGGAAACAATACAATGCATAGAGATACCCAGACCCTGGAATGCGGCCAACCTCAAGAAATTTTATTTTTAATTATATTTCTAGCAACAAGAAATTTTATTTTAAACTTATTTCCAGCATGTTTGGATTTTACAAATTTTCATTTTAAGAACTTATGACAGTCGCAATTTGATTTGAAGTCATTATTAAAGATCCAAATTATTCGATCAATTACTTAGATTTTTAATTACTTTACATTGCTCCCATGTGATAGGGTCACATTTTGCATTAACGGGCAAATGTCGATCAGAGCTACCTTAGCTTAATTACAGTAATAAATTTGTTAATTACAATTAAACCTAAGGTCTTCAGGTCTTTGTCATTAAAAACACAAACGACCTCTTGAATCTCTCAAGTAAGCAAAATCCCTATGGGGGATCCCCATGCATTAGATGAACCTGACTTGATCAGATACAATCCTAAAGGGGTGGCTTGCCCTTAGACCAGTTGTATTTTTTTCATAATCTGTTCTAGGCCCAAGGTAGTGTGATGACACAACCTAAAAGGTAAGATGAGAAAAATATAACACATGCTTGGCATAAAGGAATGGAAAAATTCGTAAGATTGGTATTAAATAAATATGACTACAACATTCGATTAAAAATTACAAAAAATATTAATTACAATAAAGTTCAAGCACAAAAAATGAATGAACAGGCTATGGTCAGCGAGCATGGAATTTAGCAATCTCTCTTCCTCAACTATCATTTAGGTCTAGTAGAAACTCATCATCACTATCATGGGAGTCCATATATCTCTTGGTGAGTGGAACAGGAACGACATTCAAAGGGGCCTATTTCTCTTCACTGCCAAAAGGAGGATGCCTGTATGTCGAACAGTCAACTTGGTACATATACTAAAGTTGAGAATTCTTAGGAACTTTTAAAATGCCAAGGAAATCATTCATACATTTTTATAGGCCACACTCTTGGCCTCCTCCAATCTGATGCGGGCATCTACCCAACCTTCATCATAACCTTCCATACACGCTACTTAGGGACCCCTCCTATATAAGTAGTGAATCCAGCTCACATCGCGAATAAGTCCCATGATTATAATGTGGGCTCTTCGATTGCTCTCCTCGGCATCATCATGCTTCTTCTTGAGATCTTCATTCTTAGACTAGAGGAGGGCACCCACATCCGCCATGCCTTTTGCCCCAGCGATTTGAGCCTTCAAGTTATTTACTTCCTCTTACATTAGGGGGCCCACATCCCCTAAGTCTTTTACATCGTCCTTCAGTTTGGTCACCAAGGCTGACTGGCTCTTGTAAGCACCGGTCATCTTTTTGAGAGCCTTATGAACAAACAAAAATGATTGGTGAGCCTGAGCACTGGCGACCCGACCAAGCAGGACATCCATATTTCCAGCAAAGGAAGAAATATCCTCGACAATAGATTACAGAAAGTAAACACAAACAAAAAAACATTCAAAAAATATGTGGATAACATTGCAATAAAGGGAACACTTTTTTTATTGATAATTTCTGCAACATCTCGCTCAATTAGACAGACGAGGTGGCCAACCACTACCGCCAAACTACTTCGGGTGTCACTAAATAAGTAATCATTCTTAGCGTGTGACAGATATGAGATATATAAATTTCATTCCACAAGATAATAATTAAATTGATCCCAATAAATAACCATTCATGCAATAATAAAAATCCATTACCATGCTAATCTCCAAATAAAATCCAATCTCCAATAAATAAATCTCAAATAATAATCCACCCATAAATGACTGAAATAAATCGTAAACAACTGTGGAATTGAGTGTCCCACCAAATCCATAATAAATCCTTATAATATAATGCAATGGAAATGAAACTAAATCTAAACTACTAAGCTACTAAAATGTAATCTGGTTGTACCTTCAAAAATCTCCAAATAATCATGTGTAGCTACTCATCCGCTAAACTTGAAATGTTAGTCAATGCAATGGGTCAGGGCCCACCGCATGAATACCAACTAATCTCCCCAATTAGGGTCCATGAACCCAGATAGTAGCATCATACATAATAAATATCACAATAGAATATTTTAAATTAAACGAGAAAATTAATTAATGAGTGAATAAACGTAAACGACCACTATCTGTAATACAACTAAAGCACCCTAGAGTGTAAGCCCAACTATTTCAATAATATTATTGTTTATAATTTTATTCTCAACCTTACTCATTCTAATTATTCAATTAATTTAATTCATGCGACACCAATATGGTCAGTCAATCCCTTATCAGCCCTGCACACACTTAAAATTTTACACCACACCCATTCCCATCACCATTGCCAGTCTGCCCGATTTACTGTCAAGTATTTACACAGTCGTGAGGGTCCACGCATGACATGTCGCTATATCCCATCAACCCGTTTAACTATCAGCCCGCACATACTCGTGATGCCACACACACCCACGTCTCTATAGCTAGTCGGACCGTTTAACTGTCAGTCCTACACATACTCGCGTCGTAAATTCCATTTTAACACCCGTTTATTATCTTAGGTATAAATTATCAATTTCTCATTATCTCATCATTTTATTTTCTGATTATTTTATTTAAGCCCCACCTTATTTTAGACCATAAATATCCACACCTACCCCTAGTCCCATACTTAGACGTCTCCAAAACACAAACACGTCCTACCTTATTATGTAGGATGAATCTCTATCAATATCTCTTCCTAGTCTCATGTCTAGGCTATCCAAATCAACGAAATGACACCAAAATCATCCCCACCCCGGAATATCCCATCTGTAAAAATCTACACTAACTAGTCCCATACCTAGAAAGTGCTAACCGCAACCAAGGCATACCCACTAATCTCATACCTAGCAAGTGTTCCTAAAATTAAGGTGAGGGAATACTACCCAAAATCCTTCCATCCCCTCCATGTTGAATATTATCGAAACAATAAGTCATACAATCCAATTTATCAACAAGTACACAATTTTAACATAATCGCAATTAATTCTCAATTTAATTTATTAAGACTAGAATCGTAATTAACATAATAATTGTATCCAACAATTTATGATTTTAACGCGATGCCAATTTAAGTAGAACACCATAATAATTTATGTTTATCATTCTTACATAAATCTCATATAATTTCACGAGTTCCTATTTATTTAAATAGTGCAACAAAGATTTTCTACATGCAAACCTACTCTTATCATACAAAAATCAAATCTCTACTCTAAGCACACAACGCTTATGAGTTTTAATTCAGATTAGGAATTTTAATAAAAATAGTCCCAAATTAGTTTTCATTCGCCCTAATTAAGGTCGCTAATTTCTTTTAAGAAAAATATGTAAACAATGTCGAGGCGACATCTAAAACACATGATATTAAAGAGAGAGAATCGAGATCTTCCTACCTGATGAAAATCGTTTAGGAAATCTGATTAGACGATTGAAATCCTCTTGAAAAGTTGAGAAAGATTAGCTCTTGCACAAACTTAAGAAAACACCGATTAAGCCTCCAAATTTTGAGTTGAATCTTCTTCTAAATGGGGCTAGAGTTTTATCGGTGGGAGAAGGTGAAAAATTAGAGGGCTACTGCTCTAGGAGTTTATGAAAAAGTGCTTTAAAAATCCTAACCCCGAATTAATTTAAGTGGAAAAGGATTAGAATTTGATTAACATTAAAACTCTTAAGAAACTAACTTACCGCCGCCTCTGACCCATTCCAAATCGATTCGCCCTTCAGGCTAAATCGATTCGATTTGGGAAGATTGGGCAGCTCGCCCATTCTAATATAAATTAAATAAATCCTTGATTTTAACTCCGATTAACATCCTACTTCTCATAATTAAAATCCAACATTTTAAATTACTAAAAAATATATAATTCCCAAAACAAAACAAAAAAAATCAAATTCCAAATTAATTTAATTAAATTTCGATTTAAAATCTACGGGGTGTTATAATTTCATAATCAGCAGAGCCCTTACAAGAAGTAAGAGGTAAAAAGTACAATAAAAATATTCCTATACTAAGTACACTTCTTCTTCACCTGCTCCTTATCTTCTAGGGACTTGTCGTTAGATACCACATCCCCACTTTGGTCGGTTGAGGCACTGATGGTAGCTTCCTCATCAACTCTTGGTAAGAGCCTGGCTTGTGCTCTCTATAGAATTCAAATTCCACTGGAAAATTTTTCCCCACCAAGGCTGCATCCAAGCCTTTTTAAAAGCATGATTTTTGGATGTAAACCAGCTGGCACTTGGTATCCTCAAAAGCTTTAACATAGCATTTCTCGTAGCTCGCCTCTTTTGTCGAGGCAAAACCTTCAGCCAATTTTATTAACCAAGCTTGCTCGGCCTTCTGTTGATCATTCTTAACCTTTACCTGATGATTTTCAGTCTTTAATTCACCCATGGCATCATTGGTGGACATCTTCTTATCCTCATAGCCTTCCTGGAATTGGCCAAGGCCTCCTGTGATTTTTGGAGAGCCCCACTGAGCTCATCATTGATTTTGGATTGGTGCAGGTGACCATCCAAAATTTTAACAAAATCTTCCACAAATTGCAAGCAAGCGAACAAATAAGACTTTAGTGATATCCATATCAGGGCAGGTCAAAAAAAGGGAAAAGAGAAAAAGTTCTTGACTTACTAGTGACACGGATTGAGCAATATGAGATGTAAACTGCTCATAGGGAAGTTTCTTGACATGCTCGCGATCAGTCGCTAGCACGGCTCCCCTCAAAAGACCATAGGCTATGGATGGATTCTTGGCCACAGACATCGCCTGTGAAGACCTCACAGGCAGAGGAAGATCACATTTTCTAAAGGGTTAAGGGACCATGGGGGCCTTGTCTTTCTTTCACTTCTCTCGCACGGTCAAGTCTGAGTGTGTGGCCTTATACCTTCTTGCTCTGTCTTATTTAAGGACTTAGCCTTGGGAGAAGAGGCACCAGCCTCAATGTCGTCATCCTCAATCATCATAGTCCCCTTCCTGAGTTCCACTGAGTTCTCTTCATTGACAAGGATGGAACCAACGTCAAGAGATTCAAAATAAGAGGAGACAGAAGCTTCCTGGTCTAGAAAAGAGAGGTCGGGGATGTTATCTATTAGATGAGCAGTAAAGCTTCCAATTGAGTTTTTGTATTCAAGAAGGAAGGAGGTTGAGCGAGGATGATCACCACCTATTAGGAACTCCCTCAACTTCCAAAGTTTTAATAGCTCGGCCCTATTTATGTGTTCAAGGACATCCTCCTTCTTCTTTGATAGAGTTGTTCAAATAAAGAAAAGAAAGTTCTCCAGTCAACATAATTCAGAAATAGAACTCACAAAAGTGCATATAAGAAATAAGTGTCAACCTATATTACTCCCCCAAGCTGGGCATAGGAGCCGAGCATATTGTTCACCCTCGGGGAGAGGAGGATGCTTCCAATTATGAGTAATGAACACCTGATCCAAATATCCCTTGTTCGAATCAGGAAGATTCATTATAAGGACCCTATCTGCCTTTCTTTCCTTCAGGTATTGAACACCATCAGTTGTTTAGGACCAAGAGTAGAAGTATTTAATTTTTGAGATCCCTAAATGGGTCCCATACATTGTTAACACCCCCCCCCCCAAAAAAAAAAAAAACACACCAAGTGTGTGGATACAGTGACCTTATCAACCGCTATAAGATTTCTGGGAAGAAGTGCACACTCGACAGCGACTAAGGAAAGAAAAGAGTATGTTCTATGTTCTTTTTATGAAAAGTGTGCACCATTTCAAACACAGATGGAGGAATAACAAAAGTATGCAATGAAGGAAAGCTATGAATATGGAAAAACCAGATAAGTAAGAGGAAATTAGAGAAGTTACACTGCAAATGAAAACAAGAGATTCGGAAGTCTTTTTTAGCAGAAGTAGAGAAGAAAAACGATGGGTGAAGAGTTTGGAGATGAATGACGTTCGAACTGTGTGCAAGAAATCATACGGATCAAAACTCAGCAATGTTTTTTGGTGGTTCAAATGTTCAACAATGACCAGCGTAACCAAGTCGTTTTGGTCAATCACAAGTGTGTCCGACCAAGAAATTCCAACACTATTTGGTTCAAATTTTGGGCTTACAAAATATTTAAAATTCTTTAGCCTAACTATGGCCCAATTTTGGCAAAGAATTTTAGGGGCAATTATGGAGCCCAAACCCTAGAGGCCCAATTTCTGGCGATCCGACCAGACCCAATACACCGCCACAAGTCAAGTTTAATATCACATGGATAAATACGAATGTTTATCATGTGGATAAATACAAACGCTTATCACATGTATAATGATAGGCTTAATTGCTTACTTACAGTCTCAGACGATATAAACAGGAATCACCACACGAGTCAATAAAGATCTAGGAGAGTTACTTATACAACTCAACTACTTTTAATTTCTATAAAGAGAACCCTCACTCTAAGGTAAAAGGCGATGTAATTTCAAACCTTCTGAGAAATTAATAAGAACTAAAAACCCTCTCCGTGGACGTAGACAGTTGCCAAACCACATAAATTCTTGTGTTGTGAGCATTTATTATATTCCTTTTATTCCTTGCTTTCTGGAAATACTTTATTATGATTAACTATACTCACATAAATTATGATAAAAAATGCGCTTAACATGATTTATATATTTCTCACCTAATAAAATCCGAATTATTTATTGTTTTGTACTAATCTAAACTATACACTGTTTGAAGTTCTCAATAAATAACATTTAGGATGACTTATGAGTTATTATAATGAGATTGTGTTTTTGGTCAAATTAATCGTGATTTTTTTAAGAACACAAAACCATCAAATATTCATAATATTTTTTAACACTTAGCCACAATACCCATTTTATTTGTTCTTCATGAAGCATAACAAAACTAACCCTTATCAGTTATTCAATACACAACCACAATACTGCCAATCGCATCTACTATGTTTGAACCACAACCAAACCAATCCGCTTTTAAATTAAAATTTTAAAAAAATAAGAACTAAATTCATATCTGGAAGGAATATCAGACAGATCAAAACACAAAGCAAGGAAAACAAAATTAAGAAAGCACTAAAAAAATAAAGAATGATATAAAAATAAAATAGTTGATATAGCAGAGAAAGAGAAACACAAACCAAGGAAAACAAATAGTTTGGGGGGGGGGGGGGGGGGGTTAGTGCCATTTCCAAACTTTTGTTAGTCTCCCCTACCATATATTTTTTAAATTTAATTAAGTCTCATAACCACTTAAAACCATCTTCTAATTGCCTTTAACTGGCCATCTTCCTTTCCCAGAGAATGACACTTGTCATATAGTTGTTACAACAGGACCAACAACTTAACAAACAAAAACATAGGAGTGGCCATAAATGAATCCCACATTTGGGACTAAATACTTACGATCCTGAAAACAAAATTAAAAAAAAAGCACTAACTAAATAAAGAATGATATAAAAATCAAATAGTAGTAATACAAATCATTTTTATTTCTCATAACTTGTGACATGCATCAATCAAATGGAACGTACAAAGAAATTGCTCACAAGTCTATCTCCCCCATCCTCACATGCACCCGAACAACGACATAGATCAAAAAGCACCGTAAATCCTCCATACTCCTCTACTATAAGCGTTCATTTCAAAGATATTATTGCGAACAACAAAAAAAAATTGCGATTTTAAATCTTTGGCGCCATTGCGCTAGAGAAAATAGTGGATGCATACAGATCACTGGGCTCTTTGGGACACTAAATTTGTGCGTGATTATTGTTACATAGCCGAGAATAATTATGGTGAGGGAGTTCTATAGTCGGCCCAAAAAAAGTATTTTTAACAAGTGGCAGTATACTGTCCAAATGAAGTTCATCTTTTGGGGTTTCAAATAAAAATTATGTACCGAATAAAGGGAAGGAGAAAGGACAATATTAAAAGGGGAAATGTAAGAGCATTTTAAAACTTAAGAGTGAAAATTGAAAGGAAATAGTAAACTTAACAGGTATACTAAGAGTTCAAGGAAAATGATGAAGAGAAGTAAAAAAACAAGGGAAAATTTGGAGGTAGATAAGCATATGACAAAGAAGGGTAGATAGTAAATAAGACAACCTGATAGATTGGAAAGAAGGAGAGACCTAACGAATGTACTACTCCTTAATTATATCTAGAAGCAATCGTACTTATAAATTCTACTTTTATTGGGTGAGACGGGTGTCAAGCTCCAAATTGGAGCTTCCATTTTTAAATAGATATATTCTATTACCGTTACTAAAGCTAGTTTAAAAATTAAAATAAATATAAAAATTGGAGAAATAGTTTAACACTTCACAAAAAGCGTTTCGTCCCTTTTCTAAAAAAACTTTCTCCACTTCTTTTCCCTTCCCTCCTAGACAATAGCCAACTTTCATACCTCTCTTTACTTTCGTCGATGGCAAGGTTAGTTTGTCTCTATTCACTTTTTCAATGCGCCTCCACCTTTAGTGCATCCTTACCCAACGGAGATTTCACCATCAGCGAAATCAAGAACATAAAAATAGATTAAGATTTCATGTATATGGTGCCAAAAATTAACCACTTATGTGGACCAATCAAAAGTAAACACGTGTCCTCCTACATGGCCAAAATCCTAGTCAACAGATAGTAACTCGGCCGACCAACATGGAGATTACTGGCCAACATAAGGAATACCGACCAATATAAGGAATGCTGATCAACATTAAGAAGGCTGACCAACAAGACCAATGAAGCTTCATCATACCAAGGGTCATACTGCATGTGGTTTATACAACTGAAAGAGTTGGCGCTTGTGTTCAATTAAGAAATAATATAATAAACACCTATTAACCCAAACAAGCCCTAAACAAGCAACTAGGTGTGAATGAAACAATATGAAATCATGCATGAGTTATTCAAACACACATAATTAAGGAAAAATCCCCCACAAGGGCAAAACCATTTATTTTCACTATAATTTGTAAGAAAACGGCTTACAATCGGATTACAATGAAAATACAAGTTGACTAAGAATTACCCTCAGGTATCGGATTCTGTAGTCACGGCTGGAATTATCCCTTTCCAGTAGGGCTGCAATGAAGAGGAAGAAACGGTCCACTTCACAAGGGTTGAACAACAGCAATGGTGTTCTTGGGTTACCAAACTTGATTCACATAGATATGGAAGATGTGTGAATCTAAAAACCTATAATCATAGGACTCCATAGGTGAAGACTTTAGGGTTGATATGCTCTGAAAAACGTGGGAAAGTCTTATCGAAACCAACTACTGATCGTGGTTTAAATAAGGAGTCAAAACCCTAAAAAATCTGCTACACGATCTGGCAGAATTTATCCAGGGCGGATCGGTCCGGGTCTCAGGCGGATCGGTCCGATGGCGGATCGGTCCGTTTAATTTGAAGCAGATTCGGTTCGCAATCGGTTCGGTGCTCTCTGGACTCATTTTACAAGGCAGTCTGGTCCGGTCCTGGGCGGATCGGTCCGCAGTCGGATCGGTTCTTTTTATTTTGGGGCGGACCGGTCCGGCTGACTGTTTCCAGATTCCTTCTTCTTTTGATCTTCGGATTTCGGATTTCATTGATGACGATGTGATCTTTTCAACCATCAATCTTGTAACGGCGTATGACATAACATATACATAAAGATGGACAAATTGTCCTTACAAATCTCCCCCTATGTCTATGCCGGAACAAACATAAAAAATCCGAATTATCAAGTATGAACAATGCCTATACAAATCTACCCTTCCATGAACCCAAAACTGAAAGAGGTACATATGACTAAGGCTGCATCGTTTGTTCTTCAATTCTTCAGGAATCTTCACGCTTTTCTCATCAGGGTGTGTATCATGGGATTATCAAGGATGTACCTACACACATGAGATAAAGCAAATACCAGGTGACGTATCGAGTTTGAAATGAGATAATAAACATATGCATATATACATGTATACCAGATTTATGATGAACCTCAAATTTCAAAACTCCCCCCATAATCAGATAATTCAATCAGATAATTCATTCTCCCCCTTTTTATGATGTCCCTAAATAGACAAAATGAGAGAAATGAAATAAACAAGCAAAACCGGGGTGACACAAGGTATAAATCACACCATTAATGAACATAAAACAACCAAGTTGGTGAAATCGTAAATGAATTGGAGTGATCAAAATTCGATAGGAAAATCAATGCATACAAACATGACATATGTGCACGATGAATATTGGATATTCCTAACGAATGAACTCAAATGCTTCCTTTGGTGTAAAAGAGTGGAAATATAAGATATTGACTATATCAAATCTACAAATCAAAGCTCAAAGTGATTTCTACACCAATAACGTCCAAAATGATTTTCATGCTTTTTCAGGACTTTCAAGGAAGTGCAAACCCGTTTTTATTCTCCAACCAAACTCCCTCAGATATTATTTTGAATAGAGGCATTCTAGATTCTCAAACTTTGGAGAATTAATGGTGAAACCTAAATGGCCCAGATTTGGCATGAATTGCTTTTTATTGCCTTATCAATTTTTTCGGGCTCTTTTAACCTCTTAGGACCTCGGATATTAAAATTCCTCCATTTTTTAGGTCCATTTTAACGGTGGCTTTTGCGAAAAGGATAGGAATCAACTTTCGCAGCCCCTCCCCGTTATGAAAATATACACACAGTCTCACCAAAATGGTTTTTACATGCAATCCAATCTTGTCAAGTTTTATCGCATATTGTACATTGTATAGACAGAATTGAGATAGAAACACTCAAGACAATATGTGATAGACAAGTGCAATAATCAAATATAGCCGTGCATGTGTGCATTAAAGGATATAGGAGTCAAACATGTAGGAAGATATCACTAATTACATCTCAAGGACTCCAATCAATGTTAAACACATGGATGAAATGATGTAGCGTCTCAAATCTCTACCAAACAGTCACATGGATATATGAAATGAAGTTGTGACTTGGCTATCTTAAATGCTCATCCATAAAAGAAGCAAAATACAAAAATCTTTTTGGATTTTTCAAACATTTTGTCAAAATAAAATCTTTATGTGCTTTTCTTAAAAAATTTCTTAAAGGAAAATCTTTTTGTATTTTTTTTCAAAAAAATATAAAAAGCAACAAGAATAAAACAAAGCTGTACAACTAAGCAATGGTACATATAAAACAGACTAGCAATAGGAAGCATATGATATGAACATGAAGGAGCATCCTATTCTAGACATAGACCAACCCCTCAGTCAACTGTGCAAATCCCTAAAGATTTCCTAAGACTCTCAAATCTAAGGGCATCTAAAGGTTTTGTGAAAATATCGGCTAACTGACGGTCGGTAGGGACAAAACTCAGGGATACGACTTTCTCTTCAACTAACTGACGTATAAAGTGCTCACGTATCCTGATGTGTTTTGTGCGCGAATGCTGAACTGGATTGCGGGATATGTGTATCGCGCTCGTGTTGTCACAGGAAATGGTCATGGTGTCCTGTGATATCCCATAATCCTCCAGCATTTGCTTCATCCACAAGAGTTGTGTGAAACAACTCCCTGCGGCTATGTACTCAGCCTCCGCAGTGGACAAAGAGATGGAATTTTGCTTCTTGCTCAGCCAGGAGACAAGAGCAGAACCAAAATAGAAACACCCACCAGAAGTGCTCCTACATCCATCTACATCCCCAGCCCAATCGGCATCCGAATAGGCGGACAGACGGTCATCGGTATAAAAGGAATACCAAATCCCGTATGAGAGAGTCCCACTTACGTATTTAATAATACGTTTTAGAGCAAGTAAATGTGACTCTTTTGGGGATGCCTGATATCGCGCACAGACTCCAACTCTAAAGGCGATGTCGGAACGACTAGAAGTCAAGTAGAGGAGACTACCTATCATACTCCGATATAAGGTTTGCTCTACGTCTTTGCCTGAAGTGTCCTTACTAAGCTTGGTAGTGGTACTCATAGGTGTACGAGCATGCTTAGCGGAGTCTAAACCAAATTTCTTCACTAGGTCTCTAGCATACTTGGATTGGGAGATGAACATCCCATCCTCTAGCTGACGAACCTGGAGACCAAGGAAGAATGTAAGCTCACCAACCATGCTCATCTCAAACTCACTTTTCATCTCCTCCTCAAAGTGGTGAGCATGCTGGGAGCATGTGGATCCAAAGACTATGTCGTCCACATAGACTTGGGCAACCAAAATAGCACCGTCATCTCTCCTGACAAATAACGTCATATCTACTCCCCCTCTCTTGAAGCCACGAGCTAAGAGATAGGAAGTAAGCCTCTCGTACCAAGCACGGGGTGCTTGCTTCAAACCATACAAGGCTTTCCTCAGATAGTAGACGTGCTCAGGGTGCTGAGGGTCTTCAAACCCTTTTGGTTGTTCCACATAAACCTCCTCTTGTAGAATGCCATTCAGAAAGGCACTCTTGACATCCATTTGATATACCTTGAAGTGCAGATGACATGCGATGGCGAGTAGAAGATGGATGGACTCAAGCCTCGAAACAGGAGCAAATGTCTCCCCAAAGTCTACACCCTCTATCTGTGTGTAGCCTTGAGCGACCAACCTAGCCTTATTTCTGATTATGGTACCATATTCATCCATTTTGTTTTTGAAAATCCACCGGGTACCTATAACATTCGTCTCGCTAGGTCGGGGGACTAATTCCCAGACATTATTCTTTTTAAACTGAAGCAACTCATCCTGCATAGCAGATATCCAGTGTTCATCCTTGAGTGCTTCTTTATGGTTCTTGGGCTCGACTTTGGACGTGTAGCAGAGATGGCTAACAACATTCTCTAGCTGAGCACGAGTCTTGACCCCTAGAGTGGGATCACCAACAATGGCAGAAGGGTCATGACTCTTGCGAACCCAAGCAGGTGTGTCCCCTAACATAGGAGTAGGGTCCACAGAGTATGAGAGAGGAACAGGTAAATCACTGTCAGAACAATCCTCATCCTCACACTGAAGGTTAGGATCAATAACCGTCAAAGGTTCGTCATCTTGCACAGTAACGTTTATTGATTGCATAATCCTAGAGCTCGTCAGGTTAACTACTCGGTACGCTCTACTATTCGATGAATATCCTAAAAATATTCCCTCGTCGCTCCGGGAGTCGAACTTTCCTAATTGCTCTCTATCCCGTAGGATGTAGCATTTACTCCCAAAAACACGAAAATACGCCAGGTTGGGCTTCTTGCCGGTCCACAACTCATAAGGTGTCTGTAGTGTGTGTGGACGCAAATAAACCCTATTCACCGTGTGGCATGCAGTAGACATTGCCTCTGCCCAAAATCTCCTAGAAACTTTATGACCTAGAATCATAGATCTAGCCATCTCTTGGATCGTTCTATTCTTTCTCTCAACAATCCCATTTTGCTGAGGAGTTCTCACAGCATAAAACTCATGTTTGATCCCAAGGCTATCACAATAAAGATCTACTTTTGCTTCCTTAAATTCAGTGCCGTTGTCACTACGTATCCTATTAATAGTGACTCCGTGTTGATTTTGCAGGACACGGCACTTGGTCGTTAAAAACTCTACAGCATCGGATTTCTCTCTCAGAAAACCTACAATGGAGTACCTGGAGAAATCATCTACCATCACGAGGATGTACCTCTTACCACCTAGACTCTCAGTACGAGTGGGACCCATAAGATCCATGTGAATCAACTCCAGAACACGAGAGGTGGTAATGGAATGCAACTTCCTATGAGGACTACGAACTTGTTTTCCCAACTGACAGGGTCTACAAACGATCGAAGTTGACTTTCCAAGAGATGGTAAGCCACGTACTAGGTCCTTTTTAGCTAAACGATTAAGATCTCTAACGTATATGTGACCTATATGTTGGTGCCACAGATCCATAGGAGTGATCGTGGCGTTGTTGCAGACAAGTGAGGATGTGGGCTCAGTCCCATAGCAATTATCCTCGGTCATCACCCCTTGCATTAAAAGTTTACCGGCTTGATTGTAGACTTTACACGCGTCCCGATCAAACTTTACTGCAAAGTCAGTGTCGCACAGCTGGTTAATGCTGAGAAGGTTTTCTTTCAAACCTTTGACGTACAAAAAATTTTCTAGCTTAGGAAAACCAGGTAGCTCGATAGTACCTCGTCCTATAATGCTAGACTTACTCCCATCTCCAAAGGTGACTCTGCCATCTTGATAGTCCTCAAGAGTAGTAAAAAATGAGGCATCACCTGTCATGTGTCTAGAGCACCCACTATCAAAATACCACTGAGAGGTATTATGTGCTTTGAGAGCAACATGAACAACAAGGGCCTTTTTCTCTTTCTTAGGAACCCAAGAATAGGTAACCTTTTGTTTACCGTTGTTGTTGTTGGTTTTAGCCGGAATGCGGGAAGCATTCATTGACGGTGAGGACATTCGTCGGAATTCCTCCATCAAACTCTGTGATGTGGCGGCTAGAAACTCAACTTGCTCTCTCAGACTAGCAAACTCATCAGTATGATGTGGAGGAGAAAAAGTACGTCGTGTCCGACCAAATCTATAGCAAAACTCCCTAAGGTGTCCATTTCTTTTGCAATGGGAGCAAAAGGGCACAGTATTAGGCGGACCTTGGTTTGCTTTTCTTGGTCAAACTTTCCTTATTGGTTTTTGATGACGGCCATAAGGAGTCGTAGTAAACTCAGGAATTGGTCCCGGTGCAATTTGAGACGTGGAGGCACCATCAAACCCAATTCCTTGCCTGTCACCAAAACCTAAAGCGGGACCGAGGAGCATCTTTCCCATCTTCCCAGATCTGTCCTCGATTTGTACCTTGACTTTACTATCTCTCTCAAGGTCATGAGTAAGCTGAGCAACAAGGGCTTCAAGTTTCTTCCGAGTCTCCATGGAGGAATGGAGCTCACTACTAAGACTAGCCACTTGTTTAGTCAAGTCCGCTTTCTCTTTCTCAAAATTGCTCTCTCTCTCTCTCTAAGAAAATTCTCTTTACTAACCTAGGCAGACTCTCTCTCTCTCATGGCGGTGCAGGTGGAGGACTCTCTCTCTCTCGTCTCTTCTAACTCTTCTTCTAACGCGGTGATCCTAAGAACTAATGCCTTGCTACGTTTTTTAGTTTTGAAAGACTCATTATATAACTCGGCGTAGGCGCGTTGAAGGTTACTCTCGTCCTCACTACCTTCCTCCTCCCCCTCACTTTCTTCGCTCTCATTGTTGAGGTGTCCCTGTGAAGCATCATCCACATCGTCGTGAGGAGAACTAGGAGTATTCACATGACTAGCCATGAACGCGGTGAAGTTACGCTCATGCGGTGACTCATCTCCCGAATCCACCGACTCGACCTCACTGTCGTCACTAAGGGTAGCATTTAGGACAGCTTTACCCTTTTCCCTATTCAGACGATTGGCACACTCAAAAGCTCTATGACCCCTACCATCACACTCAAAACATCTCTCACTTTCTTTCAGAGGAGGATTTTTGGAAACTTTTTCATTTTTCTTTTCAAACTTATTTTTCTCAAATTTCTTTTTATCTTTAAAATTGCCATTTTTCTTAAATTTGAGAATCCTCTTGAATTTTTTTGCGAAAAGAGCCAAATCATCTAAGTCAAAATCGCACTCAGAATCGGACGTGTCAGTCTCTCTTTCTAGATGACTCTACCCTCTTTCTAGCTGACCCCTCACTCCTTCTCTCTTGGGCTTTAAGTGCAATTCCCTTATCTTTAGATTTAGCATTTTTAGGAAACATATCAATTTCATAAGTTTGCAAATCTCCTACAAGTTCTTCCAATTTTAGCGTATTTAAATTTCCCATAGAATTTAGCACAGTGACTTTAGGGATAAAACGCTTAGGCAAAGAACGAAGAATATTTTTAACAACTCTAGCATTCGGAATTTGTTCACCAAGATTAAAACTAGTATTCACAATGTCAGAAAGTCTAGCATAAAATTCATCAAAGCATTCAGAATCATGCATGGTGATTGTTTCAAATTGAGTTGTCAAGTTTTGCAATTTAGACTCTTTCACAGCATTAGTTCCTTCATGGGTGAGTTGTAAAACATCCCATGCCTCTTTTGACGTGGTACACGTCATTATGCGTTTGAACTCATCAGGTGTGACAGACCCAGAAATAGCACTTAGACCCTTAGAATTAAAAGATGACCATTTAATTTCTTCATCAGACCAAGAAATATCAGGTTTCAAGTTGGTCACATTATCAACAGTCACAGTGGGAGGAGTCCACCCTCGTTCAACCAAAATCCAGACACGTTCATCAATGGCTTTTAAAGCCGACCTCATACGGGCTTTCCAATAAGCATAATTTGTCCCGTCAAAAACAGGCATTTTATAATATGACTTCTCCATTTGAACACGCACTTTTCAAAAATCAATTTTTTTTGAAAATTGATATCTTAGAAAAATTTTGCGGAAAATAGGAATACGCGATAGATTAGCGTAACCTGCTCTGATACCAATTTGAAAGAGTTGGCGCTTGCGTTCAATTAAGAAATAATATAATAAACACCTATTAACCCAAACAAGCCCTAAACAAGCAACTAGGTGTGAATGAAACAATATGAAATCATGCACGAGTTATTCAAACACACATAATTGAGGAAAAATCCCCCACATGGGCAAAACCATTTATTTTCACTATAATTTGTAAGAAAATGGCTTACAATTGGATTACAATGAAAATACAAGTTGACTAAGAATTACCCTCAGGTATCGGATTCTGTAGTCGCGGCTGGAATTATCCCTTTCCAGTAGGGCTGCAATGAAGAGGAAGAAATGGTCCACTTCACAAGGGTTGAACAACAGCAATGGTGTTCTTGGGTTACCAAACTTGATTCACATAGATATGGAAGATGTGTGAATCTAAAAACCTAGAATCATAGGACTCAATAGGTGAAGACTTTAGGGTTGATATGCTCTGAAAAACGTGGGAAAGTCTTATCGAAACCAACTACTGATCGTGGTTTAAATAAGGAGTCAAAACCCTAAACAATCTGCTACACGATCTGGCAGTGTTTATCCAGGGCGGATCGGTCCGGGTCTCAGGCGGATCGGTTCTTTTAATTTGAAGCCGATTCGGTTCGCAATCGGTTCGGTGCTCTCTGGACTCATTTTGCAAGGCGGTCCGGTCCGGTCCTGGGCGGATCGGTCCGCAGTCGGATCGGTTCTTTTTATTTTGGGGCGGACCGGTCCGGCTGACTGTTTCCAGATTCCTTCTTCTTTTGATCTTCGGATTTCAGATTTCGTTGATGACGATGTGATCTTTTCAACCATCAAACTTGTAACGGCGTATGACATAACATAAACATAAAGATGGACAAATTGTCCTTACAACAACTAATCATCACATTTATTATGTAAGGATATAAATACTTAATTGTATAAAAGCATTCCATCCCTTAACATTCTGACCCTTGACCTCCGGGTCACTATAAATACGTTTTATCCCCTTAATCAAGGGCAAGGTAGAATGAATTTTAGGATATTCTTATTGATAAAGATACTTAGCATTCTATAACCTCCTAAATCAATACGATAACAGTGGACGTAGGCTTTCTCACATAGTCGAACCACTTTAAACACTCTTTTTCTCTCTTTATTTACTATTGCAATTATCTATATTTATCTGTGATTATCAAATTGGATCAAGTCCAATTTTTTATATCAACCGATTGGCACAATCTAGGGAACGTGTTTCTAATTGTCATTCTCACTCTTATATACTCTTTTTCAAAGCAAGATGATTGACCCTGAGTCCAATCTAAAAAATGAAGGCAATCAACCTGTTCCATTTGCTCTGCCCTTGCGACAGGTCCAACTAGAATCCTTGCCAGTATTGCCAGAGGGCAAGAAGCCATACAGGAAATGGTAAGGCAATTGGCTCAGTCACTACAAAAGGCTCCCTCGTCCATAAGAGAAATGTCACCTCCACCACCAAGATCCATCAGATAAAGTTATTCCATATCTTCACGAGATACGTTATATCGTCCAGGAGTAAGTTCATCACTCAGGTCCATAAAACCCTATGATATCCATTATCTTTCAAATAACGGCAAGTGTCTTGGAAAGGCTAAGCCGAGCTTCACCCTTTGAGCATCTAGGACCCCGAGCATCTAGAAACCTTCACAGAGTATTATTCAGGAACACTAGACATATGGTTAACCAGCAAGAATCCTTGGTCAGATCAAGATTAAGCCTCCAACGATCTGTACGCACAGAGCAGACCTCTTAGGGGGAGAGTTCAATGCAGACACATGGTCAAAACAGCCGAGCTGCTTCCTATAGAACTGATGCAGGTAATCCTTTATGGAAAGGATTAATCGAGAGATTGGAAGATCGGTTGGGTGAAATGGCAAAAGCAAAAATCCATTTACAATGGAGTTTTGTTAAAGGATCCCCTTTTGTTCAGGCAATTATGGATTTTCCTAGTCCATCTAAATTTAAAGCTCCTATGGTCACCCCTAAATATGATGGAAAAACTGATTCAGTTCACCATATCGAGCTCTATCAAGTTACCGCTGATATTTATTCAATTCCTGATGAAATGAGGTGCATGGCATTTTCAAGTACCATCACGTGTTCAGCCCAAATATGATACAATAACCTTCCCTGAGGACAAATTGCTAACTTCAATCAACTTGACGAGCTATTCATTAGCAACTTTTATTTTAGAGCTAAGCCAGTGAAAAGAGTAGCTCATATTTTGAGTCTAAGGCATCAAGTGGGAGAAAGTACCAGGGAATATATTACGCGTTTTAACAATGAGAAATTGGAAATGATTGATTATAAGGAGAAAACGACCATCATTGCTCATATGAGTGGTTTTCTTCCCAAAAAACTATACTATACTCTGGCCAAAGATCCTCCAAAAACTATGGTGGAACTAATGGTGAAAGTAGGAAAAATAATGAACGTCGAATTAGCGATGGCTACAAAACAGAGTCCAGCCACGAAGCCTGATACAAATTTTAAGAAGAAGCAACCAAAGGAGAAGAAGGAGTAGAAGCCAAAGAAAGAAGATAAACTCAAAAAATATGGAGCATACACTCCATTGAGTGTTTGCATTCACCATATCCTGGAAGAAATCAAGCACAATAAGGATTTGTGATGGCCTAAGAAGTGAGGGAACCTTTTAACAAGAGGGATAGGTCCAAATATAGTGAATTCCATAAAGATCGTGATCATACAACAGATAACTGCATTGCTTTGCAAAATGAGATAGAATCCCTCATCTGCCAAGGAAACTCAATAAATTTATTAATCTGCATGATGGCAGAGAACCTAAAGAAAGGTCAAATTCTCCATGCAAGCCTAGAGATGATAGGAAGAGAAATCATAAAGATGATTATGAGGATGATCTCGACCTACCAAAAAATCCCAAGCAGCCAGAACATGAGGTACTTATGATCAGTTTTGGTTCATTTGTGTTATATGATTACAGGTGGCGATGCAAGAGGAGGTGATCACATCGCTGAAAGGAAAGCTTACCTAAATGAGGCCCAGGCTTACTCTTATATCCAGAGAATTAATCTGAATGAAGAGGATCGATCGGGGAAGGTCAATACAGATAAGCTCGTGATCGGTTTCTCTAAAAATTACCTCTTTAGGGTACTTTACCCTCATAATGATCCATTGGTTGTTAAATTTAGAATCGAAGATATTGTCATCACCAGAGTTTTGTTTGACAATGAGAGCTCGATAGATATAATGTTTTATCCTTACTTTCAGAGTTTGGACTTAAAGCTCAGCTAATTAGAGCCATACCGCAGGCCATTAATAGGTTTTTCTGGTGAAAAAGTTTACCCTCTTGGGACAATCAAGCTAGAAGTGTTGATTAGCACCTGGCCAGTAAGTCTTATAGAGAAGATACGCTTCTTCGTGATGGATAAAAACATTCAATCTGATCCTCGACAGAGTGGGGTTGAAGAATTTTGAAGTTGTACCATCAACAGTCCATCAATGCTTGAAGTTCCTAACTCACTTGGGGTAGGTGTTGTGAAAGGCGATCAGAAGGTGGTCAGAGAATGTTACTACTCCTCAGCCGAGCAAGAGGACTTGGTTGAATTGAAGAAAAAGACTACCACTTACCAGGTGGATACCACTGAGCCAAATGGTGAATCTAAAGTAGAAACTTTAGATCCACGAGATGGAACAGAGTTGGTTAAGGGACAGATTATGGAAGCTACTGAAAGCATTATTCTGGATGATGACAAACCATAAAGAACTACACAGATCGGCTCAACACTAGATCCCGTCCCTAAAAAGGAATTAATTTTATTCCTGAGGTAACGAAGAAATGTATTTGCTTGGAACCATGAGGATATGTCTGGTATTGATCCCAATTTCCTTTGTCATAAGCTGAACATCAGTAACGATGCCAAGCCGATCAAGCAGAGACATACGGTCTTTAGTCCAAAGAAAAATCAAACTATTCAGGAAAAAGTGGAGAAGTTTCAAAAAGCTCGATTTATTGATAATGTGAAGTATTCAGCCTGGTTGGCCAACGTTGTAATGATCAAGAAAAAGAATGATAAATGGAGGATGTGTGTGGATTTCACTGACTTAAATAAAAGCTTGCCCAAAAGATCATTTTCTTTTGCCTAGAATTGATCAGCTGGTGGATGCTACATTAGGGCATGAGCTCTTAAGCTTTATGGATGCTTATTCTGGTTATAACCAGATTAAGATGAAACTTGAAGACAGGGAAAGTAATGCCTTCATTACCAACTGAGGAACTTATTGATACAATGTCATACCCTTTGATCTTAAAATGCAGAAGCAACGTATCAAAGGTTAGCAAGAACATGAAGGTTTATGTGGATGATATGTTGACAAGGAGTAAAAAAGCCTCAGGCCATATCACCAACCTTAGTCAGACCTTTGATCAGTTGGAAAAGCATCAGATGAATCTTAATCCTACCAAGTGTGTGTTCGGAGTACAAGAATGGATGTTCCTCGGCTTCATAGTTAATTAAAAGGGAATTGAGGCTAATCCAGCAAAGATAAAAGCTTTGATCGAAATGCAGTCGCCGACTTGTAAGAAAGATGAACAAAGGCTCACGAGAAGAGTAGCAGCTTTAAACAGATTTGTTTCCCGAGCAATAGATATGCTTACCATTTTTTAAGGTTTTGAGAAAAACTTTTGAGTGGAATGTCGAATGTGAAAAGGCATTCCAGTAGTTAAAGAAGTATCTAGGGTCACCACCATTGCTCTCTCGATTAATTTTGGGAGAGAAATTATACTTCTAATTAGATGTTTCAGAGTCAACAGTGAGCTCGACCTTAGTCAGACAGGATAATGGAATTTAAAAACCCGTTTATTACACCACCAAAGCATTCAGAGGAGCTAAAATTAGGTACCCACGATTGGAAAAATTAGCCCTAACGCTTATTGAGGCTTCTAAGCGTATGAAACCTTATTTCCAAGCACATACCATAGTTGTGTATACTGATTAACCTCTTTGGCAAGCACTCCACAAGCTTGAAAAGTCAGGAAGGTTAATGTACTGGGCGATAGAATTGGGAGAGTATGACATTGTCTATGAACTAAGATCGTCATTGAAAGGTCAGGCTTTGGCAGACTTTATTGCTGAATTTACTTATCCGGTGCTTCCCGACTAACAAAACTTGCCTACCGAGCAGACTTCGAATGAAGAGAGCTCAGCTCAAAAGCAAGATAAAATTTCTTTCGATCAACCTGAGTCATCCAGAATTCAGGAAATGGCCCAAAAATATGTCGAGCAGAGTAAGAAGATATTCCAGCATGGATCATTGACAGTAGAAAATTTCAACAGAGATGTTCCATTATGGAATTTATATGTGGATGGATATCCATGCGCTACTGACAGTGGAACAGGTATAATACTTAGTACTCCTGATGATATTGATATTGATTATGCTCTTTGATTTTAGTTCAAAACATCAAACAACGAGGCAGAATATGAAGCCTTGATAGTTGGGTTAAATTTAGCACATTCATTAGGCGCCAAGCAAGTAATGGTGCATGGTGATTCATAACTGGTTGTTAACTAAGTACTTCATTTATATGGAGTCAAAGGAGAATTTATGACCATGTATCTTGCTGAGAACATAAAGTTATTACTAAGTTTCTAGTCGTCCAGGCCAGAGCAGATGCGCTTGCTCGGCTAGCGTCAGCCACAAGAATTGAGCTAAGGAGGACACTTCTAATAGAAATCATGGCTAATCGGAGTATTGGTGAAGACTTGATGGTAAGTTTCATTATTGTAGATTTGGTACCTTCCTGGATGGATCCCAGCAAAGCTTACATTGAGGATGACACCCTACCACCTGATTCTAAAGAGGCCAAAAAGCTCTGATATAAAGCAGCGAGGTATGTGTTGGATAAAGGTGTTCTATACAAAAGGGGATTAACTCTCTCCTTACTCTGATGTATTTATCCCATGGAGGTGGAAGATCTGATTAAAGAAGTACATAAAGGTTCTTGTGGAGCTCATTCAGCTAGTCGATCATGGCTTCAACGAATTAACACTCAGGGATACTACTAGCCAACCATGAAGGTAGATTATACAAATTTTTCTTGAAAATGTGATAAGTGCCAGAGGTTCTCTGTTATTCTTAAAACACTTGATGTTGTTTTAACACCAATAACTTCACCCTGGTCGTTCACTATATGAGGAATTGACTTGATCGGACCACTACTGACCACCAAGGGTAGGTTCAAATACTTGGTTGTCGTAGTTGACTACTTCACTAAATGGGTGGAAGAAGAACCTATGATAGAAATGCCTTATGAGAACGTATATCAGTTTATCTGGAAGAACATAATATGTCGATATGGGCTCCCGTATGCTTTCATTACGGATAATAGAACTCAGTTTAATAATGAATAATTCAAAGCGTATTGCGCCCAATCCTAGATCTTCAAACTCCATTCTGCCCCAGGCCATCCTCAAAATAATGGCCGAACGAAAGTCACGAATAGGACTTTTCTCAACGAGATGAAGAAGTGGATTGATGCAGCTAAAGGTAATTGGATAAATGAATTACACTCTGTTCTTTGGGCCTACAAAATAACGCTGAGAATGGAAATTGGAGAAACACCATACATGTTTGTGTTTGGGACTGAAGCCATGGTACCAGTTGAGCTCATCCTACCAACCCACAAGGTACTGAATTTTGATTCCCCAGTGTAACACCCCGTATTTCTGTGCATGTAATATTTAATTAATTTGGAAAATTTTAAATTACTTGTGTGTCGTAATTTAATTGAATTAATTATGGTAATATTTATTTAAATATTAATCGGAAAGTGAATGGTTAATATTTAGGGAAATTTAATTACTAAGTAAATAGTAATAATTTATTTACGTCATAACGTGTATTAGTAACGTGGCATTTATTTATCTCAGCTAGGAGTCGGTATAGACTAATTTAGGTGTGAGATAAGGATTTTTATAAATTAATTCGGATGTCGATTTTGAGTGCACAGTTGAGTCCGGAAGGGCCGAGATAGTCAGAAAAGTATACCCGGGGCTAATAAACGGGTTACGGGGCATTTTTAGGCATAACTGGGCCCACACGGGGCTTTTTGGGTCACTTGGGCTTGGCCCATTAGGCTAAAAACGGGATTTAACTTTAATACCTAATTGGGAGAAAAGAGAAATGGCAGAAAACACAAATCTAAATCCTAAGTTTTGAGAGAAAACTATAGGGAGCAGTTAGAGTGCATTGGGGACCCTTTTAGAGACAAGACTATGGACGAATTTGGGGGATTCATCATCAACCTTGCGAATCTCACACTCGGATCAGGCCCTACGAACCCATAAGGCAAGTGTTAACTTGCTGTAGCATTTATTTATGTTTTCAATTCATATTTGTGTGATGTGGAAATCAAAAATTCGTTTTGGCTATAAACGGGTACAAAAATGGGGTTTTTGTAATTGGAAAACCAAAAGGAGAATGGTGTAGGAATTTATCGTGTTACATGATTCTGAGTAGATATTTAACTTTGATTGATGAACAAAATTGGGATAAATGGATGAAATTGGGACTGAACAAAGAAAGCCCAAAAATTTCCCAATTTTTGAATAAGTAGAGATTTGTGGGAATTAAGTCATGTTTAAGGTTTTAGGGGAGGTCCTAATCATGTTACCATGTGTTAAAAATATTGTCTACGTTTGGTTTGAACCATAGAAGAGGTTGGATTAGGGATAAATTCGTTAATGGCAGAAACAGCGTTGGAGAAGACAAAGACCTCTTCATCGATGGCTGGGATCGATCGATCGATGGTCCAGGATTTTTGACAGGTCGGCCAGTTTTGTTATAAAGGAGAAATTAAATAAAAAAATTCGATTCCTATATTATTTAGTGAGAAATAAATATGGAACATAATTTCCTAACGATTATAAGGGAAAGTAATTGGGATTGGGAGGGATTTATATGTGACACGCTATGGTTATTTTTTTGGGGAAAAATATTCCAAAATAATTAAATACGGATCGAGTGGGCGAGTCCCGGTATATTGGTTGAGCGATGCCAAGGTATTAATTAATTAAGATTGAAAGTTAATTAATTCGGAGTCGGGGATTTATATTCGGGTATTATTTTATTCTCGGGCCATGAGAGCGAGTCCGAGTATATTGGTTGGGTGACACCAATAATAATTTAATTAAAATATGTGCAAATTAATTAATAATCAGAGTTGGACCATAAACTCGAGATGCTAAGTATAGGCTATTGTTATGGACTCAGTACACGGCAAAGTCGGGATATTTTATATGTATATATATATATACGGTGTGCGATAGTATATATATAGTGTGTGCATATAAATATCAGTGATTAGATATTATTAATATATATACTCTAGTGCTATCGGAGGAGGTTGCATGATGTGGATGAATCCCCCAGCTTGAGGAGTAGGGCGAGTATATCCCCAGGTCATAGCGTCTGTTATATGGGTGAGGGACTTATCTCACTTTCAGGGAATGAATATGACCGCCTCTATTATGTTCATGTTTTTGGCCAAGTTAGTGATCGATTCTGACTTGGGGTAACTAGGTTATGCGAGTGCACCTAGTGTGATAGCACTTTAGAGAATACATCCGGTGAGTTATTACTCAGGAGAATGGGTTATATTTATATTCAACATATGTGTGAATATTGTAATATAGTTCTACGTATATAATGGGATAAATAGATATATACGGACCGTTAAATACATGTAGTGAATTGTATTAATTATATATGGGTTGTATTCACATTCAACATGTGTGATTGTTGTAAGATAACTGTACGTACATAATGGGGTGAATAATTATATACGGGAAGTATAAATACATGGAGAAAAGTGTATTATTTATCTAACTAGTGAGTGTTATATGGATTTCAAAGAAAGATGATTAACTAAGTTAAGGCGATAAATAGCTTATAAGTCATACATTAAAAATACTCGGGATTGAGTAGGGCGATTGACAAGAATTATATCAAGTATCTAACTTCGGGTTAGAGGACTAGGTGGGATATAAAAAAGGCGTTAGGTGTCCACATTAGTTGAGGCGTGAGTCTGTCCTCAAGGGAGTGCGACACTAGCTAAAATATGAAGCGCATTCATGCATATTTTATTACTGCAAGTTAATCATTTTGCTAAATGTTTTCAAATTATTTTGGGTTCTAACCCTTGCTATAAAATATTTTAAAAATAGGTGTTCAGCCACAGGGACATAAGGCTTGATTCATTCCAGGGATTCGCTACTGCAACATATGTGGATGTTGCAGGATTTGGATAGGCGCCTCTATTCCTTCTATTCCTAGTATAGGGATTTTCTATTAGATATTCGAGCATGTTGCTCACGGTCTTATTTAGTATTTATTTTAGATACTTGAGATCCATTATTATCTGTCTTTACATTTGATAAGAACCCAAAACTGTACATTTTATACCCCGAATAGGAGTACTTTAGTTGCTAATTCTCGACAATTTGGGTCTTATGCGCTTAAATATTCATTGTGCAGGCTTAATCGCAGTTGCGGTGTCAAAAGCTATATTTTAAGGCAATTTGCATTAAAATGGAGCTAACTCCCTCCCCTGTAACCATACTCTAGCCCGAACCATCACCCCAAGCCTGTGTGTGTTTAGTTTGTGTCTTTTTGTATTTTTGCAGATTTTTAGTTTGAGTTATTTTTATTTTTAGGATTTATTTAGGATTTCTAGGTTTTATTTTCTATTTTTATTTTATTAGTGTAATTTTATTTTATTTTGATTTTTATTAGTTTTTAGTTTTATTAGGATTAGTTTCAGGAGTTTATTTTTAGTTTATTAGATTTTATATTTTTTAGGACTTTAGTTTTCATTTAGATTTTAAGTTTTTATTTATTTTGTTTTATTTTAGTTTTTATATCAGCTTAGGATTTTATTTTTATTTTAGTTTTAATATTTTTATTTTTATTGTTTTTAGTTTGTTTTATTTTTTAGTTAGATTTTATTTTTTTAGTTTTAGTTTTATTAATTTTAGTTGAGTCTTTATTATTTTAGGTGTCCAAATTAAACACACACACACATAACCTACATTCCCATACTCTTAAACTCTTCCTCAGCCACACCTACCTTTTCATACACCCCCACACTCACAAACCCATTCCACTTCATCTTCCCCATCACACACCCTCACTTTCTCTCTCCTCCATTAACCCACAACCACCATCTCACATCTCTCAACCAACTCAAAGACCCAACCCGACACCCCCGACCCAGACTCTACAGCCCATGTTCAGACCGAACCATGGCCATGGAGGCCTATTCACCAATCCGAGAACCCACTAATCCCGCCCCTACCCGTAACTCGCCTAGATCCGGCGGCGTCCTGACCTGCATAACCTGTCGGCGAGCCACCTCCTTCCCTTATACCTCTATCTCCGGTCGCTAAACCATCTCGCCATCTCAGCGCCGGCGACCCAGCAATACCCTTCAACCCGCCATACCAGCCACCTGCACCCCCCTTCGTCGACCCATCTCCGGCGATCCTCAACCACTGACTCGCGTCCCCTGCCGAGCAACCCGTGTTCAAACCCGGCGTCGCCTCAACCCCACGGATCACCACAACACGCACCTCCGCCGACCGCGATTGCTACTCCGGTATAGACACCAGCGCCGGCACCCCACGGCGATGCCGCCATCCACCGCCCTAATCCGCGGCCAGCCTTACCCCTTCCGGCCTGACCCGAGTCCGATCCAACCCCTTCCTGAAACCACCAACCCATGTCCGTTTGTCTTCATTACCCATTTTCCTTAAGCCAACACGATCACCTGCCAATACAAAACCAAAGCCAACACCAAGTCAAAAACCCATTTACCCCATATGCCTAATAAACCCACTTATCCCCTTTTACCCAAAATGCCCCCCAACTACCAATTTTAAACCATTTCCAAAAATAACCATTAACAAAATCTTATTTGTTTTATTTCAATCCCCTCACCAACATGTCCTCACACCTCTCTTACCTCATGTGTACACACCACATTTCCATGCACATTAAACCTTCCCAAAAATACCCCTTAGTCCTATGTGTGCCATGCATCTACTATAAAAGAAGACTCAAGACCCCATTTGGGAGATCATCATCATCAAATAGAGAGAGAAAATTGTAGAGAAAAGTAGAGAGTTAGGTTAGAATAAATTAGGTTGAAATATTTGTAAATAATTTTATCTTTATTTTTTTAGAGATTTGTGAGGAGAAATTTTGTATGAGATTTAATTTAGTGGATATTTAATTTCAAATCACTTGGATGCTCAATTAGAGGGATTGTATGCTTCAAATTGGAAGATTAGAGTTCAACTTTCTCAAAGAAATTTGGTTTGCTTGTTCTATTCCCTTCTATTTTATTTTAGTAGCCTTGATTATTTGTTCATCATGTTTAATATCATGTTAGGCTAAATCCCCTTTCAAGGGGTGGGGGGAAACCCTTATTTGATGTTATTTTAGTTTAATTAGCTTGATTACTTGAAAAATCCCTTTGAATATTAATTTTGATCCCTCACCCTTAAATTTACGCCTCGAGAAAGGGTAAATGATTTTCGAGAGAAAATCAAAATTCTAGTTATAATACCCATTTTAGATTCGAACTAGAGATATGGGTTTCTTAAGTGGGGTATTATAACTTGAATTTCAACTCTAAATTTATTTTCTAAGATTTACATAAATTTTAATTGATCGATCCTAGCGAATGATTAATTAAAAGGAGTATAGATCTATTTTCTAGAGTTGTGGGGTGTTAAACTTAATTTTCTAAAAGATTACTATTAAAATTATTTTTTCAATGAGAGTTGATTTGTAAGTTTGATATTAATTTAGGAGAATTCAATTAATTAAATTAATTAGTTAGAATAGCTAAAATTTGTGGTATAATCCCACTCCTTGATTGTTCTCACAATTATTTACCTCACTTTATCTCTTATTTTAGTGTTAGACTTTATTTTTCACTTTTAATCACTTTCTAGTTAGTTATTTTCATCTCATATTTTAGTTTAGTGTCATTTCACCTCACCTCACCCAATTGTTTTAATATTTGAAAAATCTAAAAAAAATAGAAAAAATAAAAAGCCCCCCCAAAAAAAGTTAATTACAATTGAATTTGTCTCAAGCTTTACCCCCTTGATGTGAATTGATACCCTTACTTACCTCTACACTTGAGATTGTTATATTTTGTAGGTAATTTGAGGATTTTGATTAGAAGAGCTTTTCAAGCAACGGCGAAAATAATATACCGAAAAGTTCACTCTATCAAATGGCTTCGTTGCCATTCTTGGGATCGTGAAGCTCGGAGCGGATTTCAACTTGTAGTTCATTTACTTTTTACACTTTATTATTTTTTGTACCATTTTTATATTTTTAGAAGGCTCTTATTATGATTTTTATCATTACTTGTATTGCGGTGCATAGAGACACCATTTATTTTTCATTTAAATTTGTAATATATCGAAGAAAGCGTGATAGGAAAATCGGACAAGGTAGAGAGAGGACGTCTAAAGGCAAAGATTTAGAAGCCTCTCTACCTTGGGTCGGTAGGACTCCCGGGGACGACTGAGATAGGCGTGATCACCCCCCGGTTGACTCAAATTTTTCAGTACCCCACGGCTTAAAACTGTGGGAGGTACATTTCTCTAACCCTCGCACCTCTCCTATTAGCGAGTCAATTTTGCGTGCTCTTGTGTGCTCTTGTGTGATTTTATTCTTGAATTTATTTTTGAACGGTGTGATGAATTAAATTGCTAAGACCTACACCCGATCACTCACGAGAAGGGATTTCATCACCCGACTCACTAGCTTACCATTGTGTATTGCCCTAGCCATCACTAAATTTAAAATCAATCAACTCGGTAGCCCACTAGGAGAATTTTTTTTTGAAAAGGCGATCACTCAGATAATTCCGTGATTTTCTATCGCCTGCGGACTTCATTAAAATTTGACTACCCCTTTCATTAAAATTAAAGATAAAAATTGGCTATGTGCTAGTTAGGACTTCTTCTGACTTGTGTGTGTGTCCAATTTATTTTTCGGTAGTCGGGTTTTAATGAGTTCGTTCACAATTTAAGAGTCCATATTTTTTCCCCACCTTTTCTTCCAAAAAATCCGAACATATTTTCTTTCTTTCATTTTAGAAAAATCCAATAATATTTTTCTTCCTTTATTTTTCATAAAAATCCAAAAATATTTTCTTCTATTATTTTTATAAAAAATCCAAAAATATTTTCTTTCTTTATAAAAAAAAATCCAAAAACATTTTCTTTCCTTTTGAAAAATTTAAAAACTCCATGAAAAAATATTTCTCTCCACATGACCGAAGAACGTCCTTTACGGGACTGCTTTGGTCATTTTTCATTGTCACGCGATACGTGTGAGAGTGATCCTGAGCCGTCTCTTTATGATATCCTTAGTGGTCTCACCTCTCTTACGAGTACCGTAGATACTCTTGACCCGTCCATGCACGCACCTCATTTTCCATCACTCTCGATGTCAAGTGTCGACGTGTCGCGTACCTTGTCGTGCACCCATTGTTCCTATGTCGATCACTTGTCCCATGAATGCCCATACTTTTTGTATCCATACGAACCCACCATGGAACATGTGTATCCATATGACACTGTTCCGGAACCCACCTCGGCCCATTGTCATGATATACTTAACCCCTAGTTGTGTGAGTCCCCGAGTTATTCATGGAGGCCTGATCACCCTCCCACGCAATACAAATCCCAACCCTATGTTGTGGATCCTCACACGTTCCCGCAGTTGTCATGGCAACCTTTTTCACCCATTCACGATCAGTTCCCTCACTACACACCCCATGAGTATTAACCATTTGTCCATCATGAAAGCGATCCTTTTGTGTATGATTCACTTGGCCCCATTCCACCCACTTCATTTGAGTATTCTCCATATAGTCATGATCATAGCGAGTTGTGTCCACCTCGACCACCACCACCACCCATCACTCCACCACCATCATCCACCTCCGCTCTCTAAATCCTCTTGCAAAAGTTCATACTCGAGAAAGATCACGCCACTCAAATTCAAACTCAAGCTCTCCAAAGGCTTGAACAACAATTAAATGAATTAGAGTGTGCGAGAGAGTCAGACATTCCCATGGCTCCACCCATCGTTGCACCCGAGTGTGATGATGACGTGTCCTCTTGTGACAGATTTTGAGCGTGACCAACCCTACCACCCCGAGAATCTCGAAGTTGAGACCATCCCATGGTCCGGCCCCAAGTTGACAATTGTGTTGACTTACCTTTCATTAGTGAGCCTGATCTGATCCCGTCATATCCAAATGAACCCACACTTGAGGTTCCCACTCTCGTAATATCCAAAAATATGCCCGGGCTTTTACCTTATGCCCCAATTGCATATGTCTCTGGGATGCCCATATCTTTTAGGTTAGCTCCGGCTACGAGTGCTCACTATTTTTCTGAGATAGAATCTGTGATAGTTCCTAACTATCCGGATATGGATTATATACCACCATATATGACTCCCTTTGAGCTTGATATTTTTAGTGATTCCTCTATCTTAGATCTTGGTGCCTCGTCTTACCCACCCAACACATTCCCCAATGATATTATTGTGGAGAAGTTGATCACTCCATCTTTAGAAACCACACTCCCTTGTGAGTATTCCTTTACTCCTCCCAATGAGTGTGTGTCTCCTACGCTTGAGTTGGATCATCTTACTCCACCATTTATCCCACCTGGTCCATTATTTCTCCCACCCAACCCACCCATTATCCCTTCCACCCCACCACCTGGTTGGGATCTTGATTTTACACATTTCAAGTTTTCCCCTACTTTTTTAGATCCTAACCTAACACCATCCTCCACCTTTCACTAGAGTATTTATGGTGATACTCTCCACTTCGGTGACACCGAGCTTGTTACTCTATGCCTGCCACTCTCTTTTGGTATTGATTTTTTTCTTATACAGCTCCCTGGCGTGTCACGGTACGACCATTATCATCGCCCCTTTATAGAACGGTCGTGTGCTTTCTATAAGCCCCACCCCATTACACTTTCTACACCATTCCGCCTCCCTCACCAACTAGAGCACCATGCTTATAGGGCCCTAGTTGCCCTCACCTTTAAGCTCAATAAGGCCCGTGACCGATACCTCTTCACCTTCACCCTTACCCTAATACCCACCCGCCCATGGTCCACCGATGCTTTACATCGTGTGATGCATTTTTCTATACAAGTTCATTGACCCATTTTTGCCTTCATCCAACAAGACTGACGCTTCAGTCTTGTTTGGGGTGATTCTTATCACCCAATTTTTCTGTCGCCCCGCACTTTCATAGATCTTATCTTTAAGGTGAGAATAGTTCGGTCTGGCTGAAGACATTAAACTTAGCGCTACCGAGAGGCAGCTCGCTTTTCTTGTACTTGTCTCATCCTGTTTGGGGTGGTGTTTCACATCACCCTATGTTTTGCCATGCTTATAGACTTGTACAAATTTTACTATCTTATCACTTCTTATTCAGGCTTATTCTTGGCTTCATCTGTCCACTTCATTAGCGGTTGATTCTAGTAATATCTTTCCTACATTATGCTCTCAATTTTAAAATTCATTTTACCTAACATCGAGGACGATGTTCCTTTTTGTTTGGGGGTGAGGAATTTTATCAAAATCGTACCTCTTTTGAAATTTTTTTATTTTTAAACCTGATTTTTAAAATTTCGTGCAGTTTCTTTCATCTCAATCATTTATGTGAATTTTCAATCATCCATCTTTCAAAGTCTAGGAATCAAGCTAGAGAATATTTTTTTCTAAATAGCTTATGTAATACGTCCCAAGGCATGTTGCACCATGAATTTCTAGACTCAACAAAATTTGTGCACTTATCACGTTACTATGGTTTAGAGTTGAGGAGTATTACAATTCCCAAGAGAACCTTAAGTATCACTAGTAGAGACTTTAGCTTGTGAGATTTGTGCCTTTCACCTTTTAGAGTGTTTTACGCAATCTCCGAGTCACAAGTTGATTCAACTTCCTTTGGGTTCGCACTTTAATTATTGTATGATCTCATTATCCTTCATTAAAATTTGGCTTGATCACTGAGAATGACACCTTTTTCGAGTTGTAAGAAACGTGTGTCTTGAAATTTGTCCCGAATACCAAATTTTCATCCATACACCTACCAGTTACCATTCACTTCACCCATTACTTTCCCATTTTCCACATATTTCCTCACACCATCACCTATCATCTCCATATCATCTTTCATTTTCAAATAAAAGAGTGTTGATTCCAAATGTAAAATGGCTTCATTGTTGAGTGTATATATATATATAAAATAAGAGAAAAAGAAAAGAAAAGAATATAAAAAGAAAAGGAAAAAAGAGAGAAAAGAAAAAGAAAAAGAAAAAAAATAGAGAGTTTTGTAGTTAGTTCTTTTGTAATAAAGACATTTGTGCCTAAAGTGTATACACTCTCTCACATCGCATATCCATACATTTCCCATCGCATCATACATCCATCATTTCACACATCCATCTTATCCTACCTCACCTCATCCCACATATCCCATTTGATTTTTTCCTCACCCATTATCATCCATATTTTCCCTAGGTGTTCGGACAAATGAAAGTCAATGTGGTGAATAACTCGACGTTCTCACTATAGTGATTAGCCTTCTTTCATGAGATCATTTTCTTTCTTATTGTTCGTTCTTTCTTATGTGTGTGTGAGACATTTGAACTTGCTTACATTTACTCACCTCCTCACACACAAGAGCGATACATTAACCCTAATCTCGAGAGTTCGTTTGAGAGAGCTATATCCAGTGAGATTTGAAGTTGAAGCGTCGATTACGAAAAGGCAATCTAGGAATAACTCTTGTGATACTCGACTCGTTTTGACTGATTCACACTACACACGTTGAGTTCTAGGAAGGATGTGCCTTGTGTATTTACTTAGCCAAACTTTTTATACATTCAAGCTTGTATTTACCAAATTATTTCTCTCATGATGGATTGTGCGATCATTTTATGTCTAATAAGAGATTAACTACCTTTCAGTAAATCATTTTGCAAAATAAATAATTTTGTGGGTATATTCCCTGCAAACCCTCACGAGACCCAACTCGTCCTGTAGGGCAACCTATAGGTTTAAAGGCTTGTAGCACATGCTAAGTGCAATCACAAGTGCCCGCGAAAGTGGTACACTTTTGGTCTCTTATCTTTCTCTTTCTCTCTATCTTATTGCTCGAAAGTGGTACACTAAGTAAATCATTCATGCATATTTTATTACTGCAAGTTAATAATATGATAAATGTTTTCAAAATATTTTGGGTTATAACCCTTGCTATAAAATATTTTCAAAACCTTTTAGGTGTTCAGCCACAGGGATGCCAGACTTGATTCATTCGGGGGATTTGTTGCTGCAACATATATGGATGTTGCATGATTTGGATAGACGTCTCTATTCCTTCTATTCCTAGTATAGGGATGTCTATTAGATATTCGAGCAAGTTGATCACGGTCTTATTTAGTATTTATTTCAGATACTTGAGATCCATTATTATATGTCTTTACATTTGTGTTGGATTTTAGTCGATGGTTTATTCGTCAAGTTTCTTATTTATATGTGATGGTTGGATTCAGTTAGCTTGTGATTCTTAATGATTTATTTTCGCATGAGTATTTCATTGAATTAATGAAAGATAAAACTTGGCACCAGTGTAATTTCACTTAGGTGGTTAGTAATTAAAAAGTTTCAACAGTGATGCTAAGAATGAACCAACTGAGAAACCTGTCTAATTTAATTTAGGACTGATCACCCGGGGTTCACTTGGGGTTTAATTAGGTGGGGTGTCACATCTGGTTAGTGATTTGATGATGCGATTAGATCTCGACATGTTGAAGGAAGTACAAGAAGATGCAGCTTTGAGAAATGTTGCATATCAACACAGAAATGCTCGCTTTTATAATAAAAGGGTCAGGTCGACCAACCTCAAGGAGGGCGATTATGTTCTTAAGAAAGTTATCCAGGAGAATAACAAACTTGAAGTCAATTGGCATTGCCCATATCATATATCAGTTGTCATCCGACCAGGAACCTATTGGATAGAAACTTTGAATGGTGAAGAATTCAAAAATCTCTGGAATATCGAGCACGTCAGAAAGTCTTATTAGTTATTCAAAGGATTACCATTATTGTATTTCTTTTTCTTTTACGTAAGTATTATTAAAATGCCCATTTTCATTTTTTTAACTTTTTTGATTTTTTTTAGAGTACGGTGATGATATACATCCCCCGTAACAAAAATAACGCAGTACATAATGCAGTACATATGTCTTGAGCTCCGACTAAGTCAAAACGGGATTCCAATCCTCATCACTTGGTCGGCAACTGAAATAACAACCAACTAAGTCAAAATAGGATTAAAATCCTTAACACTTGGTCAAGAACAAGTGGTAAAACTTCGTATAAAACTTGCACAGTTACAAATAAGTTTTACTCGAACTAAGTCAAATGCAGGAAGGCATGTAAAAATTCCTAAACAATGTAATATAAACATATATTCCTCATACACTTGGTCACCACTGATAACTAGTGCTAAACCTAGGTCAATAAATCTAAGTGCATTAGTAAAACCTATGGCATCACCACTGGTAACTAATACAAAATTTGGATGAATATCTCTAAGTGTATTAGTAGAACCAATGGAAGTACAATCATAAGTTAACTGATTGATTAAAATCACAAGTTAACAAAAACAAATGCATTTCATTCAAGTTGTATTACATTCAAATGAATAACAAAATACAGGAAAATTATTCAGCTGGACGCTTTCCTTCAGCTTTGGAAGTCAGTTGCACTCTCTCCATCCTAGCAGGAAGATCATCAAATGTATAGGGAGAATTAATAAAATTGATGTCTTCCAGCATTCTTCTGTTATTGCTGCTCGGGGCGTTAATTAGATGTGAAGGACGAACTATTTCATGAACATCATGGAAGATCATAAACCCCTAAGTATTTAGTGATTAAACATTAAGAAAGGGCATCACGAGGGATCCATGATTTATCCAGCTTGAATGGAGGATTGTCACAATCTAGCAGACCAAGTTCATTCCAATACCATGGTTTGTTGTCCCGATCATGCTTCAACAAAGTTAGACAATTGGTCCACCCCCACATGTACCCTTCATCACGACTTTGGGCAAGATGAAAATTGGGTGAAATTAATTAGTAGGTGAAATTAATTGTCTAACTTTGAATTGCGTAGGTGAAATTAATCATGATTTACATATGAATTGGGTGAAAATTGGAGATTTAAATTATGATTAAGGATTGGTTCAATTAGTAGTTTAATTTTCTTCATGTATGTAGAGGATTAATCATGAAATTGGAATATATATTGATGAACGAATCTGGGTTAATTAGGTTCTTTAAATGAAAATTTGGAACTAGGGTTCATATGAATTAATTTGGGGATTTTAAATCATTATGATGTTTAATGACGAATTAATGATCCTAGGATGTTAGGAATGATTTTTAATCTGTTAGGTGTTGATGGGTATTGATGATGAGGCGTTGGGTGTTGAATCTTAGAGGTATTTAGGTCCAAAAATGGTAGAAAACACTGAAATTTGGTGAAGAAGACGAAACAGTGGGTCTCGAACGAAGTCGCGTCAAGTGGTTTAAATGAGATGGGGATCTCACGCAAAGTGGTTCAAACGAGATGGGGATCTCGCGCGGAGTGGTTCGAACGACATGTGGAAGTCGTTCGAGCGACATGTCATTCTAGTTCGAGCGACAGGGTGAATGTCTGGGAATTTTCTTAGAGTCCAGTTTTGAATTTACCGGTTTATTAGAGTGAGAGAAACTGCCCGATAGTAAACTTAAACAAGAAAAAAATTTGGGAAGGTATGTGAGAATTAGTAATTTAATTATTTCGGTGTAGAGAGAGAGTATACCTTGGAGATTACGAGAGAGATAGTAATATAAATATTTATACTAATGAGTGATAACTCGAGGGTGCAGAAACTCTATGGTTGAGTGTACTAATGGGTGCTAACCCGGGGATGCAGGATTTTGTTGATAGGTGCACTAATGGGTCTTAGCCCGAGGGTGAAGAATTAGTATATATATATATATATATGAACTTGTGAATATTTCTAATGCATGAAATTAGTAGACTTGGTAATAATAATAATCATTACATTGCACCAAGTGGTCTTAACCTAAGGGTGCATGATTAGTGTATATATATAGGGATGATGAGATTATACATATATATGAGTATACTGGGAGAACTTTCTACTCTGTGAAACTAGTAGATAAAGTGGAGATGAGAAATAAAATAATCTTAGTGAACAAAAGATTAACCATTCGAATAGTGAATAATGAAACTTAGTATGTGAGGTAAACTATATGAATAGCTTATTGTATGGGAGATACGGGAATATTACTAGTGAGCATAGTTAGTATTAGTAGGGTTTCTGACTAGTTAGACTAGGTGGTATAACTAGGGAAGATTAGATGTACGTTAGGCGTGCACAATAGATGAGAGGTGAGAAACTCGTGTGAGAGTTCGATAACTAACATGCGTATAAGACTTGTTTTAAGAACTAGTTTTAAATACTTGCTAAATCATTTTTAAACCCCGGGCTCTGACCCCGTTTCTTTTATTTCCTCTCTCTTTCGCTATATATATATATTATATCAGGTGCTCAACCACAGGAGTACGAGAATCAGAGGTTGGAGTGTTAGACGTGATGCAGCTGTTGTGGAAGTTGCAGGTCTTTGCAGTAGACGCATCTATCTTTTCCATTCAATTTCATCTAGACTTCTTATGTAGGGCATGTGTCGCCCACTTCTAGTCCTTTGTCAGAGATATTGTATGCAGTTTATTTTATGGTTTAGAGTTTTGAACTAGGAGGTTTTACCCAGTCTTATTTATTTCAGTACTTGATTCGTGTTCAGTATTTATTATATTCCTATGTGTGGTGAATGGTTTATATTTTAAGATTGAATGAAAATGGATTTACTTGGTTTTATAAAAATTGGAAAAGTTTTGACACCTAGCTTAATTTTATATTAGGTGATTAATATGTTAAAAACTTTCACATGTTAAAAAGTTTTCGACAGTGATGCTAAGAATGAGCCAACCGAACATTCTCTTTTAAATTGGTACAGGACTGATCACCCTTTATTTAATTAGGCGGGGTGTCATAATAAGTAATTCTTAAAAAAATATTTTGCTTATGTTGTTACTTTTTAACAGATATATGCACACTTTAAAACTTACCGTGGAAAATAAAGCACGTTCAGAAGGCTCAATAGCGGAGGCTTACATTCTAAATGAATGCTTAACATTTTGCTCGATGTATCTGGGCGGCGTTGAGACAAAATTCAACCGCACTGAGCGTAATTATGATGGTGGTGATGATCAATAAGGTTTATCTATTTTTCGGTACAATGGTCATTTGCTAGGAAAATCAGATTACCAATACCTTGGACAAAGTGAATGGAAAAATGCTTCTTTATATGTGTTAGATAATTATGCCGAGATACAAGAATTTATCAAGTATGTCTATCTATATTATTCTTCACTTTATCTTTTATTAACGAGAGTTATTTTCTAATTTAATGCATTCATGTATGTCAGTGAGCACAATGATCTATTGAAGGCCAAAAGTAACATAAATGTTGAAAAGAGACACGCCGAGAGATTTCCCGAATGGTTTAAAAAGCGCGTAAGTAATTTCATATGTAATTTATTATGCAAACAAAAAAATTCTTATAATTTCTTACTCTAACATTTATTTATAAATAATAATCATGTGACAGAAATGGAGCGTGAGTCCCCTGACCATGTTAGTAAGCAACTTCGCGCTTTATCTTGGGGTCCCGATCGACGGGTGAAACATTATAAAGGTTGTTTGATTAATGGCTATAGGTTCCACACCAAAGATCATGAGCATTTTAAAAAATGTCAAATTAGTGGAATTGTTGTAGTGGGTGAACATGAACAAAAAGATATTGATTTTTATGGTGAGTTGGTTGATATTATAGAGTTAGAATACACTGGAGATAATCATGTTGTTCTCTTTAAGTGTAATTTGTGGGATCTTGGAAAAAAGAAGAGTGTATATGGATTAAAGGAAGATGAGTATGGTTTTATTAGTGTGAACACTGCTAATACTTGGTACAAAACTCAACCACTTCTTCTTGCTTATCAAGCAGAGGAAGTCTTCTATGTGCCAGATATTAAGTTAGGAAATGATTGGAAAGTTACTGTGAAAAATACCCCAAGGGATAAGTATGATATTCCTGAAAATGAAGAAGTTGGGAAGTTGGCAGTGGATGAAGAACCATACCAACAATTTGAGAATAATATCGTAGATGACGAAACAATGTATATTGATGACAAAAGCCTTTCATTAACAAGGAATGACATCCCGAAAATAGAAGTCCATATAAGTAATACCTAAGAGAAAATATTAACAAGTGATGGGGATGATGGGGATGATTACCTTATAGATAGCGAGGATGATTGTTATGATATTAGTGACGATGATGTAGATGTTGGTGATTTTAGTGAGGATGATGGAGATGAATATGATGATCACTTATGATGGTTTGCGCTATTTTCTTTTTAACCTTTTAAATAATGTTAAATGTTTTAATTTATTTACGTAACAACAATGTTGTAGTATAATTCACTTCTGAAGTCTTACTTTGTCTAGTTGCATATCTTTGTATTATTGTAATAGGTTTATAATGATGATCACAAATTATGAGAAATAAATACTTAATAGGATTCAAGATAACCTGGACACAATGAAGGCGATGGGATTGCATAGAGGGGCTAAATTTTATATTGTTGGTTCTAAGAGGGGTAAGATTGATATGAAGGGTAAAAGAAAAGAGGGTGACAAAGATGAAGAATATGTCCCATCAAGAGAGGAGATATTATCAAATTTGAGTAGAGGGGAGGATGATGAATATGATGATGCATATCCATTAGGTTTGTTAATTCTCCTTATGACTTTCGAATATATTAATATGATTTGATGGTGATATTATATGGGTTTTATATGGCAAAATGATTCTTAAAATTATTAATGTTTCAAATATTTTGAGCATACAATATCACCATTAAATAAGCATATCCATTCATTATGATTTTAGCTTATGTTATTGGTTTCTTGTTTAGTTATGTCTGGCTCTGGTCATGCACGTGGCCTGAAATCTTCTTTTCGTCAAGGATACGCAAGTGAACCCATACGTCCTCCTTCCCAGTCAATTATTCCAAATGTCTTCAACACTTCCACTACCGTTGTATCGGATGTTAACAATGATGGTAGGATTTTTATATTATTGTTTAGTAATTTATTATTATGTTAATCCATGCCGCGCTTGTTATAGGTCATAGAGGAACACATATGTCACGATCTATGACAGAGTCTGATCATGCTCCTTTTCAATTTTTAATCATCCATTGGTAGGCAGCTCTCTCAACACCGTTTCATCGGGTGTTAACAATGGTGAAGGTATGAAGCAATTATTTTGAAACTTTACTTGAACACTTATTTACATGAAATAGTTATGTTTGATCTGATCGTGCAGCCCCGAGATCTTCCGTGCGTTAAGGATGCACACAAGAACCCATACGTCATCCTTCCCATTCAGTAATTCCAAATGTATCCAACATGCCTAGCATGATCGTATATGCTATTAACAGTGAAAGTATTGTACTTTCATGCATCTTCTAACCGCGCTTTTGTTGCTTTTAGTTTGAGTTCTTTTATAAAAATCATGAGTTCTTGTGCAAAAATCATGGTTAGATTGATTCAAGAACATAGTTTTTAGTTGTTCGTTCTTAATTGATTATTCTGTGTGTATAGATACTCCCCTTCTTTTATATGCCTCATTGTTTATTTATAGTGATGGCCCTCGCATAATATATCTTCTTGTGTATGTAGATGACATACGTTTTTAGGCTTAGTCTAAGGAACTGTTACTTGTATCCTATTATATATATTCAAAATGTATCTCTCCATTATTTTCACTTATTTCGGTTTCTTTTCTCGTGCACATTGGAATTGGGGTTTTTATTCAGTATTGACGTTTAGTGTAAAGTAAGAGATGGCAGTTTTTATCCTAGGCATACAGCCCTTACTAGTGAGGTCATTGCCAACAGGTTTAAGTCGTATACGAACGCTGCAGTCTGTACTATTTTCTCTTTTGATGACTTCGAGTTTGATTGCAATGGCACTTATAAAAATCATCAGTTCACTTAGACTTATTATTTTGGAATACACCTATAGTATTGACATTTGGAGTAAAGTAAGAGATGGAAGTTTTTATCCTAGGCATACAGCCTTTACTAGTGAGGTCAATGCCAACAGGTTTAAGGCGTATGTGAACGCTGCAGTCTGTACTGGTTCTAGTATGGTTGTCATAGGTGGATTCAGTTTGATTATATAGATTCAGTCCGATTATATAGTTTAAGGCGTATACGAATGCTGCAATCTGTACTATTTTCTCTTTTGATGACTTCGAGTTTAATTGCAATGGCACTTATAAAAATCATGAGTTTACTTAGACTTATTATTTTATAATACACCTATAGGATCATAGGGTCTTAAGTGATGGTTTCCTTTAGTAGATTATCTATTGTTATGGATTTCAATAGGATTTGACCACTTAGAAGCCATAGGCCATTTATTACAGTTATATGATTCAATAGACCTTTACGCCATACCTTTTAGATGTACCCTGTATAGATCTGGCCATATGATTTATTTTAGCCATATAGTTATATGATTCATTAGACCTTTAGGCCATACCTTGAAAATATGTGAGTACCCGATGTGAAAGAAAAATGAGCCATGGTTGACTTTGCCTATCAATAGATGCAAGGCAGTGCTCGATGAGCTGCCTTGTTCCCAACATCAACAATCCAATTATCCCCAAGACAGTTAATGCATCGCAGCATTTGGGCAAGGTTAAAATCTAATTATTTCTAAGAAACATGATCAATTGTAAAGCGGTTCAATGATGGCAGCATCGGCTATTTCTACAATGGTGGCAGCATCGGTTATTTCTGCAAAAATGCACTTGCACACACTCCCCTCTATATTTCTGCAATGGTTGCAGCATCGGCTATAGTTACTGCATTAAAGAACACAAAAGGACTTACACAGTTGCTGCATTAGAATCAGCACGGCCCAAAACAGTGGCTGCATTAGAATCTCAGTTCAATGGTTGTTATTACGATCAGTCCAGTGGCCCAAAACAGTGGCTGCAATGATTTTAATCTTAGTAGTAGCTGCATTAGAATCTCAGTCCCCTGTTTTTTTAATATCTAGTTCTTCAAAGTCCCAGGGATAAAATATCTCAGGCTTTAGTGGTTTCTTAAGCATTACATTATACTAAAAATACTAGTTTTTTGAAATAACTAATGGTAACCACATTGAAAATTTAACATATTAATATTAAAAATACTAATTATATCAACAGGTAATACAAGGTAAACAATCTTGTAGTCAGTGACTTCTAGAATCCACCCATTCAAAGGCATTTAAAAAAACTTAAAGGAAGAAATCAATCACAGCTCCAACTATTTGATTGTACTCTAAAAATGGTTGGTTCGCATCATTTTCATCGCCAAATTTATTCTCTTTTTCATTGCAATGTGCATTAATGATTGTACTCATCATTCACACATCCATGGTTAGTTTGATAAATATCTATATCTCCTCAGATTGGTTTTGCAATCAGCATATTGCATTTTCAATACCCAAAATAAAGAAGTCATGAATTGTATGCCTACAACTGATGTGTTGCCATTGCATATACAAAATGGACTATTTGCCTACAACTGATGTGTGATTTGGTAACTGAAACTCTTGAAAAGTTTAACTTGAACATAACTGATTAGCAAATTTGTTCCCATTCATGAATTTTACTTGGTGTTCAAACTTACTAGTGCGGATGGAAATGTAATGGGAGGAAACGCAAATTAAGATTGCAACAGTAGAGATTAGAAACATAAATTGTGACAAATTCTATATTGATGGATTGGTATTGTTTTGTAACTAAATATGTTGTTGTTTGTTGATGATGTTTAATCTAAGCTTTTCATTGTATGAAAATGTGTAAACATTAAAACTAAATTTTCATTATATGTACATTTTACTAGGTTCATCTTCCAAGAAACGAGTCAGAGGACCAACACGAGGAATTGGGTTTCAAAAGAAACTTGAAAGGGGGGAGAATATCGAAATCATCATCTCGGAGGGCCGTATAGTGGGTAATTTTTCATCTAATTTCAAATCTGAAATCGGCATTGTTATTCGTGATCACGCTCCATTTAAATTCCTATTATGGGGTGACATCCCGGAAGAGAGCAAAGAGCACATGTGGACAATTATGCGGGTAAGCTTCTACTTATGCTCGTATATAGAACGTATCCCCATGTAAAGTTCATTTTAATGTTTTTTTTTTTTTAAATAGGATAACTTTAAATTGCCAAATGAAGATAATATAAAGGGTGTAGTGATGGATCAACTCCATACGCAATTTCGTAACTTCCAGTCAAAAATGCATTGTGAACGCTTCAAACACACGGCTCTTTAGAGTGAGCTCTTGAGTGTCGTTCGCCTGAATTATCGTCAAATGATAAATGGATTGATCTTTGTGGGACATTTATTGATGCAAAATACAAGATAATATTAAATTTTATGTAATTCTTTTTTCATGCGAATTCTTTTAATGTTTGATTAAAAATAAATGTCTTATGTTATTTTCAGAAAAGAAGTGAAATTAACTCGATCAATAGATCTAAGTAGCAAATTCTGCATTGTAGTGGAACTAAAGGATTTCGTGAAGCAGAGTATGAGATGGTAACATATATTTCTTAAAAAAGTTATGTTTGGTAAAAAAAAAATTGTTATTGGTTATGATACTTTATTTATCGCAAATTTGTTTAGCGTGACAAGGAAACTGGAGATCCCACGCCTACGGAAAATGTGTGTTATACGACTCATTGGAGCAAAAGAAAGGACAATTGGGTTACTCCAAAGGCTGGATGTGTATATGTAAGTTGTTTTTAAGTTTTTTTTAACTCTATTTTTTTTATAATAACATTATGTTAAATTATACATTATTTACAATTGTTAATAGGATGAGGTAAAAGAAGTACTTGCATCACAATATGAAGATGGTGTGAAGATGGATGATGCACAAGAATTTCAAAATGTTTTAGGGTATCGTTTTGGCTATGTACGTGGGCGAGGGGTTAGTTATAATACCAATCAACTTGAAGCTTACAAGTTGCTGAGGCGAGGAGAGAAGCTGATGAGGCAAGAAGGGAAGCTGACAAAGCAAAGAGAGGAGTAAATGAAGCTCTAAGGGAGAACGCTGCAATGAAAGAACGAATGGATGACCTTTTTGGAAGATTTGAGGGCTTATCTAATCGCATAACGCGTAATAATACATGAGTGTACTTGTTTTTTTAACGATGCAACGATTTCTGTAATTGATGTATTTGACTTAATTTTGATGTGGAATAGTTCAAATATTGATTGTCACATTGAGTATACAATATCATAAATATATTTTGTGAAGCAATGAAGCATAAAAGTTCTTACTATATTATTTTTAATATCCTAAATATTAAATATGAAAATTGAATGCATTTAGTATTGTTGGTTAATTAATTTATGCATAAAATTTGAATATCAAATGCAAAACTATTAGTGGAGGGAATAATTTGTTACAGAAAAATATTTTTAGTGGCAAATCTGAATTGCCACATAACTATCTTGATCTTAAGCAAAAATTTAGTTTTGGTAGCAAATCTTAAATTTGCTACAAAAAGAACCTTTTAGTGAAAAATCTGAATTGTCACAGAATTATCCTGACCTTTAAGTACAAACTTAGTTTTTGTAGCAAATCATATATTTGCTACAAAAAGATTCTTTTAGTGGCAAATAATATGTTTTTAGAGACAATTTTGATTGTTTTTTGTAGCAAAAAAAATGCCACTAAAAGTACACCAATTAGTAGCAAAATCTGTTTGCCACTAAATTTGTAACATTTAGTAGCAAACGCAAAAAAATTATCACTAAAGGTATTAGCAGCAGGTCTTTAGTGGCAAAGCTGTGACAAATTTTTTTTTGCCACTAAATGATTTAGTGGCAAATTTGTAATGATTAGTCACAATTTTGTTTTGCAACTAAGTCATTTTTCTTGTAGTGAGCGATATCGGGCCTAGATTCCCGAAGAACTCGAGATTCTCTTTCCTCGTGCTATGGGTCCACCCACTCTCGAGCCTGTCTGGGTCCCAAAAGAGTATCAACATGCTCCGTGTGCCCCACCTGCCAATGGTCCGCTACCAGCTCAACTCCCTATTCCAAACCTTGCCCGACTAAGGGTTAATATGCCATTACCCCTGGATCCCAAAGAGGAGGAACTGAACACGATTAAGGAAGACCTCAAAATAATATCAAAGAAGTTTGACCAAGTTAAGATAGTTGGGAACTACATGGACTATGCCCATATGTCTCCTTATCCCAAAGCTAGACTGTTAGAGAAGTTTAAGATCCAGACATCAAGAAATTCTAGGGAAGCAGACCCCCAATTATTCACCGAGCCATGACCCTCCTTGGTGCCTCCAAAGAGATAATGGCCTAGATGTTTCCCTAGACCTTAAAAGAAAATTTCCCTTCGGTGGTTTCTGTCTCTCGAAGAATCCAAAATTCGTAATTGAGAGGATGTCACCCAAGAATTCATGTCTTAGTATAAGTATAATGAGGAGCTAGAGGTTACTCATCAAGATCTAGAGCTTCTTAAGACAAGCCCTGGGGAAACATTCAGTAGCTTCATAGGAAGGTTTAGAGAGAAAGCTACTACCATGACCAACAGACCCTCTGAGGAGGAACAAGTCAGTATTGTGAAGAAGAACTTCTTGCCTTATATCCGAGTATCCATGGGAGGACAGTATTACCCACACTTTCGAGCCCTTTTAGAAGCTAGAGTAGAAATTAAAGAAGGCATTACCAAAGTGTAATCTGAACTAAATAAAGTGAATGGATAGTTCACATCTCAAAACTATGAGAAGCCTGTCACTGCTACAATCTCAACCATCAATGATATTTCCCAACCTGCTATATTTTGGGTACTCAAAAGTCGCCATAAATCCTACCAAGAAATAGTACACCGAGCTCCATGATCCCCTGTCCAAAGTCTACCAAACCTTCTTAAATCGAAAATCCAATCCCTAAAAACTTCAAACCCGATGCCTATTATGATTTCCACCAATCTGCAGGTCATACCACCGACCAAAGCTTTCACCTTAAAAATGTGATGCAAGGCCTAATGGATCAGTGTATCATCGCCCCACCAGCTAATCCTAAACTAAATACCACTTATAACCCACTTTTTATCACATACAAATGCCATATTTCTAGAATGTGATCCAAAATTTGACCCATCTACTCAAATCGTGCCCAGCAAGGTACCCATCATCCCTATAATCTCACCCAAACTACTCAAGGTTTATCCATATTTTCTCCTACGCCTTAAATTCTTCATTAATTAAGCTTTTTCACTCCTTACAAGGGCCTGCATCACCGATCGCACCCGATTTTAGGGGGAGACATGGAGTAACCAGTTGTGTTGAACCAACTCCTAGAGTTTGGGCTAAAATTGCCCACCAAGATGATTATCGATTATCAAAAATTAAGTGGCATGTTCATGGAAGCCCGAAAGTGGGCTTGGGAATCAGATGAATGGATGGTACCTATTAAATAAGTTAGTCTAGATAATATGGTACAGATCATGACCAATACATTTCAACAGAAAAATGAAATTTACAGTATTTTTGAGTTGCTCACCACTTTGAAGCTTCAGGGATGGTTTGTCCCTTCACTCCTACACCTCACCACTAAGTGGGAAGATTAATACGATGAATTTGTTGAAGTCATCGAGTATATTAATAACTCTTGGTAAGAAAAAATAGTCTCCATCGGATGAGGGGTAATTTTGACAGCTTAAATGATTAACCAAGTCAAGAAGAAGTTAGTCCACTAGCCAACCTGTACAGAATGTTATCCTCCAAAAATTTATTGAGAGAAATTAATAAGGTGGCCACTCATCCCGACGTAAATGAAGCCACATGATTCTTATTCTTCCTCGCCTCAGTGAACCACATGACTAGGTCAGGGAGACACTACAAAGATCTTATTCCTCATGCAACTAAAACAAATAAAGGAAAGGGAGTTGACAAATTACTTCCCATGCTAGAAATTACCATCGAAGAATGAAAAGTCCTTGATCAGCTCAAGAAAACCTAAGCCAATATCACCTTATGAGGGCTTTTCATGTCCTCTCAGTTACTTTGAAATTCCTTGTCAAAGCTCCTCATCGAACCCACGGTCCTTCCTTCCACTACTCCCAAAGAAGCTATAAATATTGTTGGGTCCTTGAGCTCTTATAGACTGCTTTCCATTTTTTAAGAGGAGATACCATAGTTAGGCCCTGATCACAGTTATACCCTCAACATCTCCATTGAAGTCTTGGGAAAGACAGTCCAACTATCACTTGTCGATAATGGATCTGCCCTCAATGTTTTCCTCTCAGAACCTTCAACTGTTTGGGACTTAAACTCGGTGATTTCACTCCCACTTCCACCGTCATGCATTCTTATGACAACACCTGCCGAGAAGTAATGGGGTCCATAAAACTCACACTAGAGGTTGGCCCTATCAATCCTGTCATCAAGTTCAAAGTCATTGACATAACTGCATGCTTAATTTTTCTCCTTGGTCGTCCTTAGCTCCACAGCATCCGAGGAGTATCATTTTTTCTTCATCAGAAACTGAAGTTCTTTACCAAAGGTCAGGATCACCATTTAGGGGGGGGGGGGATGATAGTACAGATAATACTAGCAATCCAGTATTGGAAATCCATCATGGGATGAATGACATGTTCCTCTCTGATTTCAAAATTAATCCACTCCCACTCCCAGTAAAAGATAATTTCAAAGATTGAGTATGTTCGGAACATAACCCTCATGGAAACATCAATGTGATTCAGATGTTTAAGAACACGCACGTCATGCCCGGAATGGGGCTAGGGTGATGCCAGCAAGGGATCCTTAAGCCTATTGTCCTGAAGGAGTCCTTCCCCCATATGGCTTACGTGACCTTCCCTGAACCGTGGTACAACCATATTGATAAGAAGATGAAGCCATGGCTTGAAACCTTGTTTCAAGACAGTAACACTTGGGGTGAAGACTACAAACATGAAGTGAAACCTCTCTCCAAGAAAGTCGTGACAATTACTTAGGACTCTAAGGAAAGTGATTTCGAAAATTCATTCGACCTGTAAACACTGGGGCTGAGTCTCTATATGATCTTCTCAAGTGCTGCATCGTCAGACCTATCCACTCAAGTCAAAGCTGCTGACATGCCTCTCCTCAATTGGAATGCCATACCAGTCTAACTTGCTTGGATTCAACCTAACCTTGTTATTTACCCTATCAAAGTCTCTTCACTTGATGTTGTTTTTTCTTTTCCAGATAACAATGTAACTAAGACCTCTTCTGATGAGGTTTTCGATGTTATTTTTCTCGAAAATGAAATAAACAAGGATTTTGAGTATCTTGTTGTGCCTTACATTAATTGTCTTGATTATAACCAAACCTTTCATTATGATAATTTTACAAATGAATAATTCTTAATTGATCTTAATAAGGAAAATAACAAACAACATAACTGCTTTTAAATTAATGATGATGAGATTGTTATTATTAACCTCGGTTCTAGTAGTCATCAGCGCCAGATTAGGTTAGGGACCACCCTTGATGAGCATGAGCATGCGTTATTTGAAGAACTACTGAAGGAATTTGTAGATGTCTTTGCATGGTCCTACGATGACATGCCCGACATTGACTTGAAAATAGCTCAGTATCAGATCCCGACATTCCCAGAATGCATGCCGATCAAATAAAAACTAAGGAAGCTCTGTAATGAATGGTCACTCAAAGTTAAAGAGGAAGTGGTCAAGCAATTCAATGTGGGTTTCATTCGCGTAGTCGAATAACCAACATGGATCACCAATATCATCCCCATGCTCAATCTAGGATAAAAACTCCGTATGTGCATTGACTATCGGGATTCGAATAAAGCATCCCCAAAAGACGATTACTCGTTACCCAGTATCAACATGATTGTGGACAACACAGCTAGCTATGCCCTCGAACCGTTGATGGATTCATCGGATATAATGAGATTAAGATGCATCCTGACCTGTAATACCCCGTAATTTTATGACTTTTAAATTGAGAATAATTAAAAGTTATTAGGCTAAATTATTGTGGATTAATTGGAATTAATTAATTAATTAATTGGGATTAATCCGAATTGAATATTACTTTTGATAAGAGTAATATATTATTGAATATAACTTCGTGATATATAAGTAATATGTCAATATGATAATTATGAATATTGTCGTGAGATATAAATATGGTAATTATAGAACTTAAGTCGGGACGCGCTTATGAGTCGTGTCGGGAATAAAGTTGGGTAATAAAATATAAATTAATTAAATATCATTCGAATGATCATTTCGAGTGCGCCGTTGAGTTCGGAAGGGTCGAAATAGGCAGAAAAGTATACCAGGGTGATTGATTTGGGTCTCGGGTCAATTGGAAGATGAAAGGACATCCCGAATGAGCATTTTAGTCATTTGGCTTGGGAGATGAATAGTATCCACGTTTTTTGTCTTTTAGCTAGACTTGTAGACTTGTTAAATAAGTGGGTTTACACTCTACGTAAGGTTCACTTCATCTATTTTCATTTGTGAGTTCTTTGAGAGAAAGTGAAGAGACTTTGAGAGAAAAGAAAGGCACCTTGTGGAGAGGATGAGTTGCCTCGAAGAAGTAGAGTCATATTGGGCAATCAAAGAGGAAAACCACCACAAAACACCATCTCTACACCTTGCACCACCACCGGAGGGTCCCCAAAAAGTCGCCAAAAAAAGGAAAGAGGAGGTTCTAACATTATTTTCTCCAACGGTTCAGACCTACACTAAGAGGCAAGTGATTCTTGCTCTATTTCGGTGTTTATAATATCCATGTTAGAATAGCATTTTCTTTGGGATTATGTACTTATGAATTTGGTATTAAAATGATTAACAAATCTTTTTTAATGGATATGAAAATTCATGTGGTTGATTATTCACATGTAGAGGTTATGAACATGATGAACTTGCTAGGATGAACATGTAGAAAAAATATATGTTTATGGAAAAAATGGAAAATGATGATAGGTATTTCAAGTAGATGAATCCTACTCATGATTGAATATGAAATTTGATGATTTAGATAAGGAATCATAATTCTAAATTCTGGGTTTTTTTAGATGTATAAAAATGGATAATTTAGATGAATCAAATTTTGAGGGTTAATTGGGTTTGATGTTAATTCTCATATAAACTGGGTGATTTAGATATTTTTCCTTGTATTTTAATTACCCATAATCATGTAGAAATGACGTTGAGATATTTGGGATTCGTTAGAATATATTTCATGTGAGTTTGGGTGAAAGAAAATGGATAAAACGCATTAAAAATTGTTGAAAAATGATGAACATTGTGTGATAATTTTAGGACTGTTTTAAGAGGAAATTGGCAGTGTGCACGCGATTTTATGTATGATATCACGTTCTGCACAACTTTCCAGTTTTAAATTGTTTCAAAATCGGAGCAGAAAAGCCACAAATTGTAATTTTATATTTCTGGGCATAATGTAGCTTTTTTAAAAAAAGAAAAAAAAAGTTTGGAAAATGGTAATTTGGCCCATGGTGAGATTTAATTGATTTTGGTACATTAACAAGGAACGGGGGACTTGGGTTAATGTTGGAAATTATTTGGATTTGAGGATTAAAATTATGTGAGAGATATCTACATAATTATATTACGATTTAGAGGAGAATAATCGTTATATCAAGTACGGGTAATATTGATGATATATTTACGGGTACTTGGATCGGATAAAATATTATGTGAGTGATAACTACATAATAAAATATACGAAGATAATAGTGATTAACAAGTACGGGTGCTATTCGAGAAATACGATGGGTACTTGGGATAGGATGAATTCCTAATATGATATAGATCCTGTGAGTACCTAATACTAAATAGGTAGATGATAATGCCTATTTGATTGATTGATGATTATGTGTATGACATACCTAGCTTACTTGCTATCAAGGGAGGTCCGCGCGTGAGGGCAGTCACATCCTGATAAGCATATATAGGGGATCTTTGATGTGTTGCTCGAGAACATAGGACTTAGGTCGATTACCATTGGTGAGAACAAAGGTATATAACGGTCATTTGGGTGCGTAGGTATGTGCATAGCGTAAAGGCTTAGGGCTATGTTCGCCTCCATTATTTGTGATTTGATATTTGTGGTTCGAGGGATCTTTATCGAACCTATATAACCCCATATAGTGACGAGATGTATTTGGACATGATAGCAGAGTAATTCAGCACCGCAACTGTGTCTCGGGGTACAGTATTGTGTGATATATATATATATATATGATGATATCTATTGTGTGACTAAAGTAGAATTGAAAGATAATGATATCTGGAATTAATTAATTATGAGAACACTTAATTTAATTGAAATAATAAGGGGATCCATGTTGAATCTAAATGGATACATATGATATATTGCATGTAGTACGAGAGTAATACGTGGGAACAAATTGGGCTATGGTTAGTGGATACACTGGGATGAACTAGTTAGCATGAGTCTGTAACTAGTATGGTTTAAAGGTATGATAGGCGTGCACTCTCGATGAGAGGTGAGAATTTCAAGAGAGAGTCCGATAAGCTAACATGTATATAATAACTGTTGAATCTAGCATTTACACTTGTTGTTTTTAAAACTGTTTTCACTTCGGGCTCTGACCCGTTTACTTGCACATTCTCCTCTCTCTCTCTCTCTCTCTCTCTCTCTCTCTCTCTCTCTCTCTCTATATATATATATATATATATATATATATATATATATATATATATATATATATATATATGGTGTCCATCCACAGGGATGCCTGCCATAGAGGATTGGGTTTATTGACGTTGTTATGGATGCTATGGAGTTGTGGACATTGTTTAGACGATTTCGTTCTCGTTGATTCATACTCTGTAGTGACCTTTCATAGTAGAGCATGTCGCTCAAGAGGATTTAAGTATTTCCATTCTATCCTAGTCAGTTAATATATTATGTCAATTTTCGTTACATTTGGTTCTATTGGAGTTTTTGTATTGTGACATTTGAACTAAAGAGTTTTATTCCAGTTGCATTTAATTCAGTTTTGATATTACTCAGTTGTTATTCATTGTGTGAATGGATTGTGTTAAATGGTTTATGTTTTAAAAATGGAACTTCTAATTGAGTTAAAATTGGAAAGTTTTTAACACCTCTTTACTTAAGTATTAGGTGATTATGTTTTCGATAGTGATGCTAAGGATGGTCCAATTGTATATTCTGTTTTAATTTGGTATGGAATGGTCACCCGGTATTTAATTAAGCGGGATGTTACAGGTAGTATTAGAGCACCAGGTTCTAGAGTCTTTTAGTATCTGAATGGTTTATTATGCTTTCTGCTTAGCATCCTTTGATATAGATCCCTATCATTAGGACTGTTGCATTCTTATTTATGCATATACGTTCTTCAACTATTCTGTGATATTGAATACTGATGGACAATTTTTTCTCTCATTCTGAATTCCTCCTCGACGTGCACCTCAGTTCGCCCCAGCTCAGGGTACAATGAATGCTGCAGAGGTTGCTGCCATAGTTGCTTAGGCAGTCAACGCAGCTTTAGTTGTTGTTCAATAGGCACTAGCACTGGCACCAGCTATGCCACCCAAACAAGGACAGGCATTTCTTACTGCTTGGGAACGTGTTATGGATGCTTTTTAGAAGGCGCATCCACTTGAGTTTCAGGGAGGTTCTGATGTCATGACTGCTAGCCCATGGAAGAAGGACATCCACAGACACTTGGGAATGTTTGAATGCACGGAGGTTCAGCGTCAGATACTAGCTTCATTTAAGCTAGTCGAAGCAGCTTCATTTAAGGAGAGAGACACGATGACTATCCAGGACTTCTGGGTGCAGTTCGATTGCAAGTACTTTCCCTTCGCCGTTCAGACAGAGATGAGGAATAAACTACTTGGCCTGACCCAAGAGGGGAGGACAGTAGCGGATTATGAGGAGGAGTTTAGTAGGCTGACTAATTTAGTGCTAGGAGAGGTACCTAATGAAGAAAAGAGAATTCAGATGTTCACTGATGGCCTGAACTCGAAGATTCGCCAGCACTTATTGGGCAATCTTTCACTACATACTTATGCAGATGTTCTAAATGTTGTGATGCTTCACTGCCAGGATAACCGCCTACATGGATGGTAAGGGTGGTAAGAGGGGTTTAAAGTCTGGCTAGCAAGGCAGGACTGGTGCAGGTAATTCCAGTGGGACACAGTCAGGTCAGAGTCAGCAGCATCAGAGTGAGCAGGGCTCCCAGTCTGGGGACTATGCTAAGCGATTACGATCCAAAGGATTTTAATATGGGCATGGAGGTAATAGACAGGGGCATTAGGTCCAGCAAGGCCAAGGGAGGGGTGATAACGGCCAGTAGGGTCGTGGTTCGCAGGGACATAATGGGGAAAGTTTACTGGCAAGTGTTTCGTGTGTGGCAAGACTGGCTACAAACGACAGGATTGCCCTGATAAGGGCAAATTACCTCAGCAGCAGGGTGTTCAGAGGCCAGTTCTTCCATCAGTCGCTCTCTCAGCACCAGCTCAGGTGCCAGTTTCCCTTCTAGCATCTCCAGCACAGCAGGGTCAGTATGGACGTGTATATAACGTCCATTAAACAGCGGTTCAGCAGCCAATGCCCATGATTGAGGGTATGTTTTCTATCTATGGGGCTATGGGGCGCATTTTGTTTGACACGAGGGCCTCACATTCATTTGTATCCACTAGATTTTCATGGGATGCAGGGTTATTAGATATAGCGGATAACACTATTACATATGTAGACTCGTCATTGGGTAGTGGTACACCTATATTCTTTATATGACGTAGAGTGAGTATAGTGATTGGGAGTCTGATTTTGCGAGCTGATTTACTTGTTCTGGACATGTCCGAGTATGATGTGATTATCGGCATGAATTGGCCCGTTGTATATAGGGCCATGATTGATTGTTATAGCCGGTGTATTGTTTTTTCTATCCCAGGACATGAGATGTTCCTAGTAGTAATGCCTCGTTCGGAGGGAGGATCGTCTACACATTTATACTATATAGAGGAGGAGACCTCTACGGGAGTTGTGTTCTCCCCTGATTTGATACCAGTAGTTTGTGAGTTTACGGATGTATTTTAGGAGATACTGGGGTTAGATCCCAGCATGGAGATTGAGTTTGTGATAGATTTAGCATTGGGTACTCGGCCTATTGCTCGTGCACCGTACCGTATAGCTCCGGCAGAGATGAGGGAGCTCAAGGATTAAATAGAGAAGTTATTGGATCAGGGGTTTATCCGCAGGAGTATGTCGCCTTGGGGATCCCCTGTGCTATTTGTAAAGAAGCGAGATGGTTCTTTATGGTTGTGCATGGATTATCGGGAGCTTAACAAAGTCACGATATGAATAACTATCCGTTGCCTAGAATCGATGACTTGTTTTATCAGCTGGAGGATCAGTCTACTTATCATATATAGACTTGAGATCTGGGTATCATCAGCTGCATATCAGGGAGCGGGATGTTTCTAAGACTGCTTTCTTAAACAGATATGGATCGTATGAGTTCGAGTATACCATTTGGTCTAACTAATGCATCGGCAGTATTTATGGACTTGATGAACATAGTATTCAAAGAGTTCTTGGATCAGTTTGTCATTGTCTTTATAAATGACATTCAGGTTTATTCTCAGACTGAGGATGAGCATGCCAAGCATTTATGACGGGTCCTACAGACACTACGTGAGCATCAGTTGTATGAAAAATATGAGAAGTGTGGATTTTGGCTTCGGGAAGTTCAGTATCTAGGACATATTATGTCTGATATGGGGATATCTGTGGATCCTAGCAAGGTATCAGCGGTGAGGGAGTGGGGACAGCCCATGACACCGACAGAGGTGCGAAGTTTCTTGGGATTAGTCGGGTATTATCATCATTTTATTCGGGGTTTCTCAAAGATAGCGGATCCGTTGACAAATCTAACCCGTAAGGGCATACCATTTATATGGGATGATGCGAGTCAGTTGGCATTCGATGAGCTAAAAGATAAGTTGACTTCAACACTAGTACTAGCACTACCCAGTCCAGGAGAGGAGTACTTAGTTTATACTGACACATTATTACAGGGTCTTGGTGGTGTATTACAGCAAGAAGAGAAGGCTATAGCTTATGCCTCTATAAAGCTTAAGCCTCGTGAGAAGAATTACCCCAACCACAACTTGGAGCTAGCAGTAGTCATATTCGCTCTTTGGATATGGAGATATTATTTGTTAGGGGAGAAGTTTCGCCTGTTCACGGATCATAAGTCACTGCAGTATTTGTTCACTCAGCGGGAGTTAAACATGCGTTAGCGCAGGTGGCTTGAGTTCGTGAAGGATTATCAGTTTAAGATACATTACCAACAGGGGAAGGTTAACGTGGTAGCAGATGCATCGAGCCGAAGCCCGGTAGGTCAGTCGGTCGCGGTGTGGAAGGAAAAATGGAAGGAACTGGTACATCATGATGCAGTTGCCCGATCTTTTATGTCAGTTATAACTGTTACACCTTAGATTGTGACGAGGGTGGTTCAGGCACAGGCAGCAGATCCGTTTTGTCAGGAGAAAATTCGATAACTTTTAGTCGGGGGAGCAGAGTCTTACTCATTGAGTTCTGATGGGGGCTTCCGCTTCAATGATAGGTTGATTGTTCCAAAGGGTGTGTATTTGTGACATGTAGTGATGATGGAGTGGCACAGATCCATATTTGTGGTACATCCCGGTGGGTATAAGATGTACCAAGATATGCGGCGGTAGTATTGGTAGACAAGGATGAAGAGGGAAATTTCTGAGTTTGTCTCTAAGTGTGCCACTTGTCAGTTAGTGAAAGTGGATCATTAGAAGCCTGTTGGGTTTCTTCATGTGGAAATGGGAGGGCATTTCCATGGACTTCATCATAGGGTTACCTACTTCTCAGAGAGGTCACGATTCCATATGGGTGATTGTGGATCGGTTGACTAAGGTAGCTCACTTTTTTCCAGTTCGAACTGATTACTCTACAGGACAGTACGCCCAGATTTTTACAGTCGAGATAATGAGGTTACATGGGGTACCGCTTAATATTGTGTCCGATTGGGACAAGTCCTTTGTATCCCAATTTTGGGAGAGTTTTCATAAGTCCATAGGTACTGAGGTTCGATTAAGTACGACCTATCACCCACAGACAGATGGGCAGACGGAGTGTACTAACCAGATGTTGGAGGATATATTACACAGGTGTATCCTGGATTTTGGGGGAGGTTAGGAGCAATACCTTCCATTAGTGGAGTTCGCGTATAATAACTCCTATCAGTTGACCATCGATATGGCTCCATTTAAGGCACTGTATGGTAGGCCTTATCGTTCTCATGCATGTTGTTAGAGGTGGGGGACAATAAGCTACTTGGGCCAGAGGTGATACAGAATACGTCTACTAGGATTGAGATGATTCGTAGTCGTATTCGGGTAGCTCTAGACAGACAGAAAAGCTATGCCGATGCGAAATAATTTTTTCGGGAGTTCAGTGTGGGAGACCAAGTATTGTTATGGGTATATCCTATGAAAGGAATAATGATATTTAGGAAGAAAGGGAAATTGGCGCCACAATACGTGGGAATAAAGGGAAACCGGCGTCACAATACGTTAGACCATTTCCTATTATTGAGAGGGTTGGACCGGTTGCTTATAGATTGGGGTTGCCGGAGCACTTGCATAGGATTTATGATATGTTCCATAATTCTTCGCTGAGGAGATATCTCCAATATGAGTTGGCTTACACTCATGTAGCGTTGGAGGAGATTGATTTACAGCCTGATAGCTCGTATGAGGAGATACCGATAGCGATCTTGGACCATAGAGAGAGGCGGTTGAGATTGAAAGTACTTCCGTTGGTGTGTGTCCAATAGGAGCACCATAACATTTAGGAGTTTACTTGGGAGCGCGAGGATGAGATGCGCGATAGATACTCGGAGTTATTCGTACCATGTATGCTTTATTTTTCGAATTTCGAGATGAAATTCCGTTATAAGGGGGAAGTATGTAAAACCCCGTAATTTTATGACTTTTAAATTGAGAATAATTAAAAGTTAATGGGCCAAATTATTGTGGATCAATTGGAATTAATTAATTAATTAATTAATTGGGATTAGTCCGGATAGAATATTACTGCTGATAAGAGTAATATATTATTGAATATTACTTAGTGATATATAAGTAATATGTGAATATGATGATTACGAATATTGTCGTGAGATACAAATACGACAATTATAGAACTTAAGTCGGGTCGCGCTTATGAGTCGTGTCGGGATTAAAGTTGGGTAATAAAATGTAAATTAATTAAATATCATTCAAATGATCATTTCGAGTGCGCCGTTGAGTTCGAAAGGGTCGAAATAGGCAGAAAAGTATATCCGGGTGTTTGATTTGGGGCTCGGGTCAATTGGAAGATGAAAGGACACCATGAAGGAGCATTTTAGTCATTTATCTTGGGAGATGAATAGTATCCACATTTTTTATCTTTTTGTTAGCCTTGGAGACTTGTTAAATAAGTGGGTTTACACTCTACGTAGGGTTCATTTTATCTATTTTCATTTGTGAGTTCTTTGAGAGAAAGTGAAGAGACTTTGAGAGAAAAGAAAAGTCACTTTGTGGAGAGGAAGAGTTGCCTTGAAGAAGAAGAAGAAGAAGAAGAAGAAGAAGAAGAAGAAGAAGAAGAAGAAGAAGAAGAAGAAGAAGAGTCATATTGGGCAATCAAAGGGGACAACCACCACAAACCACCATCTCTACACCTTGCACCACCACCAGAGAGTCGCCGAAAGTTGCCGAAAAAAGGAAAGAGGATGTTCAAACATTATGTTCTCCAAAGGTTCAGACCTACACTAAGAGGCAAGTGATTCTTGCTCTATTTCAATGTTTATAATATCCATGTTAGAATAGGATTTTCTTTGGGATTATGTACTTATGAATATGGGATTAAAATGATTGATAAATCTTGTTTAATGGATATGAAAATTCATGTAGTTGATTATTCACATGTAGAGGTTATGAACATGATGAACTTGTTAGGATGAACATGTAGAAAAAATATATGTTTATGGAGAAAATGAAAAATGATGATAGGTATTGCATGTAGATAAATCCTCCTCGTGATTGAATATGTAATTTGATGATTTAGAGAAGGAATCATAATTCTAAATTCTGGATTTTTTAGGTGTATAAAAATGGAGAATTTAGATTAATGAAATTTTAAGGGTTAATTGGGTTTGATGTTAATTCTCATATAAACTTGGTGATTTAGATATTTTTCCTTATATTTTAATTACCCATAATCATGTAGAAATTATGTTGAGATATTTGGGATTCGTTAGAATATATTTCATGTGAGTTTGGGTGAAAGAAAATGGATAAAACGCATTAAAATTGTTGAAAAATGATGAACATTGTGTGATAATTTTAGGATTGTTTTAAGAGGAAATTATCAGTGTGGACGCGAGTTTATGTATAAAATCATGTTCTTCACAACTTTGCAATTTTAAGTTTTCCCAAAATCGGAGCAAAAAAGCCTCAAATTGTAATTTTATATTTCTGGGCAGAATATACCTTTTAAAAAAAAGAAAAAAAAAGTTTGGAAAATAGTAATTTGGCCCATGGTAAAATTTTATTAATTTTGGTACATTAACAAGGAGCGAGGGACTTGGGTTAATGTTGGAAAATTATTTGGATTTGAGGATTAAAATTATGTGAGAGATATCTACATAATTATATTTCGATTTAGAGGAAAATAATCGTTATATCAAGTACGAGTAACATTAAAGATATATTTACGGGTACTTGGGTCTGATAAAATATTATGTGAGTGATAACTACATAATAAAATATACGATGATAATATTGATTAACAAGTACGAGTGGTATTCGAGAAATACGATGGGTACTTGGGATAGGATGAATTCATAATATGATATAGGTCGTGTGAGTACCTAATACTAAATAGGTAGATGATGATGCTTATTTGATTTATTGATGATTATGTGTATGACATACCTAGCTTACTTGCTATCGGGGGAGATCCGCGCATGAGGGCAGTCACATTCTGATGAGCCTATATAGGGGATCTTTGACTTGTCGCTCGAGAACATAGGACTTAGGTCGATTACCATTGGTGAGAACAATGGTATGGAACGGTCATTTGGGTGCATAGGTATGTGCGTAGCCCAAAGGCTTAGGACTACGTTCGCCTCCATTATTTGTGATTTGATATTTGTGGTTCAAGGGATCTTTACCGAACCTATAGTCCCCCATACAGTGACGAGATATATTGGGACATGATAGCAGAGTAATTCAGCACCGCAGCTGTATCTCGGGGTGTAGTATTGTATATATCTATAATAGAGTGAATGTATATATATACATATGATGATATCTACTGTGTGACTAGCGTAGAATTAAAAGATAATGATATCTGGAATTAATTAAGTATGAGAACACTTAATTGAATTGAAATAATAAGGGGCTTATCCATGTTGAATCTAAATGGATACATATGATATTATTACATGTATTACGAGAGTAATACGTGGGAACGAATTGGGCTATAGTTAGTGGATACACTGGGATGAACTAGTTAGCATGAGTCTGTAACTAGTATGGTTTAGAGGCACGATAAGCGTGCACTCTGGATGAAAGGTGAGAATTTCAAGAGAGAGTCCGATAAGCTAACATGTATATAATAACTGCTGAATCTAGTATTTATTCACTTGTTGTTTTTAAAACTTTTTTCACTTCGGGCTCTGACCCGTTTACTTGCACATTCTCTTCTCTCTCTTCTATCCTCTCTCTCTCTCTCTCTCTCTCTCTCTCTCTCTCTCTCTCTCTCTCTCTCTATATATATATATATATATATATATATATATATATATATATATATATATATATATATATATATATATATATATATATATCAGGTGTCCAGCCACAGGGACGCCAGCCATAGAGGATTGAGTTTATTGACGTTACTATGGATGCTATGGAGTTGTGGATATTGCTTAGACGATTTCGTTCTCGTTGATTCATACTCTGTAGTGAGCTTTCATATTAGAGCATGTCGCTTAAGAGGATTTAAGTATTTCCATTATATCCCAGTCAGTTAATGTATTATGTCAGTTTTCGTTACATTTGGTTTTCTTGAAGTTTTTGTATTGTGACATTTAAACTCGAGAGTTTTATTCCAGTTGCATTTAATTCAGTTTTGATATTACTCAGTTGTTATTCATTGTGTGAATGGATTGTGTTAAATGGTTTGTGTTTTAAAAATAGAACTTGTAATTAAGTTAAAATTGGAAAGTTTTTAACACCTTTTTAATTAAGTATTAGGTGATTATGTTTTCGACAGTGATGCTACGGATGATCCAACTGTATATTTTGTTTTAATTTGGTATAGGACTGATCACACGGTATTTAACTAAGGGGGTGTTACAGGTGGTATCAGAGTATCAGGTTCTAGAGTCTTTTAGGATCTGAACGGTTTATTATGCTTACTGCTTAGCGTCATTTGATGTAGATCCCTATCATTAGGACTGTTGCATTGTTATTTATGCATATACGTTCTTCAGCTATTTTGTGATATTGAATACTGGTGGAAATTTTTTTCTATCATTCTAGATGCCTCCTCGACGTGTACCTCAGCCCACCCCAGCTCAGGGTACAATGAATGCTGCAGAGGTTGCTGCCATAGTTGCTCAGGCAGTCCCTGCCAAACTAAAAGCCATACTTTAGATGCCACCACCACGGATAGAGAAGGAATTCAAAGGATTCCTTGGTAAACTACAGTACATTAGTCGGTTCATTAGCTAACTTACTTCTATCTACGAACCCATTTTCAAATATCTCCGAAAGGATTCAACTGAAGTCTGGAATGAGGCTTGGTAAGAAGCCTTTTACCAAATGAAGCGATACGTCACTCGACCTCCGATGATTATGCCTCTCTAGCCAGGTCTCCTCCTCCTCCAATACTTGACCGTCATAGATACTACAACAGGGGCTTTAATATCCCAATACATTGAAGAATATCGTAAGGAAACAGTTATTTATTATGCCAGTCATAAATTGGCCAAGTACGAAGTAAACTACACTACTTTGGAAAAACTGTGTGTCTCCCTGGTCTAAGTTACACGGAAGTTATGGCATTGCATGCTTTCCTTCCCCACAAAACTAGTATCTCGTATGGATCCCATCAAATTTCTGCTAAAAAACGCTCTTTCCAGCGTAATAGCCTATTAGCTGATGTTACTAATCGAGTTCAATATTATGTATGTCACGTAGAAAGCTATGAAAAGGAGATCCATCTCTGACTACTTTAATGATTACCCTAAGGAAGGAATCGATGTGTAGCTCTCTGAATTCCCAAATAAAATATTCTCTGCACCTCATAAGAGAACCTTAGATAGCACATATTCTACGATGGTGCTGCCAATACGAAAGGATACAACATTGAGATATTCCTAATCGCCCCTGATGATTATCACACCCTTATTGCCATCAAACTAGATTTCCCTTTCACCAATAACATGACTGAGTACGAGGCATGCACTGTAGGCGTCAAAATTGCCCTCAGGAAAGGAATCCGGCACATAAACATCTACGAAGACTCTACCCTCATCATCGGCCAAATCCTTAGTAAATGGAAAGTCAAAGACGAAAAACTCCTTCCCTTCCATGCCCACCTTAAAGAACTAGTCTCCCAGTACGAAAACGTCACCTTCCATTACCTACCTCATGCAAAGAATAACATAGCTAACTCCCTTGCTACTTGGCCTCTATGATCGACTTACCTGAGGGAATAATAATGGCCCCTTTCCTGGTTGAGAAACAAGCTAAGCCCACCCACTGCTACCATATTGATCTCATCACTAAGGAAGATTCTGATACGGTCGGGTTATGGTACTATGACATTTAGTGCCTCCTCAAACATGGTAGGTATCCTCAAGATGCAGATAATAAAGACCATGCGACTCTTCACAAATTGGTTACCCAATATACCATCTGTGACAAAGCACTTTTTAAGAGAAACTTCGATGGAACTCATTTGCACTGCATAGCAAGGGCTGATGTTGAAGAAATGATGCAGAAGATCCATAGTGGGGAATTCAGGCCCCATATGAAAGGTTATATACTTGCTAAGAAAATTATTCATATTGGATACTATTGGACCACAATGGTTCAAAATTGCACAAACTGCCTACGTTCGAAGATGCCTCAAATGGTAGCAGTTTTCCAATCTCTAACACTTACCTCCTCGAAAATAATACAACATGACCTCTCCCTGGCATTTCTCTACTTGGAATATTGACAGCATAGCGAAGGTCACTCCCAAAGCTTCAAATAGTCATGAATTCATCCTGGTCGCCATTGATTACTCACCAAATGGGTCGAAGCTGAATCATATGCAATACTGAATGAAAAGAAACTGGCCAAATTTATCAAAAAGAACATTATCTGTCGATACGGAGTTCCACATGAGTTAGTGTTAGATAATGGACTCCATTTTGAAGTCAAGGTCACAGAACTAGTTGATGAGTACGGGATTTAGAGACACAAATCTTCTCCCTACTAACCACAAACTAATGGTGTTGTTGAAGCCGCCAATAAAAGTCTCAAAACCACCATCAGCAAAATGACTGAGAGTTCAACGATTGGGCCAATCGGATCCCTTACACCCTCTGGGGCTACTGAACTTCAATTAGAACGCCTATTAGGGTAACCCCTAATTCTCTAGTATACGGTATGGAAGAAGTCCAACCCATTAAGCTAAAAATACCTTCCATGTGCATTATGTTCTAAAACAAAGTTAGTTAAGAAGAATGGCATCAGAGTCGCTTTGTCGAACTGTCAATCTTGGAAGAAAAGAGACTTAGGGCTCTATACCATATACAGGCGTACCATCGCCAAATAGCGCAATCATTAAACCAAAACTTCAAGGATAGCAGTGTCCAGGAAGGTGACCTTGCCCTCAAAGAAATCATAAAACACATCTGGGACCCCAGATGGAAATTCAAACTGAATTGGAGTGACCCCTACATTGTAAAGAAAATTCTTTCAGGAGGTGCCGCTATGCTCACAGACCTCAACAGAGAAGAGATAGTGCGTCAAGTTAACTTGGACCGCCTCAATAAATTTTGCCCTTAATCCAAAATCTTGGTGCGCTACAGCTATTCTCATCCCCCTACTATTATAAAATAAATTCTTCATTTCCCCCTACCCAGAACTAAATGGGACTCATAAAAATTTTCTAAACCCCTAGAGGTATGTAGGCAACCCATATACCATACATCGGCACACTCCTCTTCGTTTTTCACAAAATGTTATTTTTTTCTAACCTTCGAGAACGACAATCCATCTTATCATTTACATGAATAAAAGGATTATGTATGCCTTAGAGATTGGTATAGATAATTCAAATGCAAAACTCATCAACAGGCACAATAAAATATTTTCAAAATCCTTTTTTATTTCTGATTAAGGAATACGTCGTTGTTTCTGAAGTATTAGTGAAGGGAGTCAAATAAAACACGCCCTTCCACGACTAAACCATCTTAAACAAACTAAATATTTACGAAGCTTCACAAAAATTATTACAAACCCCAAAAACAAAAACACAAAAGTTACCCTAGCTTTATAGATTAACCTAAGCTTCATAAACATTGCCTTTAATTGCTCTATGTCCCCGCTTCATCATCATTCTCGGCCCCCGAAGGTTCTCAAGTCTCCCACTCCTAGTTAACACTTCGTATGAACTCCATAAATTGGTACTCCCTGACAAGCCTGGATAATACCACAACACCTTTCTCCGTGGTATCAAAAATAAGGAGCCACCTTTAACGAGTGTCTTCCTCCATGATCTTCTCCACTAACCGCTTCCATAACCATTTCATGTAGACCCAGACATATGCTAAAATCCCCTCTTACAGACTGTGACGGACGGGTAGATGGCCGGTGACAATCCTGCAAAGAGACAAACACCATACACAACGATTCAGTCAGGTCCTCCATAGAAAAGAAGTTCGTTATGCAAGGAGGCACAATTTTTTCCCATTAGACTTAATGTAAAAGTCGCAAGGGGAAATAAAAGGAAATCTGACGAAGGCTAACCAACCGCACATACTAGTACTCTTCAAGCTGTAAAATAAGTGGAAAGTCTCCCCCACCATGGCACCGATCAATGAAGACACTGGGCTTTGTTCTTCCTAAACCATTTAACCCAGTTCTCTACTAATGGGACGAAACTAAAGAAAGTTCAGATAAAGAAACTACCAAGGGATACTCGAAGAGGCCTCCAGACGAAACCTATATGTAATCCACATGAACAACAATATTAGGCTCCCCCTCAGAAAGTTATAATGACCCTCTTTTTAAGCATCAAGGTCGTTCAGGGTCTCACTCAGCACCTCTGTCGCAGGATTGTGGTGGTAAGACATCCATGTCGCTATTACAGCCGCTTGGGGATCATTTTTCAAGTACCCTATCACAAGTAAAAGCCTCGCAGTATGGCCCAAAGCAACAGCGCGAGCAAAGCCAGCATCCTCAAAGCCCCTTAGCCGCATTAAATACATAACCGCCTGAAGAGAAATAATCCCCCTAGTAACCAACGATCGAGCTGTCGAAGGAGAAATATGAAGAAAATTCACCACAAATGCCCGAGGAGAATGAGAAACGTCAGGCATAGCCGCAACAACACTAGGTCTGACCCTCAATATTGCTGAGAATTCCATGTAGGTAAGACAAACCTCATCCAAGCCAAAATAAAAGACATGGTCCTCGGGATACCAAAATTGTACCGCTGCTGCTAGCAAGTTCAATTCTATGGCTTGATTACGCCATAGAGAAATTCGATGAAGGTTTAAAGCATCATAGTCAACATTGTAAAGGCACGTGGCCCCCAAACCTTGAAGATAAGGGGATAATTCTTCATACATGGGAAGAGCCATTTATGGAATAGGAAATCAGAAACTAAAAGAGAAATGTGGGTGGTAGTAAACACATCCTATACCCCTCATTTTATACTAAAAATACTTAGCAAAAAATAAAAACTACGGAAGCCCGATTAATTCTCGACCCTACAAAAGTACACTGATGTGAAGAAAAGTGCAATCAAAGCCTAAGGGTGATTTGACTTGACCCCCATTCCCCGCACTATAAGGACCTGGCCCTCAGAATTGATTGCCCCCAACTTTAGGTCATCATAATTGACCTCGACATGCAGAATTGGTCATCACAACTTCAGGTCCTCGGAATTGACCTCGGCCCTCAGAATTGGTCGTCACAACTTCAGGTCCTTAGAATTGACCTCACCCCTCAGAATTGGTTATCACAACTTCAGGTGCTTAGACTCAGAATTGGTCGTCATAACTTTAGGTCATCATAATTGATCTCGACCCTGAGAATTGTTCGTCACAACTTTAGGTCTTCAGAATTAACCTCGAACCTCAAAATTGGTCGTCACAACTTTAGGACCTCAAAATTTATCTCGGCACTCATAATTGGTAGTCGTCACTCAAGGTTTTAAGAATTGACCTCGGCCCTCATAATTGATCTCGAATCATAAAATTAGTCCTCATAACTTTAGGTCCTCCGAATTGACCTCGGCCCTCAGAATTGCTGGTCATAATTTAAGGTCCTCAGAATTGATCTCAGTCCACAGAATTGGTCGTCATAACTTCAAGTCCTTAAAATTGACCTCGATCCGCTGAATTGGTCTTATTAACCCCTTAAAACCAAACTTAACACATCTTCGACCCGCTGAATCGGTCTTCCTCATCTCTCGAGGTCCTTAGAATTTACCTCGACCCGATGAATCGGTCATCCTCATCTCTTTAGGTCCTCAGAATTAACCTCGACCCGCTGAATCAGTCATCCCCCGCATCACTTAGGTCCTCAAAATTGACCCCGACCAACAAAATTAGTCATCCTCGTCCCTTTATGTCCTCATAACTAACCTCGAACCTCTGAATTGGTAACCCTCATCCTCTAGGTCCGCAAATTGACCTAAAATATTTTTCCCCAATGACGATGTGGTGTCTATCATTCGACGACCTTCACTTGTTACAAGCTTTCCCTTCGAGGGGATTTTTATAGACACCCCATCCTAGAATCCCCCTAAACACCACTGTAAGTCCCTAGCACTCACTTGCTCACTACAAACCCTAGGTCATACTCCGAGTATCGATCTAGAGGCTACTGAGCCCTCACGGGCCCTATTTGACACCGATTAACTTTCCACCTAAGCATAAGCTCAATCAATATTTGAATATCTCTTAATCCCCTTTCTAATCGTACGCCCCATGCGCGTATCGACCTTATAGTACAGACGAATGGTCTGTTTTACCCTAAAAACTAATCTAAAGGCCACCGAGTGCCCACAAGCCCTGTTTGACTGTGATCAACTCCCCATCTTGAGCTAATCTCAATGAACCTTTGAAAGGCTTTGAATCCCCTTTTCAACGGTTAACCCCGTGCGTAAATCGGCCTTACAATACGGACAAACGGCTCATTTTACTCTGAAGGGTCGCCCATCGCTTTTGGACCTCATTTAACCTTGGTTAACTCTTCGAACCGAATGAAAATGAATGAAATCTTGAAAAGAACTGAGTACCCTTTCCAACGGTCTATCCCGTGCACGAATGGGCCTTACGGTTTGGACGAACGATCCGTTTTCCTTTTAAAAGTTTCTATTTAGTGATCAACGGGCGCTTCTAAGCCCCGTTTAACTTCGGTGAACTCCGAACCTGGTATAATCTGATGGATTCTTAAAGGGATTTGAAGAACCTCTCAAAATGGTCCACTCCATGCACAATTTTGACTTACGATTCGCATTTTACGATTGATTTTTTTTAAATCTATCTCAGACTATCGAATTGCATGCTCAGGACCCGGCCTATCGGCAATTCAGAGAACATTCTCTCTAATTCAGAGTTGTTCCCCTCCTAAAAAGCCTATTTTCCACATTCCTTCCATCCTTTTCATGCTTCATTTAGTAAATTCCCCACATCTCCTCATACCACCTTTATCTCATTGCAAAATCAGCATATCTATATTCAAGATCCACTTTAAGTCTTCATTATGATGTCTAATTATCCATCCTTGTCCCTAAATTATCTTATTTTAGCATTAGTTGCTTTATTTCTATTTTAGCACTTTATTTCATTACATTACAAACCTTAATCTCAAACCTTTATTATTGGTATTTGCGCACACTTTTTATTGAAAAAAAAAATGTTTACCTATAAATTCCAAAATATGGATTCCCACTACACATCATCACACTTAAAGCACGTTTTTCTCTACATGCACACATAAGAGAAATCCCCCGTTTGGATTTATGGGATAAACCCCATCCTACGTTGTCTTTGAACTACGTGGACTATAGTGCCCCTTGGGCTACGTAGGCATCTTGGATAAACCCTTAGACTAGAGTCCTCCCTTATGTTCATTTATTATATTATTTTTATTATATTTATATCCTTAATGGATGTCCTATACTTTTATGCTTGTGTCTTGTCCGATGTATACGTTCGTTCTTCTATAACAACTCGTGATTCGGCAAACGCTTACCTTATATTTTGAATTATTATTTTTTGGGAACACTCCTAAAGATGAATTCACTCGATCCTTTTCTATGACATGAGTTAAACAATTCTCTTCTCCATCTATATTATGCACATAAGCACACACTTCATGGAGTCTAACAAGAGAAGATTAACACGCGCCCATGAGAGATCGAAAGTGCGAGATGGGTGCCTAACACCTTTTCATTCCATAACTTAGCCCCTCAAACTTTAAACTACTTCATTTCGCAAGAATTAATATTGTCCTTGAGGTCGTTCTCTCGAGACGAAAACATTTTTTTTAACTCTATCTCTATATACTACTCCACATTGAAGACGGTCGAGTGCCCCGAGAAAATATATAATCCTTCGTGCCCACGAGAGAGGGGGAAATCCCTCCCAGCCCCCCTCGGGATGCCCACACAAGCGATATCTTCTCTTATTAGTTATCTAAATCGGGTTCAATGTCTTCTTGTATTTGACATCTTTGTAAAGGGTATGCACTCGCTTTAAAACGTTCTGATAATATTGATTCAAACAGATTCGCAATTTTCCAATTCAAACTTATTTAATTGGATATCTAAATTTGCACAAACCAAACACCAATTTTATTCAGCCCCTAAACATGCATCTACGTGTCAAATCCAATCAAAAATTAAATCATGCGATGAATAAGCTGACACAGAGAGATTTCAGGAAAAAAACCTTTCAGGTAAAACCTTTATTCCACTATAATTTTTAAGCAACTTACAGAGATTACAATGAAATTTGCAGTGGTTCTCAATCAGCTATATCACAAGGACTTGCATCCCTATCAACCCAGGAATACCGCATCACTCCCTATGACACGCGGTCAATCACTCCAGTACTCCCTCAAGTGGCACCTATTGTCAGCCGTAGATTTACCCTATCTACAAGAGAAACTTTATCAAAGTTGTATCTAGGGTTCCAAATGATTCACAAAAGTATATGGGGTGTTTTCTGTAAATCAAAACTGTGTTTGGGACACAAAAAATTGAAGACTTGTAGTTGTAGTCTCTCAAAAATGTTCTCACAAAATCTTAAACAAATACACCACCGAAATAGGTATTTATAGAAGAAATAATTTTCTGAGGCGGTGCGCCGAACCGATTCACTTTGGCCTTTATAAAAACCAAACCAGTTCACTTTTCCAGTACGGAGGCCAAATATTACAAACCAAACTGGTTCACTTTTGTCCGCACTGATTCACTTCTTTGAACCGAAATTTCTCCTTCCATTAATCCTCATTACGTGGAACATCGAAGTCGTGGAGAAAATGAAGTTGCATGATAATCGAATCTGTCTTCTTGAGCGTATGACCTTGAACATTTCTTCAACGGTTGTAGCGGTATACGACATACTCTAATGTAACACGGACTATGGAAAATATGTCCTTACAAATCTCCCCCTATGTCTAGGCCATTACAAATCTCCCCCCGATTTTGAAAATCTTACTACAAAAAGGTCACTTCAATTTCCTTTTATAGATGCGGAAGCGGGAGATGGTTCAAAAATAACAAATTTTAATTTCTTTTCAAATTAAAATTATACCAAGTGAAATAGGATGAACACACACAATTTTAATTTAATTTAAACCAATTTAACCCAAGTCCTAGAGATTTGTCTAAGTCATATTTTCAATATTACCAAATTCATCAAAACCAATTTTAACAAATTAAATGATAACTTGAATCAAGTTAACATTTACCCAAATAATTATAAAGCACCAAATTAAACATAAGTAGTGATTTAAACCAAATTTTATCATTTTACCTAAGCATGCGTTCTAGGTGATTTTGCAAAAGATAAAATGAACAAAGAAACCACTACGTCGCGATGTACGAGAAAAAACCCTCAACGGGAAAAAACCTCGGACGGCCCTAGCCTTAAGTCCACTAAGTATGGTTTTACAATTACAAGACAGATGACTTACTTCATCGACTCGACCCCTTTCAAGCCTTGACACGTCTTCTTATAAACACCTCCGCCTAGTCGACAACCCCGGAGCTCCACCGGAATCTTGGAATTCACCAATGAGACATTAGGTACACCGTCAACCACACATGGTGTCTTTCACCATGTGAGAATGCCGCAGCAAGACAAACTCTTCTTCTTTAAGGGATTTATAAGTAAACCCAAACAATCTCTTCAATGTGGTAAAGAAAATCCGGTGCCAAACACTCCAAGCAAGATGTATATATATTGAAACTTGGAATAAACAATATGGGTGAAAACCTTGATTTTGTTCTTAGGATTAAAACATTTTAACAAAAATTCAAGGGGACTTTTTCTTGGGAAGAATTAACACTCAAAACACTCTTAGTGAAGAAAAGGTTATGAAAAATTCTTGACAAAAATGTTGTTCTTGTACTAGTTAAATCTGTCAAAAAGTTAGTGGGCAAAGTAGTGGAAAAACTGCTCAAAACTGCCAAATAAACTGTTCCCGCCAAATCTCTCGTTCGAACGAGATTTTCATTCGAACGATACTTCTAACGAAGTTCCAGAGGCAGGTCGTTGGCAAACCTCATTCGAACGATATTCTCGTTCGAACGACAATATCGAACGAACTTCCAGAAAGTATAAAAAATTAGTTTTAGCCCAGAAACTTTATTTAAAGTTTTAATGAAATTTTCTGAAAATAAACAACATTTTAAAAATAAAGTACACCCATATAAATATTGTTCCAAGCTCCTATATATATATATATATATATATATATATATATATATATTAAAATGCATTCATACATTAGGAGCAATGGAACCATGTTGATGACGTAGAAACGAGGCACAATACACACGGCATTTGATAAAGCTTTATACTCTTGGCCGCTACGTCTTTAACTTTAGTATGTCATAGGCTTAAAGGATGGTCAATAACTCTATCCTATGACTCAAACGTTTTTGTCCAAAATTGAGCCAAAACTATAAAGGACTCAATTGAAAATTTGTGTCCTTACAAATCTCCCCCTTTGGATATTCCGGGACAAAAACCTTCAAAAATCCTAAAGGGCCGTCAAGCTCTACTAAACTAAAAAATATCCCACCCAAAATAAAATTACAATAGCTTGACTCAAAACAACCCAAGGATCAATATCTTTGTCGACGATGAAAGTTGCCACTTAGAAGAATTCCTGCACACTTAAGCAAACTATCAAATGCATTGGGAATATCAAAATATTAAATGCAATTAAATAATTACTCCCCCTAAATTAATTTTTCCCTTTATCAACTATGATCAACCTAAGAAGATAGCGCTCTCACCCTAAGTTAAATCTCCTAAACTAAGATACGATTACAATAGGATAAGATATCATTTCTCCCCCTATCATTCTCCCCCTTTTTGTTCAGGAATAGACAAAGGTTAAAGAATCAAAACTTAACTTATCTCCCCCAATTAAAGCATATACTCCCCTTAAACTAAACAAGGGATGAAAAGAATGGGATAACAAGCTAAATATGTAATAGCGCATAAAGTGATGAGATCATTAAAGCACATGGGCAACAAAATCATAACTAATCCAACACATAATAACGGATACCAACTAAGATGCAAGAAAATGATACCAATATGATACATAAAGTATAAAGCATGTGATATAAATAAAGAATGCAACAAGATAGATACCAATTATGAATTAAAGCATAGATGGACTAGAAATCAAGGCAAAGACAAAAAAATATCATATATATACATAGACTCAATATACCAATAATGCACATGCACGTATATATAGATATAAACACACACATGACACAAAATACAATCAATTTTTCACACTCGTATGGAAAAAATGTGTCATATGAAAACGAAAGTGTGGGGGTGTGAACTAGCAACAATTAAATTTAGACCCAAACACTTAAAACAAGTTCACGGAGTTCTCAGTTGAATGAAAACTTCATCACATTTGAATATAACCTCATGTGACAATATAGATTGAACTCAGTGAACAAACATACACAATGCATACAAGCCTAGACTTTTGATGATTCTACAAACCAATAGAGTCATGACATTCAAAGAATAACTAGGATAAACGGACATTGTGCAAACCGTTGATATACCATCCAATCTCCCTCAATAAGCATATATATTTGAATGAATATATCAAACAAAAATAGGCCTTAGTAATTATTTTTCCTTTTAATGCAATAATTCTATTTTTAGGCCTTTGGACCACGTATTTCTTTTAGGTCCAAACAAACGGTGGCTTACTATTTGCAAAGGATAATAATTCCTTTCGGAGCCTTTCCTCGTGCACATTTATATATAATATTTTCATTTCTCACAAATCTCACGTGCAACGAATTTTGACATGCACTAGTCCTCCTAGGTCACAAATATGTAGATGACAAGATTGTTAGGAGAACAAAGCTCAAATATAACATGTGACGATTAAATTTCAAATGAGCTCGTGCATGTGTGAATAGAGGCATATAAAAATAGAATCCATTATATAAACACAAAATCCAACTACTCCATGTAAGCATGGTAAAGAACATAATAAGGATTGACAATCTAAACCAAAAGTTCTAGCCACATGGGAGCGAAAAAGAATGAATTCAAACACAAGTATATGCCACATAGAGTGTGTCAAACTAAAATACACACAACAAAAAACTTTTTGAGTTTTTGAAATTTTTAAACCAAACAACAAAATATTTACTCAAAAGACACACAAAAATCATTTATATTTTTCATTAAGCATAAATTACGAAAAGGGTAAAACACAAATGATAAACAAAAATCTTATTGTATTTTTCATTTAATGCAAATTAAAATAAAAGAATAAAATACAAAAGATAAACTAAAATCATAATTCTAGCATGTGATTGATTATGAAGCATAGACTAAAAAAATGACTAAAACATGCATACACCTAGCAATGATATATAATATGAAGCACAAAACTCTAGAGTATGCAATCAAAAATAACACATTCAACCTTTAAATTTAGCAAGGGAGGTTTCATGTGAAAGCAAATGAGAATCAACAAATCTAATATCTAGCGCGTCTAAAAATGATTTCCTAACCCATATAGATGTATATTTAAAATGATGGGATTTTGGAACTAATGAAATGCTAGACATAGACTTCCTAGGGCTTCTTTTAAGATAAAAAAAATTACCTAAGGTGACCTTTCCTACCACAATGCAAGCATGTGAAAACACGAGGAATGATACCTACGGTGTGACCTTTTCTAGAGTACTTGGATAAAGTCGACCCTCTAAAACAAACAATGGTCTTAGCTTTAGCAACAGAAGTATTTGAACAAGATAAGCTAGAACCATCACTCCTACTCGAGTCTTATAATTAATTTTTCATTTTTAAAATTTTGGACTCAAGTAATAAATTAGACTCCTCAATTTTACAGGACTCCTTCTTTAAATTTTCAATTACTCCTAGAAGGTTATCACGCTCCCCCTCAATGTGAGCAAACTTGTCCCTAAGAGTCTTTTCTCGACAATCACTCTCTTTCTTGGACTTTTCTAAAATATTAAAACTGTAATTTATATCCATGAGCTTTTCACGAAAAATATCTTTTTGAGATAGGGAGTTTTGCAAAAACTCAACTTTAGCTTTAAAACAAGAATTTTCATCTTCAAGAAATTTAATTCTTTTTGCAAATCTCAAATTTAATTCTCTTAATTTTTCATTACACTTATTAAGCCCATTAAATTCCTCTCGAATAGCAAAAACTTCATTATCATTAGAAAAGGATAAATTATTATTAAGACGTCACATCGAGAGATACAAAACAAAAGTTGAGAGTGAGTAAAAAGAATAAACCACCTAAAAATGCAAGGAGTGCAAAAATTATAAAAACCGAAAAACGGAACTTTGACGCGATAAAGTAGTGCTCCGGCTCTGATACCACTTGTTGGAACGCGAGGCCCCCAATTTTGAAAATCTTACTACAAAAAGGTCACTTCAATTTCCTTTTATAGATGCGAAAGCGGGAGATGGTTCAAAAACAACAAATTTTAATTTTTTTTTCAAATTAAAATTAAACCAAGTGAAATAGGATGAACACACACAATTTTAATTTTACTTAAACCAACTTAACCAGAGTCCTAGAGATTTGCCTAAGTCATATTTTTAATATTACCAAATTAGGCCAAACCAATTTTAACAAATTAAATGATGACTTGAATCAAATTAATATTTACCCAAATAATTATGAAGCACCAAATTAAACATGAGTAGTGATTTAAACCAAATTTTATCTTTTTACCTAATCATGCGTTCTAGGTGATTTCGCAAAAGATAAAATAAACAACGAAACCACTACACCGCGATGTACGAGGAAAAACCCACAGCGGAAAAAAACCTCGTACGGCCCTAGCCTTAAATCCACTTACAATTACAAGATAGATGACTTACTTCCTTGACTCGACCCCTTTCAAGCCTTGACGCGTCTTCTTGTAAACACCTCCGCCTAGTCGACAACCCCGGAGCTCTACCGGAATCTTGGAATTCACCAATGAGACATTAGGTACACCGTCAACCACACATGGTGTCTTTCACCATGTAAGAATGCCACAGCAAAACAAATTCTTCTTCTTTGAGGGATTTAGAAGTAAACCTAAACAATCTCTTCAATTCAGTAAAGAAAACCCGGTGCCAAACACTCCAAGCAAGATGTATATATATTAAAACTTAGAATAAACAATATGGGTGAAAACCTTGATTTTGTTCTAAGGATTAAAATATTTTAACAAAAATTCAAGGGGACTTTTTCTTGGGAAGAATTAACACTCAAAACACTCTTAGTGAAGAAAAAGCTATGAAAAAGTCTTGACAAAAATGTTGTTCTCACACTAGTTAAATCTGTCAAAAAGTTAGTGGGGAAAAGTAGTGGGAAAAGTGGAAAAACTGCTCAAAACTTCCAAACAAACTGTTCCCGCCAAATCTCGTTCGAACAATACTTCTAACGAAGTTCCAGAGGCAGGTCATTGACAAACCTCGTTCGAACAATATTCTCGTTCGAACGACAATATCGAACGAACTTCCAGAAAGTATAAAAATTTAGTTTTAGCCCAGAAACTTTATTTTAAAGTTTTAATGAAACTTTCTGAAAATAAACAACAGTTTAAAAACAAAGTAGACCCATATAAATATTGTTCCAAGCTCCTATATGTATATTAAAATGCATTCATACCTTAGGAGCAATGGAACCATGTTGATGACGTGGAAACGAGGCACTATATACATGAAATTTGATGAAGCTTTATACTCTTGGCCGCTACGTCTTCAACTTTAGTATGTCATAGGCTTGAAGGATGGTCAATAACTCTATCCTATGGCTCAAATGTTTTTGTCCGGAATTGAGCCAAAACTACAAAGGACTCAATTGGAAATTTGTGTCCTTACAATTATCAACAAAATGCCTATACAAATCTACCCTCCCATGAACCCAAAGTTGGATTGATAAATTGTAATAATCAAACTTTCTTCAAAAAATCTTCAACATCAAAATCTCAAATCTCTAAATTTTCTTTGTCATCATCAGGGTGTGCAATGATGATCTTCAATTTTGATACCTACACACATGAGACAAGAAACAAATACCTTCGTGACATATCGAGTTTGAGGAAATGATATAAGCATAAACATGAAAGCATAATCAATTTCGCCATAAAGTCCCATACTTAAACTCCTCCATAAAGACATAATTCGTTCTCCCCCTTTTTATTTGTTCGAAATAGACAAGGAAAAGAATATTCCAAATAAATCAAATCGGTGTCTCACGGTAAACAAGGAAAACAAACTATTTTTTATTTTTCATATTTTTTATACAAAAAAGCAAAAATGATGTTACAAAATTCACACACCGTGAATTTATACTAAGATAAGCAAATCATGGAAATGGAATGAATAGGTGTGAACCGATTCGATAGAAAAATTGACTCAATCATGACATGTGTGCAAGATGCATAAGTTTACTCCTAACGAATGAACATAAAAAATAGTCTTTAAGTGTAAAATTGTTGAATTCAAATGACATCGTTTTAATCATATCAACAAATCAAAGTATAAATGATTTACATTCCAATAACGTCCAAAACTTATGTAATGCTTTTTCATGGCATTCATGGATGTGCAAACCGTTTTGAATTCCATTCAAACTCTCTCATTAAATGATAATACTTTTTTATTTTTCTTACGAGGTGATGAAACTAAAACTTATTAGACCATTTTTGGCATATTTTTATTTTTATTGCCTTTCAATTTTTGCGGGCTCTTTTAAACCTCATTGGACCCCGGATAATTTTCAATTCCTCACTTTTTTAGGTCCTATTTAAACGGTGGATTTATCGCAAAGGAAAAATGTGTACCTTTCGCAGCCCTTTCCCATTTTTCAAAATAAATTACACAAACTCACAAACGGTTATTACATGCACTACTTTCATGTCAAATTTTACCGCATTTAGTTCGTTGTATAGACAGAATTGAGATGGAAACATTCAACCAACCTGTGATAGACAAGCACAAAAGTACAAAAAAATCCGTGCATGTGTGCAAGAAAGGACAGTATTAGTTAAACATATTGGTAGCAACACAATATTGCATCTTAAAGACTCCAAACTTTGTAAAGCGCATGGATGACACAATATATTGTCTCAAAACACTATCAAATAGTCACATGGATATGGCATGAGATTGTGACTCGGTCATCCTAAATGTTCATTCATAAATGGTGTAAAACGAATACAAAAATCTTTTTAGATTTTTTAAAAAATTTATCAAAATATAACTTTTTGTATTTTTTAAATATGGCAAAAAAAATATGAATGGACACAAAAATAATAATACAAAAAGTGCACATGGCATAACACTAGCAAGAATATATTAAAAAACACAACTAGCGTATGACAAACACGCGAACACAATCATCTATAATATGTAGCAAGAGAAGAATCATGTGCAAGCAAACGAGAATCAACTGTAACACCCGTAATTTTGAGGATTTAATATTTAATTATCTTGGGAGATATAAAAATATTTAAATTGGAGAAACTTAAATTTAATTTGGAGAATTTGTTTGAGTGGGAAGAATTATTTATATTTGGCGACTTTAAGTTTAGTTGTTCGAAATTTCGTGTGTCGCATTTTGAGGTCAAAATTGGAGAATGTTATAAAGTGTTTCGGATGACAATTCTGAGTGAGCGATTGAGTTCGGATGGGTCGAGATAGTCAGAAAATAGTATCCGGGGGTAGTAATCGGGTCTCGGGGCATTTTTGGGCGTGGTCGGGTCCACACGGGGTGATTTGGGCCATTTTAATTAGGCCCATGTGGCCAAAAACGGGATTAGGAGTTTTAAACCTGATTGAGAGAGTGTTGAATGGCAGTTAGCAAATTCTAAACCTAGGGTTTGAGAGATAAACATAGGAAGCTAATCATGAGCCAATTGAGGACCTTTTGGAGTTAAATTAAGGGACTGATAGGGGTGTTCTTCATCAACACATTCTCTACACCAACGGATCAGACTCTACGAATAATTCGAGGCAAGTGGTTAACTGTTGTGATTTCTAAATTGTGATAATAAATTCATATCATAGTATGTGTATCAAAAATCTGTTTTGGTTATGGGTTAAATAACTAAAAGGGGGTTTTTCGTATTTGCGTAGTATATGCGGGTTTGAGACTAAATTAATGGTGGATATGGATATGGGACTGCTGGAATAAATTATAGGATTCTAATTAGTGAGTATTGGTGACAAGTTTCGAATCAGTATGACGAATTTATATCTCCGTAGAATAAACCCGGGTGAAACCTAATTCGAAAAAAGTGGGGATTTTGATGAATCGATGAATAATTTGGGCCTTCTTGGAAGATTAGAACATACCTCTATGTAAATGAAATGTTGGTTGTGATTGGGTAAGGGTTTGGGAAGAAACTCAAAGCTTGAGGGTCCATTAATGGCTGAAACAGCAAGTCGGAGAAGAAGGGTACCTGTTCGATCGATCGATCGATGGCTTGGATCGATCGATCGATGGTCCCAGAATTTTGGCAGGTTCGCTAGTTTTATATATATAAGGAAAATTATTTTAGATTTTTCTCCTACTTCTTATTTAGTGATAAATGCATATGTAACATATATTCCTTAGCAATTATAAGGGGATATAATTGGGTTCGGGAGGGTGATAATTATATGCCATCAGATAAATAAATTTCGGAAAATAATTAGTAAGTATTAATTTTGGATCGAGGGAAAATATTTGGGTATTGTAGTTGAGTGGCACTACATTATTAAAGGAATTGAGGTGTAATTAATTAATTATGGGGAAAAATATAGAATCGGGTATTAACGAGTAGGGGCCAAGTGAGTGAGTCCGGGTATAATGGTTGGGCGACACCAAGTATTAAATTGATTGATGTGTAAATTAATTAAATTAGAGTCGAATCATAGACTCGGGCAAATATTAAATTGATTAATGTGTAAAGTATTTATATTAGAGTCAGACCAAAGACTCGGGGGAAATATTATAATAATTGATGTGTGAATTAAATAAATTAGAGTCGAACCATAGACTCGGGACGATGATAAATTAATAAGTGAGAAATTTAATTAAGTTGAGTCGGGCCATAGACTCGGGAAATTTCAGGCTAGTGTTATGGGTTTTTGAGTACACGGTAAAGTCGGGGTTTATATTATATATATACGGTGTGGTGATAGTATATATATATATATATATATATATATATTGTGTGTGTTATTAAATATCAGTGACTGGATATTTATTTAATTTATATACTCTAGTGCTATCAAGGGAGGTTGTGCGATGTGGGTGAATCCCCTAGCTTGGAGTAGGGCGAGTATATCCTCAGGTCATAGCGTCCGGTATATGGGTGAGGGGCTTATCTCACTTTCACGGAAGGAATATGATCGCCTCCACTACGTTTATATTTTTGGGCCAGGTTGGTGAGCGATTCCAACTTGGGTAACCAGGTTATGTGCGCACACCTAGTGAGATAGCACTTTAGAGGGAATCATCCGGTGAGGGTATACTCGGAGGGATGGATATACATATGAATTATGTGTGGATATTTTAGTAAAGGTATGTATATAATGGTAGTAAATATTATATGCGGGTAATAATACAGTGTGTGATGTATTTGTTTTATATAACTTGTGTCACAGTTATGTGATATTATTTAAAAGAAATTAATTAGGTTAATTGGTGAGATAACTTATAACTCATGAATAATAATACTCGATTTAGAGTAGAATGGAAAGGGGAGATTATACTAGGACTAGTTGGACGGGGTAGTACAACTAGGTAGGGGTCAAGAAAACCGTTAGGTGTGCACATTAGTGGAGGGGTGAGTATGTACTCAAGGAAGTGCGACACTAACTTAAATATGAAATGCATTCATGCATTTTAAATTACTGCAGTAAATTCACTTGCTAAATATTTTCAAAATATTTTGGGTTCTAACCCTTGCTATAAAATTATTTTCAAAACCTTTTAGGTGTCCAGCCACAGGGACGCCAGAGTTGATATTCTATTCCAGGGACACGAAGCTGCGACACATGTGGATGCTAGTTGGAGCTTGGATTAGACGCGTCATTCATTCTTTCCTAGAATATGAATCATCTATCAGTTTCAGTTTTATTTAGGGCTTGTCGTCCAGACTTTTCAGCAGTTTTCAGATTTACTTATTCAGGTGTTGGATGTAAGTTTGTGTTTCGGCCGGATCGGATCGAAAAATTACTCTTCGAAAAAAACTCCGATTTTTTCGGAAATAAAATATTTATTCCGATTTCCTATCCAATTTTTTCGGAAAATCAAAAAAGTTTGGAATTCGGAAAAATCGAAAAAAAAATCGAAAAAAATCAGAAATTCAAAAAATATACTAAAAATTCAAAAATTTTGCAAATTCCAAATTTTCAAAAAAAATAATATAGGATTTTCGATTACTCGAAATTCTAATTTTAAAGAAATCTAAAAAAAAGATTTAACCCAACATGTAAATATATAAGGATTTAACCATTTTTTCATTAGTGTAGAGTATAGAGGGATATTCTCCTTTTATAGAGGACTTTTTTTTCCTCTCTTCCTCTCCTAGCCGATGTGGGACACATGAGAATGTATTAAAAAATTGGAAATCAGAAAATATTTCAAAAAAAATCGAAAATAATTCGAAAAAATAGGATCGGCATAGTTTCGGAAAAATCGGATCGGAAAAATAGAAAAATCAGAAATTCAGAATTATTTCCAATTTTCGATCCGATTTTTTTCGAAAAAATCATAAATCGGAAAATCGAAAATCGAAAATCGTATTTACGTTCCAAAATCGAAAAATATCGGATCGGATATCGGAAAAATCAGAGTGTTCGGAAAAAAAAATAGCTCTAGTTGGATGTTTGTATTGAACTCTTTACTTTGGTGACCGATGGTTTATTCGGCATGTAGTTTATTATTTATTCAGTTGATTTATTTCAGTCATGGTGTATGACTCATATTATATTTCCGCGTGTTATTGGTTGTTTAACTAAAAGATAAAATTTGGCACCATATTTTTGGAATACTAGGTTGTTAGTAAGTTTTAGAAAGGTTTTCGATAGTGATGCTAAGGATGAACCAACTGGGATTCCTGTTTTAATTTGGTATAGGACTGATCACCCGGTATTTTATTAGGCGGGGTGTCACAGATGGTATCAGAGCATCAGGTTCTAGTATCCTTAGGATCTGTGCGGCTTTTCACGTGTCAGCATAGCGTTCTTTGATGTAGAACCCTATCATAGGATTGTTGTATTCTCATACGTATGCGCATTTACGTTCTTCTGCCAATTACTTTAAATTTAAGGCTGAACTCATATAATTCAATTCTCATTTCAGATGTCGCCCAGGAGAGATAGAGTAACTAGGGCAGCAGGGGGAGATGAGACTAGAGAGGCTCATCAGGAGCCAGAGTTACCTCAACAACTGCCAGAGATGATTTCGGCAGCACATGTAACTGAATTAGTGGCGCAGGCAGTTGAAGGAACAATGATCGCAATGGCAAGGTACTTTCTACGAGATCAGTCACAGGTGTTAGTAGTACCAGATGTTTAGGCCCACCCGGGGCCATCGGGGTTGCAGCAAGTACGAGAGGTTTTTCAAAAAGGGCATCTGCCAGAGTTTCGAGGGGGTTCGGGTATGGTGCTAGCGTGTCAGTGGAAGAGAGATATTCAGCGTCAACTACGCATGGTAGATTGCAACGAGGTGTAGAAGAAAATGTTAGCCACTTTTAGGTTAGTGGGAGCAGTGCTTCAGTGGTGGGATTCGATCACCACAGGTGAGGAAAAGGATATATTAACTATTGCAGAGTTTTGGGTTCGGTTCGACCGCTAGTATTTCCCGCTAGCGGTCGAGGCTGAAATGAGGAGAAAATTCAGTAAGGTGACTCAGGGGGACCGTTCAGTGGCCGATTACGAGGAAGAATTCACTCGTTTGGAAAATTTTGTACCGGATGAGGTACGCAATGAAGAAAGAAAGAAGTCAAGGTTCATGAATGGGTTAGTCTGGAGGATCAGGCAACATCTGATTGGTAATCCCGCATTAGTAGCTTATACGAACGTCATAAATGCAGCACTCTTGCACTGCTAGGAATATCGCTTCCACACGAACGGAAGCAAGAGGGGAGTGAAACCCAGTCAGTCGGATAAAGCGGGAGGGAACAGTACCAGTGGAGTATCCCAGCAGCAGACAGGGGGACATCAGGGGCAGGATTCCCGGCAGGGGAACCAGGCCAAGCGATTTAGGTCAGGAGGCTATCGACAGGATGGCCAGGACTTTCGACAAGGCCATCAAGGAAGGGATCAGTGACAGGGTGAATTTATTAGGAGGTGTTTTGTTTGTGGGGAAGCGAGACACGTGAAGAGAGATTGTCTTAAGTGAGGCAGGGGTCAACTACAGGATGAGGTCCTGGATGTACAGCCACTACAACAAGTCGTAGGTGCGTTCGGGTAGGGGGGAATTTGCTCAGGAACCCGAGGATCAGCCATTGCAACTAGAGTGTGGAGGTAATTATCTTTTTATCCTATGGGCATGGGGTATGTTTTGAGTGACAGTGAGGGTGTCACAATATAAGAATTATTTTCACTAGAATTCGCGGGAAAGTCGAATTTAGTGGGTGTGCCGGCTATAGCAACCATATTACATAATATATATATATATATATATATATATATATATATATTTCTGTGGGGTAGTGGATTTCTTTAATGTTAATCACGAGAGAGTGGGGGTGTACACAGAGAGGGGATTGGTATTATGCGAGGAGTTACTACTTTCGATAATTATGGGAGTAGGGTAGAAATTTATTCCAAGCATCGAATGGATGGCGATGGATTTGAACTATTGTGGATAGTGAGGGTAAGTTTTGGTGTTCGCGACACCAGGGTATGAATAATTTTACTAGGTATCACCTGAGAGGGCGTCTAGCCTATATATATGTGTGTATATATGTTGTATTGCGTGGTACGATACACACATAATGAGGTCTTATGTTCTCATATTTTATCCCGATAAGTAGGGGTGTTTACTAGAAGTGAATCAGGGTGGTTAGATTTATTTTCGAGTAGGGAGAGATAGCTCGGGGTTTATTTTGCGCAAGAGCTAGTGATAGTAAGGGCGTGGTGTTTTATGTTGTCTTTTGTAGCATAAGAGTAGGCGTGTATACTTTTATGTTAAGAGACAAGTATTTGGGGGTACGTACTATGGACTGAGGGTTTAACAATTCTCAACGACCGACAATGTTAGGTAGTAGTGTATCGGGGGGTTCCTAATTTGGATTTCGCTTGCAAGGCATCCCACGCATGAAATTTAGCGCAACGTTGGAAGTGGGGAGATGTTTGCTCGTTAGTACATGGGTTGGGTACCCTGGTTATTATTCATATATGTGATATGACTACGGGTTGAAAGTTATATTAAGGGTTACGGCTAGCATAGTTGGGTAACTTACGTGCGGTTAAGCACGGGAACAGGGTGTATGGGCACCCTGGTTAATAAGGTAACTTTCATGAGGTTAAGCACGGGTACAGGGTGTATGATTGACTTGGTTAATTAAAATACATAATTGTGTAACTCATAGTTAGAAGCAGGAGAGATAGATGTAGTGAGCTTAGAGGACAGGAATAGGGAGTGATATTCGAGATTTGGAGTACTAAGCTTATCTTAATTTCGAGGACGAAATTCCTTTGTGAGGGGGGAAGTATGTAACACCCAGTAATTTTGATGATTTAATATTTAATTATCTTGGGAGATATAAAAATATTTAAATTGGAGAAACTTAAATTTAATTTGGAGAATTTATTTTAGTGGGAAGAATTATTTATATTTGGCGACCTTAAGCTTAATTGTTCGAAATTTCATGTGTCGCATTTTGAGGTCAAAATTGGAGAATGTTATAAAGTGTTTCGGATAACAATTCTGAGTGCGCGATTGAGTCCGGATGGTTCGAGATAGTCAGAAAAGAGTACCCGGGGGTAGTAATTGGGTCTCGGGGCATTTTTGGGAATGGTCGGGGTCCACACGGTGATTTCGGCCATTTTAATTAGGCCCGTGTGGCCAAAAACGGGATTAGGAGTTTTAAACCTAATTGAGAGAGTGTTGAATGGCAGTTAGCAAATTCTAAACCTAGGGTTTGAGAGAGAAACGGAGGAAGCTAATCAAGAGCCAATTGGGGACCTTTTGGAGTCAAATTAAGGGACTGATTGGGGTGTTCTTCATCAACACGTTCTCTACACCAACGAATCAGACTCTACGAACAATTCCAGGAAAGTGGTTAACTGTTGTGATTTATAAATTGTGATAATCAATTCATATCATAGTATGTGTATCAAAAATCTATTTTGGTTATGGGTTAAATAGCTAAAAGGGGGTTTCCCAGATTTGCGTAGTATATGTGGGTTTGAGACTAAATTAATGGTGAATATCGATATGGGACTGCTGGAATAAATTGTAGGATTCTAATTAGTGAGTATTGGTGACAAGTTTCGAATCAGTATGACAAATGTATATCTCCGTAGAATAAATTCGGGTGAAACCCAATTTGGAAAAAGTTAGGATTTCGATGAATCGATGAATAATTTGGGCCTTCTAGGAAGATTAGAATATAACTCTATGTAAATGAAATGTTGGTTGTGATTGGGTAGGGGTTTGCGAAGAAACTAAAAGCTTGAGGGTCCGTTAATGGCTGAAACAGCAAGTCGGAGAAGAAGGGTACATGTTCGATCGATCGATCGATGGCTTGGTTCGATCGATCGATGGTCCCAGAATTTTGGCAGGTTCGCCAGTTTTATATATGTAAGGAAAATTAATTTAGATTTTTCTCCTACTTATTATTTAGTGATAAATGCATATGTAGCATATATTCCTTAGCAATTATAAGGGGATATAATTGGGTTCAGGAGGGTGATAATTATATGCCATGAGATGAATAAATTACGGGAAATAATTCGCAAGTATTGATTTTGGACCGAGGGAAAATATTCGGGTATTGTAGTTGAGTGGCACGACATTATTAAAGGAATTGAGGTGTAATTAATTAGTTATGGGGGGAAATATAAAATCGGGTATTAACGATTGTACGGGCCAAGTGAGTGAGTCCGGGTATAATGGTTGGGCGACACCAAGTATTAAATTGATTGATGTGTAAATTAATTAAATTAGAGTCGAATCATAGACTCGGGCAAATATTATATTGATTAATGTGTAAAGTATTTATATTATAGTCGGACCAAAGACTCAGGGGAAATATTATATTAATTGATGTGTGAATTAAATAAATTAGAGTCGGACCATAAACTCGGGACGATGATAAATTAATAAGTGAGAAAATTAATTAAGTTGAGTCGGGCCAGAGACTCGGGAAATTTCAGGCTAGTGTTATGGGTTTTTTGGTACACGGTAAAGTCGGGGTTTATATTATATATATACGGTGTGGTGATAGTATATATATATATATATATATCAGTGACTAGATATTTATTTAATTTATATACTCTAGTGCTATCAATGGAGGTTGTGCGATGTGGGTGAATCCCCTAGCTTGAAGAGTAGGGTGAGTATATCCCCAGGTCATGGCATCCGGTCTATGGGTGAGAGGTTTATCTCACTTTCTGGGAAGGAATATGACCGCCTTCACTACGTTTATATTTTCTGTCCAGGTTGGTAAGAGATTCCAACTTGGGTAATTAGGTTATGTGAGCACACCTAGTGAGAGAGCACTTTAGAGGGAATCATCCGGTGAGGGTATACTCGGAGGGATGTATATACATATGAATTATGTGTGGATGTTTTAGTAAAGGTACGTACATAATGGTAGTAGATATTATATACGGGTAATAATACAGTGTGTGATGTATTTGTTTTACATAACTTGTATCACAGTTATGTTATATTATTTAAAAGAAATTAATTAGGTTAATTGGTGAGATAACTTATAACTCATGAATAATAATACTCCGTTTAGAGTAGAATGGCAAGGGGAGATTATACCAGGACTAGTTGGATGGGGTAGTAAAACTAGGTAGGGGTCAAGAAAATCGTTAGGTGTGCACATTAGTGGAGGGGTGAATATGTCCTCAAGAGAGTGCGACACTAACTTAAATATGAATCGCATTCATGCATTTTAAATTACGACAGTAAATTCACTTGCTAAATATTTTCAAAATATTTTGGGTTCTAACCCTTGCTATAAAATTATTTTCCAAACCTTTTAGGTGTCCAGGCACAGGGACGCCATACTTGATATTCTATTCCAGGGACACGGAGCTGCGGCACATGTGGATGCTAGCTAGAGCTTGGATTAGACGCATCATTCATTATTTTCTAGAATAAGAATCATCTATCAGTTTAAGTTTTATTTAGGGCTTGTCGCCCAGACTTTTCAGTATAGTTTTCAAAATTATTTATTCGGGTGTTGGATATAGGTCTGTGTTTCAACCGGATCGGATCGGAAAATGATTCTTCGGAAAAAAAATTGATTTTTTTGAAAATAAAATATTTGTTCCGATTTCCTATCCAATTTTTTTGAAAAATCAAAAAAAATTCCGAATTCGGAAAAATGGAAAAATCGAAAAAAAATCGAAAATTCAAAAAATATACTAAAAATTCAGAAATTTTGGAAATTCCAAAATTTCAAAAAAAATAATATAGGATTTTCGCTTACTCGAAATTCTCATTTTAAAAAAATTGAAAATAAGATCTAACCCAACATGTGAATATATAAGGATTTAACCGTTTTTTTCATTTGTGTACAGGATCGAGGGATATTCTCCTTTTATAGATGACTTTTTTGGGCCTCTCTTCCTCTCCTAGTCGATGTGGGACACCTGAGAATGTTTAAAAAATTGGAAATCGAAAAATATTTCTAAAAAAATCGAAAATAATTCAAAAAAATCGGATCGAAAAACCGGAAATTTAGAATTATTTCCAATTTTCGATCCGATTTTTTTTCAAAAAAATCGAAAATCGGAAAATCATAAATCGAAAACCTTCTTTATGTTCCAAAATCAGAAAATATCGGATCGGATATTGAAAAAATCAAAATGTTCGGAAAAAAAATACAGCCCTAATTGGATGTTTGTATTGGACTATTTACTTTGGTGACCGATGGTTTAATCGGCATGTAGTTTATTATTTGTTCAGTTGATTTATTTCAGTCATGGTGTATGACTCATATTGTATTTTCGCATGTTATTGGTTGTTTAACTAACAGATAAAATTTGGCACCAGCTTTTTCGAATACGAAGTGGTTAGTAAGTTTTAAAAAGATTTTCGACAGTGATGTTAAGGATGAACCAACTGGGATTCCTGTTTTAATTTGGTATATGACTGATCACCCGGTATTTTATTAGGCGGAGTGTCACAACAACTAGTCTATCATTCAGTACCGCTAAAAGTGATTTCCTAACCCAAATAGGTGTGCAATGACGTTTGGGGGTTTTGGGAACCAAAAAAGCACTAGACTTCAACTTCTTTGGACTTATTCTAAGATAAAAAAAAATACCTAAGGTGACCTTTCGTACCACAATGTGAACATGTGTAAATGGATGGAACGATACCTACGGGTTGACCTTTTCTAATGTCCTTGGAATTGGTTGACCCTCTAAAATAAACTATGGTTTTGGCTTTAACACTCGAAGCATGAGAAGAAGACGAGCCATTACCATCACTACCAACACTATTCGAGAATGTCAAATCATTTTTCAACTTCAATATTTTAGACTCAATCAAAGAATTAGACTCTTCTAATTTGAGGGACACTTTCTTCAACTCATCAATCAAATCTAGGAGGTTATCTCGCTCTCCCTCAATTAAAACAAATTTAACCCTAATAGTCTTTTCATATGCCGTAAAATCATTGATTAAACTACAATCGTCGACGACACAAACCGGAACCCTAGAATTTTTAAAATCCTCCGATTCTTTTTCTAAAATTAGGACTCTATCATCACTCTCCTTTTTGGACAATTTTAAAGCATTAAAGTCATGGTCCAAAGAAACAAAAATTTCACGATAGAAATCTCTTTGATTTTGAACCGTTTGCAAAAGATCCATCGCGGATTTAAAATGAGAATTTTATTTTTCCAAAACTTTAATTCTTTGTGCAAACGTCAAATTCAAACTTTTTAAATCGTCAAAACGCTTACTCATGCCATCAAGAGGGGCTATCCGATTACATAAGTACTCCATCGGAAAAATTGTTATTTTTCACAAAGTAGATTTTTCTTGAAAAATCAATATCACACAATTTGCGCGAAAAATAGGAATACGCGATAAATTAGCATAACCAGCTTTGATACCAATTTGTAAAGGGTATGCACTCGCTTTAAAAAGCTCTGACACCAATTTGTAAATGTCGTGTGTAATATTGATTCAAACGGATTCGCAATTTTTCAATTCTAACTTATTTAATTGGATGTCTAAATATGCACAAACCAAACACCAATTTTATTCAGCCCCTAAACATGCATCTACGTGTCGAATCCAATCAAAAATTAAATCATGCGATGAATAAGCTAACACAGAGAGATTTTAGGGAAAAAAAACTTCAGGTAAAACTTTTATTTCACTACAATTTGTAAGAAACTTACACGGATTACAATGAAATCTGCAGTGGTTCACACGCATCTATACCACAAGGACGCGCAACCCGATAAGCCGAGTAACACCGCATCACTCCCTATGACACGCAGTCAATCAATCCAGCACCTCCCTCAAGTGGCACCTATTGTCAGTCGTAGATTTACCCTCTCTACAAGAGAAACTTTACTAATGTTGTATCTAGGGTTCCAAATGATTCACAAAAGTATATGGGATGTTTTGTGCGAATGAAAACTGTGTTTGGGACACAAAAAATTAAAGACTTGTAGTTATACGTCTCTCAAAAACGTTCTCACAAAGTCTTAAATAAATACACCACCGAAATAGGTATTTATAGAAAAAAAATTATGAGGCGGTGCTCCGAACCGGTTCACTTTGGCCTTTATAAAAAAATCGAACCGGTTCACTTTTCCAGTACCGAGGCTAAATATTTCAAACCTAACCGATTCACTTTTATGAACCAAAATTTCTCCTTCCTTTAATCTCCATTACATGGAACGTTGAGGTTGGGAGAAAATGAAGTTTCATGATAATCGAATTTGTCTTCTTGAGCGTATGACCTTGAATATTTCTTCGATGATTGTACTGGTATACGATATAATCTAATGTAACACAGACTATGGAAAATATATCCTTACAATCTGAACTTCTGATTTTTGTTGTTTATATTCATAACTTCAGTGGGACCGAACCTTAGTTGAAAATTCGCAGTTCATGTCATCCTCAAACTGAAAAGTGGTTGTTAAAATGGTTTCATTCATTTTTAGTTTATATAAAGTAACTAATAATAGTATTCTTACGTCAAAGTTGTCCAATGATATTAAACAAGTTATTGGTTGTATTAAGATATATATGTCATGTTATGTTCCATAGACTTTGGTTATGCTCTATTTGTCGCTAAACGAAGGTAACAAATAGTGTGTTGGGATTGGAGTGTGTATTAGGCAATTTATGAGTGTGGTTTTATTCCTTTAATTGTATATAAAATTTGTGCCTATAGTGTTGGAGTTTTATAAGTTATTGGATAGGGACACTTATTGTATTTTTTGTTGGGCTAATCTTGGTTTGATGGTGGAATATGGGTGTTGGGTGTGGAACCAATAAGGAAGTCGCCAGGGTTGAAGATATTTTGTCGTTTGTTGGGGAGATTGCAATTAGTTTATCTCGTGATTTAGTTGCTAGTATGGATTTGACCACGGACCTTGGGCCTTTGAAAGATGATGTTCATGATTTTTTGTTATTTCCACTCTCTCTAAGACTTGCAATCATTGAGCCGTTTGGTTTTTGGGGTCCCATCTTGATGTCTTTATGTAAGTGTAGCTATAACTTTCCATGTTATGGCATAGAGATTGAGTTTCTCCAGATAATTTTCATTGAATTGTTGGATAAAATGGAGTAGTGTCTCTAGATAATCGAGGATTTTTTGGTCTTGAATGATAAAGTGGACACTAAATACTTGGCCTTGAAAGAGAAATTTGGCCTAAACTGTCTTGGGCGAGTTTTTATCTTGGCTATTTTAAGTAATTAAGTGCTCAGTGTTTGTGTTTCTCAGGGGTTAACGAGCTATGTAGGTAAATAATAATGCATGTCTGAACGTTCCCACCACCATGTATAATGTAGAATTCAACACATAACATAGGATATCATATCATGCATAATATAATTATAGATATGTCAGGATTGTATGCGTTCACGAAACCTATGTACTACTAAACAACAAAGAAAATAGAGAAAAAATTTGCAAACTAAAGAATTTTTCTGTGAAGATATGATAGATGTTGATTATTATATGGACATTAATGAAATTGCATATTCAGTCAAAAAGGGACATCTATAAGAGGATATGCGTACTAAATAAAAGACAATGAGCACCAAATGGACATAAGCATACTAAATAGTTTTGTTTTGATGAAAAAATATAATGCATAAGTTCAACCACTGGGAGTCATCAATTCTTAGTATGTAAATATCCGTATGTCTATTAAACTAAAATAGTTAAAAGAAGGTGATTCGTATCAAATATTGGATGGTTTTACCCTCTTTATTTATTTTATCCCCCTCGGGTACCTTAATTCCTATATTTATGCTCGTTAACTAGACAACCTCTTTTATATATGTTTACATGCTTTGCGAGTTATAATTGAGCTTTTATAGGTATTGAAGTGCTTAGCGTGAAGTTTGATCGTATTTCAGAAAAGTTTTATCATCAAGGGAATGTTAGTCTTTTCATCATTTAGGTTTTTGGCCTAATGTTTCTTGAAATTTGTATTCCTCTCAGTTAGCTTCGCGTAGCCTCCGACCGCGCCAAATTTTGAGTTATAAGGAAGAAGTTACGGCATTTTTCGTATGTTGCTCCAGAATGAAGAATTGCATACCTACTTAGGCGAATCGATTCACCCAAAAGGGGAATCGATTCGGTTTGCACCAGAAACGATTTTCTCCTTATGTCTGAGTCGATTCGGCTTGGCACCCAGAATCGATTCGAGCCTGTAGATTTTAGACTTTTGATTTACTAGTTTGCCACTAGGGTTTTGATATAAATAGTTTTTCCCTTCATTTTGAAGAGGGATCTCTCATTATATTAGTTTTAGGGTCTGTATTGGGGGTTCTTCCCTTTCCTCGCCACTTTGGGTTAATACCCATTTATGTAAGTTTACTATTCGTTATCTTCTCTACTTGTTTTATGCTTTATTTACTTTATTTCTTGCTTTGTACTTAATTTATGTTGGTTAATTATTTGGTTTCATTTGTTAAGTAAGTTTTTTTCTTGCTTTAATCATGTATTGTCCTTAGTTTAAGGGTTGGGGTCATGTTTCCACCATTAATGGGTCTCGAGCTTCAAAAGTTAGGTTTTGTGTAAAATCACATTTAATTAAAACCGCGTGTATTAAAGTTGTACTATTATGCATTTAACTTTCTTTGTTACGCAACGTTAGTATTTATAGCGATATTCCGAATTTAATCCACGTGTGACCATTTATGATTAAATGTTTAATCTTTCATTGTTGAATTAATTTTCTTCATGTTTGATGTTTATAATTAATTGAATAAGCTCGGTTAACTGTTTTCGAACCGAAATTCTAATTATGTGTTGTTTAGCCCATGGTGGGATGTGATCCTGACTCTCATTTTATTAATTCTTGTTTAATGTTAACTTTTTTTTTCCTTTTCTTTATTTCTAACACTATCACTTTTTACACTTTTATTTTAGAAGTAATAAATCAATTAAAGCCTGACGAACACTCTCTATAGATTCTCGATACCTGGGTTGGCCGTTATACTCCATTGTTAAGTGTAGTCATAGTTTAGGTTTTTTGCATCGCGGCTGCGAACCAAACAACGACAGTGCCCTTATAGGAGCACACGGTTCGCGCTGTTTTCGGCAAGTGTTTTATAGATTGTAATCCTTTTATTATTTCGTAATATTTTTTAACCTTTGCATTTGTATATTTTATTTTAGCCTTTCTTTTTTACTTGTACTAAATTGTTTCGAGAAATTAAAATTTTGGTGCTTGTCGCGCGTTTGAATTACTTATTTTGAAATGTCTCACTGTAACTCTTTAGATAACCTTAATTGTCATGAGAATTGTTTCCCAAGTTACACTCTAAAGACCAAGCGAGAATGCCTACAAATTCTTGAAGATGAGCATATTGAGTTTGAAATTTAAGAATTTATAAGTAATCCCTCATCGATTGGGGAAGAAACTTTGGGAATCAGGAAACGTCTAGCTATGAGCAAACCTCTCAAAAAGATGTTATGTATTCTTGATGGTTTGATCATAAGTTAACTTTCAAGCAATCGAATGACCAATTCGTGAGTTCTAAAGCTTGGTTTTTAGAAATAAACTCCAAATTCGATGAGATTATTTCTTCTTCACAAAGCCCGGTTGAGGTTGAAACTTGCGTTTTACCTCCACCCCTTTTGAGGAAGAAATAATTAAGAGTGACCCAAGAACTTTCGAATTTCAACCTCTTATAAATTCTTCCAATTGTATTCAGGATGATGGTACTTCCTTTCCTTTATTCCCTACTATTCTCGAAGCGTTAAATTTGTCACAAGAATTGGTTAAAAGTCTTGAGGAATTTGACTCGATTCTTAAACAGGAATGTTATTTTGAGATGCTTCATCTCATGGGCTATTTGCTTACACTTGTCCCACCTCTCCTTCTAATTAAAAAACCTTTGAGAGGTGACTTTAATTTTCTCGAGATCAATGTGGTCTTGTCACCCTTAGTATCCAAATCCCCTGTGATACCTCGCCTAGTAAAATACCGGCGATCACTCTTGTACCAAATTAAAACAGGAGTCGCATATAGTTCATTCTTAGCATCACTGTCGAAAACCAAATTAATTACTAATAACCTATTAGTCTGGCATCAAAAATTTACTTAACTAATCTTTTAACAAATTAATCAATTAAAACATTCACACAGTATATATAAATGAAACATAATAACCGAACACTCGGTTTAACAATAATACAACCCCATTGAAATCCGCATTAAAAAGGTGGTAAAATAATAAATAAATGTAGTTGGTTTATCAGCCCGAATGTTTATACAATACCTCCTATCTAGAATACAAGGATAGAAGCGTCTATAAAAAACCTGCATGCATCCACAGCTACTGTAGCAGATGTCTGACACGAAGGAATCATCATCCAGGCATCCCTGTGTCTGGACACCTATAAATATATATAATATATAGCAAGAGGGAAAATATAGAAACGGGTCAGATCCCGAGTTGTGAAAATATTTTGTAAGTGCATAAATGCTTTATTTATGAAAATATGTTTTATCTTATATTTAAATTGGTATCGCACTCCCATGAGATACCCCTCTTCTAATAGTGCACATCTAACGTATCTCTCTAAACATCCTAGTCAAGCTACTCTACCTTACCATCCGTCACCCCCAAACTCTAAAAGTCCTAAGTAAACTGAGTACTAAAGGCTAAACTTATCCCCAATCTCAACACTATGTCGTGTTCGTGCATGGGGTGTCTCGCGAAGCAAAATCCAAACAAGGAACCCCCCGATACACTACTACTTGGCGGTGTCAATCGTTGAGATCCATTAGACCCTCAGTACACAACGTATATATATACACATTCATATAATTATCTACATTATTATACTCACTCTCATATACATATCACAATATACATCCGGATAAAATCTCATGGACTGAGATTTACTCTATATTCATTTTAATAATACACATCGGATAGAATCTCTCGAACTAAGATTTAATCTATACTCATTTTATCTCTATACTCTGGCAGAGATACATATATATATTCTTGCTCTCATACACAAGTAATGTACTATACACACAAGTACAATATCCATCCTAACGAGATATAACTCGAGGATGCAGTCTCATAGTGCCGATCCAACTCCGGGTTTACTCACTATACCACGGTACCAAGCCAGACTTACTCAATGGACATGGTAATACATACACAACGGTGGAGGTTGTCATGTTCCCTCTGCAAGGGGAGTACACACATCGCACTCGAACGCGGGATGAGATGACCTAGGGATATACTCTCCCTGCTCCTCAAGCCAGGGGATTCACCCACATCGCGCAACCTCCCTGGATCGCACTAGAGAAAATATATGATCTGGTTGTCCCAACCCTATGCCAAGGGAAAGCCCGTGGAAAATAGCCTCTAAGATACACATATACCAATCACACAGAGATATATATGTATTCGTATCATATATTATATATAGAGAGTATTCACATCATATACATATATATATATATATATATATATATATATATATATATTCTACGTCATTCCTCAAATATATTTATGGCCATAATTGACAATCACACCTAACAATGGCCAATAATCCCAAAGATTCTCACTTATAATAACATTCGAGATTCGCACACTCACGATACTAAACTCAAAAGTATTCCCTCACTTGATAAATAACCTGTACCTTATTCACACTTAAGGATTTATATAATTTCTCCAACTATACCAATTTATCCGAGTAGTCTCGTAGGATTTACTCAACCATAATCGACACGATTGCGTTGTCTACGCGCACAATTATGTATGCCAAAACGCCCACTGAAATTATCTCAAGAAATATTCATCCCTAAACACCCTTAATTTAGATGAGTCGTGGATTCCTTTTCCACAAACCCAAGGACTACATTTTTGCTCAAATAATAATTTAGAGGTCCCCACTCTATGTTTTAGGGAACCCCAACTCTCTAATTCCTCAAATTATTTTATTTTCCTCGAAAATATAATTTTAGTGCCACACACTGAAAACACCCTCTTATCCCCCATAAATTTTCTTAATTAACTAAAAATAATTTCTCCCAAATGGGTATCTATTTACTCAAATAAATAAGCTAGAAAAAATTTGGTTTGGGATTCATCCCATTTAAACTTCACTAGCCGAAATTGCCAAAAATCCTATAGGATTGATCGATCGACCCTTGGCCGTCGATCGATCGATCAAACAGGGGAACCAGACCTGCTTCTTCTCCAACAATTCCATTTCGGCCATTAACAACCCCCCAAGCTTTTTACCTCTTCTTCCACCAACAAGTCACTACAGCCAACCATATATACCCAAGGAAATAGGTTATAATCATCCTATAACCAAGAATCAATAACTAAATTTAATTAATTTCTAAGTTTCTCTAATTTGGTATTTTTCGCGGTTTACCCTTTAACCTTTTCGAAAACCCCGTTTTGATTCTCGAAATCCCAATCCCAAAATCATGCAGTTTGTTATTACCAATTATGATATGAGATTTATTCTAAAAATAAATAAAGCAAGTAAACACTTGCCTGGAGGATAAAATTCGACGACCTCGCGTCGAATCCCGCGGAGTTTGGTCGGAATCTCCCTTTTCCTCCTCTTTCTCCCTTCCTTTCTTCTCTTCTTCCTTTCTCTCCTTTTTCTTTCCTTTCTCCCACTCTCATGTCTTTTATAGGGGAGAAAAGGGTTTATCCCTTATTAAACCCAAAAATGACTCGTTTACTTAATTATGAGTCCCTACTGGTCCAAAAATTCTCGGATACTCTATTGTGACTATCTCGGCCATTCCGAGACCAACCGTACAATCGGAATCTCCATCCGAGGTACTTGACCGCAAATCACTAATTTAACCCAACACAACTTAATGTGGGATTTTCCATTAAAATATTATCCTCTGTCGCTTTACCCAACTGCGATGTATAATTAAAATACTTCAACTTATTTACTTAATCCAAAAAGTAAATATAACACCCATCTAAAATGATCTAATCCTTGAAAATTCCAAAAATTACTATTCATGATAATTTCTTAAATTCCCAATTTTCACTTACTTATGAATTTTAATTATCCCCAAAAGTGCGGGGTGTTACATCCCCCAGCATCCGCTCAAAATTTTTAATTAGTGATGGTTCATTTCTTCCGCCTTACACATGCCTTCCATTCTTCGAACGAAACTCTTATTTTTTGGAAGGCATGCACTCAAGGGAGGGTCCACCGTTTATCCCTTAAAGTGAAATTATTTTTTGGGTGGATCTTCAAAAATTTTGACTTCTAGTGTATAGTTAGTTAGAAGTTAAAATTGTAGCTTGTAAATAGTTAGTTTTTATTTATTTTTCTCTCTTTTAATTGTAGTCTAATGTAAAAGGTTAAAGTTTTTTGGTTATTCTTTTTTTTATGCTTGTTACTAACATATTTTGTAGATTCAATGGACTCGTACTTATTGGGCATCGCTCCAATTTTGGCTAATATCTTTCTTTTCCTCTCTTTATATTGTGTTCTTGATCCACATCGAGGACAATGCAACATTTAATTTAGGGGGTGTGGAATATTATTCCCATTTATTATTTAGTTCCATTGATTTGATCACATGTTAGTTACTAAGCATGCTTTTGTTGAAAATATTGAAAATTTTCAAAAATATTTTCTTTTCTTTTTCTCTTTTGTTGGGCTTTTTGCCTTTGTTTTCGATGATAAATTTTAATAAATGCATGATCCAATAAACAATTCAATGATTCATGTTCGCGATTTTAAAAGTTATTAGACTTTAGTCCTCAAATCATTGATATTAGGAACAACTTCATGAATTAAAATTTAACCCATGAGCACATGCCTTTTTCTTATTTTAATGATTTGGTTGAAGGCGTTTATAACTCGGTAATCCTTTTTTGTATTGTATATACTTACACCAAGTGATCTTTGGGATTTTCTTCATTTATGAGTGTTTATACATTACTCTTTCCTCCTTGAAAATGTTAAATCCGTCGGTAATCTCACTTTTCTTTCATTTGATCGTTCATTGATTGAGTTTATTTATGAAATTTGTTACTTGAGCATGATTTTCAAAGTTATGTTGACTCAAGAATTGCGTAAACTTTAGGAGATGATCATACGCCATATTTTTTTATTCACCCATATTCACCTTGACCTCACCTTATATATTTCCCGAGTTAACCCCTTTGAGCCTTAATATAGCCTTTCGTTTCATTACCCAAAATCCCATAACCAACTCCACAATATAGTTATAACCATACATATTACCTTACATACCTTTTTGGGGAATGACACTTGGGATTGAATGACGCCACGTTACGTGGTTGCAATTAAGCATGTGAGAGTGAAAATGTGAAGAAAAAAGTGTAGTGAAAAAGAAAAGAAAAAGCGAAAAACAAAAGAAAAAGGAAAGAAAAAGTGAAAATGAAAATAAAAAGAATGTTTGTATATGTTGTATATAGTATTCAATAAGAGTTGTCACTCCCCAATTTCATATGCTTTTTATGGAAATCATTTTCCAATTTTGAAATTGCCCACATTTTCCATTATCCCAAGTTTTCATCTCCGAACACCTTCGAATTCGTACATATACCTTTTCTTTCATAACCTTAACCCCAAACCTAGAGTACAACCCTATACAAGTCCTATGTGATCTTAAGGTCAATGCATTTCAAAAGTCATAGTAGTTGCGATAATCTGTGAAAATACATTTCGCCTCCTCTAATGACGGTATCTTTAATTGACATTACATATTTTTCATTTTATATATAGCGTTCTTCAAAGTGACATGTGCGCGACTTAGTTTCTATTTACATTTACTCTTTATACCCGCATGTCCCGTGTATTACCTCCCGTTATTAGTGATTTCGTTTATTGAGCATAATATTCAGAGAAGATTGAATTTATGCAGGCTTTAATGTTTGTCCGATTTATAAAAATTTTGCTAAATTATACCTTGCATGTGCTCACTTCTCCTCCCACTTTTAAGGTTTCAATTCGATGAAGTTCATTCTATAATGGTAATATTTGTGAACTTTTGAGTGAATTCATTCGCTATGCTAATGACATGTTGAAACCCTGTTCGTTATTGTCGAGCATGTTTATTTGGTTGTTTGGGCATATTTTAAGGAAATTTTGATATTTGTGGGTTTCATCCGTGAAAAATCTCACGAGACAACACTCGTCCACTAGGGTAACCTGGGGTTCAACGACTTATTGCATATGCAAAATGCCATCGTTCGCCCACAAAAGTGTATTTTCTCTCTTTTGTATATATCTCATTTCTGGTGGTTTACTTTTACTTTTTTTCTCTTTGTATTTCATTGCTATGGACTAGCAATGTGTAAGTTAGGGGGTGTAAATCGTATCGAATATTGCATGTTTTTACCCTCTTTATTTATGTATTTTAGCCCCCTCGAGTACCTTAATTCCAATATTTATGCTCGTTAACCAGACAACCTCTTTTATATATGTTTACATGCTTTGCGATGTATAATTGAGCTTTTGTAGGTATTGAAGTGCTTAGCATGAAGTTTGGTCGTATTTCAAAAAAGTTTCATCATTAAGGGCACATTCAAAGGCATTTTAATCATTTCATCATCTGTGTTTTTGACCCAATGTCATCTTGGAATTTGTAGTCTTCTAAGTAGCTTCGCTTAGCCTCCGATCGTGCCTAATTTCGAGTTACAACGAAAAAGTTACGGTATTTTTTGTATGTTGCTCCAAAATGAAGAATTGTATGCCTGCTTAGGCGAATTAATTTGCCCAAGAGGGGAATCCATTCGGTTTGCACCATAAATGATTTTCTCTTTGTATCTGAATCGATTCTGCTTGGCACCCGAATCGATTCGGGCCTGTAGATTTTAGACTATATTTATTAGTTTGTGTTGTCAATTTATAAAATACCGCAAGTGCACGGGCTATTATAGAATAGCGAGTGTAAGTACGGGTCGAACCCACGAGGATTTGTCAATTTTAATTATTAAAAGAATTACAACTGTCCAACTAGATCAAATGGGGTAGAGAATAATTATAAATTATACAAAATAAAAGCAACTACGATAAATGAGAGTAACGCAAGAGATTTGTAAACAATTAGGAAATAATTAGGATTCGGGGTCCATTTATCACGTAACTAATATTGCACACTAATTTAATGTTGCCATTCCCTTTTTATAACTCAAATTAAACCGACTCTCGCCGTGTTTAATTCGGAAAATAGGACGGTTATATCAAAATATTTTTAACGTCTCTGATAGACGGCTAAAATCCCTATTCCCTTAGAAAATACAAGTTTTAAAATTCGCAAATGTATTTATGCATGGACTATCAAAACAATCAAAGTGCAAGCATAATCCATCAAAAATTACTATTTTTAAATCTCAAAACTTGATTTGACAAAACAATCTTGAAGGTTCTAAAACACACTCTCGTGTCGCTTTAAAATGAATACCGAATCTTTAATAACAATTAAAACAAGTAGGGAATAAACAACGATAAAATTAACGTGACAATATTAGCTAACTATGATAAACTTCACCCTACTCCTAATATAAGAATCAAGCTACCATAATGAAAGAGAAATTGCAAGAATGAGTAGAGATCTTCATTAATAAACCAAACTTACAAATAGTTCTCTCACAACAATCTTGAATCCTCTAAAAAAAATGATAAAAACTTGGCCCTCAAATTGATTACAATCACTCAAAGTTGCTCCCCGAAATCCTCCACGAAAGTCCTCTCCAATTGTCTCTCCGGAATTATGATCCCAAGGGTCCTTTTTATAGGACAAGTGGTGAGGTATTTGAGTTGTGGTGGGACTCTTTCTGATTGGCCGAATATAAAATTTCACAAGTGTAAAAAACAGCATTTTTTCGAACGACCGTAAAAATCAGCTTTTTCGCGCCTTTTTTGAATTGATCATCAATTTGCACCAAATTCCATCATTATCTGCAAAAATTTCACTAGGCAACTTTTTTCACAAATTAGCACAAGAATATTATAAAATTATCGAAGTGCCCATTTTTGACTTAAAATTGCCATTTTCAATATGAATTCAATCATTCTCGCATTTTTTCCTCTTTTTAACAAAATAGTCCTAAGAACTTATTAAATACACTAAAATGGGACTAACAAAGTATAAATTTGGGTATAAAATATACAAAATAATGCACTCATCAAATACCCCCAAACCTAAACTTTGCTAGTCCTCGAGCAAAACTAAAAATTTTAAAATTTAACTCACTTTCATAGGAATCACGATTGCACTTAGCATGTGCAACAAGCCGTTAAACCTCTAGGTTACCCTAGTGGACGAGTTTTGTCTCGTGAGGGTTTGCATTGAATATGCCCACAAAATTCAAAAGCTTGACTCAATACAAATGACTAAAAAGTAATATAACCAAGTTTGAATGCAAACTTCATAAATATAGTAGAACTTCATTTCTCAATTTCAACTTATTGTGTCTGTGTGTGCATAGCCAATATAACCGTCAATTTCAAAAGATTTGATCGTTGCATTTCTTATCCGAAAGTTCGTTTTGATTTCAAAATCTCACAGAATGCACTCACAATCGAACACTCGGAAATGGGTTATTTTCTCTCGGTATATGTGAATAAAAGAGTAAATTTATATGAACAAATTTCACATATACATAATCAAAAATGGATTTTTATACAATGGATGAATATGATCTCATGAACAGAAAATCGATTACTTTTTGAAAACATTGAATCACACCATAGATCCTATTCATCTTCTCTCCACACTTTAACTAACTTCACTTGAGATCGATTAGCACTTTCTTTGGTTGTATTGTAGGCTCGAATTTTGGCTAGAAAGAATGGCTATTTTTGGAGTTCAAAATTTCTGAGAATATAGAGGTTTTTCGGTATTTTGACTTTAAGCACTTTTTCTTCTAACCTCAATTTGTCTTTTCGCTTTTTCTTTTCAAGCTCACATTTTTTTTCAAACTCACATTCTTGCAACCTCATTTTCTTTTGGTCTTTTTCCTACCGTAATTTTACCCTAGTATTCTCAGAAAATAGGTATGGCTTATTTTTATAGGCTTTAAACTCCCAGTTGGAGTTGGGTAGGGTAATGGGTTTTCAACAAAAGGCTTATTTTCTTTTTTGGCTCAAATGGGTTTGCAACGGAATATTGTAAAAAGGTTGGAGTTTAAGCTTATTTTTGGGCTTTCAAACGATGGCCTATTCTCATTTCTCAAGTTTCGTTAATCTGATTTGTGTCTCAAGACGACTTACTAAGACTTCTAGTGCTTAAGATTCACATTTTGACTTTTTGTTTTCAGTAATCGAACAAAACAAAGAATTTGAGATCATCAACGAATTTATCACTGAAGGAAAGATTGAGTAATTTTAACTCGGATTGATTTAAATCTCTCGAAAACGATGAATGGCACAAAATCTCATCGGGTTAAGATCTCCACATTTATTCGTTAAGCATATTACTTTCGCCTCAATATCCATTTTCGATCATATTATATGGCTAATGTGTAAAAATTTCATAAGATGAGAGATCCATGAATTAATACTATATTAAGAAATCGTTCCAAAACTCAATTATATTGAAAATCTTTTTGAATTTTTGAAATCTGATTTTTTTTTTTTCAAAAATATCATCCTTACCCCCAAACCTAAATTTTACATTGTCCTCAATGTATCCTCAAATAAAAATATGGACAAAGAAAATAAAGTAACGAAGTAGAAAGATGATACACGTTAACTAAAAAAAATACCAATAACAATATATATATATACACACACAAATAATATACAAACACATGACAATTACCATCCTCACCATAAATTAATAATCGAAATAGTTGTGGGTCATTCCAATTAATAAACTTTATAGCACTAAGTGCCAAAATATCATAAATTTGAGAGCATGACCGCACAACACAAATTTCAATCTTAAATCTAGGGTCATAATGGTGAGTACCGACATCATCAATAATAAATAAATTTGAATCGCCTGAATCATATGTCGATGCATCACATGGAGGTAATAAATTGCAATAAGGATCCAAATATTTATTATCCCTTTTTCGAAAATAGTCAAGTAAAATTGGGGATGCATACTCTACTCCTAAATGTGAGATTTTATGAAAAGCGTGGGAAGAAGATCTATCACTGGGTGATACACTTTCTTCATCAAAAACAGGAGGATCGTCATAAATACTTGAAGTATCAGTAAAATCTGATGACGAATCCTCAAATAAATTTTCCCACATATGAAAAGAAGCAGCATTCTGCTCAATTAAATTAGGAGAAAAATCTTGACAAACATCCAAATCATCACAAGTATTACACGTGTCAAGATTGTAAATTTTTTTCTCCTCACAAAATTGATTATCCCCAATTAATTCATGGTTATTTTTAGAAATAGCACCATTATACCATTTGTTCACCTCTCTCCAATTGATACACTTTGGTGGACCGATAGTAATTACAGGGGTTGGAGTCTCATCCATACCTTCTTTAGTTTTTAAAATGACTACTGACCCATCTGAATTAAATTGAAATACGTAGTCATCTAGATTTTCAGTATTTTGTAAAAACACGTCCACAGGATCCATTGAGGAATATGAGAAAGATGACGGGATAACAATATGAGGATCACCCATTGTAATTTACAACACATTAATTTATTTATTTATTTTAGATAGCTTCTACCCTTTGACAAGGGAGAATTTAAAAGAGTACCAACTACGGTTGTCTCCTCAAATTTCGATTTCACCTCCAGGTAGGTGGTCGGTACGAAGACTCATTAAAAACCACCAATCCTAGACAAGGTGAAACGGAATCGATTTGACAAGTTCGCGTTGGAGTAGCTTTTAATTCTAGCCTTGTTAAGAGTTTTTTTTTTTTTTTTTTTATGAAATTTTTACTAAAAAAATGCAAAAAGTAAAACAAACTAGTCCGAAAGTCACAACTTCTTTTAAGAAAAAAAATTGTCAAATCCTCGGCAACGGCGCCAAAAACTTGTTGTCAATTTATAAAATACCGCAAGTGCACGGGCTATTATAGAATAGCGAGTGTAAGTACGGGTCGAACCCACGAGGATTTGTCAATTTTAATTATTAAAAGAATTACAACTGTCCAACTAGATCAAATGGGGTAGAGAATAATTATAAATTATACAAAATAAAAGCAACTACGATAAATGAGAGTAACGCAAGAGATTTTAAACAATTAGGAAATAATTAGGATTCGGGGTCCATTTATCACGTAACTAATATTGCACACTAATTTAATGTTGCCATTCCCTTTTTATAACTCAAATTAAACCGACTCTCGCCGTGTTTAATTCGGAAAATAGGACGGTTATGATCAAAATATTTTTAACGTCTCTGATAGACGGCTAAAATCCCTATTCCCTTAGAAAATACAAGTTTTAAAATTCGCAAATGTATTTATGCATGGACTATCAAAACAATCAAAGTGCAAGCATAATCCATCAAAAATTACTATTTTTAAATCTCAAAACTTGATTTGACAAAACAATCTTGAAGGTTCTAAAACACACTCTCGTGTCGCTTTAAAATGAATACCGAATCTTTAATAACAATTAAAACAAGTAGGGAATAAACAACGATAAAATTAACGTGACAATATTAGCTAACTATGATAAACTTCACCCTACTCCTAATATAAGAATCAAGCTACCATAATGAAAGAGAAATTGCAAGAATGAGTAGAGATCTTCATTAATAAACCAAACTTACAAATAGTTCTCTCACAACAATCTTGAATCCTCTAAAAAAAATGATAAAAACTTGGCCCTCAAATTGATTACAATCACTCAAAGTTGCTCCCCGAAATCCTCCACGAAAGTCCTCTCTAATTGTCTCCAATTGTCTCTCCGGAATTATGATCCCAAGGGTCCTTTTTATAGGACAAGTGGTGAGGTATTTGAGTTGTGGTGGGACTCTTTCTGATTGGCCGAATATAAAATTTCACAAGTGTAAAAAACAGCATTTTTTTGAACGACCGTAAAAATCAGCTTTTTCGCGCCTTTTTTGAATTGATCATCAATTTGCACCAAATTCCATCATTATCTGCAAAAATTTCACTAGGCAACTTTTTTCACAAATTAGCACAAGAATATTATAAAATTATCGAAGTGCCCATTTTTGACTTAAAATTGCCATTTTCAATATGAATTCAATCATTCTCGCATTTTTTCCTCTTTTTAACAAAATAGTCCTAAGAACTTATTAAATACACTAAAATGGGACTAACAAAGTATAAATTTGGGTATAAAATATACAAAATAATGCACTCATCAAATACCCCCAAACCTAAACTTTGCTAGTCCTCGAGCAAAACTAAAAATTTTAAAATTTAACTCACTTTCATAGGAATCACGATTGCACTTAGCATGTGCAACAAGCCGTTAAACCTCTAGGTTACCCTAGTGGACGAGTTTTGTCTCGTGAGGGTTTGCATTGAATATGCCCACAAAATTCAAAAGCTTGACTCAATACAAATGACTAAAAAGTAATATAACCAAGTTTGAATGCAAACTTCATAAATATAGTAGAACTTCATTTCTCAATTTCAACTTATTGTGTCTGTGTGTGCATAGCCAATATAACCGTCAATTTCAAAAGATTTGATCGTTGCATTTCTTATCCGAAAGTTCGTTTTGATTTCAAAATCTCACAGAATGCACTCACAATCGAACACTCGGAAATGGGTTATTTTCTCTCGGTATATGTGAATAAAAGAGTAAATTTATATGAACAAATTTCACATATACATAATCAAAAATGGATTTTTATACAATGGATGAATATGATCTCATGAACAGAAAATCGATTACTTTTTGAAAACATTGAATCACACCATAGATCCTATTCATCTTCTCTCCACACTTTAACTAACTTCACTTGAGATCGATTAGCACTTTCTTTGGTTGTATTGTAGGCTCGAATTTTGGCTAGAAAGAATGGCTATTTTTGGAGTTCAAAATTTCTGAGAATATAGAGGTTTTTCGGTATTTTGACTTTAAGCACTTTTTCTTCTAACCTCAATTTGTCTTTTGGCTTTTTCTTTTCAAGCTCACATTTTTTTTCAAACTCACATTCTTGCAACCTCATTTTCTTTTGGTCTTTTTCCTACCGTAATTTTACCCTAGTATTCTCAGAAAATAGGTATGGCTTATTTTTATAGGCTTTAAACTCCCAGTTGGAGTTGGGTAGGGTAATGGGTTTTCAACAAAAGGCTTATTTTCTTTTTTGGCTCAAATGGGTTTGCAACGGAATATTGTAAAAAGGTTGGAGTTTAAGCTTATTTTTGGGCTTTCAAACGATGGCCTATTCTCATTTCTCAAGTTTCGTTAATCTGATTTGTGTCTCAAGACGACTTACTAAGACTTCTAGTGCTTAAGATTCACATTTTGACTTTTTGTTTTCAGTAATCGAACAAAACAAAGAATTTGAGATCATCAACGAATTTATCACTGAAGGAAAGATTGAGTAATTTTAACTCGGATTGATTTAAATCTCTCGAAAACGATGAATGGCACAAAATCTCATCGGGTTAAGATCTCCACATTTATTCGTTAAGCATATTACTTTCGCCTCAATATCCATTTTCGATCATATTATATGGCTAATGTGTAAAAATTTCATAAGATGAGAGATCCATGAATTAATACTATATTAAGAAATCGTTCCAAAACTCAATTATATTGAAAATCTTTTTGAATTTTTGAAATCTGATTTTTTTTTTTCAAAAATATCATCCTTACCCCCAAACCTAAATTTTACATTGTCCTCAATGTATCCTCAAATAAAAATATGGACAAAGAAAATAAAGTAACGAAGTAGAAAGATGATACACGTTAACTAAAAAAAATACCAATAACAATATATATATATACACACACAAATAATATACAAACACATGACAATTACCATCCTCACCATAAATTAATAATCGAAATAGTTGTGGGTCATTCCAATTAATAAACTTTATAGCACTAAGTGCCAAAATATCATAAATTTGAGAGCATGACCGCACAACACAAATTTCAATCTTAAATCTAGGGTCATAATGGTGAGTACCGACATCATCAATAATAAATAAATTTGAATCGCCTGAATCATATGTCGATGCATCACATGGAGGTAATAAATTGCAATAAGGATCCAAATATTTATTATCCCTTTTTCGAAAATAGTCAAGTAAAATTGGGGATGCATACTCTACTCCTAAATGTGAGATTTTATGAAAAGCGTGGGAAGAAGATCTATCACTGGGTGATACACTTTCTTCATCAAAAACAGGAGGATCGTCATAAATACTTGAAGTATCAGTAAAATCTGATGACGAATCCTCAAATAAATTTTCCCACATATGAAAAGAAGCAGCATTCTGCTCAATTAAATTAGGAGAAAAATCTTGACAAACATCCAAATCATCACAAGTATTACACGTGTCAAGATTGTAAATTTTTTTCTCCTCACAAAATTGATTATCCCCAATTAATTCATGGTTATTTTTAGAAATAGCACCATTATACCGTTTGTTCACCTCTCTCCAATTGATACACTTTGGTGGACCGATAGTAATTACAGGGGTTGGAGTCTCATCCATACCTTCTTTAGTTTTTAAAATGACTACTGACCCATCTGAATTAAATTGAAATACGTAGTCATCTAGATTTTCAGTATTTTGTAAAAACACGTCCACAGGATCCATTGAGGAATATGAGAAAGATGACGGGATAACAATATGAGGATCACCCATTGTAATTTACAACACATTAATTTATTTATTTATTTTAGATAGCTTCTACCCTTTGACAAGGGAGAATTTAAAAGAGTACCAACTACGGTTGTCTCCTCAAATTTCGATTTCACCTCCAGGTAGGTGGTCGGTACGAAGACTCATTAAAAACCACCAATCCTAGACAAGGTGAAACGGAATCGATTTGACAAGTTCGCGTTGGAGTAGCTTTTAATTCTAGCCTTGTTAAGAGTTTTTTTTTTTTATGAAATTTTTACTAAAAAAATGCAAAAAGTAAAACAAACTAGTCCGAAAGTCACAACTTCGTTTAAGAAAAAAAATTGTCAAATCCTCGGCAACGGCGCCAAAAACTTGTTGTCAATTTATAAAATACCGCAAGTGCACGGGCTATTATAGAATAGCGAGTGTAAGTACGGTTCGAACCCACGAGGATTTGTCAATTTTAATTATTAAAAGAATTACAACTGTCCAACTAGATCAAATGGGGTAGAGAATAATTATAAATTATACAAAATAAAAGCAACTACGATAAATGAGAGTAACGCAAGAGATTTTAAACAATTAGGAAATAATTAGGATTCGGGGTCCATTTATCACGTAACTAATATTGCACACTAATTTAATGTTGCCATTCCCTTTTTATAACTCAAATTAAACCGACTCTCGCCGTGTTTAATTCGGAAAATAGGACGGTTATGATCAAAATATTTTTAACGTCTCTGATAGACGGCTAAAATCCCTATTCCCTTAGAAAATACAAGTTTTAAAATTCGCAAATGTATTTATGCATGGACTATCAAAACAATCAAAGTGCAAGCATAATCCATCAAAAATTACTATTTTTAAATCTCAAAACTTGATTTGACAAAACAATCTTGAAGGTTCTAAAACACACTCTCGTGTCGCTTTAAAATGAATACCGAATCTTTAATAACAATTAAAACAAGTAGGGAATAAACAACGATAAAATTAACGTGACAATATTAGCTAACTATGATAAACTTCACCCTACTCCTAATATAAGAATCAAGCTACCATAATGAAAGAGAAATTGCAAGAATGAGTAGAGATCTTCATTAATAAACCAAACTTACAAATAGTTCTCTCACAACAATCTTGAATCCTCTAAAAAAAATGATAAAAACTTGGCCCTCAAATTGATTACAATCACTCAAAGTTGCTCCCCGAAATCCTCCACGAAAGTCCTCTCTAATTGTCTCCAATTGTCTCTCCGGAATTATGATCCCAAGGGTCCTTTTTATAGGACAAGTGGTGAGGTATTTGAGTTGTGGTGGGACTCTTTCTGATTGGCCGAATATAAAATTTCACAAGTGTAAAAAACAGCATTTTTTCGAACGACCGTAAAAATCAGCTTTTTCGCGCCTTTTTTGAATTGATCATCAATTTGCACCAAATTCCATCATTATCTGCAAAAATTTCACTAGGCAACTTTTTTCACAAATTAGCACAAGAATATTATAAAATTATCGAAGTGCCCATTTTTTACTTAAAATTGCCATTTTCAATATGAATTCAATCATTCTCGCATTTTTTCCTCTTTTTAACAAAATAGTCCTAAGAACTTATTAAATACACTAAAATGGGACTAACAAAGTATAAATTTGGGTATAAAATATACAAAATAATGCACTCATCAGTTTGCCACTAGGGTTTTGATATAAATAGTTGTCCCTTTATTTTGAAGAGGGATCTTTTCATTATATTAGTTATAGGGTTTGTATTTGGGTAGCTTCCCTCTCCTCACCACTTTGGGGTAATACCTATTTATGTAAGTTTACTATTCATTATCTTCTCCACTTGTTTTCTGCTTTATTTACTTTATTTCTTTCTTTGTAGTTAATTTATGTTGGTTAATTAGTTGTTTTCATTTGTTAGTTTTTGGGCTGGGGTCATGTTTCCGCTATTATGCGTTTAACTTTCTTTGTCACACAACGTTAGTATTTATAGCGATATTCCGAATTTTATCCACGTGTGACCATTTTCGACTAAATGTTTAATCTTTAATTGTTGAATTAATTTTCTTCATATTTGATGTTTATAATTAATTGAATATGCTCGGTTAAATGTTTTCGAATCGAAAGTCTAATTATGCGTTGTTTAGACCATGGCGGGGATGTGAGCCTGACTCTCGTTTTATTAATTCTTGTTTAGTGTCAACTTCTTCTTTTTTTCCTTCTCTTTATTTCCAACCTTATCACCTTTTACACTTTTATTTTAAAAGTGATAAATCAATTGAAGTCTATCGAATACTCCTTGTGGATTCTCAATACCTTGACTGGCCGTTATACTCCATTGTTGAGTGTAGTCATAGCTAAGATTTTTTGCATCGCCAACGGCGAACCAAACAATGACAGTGCCCTTACACGAGCCCAACGTTCGCATCGCATCAAAAGGCTGCTAACTAGTAGATTGATAATAGTTATGTTTTATGATATATGAAGTTCTAAATTTGTAAGATGAATAAACTAACTTGGACTGAAACAGTTGATGATGAACTTTATTGTTCAATTTATCATGTGTATTCATATAACTATGCTTGGGCCTGCATTTTGCCCATTTTTTAGTAGTGATGAACTCAAGGTAATAATTTTCAATGTATGTTTTATGTTAAAGTTGTCTGTTTTCTTACATTTTAGTAAATTAACTTTAAGTATATCACTTTTTTGTAGCAAAAATATGATGTTTCCTCTACTAGTCCCATAAATGCCAAGTATGTTCATCGCAATGAGACAAAGTCTTTGCCCAATACTTTTATGAAGGCAAGGTAATATTTTTATCATATCAAATTTGTTATATTTTAATTTATGTGGATATATATACTTATGTATTTTATTTTCATATGTTAATAGACAGGTAAATCATATGATCATCCAAAAGGAAAAATTGAAGTATTTTATGATACTCATTGGACGAAGGAAACGGGTAGATTGGTGAAAAAGCGGAGTCTGGTTATATGCAAAAAATAATTTTACATGCTTAAACATAAAGAATTACTCTCACGCCGTGCTGGCTGGATTGGTTTGTGTTGAAATTCGTGGAAGGGACTTGTTAGATTATTGATTTGTGTCACAACAAGTTGAATTTCACGAATAAATAAATAAAACTCTGCCGATTTTTTTAAAAAATAAAGTGAAATCGGTGGAAGGGACTCATTAACGATTTATTTATAGTTATAGTTGTTGGATTATTAATTTGTGTGAACAAGTTGTAAATCATAAATAAACAAAGGAAACTCTCTTGATTTTTTTTTAAAAGTGAAAAAAATAGTCAAAACGATAGTGTAATATATTCTTTTCTTTTTCTTTGTAAAAGAGATGATCGAATTGCAAAAATGCTCGAAGGATTCTGATGAAGCATTAATCTATCAAAAAGTCCTTGGAAAGAGGTCGGGATACGTGAAGGGTCTTGGCACCCAACCTTTAAAATCATTACATAAGCAGAATTTTGAATTGGAGAACAAAAAGTTACAAACAGAGATCGTAGATTCAAAAATCCCAGTCCAAGGTCTTGCATCAGAGATAGCTGCAATGAAGGTTGGCTTACTGCCAGAGAAAGATGTTGCACTTGAGGAAGATGTCCCTGAAGGATCTTTTGTCCCTTTGATTCAACTTACATAATGACAAGTGTTGATTTTATCATTTTGTTTGTGATAAGAAAACTAGTTTAAACTTATCTCTTAGTTATGAAGTGTTATGCACTTTTGAGATTCATTGTGCCATGAACAGTAACATATTTATGTTTTGGATATAATATAATATATTTTAATTATGTGTATTTACTTAATTTTCTAATTATTTATTTCATTATGTAATATAATTTGCAAGGAAATATTTATTGCGGAAACACTATTATTCTGAATGCGCTTTTTTTTCCAACCAAAGTAGTATTCTTTTGCAACGAAAAAATAAGTTACAAAAATATTTCAGCAAGAAATAATGACTACTAGCAAGAATTTTTATCCATCAAAAAGTATCTTCTGCAACAAAATAAATGTTGCGGAAAGCTATCGTTATAAAGGTGATCATTATTTGCAATCAAAAGTGTTTTTTTTCAACGAAAAAGAGTGTTACAAAAGACTTTTAGCAATGAAATATTAACATTTGGCAAGAAATTTTAATCCTCTCAAAATATCTTTTGCGAGGATTTATTAGTATCTTTTGCAACGAAATATTCGTTTTAAAAGATTTTTAGTCGAAATATGAGAACTTTCTTGGCAACAAAAAAGGTTTTTTTTCTAGCAAAAAATTTCGTTGCAGCATACTTTTAGGGATGATGACAAAATTTCCTTGCAAAAGATGTATAGCATAATGACTAGTGCAAGGAACGTCGTAAGAAAAAACAATTGTTGAAAAAGATTGTTTGCAACGAAAAGATACATTTTACAACGATTTTTTTCCTTGCTAAAAGCCATAATTCTTATAGTGTCATATTCTCCATCTGAAAGGCGATAAACAAAAGCGTATCAATACCGTACAAAATAAGAATACAAAGCCTAAATAGTTTAACTTTAAAGTAACAAAGAATACAATGCAAAAAAGCGTGGGCGCACTCAAGACCCTATGACACTAGAATCTGGAATGCTCTGATACATACTGTGACACCCCGTAAAATTTTTAAATAGATTGATAACTTCTAAACATAAATAATACGAGAGACAAAATAATTGGTAACATTCTCAGCATGACTGGCATAAGTAAGACGATAAAGATACTAAAATATAATACTAAAATAATCAACGACGCATCTTTGGTATCAATATAAACCATAATAAATGAAATCCACACTAGAATATAAATATCTCAAATGAACAAATATCCAAACTTTGAATTAATAAAGATGACCCCCAAATAAATAATCCATAATACAATTATATGACTCAAGATCGACTACATATAAGCGAAGTTTGTGTAAAATTTGGCTTGAATTTTGGGTGAGTATTGGTCATATGCGATCGACTGTTCATACGTGGAGTACCGTTCACACGTGGGGGTACTGTTCATATGTGCACACGCGTGCGCGGGGGGGGGGGGGGGGGGGGGGTACTGTTCATACGAGGGATACTGTTCACTTTTTTCTCCTTATTTATGGAGGGTTTTAGCCATGGTTCAAAACACACCAACACCAATACAAACATCAACATAAAATTAAAGAGAGTCTTATTCCAAAGGTAAGGGTTTGGGGTGAGAAGTGATGTATTTTCCCTCTCACCCATGGGTATTGCTCAAAGGTGGAAGAAGAGTATGAGTGTGAGTGTTTAATGTATGATAGGGTGCTTAAGATGTAATATGTGTGGAAATTCTCACCGATTTATATGGAAGTGGGATATACCGAATTGGGTATGTAAGGACATATTTTACATTGTTTGGTTTACATTAGAGTATGTCGTATACCGCTACAATCGTCGAAGATTTATTCAAGTTCAATCATGCATAAACACGGATCCGAATATCATCATTCTTCAACAGAAAAGCCTCTGCGAGATCAATTTTAGTAAGGTTGTGTTTAAGTTCCTTTACGGTTCATTTAAAGTGTTGGGATAATTTTTTTAAGCATTGGGAAAAATTTTATAAACTGTTTTTAATCAGTTGAGGTGTTTTTTTTCATCAATGGAATTTTTTCTAAATGTTGAGGCAAAAAAAAAATTGACGCTCTGGTCATTCAAGCGACAATGCCACGTCGTTTAAGCGACATAGGCATGTCGCGCGATGTCGTTCAAATGACATTGATTCTCGTTCGAGCAACATATTGATTTCATTTGAGCAATCTTCCAACTCAATTTTTTTTATAAATAGTGTGTTAAATGAGTCATTGTTCCTTAAGAAGTTCTGACGTTTTTCAGTACACAAAAACTGCAATCTGCAGAATAATTTTGTCTTCTTCTTTTAGGGTTCAAACCTTTATTTTTCAATTCACAAAAATCCCAATAGTTTAGTGAATTGTTTTGAAACCCAAGATACATCTTTGATGAAGTTTCTTATGTAGAGAGGGTAAATCTATGACAGTTTTGGTTTCATCATTTGAGAGTACTGGTGGATGTTCCATGTTGATTCCGAACTGCATGTTCTTGTGGATTTTCTAAGATTGATCCATTGTTGACTATAGGTTGCGTATCTATGTGAGTATCTGTGTGATATTCATTATAGATTCCATTGTGTATGTAAGTTGCGATTTATCTCTACATAATGAAATAAAAACGTTTTCCCTTTTGGGGTTTTTTCCTGAAATTTGTGTGTCAACAATTTATTTGTGATGGTTTGATTTACCCACACTAGATGTATGTGTTAGGGGTGAATTAATTTGCTTTAAAAATTAACTCCAATTAAATAAGTTTAAATTGAAAATTTGTGAAATAGCTTAAATCGATATCACACCGAATTCTCAAATTGGTATCAGAGTGAGTTTATCTAATTTATCGAGTGATCCTTGTTTTTCGCAAAATTCGTGCGATACTGATTGTTTTTGAAAAATTTGTTTTATGAAAAATCACAATTTTTTCGATGGAATACATATATAATCAGATGCCCATTTTCTACGGGTCTAATTATGCCTACTGGAAAGCCTGTATGAAATCACAGTTAAAGGCCATTGATGATCGAGTTTGGGTTGTTTGTGAAAGAGGGTGGACTCCTACCACTGTCACCGCTAATAATATCATCAATCTTAAGCCTGTGACTGAATAGACTTAGGAAAAATTTAAATGGAGAACTTTTAATTCTCGTGGACTTAGTGCATTTTTTGGAGCCGTCACCCCAGACGAGTTTCGATGTATTATGACATGCACTAGGCTAAAAGAAGCGTCGGATGTTTTACAACTTGCCCATGAAGGCACGAATGCGGTCAAAAAGTCAAAAGTTCAAATTTTAACTACTCAATTTGAAACAATTATTGTGCTTGAATCTGAGTGTTTTGATGACTTTTATACACGTTTATCTGACATTGTCAACACTAGTTCCAATCTTGGTGAGCATATTCCTGATGCACGAGTGGTTAAAAAGATTTTGAGATTGTTGCCTAAACGTTTTTTCCCTAAAGTGACTGTTTTAAATTCTTTAGGTAATTTGAGCAATTTAAAGTTAGAAGAACTGGTAGGAGACCTCCAAGCATATGAAATTGACATGTTTCCAGACACTATCAAGCCAAAGGATAAAGAGATATCATTTAGAGCCCAGTCTAGGAAGGGAGAGGAAGTGTACAAGAGAGAGAAAAAAGAGAAAGTGAGAGTCTGTGAGTCCGAGTCCGAGGGCGAGGTTGATTTTGATATGGCCATGCTTGCTAAAAAATTTAAAAAGTTTCTCAAATTTTCCAAAGAATTTTTTTCCAATAAAAGATATTTTGAGAAAAATAAAAAGAAAGATAAGGCCAAAGAGAGCGGTGAGAAAGAAAATGAGAAAGAATATGAAGAGGAGAGATATTTTGAGTGTCACGGTAGAGGCTATAAGGCGTTTGAGTGTCCCACTTGGCTAAAGAGAAAGGGCAAGAAGATTGCCATACCAACCACTCTTAGCGATAGTGAGGAAGAGGTGAGTGATACCGGGGTTGAAAAATCACATGGGATGTGTGTTGCCTTTTTAGCTAGTCACATGAGCACATCTAGTTTGTCCCACGATAATGAGGATACTTGTGCACGTACGACGGATGTGAGTGTTTTGAGTGAGGGTGAGAGTGAGTGTGGAAATAAGGGTAAGAGTGAGCTCCAAATTGTGTTTAGAGATTTGTACGCCGAGACCTTAAAGACTAAGAAGTTGAATAAGGAGTTAGGTCTTAGGGTGAGATATTTGGAGAGATAGAGAGAGAGTTTGAGGGGATTTGAGGCGACGACGAGTCAACTCTAGAAAGTGAAGGTTTCTTTGAGTGATCAGTTGATCGTTGTAGGTCGGGAAAAGAGTGAACTCGAATCTCTTGTGGTCCAATTAGAGAGAGATATCGAACGAGCCCGGGAGGTAAAGGTCAATGTAGAGGATACATCTAAGAAGGTTTGAAAGATGTTCCTCGGTCCCGCTTTGGGTAATGTTGAAAGATTAGGAATAGGTCATGACAGCACGTCCACTTTCCACGTTGCACCCGAGTAGATTTTTGAGTTTGTGGTTTATCCGTATGGCCTTCAACCCAACCCACCTAGGCGTCCCATTCCGAAGAGGAGAGTTCACCGTAGACGTTGTGAGTGAGCTGTTCCTAGGCCCATGTACGTTTTCACCCGTTGCAAGAAGAGAGGACACCTTAGGGAATTTTTCTTTAAGTTGGGTAATGTGTCATGTTTTGCTAATACACGTGTTTCTATGACATATGCATCCACACATAATGCACCGGATGATTACATAAGAGAGTTTGCATATATTAGGGAGCAAGTAAAGTTTTTGGTTAAAACTTCACATGATTTGATGGATGTTTTTCATACGATGCCACTACCTTTGGAAAACTCCTTCGCACCTAACGGTTGAGGTTTAGACTTGTTTGCTAGCATAGGATAATTTTCATGATGAAATTTTATGCCTATTGCTAGTGTGTACCATTTTTGTATTCATATTTTCCATTTTTTATATATTTTTTAAAAAATTTCAAAAACATATAAAAAGATTTAAAAAAAAAAATGAAAAAGCAAAAAAGATTTTATTTCCATAATTTTTTTGGAAAAATCAAAAAGAGTTTTGTATTTTATTTACACCGTTTATGGATGGACATTTAGGATGACCAAGTCACAACATCATTCCATATCCATGTGACTATTTAATAGTGTTTTGAGACAATACATCATTTTATCCATGTGCTTTATAATGTTTGGATTCATTAAGATGTGATTTGAGATTACTTTCTACAGGTTTGACTCTTAGTCTCCTTTAATGCACACTTGCAAGGATTTGTTTGACTATTGTTCTTGTCTATCACATGTTAGTCGAAGTGATTTTATCTCAATTTTGTCTTTAAAACGACCCAAATGCGATAAAACTTGACAATGAAAGTAGTTCATGCAATAACCATTGCCTGTGAGGGATTTGTTTAAACTTGAAAAAATGATGAGTGAATACGGGAAAGGTCTGCAAGAGTATAAAATTAACTCGTCGTGAAAGCCACCGTTTGAAAAGAGACCGAGAAAAATTTAAAGGCAATAAAAATAATCATATGCCAAAAATGGAGCCAATAGGATTTCTCTAAGTTGAGAAAAATAGATCACCTCAAGAAAAAATAAATGCAATATTATTTATGCAGGAGTTTGGTTGGAAATTAAATAACGAGTTTGCACGTCCTAACAAAGTCTTGAAAAAACATTACATAGTTTTGGACGTTATTGGTGTGGAAACCATTTTAGACTTTGATGTGTTGATAGATTGAGTCGATGTCATTTAAATTCATCATATTTTAATACCTAAGGACGACTTTTGAGATCATTCGATAGGAGTTTTCATATGCATCGCGCACATATGTTATGTATGTTTGAGTCGATTTGCTTATTGAATATGTTCACACCCATTCATTATGTTTCCATGATTTGGTTATCTTAGTGTAGATTCATGGTGTGTGATTTTTCTAAAATTATTTTTGCATTTTTGAAAAAATTGAAAAATAAAAAATAATTTGTGGAAGCTTTCAAGTATGTCCTTAATGATCGTAGATGTTTTCTTTGCTTGTCGTGACACTCCATTCTTATTTTTATTTATTCTTTTCATTGTCTATTTCAGACAAATAAAAAGGGAGAGAACGAAGTATGATTTTATGGGGGAGTTTTTAAATTATAGGGAGAATTGAGATTTGATCTTAGTTTTCAAATATGTTTATCTCATTTCAAGCTCGGTACGTCATGAAAGTATTTGTTTTTTGTCTCATATGGGTAGGTACAAAAGTTGAAAATCATTATTTTGCACACCCTGATGTTGACAAAGAAATGTTAGAGTTTTGAAGATTTGAAGTTGAAGATTTTTGAAGAAAAATTTAAGACTTGTATCTTTGGTACCTTTTCAGTTTTGGGTTCATGGGAGGGTATTAGATTTATACATGCATTTCGATTTGATAATTCAGATATTTTATGTTTATACCGACATAGACATCGGGGGATATTCATAAGGACATATTTTAAATTGTTCGATTTACATTAGAGTATGTCATATACCGCTACAACCGTTGAAGATTTATTCAAGTTCAATCATGCATCAAGACGGATCCGACTATCATCATTCTTTAACAGAAAAGCTTCTGCAAGATTAAATTTGGTAAGGTTGTGTTTAAGTTCCTTTATGGTTCATTTAAAGTGTTGGGATAATTTTTCTAAGTGTTTGAAAAAAAATTCTAAATTATTTTTAATCGGTTGAGGCGTTATTTTTCGTCAATGAAAATTTTTCTAAGTGTTGAGGTGAAGAAAAATTTGACGCTTCGGTCATTCGAGCGATAATGCCAAGTCGTTCAAGCGACATAGGCATGTCGCGCAATGTCGTTCAAACGACATTATTTCTCGTTTGAGCGACATATTGATTTCATTTGAGCGATCTGCCGACTCAATTTTTTATAAATAGCTTATTAAATGAGTCATGTTCCTTAAGAATACCTGACGCTTTCCAGTACATGAAAATTGCAATTTGAAGAATACTTTTGTTTTCTTCCTTTAGGGTTCAAACCTTTGTTTTTCATTTCACAAAAATCCCAATAGTTTAGTGAATTATTTTGAAACCCAAGATATATGTTTGGTGGAGTTTCTCTTGTAGAGAGGGTAAATCTACGACTGTTTTGGTACTGCTTGAGGGAGGTGTTAGATGACTACGACTATGTGTCATTTGGGAGTACTCATGGGTGTTCCTTGTTGATTCCGAATTGTGTGTTCTTATGGATTTTCTGAGGTTAATCAATTGCTAACTCTAGGCTGCGTGTCTATGTGAGTATATTCATGATATTCATTGCAAATTTCATTGTGTATGTAAGTTGCGATTTATTTCTATATAGTGAAATAAAAAGGTTTTTCCCTTTTGGGTTTTTTCCTGAAATCTATGTGTCAGCAATCTATTTGTGATGGCTTGATTTACCCACGCTAGATGTATGTTTTAGGGTTGAATTAATCTGGTTTAAAAATTGACTCCAATTAAATAAGTTTAAATTGGAAATTTACAAAATAACTTAAATCGATATCACACCACATTCTCAGGGCACATGAAAAACACTTGAGGGTCAGAGATTGAGAGGGTTATTGGCTTAAAACTTGGATTCACTTGGGTGGAGAGTGGGTTTACAATAGCTATCCGGTACTTGGGTAGAAGAGTAGAGGGTGTGTGATTTATCCTTATATATTCCCTAGTTTGCTTATAATTTATTCAAATATAATGGAATCGAGCCTCTCCGTGTATGTAGCCAAGTTAGTGAAACAATTATGTATTGGTGTTATCTCTCTTGTATATATCTTTACGTGTTTTTCATTATTACCATTTTATCTTTATTACATCAGGGGTCGTGGTTGATTGGAGGTTGTCCCCAAAATATAGGAGTTGGGCACAATAATTGGTAATAATCAATGAAAATTGCCCTTGGAGTATAAGCCTCCTCTTATAAATATACACTTTGCACCTTGCAATTTTCAACTACTCTTCTTGGACATCTTTTGAATTTGAACACACGGGTGAATGCCTAAATACAGCTGCAAACAATCAAATATACCCATCGACTCTGAAGAGGGGCCTTGACCCCCACCCCTTCACTAGTAAGATTTCTCACCATCATCTACCGGAACATACACCCCACTCATCTGTTGTAAACGAGAGAATTTTGAAGGAGGGAATTCTCATCAGGTGGAGTCTCGATTGTGGTTTGTGATTTTTCTCACCAAGGTGGAGATTTTTGAAATTTAGCTTAAGTTTTGGGCGGGTACTGTTCATACACTGTATATTATTCACACGCTTCATACGTGGGGGTATTATTCATACTGGGGTACTATTCATATGGGATACTGTTCACTTTTTCTCCTTATTTAAGAAGGGTTTCAACCATGGTTCAAAATATACTAATGTCAACGCAAACATTAGCATAGAGTTAGAGGGAGTCTTCTTCGAAAGGTGGGGTATTAGGATGAGAGGTGAGGGATTTATTTTTCAGAGGTAGAATAAGCGTATTGGTGTGCGTGTGAGTGTTTCATTTATGGTATATGTGCTTCTAATGTAATGTGGGGGGGATTTCTCACCTATTTACATGGAAACGGTATACACCGAATTGGGTACATGGGAAACACTTAAGGGTAAGACATTGAGAGGATTCTTGGATTAGAACTTGGATTCAATTGGGTGTAGAGTGGGTGTACGATGGATATTCGGGACTTTGGTAGGAGAGTAGAGGGTATGCAATTTATCTTTGTATATTCTCTATTGTACTTGTAATCTATTCAAATATGGTGGAATAGGGCCTCTCTGTGGATGTATCCAAGTTAGTAAACCACGTATACCCCAGTGTTGTCTCTATTGTTTACATATTTATGTATTTGTCATTATTACCATTTTATCTTGATTATATCTGGGGTCGTGATTGATTCGAGGATGCCCCAACAAATTGGGTGTTGGGGCACAACAATTTAAGTACTAAAATGAATTTAATAAATAAAGGTGAGCTACAAGCTCAACACCTAAATACTAACATTAGAAAGATGAATTTTGGAGCTCGAAGTTGGATAAATCTCCAACTAATAAATATTAGGTGTGGGGCAGATGTTGCTGCCTAGGTGTGTAAAAAAGAGTTCCACAAACGAGATTAAACTTATCAAGTCTATAGTGAGTAAGAATATAACTACATATGGGCAATAATAATAATAATAATAATAATAATAATAATAATGATGATGATAATAATAATAATAATAATAATAATAATAATAATAATAATAATAATAATAATAATAATAATAATAATAATAATAATAATAATAATAATAATAATACACCCTTCCACCCATATTTTAGTTATTTTTTAGTTATCCCAACCCAAACAGCCTAAATATAACATGTAGTTCTAACCCCAATCCCAAGTGAAAACCCTATTACACAATTATATCTTTTCAAGTGTTCATTACTTACATGGTCCAAAAACTAGAATCATAACTACACGTATCTAGTATAATCACAAGTGTAATGAATAAAATCACATAATCCAATAATTAAATGAGTATGTTCTACTCACATGCAAATCAGACGGGATATATTAAGCTCACAAATAAAAGTACAAAGGCACATCCCTAAGGCCTTCAGGGATCACTCGTGCACTACTATATATAATTATAAGACATCCCCATCCTATAACCTCTAAGTATCATCAACAAAAAATAACTAAACCGTCAAACCAAACGTGTGGCCCTATACCCAAGGCTATATGAAAGGATCCTCCCCGTTGTCCCACTTAGGAGATGGGTATTTTAGCATGTAGGATCGGGCTAAATAGGAGTTAGGTAGAGCCCGTATCTATCAATGAGAATACCATGCGTGGTCAACGCCGTATGCGCCTCATCAAATCCCTCCTAGCAGGTCACCCAGAGCATCAATATTTTTCACATATGCCAAGCAAAACAATAATCAATTCTGTACTAATGTTTTTAAAGGCAATTTATTCAATCTCTAATTACAATATACATAAAGTGTTAAAAGCTCTTATATAAGCTGAACGTAAAGTTGTTTTTAAATGAGATATATATTCTTGTTCGAATGAGATACCCTGAGTTATTCGAACGAGATGCACTATGCTATTCGAACGAGACTCCAATGTCATTTGAGATGGACGCAATGTGACCTTTCTTCTTCCTTTGAATAGTGATGACCATAGTGAGATCTTAACCCAAACTTAAAGCCTCTAACCATCAAATTAGCCCTTCTGCTTCTAATTTAACCTGCATACGAGTATTACTAACATGTATTAACAAGATATAGGTGATTTAAACTAAGTTTAATGACCTAATTACATATTATTTAACCCTAAGCTCATGATCAAAGCAAGATTTGTCAAATTGACCTACGAATCAAATTCAATAATCATCATAATGTGAGTTTGTTACATATTAATATTATAAATGTTCATATCTAATGTTCATAATTTCAAATTACATTAATTCGTGGTTAAATTTGACGATTCAATATCTAACTACAATAATTATTCGTTACAAAACTACGGTTTAAACATATGATTAATTATAATTATGAAATTAGGTTAATGATGATTACAAATCTGGTGATATGAATTTAATTTCAGATTCCAACATACTACCATTATACTAACATAAATCAAAATTACATTTTAATTAAAGTAGACTTGCCTTGGATCGATTGTATGAATTAAATCCCAAATCCCTAACTCTTTAATCCTCGTTTCTCCCTCTTTCTTCTTAGGTGCTAGGGTTGTTTTTTAATTATGTTATGAAAGTTTGGGTTTTCCTAGTTAGCTTATATTAAATCCTAATCCTGAAATTAAGTATAGTCTTTAAAATGTACTTAACTTAACATGCCCAAAACATGCTCCAAACGACCTGAACTTGACCCAACGAACTTAAATTCCATTATTTTAAACTATAAACAGGCTTTTTATACGTATCAAGAATCAATCCCAAAAGGGAACATATTTTATAAATTAATTATATCATTAAATAAATTTATTAGTTGACATGATTTAATTAAGTTAAAACTTAATTATTAATTAGTTAAGTGTGACTCGGTATTATATGAACCTACTTCACAATTGGTGTGATCCAATACCGAGGGAAGAATTCAAACAAGGAAACCCCCGACACCTTTTCACTATCTAACCATTCCATAACTCCCCATAATTCCAAGTCACTTAAAGTATTTACATAGTGAATTAAAGTTTGTTCGATAATTCATAAGAATGCACACACATGCATCTCATAAAAGAATTACGAAATATTTCGACACATAAAATATATAAATATATATCTATGTACTAAATGACATATCACTTGTTAAGGAAATATTTTGGTAACATATAAATTATAATTAATTAACAATTAAATAATTATAGGAAAATACAGGGTATTACACAAGTAAATACCAAACCCAATTACTTTATTATTAAACCAAAGCCCAAAATAATTTAACAAGCTACCAATTAAATTACACAACTTCAAATTAACTAAGTATAAATTCGATTTCACATTTCATTATTAAGATCAAATTCCATTTTATTATTCATTTAAGTTATTTATTGAATTATTTTAAAATACGAGGTATTCCATCAATGAAAACATTTACATTGAAGATCAAACTATTGTCTTTTTCAAGATTTTTATTTTTTTAGATGCTTGACATTGGAATCTTCATAATTTTGCCAAGGACAAGACCTAAAAGAAATAAAAGGTGCAGGAATGAGAGAGACTGGCTTGTGTGAGGGCACGGAATTTGACTACCCAATTAAAATTTGTTATCGAGATTAGGATAACATTTTCTTTTAAACCATTACATGGGAAAATAAATGACACGTGTCTAAGCGACAAATAGTTTATCAAGGAAATTCAACCAATTTTGTCTTATTTGATTCAAATGATGATCTAAATGCAAAAAAAGATAAACCAATCACATACCACAAAGTGGTACAAATAATCCACTAATAGGAGAAACTTTGGGCAAATATATGAGAAATGAACCATGGTAGAGATTTACACGAAGAAAATTGTGACTTACATTCCGTTAGCACAACTTTTTAGATCAAGTCTTCAAACCATATTTCTTGAAAGGAAAGCACCAATAACTACTAACCGTTGGAGGTATAATGATTAAATTTTGACAATAAACGTCTCCCCTATATGAAAATATAAATTGCTAGATTTAAAGTCTTTTAAATATTTAGTTATTTTCTTTAAAAGCTTGACATTGGAATCACCATAATTTGAAATTCCTTTTCTGCATAGAAATGGTTAAATTATTTCTTGCATGTTTAAAGGTTGACGCACATTCAACCTCAACTTTAGAAAACACATTGTCTTTTATTATATCATAATGGAAACTTAAGAAATCACTGCGATCAAACTCAAAGTCTTTAAATCTTAGGAAAAAAGAATGTCCACGAGCTTCAAATTCTTAAATATTAACTTTCTTCTTTTAAAATTGTAACCTTATTTTAGATTTTTCCTTTCTTGTTTTCAAGGGTTTGGATTTTGTAAGCAACGTGTCACTTTTAAGGGATAACTAATTTGAGGCATGATATTCATTCCTATGGATTAAAATCTCTTCTCGACATATGATTCAATTGAGTAGTGACCTTCCATTGGATTTTAACACCTTTTTGAATTCTTTAAAAAGTTATCATATGAAGATTGAATATAATGTTCCTCATTGTCAATTTATTCAACAAAAACCTTAAACTTTTTAAATACAGAGTGTTGATACCAAATTTAATCTGTCGACGTGGATCAGTTAAGTGGAGACACGTGTTAATCTACATGGCACTTACAAACATTTCTGAACAACACCTTAACTTCGAGGAACTCAACCTCCCCGACCAACTCAGACACTCCGAGGAACAGGTGATCTCCGAGGAACTTTACTGTACCGAGCAACTCATGAATACCGAGCTACTTAGGCGGTCCGAGCAGCTTAGGCGGTCCGAGCTGCATCTCGTACAGAGCATTAATGTCCGGATAATCAGCAGATCGACTGCACATTAAATGCTCATTGTTATCATACAGATGTATACGCCTATTGGACAGCTATGTATTACCCTTTCACATTTACAGCCTGAGGGATATAAATACATTATATCATCCTCATTGTAGGGGGACTCAAAAAATTTTGGTAAAATATGTTATCGAGAATTCCCAAACAGTCAGCAATAACAAAATAGTGGACGTAGGCCCTTATTTCAAGGCTGAACCACTTTAAAATTCTTTTGTCTTATTTATTTTATCTGTGATTGAACAATTAGAAGAGATAGTCTAATTTTTTACATCAACAAATTGGCGTCGTCTGTGGGAAGGGACTGAAACTATCGTTTTTCACCAAAACAATTCATCCTCAATGGCTGATAATCCTGAATCCAGTAATCGAAACGCTGGAAATCCCCCAAATCCATCCACTCCTCCACGTGTCCAAGATCTGGCTGGAATAATGGCTAATTTAGCTCAGGGTCAGACCGCCATGCAAGAAACCATGCGACAACTCATGCAAACTATCCAGGGTGGAGCACCTGCCCAGTCAGGACAACGAAGCATTTAGAGAAATACCCAATTGCCTTCCTCACGAACTAGACGAACATTATTTCCAGAGGAATCTCGATCTAGACATGTCGATTCATATCACAATGACTTTTCTTATCAGCCTGGCCGAACTTCATCAGTACGAGCCACAGACACTGAACAAAACGTCACTTTATCTCCAGAAATGACTAGTGCTCTTGAAATATTGAGTAGAGTTTCTCCCTTTGATCGTTTGGGTCCTAGGAGGAATAAAAGTCCCCCTAGGATGGTGTCGAGGAACTTTCAACGATTCTCTGATTTAAAGGAAGGTTCTGCCCAATCCCGACCAGCTGCTCGTCGTGAAAGATCCCAAGAGGCAAATTCAACACGATCAGTTGCTCGGACCAATAGGCCCGAGGAGGCAAATGATGCATGGAAAGGATCTATTAAGAGGTTGGAGGATATACTAGGGGAAATGGCTAAGGCTAAAAATCCTCTACAAAGAACTTTTGTCCAAATGACACCTTTTATCCAAGCAATTGTGGATTTTCCCACACCATCAAAATTCAAAGCCCTAGTGGTAACACCAAAATATGATGGAAAAACTGATCCTGTTCTACATATAGAACAATATCAGGCAGCTGCTGATATCTATGCTGTTCCAGACGAGATGCGATGTAGGACGTTTTCCGGAACTCTCACTGGATCTGCTTAAATATGGTACAATAATCTTCCTCGAGGGAATATTGCAACTTTCTTTCAACTGGTCGAGCTCTTTATTAGAAACTTCTGTTTTGGAGCAAAACCAGTTAAGCGAGTAGCACACTTGCTAAGCGTTAGACAAAAAGCAGGTGAAAGCACCAGGGATTATATAACTCGTTTCAATAACGAGAAGATCGAAGTCATTGATTACGAGGAGAAGATAACAATTACTGCTTTGATGAGTGGATTGTTGCCAAATAAATTGTACTACACTTTGGCCAAAGATCCACCCAGGACCTTGTCAGAACTAATGGCAAAAGCAGCCAAAATCATGAATGCCGAGGAAGCTATAGTCGCAAAGAAGAACATGGACATTAAGGAGACCAAAGTTGAGGCCGAGAAGGGTGAGAAGAAAGATCAGAAGAATAATGGGGGTAATAAGCAGTCAAAAGCAAAGCCATCATGGGAAACATTGAAGAAATTTAGAAATTACACTCCTTTGAAAGTAGACATAAACCACGTTTTGGAATAAATCAAGAACAACGAGGAGCTAAACTGGCCAGAAAAAATGAAGACATATCCTGACAAGAGGAATAAGGCCAAATATTGCGAGTTCCATAAAGACCATAGTCAGACCATCTAATTGACTTAGGCCAGACCTTTGATCAACTAGATAAATATCAAATGACATTGAACCCTACCAAGTGCATATTCGGAGTACGAGAAGGCATATTCCTCGGGTATATTATCAACCAACGAGGTATTGAAGCAAACCCTGAAAAGATCAAGGCTCTATTGGAGCTGCGATCTCCAACGACGAAGAAGGAAGTCCAAAGTCTCACAGGGCGAGTTGCAGCACTTAACAGATTTATATCACGAGCAACTGATAGATGCCTCCCATTCTTCAAAACACTCCGAAAAACGTTTGAATGGAATGAGGAATGTGATAAAGCCTTTCAAGATTTGAAGAAATACCTGGGAGCGCCTCCACTGCTGTCCAGGCCGGTGATGGGAGAAAGATTGTACTTGTATTTAGCGGTTTCAGAGAATGCAGTTAGCTTGGCATTGATAAGAATGGAGGATGGAGTGCAAAAACCAATTTATTACACTAGCAAGGCCTTCCGAGGAGCAAAGATCAGATATCCAAGACTAGAAAAGTTGGTACTAGCTTTGATCGAAGCGAGTAGAAGGATGAGGCCATACTTCCAAGCTCATACCATAGTTGTGTATACCGATATGCCGTTGAGGCAGGCTCTTCATAAACTGGAAAAGTCAGGACGATTGATGTACTGGGCAGTAGAACTTAGTGAATATGAAATAATTTATGAGACTAGATCGTCACTTAAAGGGCAAGCAGTAGTAGAGTTTATAGCAGAGTTCACCTATCCTGACACGCACGAGGAGCAAAAGCTAAATACCGACCAACATGTGGATGTTACAGGATCATCGAATTTAAACCCCGATCAACTTAAGTTGGTCGACGAGCAAGAGAAGATGGTCGACGAGCAGAAAGAAGTACTAGAGGAAGTTATAAGGAAGCCACAAATATTCTGCCAAGGAACTCTGTCTAACCAAGAGTTTGATAATGATATACCTGTGTGGAATTTGTATGTAGATGGATTTTCGTGCACTGCAGGTTGTGGAGCAAGGATTATTTTGAACATCCCGGACGAGGTCGATGTGGAGTATGCTTTGCGCTTCCAATTAAAAGCTTTTAATAATGAGGCTGAGTATGAAGCTATGATTGCAGGTCTTAGTTTAGCAAAAACTATGGGGGCAGAGCAGGTCATCGTATTCAGTGATTCATAACTAATCGTGAATCAAATATTGGGGGTATATGCAGCCAAAAGAGAATTAATGAACAAGTATCACGAAAAAGCAATGGAGATTTTATCAAGTCTGATGGCAGTGCAGATAATTAGAATACCAAGATTGGAGAATTCCAGAGCAGATGCCTTAGCTCGGTTAGCCTCAGCAACGCGCACCGAGCTACGAAGAACAATCCCAATAGAAATCTTGGCTAGTCGAAGCATAGATGAAGATCTGATGATGAACTTTATTACCCTTGATTTAGGACCATCTTGGATGGATCCCATCAGGGCATTATTGAAGAAGGGTATTTGCCAACTGATAAACTCGCAGCCAAGAAACTGAAGTTTAAAGCTGCTCGTTATGTACTGACTAATGGCATTTTATATAGACGAGGAATCATAGCAGGTTTGCAGAGATGTGTCCATCCCTCCGAGGTGAAAGACTTGATTGAAGAGGTACATGAAGGGTCTTGTGGAGCCCATGTAGCAGGTCGGATGCTTTTGCAAAGAAGAATGACACAAAGATACTATTGGCCAACGATGAGGGCTGATTGCATAGCCTATGCCATAAATGTGACAAATGTCAACGCTTCTCCTCTATCCGAAGAACTCCCCAAGCATTATTGACACCCATTACTTCCCCTTGGCCATTATCCATGTGGGGAATTAACTTGGTCGGGCCACTTCCAACGACCAGAGGAAGGTTTAAATATCTCGTCGTTGCAGTAGTTTACTTTACTAAGTGGGTGGAAGCCGAGCCTCTTCTCGACATGACGTACAAAAAGGTGTACCAATTTATTTGGAAGAATATCATCTGTAGATATGCTCTTTCCCATGCATTCATCACCGACCATGGAACACAATTTGACAACGAGGATTTCGCTGCATATTATCATCAGTCGAACATATTAAAAACCCACTCTGTACCAGGCCATCCCCAGAGCAATGGGCAAACTGAAGTGACGAACAGAACGCTGCTGAATGGTTTGAAGAAAAGACTGGATGATGCGAAGACAAACTGGATCAACGAGCTACATTCTGTACTATAGGCTTATCGTACTACTCCACGAGCAGCAATGGGAGAATCTCCATGCATGTTGGCATTTGGAAGTGAAGCTGTTATACCTGCTGAGTTGGGCCTCCCAACACACAGAGTGCTGAATTTCAATTCTTCCATCAACGACTTGATGAGAAGATTAGACATGGATATGCTCGAGGAAGTTAGAGAAGAAGCAGCCATCAGGAATGCTGCATACCAACAACGAACAGCTCTGTTCTACAACAAGAGAGTAAAGAAGTGCGACCTGAAAGAAGGAGACTATGTGCTAAAAAAAGTAGTTCAAAAGCACAACAAACTGGAAGCTAACTGGCATGGGCCTTAAAGAGTAACAGAGGTTGTTCTACCAGGAACGTATAGGATCGAAACCTTACAAGGAGAGGAGTTTAAGAATGCATGGAACGCAGAGCATCTTCACAAATATTACCAGTAGTTCAATCCCTATATAATGCAGTTTTCTTCAATATGAATAAAAGTTTTGAATGTTTTGCCCAATTCTCTCCTTTTGTTGAAATTTTTTTCGGAGTACTAGTGCTACACACTACGCATAAAGCCCAGAATCACCAACTATAGCTGGTTGGGAAGAAAATCCACCGGCTAAGGTTGGTCGGGAATAAAAAATCCACACACTATAGTTGGTCGGGAATGAAAAAAGCCCAGAATCACCAACTACGGTTGGTTGGGAAGAAAATCCACCAGCTAAGGTTGGTCGGGAATAAAAAATCCACCAACTATAGTTGGTCGAGAATGAAAAAAGCCCAAAATCACCAACAATGGTTGGTTGGGAAGAAAATCCACCAGCTAAGGTTGGTCGGGAATAAAAAATCCACCAACTATAGTTGGTCGGGAAGAAAAAAAGCCCATAATCACCAACTACAGTTGGTTGGGAAGAAAATCCACCAACTACGGTTGGTCGGGAATAAAAATCCATCAACTACGGTTGGTCGGGAACATTTGGTTAAACAAAGCAGAATCATGTGATGAAAGTCGTTTAATGGTTTATAACTAAAAGTGATAAGTCATTACAATAAAAAACAAAATAGAAATTTTTGATACTTATGACATTTTAAATTACCACCAAAGTTGGTCGAGAAATAAAATATCACCAACTCTGCTTGGTCGTCAAATAATTATCATCAATTCAGATGGTCAACAATAAATTTTCACCAACTCTAGTTGGTCGACAATTTAAAATAGCACAAAATATCTTTATCTTTTCAACAGATATACATGCACATTCATTAGAAATGTCTTACAAAATATTTCCAAAGACAATGACAATTAAGATTGCAAAGAAAACTAGAAGTTTTTCATTAAATCCAGAACAAAATACATTGAGAAATGAAATACATATTATATAAGAAATTATTACATCAAGAATCCTATTCTATTGGCCTCTTCCCCTCTGCTTTTGAAACAGGTTCTTCACCAGCAGGAGGATCATCTAAAGCATAAGGGGAATTTATAAAATTCAGATCTTTGAGCATCCTGACATTCATTACTGATGGCCGAGCAAGTAAGTGCTCGGGGTGAGATATCTCGAAGTTAGAATGAAGACTGTAGTCACCGAGATACTTTGAAATCAGGCATCGAGGAATGGCCCGAGCACGAATCTAGCTCATATCCAGTTTGAAAGGTGGCACTGGCAACTCGAGCAACCTAGGGTCATAGTAATCCCACAAATAGTGACCCTGTTCCAACTGCAGCACACCCAAGGCATTCAGCCATCCTTGCTTGTAACCCTCATTATTTGCATTTTGGATCCGGTCATCTAGATGGTAGAGGGCTTCATTATAACCAGCCATCCAAAACTCTCTGGGCTGCTTGTGGAATTGATAGGTTAACCTCTCCAGTTGCTCGTGGAAGTTCTTCGTTAAAAGTTCTTTACTCTCCAAGGCAGACTTTAGTGCAGAAAGCTGCTCGTCCAGATTCAGAATCTTCTTGGACATCTCAGCTAATGCTTGATTCTTCACCATTAACTTGAAGGCATGATTCTCCAAAGCTGATTGAGTTCTTTGTTCTTTAACAGTAACCCGAGCAGCCCTTGCTCGTCCCCGAGAAGCTCTTGCTCGTCCGCGAGCTGAGGTAGAAGGACCAGTTCTCTTCAAGGTTTCCAATTCGTCTCTCAGATTGGCATTTTCGACTTCCAAGAAAGAAAAACCTTCATCGTTGACAGGAACCAAGGCTCCCGAGGTAGAGGCTGCAGATTTCAGCTGAGATATCTCTCCTCGTAAATTATTGTTTTCTTGCTCTAATAATTTGACGATTTGCCTATGATCTTCAACCTCGGTCTTCAAAGTCCTTTTCTTTATATCATAAGCAGCAACCAACTTATCATATCCCTTATCAGCACTTAGTTGCTGATACTTCTTCTCATATCCCTGGTGCAGAAGGATAGTAGACTCCTTGTACTATTGTTGAAGTTCCTCGAGGGTACCCTGGAGATCTTCAATCATCTCACAGTATGCCACATTATTAGCAACTGCACGATCGAGCAGGCATTTCAAATATTTGTAGGCTTCTGCTGCTCTCTCAGAAGTGTCTGGACCGAGGATATCAACAATTTGAGCTTCATTCAAGTCAGCATGGCCAGCCTTGAAGTAGTCGTTACATTTTTTCATCAGTTCTGTATCATGGGCTGACAAGAGTTCCATTCTAGCCATAAACTAGTAAAGAAAAGAGATAGAAAGAATCAATAAAATGCAGACAGAGCAAGAAGAATAAAAGCAGAGCAAGAAAAAGGGAGTTAAGTTGCACAACCAAAACTTTGAATTTTATTACATCATAAAAGAAGTACATAGCCCAGAGCTACAAAAAAAAAGCAAAGAGAAAAAGTCCGAACAACTCTACACCTTCTCCTTGTCTCCTAAAACTTTCTCGGGAGGCTGGGACGAAGAGGTAGGTTGCTCGGATGGCATAGAAGGTTGCTCGGAAGGTGCTGGAAGTTGCTCGGTTGAAATACTGATTGGTTGAAGTTACCCGCAGGAGGTCTGGACAACCGGGGGATGAGAAATCTGATCTCCAATCACAATAGAGGATTCCTCGGAGGCAGCTTCATCCTCTTCTTCTTCGCCGGGAGAAGGAGGGGGCCAGGAATGTGTCGCTGAAATAGGTCTGAATTCTCATCGGCATTCATCTCTCTCAGAGCAGCAACCCAACCATCCCTGAAGTATTTGAGGATGCCATACTCCATTTGTGAAATCATGGTAGCCAAACCCTTATTCCACCCCTTATCCCAGCCAGCGCTGAAGGATTTCTTAACAGCCTTTCTCCTTTTTTCTCTCTCCGAGGAGGTCCTTTCCCTAAGGAGCTCCTCGACACCCTTCAGCTTATTCTTAACTTCTTCCTTCTGAAGACCAACGTCACGAAGCCTGTTTAACTCCACCTCAGCAGACTTGAGCTTACTTTCAAGCTCTCCAACATTTTGGAGCTTCCCCTCGAGCTCTTTATTCTTACTTTCCAAGTCTTTTATCTTCTTCTCCAAACCCTTGGAGACTTCAACAGGTTTATCTCTCTCTTGCTCGGTGGTTTTTAGTTGCTTCCCCCAAGTAACTTTATCTTCGTCATACTTCTGACGAGAATCCTTTAAGGATTGTGACAGACCTACAAGAGCCTCCTCCACACCTGACGAGGAGCTCGAAGCTTTAATAGCTTCATCCTTTTTCAGAATGGTGTTGAAACAAGTAACCAACTGGAAAAAGAAAATAATTGTAAGTCAGTGCAAGGACATAACATTGAAAAATGAAAGTTTAAAATAGTAATACTTACAAAGGAAATATGTTGAGCCGCCAAGGTAGTAACCCTCTCCCGAGAAAGATTTTCTTCAACACCTTGGATCTCGGGGATAATCCAAGACTTCACCGAGCTCATGGCAGAGCTCGGAGCAATAAAAGTGGGAATACCACTTCCAGTAGTTAGAGGCTGAGAGATGGATTCAGCCAAATTATCCGAGGAGTTTTTCTTCAACTTCCTCGTGGGAGCAGGAACATTCTCGACCAAGGATGCCGTCTTGGTCGGTGATATAACTGTAACCTCGCTTGGAGGGGAAACAGCTGCAATCTTGCTTGGAGCCACAGGGGGCTTCTCGGCAATCTTCTTAGTAGCAGCAGGAGGAGGTGCATCAATTTGTCTTGTCCCTTCTTCTGGGACATCCTGCTTACTTTTCTTTGCCTCTCCAGCAGTAGCGGCAGACTTATCGAAGAGGGCAGGAGCTATTCTTCTCTTCATTCTGTCACTGAGAGGAATATGTGATTCAGGAGAAGAACCTTCAGAAACTGGTGTTGGTTCTATGTTACTTATCACTGGACGAGCAGTGAAAGACGAGGTGTAACTCTTGTACTGTAATAAGTACGAGGCTGATCTGATATGTTCGTCAGCAACAGTTTGATGCAAACCCCAGATAAGTTTCAGATGCTTTAAATTAACTTCTGTCTCCTTTGGAGACCTTCTTTTGCTGTCAACTGCAAATAAATAAAAATCAAAATATCAGTGACGCATTTTATCGAATATAAAGAAAACATGATTTCAAAAACTAAATAAAATAAAAACAACCTATCCCATTGCCATAAGGAGGGCATATAGGACCCTGATATACGTCATTTTCAGTTAATGGAGCATGTTGCCAATTTTTCATAACAACCCCATGCTCGAAGTAATCCATGTTAGCATCTGGGAGATTGACAACTAAAGCCCTATTTAAAAACCTAGTTTTCAAATAAAAAGTACTATCATTGACAGCCAATCTATAGCAAAACATAATCTCTGGAATTCTTAAATGGGTTCCATGAATCTGATTTAACCTATGGACTCCATTAACTATTCTTCATGTATTGGGAGCTATTTTTGCAGGTACCACGTTAAAATATTGACAGAATTCCAAACACAAGGGATTTGGAGGAAAAGAAAAGCCACATTAGGCTACAAAGAGACTGGGGAACCAATGTCCCTCACCTAAACGAAAATAATCAGAAGGCCCAGAAAGTTCTTCCAAAATGACCCAGGAAGGAATAGAAAAATCAGAACGGAATTTATCAAGCGACTCAATAAGGTAAACCATGATGAACAAAGAAAATAAAAGAGAAGGAAGAAGATCTTACAGAAGAAGGGTAAATCAGTTGATAACGAACGATGGAAGTAATGAACGCACAAGATGGAGAAGAAATGGAGAGCTCAAAGATACAGATTTGAAAAAGTAAGAGACAATAGGATTTTCTGCAACGCTTAAATACCTTACCTTGGGAAGGGGTAAAAATAATGATTACAAAGAAAGATGTTTGCGCTACCGGCGGCTAAAAGGACAAAAAGGCACGGAGACCAAAGCAGTTAGAAAAATTCAAAAAGTCTGATTCTATGAATTCGAAAGGAAAAATAAATACAAGGAAAACACTCATAAAATTCAGGATGATTATTTAATCCCGCCATATTTCGAGAAAAATGTTCCACACTCCTCAACCTCGAACTGTGAAACATTGGGGGCTTCTGTTGATACCAAATTTAGTCTGTCGACGTGGATCAGTTAAGTGGAGACACGTGTCAATCTACATGGCACTTACAAACATTTCTGAATAACACATTGACTTCGAGGAACTCAACCTCCCCGATCAACTCAGACACTCCGAGGAACAGGTGCTCTCCGAGGAACTTTATTGTACCTAGCAACTCATGAATACCGAGCTACTTAGGCGGTCCGAGCAGCTTAGGCGGTCTGAGCTGCATCTCGTACAGAGCATTAATGTCCGGATAATCAGCAAATCGACTGCGCATTAAATGCTCATTATTATCATACAGATGTATACGCCTATTGGACAGCTATGTATTACCCTTTCACATTTACATCCTGAGGGATATAAATACATTGTATCATCCTCATTGTAGGGGGACTCGGAATTTCTTGGTAAAATTTGTTATCGAGAATTCCCAAACAGTCAGGAATAACAAAGTAGTGGACGTAGGCCCTTCTTTCAAGGCTGAACCACTTTAAAATTCTTTTGTCTTATTTATTTTATCTGTGATTGAACAATTATAAGAGATAGTCTAATTGTTTACATCAACACAGAGGGATTCACAAAATTAAGCATGGTCACAAGTAAAATCAAAATTATATTTAAGACTAATTAAATATTTAATTTGGTCACACATGCTTGACTTCGATTCTTTACAAAAACCAATCTTCCTTTAGGTTTTCAAATTCAAACACCGATGATTGGATCTTTGTAACACCCCGCCTAATTAAATACCGGGTGGCCAGTCTCATACCAAATTAAAACAGAATATACAGTTGGCTCATTCTTAGCATCACTGTCGAAAACATTTACAACTCACCCAATACTCAATTAAGCTAGTGTTAAAAACTTTCCAATTTTTAATTCAACAAAATTCATTTCTAGTTTAAGAATAACACAATACATTTTATTCTACAACAGTTAACTGAATAGATAACACAAAAGAATTTAAATGCAGTTGGAATAAACATTCCCAAATAATATAAATCCATTACAATAATCCCAACAATATCAAATGTATTAAAAAGACACGAATACAATAGTATTTGACTCTGATAGAAGAAGATAACTGAATCCTTTGGGCGACATGCCCTGACTAAGAATACTGTGAATCAAAAAGATGATAGGTGTTTAAGCAAAACTCCATAGATCCATAGCCTGTCATAATCCGCTAAGGTTGGCGTCCCTGTTGCTGGACACCTGATATAGAAGATACAATAGAAAAGTTAATATGCAAGGAAACGAGTTAGAGCCCGAATGTGTAAATAATTTCTAAAACAGCAAGTATTTAACAAGTGCAATAAATCTTTTATTATGTACATGTTAGACCCAACTCTCACTTGCCATTCTCACCTCTCAACTAGAGTGCACACTTAACGTTTCCTATTAACCTCCTAGTTAATGATTCCTCTTTTCTAGTCTCCATATTATAATTCCATTCCCATATCATAATCCCCGTATGTCCCATACCATACGTCACATTATTATTCATTTATATTTCTCATTTATATGATTAGTTTCTCATTAACATGAATCATTTCTCATTAATATGAGTTAAGCTTTTCAATTCTTTAAGAATAAACATTCATTAACTTAATTCCATTATCTTTCTCTGTTCACCGTTATCTATAATTATCACACAGTAGATGATTTAACCACAAAAAATCCAATCATTCATTTAATCCATTGTATATATATTCATATATAATACGGCACCCTGAGTCACAGCTGCGGTGCAATGCATTACTCTGCTATCATGTCCCAATATCGCTTGTCGCTGAATAAGGGACTAAAGGTTCGTTAAGATTCCTCAAACCACAAACAACAACACAATCATTGGAGGCGAACATAGTTCTCATACCCATGGGTCACGCACATACCTATGTACCCATAGTCAGCGGACTTATCAACTCCCAGATAAGTCTTTCATAGACCTATGTTCTCGAGCGACAAATCAAAGATCCCATGGATTCATCAGGATATGACTGCCCTCACGCGCAAACCTCCCACCGATAGCAAGTAAGCTAGGTATGTCATACACATAATCATTAATCAATCAAATAGGTATTATCATACCTATAGTATACTAACAACAAGGTACTCACATTAACCTTAGATTATTCCCTTACGTAGCATTATATCTCTTTAAATCCCACGTATTAAAATGCCATAACTTTACTTCATAATTTAATTATCCTCGCATCCTATAACATCACTCCACTCCCGACGCCGTTAAGGTTCATACGCGGAGCGTCTCGCAAAGCGAAATCCAAACAAGGAACCCCTCCAATACACTACTACTTAACTTTGTCGATCGAGGAGGTTCGTCAACTTCAAATATGCGATCGGAATAACCTCATCCCCTCTTTCAACTAAATGTGTTCTAAACTCCCATCTCTATCCAGGAGCCATACCACTACGCTCTTGTACTACACTCAGCCCTTGCGAAATCAATAATGAGCTTAAACTCAGTCCTTGATGTTTAAATTGTAACCCTAAGGCTACCCAGGTGTTATATTAAATCTCCCCTACTTGAACTATCCTTAATCCTCATACAAACAGATTAGAATCCAACACATGAATCTAGCAACCGAAATCTCTTTAACTTTATTATCATAATTCTAATCAATTAAATCCTAATCAAATTAATTCAAATCTTAACTAGGGCTTACTGATCTTCTCTAAGTCCCATAATGTCCAATTAATAATCACCGAAGATCTACAAAAGTTTTGGGATAAGAACCAACATTAAAAAGAAACAACATTATGAATTCTCATATTTTAAATACTCAGAAAAATCAGATCCAAAAATTATTCAAATCATCAATCCGACTTCAGATTTGGATTCTACACGAAAAATTGAGTCAGGTATGTGTTTTGAGTTTTTCTTAAATATCGTCCAAATGCACTCAAAAAGAAGATCTAAACATTCCAAATTGGTTGTTCTCATTCCACTCGTTTTTTGCCTCTTTTTTCATAAAATTATCAACATATTATCTTCAAGAACACTAAATTATTTTCAGAATTTCTTCCACAAATTGATGAATATTTATTGGATTACTAACTACCTACAACATGAGTTTAATTCCTATATATTTTTAGATTCCAAAAATCCATTAACAACTATATCCTTTCATCTTCCAAGCATGAAAATCATCTCTTTTTATAACTATCCTAACATGGACAATATACGAACTTAAATTGCAAATATCAAACACTTGCCTCTAATGAAGATCTGACCCTTTGGAGTTGAATAACACAGGTGGTGATGGTGGTGGTGACCTTTGACCTTTGGTTCTCCTCCTTCCCAAGCAAACTTCTTTTTCTTTCCAAGCAACCTTCCACTCTCTCTAAGAAGATGACTTTTCAATTTTGTGTAGAAGAGATGAAATGAACCTACATACACTAATCTCCAAATACTTATAATAAGACAAAACCCGAAATTACTATTCATCCCCATTGTAAAAATAACCAAAATGCCCTTTTGGGTTGTCTTTTCATTTCCAAATGACCCGAAACTCAAAATTAACATCCAAATAGACTTTTCTGACTATTTCGAACCTTTCGGACGCAACGACACAGTCAAAATGACTATAAGGTCGATAGAAAATAAATTTCCTTTTTAATTTAATAAATTAGTCCCGACACGTCCCATACCGCGTCTGACTAAAAATTCAAATTACTGAATTTATATCATACCGTCATATCAATGACATCACATTCATATATTACCTAAATATCTTTAAGTAATATTCAGAATCATCCATTTTAATATCTACAATTCGGATAAAACCCAAATGAATTAATTTATAATAAGATCCAATTAATCCATTAATTTAAAATATAACCCATTTTAAAAGTCATTAAAATTACGGGGTTTTACATACTTCCCCCCTTATAACAGAATTTCGTCCCGAAATTCAGGAATATAAATCATACCGGTAAGGTCAACTCCGAGTATAAATCTCACATCGCAAGAAATCTAAGATGTACCGCCCATACAGTACATTAACGAAAATCCCCATCAATGTTACACTAAGTCTCACCATATAGTTCCAACTAAATCAAATTTAAATTATACCCAATCTTCCCTATACCGTCCTCGTGAAAATCTTTGGGAAAAATGATCCTCACGTATTGAACAAATAAATCCTGAAGTCTCAACTACTTACCTTTTCACAATTATGAAAACTACTACCATTCAACCATCCAGGGCGCCCATACACCTTATCGTACCACTTTCGTTATAATATTTGTCGCAAAGGTTATACACTCATATACTAAGGACCTAACTTATTTCGACTCCCAACGGTTATTAGTTTCATGCGTGGGGTGTCTCGCAAGAGAAATCCAAACAAGGAACCACCCCGATACACTACTTCCTAAAGTAGTCGGTCATCGAAACTCCCAAGGTCCTTAGTCAATAGTATATAAAAATTTTGGTTTGTCGATTTAAAAAAATGGTTTATAGATCTACGCATCTACTCTCTTATAGAAGACAAGATGCAGGATAGTAGTAGTACATACGCTCTCTTATACCACAAGTCAATGCACGCCGATAGTCTCATCACGCTCGGGCATGCCCAAGGTAAGTAATCCCATGATAACAATCAAACCCACGTGATAACATGTAATTTATATGTGTCCCATACCCCTCAGTGAGTCTACGTAAATAACGATACTATAGGCTAAGTTTAGCAACCCGTTTTGCCCGCACAATATTAATTGCTACAAAAATCAATACGCCTCATAATTCCTTAGATAGGAAACATACCCTCATTCGTGGGTGGTGGTTGTTGAATCCCACTATTATAACTTTGCTCAGATAAGTTAAGAAAAATTTTACCCCAAATTTTCAGTTCTAGTTAACCACACTCCACTATATGCCCAAGCCGTTGAATAGATTGCCTTCGCTAGGTAACACACAAAATTCCCACATTTTAAGAACTTCTACTGATGACTCTCCTCAATATTTTTTTCCATAATAGGGGTGACCTTGACTACGGTCATCATACTCGAACATACTTCATAACCTCCTAAGTACGATCTCCGCTATCTATCCAATGGCCCTCATCTACCATACTTCTTGTACGAACTCGTCCGAACGCAAATAAGATTCACTAATATATACGGAATCTTACCAAAGAAATCAACAATCCTAAACATAGGGCTCTACATCAAAGAACGCAAAGCTGAAAACACAGTAAGCCGTACAGATCCTAAAGGACACTAGAACCTGATGCTCTGATACCACCTGTAAAACCCCGCCTAATTAAATACCGGGTGGCCAGTCCCATACCAAATTAAAACAGAATATACAGTTGGCTCATTCTTAGCATCACTGTCGAAAACATTTACAACTCACCCAATACTCAATTAAGCTAGTGTTAAAAACTTTCCAAATTTTAATTCAACAAAATTCATTTCTAGTTTAAGAATAACACAATACATTTTATCCTACAACACTTAACTGAATAGATAACACAAAAGAATTTAAATGCAGTTGGAATAAACATTCCCAAATAATATAAATCCATTACAATAATCCCAACAATATAAAATGTATTAAAAAGACACGAATACAATAGTATTTGACTCCGATAGAAGAAGGTAACTGAATCCTTTGGGCGACATGCCCTGACTAAGAATACTGTGAATCAAAAAGATGATAGGTGTTTAAGCAAAACTCCATAGATCCATAGCCTGTCATAATCCGCTAAGGTTGGCGTCCCTGTTGCTGGACACCTGATATAGAAGATACAATAGAAAAGAAAATATGCAAGGAAACGGGTCAGAGCCCGAATGTGTAAATGATTTTTAAAACTGCAAGTATTTAACAGGTGCAATAAATCTTTTACTATGTACATGTTAGACCCAACTCTCACTTGCCATTCTCACCTCTCAACTAGAGTGCACACTTAACGTTTCCTATTAACCTCCTAGTTAATGGTTCCTCTTTTCTAGTCTCCATATTATAATTCCATTCCCATATCATAATCCCCGTATGTCCCATACCATACGTCACATTATTATTCATTTACATTTCTCATTTATATGATTAGTTTCTCATTAACACGAATCATTTCTCATTAATATGAGTTAAGCTTTTCAATTCTTTAAGAATAAGCATTCATTAACTTAATTCCATTATCTTTCTCTATTCACCGTTATCTACAATTATCACACAGTAGATGATTTGACCACAAAAAATCCAATCATTCATTTAATCCATTAAATATATATTCATATATAATACGGCACCTCGAGTCACAGCTGCGGTGCAATGCATTACTCTGCTATCATGTCCCAATATCGCTTGTCGCCGAATAAGGGACTAAAGGTTCGTTAAGATTCCTCGAACCACAAACAACAACACAATCATTGGAGGCGAACATAGTTCTCATACCCATGGGTCACGCACATACCTATGTACCCATAGTCAGCGGACTTATCAACTCCCAGATACGTCTTTCATAGACCTATGTTCTCGAGCGACAAATCAAAGATCCCATGGATTCATCAGGATATGACTGCCCTCACGCGCAAACCTCCCACCGATAGCAAGTAAGCTAGGTATGTCATACACATAATCATTAATCAATTAAATAGGTATTATCATACCTATAGTATACTAACAACAAGGTACTCACATTAACCTTAGATTATTCCCTTACGTAGCATTATATCTCTTTAAATCCCACGTATTAAAATGTCATAACTTTACTTCATAATTTAATTATCCTCGCATCCTATAACATCTCTCCACTCCCGACGTCGTTAAGGTTCATGCGCGGAGCGTCTCGCAAAGCGAAATCCAAACAAGGAACCCCTCCAATACACTACTACTTAACTTTGTCGATCGAGGAGGTTCGTCAACTTCAAATATGCGATCGGAATAACCTCATCCCCTCTTTCAACTAAATGTGTTCTAAACTCCCATCTCTATCCAGGAGCCATACCACTACGCTCTTGTACTACATTCAGCCCTTGCGAAATCAATAATGAGCTTAAACTCAGTCCTTGATGTTTAAATTGTAACCCTAAGGCTACCTAGGTGTTATATTAAATCTCCCCTACTTGAACTATCCTTAATCCTCATACAAACAGATTAGAATCCAACACATGAATCTAGCAACCGAAATCTCTTTAACTTTATTACCATAATTCTAATCAATTAAATCCTAATCAAATTAATTCAAATCTTAACTAGGGCTTACTGATCTTCTCTAAGTCCCATAATGTCCAATTAATAATCACCGAAGATCTACAAAAGTTTTGGGATAAGAACCAACATTAAAAAGAAACAACATCATGAATTCTCATATTTTAAATACTCAGAAAAATCAGATCCAAAAATTATTCAAATCATCAATCCGACTTCAGATTTGGATTCTACACGAAAAATTGAGTCAGGTATGTGTTTTGAGTTTTTCTTAAATATCGTCCAAATACACTCAAAAAGAAGATCTAAACATTCCAAATTGGCTCTTCTCATTCCACTCGTTTTTGCCTCTTTTTCCATAAAATTATCAACATATTATCTTCAAGAACACTAAATTATTTTCAGAATTTCTTCCACAAATTGATGAATATTTATTGGATTACTAACTACCTACAACATGAGTTTAATTCCTATATATTTTTAGATTCCAAAAATCCATTAACAACTATATCATTTCATCTTCCAAGCTGAAAATCATCTCTTTTTATAACTATCCTAACATGGACAATATACGAACTTAAATTGCAAATATCAAACACTTGCCTCTAATGAAGATCTGACCCTTTGGAGTTGAATAACACAAGTGGTGATGGCGGTGGTGACATTTGACCTTTGGTTCTCCTCCTTCCCAGGCAAACTTCTTTTTCTTTCCAAGCAACCTTCCACTCTCTCTAAGAAGATGACTTTTCAATTTTGTGTAGAAGAGATGAAATGAACCTACATACACTAATCTCCAAATACTTGTAATAAGACAAAACCCGAAATCACTATTCACCCCCTTGTAAAAATAACCAAAATGCCCTTTTGGGTTGTCTTTTCATTTTCAAATGACCCGAAACTCAAAATTAACATCCAAATAGACTTTTCTGACTATTTCGAACCTTCCGGACGCAACGACGCAGTCGAAATGACTATAAGGTCGATAAAAAATAAATTTTCTTTTTAATTTAATAAATTAGTCCCGACACGTCCCATAATGCGTCTGACTAAAAATTCAAATTACCGAATTTATATCATACCGTCATATCAATGACATCACGTTCATATATTACCTAAATATCTTTAAGTAATATTCAGAATCATCCATTTTAATATCCACAATTCGGATAAAACCCAAATGAATTAATTTATAATAAGATCCAATTAATCCATTAATTTAAAATATAACCCATTTTAAAAGTCATTAAAATTACGGGGTATTACAATCTTATACTAGTTGATAGTGCCTAAACTATATGAGGGTATAAAGTTTAACTACCAACCTAAATTATATTAACAAGATTAACTGAATGATTTCCTTTATATTTATGTGACAAATAGTTCACCAAAAGATATTCAACCATTTTTTCTTATTAGATTAAAGTGAAGAATCTAAGTGCAAAAAATATAAATCAATTACACAACACAAAATTGTATGAGGAAAAATCACTAACGGGAGAAAGCTCGGGACAAGCAAACGAGAAACGAATTATGTAAGAGATTTACATAGAGGAAATAGTGACTTAAATTCCATTATCATAACTTCCTCGACTTACTCTTTCATTATCTTTTAGAAGGAAGGCACCAAGAGCTAGATAATGCTTCCCAATGGCAACACATTTCGATTTTAATTGATGTCTTTGAATCAACCTCGAATAACAATCTTCTTTGAAATGAAATATTTCTCAAAATAAATGGAACCAAAATAATCCACTAATGTATAATACAATTTCCTATGATGTGAGATATCTTAAAGATTATGGTAGTTATAAAATTTTTGGCTTACACAAAAACTCACTAAGTCTGATTTCAAATATCGAATGAGTTAAAGTTTATTAAAATCAAAATTTAAAAATAGTTTTTTCCAATCTTGAGATGAATTATGAACTTGTAAGAATTTTTAACTTAAAGATGTAAATTATAATGTTTAAGGATCATATATAATATCGCCTTTCATATATAGTCGAAACATCCTTAATACCTCATACAAACACCTATAGGTTCAGGGTTGTTCCCAAACAGTCGAGTAAGGCTTTCTAGACCAATTTAGCTAGTTGGCATAAAGTATACACATCGTTTTGCCAACCTGCACTCACCCGCTGCAATTTCTCCTAGGGCATTAAATTCCACTTAATGCTCCCAATAATAGTCATCACTAACCTGCAACTCTTTCCACTAACATTCAACCCTCCTATTGTAGAGACATATCTCAACTGGTTACCCATACCATAAACGCCACTTCCTAAGAACTGATTATATAAGGAATGCCAGATGAAGGCTACAAGTATTCGAATTGAAGGGATTGTTCAAGATAACAAATGTTCAGGGCTAGTATTTAGCATTGGTAGATAAGTTTGGACTAGTTTTTGCTCATATGTTGTATTATAAGCAACACACTTACGTGACTTAGCTTTAACTTAGTCTCACGAGCCCCAGGCATGTGAGAAGTACTCAGAGAAGTCACAAAGTTACTTCCTAAGAGCTTTCTTGGCATTATAAAGATCTCTGACGCTTTTTACTCACCTTTGCCAAAGCATAAGGTTGGCCCTATTTAATTACTTCCTAAGAGCTCTCTTCGCATTATAAAGACCTCTGACGCTTTTTACTCACCTTAGTTAAAGCATAAGGTTGACCCTATCTAGTTACTTCCTAAGAGCTCTCTTCGCATTATGAAGACTTCAAACGCTTTTCCCTGGCCTTATCCAAAATATAAGGTTGACTAATCTGTATTATTCACCATTACATTAAATACAAGGGGCTTTTACGGTCTAGTCCTTGGACTAATAATTTTGGATAAAAAAATCAGGCCCAACAAATTTCAAACGATTAGGTCCAACATATAAATAGTCCAAAATTAAAATAAACACGCACTATTCAGAAATCGAAGTGCAAAAAATTCTCTTCGATCAAAACTCTAACTCTCTTCGATCAAAAATATAACTCTCTTCGATCAAAACCCTAACTCTCTTCGATCAAACCCTAATCGTTGAAGTTCTACCGAGCATTTTACATTCTAAATTAAATTCTTCCAAACACCACTAACAAGTATGTATACATTCTCTTATCACCTGTTTGTCCTTGCGTATTTTGTGTTCTCATGTGTATAAATTTTTAGACACATGGACTGATGAAATCATATTCTTCTTCTTCATGATATGAAAAAATATATTTGTTTCCCTCATTTTAATTGCAAAACTCACTTTTTGCATATTATATATATGTATTTCATCATTGTACTCTTCCTCCTGTATACATCATTTATCGAGGATTTATCAAGGACTAGGAAAATATACATGATTAGACTATGTACATGTACAATCCCTATTTTATTGCGTATACTATGTGTATTTTGCGTGTACTATTAAAAAGTACACGCAAAATACACAGAGTACACGCACAGTGAAATTGAATTTCTCAATTCAATATGCGTGTACTTTTATGTTTTATACGTATACTCTATAAAATATATATTTCAAATCCATATTTGATCAATCGTATGTTATTTTGGTCCGCGCCAACAGCATTTGAATGATATTCCATGAGTTTGTAAGAAGTATTATTATTGTGTTAATATTGAGGAGTGTTTTTGGTCCGCGCCAACGACACTTGAATGATATTTTATTAGTTTGTAATTAGTATTATTGCGTGTACTTTTTCATTTTTTTCGTGTACTTTGTTGAAAGTACACGCAAAAAATTCATAACATACACACACATTGAAATTTAATTTGTTCAATCCAATATGCGTGTACTAATGTGTATTATGAGTGTACTATTTTGTATTGTTGTGTTATTATTTAGGAATCATACGATCAAGCATGTTCAACTACAAAATTGCTGCTTGCACGTTCGAAGATCTTAACAATACAAAACCTTTCACATATACAGTCAATAGTACTAATGATGATGAAATTCATTTTCTCCTTAGCATCAATGATAGAGCTAAAAGGTTACTTGGTTTCTACTACTACTATGAAGACATTTACTGCACTTTCGATGTGCAACATCTTCAAGTAACTGGATCGAAAGTGAAGGATTTAGCTAAACGAATTTAGCAGTATTGCTTAAGGGTTTTTGATAATATTAGAGTTTTTAGCATGCAACTATTGTATCACTTCTTTACTGAATATGTTAGGAATAGAGAATCTTAATTTTTGACTTGTCAAACAACATCTGTTAGGTATTACCATGAAACTGACGATATATATTATCGCCTTTAGCATGTATTTTGTTGAGACTTGTATAAATTATTTGTTAGAATATTGCATGTACTTTTGTTAAATACGCTTATATTTTATTGTTTTAGTCTATGTTTTATTTTAATTCGCATGTATTTTATTTTTTGTACATATCATTATAGGTTAGTAATTTAAATTTTGTTTATAGATCAATATAATGGGAATGAAGATGAAGGCAAGAAGTGGAAAGAAACAAAAAAATAGCAGTTGTGATGATAGTTCTTCATCCAGTTCCAGTTCCAGTTCCAGTTCTAGTGTGGCATTGAAATCTAAATGTCCCGTAAAGAAGAATGACCAATATCGATAAAATATTGTTAGATTTCTCTATGATTTGCATCAGATTAAAGAGAAAATAAAAATAGGCATATTGGACTTCTTAAGAAGACTCCATTTTGGGAGTTTTTCAATGCCTACTATAGTGAGAAAGTAGTAGAAGTGGACCACAAGAAGATGGATACAAATATTTTATTAATTATCCAATCGTACAATACGGATATCAAAAGTTTCAGTATGAAGAGTAGGATTGCAATAATGCCAATAGATATAAGTGAAATATTTGGCATACCACTAGTTGAGGGTTTAAAATCAATAGAAATGAAAAACCGATCGAATACTGCTAAAAAACCTGGAGTACAAGCACGATACTTCGCAAAAAGAATAGGAAAGTCAGAAATATTGAATGGTTTGAAGAAATTAGTTGAATTGGAGACAGATGAAGGCACTACCGATTTTGTAAAATTGTGTGTCTCCACTTCTTGAACACGTTGTTTTTCTCCAACTCAAACTTCACCTTCGCAGAATTTTGGTTGAAATACATCGACAATATTGAGGAAATGAATAAGTATGATTTGGCATCTGTTGTGCATGAGTTTCTCATACATTCACTTGACAAATCAGCAAGTTCAAAACCTAGCACAGTTACTAGATGTGTCATTTTCCTTCTGGTGAGCAAAAAAACATTCTAATATTTCAAAATTTACATACCAATACTCACGTATACTTAATAAAAATCACGTGTATTTTGAAAATACACATGATATTTTCACGTGTATTTTAAAAATACACGTGAAAATATCACGTGTATTTTAAAAGTACACTGGTTGTATTTACAAAACATAGTACACGTGTACTTTGTAAAATACAAGTGTAATTTGTAAAATACAAGTGTACTTTATAAAGTAGAAGTGAAGTTTTAAAATACACGTGATATAAGACGTGTTCTTTGTAAAATACACATGATATTTTCACTTGTATTTTCAAAATACACGTGATAATTTAACGTGTATTTTGAAAATACACGTCTTATATCACGTGTATTTTGAAACTTCACTTCTACTTTATAAAGTACACTTGTATTTTACAAAGTACACGTGTACTATGTTTTGTAAATACAACCAGTGTTATTTTAAAATACACTTGTTATATTTTTAGTCAATATTATAAATGTACTTTAGAAAGTACACGTGAACTTATATTGACAAAGTACACGTGAACTTTGTAAAAATCACGTGTACTTTTTGCAAAGTACACGTTTAATTTTGCGTGTATTTTGAACAAATCACTTGTACTTTCCATTATGAATACCTAGGTAATACAATTATTAATATCATTTTGTTTTTTGTATGATAACAGTATTGGGCATGTGAGAAATTTGAAATTATTTCTCCTGTTGAAGAATTTAAAGATAAGACGCCAAAATTCATGAGGTGGAAATTGTCTTCTTTGAGACAATGGTTTGTGAAGAATGACATCGCAACAGCAACTTTGAAGCAGGCTACAAATAAACCAGTTTGTAAGGACAGTTTTGTACAAAAAGAATCTCAGTTTGAAGGGCCAAGTTACTTTTTGAATATTTCTACAGAAAGTCCTATACATGCTGATTCATCATCAGAAAAAGTTGTTGAAGATATTAATGACAATGAATTTTTACATGGTTGGAATATTCCCCTTAAAAACATTGTGACTTTAAAGAAAAAGAAGGGAAAAGATCAACCAAAGGTTAATTTGGCGGAACAAATTATTGTTTTGAAAAGGGGATTGTTGGAAAAAAATAACCAACTATCTAAAGCAGCCGAAGACTTTAATGGTACACTTGAGAAGGTGACCTCTTTGGAGGTGGAGAGTGTCATTTTGAATGTATAGCTGTAGGTAGATCATGATTCACTTCTTGAATCCCATGAGGAAATGAAGAAGTTAAAGGTGGAGAATTCCAACCTTTTGAAGGAAAAAGATTTACTAAATAAGTTGGAGGTGGAAAATGCCCAACTAGTTGAGTTAAACAATTCTTTAAAAGAAAAGCTTGATCAAATCACAATGAGTGACTCAAATAGAATTAAAGAATTGGATGAATCATTGAAAAAACAGACAGAATCAACGTGAATTTTGGAACAAAAAAATGGATATCTGTCTCTGAGTAATGAAGATCTCAAAAAAAAAGTATGATGATATATTGCAAAAATGAAAAGATGCTGACATAGAAAAGATGACATTGAGGCAGAATCTTGAGGAGTCAGAATTGAAAAGAAATCAACAGGTACTTTTGATTATAAATAATGCAGAGTACGCGTAGTTTTCCTAAAGTACATGCATATTTCATTCAGTACACGCAGTTTTCCTAAAGTACACGCAGTTTTATTTCATAGAATTTTTAATGCAATTTTATTTGATATTAAAAATAATGCAGAGTACATGCATTATTTGATTAAAAACAATGCAGTTTTATTCAAGTATTACTTATAATGTAACATTCTTTTTGTATAACAAGAAAACAATAGTAAAATCCTTAATGACGAAATTTCGGAGTTGAAGAAAATGCTTGATGAATCAGCATTGAAAAAAACTGATCAGGTATCTATAAAGTACAATAGATATATAGTACACGCGTTTACTTTCTAAAGTAAATGCAAATTATGTTAAAAGTACACGTGTATATTATAAATTTTATAAAGTACACGTATTTTATAATACATGCGTGTATATTATATAATACACACATGTATTTATAAAATACACGCGTGTACTTTATAAAATACACGCAAGAGAAAATGAATCATTGTTTCAAAAAATACTTATAATCCAACATTCCTTGTTAAATATATCAGGCAAACACTAATAAACAACTCATGGACGAAATTTCGAGTTTGAAGATTGAACTAGCCTCAAAGACAGTTCAGGGCACCCCCAAAATATCCAAAACAAAAGGGCCTCTTACTAGAGGACAGAAGAAAAGAAAAGTTGATAGCAAAACAGAGAAGCATGAACCAATTAAGAAACAAAAAGAGTCAAAGCTGAGAAAAGGCCCTCTAAAAATAGCTCAACAAATGAAAGAAACTCACTTCAAGCTTGAAGCAATCAAAGTATACAAATATCTTGATGAAGCTTCGAAGAAAAAGATTGAAGAGTTTATTCAAAAGGCTGAGCCAGGGTAAAGTGTATTGTTTTATGATTTATCACTTCACTAATTTATATTTTTTTTGGTGCAAAAGAATAAGGTTATTATTATTATACAATTCTTATTGCTTATATAAAATGCAGGGAATTTATTTTTCAAGGGCTAGTTTCGTATGTTCCATGGGAAGATTTTGTTGAAGTTCTCAAGAATCAAGAAATTTCAAGCCAAGTGTGCAGTCTAAATATTAAACATTCATTAAATTTCAACATTATTATTTCCTCACCATTTTATATTGTGTGAAACAGATAATACTTGCCTTTAGTGAAGCATTGAGGTTAAAATTGTCAGAGGAAGGGCTCTCCCACTCATACACTTTTTTCGATTATTATTAGGTAAGTACAATTAAATCGAAAGTTTTGTGAAACAAAATTTCAGTTTTTTTTATTAACACAATGTCTATAATTTTTATTCAGATAGAAGCTTGTAGCACAAATGAAGTCAATAAGAAGGGGGAGTTATACAGAGATTTATTTGAATACTTAGGCACTTGTAATAATTTGTTCATTGTACTAAGACATGGCGTAGGACATTTCACATTACTTGTGATATACAAAAAAGAAAATAAAGTGGTCCACATGGATTCCCTTCGACCAAACGACAAGAAAAAAAATACAATATTCTTCGATGATGCGAAAAAATTGGTTAGTGCCTAAACTTAATTAGTAATGTTACTTATATTATACACGTATACTTTATCATATATTGCGTGTACTTTGTATTAGTTGCACATAATCACCCAGATTATCAAAGTACAAGCATCATATTTTAAAATACACGTGAAATAAACCAATACAAATTACATGTACTTTAATATTATGCGTGTACTTTTAACTCTTTAGGCAAAGTACACGCATCATGTTTTAAAATACACGTAATATGAAAAAATAAAATATGCGTGTACTTTAATATAATGCGTGTACTTTTCACTCTTTAATCTTCATATACTCTTTTATTTGTATACATTAAACATTTATCTTCTTTACAGTTTTATGTCTTCCAAAAAATACTGTGCCTATTGAAGACTGAAGCAGAAATAATGAAAAATAATGGTTTCAAAATTCAGAGAAAGTTTGATGAAGGTACATCAAATGAGTTTACATTGGATGATGATACATTGACAGAGCAAGAAAAAAAGACAGTAGATTTCTTGCTGGAAAGTGATCTCAAATTTGACCTAATAAGAGATCATGAATGCCCTAAGCAATATAGTGGGTAAGAAAAACTTCATTTCTAAAAATTACTAATTTGTATATTTTCAAAAAATTTCATTCACATCATACTAATTTGTATATTTGTTTTATTTTAATTTCAGGGTTGACTGTGGGGTGTTCTGCATGTACTACATCGAACAAATTAGCAGAAACAAGGAAATGCAAAAATTATTTCAAGACCCTGACATGCTAAAACACAGAGCATATGCACTCAGGGAAAGTCTTCTATCAAAATATTTCTTCCCCCGAAAGGAGAAAAAACTTCTATAAATTGTGATTCAAATACAAACCATATTTGTAATTTGTTTTGTGTTATATTGGTTATTGTTTACAATATTTATTACACAAAAATAGTTTATTTCCGCTGGCGCGGACCACAATCCACGTAAGGTTTACATAAAAATGCACCCGAGTGTTATGAAACAATGTATACACATTTTCATGAAAAATACAAGTAATAATTACTAAATACACACATGAATTCTTCAAAGTACACGCAGTTTGCCTAAAGTACACGCACTGGTTAATATAATAATTTTTTATTTTTAATTGAAAACTACTTTAAATATTTATTCAGAAGGACACAATAACCAAAATCAATTTATTAAGCTCAACTACTCACTTCCCAACTACTTCTGGTCAAGAAATAATTAGCTTTAACTTTTCCTATAAAAGAGTAATATTTATTTCTTTCTTAACCATTACATCTAGGGTAAAGATAATATAATGACTATTCCAGCAGAAAAGTTGCGAGATACTCTTGAGAGAGATGAAAGAAATAAAACAAAAATAAGGCAAATTGAGGAAAATATTTCCTCATATGAAACTGCCTTTGAGCAGTTTCAAACATATGTGAGGGAAGGCTATTCTGGACTTCCACTCAATCCTATAGATTTATTTGATGTGGATGAGGACCCTCCTCAAACACATGAAGACCTCATGTCTTTCTATAGACAAGAAGTTCCCTTGAAAATAACCAAGCTCAAGGAGAAGAAGGCTCACCATGAAGGCCTTATTGCTGTCATAGAAGAAGAAATTCGAGTATGATCGAATTTAATTGACTCTCTTCCTGACACTATAGACGCCTTTAACAAATTTCCCTAATAGAAGCCTTCTTTAGTTTTTTCAGCTTTTCTTATGTGAAAAAAATTGTACTTTATTTTTTTGTTTTAATAAAAAAATTATTTCTTTCATGCATGTATTCTCACTTATATTATACACCAAATATAGTAAAGTACACGTGAACCTTTATAAAAATGATCACGTGTATTGTAAAAAATATAAACATTAATACCATTTATTTTAAATCATTATATGTCAAAATATGAGTGTATTGTCAAAATATGATTCTATCTATTATAAATTATAATACACGCAAGTTTTTATAAAGCACACGCACAAGGTATTGTCCCAAACCAATATATAAATGCGTGTACTTTATATATTACACGTGTAGTTTATAAAGTACACGCATAGTCTATAAAGTACACGCTTATTGAAATACTTGTTTAATAATGCCGCTGGCGAGGACCAGAATACACATATGAATTTAAGAATATGAGTGACCCAAGTGTCTTTTATAAAGTACAAGCACATTGTAATGTCCAAAACTATTTTTCAAATAGTACATGCATTTATATACGTCTACATGATAAAATTACATAAAGTACACGTATATTAAATTAGAATTTTGTCATATCAATATGCGTGTATTTTATAAAAACATGCGTGTACACGTATATTTAAATGCGTGTATTTTAAAATTATGCATGTACTTCATAAAGTACACACACATTTCATCAAGTACACGCATATTATATTTATATTATGCGTGTACTTCATCCGTGTACATCATAAAGTACATGCATATTTCATTAAGTAAATCTAAATTAAATGTCATTAATAAAGTACACGCATGCTTTTATACAGTACACGCATATTGAACTGACCAAATCCATTTTTAAATGCATGTTTTTTATATATTCTACGTGTACTTCATAAAGTACATGCATATTTCATCAAGTACATGCATTTAAAAATGGATTTGGACATTAAAATGCGCGTGTACTTTACATATATACAAATGTAAAGTACACGTAAACATCAGGAAAAATGATCACGTGTATTTTATGAAAAATACGTGTACAACTACACAAAAAATAAACTAAAAAATGAGACTAAAAACTAAAATTACATTCATTTATGTGAAGCAAATGGTTTATTAATTAATTTATTCAATCAAATGGTTAAAATGAATGAATTCAACAATTTTAAAAGTACTCAAATGGGTTCCTTACAAGTAGACCTGTAATGACCCGTTTTACTACACCTCGAGCAAGTAACTTCCCTTACTGTGATCTCACCATAAGACTTTATTCTCTTATTTCTTGGCCTGCCTGTCGGTCTCTTAGTCATTGGTGGAAGGACAGATGAATTTTCACGTATAGGAATATTTAAGGAAGTCAAATCAGGAAGAGGAACTATAGGTATCGAGTATGATTTTCTGTAGAAAGATACCTTATAGTACTCCTCAATATAATCATAAATACTGATCCCTTTCCTCCGCACAACACAAACAACATGAGAACATGGAAAACATCTAATCTGCCAACTCTTACAACAACAAGTCCTTTCTCCTAAGTTAATTATTGCTCGCACTTCTGAATGAACTTCAAATACATTTTGACTTGAGCGACTAATAGTCCAATGTCGGCTTTTATTCCAATTTTCATTCAGTGACTTTTGAAAAAAAGGACATAGCTAATTTGTCCAAGTTTAAGACTCAACAAGTTTGTTTGCATTGAAATTCATAATCTTCAATCTCAATTTATCAAGCATATTCATTACTGGTAAATGCTTTTCCTCCAATATCCATGAATTGAATGACTCCGCAACACTAGATGCCATGTCACCATACCGTTTACCAGGAAAATATGCACAGGACCAATTCTCGAGAGGCAAACTATCAATGAAATCAGCAATAACAACTTCTCATTCCTTCTTCAATGCTTCAATATTCTTGTGAAATACATTTACTGAGACAACATATGCACGAGACAAAAAATCTTTAACAATTTTCTTTTGAAATCCGGCACAATTCCAACGAATTTTCTTTTTTTATACTCCCTTGTAAATGATGTATACAGTAGGAATGCGCAGACAACGGGAAGACCCTCGAAACAACTTCAAGTAATCCATTATTTCGATCTGATATAAATGTTATGTTTCGATATTGCTCAACTACTGCACTATGCATATTGACAAGAAACCACATCCAGTTATCTTCGATTTCAGAATCAACAACAACATATGTAACAAGAAAAAAGCCTGAAATATAAAAATATATCAAAATTAAAAGAAATAACATATCCATGTACAACACTTCGTAAATTAATGTTGCTGGCGCAGACCTTAAAACACATGGGAAATATTTTATGTGTTTAATTTAAATTGTTTGTAAATAACAAGACAAAACATAAAAATGCACTGCACACGTGATAAAGATAAAAAGACATGCACGTTTACTTTCCAATCTTTTGCTTGGCTTTATTATTAAAACACTAATATCAACGTACACACATAAAAATGTAAAGTACAGGCGAACTAAACAAAGACATTCAAAGGTTACATTTTTAACGTGTACTTGGCATTATTATTTATAAATAACAACACATATTATCAAAGTACACGCATAAAAATAAAAAGTACACGTGAAATTAATAAAAACATTCACGTGTACTTGACATGTATTATGCGTGTACTTTAGTTTGTATTCAATATAACAACATCATCATCAAAGTGCACGCATAAAAATGAAAAGTACACGTGAAATTAACAAAAACATTCACGTGTACTTGACATGTACTATGCGTGTACTTTAGTTTGTATTCAACATAACATCATCATCATCAAAGTACACCCATAAAAATAAAAAGTACACGTGAAATTAATAAAAACATTCACGTGCACTTGGCATGTATTATGCGTGTACTTTAGTTTATATTCAACATAACATCATCATCATCAAAGTAAACACATAAAAATGAAAAGTACACGTGAAATTGACAAAAACATTCTCGTGTACTTGACATGTACTATGCGTATACTTTAGTTTGTATTACACATAATAAGACATATCATCAAAATATACGCAGAAAAATGAAAAGTACACGTGAACTAAAACAAAAACATTCAGAGGTACTTTATATTTTTATGGTAAATCAAAAGTACAATTGTATTTTGATGATCTGGAATGGAACAAACAAAATGTTAATGCAGTACACAAAATAAAATATTTAGAATTAATTTACCATTGTTACCATTTCTTGTAGTAGCTGACAATATTGTTCCACGATAACGGCTCTTCAAAAAAGCACCATCAAGAAATAAAGCAGGTCTGCAGTATTGAAATCCATAAATACATCCTCTAAACATTACAAATATTCTCTTGAATTTTGTACTCTCATGTTCCACGCCAAGGATGCAATGCGGCCAAGGATTATACTACAATGGAATGTCACGATAATTATTCATTAATGCATAAGAAACCTTTTCATCACCATATATATCAACAACAACCATCTCTTTCGCACGCCATGCATGTTGATAAGCTATATCAAGACCATAATTCTTCTTCATATCTTTAACTACATCAATTGGTCTCAATAGTGGGTTATCTCTAAGATCATCAGCTACCAATGTTGAAACCAACTTGGAGGCTATCATTTTGGCTGACGGACTACGAAAGACACCTCTACATGTATGCTCATTATTCAAACTTCGTATGTAAAAGTATCCATTTATTATAGGCAATGAAGCATGAATTCTCCACATGCAATTCTCAGTAGTCTTTTTAGAGCATTCAGCTGTCACTCGAGTTTTATCATTCTTCAAATACACATACTTGAACCCAACCTCAACGGCATACTTTCGCAATTTATCCCGAAATTCCACTACACCTCCTTCAAAACACTGTTGCTCATGACTTATATTTGTTTTCCAATCATTCGAAAGATAGACTTTCGACTTACTTGACTCCACACCTCCAAGATAAAAGTCATTTTCAATGCAACTATTAAAATCATTTGCAGTGCCTGATGATAAAGACTCCAACCTCTGTGTATTTGTATCACCACTGTCAACCTTTTCAGAACTTGTATTACTGCATTCAACCCCTTCAAAAATTCGATTAGAGCATTCAACCCGTTCACGACATGTACACTTTGGCAATGGTAATGAATCAATGACATATATCCAAATGAAATTAGCTTTCACAATCAATTGGGACCGCAATATACAACAAACATCGTTGTCACAAACCAACATGAATTGACAATCATCACCAAATGAATACCTCAATGAAAAACTCCCACTTCTCAAATTAGTAAACCTAATACACAACTCATTGCATATGAAATCTAATGAGCCATCTTCAAATATTTCAATACAAGCCATATTATCCAAATAACAACACCTTGCTATTACACTACTTACCATAATGTCCTGCAGTAAAACAGAGACGAAAAACAATTACTTAAAGGTCAACAATTCTAAAAATATATGCAATAATTTAATGCATGAAATATCAAAATGTTTATTTATAATTAATATAAAATTTCAGGCGCTATTTAAAAACCTATACATGAAGCAATAAAGCAGACGCATATTTTTAAAAAAATAATCACGTCTACTTTATAAACACTGCGTGTACTATGAAAACTGATATCGAACTGGTTATTTTCGTTGGCACGGACCTATATCAATAAGTGATTCAATACCAAATCAAAATCAAGTACTCTTAAAATTAGAATGAAACATCAATAATATTCATTCAGCACATTCAACTAACAATTACAAATATTGATAAATATAACTTATATATGAAGAATCCAAACATAAATGCATAAAAAAACACAAAATCAAAACATATACATATAAAACATATAAAAAACTATTCAATCACATGAATGAATATTACAATGAGTCTCTTGAATCAAAACAAAGGACATTGACCTATTGTAATCGATCGAAAATAGAAAAATCAACTGCTGATAAAGATAAACTTACAAATGATAGAGCCAAGTGATACAGATAGAATCGATTAAGAACACTGTAATCGATTATTGGACAGACGAAAAAAGCATAAGATTGATGTTATTTTCGATTTCGGAGAATATTCATTAGTTACAGAGAAACCTTCAATAGCCGATTAGGTTTATGATTTTTTTAGATTGACAGTATTTATATGTTGGACCTAATCGTTTAAAATTTGTTTCACCGATTTTTTTGTCCAAAATAGTTAGTCCAAGGATTAAACCGTAAAAACCTATAAATACAATGAAGATAAACACCCTAATAGTGGACTCAGGTACCTCAACAGAGGTACTGAACCACTATACATCCTTGCGTCCTTATCGTTCTCATGAAAGAATACGTCTTCCTCCTCCTCCGAGGAGTCATATTTGATGAGACTCAGGTCTTAACGAATTTCAACATCATCAGTGTTAGTTCTCATTCCAATAATTATAATGTAATAAAATTCAATTAAGTACGACTATATATACACTTATCTATAGACATTAATATTGTTCATACAATTATGTTTGTACAAACAATATAAATACACATATATTTTTGTGCAACTATCATATATATATAATATATATTTATAAATTTATACATATCATATATATATATATACACATACATATTACGTCAATATATATAATATGATATATGGAAGAAGAGGTTAAAAAAAGAAAGACAAGGTTAATTTTTTATGGCCAAACTCCAAAAAAAAAAAAAAAAAATATTACAAAGATTTTAAGTGAGGAGCAAATTATTAATTTAGGACCAAAACCCATGTATACCTCAACTATACATTTTCCTCTTAAAAAAAAATAAAAAATAGACATTACATTGGAGTCGGAGGTGGAGGTGCTTTTTACTTGGCAAGAGAACCCTATAATTGTTCCCAGCCCCGCCGGCCCGGTGCTGTCATTTTTTGAAGCTCTCACTCTATAAACAAACATTTCATCATTTTTTTGGCTCACATATATCCACAAAATGGCTCATCTCCAACACGCTAGAAATATGATCCGCCAGAGTAAATTGCATCACCCATTGTTATTTGCTGGGCAAGGTGTTAGATACAGAAAATTAGAAGTCATTCTTACAACGGTATGTTTTGATTTGAAAAGTGGATTTTGATTGTGGGTTTGTTTTTAATGAGAATGTTTGTTTATTTTGTTAGACAATAGATAAGCTTGGGAAAGCTGGTGAGACAGTGAAAGTGGCTCCTGGACATTTTCGCAACCACTTGATGCCCAAATTACTTGCTGTTCCAAATATTGAAAAGTTTGCTTATCTCATCGCTGAGCAAAGAAAGGTTTATTTTCCTCTTTCATATATTATCCAAAGTTTTTATAGCATTTGCACTTAGAATTGTTTTCATCAAATTTGTTTGAAAAACTTCTTTATTTTGCCCCTAAAATGGGAAGTCCGTTGTTTAGGTCCACACACAATCCTGTATATATATTTAGGGAGGGGAGCTCATTATGGGAGTCATTTAAAATACTAAAAAAATAGTTTGGGGCTGATTTATTTTTTTATGATATTTAAACATTTCATCGGATTATGAAAAAAATTAAGCCCATAATGATTTTTTTTGTTATTTTAAAAAAATTGGTCGTCAGTTGTTAAGCAGTTTTTAAACCAATAAAATTGACATAGTTTGATCGATTTTTTTAAAATAGCAAAAAAAATCATTTTGAGTTGATTATTTTTTCATGTCTCCCCTGAAATGTTTAAATGCCATAAAAAAATCGTCCCAAGATATATTTTTTTATTATTTTAAAAAAATTGTCCACACGGGGGTATGCACAGGAATGGTATGGTATGCATGAGAACTGCTCTCTCTCTCTATATACGTGAGTGCAGAAAAATTCATAATAAAAGAACCTACGAAAACAATCACAAATGGCAGAAAGTAAATGGAATCACACACAACAACGTTGTACGTGGTTCGACAACTTGCCTACATCCACGGAGAGGTTACTTGTTCTTATTAAGTGTCTCTCAAGATTACAAGTTTTTCATCCCTTGCCCCGGGTCAGGGTGTACAATTTATAAATATTGTTACAGAGATTGAGTTGCTTAAGGAAGAGAGGGTGCAAATTGGTCATGAGGGCTTGAATATCTCGACACAGGTTCTTGGCACCTGATCTGATCATATCGGTGAGTCTCCTGCTTCAACTAAACTACCCGTGTAGAAATTAAGTCATGATTTGGGCTGGGCCAAATAACTTAAGTTATCCTGGTCGGCTACTCTCGTGGACTTGTAAAAAATGGGTTCCCACAATTGCCCCTGAAATATTTGGGCTAATAATTATGGGCCAATAGATTTCAACTGGGTCGGAGGCCCAAGGCCTTAAAATGTAGTGAGAGTCCGTGATGGCATGTTTGTAATAGCAAGACTTGCACGAGGGGTACGCCTTTCTTAAAAAGAAATTGAAGCGCCGAAATCTTCTCGGGAAGACGAAACTTATCATTAGAGTGCTCTGGTGATCAGTTGGTGTATACTCAAACATTCGTTCACTGTCTTTGGTCGTTCTTACGCATACTTCATTCTTAAGCTTCTCTTCTGCTTAAAAAATCGAAGTCCTTTTGTGCTTTCTCAAAGCTTTGTTGCTACTTGTAAGTTATAGTCTTTGCCCTTTCAGTTCTTTTTCTTTGTATTTACTGGTTACTGTAGCTAGGGTTTCTTCTTGGTTGTTCAATTATGGCGATGCTAGATAATAAGTCTGTAGAAGAGTTTAAACGTCAATATAATATTTCTGATTGGGTGATTATCGACTGTGCCCCCCCTTCCTCGTAATGTTCGTAAAGTTGATGGGGGGCACTGAATTCACACCCTCTTGATAATTTAAGGGGGTTTGACGTTTCCCCCTAATGAGTTGTTTCTTAGGTTTTTTAAGTTCTTTGCCATTGCTCCTGCTCAATGTGCTCCCAACGTGTGGAATACACTTTATGGAACAAGGTTAGGTCTTTTCTGAGATCTGTTACTGCTACGTGTTCTTGAAGACCTGTTATATCTGTAAACCAAAAAGGCCGAGCGAGTTCTGGTGGTAAATCTTCCGGATTTCCATAAAGACTACTGGGAAAATGAGTTCATTGCTAGGAACTGACAACGCCCTCCATTGGAGGGGGAAGACCATGTGGTCCCACCATTCTTGAATATGGAGAGGTCGAAATAAGTCGCTTCTTCTTTTTTTCTTTTCTGCCAACTTCTTGTGAATTCTTCCCATTCTTGTGGCTGATAATCCTCTTCTTTGTTATTGCAGCTCATGCCAAGAATCAGGAACCTGATATTAGTGAAATTAATGCTAACGAGCTCGTGAAGGCCTAGAGCATAAGGGAGAGATTGGCAGACGGTGAAACATCCAAGGTGCCGGCCTTTCTTTTGAAATACAAGAACACAGGCACCAGCTTCATTGCTCGACAGGTTGATAAGGTCCCAACTTTGAGAGCTCCCGAGGTAGGTCCTTCTGATCCAGTGGTTATTGAAAAGGAAAGTTCTGAAGAAGAGGAAGAGAGCGAAGAAGAGGGAAGAGGGAAGAGGAGTAGAAGTAGGAGGAGAAGAAGAAGAAACAGAGGAAGAAGAAGAAGAAGAAGAGAAGGACATGGCTCCTTTAGTTAAGAGGAGGGGGTAAGACTTCCGGATGATGAGGACGACCACACAGTCCTTTCTGACCGGATTCCATCTTTGAAGGACTTTTTAACCGACTCTTCCAAGGGCATTGATTCTGGCCCATCTGATAAGGGAAGAGAGTAAGAGAAAGAGAGAATAAAAGAGATGAAGAAGACAAGAAGAGAGAGAGAGAGGAAGAAAGAAAAAGAGAAGAGGAAAGAGAAAGAGAGAGTTGAGGCTAAAAGGAAGTTAGTCTTGCAATTCTCCGGAGTGCCCACTTTCCCTAGTCTTGAGCGGGCCCGCGAGCGTTCCTTTAGGCTGGGGCAGCTCAACTCGCCCTTAAGACTACACAGGGGATGGTTCTGTTAAGTCTTTCCTACTTGTTTCTTTTCCCTTGCTCTTTCTATATCTGTTCTGATTCTCTGTTATTCTCCCATGTTCGCAGATGCTATCTGATTTTACTGCTCTTCTGGACAATCAAGCTGATAGCTTCAGAAGAGAGGAGGAGCTGAGGAAAGCCCTGGAAGTCGAGAAGGTGGTCTTTGTCAACGCTCGTCAAGAGTGGGAGCGTGAAAAGAATGAAATGTCTAAGGTCTATGATGCTCTTGGGGCTACTCAAAAGGTAATGATTGCTGAGAAGTCCGAACTGGTTGAGGCCAACAAAAATTTGACCGACAAAGTTGCCAAGTTGGAGGGTGATCTTCCCCAAGCCAAGGATGACAGCTACCGTGAGGGTTTTTATAAAGCTTATGAGGATGCAGAGCGCCAGATGGCTTATGGTTGCAAGGTCTCTTTCAAGAAGGGATGGGACGTGGGTTTGAAGGCTGCTGGAACTCCTTCAGATTTTGATCTTTTCAGTCTTCATTCTCCGGGTTCTGACCCTTATATTGAAGAAGAAGGAGAAGGTGGCGACCATGCTGCTGGCAACATTGAGATTGTTCCTGTTGCGGTTGGCAGGAGTGTTGGTGCTGACCAAGAGCAACAGGTGGTCGACAGGGAAATGCCATAGTTGAGGAGACCAGGTGAAAAACTAGGCCCCGTATACTAGGAGTTTTCATTTTCCTTGTACAATTTTTAGTCTCATCAGTCTGTACCCTTCTTTTGAGAACTTCATGTATTGGCCTCTGTCCTTCTTTTTATGTTATATGGTAATGGAATTCTTCTCCTTTCTCATGTGTTGATCTGTTTTCCCATATGCTAATATACTTGCTTCTGGTTTGGTTTGTATCATTTGTAGTCTGCTGATTTAGATCGCTATATTTCTCCCAATTCTCAACTGGGGAGAATTCTTGGACCTGACATTAGCCTACAGGCTCGCAAAGCCTTTGTGAAAATCTGCAAATCGCTCAGAGCGATGAACGAGCAGTATAAGAACCAGACTGAAGTGATTGCTGAACTGAAAGATGATCTCTAGGAGATGGAGGAAATAGGGGCCTCTATTCAGGAGGAGGTAAATTTCTTGAGGGCCCAACCGTTAGAGAGGACTGAGATCGACCAAGTGGGTAAGGTCCTACAATTTGAAAATGATGCTCTGAGAAGGGACGTTGCTAGTTTGAAGTCTTTTATAGGTGTACTTAAAGACAACGTCAACAAGCTGAGACATGCATTCAAGGTGGGACCCCGAGAGGTCTAGGGAGAAGGTTACAATGCTGGTTGGGTAGATGCCCCAATAAAGCTTAAGGAGGCTGAGAGTATTGCCTTTTCTTGAGGATGGTTAAGTGCCCTTAAGGAGGCAAGAACTCCAAAAGAATCCAAGTGTTGGTATAAGTACCAGATTGAATGTCCTGCCTATAGCCATAACCCCTTCTCGAAAGATGATGAATGGATCCCCAGCCGATGCTATTCCTTCCGAACTCTTGGATTAAGATCTTGACGAAGATGTTGAAGAATTTGCCCCAAAGCCAGATGCTGGTCAGAGAACGATTGTAGCAGAATATCTTGCTCGCCGCCCTGGCCCTTCTTAGGCCTTCATGTATTTCTTTTTTGGTCTGGGGTTGTAACCTTGTATTCAATAAAGATTTTTCTTATGTTTTGAGCGTATGCTGACTAAACATGTTTTGATTCTGTTTGCTCGAAGGTTACTTAGTTCTTTTTATTGACCAAAACAATATTAATTGACCGATCGTAGGCTTTAGGTAGGCTTATACTTGGTTTGGATCGTTTTGGACTCTTTCAGCCGACTAAACGATATTTATGTATTAGTACTTTGCCTTTTACGTGTTTGAACATTCTCCCAATCCAATATGCCTGAGCAATATCATTCCATTCATTTTACCTTTCAGGTCGTGTCGTCACACTACCTTAGGCCTAAATGAGATGATGGCGAGAATGCACCTGGGTGGCTAGTGGACAATCCATCTGAGCAGGCTTTTTCTATAACCAACAAAAGTTGGTGACCAACCAGAGTTGACTTTATTGCCTAAGAATCCCCTGTAGGGCTTTTGTTGTTGCCGGGGCAGCTCATGAGGCTTCTTGTGTTTGTAACAAGGACCTGTGGGTAATTTGAAGTGCTTGTAGTTAGCTTGCTAACCCTGTTCGTTAGGCATTTAGATTTGCGCAAAGGAGTTATCATTGGGAAAGGTGCATATTGATGAGATATAATCATGATAAGTTAAGCAACCAATGAAAAATACGAGAATAGAGGGGCCAACCCGCCTTTATTCATTGGAAATTGTCTATTAAGCTATGAAGCACGGACTCGACACGCAATACGTGTTTTGACACGACACGCGACACATGATTTTTCTAAAAATTAGGATACGACACGCTAGGATACGTTTAATATATAATATATATTTAAATATATATAAAAGAAATAAAATAATTTTTTTCTATAAAATACATTATTAGAGCTTTTAACATAATAAAATTAAGAAAATGGACCATACAAAACAATATTCAAACACACTTTAACATTAAAAATCATAAATAAAATAGAATCACCATCACATTAGTTACATTTAACATTCAAACACACTTTTTTTTGTTGTTTCTAATCTTTTTTTTTTTTTGCTGTAGTTGCATAAACTAAAGAGGGAGAAACAACAAAGAAAAAAAGCAAAGAAAAGGGAAAGAAAAACAGAAAAAAATAAAGAGGAAATAGCAAAAAAACAGGGACGAGCGTGTCGGGCTAAAAGAAAAAGAGGACAACTCTGGGACTCGCGTGTCCCAGCGTGTCGGGACGTGTCGGAGCATGTCGCATGTTCGACACGTGTCAAATGAGATTCGTCTCCTCCGGGAGAGTGTCGGTGCTTCATAGCTATTAAGCAACAAAAAATAAAAATTTTACTAGCTTAAAAGATAAAAAAGAAGATCTAAAAGTAGGAACTTCTTGAGATTGACTGCATTCCATGCTCTTAGTATCTCCCTACCCTCCAGCATTTCCAAATGATAGGCTCCTTGAAGATCATCTCTGATTATTTCAAATGGTCCTTCCCAGTTTGGTTCCAGTTTGTCGTCTGATGGTTTTACAGCACTTCCGAGGACTTTTCGCAGAACATAGTCTGCTATTGAAAACTTCCTCGGATTGACTCTTTTGTTGTATTGCTTGGCTAATAGCTGTTGGGAGGAGGCCAACTTGATCAGGGCCTAGCTCTCGTCGTTCATGTGCTAGGTCAAGTTCAGTACGTAATGCTTCATCATTGAGGCCTTGGTCGACCAGGGTTGTTCTCATAGTGGGGAGTCATGCTTCTAGATGGATGACACCCTCCATGCCATAAGCGAGGGCAAATGGTGTTTCCCCCGTTGGTCTCCTGGGTGTTAATCGATAGGCCCATAGAACACGAGGGAGTTCATCCACCCAAGCGCCCCTAGCTTTTTCCAATCGTTTTTTCATTCCATCGATCATGGTTTTGTTAAAAGCTTCCACTTGCCCATTACTTCGGGGATACGCCACAGAAGTGAAGTGGTGCTTGATGCCGTGCTCGTCACAGAAAGCTTGAAAGAAACCACTTTCAAATTGTGTACCGTTGTTGGTGATGATGGTCCTTGGTATCCCAAAGCGAGTTATGATGTTCCTCCATATGAACCTTGTCATGTCAGAGTCTCGAATGTTTGCCAGTGGTTCAGCCTCTACCCATTTGGTGAAGTAGTCTGTGGTGACCAGCAGATACTTGCGATTTTTCGATGCAGTAGGTAATTGTCCCACAATGTCTAATCCCCATTGAGCGAAAGGCCATGGACTAATAAGTGATTTTAGGTCGCTGGCGGGCTGGTGAACCATAGGTGAGTGCTTTTGACACTTTTCACATTTGCGAACATATGCGCCAACGTCTTTCTGTATGCGAGGCCACCAATATCCTTCCTTGATCGCTCGAATTGCTAGCGATCTTCCACCTGCGTGACTCCCACATATGCGTTCGTGAAGTTCACTAAGTACTTGCTCGACATCTTGTGGGTGAACGCATTGGAGGTAGGGGCCTGTGAATGACTTCTTATAAAGTTTCCCTTCAGGGTTAAGGTAGAAACGAGTAGCCTTGACTTTGATTTGATGGGTCGACCTCTTGTCATCTGGCAGTGCGTCGCTCCGTAGATAATTGATGATGGGGTCCATCCAACTTGGGGCTTTATTTGTGAGGACTTGCTTGGCTACGACTGTATGATCGATACTGGGCTGTGCGAGGAACTCTATTTGGATTGTCCGTTTTAGGTCAAGAGTCAATTGCCAGGCTTAATGCTGCTAAAGCATCAGCGTGACTGTTCTGTCCTTGCGGGAACGGTTGAATTTTCACCTGCTCAAAGTCTCCCACGAGTCCTCTTACTACTTTGAGGTATGCTGCCATCCGATCGTCTTTGGCGTTAAAGTCTCCACTTACCTGCTTGGAATCACCGAATACATCGAGGCGTTTTGCCCCTAGTAGTTTGGCATTTCGCAAATCGGCGATCAGTGCTTCATACTCAGCTTCGTTATTGGAGGTTTCAAATCCCAGCCTAATTCCTTGCTCAATTATGGTGTCTTCGGGGGTAATGAGAACAATCCCCACTCCTGCGCCCTTGGAATTTGAGGCTCCATCGACATATAGTATCCAATCTTTGGACGGTGCTTCACATGTGATCAATTGCTCTTCATTTAGCTGATTTGTTGGCCGATCTCCTGTGAACTCAGCAATAAAATATGCCAGGATTTGCCCCTTGATTGTTGTTCTGGGTTGGAAGTGGATGTCGAATCTGCCGAGCTCGACCGACCACTTTGAAAGACGCCCAACATGGTTCAAAGTCTCGGTATCGGCCACCCGATTTTCAACTCGGTCGTGGTATCGGTCGCGGTATCGGGCAATACGCAAAGATACGCTATTTAGAGAGCGCAAAAAATTCCGAAAAAAATATAGAAAATTAAAAAAAATTAAGATTAATGATGTGGACCAATCAGATACGTTCAAAACCAATTTTTAATATGCATTACATTGTACAATTGGTTATACTGAAGCGCGACGAGCTTGTCAGATTCAATATTCCATTATAAATATATTTAGGAATTCTAAACATTTTTTGTACAAAACATTATTTTTATGAATTTTAAGAAATTCTAAACATTTTTTTGTACAAATCATTATTTTTAGGATTTTTTAGAAATTATAAACAATTTTTTAAGAGTTCTAAACAATTTTTGTACAAAACATCATTTTTAGGATTTTTTAGAAATTCTAAACAATTTTATAAGAGTTCTAAACATTTTTTGTTCAAAACATTATTTTTAGGAATTCTAAACATTTTTAAGAATTTTAAAAAATGTTATGTACAACACATTTCATAACATTTTTTTGCAAAAAAAAAAAATTGTGCAAAAAATGTTTTTTAAATCATTTTTTTTACAAAAGAAATACAAAGAAATGTTTTGTAAAAAAATATATACAAAACATTTATTTGTTTAAAACATTTTTTTTGCAAAAAATGTACAAATAACATTTTTTTGTTTTGTTATTTTTTTCCCAAAGAGGAAACAAATCTTATTTTTTTAGTCAGTTATTTTTTCACAAAAATGATACAAATGTTATTTTTATAGTATGTTAATATTTTCAAAAGATGATACAAATTTTATTTTTTTAGTCGGGTATTTTTTTACAAGAAGGATACAATATATTTTGTAAAAATATTAAGTAAATAAAAATATATTATAAGTTAATAAAATGAATAATAATATAATTAAAAACAAATAGATAATGAATGTATATTTAATAGGGGTGCAACCGGTACGGTATGGTCGGTAATGACCCCTTACCAATACCAAAACTACATTTTATATGGTAAAACCGTACCGTACCAATTTACCGATCGGTACATCAAAACAAAAACCAAAACCAAAACCAAACCGACCGATTTTTCGGTTTTTTCGGTATTTTCGGGTTTTTTTGGTTTCGGTAATTTCGGTTTCAATTCGGTTTTTTCCCGGTAAATACCAGAATTTCAAATCGGTTTATACATTCGGTAAATCTGGTATATATTTCGATATACCCATTTCTAATTGTTACTATTTCTAGCATGTCTAGCTATTACAATTTCTAGCATTTCTAGTTGTTTGGAACAATTAGAAACATACACAAACAGGTACAATTTCTAGCATTTGTAGCATTTGGAACAATAGATTTAAACAGATAAGAGATCAAACTAACCGGTTTGCTTTTGTCGGAGCCGGAGGAGAGTGAGACGAGACCAAAATGACCGGTTTACCTCCGTTAGAGACGGAGGAGAGTGAGATGAGTTCAAACTGATCGGTTTGTCTCTTCCGAAGCCGAAGTAGAGTGTGATGAGATGAGAGAGCTGGTGCCTGAGGAGAGTGAGCCAAGATGATGAGCCTCAAAAAATGAGGGAGCTGTTACCTCAAAAAATGTTCGCCGGAAAGTCAAAATCATCCACACTTCCAACACCGAAAAAACAAACCTTCGTCGGAAAAGCCAACTCACCGGAAAAGCCAACTCCTCGGAAAAAAAATCACCGAAAAATACGGAGGGAACTCAGATCCGAATACAACTGGCGTCGAAAAAATTGTCACCGGAAACCCGATCTCAAAATGAAGTAACCACACCAAATCAAAGCCAAATCTCAAAACAAAAAAATGCTGTTCTCAAATAAAAGTTCCCAAAAAATTATTTCTCAAAATCAACCCAAGGTTGAAGAAGAAAAAAAAATGAGAGAGAGAGAGCTCAAACAAAAATGATGGCCACACTTTTTGAGAGAGAGAGAGGTAAAAAAAATGAAATGGAAATCCTAAAAAAAGATCTCTACACAAACCACAATATAAAGCCCAAAAGAAATAAGGGCAAAACGGAAATATAGCCAACAAAACAAACGGCTCTTTTTATTTTAACAAAATGATGCCTAATTCATTTTTGTTAAATGTTTGATTAATTAAACAAAATATATGTTTAATTAACATGATTATTTAACACTTAAACCAAATACTCAAATAAATAAATTTAAATTCAAAGAGAATATAAAAACTCACTCATGAGAAATAAAATAAATAGAAGTAGTATGTTACCCAAAATAATTTGACACTGCACAAAAAGTTTGGTACGGTATTTCGGTACGGTAATTTTGGTACGATATCGGTACGGTAAATTCGGTAAATCGGTTTTTGTATCTAAAAACCAAAACCAACCAAATTTTTGACGGTATTTTCGGTTTTGGTAAAATCGGTTTTCGGTATTTCATAATATGAAATCAAAACCATTTTTTTTCGGATCAAAACGGTACGGTAAAAATCCGTACCGGTTGCACCCCTAATATTTAATTAAAAGTGAGACAACCATTTACTAATGAGAGAACCATTTACAAATAGTGCATTACAGCTGTAATGGACAGCTTTGAAAGCAAGCTTAGTCTGCCACTAAAGTAAGTTTAGTATGACACTTGTCCTGTCGTAACAGTCTTTGCCATTAAACAAACCAAAAGAAAATTCTGCAATAAAAGTGGGGTATTACTGACTGAAAAATAGGTAGAGGAGAGGGGACCTCCTGACTGAAAAGAGAGAGAAAGAAGCGTACTCCGACTGCCCTTTTTTCAAAGAGAGAGAGAGGAGATGATTTTGGTTCTCTAGCAAGCATTAACGGCGTACATACAGGTGAAATCCAAACCCTAAACTTTGATCAAAACCCTCTCTCTGCTCAAACGCCCTCTTCTCTGCTTTTCTGTAAAAAAAAAATCCATCGTCTCGGCTAGATATCGCCGACTCGGCCGAGATCCCGGCGAGTTGTCTCGGGTACGCCGAGATCCCGGCGAGATGTAACGATATGGTGCGATACTTTATTTTTTTCGATTCGTCTCTCGGTATCGGTTCGGTGGCCTGCGATTCCGAGTCAACTCGGCCGATACCGAGTTGACTCGGTCGATACTTTGAACCATAACGCCTAGAGAGGTCAGCCCTTCGTAAAACGGCTTTGAGTGGATAAGAGGTGATTACTGTTATGGAATGGGCTTCGAAGTAGTGCTTCAACTTTCTTGAAGTGATCAATAGGGTATATGCGAGCTTTTCCAGAGGCAAGTACCGTTGCTCAACATCTAAGAGCGTCTTGCTGGCATAGTAAATCGGGTGCTGTTCTCCCTCCTTTTCACATGCTAAGGCAGAGCTCACAGCATGGTCTACCAGGTAAAGATACAATTGTTCTCCGTCGTTTGGAATCCCCAGCAGTGGGGGATTGCTAAGGTAAGACTTGATCTCTTGCGAACAATCGTCATTCCATACTAATTTTTTGTCTTTCTTTAAGAGTTGGAAGAATGGTCGGCAGCGTTCCGAAGACTTGGAGATGAAGCGATTGAGCGCCGCGAGCATCCCAGTAAGCTTCTGAAGATCTCTTAATGTCTGAGGAGGCCGGACCCTGGTGATAGCATTGATTTGATCTGGGTTGGCCTCGATTCCCCTTTTACTCACTAGGTAACCGAAGAATTTTCTTGACTGGACATTGAATGAACACTTACTTGCATTAAGCTTCATTCGATACTTCCTGAGGATTTCGAAGGTTGCTGCTAGATCTGAGAGGTGATCGGCCTTATTCTTGCTTTTAACGAGCATGTCGTCGATGTACACTTCAGTCGTTTCTCCCATCTGTTTGCTAAATATCTTGGTTACCAATCTTTGGTAAGTTGTCTCTGCGTTCTTGAGGCCAAATGGCATGACCTTGTAGCATTACAATCCCATTGGGGTTATAAAGGAGGTCTTATCCTGGTTGAGCCCATATAGGGGGATCTGATGATATCCTGAGTAAGCGTAAAGGAAGCTCATCCTTTTCATGCATCGCTGTGGCGTCGACCAACTGGTCTATCTTCGGGAGAGGAAAGCTATCCTTAGAACATGCCCGATTGAGTTCAGTAAAATCGATGCACAGTGCACACCCTCCAACTGCCATTGCTTTTGGGTACCACCACTGGTTTGGATAACCATACAGGAAACATAACTTCTCTCTCTCTCTCTCTATATATATATATATGCGACTGAAGAAAAATTCACAATAAAAGAATTTACGAAAACAATTACAAATGGTAGAAAGTAAATGGAATTACACACAACAACGATGTACGTGGTTCGACAACTTGCCTACGTCCACGGAGATGTTCTTATTAAGTGTCTCTCAAGATTACAAGTTTTTCATTCCTTTGCGCCGGATCAGGGTGTACAATTTATAAATGTTGTTACAGAGATTGAGTTGTTTAAGGAACTCCATAAGAGGGTGCGGATTGGTCATGAGGTGCTTGAATATCTCGATCGAGATTCTTGGCACCTGATTTGACCATATCTGTGAGTCTCCTGCTTCAACTAAACTACCCGCGTAGAAATTAAGTCATGATTTGGGTCGGGCCAAATAACTTAAGTTATCCTGGTCGGCTACTCTCATAGACTTGTAAAAAATGGGTGCCCACAATATATATATATATATTAAGAACTTAAAGAAAAGAACAAAAAAAATGGACATATTATTTAAAGTACTAATAAATTGAATTTTCCAACCAAACCCCTCACAATAAGGAGATCATGTGTAAATAATTTTAGCAAAAAATTCATTTGAAAAGTGGGTAAAATATAAAATTGATATATATGTGCATTTTGAGCGGTTGAAACTTTTAATGATCATCTCATCCACTTTCCGGATGAATTTTTGGATGAAATTATTTGCAGTCTTGTAGATAATCTCCTTGTTGTGAAGCTCATCTATAAAGTTTGGTTGGAAAATTCAATTTTTTACAATTTTAAATAATTGGTTCGTTTTCTTTGTCCTTTCTTTAAAGTCTGCTTTAGATCCTCCCTCTCTCTCTATATCTCTTTATATATAGTAGACACTAGGATACTGTCGGGCCAACCATAGTGAAGGAGAAATATTGTTTTGTATGAATGAAGGTAGTGGTCCAGTGGAGAAGGGGAAGGGATTTTCACAAACGATCGATGATGGCATTAGGAAACGAAAGTGGGAGGGTGGGAGTGAAAGAATAGAGAAAGCGCAGAGATGGATAGGGAATGGGCATGGCAGACGAATGGACAATTGTTTTTTTTTGTGTGTTAAAACCTCCCTACGATTGTCGATTATTTACACGACGATGCTCTCTAACATACCTTTACTAACATACGTTATTTAACGTACGTAAAGAACATACCTATGAATGGATGAACTTTGGTAGATACACCAAATTGTTTTGAAGTAATTTTTTGATGAAATTTTATAGAGATGATTTTAGATCATCTACACCAAATCTTACGGGATAAGATGATAATCTAAGGGTATTTTTGGTGCTGGGTTAAAGTATTTTTCAGCGCGATGAAAATTACAATGGTGAAATATATTTTCACCTATTTGCGGTTAATTTTTGTTCACCTTTTTTTCTTAAAGTTGCATAATTATAGCGTGTGCAGTTATTTACAATTTTAAACAAAAAAAATATTTAATATCAAATATGTTAAAAAACATTTCACAATGTTAAGTTTTACCGTAGTTAAAAATATTTCACCATAAACAAACGGGTCCTAAAATTACAACCACCGAAAATGCGCGCCCCCCCCCCCCCCCACGCACACACAAATATATCCAATTTGCATTTGAGCGACTAAATGGCTGAATTTTTTATGAAATTTGGTGGAGATGATAATTTAAAGTTTCAACAACACAAAATGCGAGCCCCCCCCAAACACATATATATTCAATCTGAATCTTCACCAACTATATGGTTGAAATTTTTTTGATGAAATTTGGCGGGGACGGTGAGGATATCATTTCCATCAAATTTTATATAAACATCCATTCTTTGATTAATCCTTAATTGGAGGTATGCTCTCTAGGTATGTTGGAGAGTTGGCTCTAAATATGTGTGTATCGCCGATATTATCTTAGTTTGCACGTGAGTGTTCTTTCAAGTAGATTGCTATGAAATGACCATGGATTTTTTTCTTTATTTCTAATTACACTTGAAAGTATTGTATCCATCAGGACCTATCTCAACCAGATGCTTGTCATACATGTCTATGCATTGCCAATTTTTTGTTAGTCGATTTTGACCTTCAGGGTTTAGACTGACTTGAGCTTCCAATTTGTTTAGTCATTGGACTTTAACCCTCATGTTTTACAGATTTAGTACTTAATTGCTATGTAGCACGGACACGGATACGGGGTGTCGTGTCCGACACGACACGGACACGCCGACACGACAAATCTAAAAAAATCACGACACGACACGTCGGGGACACGGTATTAAATAAATATTTTTATAATTATTTTTATATATAAAAAATATGAAATATCACATTAATACTAATCTCCTACTAAGAACAACATTCAACATATAAGCATTAAGAGTATTAAATCCATTCTTCACATCAAACATCACAATGATACTAAATCCCACACTAATAATAACAATCAAAATGCATATGGCTAATGCAATTTATTAAACAAAGATTAAAAAAAAAGATTAAACAGTTGAAAATAAACATGTGAGGAAAAAAAAGAGATTAACAATGCTCTATATTTTTTTGTAAACATAATGCAAGTTAAAATAGAGATTAACTTCATAAGCAAGCAAGTATTGCAATACACAAACATAGATTAACTTCATAAGCATTTTGGGTAACAAAAACAAACATGAAGAGACTAACAAAGGAATAAAAATAAAAATTAGAACATGTAGTGCAAAAAAAAAAGAAAAAAACTTGCTGCCGAGTGAAGAGGCTGCTGGAGAGTAGGCGGAGGCAGCCGGAGAGGAGGGCAGAGGCTGCCGGAGAGGAGGGGGAAGCTGCCGGTTGAGGAGGGTTGGGTTTTGAGATAAAATCGTGGTGGGTTTGTTGAGATACAATAGATAAGAAACCCTAGATTTGTTTTAGAGTGTGACATAGTCGTGGCTTTGTTAATGTTAAAAGAAAGTTAAGTTTTTAAAATTAAAAACTTACCCAATTTATATTTATAACTTATTATGTTTCCTGCCCCTTTTTTTAAAGTTATTATATATTTAAGTCAGTCGTGTCCCTTGCGTGTCTCAGCCGTGTCCCCTGCGTGTCCAACTATTTTTAAATGCCTTTTAAGCCCAACACGCCACGTGGCGTGTCAGACACGTGTCCAAGCCGTGTCCCTTGCGTGTTCGTGTCCTTTGAGTGTCCGACACTCGTACGCGGCCTTCGGGGAAGTGTCCGTGCTTCATAGCTTAATTGTTACTACGATCATGACTAAAAAATACTCAGTTTGTTCCTAAGTTTCTTTTTGGTTTTTATATATAACCAGACACTAGCTGGAGATATTTGGGTCATTTGTTATGATCTGTGACGTTCACGGTTCTATTAATGAAAAATTCAGGGGTGGTTAAAGTCAGTTTCAGTCCACACTTTGGGGTCAAATGCCAAATTCCTCTACCCATAAAACATAGGTCATGATTGAAGAGCCAGCCATATAAGTTTAGGAGGGTAGTATTTGCGAGAGTGCTCCCAAAGAGATGGAGATGGAGCGTGAGAGAATAGACACCACTCAAAGACAGTCTTAATTGCGACGGACTTGGGCTATAAGTGAGATACCTGATCAAGGTAATAGTGTAAGAGAGGTTGGGGGAGAGAAGGCGATCCTTAATGGAAGTAAGAAAACCATGTAAAAAGGCGTTTTGCATGACACCCAACATGGAAACCCCTGTGACCGTGACTATATGTGCCCATCTCGTGTTATTAATAGTCTAAAGTTGAGCTTTTGTTGTGAGTTTGTTACTTAGGCCATTTCCAGTGGGCAATCTAAATGTCTACATTTAGATTGTTTGGCCTTACAGTGAGGATGATATTGTGTACAATCCGGAGAGAGAAAATGTAGAGGGGATGCCAATCTACATTGTCGCTACACAATGTGTAGAAGGTGGGGCCCACAGCTGGGCGGGCAAGCTTTAGCCGCCTAGCCTGTGGGCGGGGAACTGTTATCTGCAGAGTTTCCCAAAAAAAAATAAAATAAGGGTGTAACGGTAACATCTCTAATGGCTAAATAATTATTAACGGCAACTTGATTTTTCTATATATATATTACACTCCCCAAATATTTTAACACCAACACAAAAATTTACATCCTTTACTTGTCAAGTTTTTTAATTTCAACACAATTTTTCATCAATTCAAATAATTTTTATGGATTCTCCTTCTCAAAGTACTCCGCTAAGTTTGAGCCGGCTACCAAATTTCAATCAACACGACGAGGTGTTGCTTTGTGTGGTGTGCATTAAATATTCTATAGATGGTGCTATGGGGACTAATCAATCAGGTACAACCTTGTCAAAAAAAATTACTAACGAATATAACTCAAGCGAGGGTGTTATTTACAAACGCACCGAGAATGCGTTGCAGGGCAAATTTCGAAAAATAAACACAGAGTGTTTGTTGTATGCGGCGCAGTTATCCCAAGCTTACGGAAGCGGGAAATATAGCGACACGATGGAGGTTACGTGGGTAATTACAATTAATTTGCGTTTATTTTATTATTTATAATTAAATTCATAATTTTACAACACTAATGCGAGAATATTCTTTTTATATAGCTCCAACGAGCTAGTGAGAACTTTCGACGCAAAGCGGGTCATAAATTCAATTACGACCACTGCTATGAGGTGCTTAAGGACTTGCCAAAGTATTCCATGTCAACCACCGGTTCACAATATCGATGAAGATAATAATGAGAGCCCGCTTAATTCGAACGACAGCGAAACAAGGGAAATCAATAATGCGCTAAAAAGACCGGAAGGATGTAAAGCTGCGAAACAGAAAGGGAAGAAACGAGCGGCAGCCAGCAGTGAGGCTACACACACGGTCCTTTTAGAGAACTCTGAAGAATTCAACACACTTTATAACAAAAATTCTGCAGAATCCCAAACAATCAGAAGAAATTAAATGAAAAGATTGATGGTTTAATTTCAAATCGCACCCAGGAGTACGAAGCTCAACTCCGACGTGACGAAGCTCAACTCCAACATGGCGAATATCAAATTATTTACATGGATACAAGTAACTTCACTCCCCAACAACATGCCTTTCACGAGATGCGCGTTGGTCTCAAGCATATCGAAACTTCTCATAATAGATAAATAAATTTATATTGTTTATAAATTTATTTATCTATTATGAGAAGTTTCGATATGCTTGAGACCAACGCGCATCTCGTGAAAGGCATGTTGTTGGGGAGTGAAGTTACTTGTATCCATGTAAATAATTTGATATTCGCCATGTTGGAGTTGAGCTTCGTCACGTCGGAGTTGAGCTTCGTACTCCTGGGTGCGAATTGAAATTAAACCATCAATCTTTTCATTTAATTTCTTCTGATTGTTTGGGATTCTGCATAATTTTTGTTATAAAGTGTGTTGAATTCTTCAGAGTTCTCTAAAAGGACCGTGTGTGTAGCCTCACTGCTGGCTGCCGCTCGTTTCTTCCCTTTCTGTTTCGCAGCTTTACATCCTTCCGGTCTTTTTAGCGCATTATTGATTTCCCTTGTTTCGCTGTCGTTCGAATTAAGCGGGCTCTCATTATTATCTTCATCGGTATATTGTGACCCGGTGGTTGACATGGAATACTTTGGCAAGTCCTTAAGCACCTTGTAGCAGTGGTCGTAATTGAATTTATGACCTGCTTTGCGTTGAAAGTTCTCACTAGCTCGTTGGAGCTACATAAAAAGAATATTCTCGCATTAGTGTTGTAAAATTATGTATTTAATTATAAATAATAAAATAAACGCAAATTAATTGTAATTACCCACGTAACTTCCGTTGTGTCGCTATATTTCCCGCTTCCGTAAGCTTGGGACAACTTCGCCGCATACAACAAACACTCTGTGTTTATTTTTCGAAATTTGCCCTGCAACGCATTCTCGGTTCGTTTGTAAATAACACCCTCGCTTGAGTTATATTCGTTAGTAATTTTTTCTCACAAGGTTGTACCTGATTGGTTAGTCCCCATACGCACACACCACACAAAGCAACACCTCGTCGTGTTGATTGAAATTTGGTAGTCGGCTCGAACTTAGCGGAGTACTTTGAGAAGGAGAATCCATAGAAATTATTTGAATTGATGAAAAATTGTGTTGGAATTAAAAAACTTGACAATAGTAAATTTTAGTGTTGGTGTTAAAGTATTTGGGGAGTATAATGTATATATAGAAAAATCAAGTTACCGTTAATAATTATTTAGCCATGTTACCGTTACACGCTTATTTTTTATTTATTTTTTATTTGGAAACTCTTGGGCGGATAACAGTTCCCCGCCCACAGGCTGGGCAGCTAAGGCTTGCCCGCCCAGTTGTGGGCCCCACCTTCTACACATTTTGTAGCGACAATGTAGATTTGCATCCCCTCTACATTTTCTCTCTCCGGATTGTAAACAATATCATCCCCACTACGAGGCCAAACTATCTAAATTTAGACATTTAGATTGCCCACTGGAGGTGGCCTTATATTGGTATTGTAACGGGTATATTTTTAACGGTGGGTAACGGCTATATCCCTGGGCGTGGAAGTCTTATCCACCCAAAGTCCTGGGCGCAGAAGGGTTACCCTCCCAGGGCGGGTCCCACCACTGCCACCTCATATTTACATCGTCCCAGTGTGAGATAAACCCAAACAATGGACATTTACATCTTTTCAACCCATCCCACTGGAAATGGCCTTACTAGAATTGAGAGTTTGTTTGTTCATCGGAAACCATGGAAAGTTGCTCGTTGTCATTTTGGTACAGTAGGAACTAAACGAAAGTGCTATGTTGTTGTATGGAGCTTACCTTACTAGTCAAAAAGACTGACCTTCAATGTCTTCATGGTTAGTGACCCCCCCCCCCCCCCCCCCCCCCCCCCAAAAAAAAAAAAACGCCACCCCACGTCACCTTAATTCATCATCTCTCTCTCTTTCACACACACAGAGATTAGAATATTCTTGCGTTTATGCAGAAAGTGCCTTGCAAGATGGTGGTTAGCCTAAGAATAGTACACGTGTTAATGTTCTTGGTTTTGGTCTTGTAACCTTAAAGAAGCATGTTCATTGGAAAATGGTGTGAAATGAAAGTTATTATACCCTTTTCCTAGTTCCTCATGTGTTGGTCTATCTCAATCGTTTTCTAGTTCACTTGTATATAAATATTGGCATATTGCTTAGCTTATGGCATCGAGTTTCCGTTTACCTAAATAATTTCTGTGGCTTGAAAGATGAAATGGCGCTTATTAATTTATTGAATCTCTGTTTGCCACTTGCTTTGAATAGATTTACCAACCTAATTCCTCCTTGCGTATCGGTCAATTGCAGTTTTTTGTTTGCTGTTACACTAGTATATTGTAGGAGGGTATATTGAGTTGTGCGTTTGGGTTGTGGAGTATGTCCTTCGTGGACCGAGGCGTGACCTGTCTAGGAGAGATCTTGACCAAAGGGACAAGGATGGAAGTGAGCAGCTAGCAACAATGTAGGCATGCTAATTAACAGTAGTACCGAGAGCAAGGGGCCTGTTGAGAGTGCTGGAATGGAGGGTGAGAGAGCAAGCACCCCTTTCTCAATCAGGAGGCAGGCTAGAAACCAATTGCCGTGAAATGGACATTATGGAGATGGAGTAAATATTTCGATCCCCATGAACTTTGAACTCTGCTCAGATCAAGTCTCTAAATTGAGATTCGACAGTTCAGTTTTATATAAATATTACTTAGCTTGTGGCATCAGGTTTTCATTTGCTTAAATAATTTCGTGGCACGAAATTTGAACGGCTTTCATTAATTTATTTAATCTCTGCTTGTCACTTGCTTTGAATAGATTTACCAACCTAAAGAAGCTGAAGAGGTTAAAGTAGTTCGTAAGACAGAAGAAGATATAATGAAAGAATACCAGACAGCAGCAAAACGTCTGGATAATGCTAAGCTGGTTTGTTTCCTATTTCCAAGCTCTTGATTGCCGATGTTAAAATGATTGAATATATTCATATCCTTTGCTCCTGGCTTCTTTTAGGTTCTGAGAAGATACATTAAGGTTGACAACGAATTGCGTTCACCTGTGACGAAAGATGAACTCGTGGCTGAGGTATGTTTATGACTTTTCTCTGCTGATTTGTCACATACACACGAGCGCGCGCGCGCGCACACACACACACACACACATATATATATAATTTTTGAACATATATTCGTTAGTTGGTAAATTTTGGCACCAATGTTATTTTCTTTGTTGTCCTTATTTTTTTAGCATAGCAATACGCAAAAGTGACGTAAATGACGTCAAATGGGAGCAAGAAAAGATAATTCTCTCTCAAACTCTCTCTAATCAAATCTCATAAAATGGAAGAATGCCTCAAATGAGGCTACATAAGGGGTATTTATAGGAAGGAGGTTGCTTGGCCTCTAAGCTAAGAATCTAATTACATTTATGTCCCTAAGAGCCAATTAACCTTCCTTCTTCTAAATACTAACAAAAAAGGAAAATAAATACAATGAAATACTAAAAATAAAAGAAAGGCTAAAAAATAACAAAAATACAATAAAACCCTAAAAATAACAAAAATAATCCCTACTTTCTCATTCACATCATTCTCTCCGCCTTCGAAAAAATTCGTCCTCGAACTTTAAGATTGAGGTCAAATGCAAAAATTCCTAAAATTGCGGAAGAGGCAAAACTAGAGGGGTCAAAACGTAATTTCTGAAAATTTGAGGAAGATTCTTCAATTATGGCATCAATCTTCATCTTCTTCCTCTAGCCACACATGTCCAACATCAAGAATTATTTACCCCCAGGGTAAAAAACCAAGGGTTTGGTGTCAAACCCTAGTTCTTGCAATTGTTCTTGAAAGGTTCCGAAGAACCCAATGAATTTAGTGTAAAAATCATGTTGATCAAGACCGAAAATTGCCCAGCTGCTGAGATTAGGGCCAACAGAGGTACTGCAGATTGTTTTTTAGCCAGAAAATGGTTTAAATTGTTGATGAGGAGTGGAGGCAAGTCAAAGGGTTTGGTAGATGCCGGACGGCCTTCATGATGGTAGATCCGACCCATTTGAATTGGGTTCAGGCACTGGGGACTTCGAAAGGTATTGAGTTCGAAGGTGGTGCTTGATGGAGTCAACAGTGGCTGGGGGTTAGAAACCTGATCGGGGGTCTGCCCAAATAGTATTAGAGCAGCGGCAGATGAAGAGGGGTGCTGCCCTCCTTGCAAGGGTCGGGAGGGGGCAAGAAAGGTCTCCGGTGGTCTGAAGGGTAGTCGGGCTTGGGATGGAGCTGTTTTGGGTCAGATGGTGTTCAGAAATAGTGGTCGGAGGTGGTCGGGACTGAATTGGACAATTGTGACTGTCTTTGGGAGGACTTTGGTTTGTTCGGTCAGCGGTTTGAGGTGGTGGGGTGAGTTGGATGGTGGTTGCAGTGGTTCTTGATGTGTGGGTGGGAAAAATAGGGTTAGGGTTTTGATTTTCTTGAGGTGGTGGTGCGAAATGGGTTGCGGAAGTGTAGGTAGAGGGGTTTTGGGGGCTAGGGTTAGGGTTAGTGGTGGTGGGTAGAAATTTGGGTGATAGTGGAGGAAGGTGAGCGGTGGTGGTTGTTGTTGGAGGAGTACGCGCGTCGAGTGTGTCAAATCGGGCCGACAATCGGTTGAGGGCCTCCAAGATTTGATTAAAAGGGTTTTCGTCGGAGGTGTTCATCTTTTCTTGACGTTGTTTACGAGTTTTTGTTTTACTACAACAACAACAATAACAACAACTGGTGGAGCGAACTAGACTCTGATACGAATTGACGTAAATGACGTCAAATGGGAGCAGGAAAAGGTAATTCTCTCTCAAACTCTCTCTAATCAAATCTCATAAAATGGAAGAATGCCTCAAATGAGGCTACATAAGGGGTATTTATAGAAAGGAGGTTGCTTGGCCTCTAAGCTAAGAATCCAATTGCATTTATGTCCCTACGAGCCAATTAACCTTCCTTTTTTTAAATACTAACAAAAAAAGGAAAATACAAGGAAATACTAAAAATAAAAGAAACACTAAAAAAATTACAAAAATACAATAAAACCCTAAAAATTCTAAAAATAATCCCTAATTTCTCATTTACATCAAAAAGCATGCATGTGGTGGACTAATATGGAAAAATTGGTCCTTCATAGATAATAAAATTAAACATGTGTTAATTATCCCCCCAAAATATGCAACATGTTAGGATGTCGCGGCGATGATAACTGAGGTAGTGATGAGATCTATTACAAAAAGCAGAGTTCTTTCTTGTCAGAGAAATTGTTTTTGCTTTAACTTGGATGAAAATTTACTGCTGCTTTAAGAAAAAAGTAGTTTCAAAGTTCAGTATTGTAAATGAGTTTGTTGATTAGATACTTATTGAAGTTCTTATTTCAGACTATTAATACCAAGGTGTTAATTATCTTATTGTGTAAGCATTCCAATCCTTATTTTTGTTTGGTAAATTTGAAAAAATATTGATAATTTACCGGTCTCTTTATTTGAAGCAGACAGTCACATTTCTTAGGAAAAAAAGATAGAAACAGGCAATCAGCTATTTTTTTTTTTTTGCAAGATTGCTTGCAAACACACACACATATTTAAACTTACATGTAACAATGACATGAGACCACATTTTAGGTTTACTTATCAAGAAAAAGTAAACCACTTTTATCTACAAGTGTGGGATGTGTACAACAGAAGATTAACTGCCATTAACCCACTTAAGTTTTAATGGGACAACTTTTGTTGTGATGTAGCCACCCTACACTCTTCTTTACTAATTCGTTGGCAACTTGCACACGTGAAACTAAGGCGGGAAATGGTGTATACAAGGGTTGATTGGCGGGTCCTTGGGATTTCTGGATTTTAGTGGGAATCATCGTTTAATATTTTATTTTATTATTATTAGAAATCGATAAATATTGGGATTTTATTAAGGTTTATTTATTATTGTTCTAATTTATCTACGTTTCTCCTTTTTAATTATTTGATAGGAATAGGTCTCCTTTTAAAAGCCTATAAATAAATGTCTCCACCTTTTTAATTATGCGTTTGTACTTTACCCCTCTGATACAATTTCATAAGCTCCCTCCCCCGACCTTCGCTGGCAATCGATGAGGCCTACCACCATAAAAAAAGTCTCTTCGGAGCTTCCTCCTATCACTCTCCTCTAGTAATCTCCTTACAGATTCACTGATAGAGCGCAATTACACAACAACTGGAAGAGTAATATTGTTAATAATTAGAATAATCTTGTCAATCCTAGGCAAGGTGGTATTAATCCAGAGGATAATCATACAGTAGCTGGAATAAATGTAGATGTTCTGTTTTTAGCCCTTGTGTGGGCTTTCATCGAGGAAAGCAGGCTTGATACCACTCTATTATTTTTGGCCCACAAGCTATCGTTTGAATGAATAAACGAGTTTCCCAGTTCGCTGAAAGTTCTTGACCGAAGATATGATTTTTCAAAACTGTGGTTTATTAGACTCACTGAATTAGCAAGGCCCGACCCAGTTCTAGCCCTATAGCACCAAAACAAAGACATGAACCTTAAAACAACCACCTAGGAGGTCAATGCAGGAGTTGGCATAGTGAGGCTACAGCAACACAGTGCAACGTCAGAATCTATACTTCAAGCCTTCGAACCTTTACCTTATAACGCATCGAGACTAGCCTCAAGGCTAGCAAATATCTAATCATCAGTTTACACTATATATACATAACATTTGCACTTTATAAAATCGGAGACTATATAATGTTTATTTAAATTAAACATACATGTTATATACCGATTTATATGATTGCTGGTGATATAGTCTCCTTTGTTATGATAAATGATATGCTTATCTTTGTGGCTTTTCTTATAAACTATTTATGTTTGATTATGGATCTTGTTATGTGATAATAGATTATTTTTATAATTTGTTAGTGTTTTTATTCCCCAAATCGAGGCTTATGCCTTGCTCCGCCTCGAGGCTTATTGCCTCGCCTCGTCCGGGATATATGCCTCGAGGCCACTTCTAATTTTTTCGAACATTGCCAGACACCGGCCTCGGACGAGGCTGTCCGAGGTCTCTCATGGCCGAAACCCCCACCATCAACCATCAAAACCCTAACCATAAGGACTTCTACCTCTGTCCTGTTGTCCCCTCCCCTTCACCAAATTCTAGCGACGTTTAGTGGTGTCGAGCAAACGAACCTTAGCTCCAGCAACCTCGGCGTTGACATTCTTTCCCCATGTTTCCTTTCGCAGATCCAATTAAAACAAACTATGTCACTACCCCTTAAACCTTCAGCTTAACTACAAACCTCTACTTTTATTTTTTCAAAAATTACAGACCAACCCAATTTCCAGAATCTGTGAAACTACCCATGGGATGATTTGGGCTCCAAAAACAAACCAAATTGATCTTATTGGGTTTGGAAAGTTGGAATTAGTTATGAATCTTCGAGCGACGTGCGGTTTAATTTAGGGAGGGTTGTTTATAGACAATGTGACACAGGTCCACATTCAAGCAGGAAATATATTTGAAAAACCTATATATATGGCACGAGCTTCGTCAATTTTCATCAAAAGCTCGTGGATGAGCTTTTTCGAAGGATGGGAGAATGATGTATTCGAGGGTTGATTGGCAGGCCCTTGGGATTTCCGAATTTTTGGTGGGAATTATCTTGTAGTCTTTTATTTTTTATTTTTAGTATTAGTAGAAAAATAGTAAGATTGTATTATGATTTAACTAGGTTTTTCTTTAAAACTCCTTTTAAGAGCCTATAATTAAAGGCCTCCTCCCTTGTGGCTATTAACAAGTGTTTCTTTTGTTGATTGCAGTATTGAGAATGCATTTGTGAATCGATAATGTGATCGATATTGTGTGTTTTAATATTCCACTGGTTTATTTCAAAAGCATTGAAGCGTCCTAAACAATTGGAGTAGAACATTTGATTAATGTACACCTCTATGCTTGAACCACCTCATTTGTTTAGGCAGTCAATCGGAGTAGAACATTTGATTAATGCACACCTCTATGCTTGAACCACCTCATTTGTTTAGGCAGTCAACTTTTTTTCAAGAGGGTTTATGTTTCATAAGTTCGTCTAATTATGGGTTACACTGACTGCAAAGATGAGTTTCCATTTAGATGTAAAGGATACACAGGCAATGCCAAAGTGACTTGATGCTCGTAATATCCTGGACAATCTGATTTCAACTTTGCAGAATTTTGGCTTAGAGGATCAAGGAAAATTAGGCTTCAATTATTCGATTAAGCTTCTTCTGCCTGTTTCATTGATTCAAGTTCCTGCTCTCTATGATTGGCAACTCCTTGAGAAGAGCTAATCGACTTTGTGAGTGAAATTGGGAATAGTATAAATAAATTTTAAATGGTGCAAACACTTGCCAGGATGAAAAAAAAGATGGTCAAACAAGACTTCTAAGAAGAACCCTCCCCATTCAAGAGCCATCTCGTGCCATCCCTCACTCCCACTGAAAGCTTAAGCCCTTCTTACAAATAAAACAGAAACAATCTGCTCAACTTCAATATTTTTAGATTTATTTTGGATGAAAGGTTCCACCCAATCAGCAGATGGTTTAGAGAAGCCACATATGAGTGAGAATTGAGATTTGAAAACTAGATTTCCTTTCTAGACACCCTCCCAGAATCTAATGGACTTCCCATCCCGGATATCAAAGGATACACAAGGAAGGATAGTGCCCTTTGAAAGATCTCTAGAGGTTCCTCTCTTCACCACCTTCGAGTCCAATCCAGTCCAGTCCCACTCATTTGTGCTCAAGCCACGAATTCTTTTGATTGTAGAGTACCTCAAAGAATCTATCTTACTTCAGGAAATTTCCACCACCACTTCCCAACAAAGATTAATTTTTGATGATTAAATATCCAATTCCCAGCCCATCTCGCTTTAATTTATTTATTTTTTATTGTTACTAGAGATGATTTTTTTTATTCTCCATTCCATCCCAAAAGAAATTCATCAATCTTTCCTCAATAAGTTTTGCAACATTAATGAAGCTTGAGGATTGATAAATAATAATAGGGTAAACTACTGAAAAGCATTTGAATTAGAGTTAGCCTATCCCATTTTAAAAGATGATTTTTTTCCCCACCCGTCAAGCCTCTTTTGACTTTGTCAAGAATACCACTCTTCCCATCTATCTGGAAACTATTTTTTTAGATAAATCAAAGAACCTCCGGTCAACTCAATCAAATACCTTTTCAAATTCAATTTCATATGCTACCCTTCTTTCTATTATATACTATATTACTCCGCCACCTCATCTGCAATCAAGACCAAATTTTGGATTTACCTATCCTTCACAAACGTCCCTTGATTTCTTGAGATAATATCTTCCAAAACCCCTCTAAACTAGTAATGGCAAAACTATGGGTTGAGCCAAATATGGGTTGGGCTAAATATGGGATGGGCCAAATATGGATTGGGTCAACCCATTTTTTTCTATCCAAGTAAGTAGTACAATTCCAAGTAAATGTAAAAAAATATATTTTACTCATAACTTTTAAAGATGGGCTCTATATTTGACACATTTTTTGTTAATGGTCTCCATATTACACTCGTAGCTTTTAAATATGGGCTCCATATTTGACTCGTAGTTTTTAAATATGGGTCTTATATTTGACTTAGCTTTTAAAAATGGATCCCATATTTAAATGTATGGGCTAATATGGGTTGATTTATTATTTGGGACCCATTTCACCACTACTACTCTAAACCTTTTACATAAGAATTCGGCTAAAATTTTATGGACGCCAATCACAATCTAATATGCCTATAGTCTTCTATCTTTAAGGAGTAGATTTTCTAAGGAATCAAACAAATATAGGTTTCAATCATTAACACAAGCACTAACTATCCCGTTCTCATGAAACTCATTATAAAATCTAACAAATTCCTCGTTCACTTCCTAATACGGAATGGATGAACTCAACACATATATGTAGAGAGAGTATTGCTCTTGTGCGGACTTCCCGCACAAGATATAATAAGTTACTGCTCAATGTCCTTCCAAGTCAGCCAACTTCTACAATCTCTCCCTACGGAGTTGGAACATTCAGTTGGTTTCTCCACAAATTTAGCTCATATTGAAGACCACTTGCATACAGGGGAGGATAATTTGCAAAGAATTCGGTGATCTACTCATGTCCATATCTTTCATGTGAGTGTGCAGTCCGCAAATGATCCTTTTTTTGTGTATATATATATATATATATATATATATATGATTAAGTTTTGCAGAGTACGTGTTGATATTGGCGTTTATAAGGAATCATAGATTCAATCTCAATTGAAGTACCTTATTATACCGTGCTTTATCATTGAGTATCAGTGGCTTCCTCAGCATTGCATTTACTGTTACTGTAAGGTTTTTGGCCATAGAACTTGTGATTGTAAGATAAAAAGTTCCTTTCATGAAAAAGCCAACAGCCGTTATGCTAGGAACACAGTCCTGAGCTAGCTATTGATACCAGGATTAGAGTAAAAGGTTTGCAAGCTGCTCAAGAAGCTGTCAATCAACATATAATTTGTATTTTTGTTATAATCTTATATGAGAAAAATACAAAATTAACCCTCAAGATCTGGGTGATTTTCAATTTTGGACCCAATGTTTTAAAAGTTGCAATGTTATACTTTAAAAATTTCTTCAATTAAACCCCAGTTAAATTGCCGTCAATGAAAGTAACGGAATGCTGGGCAGACATGTGGGGCATCTAATATATTAAGTTGACCAATTAACAACTAACACGTGGCTAAGAAAAAACAATTAATTTAAAATACCTTTTTTACTATTAAAACAAACAAAATTTTATATTAATTAAAAACTAAAATTAATAACGATGTGTGTATCGGGGTGGCACCTCCCACTCCCACTTTGTTGTCCATACTCCATGTGGGAACGAACAAACCCACGACAAGAGTGGTCAAAAGGGTGGTCGTAGAATCAGGATTCAATCCAAAACCAGGAGGAATTGAAAAGGTCAGGTCCAGAGGTGTCCCAAAGTGCCAAGAGGGAAATGTGGGAAGAGTGGTAGTCAAGTTCAAATCCTGAGTAGCAAAGCAAAAACGATTGAAATAAAATACACTACAACAACATATATTAAAGGAACTTTCTCTCTAATTCTCATTAAATGCAATGGAAGATCTAAGCTTGGTTGTTGTGAATAAAGAATTAGGGGTTACTTTTAGTATTTTATTGTATTTTTGTTATTTTCTTTTATTTGATGTATTTTCTTTTATTATTTGTTTGTTTAGTATTTAGAAGAAGGAAGGTTATTGGCTCTTAGGGACATAATTGTAATAGATTCTTAGCTTAGAGGCCAAGCAACCTCCTTCCTATAAATACCCATATGTAGCCTCATTTGAGGCATTCATTCATTTTTGAGATATTGAGATTTGAGAGATTTGAGAGAGATTTCTCTTTTCTTGCTCCCATTTGGCGTCATTTATGTCAATTGGTATCAGAGCCTAGTCGGTTTTACCCGTTGTCGTTGTTGTTGTAAAAAAACAAAAAAAACTCATAAAATGTCAAGGTGGGTCCAAGAAAAGATGAACACCTCGCGGAAACTCCTAATGCTCATCTCTTGGATGCCATCAACCGATTGATGGCCCGAATGGATGACATCGCCGCTCGCCTCCCTCCACCACCACCCAAATTGCCATTACACCATGACCCTCACCTCTTCCAAATTTCGACCTATCCTTGCTACCACCCCCAAAGACACCTCGAACCACCCAACCATTATTAGCCTTAATCCTAACCACCCACGCTTTCGCAACCCATTTCACACTATCCCCCCGACAAAATCAAAACCCTAACCCTATTTCACCCACCACTGCATCAAGAACCACCATCCAACAACCTTCGGCCGCCACCTACACCTGCCGGCAAGGGCAGAACCCTTGCCCAATCATAGCAGCATCGCCGAACAACCCCATCTTAGGAACAGAAAACCCTGGACGAAACCCCAGCCTCAAACCCCTCGTCGGACCACCATTCTGGTGGCCGACGAAGCCCCTATGCCTGCTAATTCCCCTAAGTTAGCCGACCTTCGGCCAGCCTCCTAAGCCCCATTCCAGCTCTGACCAACCCTCTGGAGTCTCCAGAAGTAGCTGCTCTCTTCCCGACCACCAGAATAAACCCCCGATGGCCCCAGCCTCCTCCTCTCTTGGGCCGAACCACACCTCACTTGGTTGGCAGGCCTTCCCCTACCCTGGGCAACCCCAACCCACTAGGGTTCTGCCTTGGGAGAGGTCGGAAACCACCGGAGAAATCCCCCAGCAGCCGCGACCCCACCCCCATAGTCAAAAGAGCCCTGGACAGTCCCCCACTCCCAGATCTGCTACCCCCGCATCTGCATATGACCCGAAACCCTCCAGATCTGGTCAGATCTAGCCCCAGCCACCGATTTTTGGTCATAACCCTCCATCATTGTTCAAGAATTAGGGTTTGGCACCAAGAAAATGATTTTTGACCCCGGGGTAGATATTTTTGATGATTCCCATGAGTGACAAGAGGAAGAAGATGAAGATTGATGCAAGAATTGAAGAATCTTTTTCAAATTTTCCAAAATTACTTTTTGGTCCTCAATTTTTTCCTCTCTTCTGCACATTTTTGGCGCTTTTTAAGTGATTCTCCAATTTGGAAGATTTTGGCATCCTCAATTTTAAAGTTCGAGGACGAACTTTTTGGAAGGCGGAGAGAATGACGTGAATAAAGAATTAGGGGTTATTTTTTAGGGTTTATTTTATTTTTGTTATTTTATTTTTGTTATTTTATTTTTGTTATTTTATTTTATTTCCTTTATTTGATGTATTTTCTTTTACTAGTTGTTTGTTTAGAATTTAGAAGAAGGAAGGTTATTGGCTCGTAGGGACATAATTGTAATTAGCTTCTTAGTTTAGAGGCCAAACAACCTCCTTTCTATAAATACCCATTTGTAGCCTCATTTGAGGCGTTCTTCCATTTTTGAGATATTGAGATTTGAGAGAGTTTAGAGAGATCTATCTTTTCTTGCTCCTATTTCACGTCATTTACGTCATTGGTGCTGTCACTGGAGAGGGGCAACATATGTGGCATTAATAGACCTAGAATAAAAAGGAGGAAATACTAATAATAAGGAAAATACCATAATAGCCCTGCATCAGGGAATAGCTAAAAGAATGTGGGAGTATTCATAATGATGTATCTTTTGTGTTGAAGAGCAAGAAACTTCTAGCCAGTTTTAGAAGAGTTTTAAATTTGAAAATTGTTTGGTTCCCTCCAGCAATTACAAATAATCTGTTATGTGTTTTTTTTGCTTGCCGAGTTTAGTTTCTTACGTTGTTAAGAGTGTTCGTCTAATTATTTCTTTTGTGGTAGATTGTGTGGAAGGGTGGATCGATCCCCTCCCTAGTGTGGGGTGTCCACACACTTCTTGCCATCTTTTATGTACATGGGGTGTGATATATATGTATTTACCAAAGGTCTGAAGTATAGTTTTAAAAAATAAAGGTAAAAAAATGTAATTACAATTCTAGTATGAATAAAAAAGGAAGAAATTGATATCCAATGCCCTAAAAGGTGTAAATGGCCAATATTCAAAAGTTATAGAGATTGGTGTGCTGGCTAAACAAATGGTTTAATTAAAATAGGATGCTGTCTATCCCTTAGTAATCATTCAACGCTTTCAAAATATGAAAGCCCAACAACTATGCAACACGTATTTGCTACAGTACAAAAAACTTGTTTGATGGTGTTCTTGGTTTACTTGTTTCATTAGGGTATGCCCCTCTTAAACATGTACCTTTGTTGTCGACATTACTACCCTCTCTTAACAATATATATAAATTTTTAATGTGAGGCTCAGGTACATCCCTGGCTTAGAGGACGGATGGGGCTTTTTCTGTTTTACGTTCTTCAGTTTATTTCTAATTTAAATGTTCTGTTGTATAAATCTCAGTCCCTAAGTTGTGATAAAGTGATTGACTGATGTCCCATATGTTTATATTATGTATGTTGAAAAGTAACTAGAGAAAAAGGAGAGAGAGTGAGAAAAATAAGGGGTGGAGAGACATTGGGGGGAGGGTCACCCTTCCACTGCTGTTTGATAGTCTAAGAGGAAGAAATTGAGAGGATGATAGAGAAAGAGAGATGAGAGTTAGTTTACATGTGGGGCTTCCAAGCCTATTATCTACTAGCTTTCATAATTTTAGCCTTATAAAAAGCATGACATGTTGGTGGCCAGTTGCAGCTGTTCTCTTTTATCGAATCAATACCCACGCCCTTATTTTAGGCCAGCTAAGGACGTCTGTACCCCCCTCTCTCTCTCTCCATATATATATATATATATGATATTTCATGATAGTCCTAATTAGTTTTTGATTTTCCTTCTAAATTTGATTTTATTGAAACTTAACGGATGGTGTGGATCTCGATCAAGTGTTATAATCAATTGCTTGGTCGATCTTCCCGTGGTAATTTTCACCTTAGTAAAAACTAAATCTGTGAAAAATATTTTCATGTAATTACTGTGTTACACACTTATTTACAATTCTATACAAACAAGAAATATAACTCCAAAATATGTGATATACTTTTCATGATTTTAATTTTTACCTAGGTGAAAAAACATCTCACCTCGAACAAAACCAATTACGGAGACTAAAAATCGAGTTGTTTGTTTTGTACTAATCATGTTTTATACTAAATTTCAGATAGCAAGGCAGCTTTCTGTGCGTGTCGAGGCTGAAAATGTGCATCTACCGTCTCCTTTGTCATCTTTGGGAGAGTTTGAGGTACCACTGCGATTTCCCAAGTCCATTCCTTTGCCGGAGGGGAAGGTTCAGTGGACTCTTGACGTTAAAATACGCAGAAAATGAAGGGATGATTCTTTGCTTAAGGGGCATTTTTGTCCTAAACACTTGAATGGAAATTTTGGTCTCTGAAGTACTGATTCTTTATTTTGTTTTTTAAACTGAACAAATATGTGTTTATGTACTGTTTTTCAGGAGTTCGATAGTTTATTTTGAAGCACTTGTATTTTTTTTACGTTGCCAAGCATTTCGGAAGTGTGTTTTAAGAAAAAAACAGCTAAAGATGTGCTTGCTTTTGTAAACTTCTAGCAAAATAAGAGAATTTTCGCCCACCTCTTCTAACTAATAGATGAAGTGCATGTGTTTAGCCAATTGCCGGTGTTGTAATGTTGCATCCAGTTTAAAACATGGACAATTCTGCCATTCTAGCCCTCAGTGAGGCATTAGTTGGGTTCATTTTACAGTACTCTTTGAGAAATTCTTGCAGGTGTAAATGATTTTTGGTTGATTTGCATGAGTTGAGCTTAAATGGTTTGATTTTGAAGTGCTTGTGAGGAATTCTTCCATGTCGACGTTATGTGTAAACTGCATTAACTGTAAAAACGCATGTGTTGCATTTCATGCATTTGGTATTGTGTGGAAGCAAATAGTCGTGGCTGAGTTTTTATGAGGCTTTAAAGAAGTTCTGCTAATATCGAACCAGTTCAACTGTTCACCAAATGCTCAGCGACATCATCATCCATTCGTCCTACGCAAGACATTGCACCTGCATTGGTTATGCATGAGGATGATGTTTACATTAGGGGTGTGCAGTGAAACCAAAAATCCGATAAATCGAACCAAACCGATGACATTGGTTTGGTTCAGTTCGGGTTTTTGAACTAATGGTTCAGTCTGGACCCCCCAAAAAAAAATCCGATGTTTCGTTTCGTTTTGGTTCCCGGCTTCAAAAAAAAAACCAATCCAATGAGAAAATCGATCCGAACCGGACCCGGCACCGAACCTGAACCAAATCGGGACCGAACTGAATATAATACCTTTATGTTTATATATATATATATACTAACTTAACCCTAACCCTAACCCTAACCCTAACCATATATATTCTAAGTTACTAAAGTCATCTAACACGCCATCTCACGCTCACAAACATTTGAGCCGTTCTCTGCTTTCTCTCTTCCAAAAACCATCTATTTTTCTCTTCCAAAAACCATCTCTCGACCAAAAACAAATCCCTTAACCGATAGGAGCTCAGACCACTATTTTCAAGTCATCCAAAAATCAACCGATCGGAGCATATGTCGTCGTTTTGGGAGTCCTTGTTGCCATTGGCCACCTCTCAACCACTAGCGTGCCGCCACGAGTGAGGGAAGGGTTGGGTTGGCACGTGTGAGGGAGTCTAGTAGAGATTGATGAGTCGTTGCACTGTTTTCAAGTCAATCAGAGCCGTTCTCAGATTGGAGCTTAGATCAGAGCTCAATCCGATTTGGTTCCTCAACTCAGTCAGATCGGAACTCAAAAACTTAGTTTGGAGCATTCGCTCAACTCATAAACTCAGATTTGTTTCTTTTTCGCTGCTTGAAAATATATGTAATTATTGTTGTTGGTTTAGGGGTTCTGCTTGATAATATCTAAAGAGTTTATAATTTATATATTTTACAAAGTTTTTATGTAATTGAACCCAGTTGATTCGGAGCTCAATTTGATTTTTTTATTGTAATTATGTAATTATTATTCTGCTTGATAATAAGTAATTCTGCTTGATCTTGTTGATTCTGCTTGATAATATGTAATTATTGTTCTGCTTGATAATATGTAATTACAACTAGATTCAGAGCTCAATCCATTTGATTCTGCTTGATAATATGTAATTATTGTTCTCAGATCGGAGCTCAATCCGGGTTTTTATTGTAATAATGAAAATGTTCATCTACACTGTTAATAGCTTTTTATTTATTGTAATATGTTTTTTAAATGTAATGTGAACTCTTTTTTCAAATTTAAAGTGTATTGTGAACTATCAATGCTGTTTTTACGTTAAAAATTTGTTTTTGAAAGGTAGTTGAATCCTTTATTTTAAAAAGTTATTAGAACCGAGAATCAATCCGAGCCAGCCCAAGAACCATCGGTTCGGTTCCAAGAAAAATCGGTTCCGGTTCCAATTCCAAAATCCTGGAACCGAATCACCCCGGTTTTGGTTTGGTTTAGTGGTGAAATTGAACCAACTCGAACTGTGTGCACCCCTAGTTTACATCCCGAATACACTTGCATTTTGTGAAAAATTGCAATCAGTTTTTATAGCCCTCTGTTTGTACCTTGTACTTAAGTCATTGAACTAGATGATCTAATCTTTACGTTCGAAAAAGAATGCGCTCTAATCCAATGTTAATTTATCTCCAAACACATAATCTGTTTCAATACTCGGTTGTATAATCTGGCTGAATTGTTTTAATTTGATTTATGGGACTGCCGTTATTTCTACTCTAATTAATTGTGGGATTGCCACAATTCATTATGTTAATTGCTGGAATATACTCGATGTAATGTGAGAATTTTAGATTATATGGCATGTGAAGCATTGGTTTGATGAACAATGGCCATTGCAAATGGCATATGAAGCATTAGTTTGCCTCTAAATCCGATGCATAAAAACATGTCTAGATCGAGAGATGATGAATGAAATCCTAAGAAAATAAATAAATATCATCACACATGAACACAATATTTTTATGTGGTTCGGCCGTTAATGGCCTACATCCGCGATGGAGGTTGCTCTCACTCGTCACTATAATCTCTTGGATAGTTTACAATGGAGATCTTGCTAGGGGATATCTTAATGCTCATTTTACAATGATTGTGTGGCTTTATATAGGTGTGACATCCCGTCTAATTAAATATCGGGTAGCTACACCTTTATGAAATTAATACAGAAGACAAGTTGGTTCAGTCTTAGCATCACTGTCAAAAATATTTAATTTATTACTAGCCACCTAATATTTAAAAAGAGAGATGCCAAATTTTATTAATTAAATTAACAATTGACCAAGCAATTAAATCATCAACCAACAATCGCATAGACAATCTCATATGAAAAACCAACGAAATGAAATAAATCGAGTCTGGAGTAAACACTCCAATAATAATACCAGAGTAAAATAAAATCCCGATAAAAGAGTCTGAATAAATAAACCAATAGCTGAAATAAAACTGAAAGTCTGAGAATGCTATCTCTAAATGGAAATGGGCGACATGCCCTATCAGATGAGTAACCCTGAATAGAATCAAGTGCAAAATGTGAAGGCGTCTAATACTGAGATCCTTTAACTTCCACAACAGCTACAGCACGTCAATGCCATGAAATTCCTATATATGTTTGGCGTCCCTGTGGGTGGGCACCTAAAAGGTTTTATAAAAAAATAGATTTGAAAGCAAACGGGTCAGGGCCCGAGGTGAAAACAGTTAAATTTTTTTTATAGCAAGTGTTTAAATTACAATATTAAACATGTTAGCTGCGTACTCTCACATGAGTTTCTCACCTCTCAACTAATGTGCACGCCTAACGTATACCCTTTACCCATCCTAGTTATGCTGCTAACTAGCTAGTTTGTACCCCCTGCTATCGCATTCTAACATAGGGTATCTACTCGTAACACCCAAACAAGTCATATTCATATCCCATTTTCACATTCATTAAATTAAATATCTCAAGTGTTATTTAAATTCTCACATTCTTAACCCATTTAAATATCTTAGTTATTCACATCTACTAAGCAACAATGAGGCAATCACAAGTACATAAGTATATCATTATCAATACATATATACATATATGGCACCCCTAGGTTAAGCTGTGGTGCATGCATACTCTGCTATCAAATCCATGTACATCACGTACGTAAGGATCACGTGTTCCGAATCACTCAGGAACCGTCTCAATATAAATCACACACATTGGAGGTGAACATAGTTCACATACCCATGGGTCACGCACATACCTACGGTCCCAAGGTCAGCAGACTTATCCATTCAGTGATAAGCCCTTCCAAGTCCTATGTTCTGAGGTATCAATCTAAAGTCCCCCCCGAAGGCACACCGAGACCAGACTATCCTCTTACGAACGACCTCCCGTGATAGCAAGTATGGTAGGTATGTTATACACACAATAATGCATATACTAGAAAATCACACAACCCGTATATATACAATTTCAATATAGGTACACATCTCCCCTTTATATTAAGTCTCACCCACAATATTTACGTTCCGGATATTCTACGTAATATTTATTTAACGTGACAAGTCTCGTCATACGGATTCGGGTACTTATACCTATCCCAAGTGTATACTAGTTCTCCCATTTGTTCCTAAGGTTATCTTAGCAAATATAAAATCCCTTGGCTACTGTTCATACCCTTACATTATCTTTCATTACACTTTCAGTCCCAAATCGAAAGATTGCAAACCGTCCTCACTCGGTAACCACTCGTAATTATAACATTCGATCCCATAAGTTATAACTTTTTCCGTGCAACAACTAAGACCCTATTGACCTTAAATAAGTCCCAAAATAACATATTAATCACCCTAAGAATCAATATCGACTTTGGAATTTTCATTTAAACCTAAAAGGAAAACAATTTCCAAAAATCAGAAGAGGTCGATCGATCGAGAAAAATGATCGATCGATCGACATTCTTGGATAGATCGATCGATCAAGCAGGTATTCGCCCAGAATTTCTTAACAGTTACGGGATTCTCCATTTTTACACCTCCAAATCATATTACAACGTCCTAAACTCCCAAGTATGTTTACTAATCATTAAAACAACATATCTATACAAGTTTTAACGTTCAAGAATCATCAAATTATCATAGAACATCGTTTCCTTGGATTAAAAGTCATGAATTTCACTACAACCCTAATTCTTCACTATTTCTTCCATAATCATCATAATCCTCAATTAAATTTCGTGATTCTTAATCCTTAATTTATAAATTCGTTCATCAAATATTTCCAGAAGCACCACTATATGCAAACCTACCCAAAAATTAATTATTAAGTCTCCAAATTCATGTTTTTGCCATTGATCATAAATTAACATCAAACCTAAACTATCATGTAAAGTATATTCCATAAATTATTGCAAGATAATTCACTTGCCTGAATTAGATATTCTGATCCTTTGAAGCAGATGGTATGGGAGTGATTCTTGCTTTCCGATCTATCCGGTGGTGTGAAAGCCTCCAAGGGTTGGTTCTCTTTTGGGAACTTCCTTCCATTCCTCTCTAATGGCCGTTTATGATTTTTGGTTGTCAAACCCTAAGGAACTCAAGTGTTGGCTGATATAATCAGTCTAAAATTCGTGGGTTACTATTCCGCAAAAAGTTAAAATGACTAAAATACCCTCCCGAACTGCCGGTTAGGCCTAAAATGCCCCGAGACCCAAACTAAACCCCTGGCTAGTGTTTTCTGACTATCTCGACCCTTCCGGATACGTTAGCGCACTCAAAATGATCATACGGATGACATAAAAATAAATTACCTTTAAATCCATTAAATCAGGTCCTAACACAACTGACACGCGCGTCCCAACTTAATTACCGAAACTGCCGTATTTTCAACTCACGACAATTTTAATAAAATTCAATAATCACATATTACCATAATCACTCAGTAATATTCAACATTATCATCATAATCAAATACTAACTTTTGTCTCGCTAGTTATTTAAATTTGAATTAATTTCCAATTAATTATCCCAAATTAATTTAATTAATCCAAACTAATTTAATTAATCCCATAATTAAAAGCAATTTCATTTAATTAATCTCATAATTAAAATCCATAAAAACACGGGGTATTACAATAGGTCATTACAACATTAGGGTTAGTGGAAGAACCGTGCCGAAGCACCTGCCACAGAAATAGGGCATGTTTTTTTTTACTGAGTCCTATATATATTTGTACCATGTGACTAATATTCACTCATCAACAAATACCCCATTCTTGAAGGACATTTAAAGCTTCCAAAAGGGTCGACGGAATGTTCCCTCTCACTCGGCCTTTTCCTCATCCGTATCTAGTATGTAAAGGTGTTATACCATTGGTTGTTCGACATTAAATTGGAAGCCTAAGGATGATTTCATACAAAAGCTTCAAGGTTATTGCTCTTTAGTGTTTGACCCAGATGGCCATACATCAATCGGTTATGACTTGTGGTTTCTGAAAAATCCCCAAAGTATCATTTAAATTTTGGTTATCCCTCAGTTTAGTACCTTCACGTGTCAAGATAATGCGATGTTCGGAGTGCGATGCTTTGGATTTTTCTACGGCCTGAGAGTAGAAGTGTAGTCATAGTTTTGCTTTCAATTAGCCAAAGGAAGATAACCTTTGTTTTTATGGGATATACCGTTGCTTCATAGCCCCCCGAGTCCTTGACACTTGGGTGTTTGATGAGATAATATGAATTGAATTGTGTCTTTTTCTAGTTATGTATACAATTTTACTCCCACGTCCTTAACTTCTGAACAGTGGCCTAAAGGATGATAAAAGAGCATCCTGGAGCCGTTGGCTTTAGAAATAGCAAAGGTGTAAATATGTCACTTGTATAATGGGGCACATGATATGACGTGAGTTTTGGGCTTTCTTTGAGGTAGCCAAATGGTATCTGAAGATAAGTAACATTGAGACTTTAATCTTCTACTTCCTTGCTTGAAATTTGGTTCTTGTTTCTTCGCCCTTTGAAAGCTTTAGAAGTATCCAAATGGTAAGAGGATGTGAAATTCCCGACTGTTGGCTTTAGAATAGCAAAGGGTTTGGCTTCATTTCCATGTTCTCGACTTTACCATAATCGAATGCTAATTTTCATAATATAATCGACTAATCCGTCGAATTTAGAATAACCGAGGGCTTATTTATCGGCGTCGATTGTTATTTTTCTAAGCATGTGAGGCTTTTCCTTCTCCTTGTGAGTATATTGTGATTTTATACCTCCACGTAAGGATGGGTATTCATATTTGTAGGGGTTTGCTAAACCGAATGACTTAACTAGTTGAACTTAATTGTTATTGGTGTGGGTGAGTGAAGGGTGCCCCCTAAGTTGTTTAGTTGAGCAGTCAGTTGAATGGCCACCTTTATCTGTTCAACGTAGGGACAAGGCTCCAGACTTGGTTTGGCCGGACCATTCCGAAAAAGCGGATCATGTTCGAGGTCGGCATAGGAATTTGGTGATCAACCGAATTTGTCCGGGGCGTATGGTGTTTGAAGCAGAGCGTCCGAGAATGCGACCGATTTTAACTCTTTGGTCCGATAACCTTTGTTGGTTTTAAATCTTCAGGTGTTTTATCGAACAAATTAAGTGGATAAGTCCACAATATTCTCTTGTCAGGTGTCATTGGTATTACCGAATTTATCTGCCGTAGTCGGGCATCATTGGTGTTTGACTTGTTGGATGTATTAATGATGTCGCACTAGCATTGCATTGCTGATCGCATTTTGGGGCGTCCAATAAGTCGAGTATGCCCTCGTTAATCATATCGTCAGTTTAATCATTTATCATCTGAGCACGAATAAACTTGAAGCATATTATTAAAAGTTCTACGTTGTATTTGCCGAACGTGTTATTGGCATATTTGCTTGGCCGTTGTGTCTTTAACGAGTGGATTTTTACTATTAGGCCTTATCGATGTTTTTTCCCTGAAATTTAAATTGTTCTGAGGGAATACTGATTGAGTCGGAAACTGAGCGTTCGTGTAAATACGCTAGTCGTTGTTGTCGGCTTCCAACCACAATACAAAAAAAACCTAAACTTTAACTACACTCTTGCGGAGTATAGTGGCGAGTCTTGGTATCGAATCCACAGGGAACTAGGACGAGTGAACGTGACGACAAAGGTAAGACTATTAACCCTAACTTGACTCTAAAAAGAAAAAAAAAATAAGTTGATTGAGTGAGAAAGGGAAAAGGGAAAAAATAAAGAAGTTAACTAAAACTAATTGGAAAATTAAGGTAGAGACACAATCCCCCAACCCTAGTGTATTGATGGTATAAAACTAATCGTAAATTTAACTGATTAATTTGACCCGGATTTTAGTACTCCCAAGCATTACGTATACGAGGTTCAAGCCCGCGTCATACTTAATCTGAGGATGAGTAAATCAGTATCGCGATAGTGACACTCGAATTGCACTCTAAATCATCACGAGTACCCAGAGGCAAACGAGATATAAAGATCTACAATTGTTGTGTAACTACGCAATACGGTCATAATCAATCACTAAATTCAGCGGATTAATTTTATATGCACGCAACTACAACATCAGGTTGGGTTCATGCATCCCAACCTTTAAAAACCTAGCCTAACATGGTGAATAATGATAAAAGTGCTGGAAATAAAAGTTACCACGATTGAAGAACAAGAACATGCAAGAAGAAATCAAAGACTGAAGAAAAACCAAAAAAGCTCTTGAATTAATGGTGTAAAATATGTGAATCTTTCTCCTAGATGTTCCTACTTGTTATGGAGATTTTACATGAATGAAATCTTGATAAAAAGAGTCCTAATGACTAAATATATAGGCTAAGGGTCGTTTAGAAGAGTCCCCAAAACATAAAACTCTTTTGGCTAAAAGATAAGCACAAAATAAAAATCCCGTATCTGCCAATTTGTCACACTTAGAAAGCGTGACTAATTTCGTAACGGATCTGGAGCGTGACTAATTGGCGAACCGATTTTTTTTTCTCAGCTTCGGTTCGATTTTGGTCTAACAGCTTTTTTTCTTGAATTTCTTCTCAACTTCAAATGGGCATAACTTCTTCACCGTAACTCGGATTGAGGTGCCGTTTTTTCCAGTATTCTTGTAATTGAAAGCTCTTCAACTTTCCAGTTGGCCCCACCTCCGAACTAAGGCTACAAAATTACGAAAATGCCCCTCAACTCCCCGATTCTTGGTTTCTTTCACTATTTTGAGTTCTCTTTTCCATCTTTCTTGCATGAAATACCTGTAAAACACATAAGAGATACACAAAATACGAAATAATTTACAAAAAGGGTTAGTAGCATAAATATGAGACAAATCCAATCTATTTACACCGCACGGGATCATAAAAATACCGAAATTAAGGGGATAAATGTGAAGAATTTATGCCTAATCAAACCCCCCTAACTTAGAACTTTGCGCGTCCCGAGCAATGTAAAAGATCGAGAGTATGAGTTAAGGACCCTTCAAAAACTTTATTGGGATATAATACCTTTTTCGCGGGCAAGCGATTGCATTTAGCGCATGCAACAAGCCTTTAAACCTCTAGGTTACCCTAGTAGGACGAGTTGTGTCTCGTGAGGGTTTGCAGTGAATATACCCACAAAATTCGACTCAAAGAAAATTCAAAATACGTAAAAATTGTGCAATTCAAACATTTCTAGAAAATAGTCATCATCAAGTCATATTTACAAGTCTCAAACCGTAGTGTGTGTGTGCGAAGCCGGAAATATAACCGCCAATTTCCACCGATTGATCACTACGTTACTTATTCGAAAGTTCGTTTTGATTTCAAATTCTCACGGAATGCTCTCTCAAACGAATCACTCGGATTGTGGCTATTCTCTCGGTATGCGTGATATAAAGAGTAAATATAATGGACACAAAATCACGCATACAATTAGAAAGATGGAAATTTCATGGTGAAAGGATCTCATCAATGGATTACGGTTTTAAAAACGGGAACATTGCCTCTTATTCGCGCACTTAATCTCCTTTATTATCTTTTGGTGTATTAGCTCTCTACGTGGTAACCAATTCTGCACTTTAGACTCGGTTAGGACTTTTTTGGGTTTTAAGGTATATTGGGTAAAATGAAAATGGTAGGGAAGGTTGGAATTGGAAAATTCATTCGTGGTGTCCATTTGTGCATTTTCCGGGCTATTGCTCATTTTTTTCTTCTTTTTCTATTTTTTTTTTCATTTTTATTATTATTTTTTTTTCTTGCTATTTTTGTTGAGCATTCTTCTATTTTTTTTTTCTTGCCCCTTTTTGTTGCACTTTTCGGACTTAAATTCTGAATTTTTTTCATTTTTCGCAATTCCGGGCTACTTTGGCTTTTTCGGGTTGTCAAGCGAAAGGGAAAATTATTCGGCTCAATTTGGGTTACAAAAAGGGTAATTTTTCGCTACTTTTTCTGGCCAATATTTTTGGGGTGACAAACGATGGCCTACTTCATTGTCCAAAATACCAATTGCGTTACCATTGGCGTTTCGAGATGAATTTAAGTTTAGAGACTAATTTGGCACGTTTTTCAAGGCAATATTGCACACATTTTTCAAAACCGATCAAAATGAAAGGATTGAGATCATTGACAACTTATTAAGCGCTAAAAAGAACTTTGAGTTAACAATTAACTCGGATTGATTTAAAATCTCGCAAAACGTGATAGGCTCGAATCTCACCGGGTTTGTTAATCTCCACATTTATTCGTTAAGTCGTCAATTTTCGCTCAATTTCCATCTTTGGTCAATTTCGGCTTTGTGTATGTTGAATTTTTCAACTTGAGACTTCAATCCGACTTTTAATAATATTTTTGAAAATTTTGAATTCCAATTTTTATTTATTTTGAACAAAAATATTTTTAGCTTTTTCAAAATTTTATGATTTTTTTTTCTAAAAAAAACATACTTGGAACGAACACGTGATCAAATCAATGAAACTAAACAATAAATGGGAAGAATATCCCACACCCCCTAACTTAAATGTTGCATTGTCCTCAATGCGAATCAAGAACACAACGTAAAGAGAGGAAAAGAAAGATATTACCCAATTGGAGCGATCCCCGATGAATGCGAGTCCATTGAATCTACAAAACATGTTAGAACCAAGCATAGCAAAAATAATAACAAAAACTCTAAACTAAAAAAATTAAAAATAAATAAATAAATAAATAAGCTAACTATTGTACAACCTACGATTTTCAAATTCTAATAAATTATAAACTAGAAGTCGAAAAATTTGAGGGTCCACCCAAAATACAATATGACTTTGAGGGATTAATGGTGTACCCTCACTAGGATGCATGCCTCCCGAAAAATAAGGATTCCGTTTGAACAACGGAAGGCATGTGTGAGATGGAAAAAATGAACCATCACCAATTAAAAAATTTAACGGGATGATGGGGGGTTTGAGTGCTAGGTGGGACAAGTACCATTGTGATCCAAGAAAAATAGAATCATGTCCCAAAGATTTTTCAAGTGGTATGGGAAGCAGAGCACACAAACATAAAGAGTCCATCTCGGAAAACAATTCAAGCATAGAGTCCTTGTCCTCAAAATCTTCTCCCCCAAAATTTTCAACTGGATCTGGTGGAGTGACACGTCTAAGTGTATGGCCCGTAAGATGAAGCATCTCAAAAAAACATTCCCATACAAGAATCGGATCAACATCCTCAAGACATTCATCCAGTTCTTGTAATGGATTTAATGGTTCGATAATAGTGTTGACACAAGGAGACAGTTGATCCTCAACTTCAATAGATTTTGAAATATTTATAATAGGTTGAGATTCAAAAGTACTTGGATCACTCTCAATGATTTCGTTCTCAAAATTGTTAGGGGAAGCGCAAGTCCCGACTTTCTCTAAGCTATCCAAATAATCATTAAACTCCTTGCAAGTTGCTCTAACTTTCAACTCTAAAGTAGCAAGGTCGTCGGATTGCTTTTTGCTAATAAGCATGAGTTCTTCCAAAGTAGGCTTCCTTGGTTCTAGCACCTCGGATTCCTCATTTGGTTGAAAACATTCTTCAACTTCAAAAATATCGGAAGGAAAATCCTCATTGGGTTCAAATAATGCATCTAACTCTTGCTCCCAATAACGATTTTTTTCCCGATATTCTTTTTCAAGTCTTTTTTCTTAAAGCAATTCATTTTGATAAATTTGGATGGCCTTAGCACTGGGCTTGTATTTTTTATACTCATCTTTAGTGATATTGATCCAATGTTTATAAATCTTGAGCGCCTCCTCCTCCTCACTATTATCATAACAATTAAACCCACCAAAGGAGTTAAAGTAAGACATTTCAAATTAGGCAATTAAAAAACGTGACACCCATATTTTTGGATTTTTTTTTTTTTTAAAGATCAAATTCGGGATTAACCAACCTAACCTAAAGTCTACCTAATTCCCCGGCAACGACGCCATTTTGATTGAGTCGGAAACTGAGCGTTCGTGTAAATACGCTAGTCGTTGTTGTCGGCTTCCAACCACAATACAAAAAAACCTAAACTTTAACTACACTCTTACGGAGTATAGTGGCGAGTCTTGGTATCGAATCCACAGGGAACTAGGACGAGTGAACGTGATGACAAAGGTAAGACTATTAACCCTAACTTGACTCTAAAAAGAAAAAAAAAATAAGATGATTGAGTGAGAAAGGGAAAAGGGAAAAAATAAAGAAGTTAACTAAAACTAATTGGAAAATTAAGGTAGAGACACAATCCCCCAACCCTAGTGTATTGATGGAATAAAACTAATCGTAAATTTAACTGATTAATTTGACCCGGAATTTAGTACTCCCAAGCATTACGTATACGAGGTTCAAGCCCGCGTCATACTTAATCTGAGGATGAGTAAATCAGTATCGCGATAGTGACACTCGAATTGCACTCTAAATCATCACGAGTACCCAGAGGCAAACGAGATATAAAGATCTACAATTGTTGTGTAACTACGCAATACGGTCATAATCAATCACTAAATTCAGCGGATTAATTTTATATGCACGCAACTACAACATCAGGTTGGGTTCATGCATCCCAACCTTTAAAAACCTAGCCTAACATGGTGAATAATGATAAAAGTGCTGGAAATAAAAGTTACCACGATTGAAGAACAAGAACATGCACGAAGAAATCAAAGACTGAAGAAAAACCAAAAAAGCTCTTGAATTAATGGTGTAATATATGTGAATCTTTCTCCTAGATGTTCCTACTTGTTATGGATATTTTACATGAATGAAATCTTGATAAAAAGAGTCCTAATGACTAAATATATAGGCTAAGGGTCGTTTAGAAGAGTCCCCAAAACATAAAACTCTTTTGGCTAAAAGATAAGCACAAAATAAAAATCCCGTATCTGCCAATTTGTCACACTTAGGAAGCGTGACTAATTTCGTAACGGATCTGAAGCGTGACTAATTGGCGGACCGTTTTTTTTTTTCTCAGCTTCGGTTCGGTTTTGGTCTAACAACTTTTTTTCTTGAATTTCTTCTCAACTTCAAATGGGCATAACTTCTTCACCGTAACTCGGATTGAGGTGCCGTTTTTTCCAGTATTCTTGTAATTGAAAGCTCTTCAACTTTCCAGTTGGCCCCACCTTCGAACTAAGGCTACAAAATTACGAAAATGCCCCTCAACTCCCCGATTCTTGGTTTCTTTCACTATTTTGAGTTCTCTTTTCCATCTTTCTTGCATGAAATACCTGTAAAACACATAAGAGATACACAAAATACGAAATACTTTCCAAAAAGGGTTAGTAGCATAAATATGAGACAAATTCAATCTATTTACACCGCACGGGATCATAAAAATACCGAAATTAAGGGGATAAATGTGAAGAATTTATGCCTAATCAAATACCATCAGTTTTCATATCACGGAGGACATTATATGTAAAATGCCGATGATACAGTGACCGTGGCGTTGTAATTGTGGTATTTTGTAAGGGTTAAATTGGATAATATTTTTATCACACGGTTGTAGTCGGTAGGGTTTGTTATAAGAATTATTTGAAGTGAATATGCATCTCTGTGTATGATACACGACTACCCATATAGGCCATAATATATTTAGAATGTAAAATCCAACTAGATAGTCGAATTTTGGTTTCACAAGGCCATGCCACACATTTACATCTAATTCAAAACTTTACCATTATCAAAACAAGAATTTAGGGGATGATATAAATCGTTTCTGTTTGAGCAAAGATGCATATAAAGATACAAACGGATATATGCATATATTGGAGTAATATGAATAAATGTAGGGGCACTTACAGTTTAGTCCCGGCAAATAATTTTTGCATTTTAAAATTAAGATAATTTTTTTAAACACATGGGTTCCTAAAACACCCATTTACGCAATACTCTCTTATTTTTAAAGGTCTGCGCTAGTGGCACCCACCCCCACCCACCCTGCCAGCGCCGGTGGTGGTGGTGGGAAGGGAAGTGCTAATGTTGACTTTTAAAAATAAGAAAGTATTGGGTAAATGAGCGTTTGAGAGACCAAGGTGTTTTAAAAGAAATTTATCCTAGTTTTAGAGTCCAAAAACTTCTTGCGAGGAACTAAAATGTATATATCTCTTAAAAGTAGTGACGAAGCCAAAAATGTATGTTAAGGAGGACACAAATATTTTTTACAATTAATCAGTTTAAAAAATAATTAACTCAACAAATAAAGTTATTTTAATTTTTTTACAATACAAAAATAATTATAATTTATATGTTATTATGATTTTATGTATGGGGCATTTACGTTTAGATCCTATTAGACTTTCTTATATACATTCTAGTCCCATCATGTTTTTCCCTTACATATAAGTCCTATTCCTAATTTTTTGGAACTTTTTTTCCAATTTTACCCTTTTAAAACCAACAATCCGTAACTTCCTTGAGGAAGTTACATAGGTGGTTGAACTTTTTTTTTTAATATTCAAATGATCATAACTTTTGGTTCACAAATCCATTTTTCACAAAATTACTATTTTTGAAATCTGCTCGACGAGATCTATCAAACAAGATCCATGAAGGCTATAAAATTCCAAAGAAAAAAATTTACACAAATAGTAAACTTTACTGTATGCACTAGAATATGAAATAGTTTTATATATATATATATATATATATATATATATATATATATATATATATATATATATATATATATATATATATATATATGGTGGATCCAAACCCTTTTTTTCAGAATTACCTTATATTTGAAGGTTCGAGCTAGCAGTATCCAATCCTTACCACCATTATTGGAGCTTCAACGACCTTTGTCAGAGCTCCGATTTGGGGTGGGTAAGGGTGGCATGTGGTGCCGCTGGCGCGGACCTTTGAAAATAAGAGACTTTTGAATAAATGGGCTTTGGATCCACCGAAGTATCATGGGGGGCCGCTGGCGCGGACATTTGAAAATAAAATTGGATAAATGGGATCGGGATCATCTGGAGCGCCAATTTGGGGTGAATACGGGTGACACAGAACTTTAAAAATAGGAGCATATATATATATATATATATATATATATATAGTTTGTAAAAATGTCATAGATATTAAACTTTATTGTATACACCAGAAAATGAAATGGTTTTATATTTGTGACATTTTCACAAACAATAACATTTACTGTGATAATATATTTATGAAATAGTTTTATATATATAACATTTTCACAAACAGTAACATTTACTGAGTTTATATATATATATATATATATATATACACACACACACACACACGGTAGATCCAAACCTTTTTTTTTTTAAATTACCATATTTTTAAAGGTTTACGCTAGCAACATTCAATCCCCACCACTACCCACCCCAATTGTCGAGGCTTCAACGACTTTCATCAGAGCTATGATATTGGTGGGTAGTAGTAGCATAGGGTGCCGCTGGCGCGGACCTCTGAAATTAAGAGAATATTAGATAAATGGAGTTTGGATCCACTTGCGCTCCGATTTGGGGTGAGTAAGGGTGACATTGGGTTAGGTTTATATCTATAATATTTTTACAAACGTTAACATTTACTGTGTTATAACACATTATATATATATATACGGTGGATCCAAACCTCTTTTTTCTGATATTATCTTATTTTTAACGCCCCGCGCTAGCGGTATCTAATCTCGACCACCACCAACCCCAATTATCGGAGCTCCAACAACCTTCATCAGAGTTCTCATTTGGGGTGACATGGAGTGCCGCTGGCGCGGACCTTAGAAAATAAGAGAATATTGGATAAATGGGGTTTGGATACACCGGCGCTCCAGTTTGAGGTGAGTAGGGATAGCATTGGATTAGGTTTATATCTGTAATATTTTCACAAATAATAAATGTTACTGTTTGTGAAAATGTTACACCGGCATCCCATGCCACCTCAAATCAGAGCTCTGATGAAGGTTGTTGGTGCTCCGATAAAGGGGGTGGGTGGTGGTGGGGATTGGATGCCACTGGCGCGGACCGCTAAAAATAAGATAATATCAGAAAAAAGAGGTTTGGATATATATATATATATATATATATATATATATATATATATATATATATATATATATATATATATATATATATATATATATATATATATATATATATATATACTGTGTTATAAGAACACAGTAAATGTTAATGCTTGTGAAAATGTTATAGATATAAACCTAACTCAATGCCACCCCTACTCACCCCAAATCGGAACTCCGGTGGATCCAAAATCCATTTATCTAATATTCTCTTAATTTCAGAGGTCCGCACCAGCAGCACCCTATACCACTACTACCAACCCAAACCATAGCTCTGATGAAAGTCGTTGAAGCTCCGACAATGGGGGTGGGTAGTGGTGGGGATTGAATGTCGCTAGTGTAAACATTTTAAAATATGGTAATTTTGAAAAAAAATAGTGGTTTGGATCTACCGTGTGTGTGTGTGTGTGTATATATATATATATTATGTAATATTAACTCAGTAAATGTTACTGTTTGTGAAAATGTTATATATATATTGTGTAATATTAACTCAGTAAATGTTACTGTTTGTGAAAATGTTATATATATAAAACTATTTCATAAATATATTATCACAGTAAATGTTATTGTTTGTGAAAATGTCACAAATATAAAACTATTTCATTTTCTGGTGTATATAATAAAGTTTAATATCTATGACACATATATATATATATATATATATATATATATATATATATCCAATATGCTCGTAAATTTTTAAAGTTCTGTGTCACCCCTATTCACCCCAAATTGGCGCTCCAGATGATCCCTATCCCATTCATCCAATCTTATTTTCAAAGGTCCGCGCCAGCGGCACCCCATGATACTCCGGTGGATTCAAAGCCCATTTATTCAAAAGTCTCTTATTTTCAAAGGTCCGCGCCAGCGGCACCACATGCCACCCTTACCCACCCCAAATCGGAGCTCTGACGAAGGTCGTTGAAGCTCCAACAATGGTGGTATTTTGGATGCCGTTAGCGCGAACCTTTAAATATAAGGTATTTTTGAAAAAAGAGGGTTTGGACCCCACAGATGTATATATATATATATATATATATATATATATATATATATATATATATCAAGGTTCTAAAAAACGCGGGGCGTGATCGAGGCGTGGAGGTCAAGCCTTAAGCCTTAGAAGCCTAGGCGGGCCTTGGCGTAAAAAGGCGTGAAAAGGCGTTTAGGTCTTTTTAATATATTTTAATATTTTTTAACCATAACAAGGCTATTAAAATACTAAAATTGTACATATCATAAAAATATGTCTGAATATTTGCAAATAAAAATACTATTTGATTATTTTGGATGAGATAATGATCCGGTTTGCAAAAATATCTTTAAAAGACGATATCGTTTCACTAAAGCATTATTGTTTTTAGAGAAAAAGTACACCTTAAGGGTTTTACCAAGCATAAGGCGTCAAAATCTTAAGGCGGGGCGTTTCTCCCAAGCCTCAAGCCTAGGCGTGCCTAGGCGGAGCCTAGGCGGGTTTTTTAGAACAGTGATATATATATATATATATATATATATATATATATATATATATATATATATATATGTATTTACTGTGTAGTATTACCACAGTAAATGTTACTGTCTGTTTGTGAAATGTCACAGATATAAAACTATTTCATATTCTAGTGCATACAGTAAAGTTTACTGTTTGTGTAAATTTTTTTCTTTGGAATTTTATAGTCTTCATGGATCTTGTTTGATAGATCTCGTCGAGCAGATTTCAAAAATAGTAATTTTGCGAAAAACGGATTTGTGAATCAAAAGTTATGATCATTTAAAGATTAAAAAAAAAGTCCAACCACTTATGTAACTTCCTCAAGGAAGTTACGGATGGTTGGTTTTAAAAGGGTAAAATTGTGAAAAAATTTCCTGAAAAGTTCGAATAGGACCTATGGGATTATTAAAAAGTCAATAGGACTTATAAGCTTGTTGACCCAATAAATGGGACCTAGATATAATTACCCCTTTATGTATTGGCTACACTGTATACTAAATTATATTACTAAATAATATAATGTTGGTAAACTTGTTAAAAAAACACTTAATTGCATATTGTAGAAAAAATAAAGGACATCTATTAAAATTTTTCCAAAGTTGGAAGGGGTCAGTGCCCCCTCCCCCCACCCCCCCCCCCCCCCCCAAAAAAAAAGCCTAGCTTCATCCCTGAATAAAATTACTCATCTTGTGAAGATAAAATATCCTGTGTTGTTTATTACCGTGCCTTTGCCTATAGTCGAGCACTAAATTTTGTGGAATTTTCTTTTGAGGCAGATGTAGACTAACATAAACATATCATATTTAAAATAGTTTTGAGGGAAAAGTCCTGTTCACTTTGGTTTATGAGTCACCGATCCTAAATATTTTTACGAAACCGGTCCCATAACTACTCCTCATTGTCAGGATTCTCGATTTTGAAAGTCAACCTGTTTACTGTTATGACTAAATTACCCCTGTAGCAGTTACGAATCTCGGTGAAAAATTCAAATGCTTTTCAGTTCTCTAATTGCCGCCGCTCATTTTTAACTTAACAATTATGGGTTACAGAAATTTGGTTTCGTTTGGTTCTCTGTGTCAATATTCTCCCATTTCTTCAACTATTATGCAAAGGTATGCAACTTCATCAACTTTTTGATTTTTTTGGTTGCATTTATGTTCTGTTTCCATGTAGAGAAATCATGATTCAAGGTGTTGTCATTTTTGGAGTTCTCATACATGCCCAATGATCCAGTCATAGTTTTAAAAAAATCTCTGTGATATATTTCATATATTCAAAGTATACCCTATTAAATTTTTTTATAATTATAATTAGATTCATTCTATAATTTCATCACAGTTATAGTGTTTTCTTTCATACTGTTCATATTTTGTTGTCATATCAAGTTGAGTTAGTGTATAATTATAGTTAATTCAGTGTATTTTGCAGAATTTCGTCCCTAACAAATAATCAACATGATTTAATTTTATCGTAGTTTTAGAGTTTGTTAAATTTTTTGTGTTATTATAGTGTTTTAGGTTGTTTGGGATATAGTAAATATATTGTTGTCATATTGTTCATATTTTATGTTATACCCAATTGAATTATTTCATAATTCTAGGTAATTCTATGTATTTTGGGGGATTTTGTCCCCAATAAATTATCAACGTGATATGGTATTATTACAATTACTGAATTTATCACCTTTTCGAGTTATTACAATGTTTTAACTATTTTGGGATCTAGTATATAGGTTCGTAATGTAATCAAAATGTTAAGGGTAGGTTTATAGAATAATTTGTGCTATTCCTGCAATGTTATCAAATTCGTTAGTTGTTTTACTTGACATTTTTAGAATACCTTTTTTGGACTCCATCCTGTTTGGTAAGAGTCAAAAGTGAGCACCCTAAGATTTCTTTTTGTACTTTTTTATGAAGAAAGTCCTGTTTAACATGATTTAAGAGTCACCGATCCTCTCGATTTTTTTAGATAACATTAACACTTTGTTTAAGTTGTTAAAAATACAATTGCATAGGTAAAGTAGGTTCCAGTTCTTTTGTATCTTTAACCATAATGGTTCCACTGAGTGATGTTCTCTTTTATTATGGAAATGTAAGTTAATTAATATCGGTCGGGCTAAATTCCATATGAAGTGAACTATTTTATCATTTTCCAGATTTCATTGCTCTATAACATATGATATCTTATTGAGTATATGTTTTAGAAATTACGCATGAATTGTACAACGTCATATTATTGATAATGACAGTTCATGATAATCCGAATTTATTGCGCTACATGATAAAACAAGTTATGTTATGAGAATTCGTTGCAATAATTGTCACTGAATAGTAAGAGTCATTTTAATGGCACTATTTATTCATTTTGATTTATGTTATGGGTAACGATTATTTGAACGAAGGTTGTTTATGTAATTAACTTTAAAACAAACTAGATGTAAACCCGCACGATGCACAAGAAGGACTATCGATGGCAACCGATCAACGTTTGAGTTAAATATTTATTCGACAATAATTCACTCACAACCTGATTATACCTTTACATCTTTCTGGAAATTATACTAAAAAAATGTCTACATAGTTTTGGCACCATTTCAATCACGTATACAAAGGCAATATAATAAGCCATTAATTTGTTACATTTAAAGAAACAACCAAAACTTATAAGCAAACAAATTGCAATAAAACCTAATAGAGGAAGCAAAACAGTAAAAAAAACCAACCCAAAAAACATATCCATGTCCAAACTTGCATAGAAACTGTATCTCACATATTTACCCATCACCGAAACAAATATAACCCCAAAAACTTACCGAATCACCAAATAACCATACATATGCTGTTATAACACCCAATCCAATCTCAGCTTTCAAACAATTCCTACGAATCTTAATCCCATGAATGATACCTTCAAGTAAAACAAACCCACCTTCTTCTCGGCCACCAAATGAAAACCCTTAACACCAAATAACCACCAATTTTGCTAACCATCCTGAGTGAACTACAACTAAGTGAGAACCAGCGCAAATTAACTTCCACTTTTGAAAAATTACAGCGGATCTCAAATTGGGTTCATTGATTCAAAGTTAAAACATTTAGAAAAAACTCGAGTTTAACTGTGTGGAATAAATATCAAGTGTGACCATTTCCCAACATAAATTTGTCATTTTTGATAAATCACTCTCAACTGAAAAGTGTCAAAACTTGAAAAAAAAAACATTAACGAAGCCTAGTCCATATTACTTACTACAAAGTAGTTCTTCATTTCACAGGATAAAGTTTATATAGTCCCTGTAATCATAAAAATCAATGTACTGCTCAAATTGTGCCACTCATAATTAGGTTATTAGTTCCATCCTGCTTTAACTTTGTCATCTTACTTGAAGGTCACAAATATTATCACAAAGTAATACCCCCGCTGGAATATTCAACCTCCTAGGCAGAGGTAAAGAAGAAACCCAGTCAGATGCATCAGTTGGAAGAAGGCCCAATGTGTTACGTTTCGAAACACTAAGTGCCCCCCGCCCCCAAGTTAAGGGCAATAAAAAGTAATTTGGGCGCAAGGAGACCCACTTTATTGTCCTTGTAAGGCTAAAATCTTTCTTAACACCTTAAAGAGGACTTATGGGCTACCAAAGAGCCAAAACGTAATTCCCGTGTTAAACAAATGCACAGTACTTCCAGACATCCACATTATGAAACCCTATAATTAGAAAGTTCTTGAATGGGGCTTGTGAAACTTCCCATGCCTTCTGAGAGAGAGTATCTCGATCCTCAAAGCGTCACTGATCTTGTTTTGAAAATGGCTTCCTTAAGATGAAAGAAACGATGGGAAACTCAATGTAAACATAAACACCCTTAATTAGAGAAGAGGAATGAACGACAATGTTGACATTAATTTGAGAAGAGGAATGGGAGACATCTAGATAGATGAGTGATTGTTGTTTTTCTTTAAAAAATTGGATGTCGAGATAAAGGAAGGTGAAGAGGGATGACATGGATAACCTTTGTGTTTAGGGATCTTAACTGCTTGTAAAGCATATTTAGAGTAATATGGAGACGAGTTACGTACTAATAACTAGGTTTATTTTATTAATTCAATTTGTAATGTTTGTGTAGCCCAAATGACGAGATGAAGCTGTTGAGGTGCAAGTATCAATCTATTGCTTTTATTGTTGGATTAATGCTGATGGCATCGTATAAGGAATTATGCAACGTGATTATCGATAAATTTCTAAGTTTATGTGACAGTAAATTATAAATATGATACTCTTTCCCAAATCAACCAATATGTACAGTGTATCCGTCATGGACGTGCATATGATGTTCGTGTATCAAGGGTATGTTAATGCCCCTATTATTGATATTATTGTAACTAATGCTGGAAAAATCAGTACATCCGCTGGCCAAATTATTTGTGGGTGTGGGATATGATGAACCGATGGAATTGGATGCAATGTTGACAAAAGAGGATGATGTTGAATACGGTGGTATGTTGATCTTGGATACGTCATGTACATACTTATCTGTTAATTGGAGGAGTTATATTACAAATGTAGGGCATCTTTATGAATCAGCAAAAGATGTTCGTGCAAGTTAAATAAGTTTGTAACCGAGTGTGGGTCTTCATTTGTATATGTGAAGAGTGACAGGGTTAGGGTGATAACTGTTTGAATGAGGAGGTTTGCGAATGGTTGTGAGTGGTATTTTCACTCGTGTGTATGTAAAGTTAATAGTTGCTTTTACATCAGATAGTTGAATAACTTGCATACATGTAGAGGCCTTATTAGAGAACAAAAGAGTAGCATAGTTAACTAAAAAAAATGGCTTCAATTGTTCATGAGAAAGTGCATGAAAAACCGTCGATATCCCCGAAAGAGATATGTAGTGATATTAAGAAATCTTATGGCCCTAATGTTACGTATTGGAATACGTGGTATGGGAAGCAATTGGCGAAGAAGGAGTTACACGAGGATGACTCTCATTCGTACAGGTTATTGGAAAGTTTTTTGAAGACCCTGAAATAATCCAATCCTAGTTCATATATTGTGATTGAGTGTGAGCCTGGTTCTCGTCGTTTTAAGCATTGTTTTATCGCATTAGGTGCTTGTATAGATGATTTCAAGTACCGCACACCATTTTTGTGTTTGGATGGAACCTTCTTAAAAAGCAAGAATCGTGGGACTTTATTGGCAACAACTGGGAAGAATGGTAACCAAGGTATTCTATATACATATTTACTTTTTAAAAATAGTTTTATGTTTCATATTTAATTCAATGGTCTTATTGGTTTTATTTTTCTTGCATAGGTATTTTCTCATTTGCTTTTGCGGTGGTTGATGCGGAGAATGATTCAAACTAGAGTTGGTTTCTCAAGATATTAAATGATATTTTGTATGAGTATGAGAGACAAATCACATAATTTATAATTGTCATAAAGGAATTCGTGATTGCGTGATCCTTATATTTTCGCTATCTGCACACGATTATTGTCTACACTATTTAAAGAACAATATAATGCTCAGGTACCCAGGAAATTATGGATCGGATTTCAAGAAGAGGATTGAGACTCTTTTTAAAAAATGTGTGTATGATCCAACCAAATCTCTCTTTCAAAAGTTTTTAAGTTTTTTGAAAAATGAAGGCAAGGATCCAGTTGAGAGCTTTCTAAAAGGTATCCCATTTGATAGATGGGAAAATGCATATTTCAAAGGTGCTAGATACGGAGAGACGTGTTCCAATATCGCTGAGTCATTTAACAATTGGATTTTGGCGGAGGGACACATGCCCATTATATAGCTAATTGTTGGTATATGATAAAAGGTGGTGGAAATGACATCCAATCGTAGTGTTGATTATGAGTAGTGGACCTCTGTTCTATGTCGTAAAATGAAGAAACTGTTGTCTACCAGCCTTGAGTGTAACAAGAATTACATTGTGTGTCGTGCGAGTATACATATATTTGAGGTAACATCGAAGCACCATTTTCCTCTGTATTTATGGTGTTTCTCATGTGGCGTGTGGGATATTAAAGGTTTCCCTTGCTCACACGCGATTGCTGTTATATACCAGAATAAAGAGGACATATATTCTTACGTTGAAGACTATTTCACATCGAATTTCTTTGAAAAGTCATATGCTTCTCTGGTGTATCCCGTATTTAACCTGGGATTGGTTTATGAGATGTTTGGTAACTCTGAAGACGAGGATCTCATTCCGCCAATAGTTAAAGAGTAACCTGGTAGGCCTAAAAAATAATGCATTAAATATGCTGGTGAAGTCATTTCAAGAAAGACCAGGTGTAGCAGGTGTGGGCAAAGTGGACATAATGTCAAAATTTGTACTGCTATTGTTTAACACTGGGGTCTTTGCTTCCAGTTATGGTGTTTTTCATATTAGTGTTTGTTAGTTTGGAATTCTGATGTCAACTTCATGTAACAAATGTAATGTTGTTTTTAGGTTTCGTAAAGCAAAAGTTATAAGGCTGGGAAGCTAGAATTTACATTTTGTCCAAGTCAGGTGATATTGTATGTATTGATATTCTAATTCTGTTTATTAATATGATTATGTATTCCAATGAACATCACTGTCTCATATATATTATTGATTTTCTGATTCAAGGGTTAATAGACATTTGTGTTCTGAAACTTATGACAGTGCATTCACAATGTTCAACCACAAATCATTATTCAACAATATGCACTAATCTCATATTAACAGTTGGCGTGTGTATATAGTCATTATAAGTGTTCTAAAAGGTGCACCTAGGCTCCGCCTAGGCGCGCCCAGGCTTGAGAATTGGGAGAAACGCCCCTCCTTAAGCCTTTTATACCTTATACTTGGTAAAAGGCTTAAGGCACACTTTTTTCTAAAAAACAAAATGCTTTAGTGAAACGATATCTTTTTTTAAAGACTTTTCTCAATCAAAACAATCACAAGACAAATGGTATCCCAAACTTCTCCGCCTCTCATAAAAACAATAAGTGTTTTTTTATTTTTTTGTGTTTTTTCTTAGTATTTAAAAAAAAATACTCTTTTAGTTTGTACATATTCAAACATATTTTGAGGTATGTACCATTTTAGTATTTTTAATAGCATTGTTATAGATAAAAATGTTAAAATATATTAAAAAGGCCTAAACGCCTTTTACGCCTAAGGCCCGCCTAGGCTTCTAAAGCTTAAGGCTTGGCCTCGAAGCCTCGGTCACGCCCCTCATTTTTTAGAAACTTGGTCATTATTGATGAAGGTTCCACCGAGAATCTTATTTCGATATAGATGGTGTCTAAGCTCTGCTTGATTGAGGTTCTAACGAGAGCCTCAATTTTTATATATCCATTTAGTATGTAATTGTGATATAAATATTTTGTAAAGGGATTTAAAATAATGCTAAACAACCATTATTATTGAAGGACTTACTCAAGCATCAACACCATTTGTAAGTATACATTTTAATGAAGCCCCCATCACTATTTGGAAATATTAAACACCACAACCATTTTAAGTTAATAAAACTGTAGAAAATAGATATGGATTATGAGGTGATAATGGATATGAGTACTATGGACGCTCTTTGTAATGGTTTGGAGGTTTTGTAGGTACTTGAGCTATCATGTCATGCCCATGACAACGGTTAACTACTATTGTTGGAGAGTAATTTTTTCCATAGTCTATTACTAAACGTCTTTTTGTACTAAAATGCCATGGCTGGAAAGATTGTTACTCAGATATAACAATATGCAGTAATCTCAGATGTAACAATTGACGTTTGTATACATTCATTATTGACGACGGTTGTAGCGAGAATCTTATTTCGACGGAGATGGCATCTAAGCTTTAATATGTAATTTTAATATACATATTTTGTCAAGGCCTTTAAAATAATAGCAAACAACCATTATTATCGAAAGATTTACTCAAACATCATCACCATTTGTAAGTATACATTTTAGTAAAACCCCCATCACTGTTTGGAATCATTAAACACCACAACCATTTTAAGTTAATGAAACACCAGAAAATAGATATGGATTTATTAGGTTATAATGGATGTGAGTACTAGGGATGGTTTTTGTAATAGTTTGGAGGTTTTGCAGGTACTTGATCTCTCATGTCATGACTATGACAACGAGCATATCGTCAATGTAAACTTCCGTGGTATCTCCCATTTGGTCTTTAAACATCTTGGTGACCAGCCGCTGGTAGGTTGCTCCTGCATTTTTGAGCCCAAATGGCATAACTTTATAACAATGTAATCTGATAGTGGTGGTGAACGCTGTTTTGTCTTGGTCTGGTACGTATAGAGGAATCTAGTGGTACCCCGAGTATGCGCCCAGGAAATTCATTCTTTCATGAGCTGCTGTGGCGTCCACCAACTGGTCGATCTTCGAGCGAGAGAAACTGTCCTTAGGGCACGCCCTGTTAAGGTCAGTGAAGTCAATACAAACTCTTCATTTCCCATTGCTCTTTGGAACCACTACTGGGTTGGACAACCATTTAGGGAATTGAACTTCCCGTATGGATCCTGCATCCAACATCTTCTCCACTTCTCTCTCTACAGCCTTGGCCTTCTCTGGTGCAGTTCGCCGTGCCTTCTGCGCGATACGCCTGAAAGTCGGGTCGACGTGCAATCGATGACAAACCACACTGGGGTTAATTCCAGGTAGCTCATAAGGTTCCCACACGAAAACATCCAGATTATTCCTCAAGAGTACCGTCAATTCCTTCTTCTCTCGATCTGTGAGAGAGGCTCCAATCAAGAACATCCTGTCTTCTTCGCTGCCATCGGTTGTGACCTATTCCAGGTTTTCAATGACCTGCTCAGAGGGGAGGAGCCTGGTCTCCTCCACTTCGGGTCTTCCATACTTTGGCTGCTATTTTAAAGGTATCAAACCTTCTTGTTCCTTAACTTTCTCTTTGGCCTTCTCGACCTTCTTCTCTGGTTTTGGGTGGATGGTTGCTGTTAACGAAAATGTATTTTATCCCTAATTAATTAAACTAGTTTAATTAATATACATTTTAGTTTAACTTAATATATTGATTTTGATGATTCCAAACATATTTTTATTAGGTTATTTTATATTTATTATTATCTTGCCTCGACTCTACTCAATGACATATCTAAAAAAAGTATTCACGTGTTTTGCACATTTGCACTTGACACATTAGAGGCACACCTGCATATCTCTTGATCTATGTTTTTTTTTGTGTGTGACTAATTAATTATTTTCGAAATAATTTTTTTTTACTGAAATGTATTTTCGAAATTATGTTGGCATGCGTGTATGTATGATATATTATGTATGTTTGTTTGTGTTGAAGATATTTAAGAGCCCATACCTATTGTACCTGATTTCGTCCTTTTTTAGTCATAAAGATATGACCACTAATAGTACCCATTCCTGTAACCTTTACTGAGAGAAGGATCCATACGAGATATTCTTCATTAGTTCCATTTAGTAGCTTTTGGGCATTACCTTATGTTCTAGCCTTAGGAGTACAGTAGATCGAAATTCATACCTGCTAGTTCATGACTTGTTGCTGGTTATACTCATGACAGCCTTATTATTTTTTACACGCCATCTCCCACCATTCCCTACCGTCTTGCTCATTTATGAGTCTTAAGATCTCATATATCTATATTGCTTTTTTATAAGATATCTGGTATCTACTTTGTACTATATATGTTTTCTATTTTTTTTTTCTTTTCTTTGAAATATCCGAAATGTTTTTTTATACTTTTTTTTTCTGTTTCTTTTTTCCGAGATATCCGAAATTTTTTTACTGTTTTTTTTCTTTTGTTTTCTATTTCTTTAGCTGTTTCGTTTTATTCGGAAATTTCGTTTTACGAAAATCTGTTATCTATTTTTTATCCGAATTCCTTTAAAGATCTCTTATATATATATATATATATATATATATATATATATATATATATATATATATATATGTATGTATGCGTGTTCGCCTCCTGTCCTTCTGAATAGACCTTGTACTGTGCGACGCTACTTCTTTGGAGTCCTTCACTGATTAGTTCAGAGACCTACTAAAACTTTCGGCCATAGAATTGACCTTGTGTCAATTGATTTTCGGCTAGTACTATACCTGCAATACGATACCTGCTATACTATACCTGTATACCTGCAACATGCAGCCTTCATTCTTCTGTCATATAGAATTGACCATGCATAATCGGACCAATCTTTTTGTTGGCAACTCTTTTGTCCACTAGATCATAAGTTATTTTCTTTATATAAAAAAAAAAGGTAACGCATATATTATTATATTTTCGGTAACCTTTGGCCACGCTTATCTTGTTGAAACTTGAACATTTTTTATTATTTCCAGTTGAGCATAAATCTTTTTTTTTGTAATCATTAAGTTATAATTTTTATAATATATCTATGCTCATAAAAATTTGTTAGTTTGGCCAAAGCTGAAGACAACTAAGTCTTTCATGCATATTTGAATTTGATTTGTCAAATACCTCGGGTTACGCATTCCTATTAGTTTTGAACAAAAACTTTATTATGCCAGTGCTAACATCATATATAGATAGATGTATCTCTCTCTTTGTACTAACACACACTCCATACGAATTCAAACTCATTTTAATTCAGTAAGTGATGTATTCTCTTATACAGTGGATATTTCTATTGTCTATGAACTAATATTTTGCAGATCCCATAGGAGTTATCTACCAAGCTACTTTCAAATGACATAAATTTTTCAGATGTCTATTTCCATGCTACAACAGCTATATTTTTATGGAGAAGATAAAAGATGTAGATTTGATATCTGATTTGCAATTAATTTTCAGCTATCTCATCTCAGCAAAATCAGGAGCATTAAATGCTCAAAATTGCTTGTGTCTAACAGCTAGTAATCTGCATACTCATTTAAAGCTGTGAGAGCTGCATTGAAGAACAGAGCAGAACTTGAATGAAATTATGAGCAACACTTGAAATATCTTTGAGGAGCATTTATTCTACTACTCAGCTACACATTCAAGAGAGCAATAAATTTTAATATCTGCTCAATCATTGAAGAAGAAGACTTGTGCCAACTTCAACCTCATTTATTGAAGTCTGATTCAAGAAGGAGAAACTCAAATTACAAATTGTATTTTAAGGAGTTTCAGTATTTTATTCTGTACTACAAAAAATTCAGATTTATTGTGAAGCTTTCTTGAAGCTTCGGTTTGTACCGGTAATTGGTTCCTACCCGCAAATGGGCCACGGGGTTTGAAGCTCGGAGTTAGCTTGCAAACAGTTGTACGCGGTGGTTTGATCCTACCCGCAAGTGGATCAGGTTTAGTGAAGCGCAAAGGAGACAGGGGCTCTAGGCGCGTGGACGTAGGCCGGGATTTGACCGAACCACGTTAAATTTCGGTGTCATCTATTTTCAGCACTCTTATTTATTTATTTGCACATGCATGATTGAGTTAATATTTTCAGCACACTACCTTGCAAATAAATTAATTCCAAAATTTGACTAAATTTATTTTAAGGTTAAAATAATTATTTTTGAATTAAATAATTAATTTCAGAATATCACTTTAAATTAAATACGAAAATTAATTTAATATTTCTAGAGTGTTAAAATCTGCATCTCTAGTTGTTTAAATTAGTTAGTTGCATTTATTTGATATTATTGGATTTATTCTTTATAGATTTATTAATCTGAAATTTGTTTAAGTGATTTAAATTTAATATTTTTCTGAAATATAAATTTGACATTAAAGTTTGTAAAAACTCAATTCACCCCCCCTCTTGAGTATAATCTGGGCAACAGTTGCTATGAAGCACCTTCTTACCATCGCTTGATCTCCGTGGATCTCCATTACTCCTCGTTCAGTCACGTACTTGAGTTTCTGATAGTAGGTTAAGGGAACGACCTTCATCGCATGTAGCCACCCTCTACCGAGGATAGCCTGGTAGGGCGAGTCAATGTCGACTACCAGAAACGTGATCATCTTGGAGACACTTCGTGCCCTCACTGGCAGTACGATATTTCCCAAAGGGATAGTCACTTTCCAGTGAAGACAACTAGAGGGACAATGGCTTTCTTCAAGTCGGTGATGCTTAACTTCAATTTCCTGAATAGGTCGAGATACATTACTTCGAATGAGCTTCCCTAGTCGATGAGCAACTTATAGATATCATAGTTTTCTATCATGAGTGTAATGATTAAGGCGTCATGATGTGGGGTTCTCACTCCCACTAAGTCTTCATCCGTGAACACGATGTGTTTGCTGTAGTCGACGTCATCTGCTCGCCTACGCTTTCCTGCCTGTGTTTTTGCTGGATTAATTTGAAATGCTTTTATTACTGTCGTAAGCTTTTTCACTTCCATTCGGGCTGAATTTTCTTAAATCTGCTTTAGATTCGATGCCCCATGAATCACTGTGAACTCATATCCAGCATCTTCCTCGAGAATATTATCGGGCCTTGTGTCTCCGTTGGCAGCAACCTTCTATGCCTTCTTCTCCACAAACTCGTTCAGGTGCCCAGTCTGGGCCAACTCTTGAAGGTGAGACTTAAGAAATTTACAGTGCTCACTTTTGTTCCCTCCTTCCTTGTGAAAAGCGCACCTCAACGCGTTATTTATCCTTGAGGGATCTCCTCCCATCTTTCTGGGCCATTTGACGAATGGTTTGTCCTTGATTTTTGCTAGGATCTTGTAGATTGGTTCTTTAAAGATAGTATTCACTGCCTGAAATGCTTTCGAGGCATCGCTTTTGTTCCCATTCTTGGAACCACCTTTACCCCCATTCTTACTTCCTTTCTTCTGGTTCTCAGCTTTATCGCCAATCTTGCCGGCGAACTTGGTGCGACTATTTTCCCCTGCACTAAGGCGGGTCACATCCTCGACTTTGGCATACTTTTTCATACGAGCCATTAGATCGTCAATGGTTGTGGCCTCATTCTTAGTGAGGGATTGGTACAAGAGGCAGGAGCTGGGTAGGCCAATTTTAAAGGATGCCACGACGACCTACTCCGAGAAGTCCTCGACCTCGTTGAACAGTTCCCAATATCTTTTCGCATTGTCCCTGAGGCTTTCTTGAGGTGTTTTCTTCATTGCCAACAAGGCATCCATCCTCTTTGGATGGGAGCTGCTGGTGATGAAGCGAGATGTGAAGAGCTCTGCTAGGGTCTCGAAGCTCCTGGTGGACCAATGAGGGAGTCTCTCGAACCAATTTTGGGCCACATCGTGTAAGCTCGAAGGAAAGATCCGGCACATGAGTGAGTCCCTGTGGTTCCAGAGAGTCATGGCCTGCCTGTACTGCCTAACATGATTGATAGGGTCAGTTTTTCCATCGTAGATCTTGAATCTAGGAATTACTAACTTCTTGGGGACTTCTTCTTCCTCTATCTCCCTTGAGAAAGGGGATTTCATCTAGGTCTTCAGAGCTCGCTTATCTAGATCTCTGGTCGATCTGGCACCCCGATGTGCTGGTCCATTTTCCCCCGGACCAGATTTCGTATATCATTATTTCCTCGAGCTGGACTCCTGTAACGGTGAGCAAGTTGCTATTGTTTGAGTAAGTCATCATCCGACCTGTGTTCCTAGAATCTCCAAGAACCGTGCCTAGGGCTCCTTCCTCGGCTGCGAGACTTGCTCACTTGAGGGCTAGGAGTGCGATATTGACGTCGCCTAGTGCTACGGTTGAGTTCTTTCTCCATCCTTTCCAATATCGTTTTGAGGCGAGCATTATTAGCTTCTTGCTTGGGAATGACCTCCCCTTGCTCTTGGATCCTGGCCTCATAGGCATCGATCAACCTGGAGATCTGCGTGGACCTGGCTGGTCCTTGACTTTCTTCTTAGGCTTGCTGTTCTGGGCGAGCCCTATGATCTGAACGTCGAACTTCAGATCTGATCCTGCGAGGGGCAGGCTGCTCTTGGATATCCCCCGCTTGAGGGGCATTGTTACTGTGACCAGACATTTCAAATTCTTTGTTGGTGAGGATTTTCTTAAAGGAAGACAAACGTTTCCCACATACGACGCCAATTGTGGTGACAATTAAGTTCAGCACAAAATAACAAGAAAAGGCAATCACCAAAATAAATAAAGAACGTAAGGAATGACAATCACACAACATAAAATTTACGTGGTTCAGCAAGAATGCCTACGTCCACGGTGGTGCTCTTAATATTATTTCTCTTTACTTCGGGGAGTGTTTTACAGGAATAATAATGCATGCCCTTTACCCCGGGTGGAGGGTTTGTTATATATATGTTATTTCGAAGAGTGGAGGAGCGGAACTCCCCCACGTTAGCCCACAATCCCTAGGATATCTTTGAAGAGATATTTTAGGAACTGACTGGGTCAAAACTAATTTGGTTGAGGCGCGGGGCCTTTGGACTCTGGGCCGCGTTTGATTGGGCTTCTCGTTTGGGTCCAAGTGACAAATCGAGGTACCCACATAAACCAATAACCTTGGATCATTATTTGACCCTCAATACAATCATCACTAGAATACTAGCATTTTTTAATACCGAACCCCACGTAAAAGTCATCAACAACTTGACAAGATTTCATTACCTATGACTCTCTCATCGTAGGTACGTTCTATAAATTTCTGAATATCCACATCTCGACTATTAGGTATTCATAAAGACACCAGTCTACAAGCCTCTACACATGGTGCACTTTAATCATTAAACACCTCTAGGCATGCCACCAAGTAGATTTCTATTCCCAATGACGCCACATACAATCAGTCCCACGGACACTCTAAGACCTCTCTAAATCATACTTACACCAAAATCGCCTCAAATCCTGTCATCACTTAGGCAACTAGGACGGGCTATGGTATTTACATAAAAATCGTATTTCCCTTTCTTTTGAGAATCTTGCAAGGGTCTAACCTATGACTCTCTCCTTGAGATCCCATAAAGGTCCAAAAAATTTGTTCCGATGACTGATTCCATAAACTATGTATGAAATCACAGATTCCCACTCCTAAGGATTCTGGCAGGATACAAGACGTCGTGCACAACCTATAATCCTTTAAGTTCTCACCATCGACATCACAATGGATTTTATTTATCAAAGTTGCATCATACATTCTAAAACCTCATTATAGAAGACTATTTAGGGTTCACACTTATGTTACTTAAACTCATTATTATTTCACATGTAATACACTCACCGTCAATGACCCATAACTCTCACCATAGCTTACGAGATACAACTTTTAATTGACAATTACTAAGGCACTTACTTACTATGATCGTCTTTTATCTACTTAGGACGAACACACATCCTCAAGTGATAACCGACACAGTTCTACATGCCCTCTGAGTTATCAAATGCTTATGACATGATACTACCCTAAGGACTCGCCTAATCACATCATTGATTCCAATTGACCATTAGTACCTAACTAAGGATCTTAATGCATCCTTATCGTAAACTCAACATCGGTTAGTCATGACACTACAACCATCTAACCTCTATAGTTGACTTTAAACAACTCATATTTCTAATTCAATGGACATTATTCACCATTGTTGACATATTACCAAGCCCCTCACATCATCATGGGTTGACACAAAAGCACCTCACACTAAAAACCATGGTGTCACCACTATTAGCTTGCACAAACACTTGAAAAATACTAACATGTCTAAATCAGAAGCATGAAAGCAATGAATGGAAACTAACTTGGCCACATACCATCTGGTAATAAATTGCTCGCCGTGCTATTCTCATTGACTTCATTATCAAGAACATTAACCTTAATCGCCACCAATTTAGCATGACCGTCCCAAAACCAATACCGACGTCAAAGATCCACTACCGACCTCACAACATCACTACTGAAAGGAACCTTGAACCTAAAGCTCTGATACCATTTGTAATGCCACTGCCAGGATTTATGGGCTACTCGTAGTCAACCAGATCCGACGTGAGCGTTAGGTGTGAAGTGCGATGAGACAACTTAAATAATGTTACTAGTTAAATTTTATTTAATTAGCGTTTCACTTATTTAGCATGCGATTCCAAAATACATCAATCTGTTGGAAAAATTGGACTTAAAAGCTGCCCAGAATTTTTTGGACAGAATTTTGAGCAACTCTGAGCTCAAATTTAAGTAGGACCCACACCACGATAATTGTGGGACCATATACGAACGCGTTCTCCTTCGCAAGGATATTAATGTAGTATATTCACATGTCCAATTTCATTAGGTTATGAATGATAAATATGTCCCCAAAGTGACTGACAAAGCAATGAAAGTTAATGAATTAGGTATGTTTTAACTCTTATCCCATATTAGAAGAATAGTAAAAAAATGATGATTTGTAAAACCCAAATGATGGACTAAGGCTTCGATGCCTTGGGTTATCCCAACTCTTTGAAGGGGATATGGCCTACACTACGCATGTGTTGGGCTTGGGCCAAAAGCTCACACGTGCGCCGTCCGTTCTGCCAGTTAATTGCCAAAGGTCAACAGTTAACGAAATTAATTGTTTTTGACAGTTAATTTCGGTTTTGACTGTTCCCAACAGTCAACACCAAAGCTATAAATACAAATCATCCCCTCCAGTTTTTAACTAATGAAAAAAATCCATTTTTCTGTTTTTCAGAAAATATTTCTCCACTCCATTTATTTGAGACTGTTTTTCTGCATTCCAGAAAACCTTGTTCTTCTTCATATTTGTGTTCAATGGTTGAGTACTTAACACATAAATTTGCGTTCGATGGAATTAATTCATTGGCGTGCTACTTGAATTAATTCGAAAATCAGTTCTATCTTGGGAGACAATTATTCATTAACCTAAAGCACTAAGGAGGGAGTAAAATTGTCTTAAGGATACAGTGGTATCACACAGGGGTCGGATTCTTTCTTGTTTCTAATAATTATTTCTGCAAATACAAGTAAGTATTATTTTCTGTAATTTCATTTTTAATTTCTATAATTATTATTATTAATAATTTTTTGCTATTATATTATTTAAATATAAGCAATAACAATCTTAAGACAATTTGCTACTATTTATATTATAATTATCATTTTTATTTTTTTTACTACTGTTTATATTGTGTACAGAAATTATAAACTTCTTTCAGTTTATTATTGTAATATGTTTTGTACAAATTTTAATTTTTATTATAAACAGTTTGCGCCAATGAAATAAAAATTAGTGTCAATTTTTATTAAATCGGTTTTAATTTTTAATTTTTTTTAAAGTAAAAACAGTTTGACACAGATTTTATTAATTTAGACTAGAAAAAACTTGTGTTTTATAATTTAGTCTTATTCCGTGATATAGAATTTGAGTATTGTTTAGAAAATTTTGCTTTAATTCTATATTATATAGTTAAAAAATTATTTAGAATTCTTGTTAGAATTCATTTAATCTTAATTTTATTTGGAGGAAATTTGTGTACAGAATTTTGTATTTTGTTTTGATAATTTCATTACAAATGAGTACTATCATTGATAAAAATTTTGTTTTTGTAACAGAAATGGAATCAAAAAATGCAATCATAGTTCTACCACATACCGTGAACATTCCACCTATCGTGAGTGTGACACATACTCCCGTTGTTTCTCCCGTAACCATGCCACATGGGGAGAAATCGAAAAAGTTTATCGGGGCTGATTTCAAACGTTGTCAAGGACATATGTACTTTTACCTCACAACTTTCCAATTGGCAAGGTTCGTGTATGAGGATTGTCCACCTTTGAGAGAAGGAGATGAGACTGAAAAAGTTGCTACTATTGAAGCATGAAAACATTCTAATTATCTGTGTCGTAACTACATCCTGACATACTTGGACAAGACGTTGTATCACGTGTACAACACTATGAAAACCACAAAAGAATAATGGAATTCTTTGGAGAAGAAGTACAAAACTGATGATGCTGGTATGAAGAAATTCATCGTGAGCCATTTTTAAGACTTCAAAATGGTTGACTCCAAGACGGTTATTGCACAAGTTCAAGAACTTCAAGTTATTCTTCATGACATTCATGCTGAAGGAATGTCAGTCAGTGACACTTTTCAAGTGGCGGCAATAATTAAAAAATTGCCTCTATCTTGGAATTTGTTTAAAAACTATCTCAAACACAAATGCAAGGAGATGAATGTTAAAGAATTGGTAGTTCGAGTGCGGATTGAAGAAGACAACCGTGAATCTCAAAAGAAAAGTGGGAAGAACAACATGGAGTTTAAGGCTCACGTGGTTAAAGATTCTAAATCTAAACGTAAGCGTGACGGGGAAGGAACGTCTAAGCAAAGAAAGAAGTTCAAAGGAAAATTCTACAATTGCGGCAAGCCAGGACACCGCTCAAGTGAGTGTCGCAAACCAAAGATCGCTAAAAAGCATAATGCTCAAGTAAATGTCACGGAAGGTGAGAACATTTCTGATTGTATCATAGACTTCAATCTTTCTGCTGTTGTCTCTGAATGCAACTTGGTAGGAAATACCAAGGAATGGTGGGTGGATACTGGAGATACTCGCCACATTTGTGCAAACAAATGGATGTTCACTAATTATAAGTCTTTGGAAAATGAGGAGACTCTCTTTATGGAAAACTCTTCGAGTTCTAAAGTTGTGGGATAAGGAAATATTATTCTGAAGATGACCTCGGGAAAAGAGCTTACCCTAAACAATGTGTTGCATGTGCCTGATATTCGAAAAAATCTGATTTTCGGATCACTTTTAAGCAAGAATGGATTTAAGCTTGTGTTTGTTTATGATAAATTTGTATTGCCTAAAAATGATGTGTATGTGGGAAAGGGCTACTTGTCTGAGGGGCTCTTTAAAATGAGTGTAATGACATTGATGCCTAAGGCATCTCCCATGAATGAAATTCCTAGTTATACTTATTTGATTGAGTCTTATAATATTTGGCATGCTAGAATAGGACATGTTGCGTAGATTAATTAACTTAGAATTTTTGTCAAAATTTAATATTGATAAAAATCATAAATGTGATATTTCTGTGGAATCAAAATTAGATAGATTACCTTTTCATTCTATTGAAAGGATAACCGAACCACTTGATTTAATTCACACGGATATTTGTGATTTAAAATTTATACAAACTAGAGGTGGGAAAAATTATTTTATTACTTTTATTGATGATTGCACAAAATATTGCTACGTATATTTATTACATAGTAAAGATGAGGCTATTAATGCATTTAAACAATTTAAGAATGAAGTTGAGAATCAATTAAGGAAAAAGATAAAGGCTATTAGGAGTGATAGAGGAGGTGAATATGAATATCCGTTGGAGGAATTTTGTTCTGAAAATGGTATTATTCATCAAACCACGACTTCATATTCTCCTCAATCGAATGTCATTACTGAACGCAAAAACCGTAAATTGAAGGAGATGATGAACTCTATGTTAATAAGTTCAGGAACTCCCAAGAATTTGTGGGGGGAAGCCTTATTATCTGCTAATTATATTCTTAACAAAGTACCACATAAGAAAACTCATAAGACGCCTTATGAGTTATGAAAAGGTCGAAGACCTTGCTATAAATATTTACGAGTGTGGGGGTGCTTAGCCAAGGTAATGGTTCCTAAACCTAAAAAGGTAAAACTAGGGCCAAAGACCGTTGACTGTGTATTTATTGGTTATGCTATTAATAGCATTGCATATCATTTCTTAGTTTGTAAATCTGAGATTTCGGATATTCATGTAAATACGGTTATTGAATCAAGGGACGCTTCATTTTTTGAAAATGAATTCCCATATAACATGACCCGAGAATCTGGTTCTTTTAAAAGGACAAATCAAGCTACTACAAGTGGTACTCATCAACCTATTGAACCAATAGAGGATGAACCAATAGTAAAAGAGCAAGAACCTCGATTTCTTTCGGTCTGAATTTTCTAACATATTTTCTAGAAAATGAACCTCAATCGTACAAAGAAGCAATATCCTTACCCGATGCTTCTAATTTTAAAGAAGCAATTAATAGTGAAATTGAATCCATATTACAAAATCACTCATGGGAACTAGTGGATCTTCCACCAGGTTCAAAACCGTTATGTTATAAATGGATCTTCAAAAAGAAGTTGAGGGCGGATGGATCAATTGATAAATATAAAGCTAGACTTGTAGCTAAAGGCTATAGGCAAAAGGAAGGGTTGGATTACTTTGACACATACTCACCGGTAATAAGAATTACGTCCATTCGAATGTTAATAGTAATAGATGCTATTAATGGACTTGAAATACATCAAATGGATGTAAAAACTGCATTCTTAAACGGTGAACTTGATGAGGAAATTTATATGGAGAAACCTGAAGGGTTAAAGGTTCCCGGACAAGAAGGAAAAGTATGTAAGCTTGTTAAACCACTTTACGAATTAAAACAAGCACCCAAGCAATGGCATGAAAAATTTGATAATGCAATTATCAAACGACTTCAAAATTAATGAATGCGATAAATGTGTTTATTTTAAATACATTAAAAATGGATATGGCATTGTGTGCCTCTATGTTGATGATATGCTTATCATGGGTAGTAACCTAGAAATTGTCCAAACTACAAAACAAATGTTAAGTAGTTGATTTGACATGAAAGATATGGGTATGGTCGATGTTATATTAGAAATTAAATTTTTTAAAATATCGGATGGATTTATATTATCTCAATCTCATTACATAGACAAAGTACTTGAAAAATTCAAGAAGTATGATATCAGTCCTACCAAGACACCTGTAGATGTAATTTTACATCTAACAAGAAATAATGGTGAAAGCGTATCTCAACTAGAGTACTCTCGTATTATCGACAGTTTAATCTATATCATGAATTGTACATGACCGGACATATCATACTCAATAAGTAAGCTAAGTTGATTTACGAGTAGTCCAGGGAGAGATCACTGGAAGGCAACATTAAGAGTTTTGGGTTATTTAAAATACACTCAAAATTATCGACTGCACTACTCAAAATATCCAGCTGTTCTTAAAGGACATTGCGATGAAAATTGGATATCTGATACAAAGGACTCTAAGTCTACGAGTGGGTATGTATTTACCCTTGGAGGTGCAGTCGTATCTTCGAAATCCTCAAAACAAACGTGCATTGCTAGATCGACAATGGAATCTGAATTCATTGCACTAGACAAAGATGGAGAAGAAGCTGAATGGCTTCAAAATTTCTAAGAGGATGTTCTAAATTTGTCAAAACCTGTTCCCGCAATATGTATATATTGCGATAGCCAATCGACGATTGGAAGGGTACATAATTACATGTATAAAGGAAAGTCATGATATATTCGTCGTTGATATAATACCGTTAGACAACTTCTCTCAAACGAAATTATCTCAATTGACTATGTAAAGTCAAAAGATAATATAACGGATCCATTAACAAAAGGTTTAAACCGAGTGCAAGTTGAAAGATAATCAAGAGGAATGGGTCTAAATCCTATAAATAAATAAGAATCAAATAGTGGCAACCTAACCTAGCTGACTGAAGATCCCAAGATCTAGGTTCAATGGAAAATCGAACTACATTGTATTCAGTAAGCACTCGAGGATATTTAATCCTATCCATTTGAGACAGTGCACATCTCCCCCGAAATTAGGATAAGTTATACTTTTGATGACATCCATATCTTAGTATCTCTACTTGGGGTATTGCAGGATACTCTTTATAGAAGTCACCTACGTGAGTAAAAAGGGGGCCACTTCTATGAGAATAATGAAAGGCATATTCTCTAAAATACTCATGGAACCAAGTGGTGTTCATGGCCAAAATGAACACAAACGTGAGAACCAACTGTGTTGAAGAATTATTGCGTGAATACAGTTGTCTTGGTTTACAGAAATGGTTGACGGTTCAAGGACGTGAAGTCTACTGATTAACCAAGTAAATCTGATAATATATCACTAAGGAAAGTTCAAGGCCACTAGGCTACTTCTCCAGATGCAATAATTCTTCTGTTTTACTCAACCTGTGTCTGCATCTGAATCAACATATGTTTGTTTTTATTTATAGCAATATATCATTCATGTGGGGGATTATTGAAAAAATTGGACTTAAAAGTTATCCAGAATTTTTTGGACAGAATTTTGAGCAACTTTGAGCTCAAATTTAGGTGGGACCATATACGAACGCGTTCTCCTTCGTAAGGAGATTAACATAGTATATTCACATGTCCAATGTCATTAAGTTATGAATGATAAATATGTCCCCAAAGTGACTAACAAAGAAATGAAAGTTAATGAATTGGGTATGTTTTAACTCTTGTCCCATATTGGAAGAGTAGTGGAAACATGATGAGTTTATAAAACCCAAATGATGGACTAAGGCTTGGATGCCTTGGGGTATCCCAACTCTTTGAATGGGAGATGGCCTACACTATGCATGTATTGGGCTTGGGCCATAAGCCCACACGTGCGCTGTCCGTCCGTCCGGTCGGCTCGGTTCGGGTTCGGGCTCGGGCTCGGGCTCAGACTTGGGCTTATAAAAAATCTCTTTCCTTTTGGGTCGAGTTTAATTAATTTTCTGAGCTTTTATTAATTAATTACGAAATTAATTAATTATTAATTAACTGTTTATCAGTTAATCACCAAAAGTAAACAGTTAACGAAATTAATTTTTTTTGACAGTTAATTTCGATTTTGACTGTTCCCAACAGTCAACACCAAAGCTATAAATATAAATCATTCCCTTCAGTTTTTAACTAATGAAAAAAATTCATTTTTCTGTTTCCTAGAAAATATTTCTCCACTCCATTTATTTGAGACTGTCTTTCTACATTCAGAAAACCTTGTTCTTCTACATATTTGTGTTCAATGGTTGAGTGCTTAATACATAAATTTGTGTTCGATGGAATTAATTCATTGGTGTGCTACTTGAATTAATTCAGAAATCCGTTCTATCTTGGGAGACAATTATTCATTAACCTAAAGCACTAAGGAGGGAATAAAATTGTCTTAAGGACACTGTGGTATCACACAGGGCTCAAATTCTTTCTTGTTTCTAATAATTATTTCTGCAAATACAAGTATTATTTCTTCTAATTTCATTTTTAATTTCTGTAATTATTATTATTAATAATTTTGTGCTATTATATTATTTAAATAGCAGCAATAATACAATCTACAGGAGGGACTCCATGAAAAGCATCCCCGAAATTCGAGCATATAGAGCATAGGCATATCGTTTAATTCTTCTTATGCTTATCATTGTGATATTGCTTTTTGTGGTTAACTTGATTATGATCGAATCCTAATTCAAAATAGTTTTTAAAAGTTTCGTTGTCCATGTGTGAGAATTTTGTGCGATCTTACTTTTGAAGGAGTTTAAAATGGATCAATTTTAATGCATTGATTAGGTCTATCGATACGTGTGACAACTACTATTTGGCATAATTTTTTATAGAGTCCCTCTATTCCCACTCCAAATTAACATTCACCCACTCCACTTTAATATGAAAAGACTTTAATACCGTCAAAGTTCATTCATTTAATCCAAAACTTATAACTTTCTCTCTTTTGACCCAAAAAGAAGAATTTTTTTTTTCATCTTTTTCTTTTATTTATCTAAAAACTGTTTTTTCAATAAAATTATATTTTTACAAAAAAAAAAGCTGTATTTTTACGGAAAAAAAGATAGTTAAAAAAAAAACTCTACAGTTTTTTCTCTTTATAATAAATAGTTAAACAAAGTTTTTTTAATTATAAAAAAGAGTTGTATATATATTTGAAAAAAATGAAAACAGTTTTTTAAAGATAAAAGGAGCATTCCGTTCATTTTAGTAAAAAATAACAATACGTTTATATATATAATGTACAATTTGTTATTTTTCATAAAACAATTGTTTTTGTAAAAAAAAACCAAGATAATGTAGAGTTTTTTTTCCAATACACTAATATATACATATACTATTGTGCATTAATGTCTTTAGGGATTTAAAAAAAAATAGTTTTTTATAAAAAAAAACGCTACAATTTTTTCTTTTTATAAAAGAACAGTTAATTTTTAAAAAAACTCAAAACCGTTTTGAAAAGCTTATATAAAACACTCAAAACCATTTTGAATATAAAAAATGTTTATTTGAAAAAAATATTTTAAAAAAAATGTTGTATAAAAAATTGTTTAAACTTTATATAATCGTTTTAAAAAGTAAAAAAAATTATTTCCACTGTTATATAGGCGGTCAGACCAGCTATACATACCGCTGACGCGAACTATTTTTTCGTATATATTGGTCCGCGCCAATGGTATGTATAGATTGTCTGACCGTTTATACATACCGCTGATGCGGATCATTTTTTTTTATATAAACAACAGTTCATTCATTGTTTTTAATAGTGAATGGTTATATAAAGTTGAAACAATTTTTATACAAATTTTTTTTAAAGATTTTTTTAAATAAACATTTTTTATATTCAAAACGGTTTTGAGCTTTTTATATAAACTTTTTAAAACATTTTTGAGTGTTTTTAAAAATGAACTGTTTTTTATAAAAAGAAAAAACTGTAGCGTTTTTTTTATAACAAACTATGTACATTTTTTTAACCCCTAATGACATTAATATACAGTAGTATATGTATATATTAGTGTATTGAAAGAAAACTCTACATTATTTTGATTGTATTTTACAAAAATAATTGTTTTATGAAAAAAAAACAAATTGTACATTATATATATAAAAACGTAATGTTATTTTTTGTTTCAAATATATATACAACTCTTTTTTATAATTAAAAAAAACTTTTTTTAACTGTTTTTTATAAAGAGAAAAAACTGTAGAGTTTTTTTTTTAATTGTCTTATGTTTTTGTAAAAGAAAAACAGTTTTTTTTTTTTATAAAAATGTAATTTTATTAAAAACTATTTTCTTGACAAATAAAAAAAAGATGATTTTTTTTTTGGATCAAAATAAAGAAAGTTATGAGTTTTGAATTAAGTGAATGAACTTTAAGAATATTAAATTTTTTTTATATTAAAATGGAGTGGAAAAATATTAATTTGAAGCGGAAATTTTTTATATAGGTAGGTGTCATCTAAGCGTGTGAAAAGCCAATCAATAGAAAAATGCATATATTGAAAAGATCTGTAAGCAAAGAGCTTAAATCGGCATTCAAAACAAGATAAGGCAAATTTCATAGGCGTTTGCACGTCGTCACAATTATTTGAATCTGTTTTGCTCAGTTAAGTTTATCTCGATTCAAATCGTTTGAGCGCTTAAAACCCTAGGTGTTTTCATGGTCTGAACACATTTTTTACTCGTTGTGTTCATTTGATCCATGTTTAAAAGTGTGATTTGTTAGATTAGATATTTTGTGCCCTGGGATCATCAGATTATTGTTTGGGTTAGGAATGCTTTGTAAACCCATTATTTGTTAGATTAGATATTTATTGTTTGGTAGCCCCAGAATCCTTTATCAGATTGTTTTGGTATTGTCCCAGTAGTGTTAGTGATTCTTCGTAATTGATTAAGTATGAATAAGACAAAGAGGAATGCAAGGAAGAAAGTTCGTATTCTGAGTGGTCTAGTGTTTGTATTACTAGATATTATGCTTCTTTACCTTGTTTGTACGTGAAGAGATCAGTTATTACTGAGCGAGAGTTGTCTAGTTTGGCAACTAGCGATGATGAGCAGTTTTGTTGCCTTTTGTTAGAATTTATTGATTATTAAGTGGTCAAAAAAATCAGATTTTGGATAACTTTCGGATGAATTTAAAATGGGAACCACACGTTTTTAGAGACAATTTACGGTCTTAACTCCTTCTCTTCCGTAAGGAGTATAACATGGTATACTCACATGTGAAAAATCACAAATTATTAAATGAAAATTGTAACGTAAAGTAATCACTTGGAATATGAAAAATGATTGAAGTGTTTAAGTTCAAGCTTGTGCCACATAGAAATCATGTGTAAAATGAGTGTTGTATAATATAATCCATTTTCGCTTAAAGGAATGGTGCCCTTAGAGTATCCAACTCTTTGAATGTGGAAGGACCTACATTCCAAGCCCACACGCACGCTAGGCTCAAGGATAGTGGGCATTGGCTAAAGTATAAACTTTTTGCGCCAAATTTTATTGAGCTTTTTATTATTTTTGTGGGTTATTCTTATTGAATTCCGGCCTATTTATTTTTTCTTTTTTTTGTTGACAATTAATTTCGGTTATTCCCAACAATTGACTGTTCGGATTTCCAACTGTTTTTAACCGCCAGTTATTTTTGTATAAATAACTGGCTTGGGGTCTCATTTTGAGATTACGAAATTAATCAAGCCAGTCCACATATTTTCTGTAAGTTCATATGAGAGTTCTCAACAGTTGATTCAAACAGACTTGCAAATTGGGGTGGTACATTTGCAAGTAAGATTGTTGTATCTTGGGAGACAATTGCCGATGCGTTCGAGAAACACTAATTCGGGACAAAATTCTTCTTAAGGCCAGAGTGTTTAACACTTGCCTTAATCAATATTATGTGTTGTTGCATATTAATTATGTAACTATTCTTTTATTGCATATTAATTCTATAATAATTCTGTAACTACTAATTTCATAATTTTTGTAATATAATTACAAAATCATTTTTGATAACACCTTTTGTTGAGAATATTTGCATGTCTCAGTTGGTTCAATCATTTTGTTCGGCCAATGCCTCTCTTATTAACAAGTTCTACGACAACATGATTTTATTTGAATGTCAGTCTAAGGTATCGACTTTTATGAAATGGATGGAGATTGCTTTTTATGTGGAGACTATGCGTTCTTACCTTAGATTACTAGACAATAAGAATGATCTTTCATATTCACTATATTTTGTACATCGATTAGTTGGTTAGGATGATTTTCTGACTTTTCTATCTGATCATCGGACTATGTGGAGCCATCCTTTATTCCTTCAGGAAAATATGAATCAGTGTTTATTCTCTTGTACACTTACTCATTGTGTACAATCTCATGCAAAGGCGTCATACTCGGGAATTCACATACTACATTGGGCGACTTATGTATGCTTTAGTGCACCAGGACAAGATTGATTTTCCTGAGATTATCATATTTACGATGCGTAGAGTTTGTTCAGAGTCGATGGATACCGCATTACCTTATGGGAGACTTGTCACATGCTACGTTTATTCTTTACATATTTTTAGATTGACTTTTGCTGTTTAATGTGATGTTATGGATTCCACTTGAGGCAAAAACCCTTATATTATGCATGCTTTGGTTGCATGTTTTGTGGTGAATGTTTTATGGACTGTTGTCCCCTTGTTTTATGGGATGTGTGTCATTATTATATATGTGTGTTTGAATTGTAAGGTAAGAGACGAAAGAAATTAAAAACAAACTTTTATAAATTAAGAGTCTTTCTTTTCTTTCTCCAGAATACATATTCCTCTACTTTCTTATTCAAACTTGTTCTGAACACAAAAACACCCAACATAAGTGGTATCAGAGATTTAGATCAAAAGGGACTGATTTTGTTAAAAAATTCAAGTTACCGTGCGCGCTTGTCTTCATTTTGCTGTCAAAAAATTCAAGTCGCGTGCCTTCATTTTGCAGGCATGTGCACGCTTTGTTTGCATGGTTCTCTTTTGTACCCATGTGCCCAACCTAGTTGGGTTAATAGACCTGGTTCCCGTCATGCGAACGGCCATATCTGATCGTGCTCATTGCCAATGGAATTTTTAGGAAATTCCATAAATAGGCATCTTATTCCCTCCATTTGAAAATATCTTATTGCCTATTATTTTTAAACGTTCCTCTGAGATAAATTTCGAGGTAGAGTGTAATATTACTTGCCACTTTTTAAAAACTTGGTCCTCAAATTGTTGAGAGATTTGATCTGTTTACTTAATTTAATGAATTAGTGAGTTAACTTTTAAAAGTGTAATTAATATCCATAAACATTAGCCTTATTATATCACATCATCTCTTTTGTGATTTATTGGTGATGATCCACTACGTGATCTGAAATGGGAGGCATTTAGAATTATTGGAGAATTCGTTGTGTAACGTGATTCCATGTAAGAGAATGGACTTCTTCATTTATGGCACGGAGCTTGCTGCAGACTCTCATTGACTGTGGGGGAAGTTGAAGGATCATAAGTAATTACTCATTAGTGAATGAGTGAGAGCTATTTTCCTATTTTTTGTAAAACTACTTTTTAAGTAGAAATATGAATTACTGTACGTCTTCAGGGTTTTTTACCCCTAGGTGAGGGGTTTTCCTCAGTAAACCTTGTCTCATATTTTGTTGTGTTTGTTTATCTCTTAATTCCACACTTGAACACACACTACACGTAAATATCACATATATCTAGTGTTAGGTACTTAAAATTTGGTTTGGGTTTGATATTGTAGTTCTATCATCTAGATCGACCTATTCATTCATGTTTATGTGGAAATTTGATCATGTGTAATCTAACCTAGTTAATTACTTGCTAGGATTTGTTAATTTGACTTATATCTAAAAGAATTTTTAAAATTGGTCAAAATTAGAATAAAATATATTCACCCTCCCCCCTCTTCTAGGTTGCTTTGGGTTTTATTAGACATAGCACACCCCTTTTACACCTTTCCTCAGATAAATCTCGATTGTGATATTGTAGACCTTATATATATTAGTTGTTTATTTAATTATGGGAACTAGTGGAGATTATGTGTTCATTGCTACACATCTTAAATGAGATGACAAATCTAAGGCAGGGTAAGATATAAATTTGATAAGATATTAATTTTATATGATTTCATAAATACACATTACAACAAAATAACATCGATAAGGTGGGATAAGATATTAAATAACTAACATGGAAATTATGGACTCGTTATCTATATACATGATCATCTTTTATCATACATGATTGTCTATTGGCATTATAAAAATAGATTGTGAAGACTCAATTATTATGGTTGTTCTCTTACTTATAGAAATCATATTATACTTGTAGATATATAAATTGGTATAAATTAAAAGACTCAATTGTGGTATTTAATGCATCTAGTATTTATGATTGGGTTCATGCACCCTATACGTAGCTGGTATACTTGCGGGGTTTTAACTTCCCTTTCATTAACTAACATTTCAGGTTTAACTTAGATTTTATTTGTACATATGGTGTAATATCGGATTGTAGGCGCATGTGATGTATGTGGAAGTGTTAGTATATTTTGTACAATTGGGTTATATTGGGAGTTTTTACTGGTATTGTTTAGTTTTCCCTTCCAATCATTGTATATGAGAATCAATTTATGGTTTAGTCGTCTTATATTATTCGGAGATAGTAACTCTATTGTATTTGGAGTATTTGAATTGATAGAAATTTTTATACAGTGTTGTTTATCATCTATTATCCCTGTTAAGAATTTTTTTTAAATTGTCTCATATTTCTATTACATGGTGAGAATGATATTTTAATTTGTTTCACTTTTAAGTATTTATTAATTAAGTGTGACCACCTTGATTAATATTATTCAGCATGTTACAAATGTAAATTAACTGATCTCAAATTGGTCCCCGTTAAGTTTATCTTTTGACCAACTCCACAATCTTTGTTCCCTCTTTGTTTATATATCTTCTATTCACCTCATTTTTGTTCTTCATCATCCTACCTCCTTAGACATAACCCAAAATAAACCCTTCACTTCTCCCACCTAATGGATTTTCTTATCCATGGGCCACATCAAAATTTTAAAATCCAATGGTTAGACTATTCCTCTTCTTTCAACTATATATTTTTTTAGTAAACTTGTTTGGTTTTCAATTATTTACTGAAAACCCAACCTAAAACCCAGTCTAAACCTAATAATTTTTTATTTAAAACCTGAAGCCTTCTTTTGAACTAAAACAATCCCAACCTTCATTCTTTGAAAAAAAATACAAATCATCCCAATTTTTTTCTAAAAAAATTTAATTTCTCGATTCCATACCCATCCAAAGATCACCCACCTTTTACTTTACCTCATTTAACCCGCCACTCTTCCAGTTACCAAAAAAAACTAAAACCCACCATGCTCTCTTTCGATTTTAACCTCACTCCCCCACATGTTAATCCACATCGTTACTCCTTGTCACTCTTTTAGTTACAAACTCAAGTTCATTAAGACCCATCTTGAGCTTGAAGGGGGAAAAATAAAGTGAAGACCTTATCTCCCATCTCACACCTACACACCATCCCAAATCATTTCCTCCAGAACATATATGATAAGTAGGTCCAAGACTTAATCTCTAATCTCACAGCTACACACCATCCCAATTCATCTCCTTGAGAGCATATCTGACAAATAGGTCCAGGATCCAGTATCCCATCTCACCCAAATTGTCTCCTCAAGATGATTTCTGACCACATCCTATCTCTCACATGTGTCATATATGTTCTCGCGCCTCTCCATTCATACTCTCGTATAAGTGTTATTACACTCTCTCTTAATCCACTTAAAGAATCTACACTCATCACCTTTAGACTTTCACCCGTGTTATATGCACCCTCAATAGTGCTTAGTGCACTCTCATTGTGCTTTCATTACTCTCTTAATAGTGCTTCATGCATTCTCACAATGTTCAAGTCACTCTATCTTTAGTTCTTTATACGCTCTCAACCCTCATTAGTGCCTCTCACACTCGCTCGTTAGTGTCTCATGCACTAGCTCATTATTTATTTACACACTCTCATTAATGCCTTGTTCACTTTATTAGTGCCCTATGCGCTCTCATTAGTGTCTCATGCACTCTCTCATTAGTTCATTACACAGTCATTAATGCTTTGTGCATTTGCTTATTGATGCTTGGTGCACTCTCTCATTAGTGATTCGTGCACTTGTATTAGTCTCTCGAGCACTCTCTCACTATTGCCTCGTGAAATATTATAAATACATGCACACACTAGATCTTTTGGCACATTTTTGTTCTCTGACATCTTCTCGAATTACTATGAGTCATCTCTACGGTACTTAATCTACCGATATCTTCTCCAAAGTAGACTCTCTAAGACATCTTAAGATTTTGTTACCAAACTCAAGATACAATTTACCCATCATCTTCTCATAAATTTGATTAGAACATCATTTTATTGACATCTTTATGTGTTTTTAATGTATTGGATTATCAAACTTTATTAATTATGAGTAAATGACACATTAATCAATATATTAAAGACACGTCATAATTTTGTAAAAATGTGTCAATAAAATATATTCCCATAAAACTATGGAGTTAAATGTCACTACAATAAAAGATTTCACTTTTTAGGCATGAACTTTTGCACATATTTTTTCCATTTTTCTTTAATTTTTTTCTTTTCTCATGGGATTTTATATTAATTTTTTTTATTTTCCCTCGTAAACTGTATTTCATGTAGTGGAAAAAGTTTATTTTCATTTTGGATAGTTCGAATAAGAACACGAACTTTGTATATTGAGACTACCTTAGATATTTATCACAAATGTTGTAAAATAAAAGGGACACGGAGAGAATTTGGAGGGAGGGAGTTTCATCATTTCATAGGCATGTCAATACTCAAGGGGTATGACTCCTATTTATCATATAAAATAAGGTTTCCCAATAGATAATTTAATAATTACAAAATACCAGTGGACATTTATAACACTCCCTTTGGATGTACACTATATCCATCATTCAGTGATTGTTACCTTCTTAAAACCTTACTAAGGAAAAATCATGTGGGAAAAAACAAAGTGAAGGAAAAATAATACAACTTTTGTGATCATTGAATTTGTGTTGTACGTGCATAGTGGTTCCTCATTAAAACCTTTAACTCGAAGACCCAATGAGGAAAAAACTAGTTAAAGGAAAAAGAGTACAATGTGCATATGTCCAAAATATCATATGTAATGCCCCGCATTTTCTCATAAATAATTACTGAAAAATTATTTTGGAATAAATAATTAATTTTGGAAACTTGGACCTAAAATAATTATTTCATTCGAATATGTCAAGTGAAAAATTGTTATTTAGTATACTTGTGTGTGACTCCTTTTATGTGCATGATTATAATATTTTCATATAATAAAAGAAAAAAAATATATAAGTTATGTGCGACACCAATTAAAAGCGAATATTATTGGTGTAAATAATTCAGAACATATTTTGGGACTCATATGGACTCGTTTAGAAGGTTTAAGCCTTTAAAAATGGTCTTAGGTCAGTACTATATGGGTTGGAAAAGTTTTGGACCAAATAGGTAGTGGATTCGTGCTCATTTGGAGGTCCAAAAGTTAGGTCAAGGCTCTAACTCGGGATTAGGCTCGTGATTAGAGGTTAAGTGGGGGTAAACCACTCCCCCACCCTTATTACACAACTCCAAGAATCAAAGTTACAGGAAGGAAAGAGAAAGGAACCAAAGAAATGAGAAAAAGGGGAAGAACAAGAGGGAAAAGCAAGGAAGAAGATCAAGGGAACCTCTCCTACCATTTTTAAGGCAAGAATTTTCTTGCTTACTTTATGTTTCTAAAGTATTTCTCAATGCATCATGATTTACTCCCTTAAACTTCTGGAAATTAGTCTTACGTACATTTGATTTGATGCTAAATAACATATGTAGAGGATTGAATTCTTTATGGTAGGATTATTTTCATAAATTAGTTGTAATGTTCTAGGAAATTTGATTTAATTCCTTTAGGTTCTTAATGATTAAATTGGGGATAATATGATGATTAAATTAGGGAAGGGTGGATGATAAATTTGGGACTGAAATCTGGTAGAAAACCCAAATTTAGATGTGTCATAACATAAGACAAATGATGGGGAAAAATGGGATGGAAATATGATTTAATATGAATTTGTATTAATAAATTCTGGTAATTTAGGGCATGAATTCGGGACTAATCGATATAATTAATGATCCCAATTAGGTTAACTAAGTTGTAGGAACTCAACTAGATGATTATGGAGAAGAAAGAACCATTAGAATTGGATTTGGAATGACAAATAGGATTTTTGTCATGGAAGAAACGAAACAAATCTGGGCTTCTGGTCAAGTCCGAAACGATTTGGCCTTGAGCGAATCGATTCGGTCCTGGGACAAATCGAGTTGGGCTTGGGGGTTTGATTATGGATGTTTTTAAAAGTCCAAACGAGTGGGTAGAACCATGTTTGGGACTATAATGAATTTATTAAAAATAAATATACCCACATTAAGTTGAAGAAATTTCAATTAACTAGATGGTTAATTAATTACCGTATGGAATGGAATTTAATAATTTATTAGATGATAAATTATTAACAAATTAAAAATGATGTGGACATTGGTGGAACTCTTATGGTAATTATAGAGTAATTACCTTTACATATTGTATGGCATAATAATATGTATTAGTATATATTTGTGTGTGAACATGCTTGTGAACTGTCCTATTGGCTTGGGGTTCGCGCGTTCGGATCGTAGACCATACGTCGGCATAGGTGGGCTTGACGTTAGGCCATATAGGTACGACGTAGAGGCTCCACCCTTGAGGGGTAGGTGTGGAACTGACCCTTCCTGTATTACCGCTGGGTATGAGCCGTATACAGGTGTCCTCCGTAGGGACCGCCCTCAATTTATGTGTGATTTGTGGTGCCCGCTTTGGATGTCAGGATTCCTCCAAACTTTTCGATAGAGCACGAATTAAACACCAATGGTAGATTCCCTTGTGTGTGTGAATTATATGAAAGGACATATATTATTAATCACCCGGATATTGGGGAAATAAACTAAATTGCCTAAGGATATGGACACTAAATATTACTTTGACCCTATAAAGCATAATAGATGTTCATGCCTTATACTTGACACTGAAAAGATAGGATTTAATGTAAGTTGGTAATTTAAATATAGGGATTGCATTTAATTTAACTAATTAGAAATGAAATCCTTCTATAATTGAGATGATGTTAATTTATTGTTTGGGACGTAGTGGCGTGCGGATAATATCACACTTAGATGAGATGTGAGGTGTTATAAGCATGTGAGTGACGAAGGGGGGGGGGGGGGGTATTTATTGTACATTGACTGTAGTACTAAAACCATGATTTATTCAAGTTAATTCTTGCACACCTCGGGCTTTGTCCCAAATTTAAATATTTTCCCCCCAGGTGCTCATAGACAGGGACAACGAAATTGTGCACAGCAATCTTGCAGCCTTATTTTCTCTCCATTTTCAGCTCATTGGTTCTAGTATAGGTGCTTCTGAGTTCTAGTAATTTATTTATTTGGAATTTTGTAAGGGCATAAGCTCGAACCCTTATTATATGTTGGTGGATATTTTGTTACTTTAGTTGGATATTTATTTTATTGTGGTGGATTGGATTTAATCATTAATTATAAACGTGTTCGTGACTTTTCAAACTTCGGGCTTGTATTATAAACTATTTATATTCGCATTTGTGCTAAGGATGATATTAATTGACAAACAAACCCTATCTTCGGCGTATCGTGCCTGGCTAGCCTTTACGTGAGAAAATAAGGGTTGTTACATCATATTCTTATATTCTCCCCCTGATTGGATACACCCCTGATTAAGACATTTCTCTGATGATTGGCTCAATGCATATCAATCTCATACAAAACCTTCTGAAATATTTTTTTATCTTGGTGAATAGATTTCACAGGTTGTTACTTCAATTACATTTTTCTTCATAAGCTCGACTTCCATAAGACTTGGGTAAAGAGGGATGAACATGTGACTTTATCGGATCCATTTCACTTCAATAGCGTAACTCTCATGGATTGTATGTGTTTCATAACTTTTCTTGAGTTAATATATGTAGAATAACTGAAATGTGTTATCCATATCTCCCTCGATGTAACCTCTTTGAGTTTGAGCTATACAAGCCCCATTGCCTTCATAAGTCGTATTAAGACCATATGTCGTCTGAGGCAAGTCATAAGAGCTTTGATTGTTCCTTGTGAGGATCATAGAGATAATCCACATGTACATTACCAATTTGACGTGGATCGCCGAATTTAAAAAGCATTATGCCAATAATTCCACAAGCGTGTCACATAATGTTGATATTAGTCCCATTTTTTGCAAGTAAATGATAATCATTTCTTACTAAGATATTAACTACAACTATAATATCCAGTTTCATGCATTGCTCCATATATAGCAATATACTAATAATGTACAAGTTTTCAATTTCTGGACCTAATACTATAATAATATGAACATATGGTACTTCAGCACCAAATCTATAGTTTTCATCCTCTTTAGGATGATATGGACAATTTTATATCCAAATTTCGAAGACCATGGGTATACTAAAAATGTATGCATAATATATATTAAAGCATTACAGGATTTTTTAGTCCCTTTGACTAACGTATCTGAGTTTAACATAAATTGTTCTCGATATGTAGATTGAGACAGTATCTAGTTACACCAAGGTCTTTCATTTTTTAATTCCTTAATTTGAAAATTTTCATTTTAATTGATCTCTTCGGGAACACATCCATTTAATGATATTTTATAATGGCATATTTGCATATATGATTATTTCCATACCTTTTCTTAGAAAAGTATTTACCAAGGCGATTGTCCCCATATCCATTTGGATTGCCTGCTGTACAATGAACATCTTAGTTCTTTTGAGTACGTACTCCTAAACTTTTCTTCTGACAAATATAATTCGTGTAGGATTTTTATATGTATTCTTTGTCTAAGTCCTGTATATATAAGCATTTATAATATTCACGAGTCTTATTTAATATATTTTAAAAACTGCTAAGCTAGTGAGATATTTGAAAAGTATTTACGGCTGTAATAGGATGATAATTGATATATAATCAATTTTGGTTTCTTCGAGAAATCTTGTGCCATAAATAATGAACTTTTTAGTTAGTTTTAAAACTTCACATTCTTATCAATACCCATTCGTAACCTTCAGGGTTAACATATTTTGGGATTTCTACTATAGGTCCAAATACACCACGTATATTAAATTACTCGATTTATGCCATCATGGACATTTCACATTTTTTTGGCCAATATATTTTTTATCGACATTAATTAATAATATATGGATTTGTATAATAATTGCCCTTTTATTTGTATAGCTACAACATATATAATTCTATCATCGATGATCAGTGTTGGTGATCCCACTTTTCTCTTGTATATGTATAGAACATAGAGATCTCATTTAAAATTAGGTATCTTTACCAAGTGCAGGGGCTTTATAGTCAGTATAATTCCTTGTGTCTTTTCATAGACAATGGCCTCTTCAGGGGTTTTAGAGAAAGTAAATCTTTTTTTATAACCTCTTCTGGAGCATTAATGTGCATGATTTTATTTGACCTTTGCTTTTAGGGAGTCAAGTAATTGGGGACCTATAGGTTTTGCCAAACATTTTTTTGTGCAATAAATTTATTTGCTGCCAAATTTATTTTGTCCTTATGGGATAAGGATTTTGACAAGCACATTTGCAACTAGTCCACGTGATATTTGATGTTACAATATCATTTTCACTTCATTTTCAAATTGATCAATACAGGGGATTAGATGAGACAAAAGAAAAGTACTTCAAGAATAATTTATACTTCAGGTAAATTCCATCATGCCCCTAATGGCGGGAATAATGTCTCATTAAAAATAAACTTCTGCACAATATTTTATAAACATTGCATCCCGTTAATGGTTTAATAACCATGGAACTTTAGGATCATAACAAAGTACATTTCTTACAATATTAAATGTTGTATAATATAACCTTTCGAATAATGAAACAATTATTTGCTAGTGTGAGCTCTAGGATTCACTATAATTAATGCAAAATTAGTTTTCATTATTTATTTCAATAAAATGCCCATGTATACTGATGCTTATACAACAAAGCATTTACTTAAATAATTTCTTTCATATAAATCATCGCATATGTATGGAAGGGTAGTAAATAACAACATCACATAGGCTCTTCTGGAGCATTGGATTCAACTATGGTTACAACATTTACTATATTACATACCAAGTCTGAAAAAACTTTTGATTTTTCATAGTAGTATGAGTTTGTTCATTGTCTGCTAGACAAATGTCATCATATGATGACCGTGCACAATTGTCAATTTTAAGAGGCAAGATTGATTATGAAATGTGTAAAGTGAGTCCGAATATATAGAGATGCTTAACAATACAATAACATATCTTACGATCAAGCTTTTGGTGACCAAAATTTAAGAAATGAAAGTTTTTAAAAATATTGTATCAAATAATTACCACGTATTCGGACAATGGAATGTATTATAAAACTTAAAATTTTGTAACTAATGAATCTTTGAATATTTAATAATCTCAAAATAATTTCATACCCTTATCATATATTAGAGACTTCAGGCTCGAAAATAAGAAACTTTAGGTTTCTAATATATAAGTATGTCTACTAAACTAAATATGACCAATATTTGTTTAGAAAAGTAATGAGAACTTCAGGTTCTCAATATGGTTAATGTCAAAAGACATTAAATTATTTACCTTTTAAAAATGAGGAGCTTATGTTTCATATTCTCTACACATTCCCAAGTTTCCAATGCCAAATGATTGGTATGTGAAGAGTAGTTAAAATTAAATATCATTCAAAATATAATTTAATACTAAAATGAATCAAAAGGTCAAGAGACAAAGCTTTAATTCTAGAATCATCAATAAGAGAGTTAAAGGGACCTTTAACCATTGATAAAATATCTAAACAAACATTTCTTTTAATTAAAAAAAATGAAAAGCTAAGAAATTTAAAAGTTATTTTGAAACTAGTCTAAGAAAAATGGAGCTTCGGGTCCAAGTTATAAATAATTATCTTGAGAACTTTCAAATTCATACCCCTTAAATAATCAAAACTTCAAGTTTTGATTTATGGTATATTTTGTTGGAGCTTTAGGTCTATATATTTTTTATCCAATTGGAAAATAATATTTTGTGAACTTCTGGTCACAACAATGAATATGGTTCTTCATATCACAATTCAATAATAATTTGGGGACTATTGGTTTATACTCTTTCAATTTAACAATCAAAATTTCAAGTTTGATTGTGATATGCTTTCTTTTGGCACTTTAAGTCCAAATAATTTAGGAGATATATAAATGAGAAAAAAATTCAATTTTCATATTTGAATAATTACCGGGAGAACTTCAAGTCCTACTTGTAAATATTTAGAGCAACTCCACATTATAATCATGAAATATTTAGGGACTTTGAAGGCCCTACCTAATCAATATCCAAACTTTACATTTAATAAATGGTAAAATTATTTGGAGCTTTATGTCCAAACTATAAATAATCATTATGGAACATTTAATATCCTTAACCATATTATATAAATAATCAAAACTTCATGTTTAATTATAAAATTATTGGAGTTCGGGTCTAAATTATAAATAATTGTCATGAAACTTTTAGTATCCTTAACCCTATTATAGAAATAATCAAAACTTCAGGTTCGATTTTAAGGCACATTTCATTGTCATGTCTAAAAATTTAAACAATAATTGAGAACTTTTAGTCATAAGATAAAATGATTTGGGAACATCTGATGCCAAATAAAAAAAATTACATGGCATCTTCGGGTCCCAAATGAAAACATTTACATAAGATCTTCTGGTCCCAAATGAAAAAATTTACATGGAAACTTCAAGTTCCAAATTAAAATAATTATTTGAAAACTTCATATCCCAAAATATAGATACCCATTGGAAACATTAAGTCCCTAAAATAGCAGTTGGGAGTTTGAGACCGCAAACTTGAAATAGTATTGAGAACTTCAGTTCCAAATTTGAATGATAATTAGGAACTTCGGATCCTAATAAAAATAAGAAACATCTGGTTCCATAATTTATATAGCAATTTGAAAACTTCACGTCCCAAATTAAAATTTTCCATGATTTGAAAACTTCTGGCTCCAAATTAAAATTTCTATATGATAACTTCAAGTCTCAAATTATTATTAGAATCAAAATATGGGAACTTCAGGTCTCAAAATTTAATTAGTTAGGGAACTTCACGTCCCAAATTTAAAGGTAACACTGAAGCCTCAAGTTTCAATAATTATAGGAAATGTGAGGTCTCAATCATTGGTTTTTTCATATACAAAAAATTAGGTGTGACATAGTATGTGAATTTTTATGAATAATTAAAATAATGGGATCAATATAAAAATAATTATTAATTATTAAAAGTACAAGTACTTGTAATTAACTTTTGAGTTGTGAAACTTGTTGTCCAAATAGAACCAAACCTCGCTCCTTCATATCCATAATGGATTGTCACCAAATCAACTAGATTCGTTAATTTTAAAGTGGAAAAACATGGCATGGATTTGTATAAAGAGAAGCAACTTGATTTTTTAAGATTGATTATGGGTCCTCATAAGAAGCCTGTTGGTTTACTTAATAATTGCAATATGGAGAGAGTAAGACCACAAGAAGGGTCGTCTCTGATATTTTCAGGCCCTAGGCGAACAACCAAATAAAGACCCTTGACATATTAAAAAAATCCAAATAAAATAAAATGTGTTGGTTCTCACATATATTGATACAAAACTATCAATTAAATCATCAATTTTTTAATAAATATTTTTCAATTGAAAACATATTTAATGCAAAACGGGTGATTAAATTTTTTCAAATACTTTTTTTAACAAATTTAATTTTGATGTTAAACATGTTCTCTATTTCTTTCAATTATTAGAATACTTATTTAGTGACTGTAGGGATATTTTCTGTGTTTTTTCTTCAATTTATTTATGTTTTTTTGTGACTGAAGATATATTTTCAAATAGACATATTAAGGACACAACAATATATAAACAGTAAAATTATTCACACGACATAACAAAATTATATATTAAAGTGCTAATAAAGAATAATAAAACATGATTTATAAATTGCAACCGACTTGAGAGGAGCCCCAAAGTGTAATTTCTAAATGCCCAGAAAATGTTTTTAGAGTTGAAATTGAAACCTTTCAAATGAGTTATTTTTATGGGTATATTTACAAAAAAGAGTACTTCCTGTCGAAATTGGGATGGGGTGGGGGTGGGATGGGGGGGGGATTGATGAAGACGAAGAGAATGGAAGAGAGAAAGTGGCACCGAAAGAGGGACGTAAATGGATTTGGCATTTTTTTTTCTTTTTTTCTGTTCTTTTTTTAATTTTGCTTGTTTGTTGGAGTATGAGAGAAGAGAGTGGGGAAGACGCTAAGAAGAAAAGAGAGAAAAAAGACGTTAAGAAGAAAGGCGGAAAAAAGTGGGTTTAGGGTCTTGGGGAAAAAAAAGTGGGTTTGTTGGACTTTAGTGATCTTTTTTAATTTATTTTGGTGCGTTTTATTTTGTAATTTGTTATAAATGGATCAAGTTTATTTATCTCGGGCCCTTTTTAGACAGTGATTTTTTTTATAACTAATTCTTTTATACCTAATTTAAAAAAAATCAAAATCTTTATAAATCGAGGGCCTTCGGCGGCCTTATAAGCAGAGTCGTCATTGACCACAAGAATATTTGCGTCATAGTGTCAAAATGAGAGATCAAGTATTTCATGCCCCTTGTGTTTTCATTAAACAACATATTTGGGAGTGCTCATACTGATAATATATAAAAGGGACACATAGAGAATATGAAGGGAGAAAGTTTCTTTATTTCATAGATATGTCAATACAAAAGGGATATGACTTCCATTTATAGTACAAAATAAAATATCTTAATAGATCTTTTAATAATTATGAAATAAGAGTGGACATTGACTAAATACATAGTTTATAACAATGAACGAATTTTCATAAAAATGGGGCTACACTGAAATAAATTATTTCATTGATTAAATGGATCAGATGAAATCTTGATTAAAGAAAATCATGCTAATTCTATTGAGAAGTTGATCCTTACATCATGCTGAAATGAATTCGCCTTTTGAGATTTATATTTATAAAACAACGCCATATATTTATCCCGAATGAATTTGGACAGATTTGCTGCTTGTGAAAGTGATATATTATGAGCCCATCTTTCTCAAATTTTCTTGTTTTCGCCTCCATGGGAGTGCCTGCTTAAAGCTTTCATAAATGTTTCCCTGTACCAATACACAAATATAACAATCAGATGGATTTTCTTTATTGTTGTTGAGCACCAAAAGATGGTGCCTTCAAATCATATTATATTTTTTCTCACAAAGGTAAGCAAACTGAAAGTGGACACGGAAATTTTAATAAAACGTTTTCAATATTCGATAATAATAATAGTTTGGTTAAATTGCATTTAATCTCCCAAATTATAGCGATTTTACAAATCACCCCCTAATTTAAAAAACTCGACCAGCTACCCCTAAAAGTATTAAATCGTAACTACTAACATATTTTTGTAAAAAAAAAAGTTGTTAAGGTTTAACTTTATTGTAATTTATATTTAAAAAGGGGGCATTAAGTGTTATACAATTGAGTTTTATCCTCATTTCTCCTTAAAAATTTATATATTATTATGATTTAGTATTTGTATAAAGTTGTGGGGTCAATTGACCATGTAGATCCAACCAGGGCAAACGGTGACTTCAGTAAGGTGTTGAAGCATGGGACGTGGAAGAAAGGATGAATGACATATATCAAATTATTCGCCGTTTAGCTCTATTTGTTATTCAGAGTATAAGTTTAACATTAAAACTTTCCATAAGAGTTGTGCTCATATGGTACATGGATATATTATCTAATAATACAAATTTGGAACTTAAAAATGATATCATGTTGTCACAAGATATGTTCGTGAAACAATATTATGTAGTAACAAGGTTGCAAATATAAGCATGGATAACCCATTTCTCAGTCATCTACAGAAAATAAGGATATATGCAGGAGATGGGGTTTGAATGAGAAGATGTTTACTTAGCTATTTGACTGAGAAATGGGTTTGATTTACCAAGCATAATCTGTTGACCTCCTCCATTGCATGGCTGATTGAGATGGTAGAAAGGTTCTAAGAGATGGTTTGTCTAAAAGGTGATGTATGTTCTTCAGGAGATAATATGAAGATGGTTTTCTTGAGTTTTATGGGTATTTTGGTTGGATGTGAGACGGGTTTGGGACGATCGTCTAGATTGATTTGGTGGCTCTTCTGTCTTAAGTTTTGTCTATGGAGATAGGATTTACAGAGCTCTCTCTCTTCTCAATGTGGATGATGTTGGATGAAAAGAGATGGATATGCTTTGTTTTTGTTGTTGTCTGAGATGAGCTGTAGCTGATTGGCTAAAATTGTGGTGGCTACACGTGTTTTAGTTTCACACTTGTTCGAGAATGTCCTATAGAGATGGGTTTGCAGAATCTGGGTTGGGCTTTTTTAGGTTGTTCTGTGGTGTGCGGGCCTGCGTGTCCATTTCTGGCAACATGTTGCCATGTCTGTTTTGTTTTGCTAGGTCTTGGGACCTTTGTTTGGGCTCAATGTATGTTCTTTGGGCTTTTGCCTTTTCTAATTAAATTTACATTTCATCAAAAAAAAACATATGACATCATTAATTATAAAAGGAATATAACTAGATCTGACAAAATGAGTCACGATACGATAACACGATACAAACAGACACGAAGTTATAAGTTAATAGGTGAACCCTTAATGGGTTCGGGCCGTATCAGTGCCAACCCGATAAGACACGATAGTTAATCGGTCTGGTTAGGGTTGACCCCCTTCACCCGTCAATCCCAGATAAAACACGTTATGACCCATTATTTTAAGTAAATAAGATATACTTTTGGAACTTATAAATAATTTATGTAGCATAACGTTAATTTCATCATAATAAATTTTACTAAATGAGAGATTTAGTAATGTCAATGAATTAATGGGTCTATTTGGGTTTAAAAATAAGATAATATGTCAACTTGTATACAATTCAAAATAACTCATTATCTTAATGGGTATTAACGAGTGAACACGATACGACACGATAACATAATGGGTCGGATTTAGATATGATTTTTTCACACGATAAAAAAGTCACTCGTTTATACTTGAACCCAATAAGACCCGACCACGATAAAAAACGACACGACCACGACTCGACACGACCCATTGAATATAACTACAGGAAAATGACACAAAAGAAGAAATGTGGAATATGAAGTGATTAAAAATATATATAAAATTAGATTTAAAAAAAAAAAAATAGAGCCTTCCTTCATCTTCATTTAGCAGTTGAACAAAAATTTACTTTAATGTACATATGTTTTAATTTCAATTTGTAAAAATGGGTAGATAGTTATTACCCTAATTTCATTTTGAGAAAAAGGGTAGACATTTATTACCCTATTAGTCCCTATAACTTAAAGAGTACATATATTAGAATTTCAGGCCTGTTTAGTTTGCAACTATAATTTTATTTTATGTGTTTAAAAACAATTCTGATAAAAATCTTCGTTTGACAACCTGTTTTTAAACAGAGAATTATAATATTTCTGTGTTATAATCAAGTTTTTCAGAAAACAGGCTTTGAGTGTTTTATAACTTCTGTTTTTTATTTTCTACTTATAATTATTCATTCTTAATATTTTAAAGCAGTTATACCTTAATATATAATATACATACACAATACATTAATATTTGTGTAATTCTTATAAATAAAAAATATATTTGTACATGTACACAAAATTACGTATGAAATAATATAAAATTAAATAATACTATCAATAGATACATGATACTTATATATAGTTTTATACATGTATTATTAATATATGAAATAATATAAAATATACATATAGTACATATGTATTAAAAAATATTATCAATTTATGTATGTATATAATTTTATAGTGAATTATAAATGCAAGATCATTATGCGTGTATATATATATATATATATATATATATATATATATATATATATATATATATATATATAACATACCTTATTAAATATACCTAAAAATACATGATATTAAATGTACATGTCTATAATTTATGGCGTATGTATGAATGTATGTATATGTATACATTCATGTATCATGTATGTATGAAAGTTTTATATATGTTTATATATACATACACACACACACACACACACACATGTATGATATAAATATAAATGTTTGCCAATTTTATCAAATTTTCAAAAAACAGTATTTAAAAACAAGTTTACTAAACGCACACCAATAATTATAAACATAAAAAACTGAATTTTAAAACTCTATTTAAAAACAACGTTTAAATCGAGTTTTCTAAATAGAGAACCAAACGACCCTCACTTTGAAAAAAGGGATAGAGAGTTATTACCCTCTTAGTTCTTGAGTGTTCGGTTGCCATCTAACACGTTTTAAGGGTTTAGGTTGCACATCAAACCTCCTAAAATATTTTGGGATGCATTCTCTTGTATAATAATTTGAAATTATTTTATTACATAGTAACACATATTTATCAAATATAGTAATGCATATTACATATTAATTAGGAGTGGACACGGTCCGAGCCAGTCCAAGTTTTGCCAATTTTTTGGACAAAACCGAATATTCGGTCCTCAATTTTTTTGGATCGAGGCCCGATCAATTAATTCGGTTAACCTACTAATTCGATTTTTAATTTTTTCGGTTGGGTCCTGATAAAATATGGTCGTGACCCATTTTATATATATTTATTTTTAATGAATGTTTTTATCTATTGTTATATGCAAAAATTAAAAAAACATTATAAATATATATAGATCCATAAAAATTTCTTCTAAACATTATCTAACCAATCCGATTAATGGGAAATAATTAAACTGAACTGTAAATGTCTTCCACACATGAGCACTCTCATACCTATAATTAAAGGAAGAATTTTTGGTTTTCGGTCCAAATAAAAATATTACTCTTATATATATATATATATATATATATATATATATATATATATATATATATATATGGGAATCGATTCGGTACGATCCGAACCGATCTTTTTATTATAGTGGACTGTGGACCGTAAACTGGACCGATTTAGTGTGTTTTTTATTTTGAGTAAAAGACCTCTATGGCCTTTGAACTATACAACTTTGATCAATTTAGTCCCTAAACTAATTATTTGGCCAATTTACCCCTAAACTATAAAAATTTGGCCAATTTAGTCCACAAACTGATAATTGGCCAATTTAGTCCCTAAACTATACAAGTTTGGCCAATTTAATCCTTAAAATTTGTCCAATTTAATTTAAATAGGATAAAAAATGTTTTTTAAATAGGCCAATTATTTTTTTTTAAATAGGAAAAAAAAACAGTTTCTAAATAGGATAAAAAACTGTTTCTTTGCTCTAAATTTAATAAAAAAACAGTTTTTTTAAACAGTTAAAAATGTTTAAACAATTAAAAACATTTTTCAAACAATTTTTAAATAGGATAAAGAACAGTTCTTTTTTAATAGGAAAAAAACAGTCTTTTTCCTATTTAAAAAAAAAACAGTTTCTAAATTTGAAAAAAAACTATTTTTTTTCCTATTAAAAAAAACAATTTTCTTTTTCAAATTTAAAAACTATTTTTTCCTGTTTTTTAAATAGGAAAAATGACTGTTAAAAAAAAGTTTTTTTAAAACAACCAATATAGCCCATAAACTAATAATTTAGTCTATAGACTAATTATTTAGCCAATTTAGTCCCTAAAATAGCTTAAAAGTGCTTTTTTAATTTCAAAGTTAAAAAAACTGTTTTTAAAATGGAATAAAACTGTTTTTAAATAGGATAAAAAACTGCTTTTTTTAAATAGGAAAAATAGTTTTTTTAAACAGTTAAAAACATTTTTCAAACAATTTTTAAATAGGATAAAAAACAGTTTCTTAAATAGGATAAACAGAGTTTTTTTTTCCTTTTAAAAAACAGTTTTTAAATTTGAAAAAGAAACTTTTTTTTTAAATAGGAAAAAAAACAGTTCTTTTTTTCAAATTTAAAAACTGTTTTTTATAAATAGGAAAAAAGCTGTTTTTTTAGCTGTTTAAAAAAACTTCTTTTAATTTAATTTAGAGTAAACAGTTTTTTATCCTATTTATAATAAACAGATTTTTTTTTTCAAATTGAAAAACTGTTTTTTTAAATAGGAAACAAACTGTTTTTTTTTTAATTTGGAGTAAACAATTTTTAAAAAAGCTGTTTTTTTATTTAATTTGGAGTAAACAATTTTTTATCCTATTTAAAATAAACAATTTTTTTTTTCAAATTTAAAAACTGTTTTTTTTAAATTGGCAAAAAGTTGTTTTTTATCCTATTTAGAAAACTGTTTTTTTCCTATTTAAAAAAAAATACTTTTTGTCCTATTTAAAAAACAGTTTATTTTTTAAAATTTAATAAAAAACAGTTTTTATCTTATTTAAATTAAAGGGGATCTTCCTATTAAATCTTGTTTAAAGGGGATATTTCCTATTAGGTCCTATCACAACATTTTTTCCTTAATAGGTCCCATTTGTGCATACAGTGAATATTCACTGTATGTTTACAAATGGGACCTATTGGAACAAAAATCTTATTTCATGAGACCTGATGAAGCAAAAAAAAAATGTTAGGACCTATTGAACTACATACTTAGTAAACGAGACTAATTGGTAAAAACCCCTAAATTAAATTGGGCAAATTTTAAGGATCAAATTGGTCAAACTTGTATAGTTTAGGGACTAAATTGGTCAATTATTAGTTTAGGGACTAAATTGATCAAATTTGTATAATTTAAGAACTAAACTGACCAAATTATTAATTCATGCACTAAATTGACCAAAGTTGTATAGTTCAAGGTCCATAGAGGTCTTTTTACTCTTTGATTTTTTACACTAATCACTAGATTAGACACTAAAAAATCCTTTCTATCATAAATGTTGCTTAAGAAATAAAACACATTATAGTCTAAAACAGAGAATAACAAAATTTTAGAGACTTACTAACAAGTTAGAATCTGTAGTCGGAAAAGTCAAGAACCTACTTTTCTTCCGCTTAACTCTTTTCTCAGATCCAACTACCACAACCGGTGTAGAAGATAAAAAGTCATAACTACCCCCTCTACTACTCACTTCCCTAAAACTATCCCACCTCCCTGAAGTAAACCCAAATCTCTCCCTACTATCTCTTCTCCCCTTATCTCTCCCATCCTCCGGGCTCCTAAACGACATCCTTTGCGACAAACACCGACCACTATAAGGCCCGTTGAGCACCGTCGTCGGCGAGGGCATGTTGGTAACCAAAAGTCTTGGTGGGAGATCTAAACACCTATGTGTTTTTGTTTTGACGTTGGTGGTGTTGTTATTTGCATGTCTTGGTTTTCCGGGTGCTTCTTCCCAATGAAATGGAACAGAAGCTGTTTTGTGTAGTGGTGGTGTTAAAATTCCTGGTGGGTCGGGTGGCTTTGGTGGTTTTGTTGGAAGGGAAAAGAGAGAGAGTTTTGGGGTCGATGTTGAGTCATTGAATATTTCAAATTCCATCACCAGTCTGTCTCTTCTTTTTTTCTCAATATCTATCAAGGGTGTGGTGTGTTTTTATAGAGAGAATGAGGTTAATAACAAACGGTTGTGGCGCTGTCTTCACGAGAGAAGGGACGGCTGTTTTCTCACCCGCTCTTACATGTGCTAGCGGGTCAATGACAAAAATGACCTTTCTGAATATCATGCAAAAGTTATTGTTTGGGTTGTTTGAGTTTGCTTCATTTTAAAGTTTTATTCATCTGACCTCATCATTTGAATAATTGCTCCATGATTGGTACAAATACCATGCTGGGACTATTTGTTGATCAGTCTCGGCCGTTTGGATAGTTTAAAAGGCAATTTGCCGTTTCATCCTCACTATTTATCATTTCCGTCATTTGATCCTCTTTTCTAAAGGATCTGTTAAAACACCTTAATATGTACAAAAATAAAATTATTTTAAAAAAGTTTTTAATACATAGAAAGTGGAAAATATTAAAAAACAACATTTTACCTTATTTTAAACTTTTTTTAAACGAATATTTATTTAAATAAACATGAAGTTTTTATTTTATAAATAGAGCTAAAGCAGTTTTCAAATAACTTGCATCTTATCTAATAAAAAACATGTAAAATTAGACGATATTTTTTTATAATTAAATAATTTAACGTATAATTTTTATATTAAAAACAGTTTAAAATTGAGGTGTAGTTATTTTTGTTGATTATGTATTCATTTTGATAATGTATTTTTTTTAATATCTTTCGCTTTATATATATTAAAAACACTTTTTAAATATAAATTTTTTATTTATACTTAATAATGTAAATTAATGTTAATTTGTGTGTGTGTGTGTGCATGTGTGTGAGTGTGTGTCAAAAATATTTTTTTTACTTTGGTCTCATTTTTATGGGTATCGAAACAAAATTAATATTTTTGTAATTATACAGAGTGCATTTTGGGATTTGAACACCAATTTGGTGATATCATGAATGGTTTGACTATTGACTTAACAGTTCAATTAGAAATGGGAGCTAAAGGCTAAAAAAGTCAAATAATGATTGTTGATACCAAATTTAGTCTGCTGACATGGATCAATAAAGTGAAGACATGTGGCAGTCTACAGGGCAACAACAAACACTTCCGAGGAACTCACATACTCCGAGGAACCATACTACAACGAGGAGCACTGATTCCCCGAGGAACTCATACGCTCCGAGGAACAAGAACTCTCCGAGAAACTCTTGAGTACCGAGAAGCTTAGGCGATCCGAGCAACTCAGGCGGTCCGAGCTGCACCTCGAACAAAGCATTAATAGCGGGATAACCAACAGTTTGACTGTTCATTAAATGCTTATCATTCAGACGCATACGCTTAAGGAGCATTAAATGTATCACCCTTTCATATGTACATCATTTAATGTATTACCCTTTCACATTACAGCCCCAGGGCTATAAATACATTGTACAATCCTCATTGTAAAGGGACCGGAATTTCTTGAGATAATTTGTAATCGAGAATTCCCAAACAATCAGCAAAAACATAACAGTGGACGTAGGCCATTCTTATAAGGCTGAACCACTTTAAAAATTCTTTGTCTCATTTATTTATCTGTGATTGAATAATTAGATATGATCTAATTTTTTACATCAACAGATTGGCGCCGTCTGTGGGAACGATTGGTAATATCGTTTTTCATAAAAAACAATCCATCACAAATGGCTGACATTCCAGAATCTAGCAATCGAAACGTTGGAAGCCCTCCAAATCCATCTGCTCCGCCAAATATTCCAGATCTGGCTGGAATAATTACAAATTTAGCTCAGGGCCAAACCGTTATGCAAGAAACTATGCGTCAACTCATACAAACCCTCCATGGCGATGCACCAACCCATTCAAGACCACATAGTATTCAAAGAAATACCCCTGCATCTTCTTCGCATACTAGGCGTACCAATTCATATCGCAATGAGGAGCCTGAAGATTTTTCTTATCAACCTGAACGAACTTCGTCAGTGCGAGCCACAGATACTGAACAACGTATCACTCTCTCCCCAGAAAGGACCAGTGCGCTAGAAAGATTAAGCAGAGTATCTCCTTTCGATCGATTAGGTCCTAGGAGGAGCAAAAGTCCTTCTAGAGCCCCATCGAGGAGTTTTCGACGACCATCAGATTTAAGGGAAGGATCTGCCCAGTCGCGACCAGCTGCTCGTCAAGATAAATCCCAGGAAGCCACCTCAACGCGATCAGCTGCTCGAATCAATATGCCCGAGGAAGGAAATAATGCATGGAAAGGCTCTATTAAAAGGCTGGAGGATAGATTGGGGGAAATGGTTAAAGCTAAGAACCCTCTACAACGAACCTTTGTTCAAGGAACACCTTTTGTCCAGGCTATTGTAGATTTTCCAACACCATAAAAATTCAAAGCACCTGTTGTGACCCCTAAATATGATGGAAAGACTGACCCCGTCCTTCATATAGAACAATACCAAGCTGCAGCCGAAAACTATGCTGTTCCAGATGAGATGAGATGCAGGGCATTCTCGAAAACTCTTACCGGATCTCCTCAAATATGGTATAATAATCTTCCTCGGGGTAAGATCTCAACTTTTCTTCAATTGGTCGAGCTATTCATTGGGAATTTCTGTTTTGGGGCAAAGCCAGTTAAACGAGTAGCGCATTCGTTAAGTGTTAGACAAAAGGCTGGTGAGAGTACCAGAGATTATATAACTCGTTTTAATAACGAGAAACTTGAAGTCATTGATTACGAGGAGAAGACAGCGATTACCGCCTTGATGAGTGGACTACTGCCTAACAAGTTGTACTATACTTTGGCCAAAGATCCACCTAGAACCATGTCGAATTTGATGGGAAAAGCGTCCAATATTATGAATGCCGAGGAAGCTATGGCTGCGAAGAAGAACATGGATGCCAAAAAAACCAAGGTCGAAGGTGATAAATCTAAGAAGAAAGAGCATAAGAACAATGGTAATGACAAACATTCAAGAACAAGGTCGGTATGGGATGCAATGAAGAAATTTGATAATTATACTCCTTTGAAGAAGGATATCAACCATGTTCTAGAAGAAATCAAGAGCAACGAGGAATTAAACTGGCCAGAGAAAATAAAGGCAGACCCTGACAAGAGGAATAAGGCAAAGTATTGCGAGTTTCATAAAGATCATGGCCATATGGCCAAAAATTGCATAGCTCTTCAGAATGAGATTGAAACACTCATCAGACGAGGAAAGATGGCAAAGTACGTTGATCGTGGAAGCGAAAGAAGAAACAACGACCGAATAAGAGAGAGGTCTAGATCTCCTCGTCGAGCAGAGGAGAACAAGAAAATAAACCATGAAGTTGATCCCGAAGATGACCCCGATCTTCCCAAGAGACCAAGGCAGCCAGAAGGAGAGGTATTTTCAATGCGCTTTGGGTCATTTGACTGTAATGTTATAACAGGTGGAGATGCAGGAGGAGGAGACCTTACTGCCGAGAGAAAAGCTTACCTCCGTGAGGCTCAAGCTTGCTCGTACATTCAACGAATAAATCTAGCTGAGGAGGATCGCCCGAGAAAGGTGAACAAAGAGAAGTTAGTCATTGGGTTCTCAAAAAATGACCTTGCAGGTGTTATATGTCCTCATGATGATCCATTGGTGATCAAGATGAGAATGAATGAGGTAATTATTTCAAGAGTATTGGTCGACAATGGTAGCTCGGCAGACATCATGTTCTACTCGTGCTTCGATAGTTTGAATCTAAAACTATCTCAACTGGAGCCTTATCATAGACCCCTCCTCGGTTTTGCTGGTGAGAAAGTATTTCCACTTGGGACGATCAAGTTGGATATATTCATTGGCACGTGGCCTGCTTGTCGAACGAAAAGAATACATTTCTTCGTGATGGATAAGAATGTTCAATCATCATACAATATCATCATGGGAAGAGTAGGATTGAAGAAGTTCGAGGCTGTACCATCTACAGTACATCAATGCCTAAAATTTCTAACAAATTTTGGAGTAGGAGTTGTGAAGGGTGACCAGAAAGTAGCTCGGGAATGCTATTATTCATCCGCCGAGCAAGAAGAACTGGAGGAATCAAGAAAAAAGACTACTACTTATCAAGTGGAAGAAGGGGCAGAAATTGAAACATTAGATCCTAGAGATGAGTCATAACTCGTGAAGGGTCAAGTGGTGGAAGCTACTAAAACATCATTCTGGACGACGAGCACTCTGAAAGGACTACTCAAGTAGGTTCGTCGTTGGAAGCCTCACTAAAACAGGAATTGATAACTTTCCTTAGAAGCAGAAAGAAAACTTTTGCGTGGAGTCATGAGGATATGCCCGGAATAGATCCAAATTTCTTATGTCACGAACTCAATGTGAATAAGAAAATCAAGCCAGTGAAGCAGAGAAGAAGAGTGTTCATCCCCGAGAAGAATCAAGCTATAAAGGAGGAAGTCGAGAAGCTCCAGAAAGCTTGCTTCATTGAAGATGTTAAATATCCAGACTGGTTAGCCAATGTGGTGATGATAAAGAAGAAAAACAACAAGTGGAGGATGTGTGTAGACTTCACCGACCTCAACAAAGCATGCCCAAAGGATCACTTTCCACTGCCCCGAATTGATCAACTAGTCGATGCTACCTCGGGACACGAGCTGCTGAGCTTCATGGATGCTTATTATGGCTACAATCAGATTAAAATAAAACCTGAAGACAGGGAGAGTACTTCTTTCATTACCCCTAGGGGAACTTATTGTTATAATGTTATGCCTTTTGGTTTGAAAAATGCAGGTGCGACATATTAGAGGCTGATGAACAAAGTCTTTGCTGAACAAATCAGTTGCAATATGGAAGTCTATGTTGACGATATGCTTACAAAGAGCAAGAAAGCTGCCGATCATCTAGTTGACTTAAGTTAGACTTTTGATCAACTAGATAAATATCAAATGAAGCTGAACCCGACGAAGTGCATATTTGGAGTACGAGAAGGCATATTTCTCGGGTACATTGTCAATCAACAAGGCATTGAGGCGAATCCTGAAAAGATCAAAGCTTTATTAGGGCTGCGATCTCCAACGACGAAGAAAGAGGTGCAAAGTCTTACAGGACGAGTAGCAGCACTCAACAGATTTGTATCGCGAGTAACTGATCGACGTCTCCTATTTTTCAAGACACTCCGAAAGACTTTCGAGTAGAATGATGAATGTGAGAAGGCTTTTCAAGACTTGAAGAAATACTTGGGAGCACCTCCATTGTTATCCAGGCCAGTAATGGGAGAAAAATTGTACTTGTATCTAGCAGTATCGGAGAATGCAGTCAGCTCGACGTTGATAAGAGTGGAGAATGGAGTACAAAAACCAATCTATTACACAAGTAAGGCCTTTCGAGGAGCAAAGATCAGATATACAAGGCTGGAAAAGTTAGCACTGACACTGATTGAGGCGAGTAGGAGAATGAGGCCATACTTCCAAGCTCATACTATAGTCGTATATACTGATATGCCGTTGAGACAAGCCCTTCATAAACCAGAAAAATCAGGGAGATTGATGTACTGGTCAATAGAGCTTGGTGAATACGATATAGTCTATGAACCTAGATCATCGCTTAAAGGGCAAGCTGTAGCGGATTTCATAGCAGAGTTCACCTATCCTGATACCCCAGAGGAGCAAAAGTTGCTCGCTGATCAACCTGTGGATGTTACAGGATCAACAAACACAAGCTCAGACCAACTCCGGTTGGTAAAAGGGCAAGTGGATGTTACAGGATCATCAAATTCGAGCTCAGACCAACTCCGGTTGGTAAAAGGGCAAGAAAAGATGATCGACAAAGAGCGAGAAATATCAGGGGAAGATGAAAGGAAGCAACAAATATTTCATCGAGGAACTCTGTCAGATCAGAAGTTTGAAGACGAGTTACCTATATGGAGGCTATATGTAGATAGCTCATCTTGCACAACAGGTAGTGGGGCAGGAATAGTTTTGAGCACTCCGGACGAGGTTGACATGGAATACGCCCTACGTTTCCAATTCAAAGCTTCCAATAATGAGGCTGAGTATGAGGCTATGATTGCAGGTCTTAATTTGGCAAAAATTATGGAGGCGCAACAGATTATTGTCTTTAGTGATTCTCAATTAATCGTAAATAAAATGTTGGGAATATATGCAGCCGGAGGAGAATTAATGATCAAATACCATGCAAAGGTGATGGAGTTGGTATCCGAATTTTCTGCTATTCAGCTGATCAGAATACCAAGAATGGAGAATGCAAGAGAAGATGCCCTAGCTCGATTAGCATCAGCTACTCGTACCGAGCTACGAAGAACAATCCCAATTGAGGTTTTAGCTGGTCGGAGTATAGATGAAGATTTGGCGATGAACTTTATCACCCTTGATTTATGACCATCTTGGATGGATCCCATCAGGGCATATATTGAAGAGGGAGAATTACCAATTGACAAGCTCGCAGCCAAGAAATTAAAGTTTAAAGCTGCTCGGTATGTATTAACTAACGGTATTTTATATAGACGAGGAATTATGGCAGGTTTGCAAAGATGCATACATCCCTCCGAGGTGAAAGACTTGATTGAAGAGATTCATGAAGGGTCCTGTGGAGCCCATGTAGCAGGTCAGACGCTTTTGCAAAGGATGATGACGCAGGGATATTACTTGCCGACGATGAGGGCTGATTGTGTAGCCTATGCCAAGAAATGTGACAAGTGCCAGCGCTTTTCCTCCATCCTAAGAACTCCACAAGCATTGTTGACACCCATCACTTCCCCTTGGCCATTTTCCATGTGGGGAATAGATTTGGTTGGACCACTGCCAACGACTAGAGGAAGGTTCAAATACCTCATCGTCGTAGTGGATTATTTTACTAAATGGGTGGAAGTTGAGCCTCTCATTGATATGACATACGATAAGGTATACCAATTTATTTGGAAAAACATCATTTGTCGATATGGTCTTCCTCATGCTTTCATCACAGACCATGGAACACAATTTGATAACGAGGAGTTCGCTGCCTATTGTCATCAATCAAATGTGTTGAAGATCCACTCAGCACTAGGCCATCCTCAAAGCAATGGACAAACTGAAGTGACAAATAGAACACTGCTGAATGGTTTGAAGAAAAGACTGGACGATGCGAAAGAAAATTGGATCAACCAGTTACAGTCAGTACTGTGGGCTTACCGAACTACTCCCCGAGTAGCAACTGGAGAATCTCCATATATGCTAGCGTTTGGAAGTGAAGCTGTTATACCTGCCGAGTTGGGCCTCCCAACACACAAGGTACTGAATTTTAATTCCCCTGTCAGCGACTTAATGAGAAGATTGGATTTAGACATGCTCGAGGAAGTTAGAGAAGAAGTAGCCATCAGAAATACTGCATACCAACAACGAACAGCTCTATTCTACAATAAGAGGGTGAATAAGTGCGACCTGAAAGAAGGAGACTATGTGCTGAAGAAAGTAATTCAAAAGCACAACAAACTGGAGGCAAACTGGCATGGGCCATACCGAGTTACAAAAGTTGTTCGACCAGGAACTTACCGAATAGCAACTTTATAAGGGGAGGAGTTCAAGAATGCATGGAACGCAGAGCACCTGCGCAAGTATTATCAGTGATGTGTATTTTCTCCTTTTATTGAAATTTTTTTGGGGAATACTAGTGCTACACACTACTCGGCGAAACTCGGCAAAACTCGGGCTACTCAAAATTTTTCTTGAAAACGCCAGCTAAGTTTGGTCGAGAAACAAATGTATTCCTCCGGGAAGTAAAACTTATATTCCTCCGGGAAGTAAAACTTGTATTCCTCCAGGAAGTAAAGCTACCTATATTCCTCCGGGAAGTAAAGCTACCTGTATTCCTCCGGGAAGTAAAGCTACCTATATTCCTCCGGGAAGTAAAGCTACCTGTATTCCTCCGGGAAGTAAAGCTACTTGTATTCCTCCGGGAAGTAAAACTTGTATTCCTACGGGAAATAAAACTATATGTTTCTCGGGAAATAAAAATATTCCTAAAAATGCCAACTTATGCTGGTTAGGAAGTAAATATATTCTTGAAAACGCCAACTAAAAGCTCCTCGTAGAGAAGGAAACCCACTAACTGTAGTTGGTCGAGAAGGAAATTTACCGACCTTGGTTGGTCGAAAACATTTTATGAATACGAGAAAATGATCAAGCAAAATTATTGATACTCGTGACTTTTTAAAATTATTAGTAAGTTGGTCGAGAAACAACTTAGTGAGTTGGTTGAGAAACAACTTAGTAAGTTGGTCGAGGAATAACTTAGTAATTTTTTAATGACTACCACAAATTCAAGCTAGTCGACAATAAGTTGATCGAAAAACAACACAAAACAACAGAATATTGTTATCTTTTTAATAGACAGACATGCACAAATGTAAAGTATTTTACAAGACAAAAGCAATTAAGATTGCGAACAAAAATAAAAGTCTTTCATTAAATCCAAAAACAGATTACATTGATAATGAAATGTATACAAATTTATTACATCGATATTCCTATTCTATTGGTTTTTTCCCCTCTGCTTTTGAAATAGGTTCCTCGCCAGCAGGCGGATCATTTAAAGCAAGAGGAGAGTTTATGAAGTTCAAATCTTTTAACATCCTGATATTCATCACGGATGGTCGATCTAGAAGGTGCTCGGGACGAGATATCTCAACACTTGAATGGAGATTGAAGTCGCCGAGATACTTTGAAATTAAGCATCGAGGAATGGCCGGGGCAGGGATCCATCTCATATCAAGTTTGAATGGTGGCATGGGCAGGTCGAGCAGTCCATGATCATGGTAATCCCACAGGTAATGACCCTGTTCGAGTTGCAGCACACCTAAGGCATTCAACCAGCCTTGCTTGTAGCCCTCATTATTGACATTCTGGATACGATCGTCCAAGTGGTAAAGAGCCTCGTTGTACCTAGCCATCCAAAACTTCTTGGGCTGTTTGTGGAATTGATATGTCAGCCTTTCCAGCTGCTCGTGGAGACTTTTGATGAAGAGTTCCTTATTCTCCAAGACTGATTGCTGCACAGAAAGCTGCTCTTCCAGGTCCCTCATCTTCTTTGACATTTCAGCCAACGCCTGGTTCTTTGCCATTAACTGGAAGACTTGGTTCTCTAAGGAAGATTGAGTCCTTTATTCGTCGACAGGAATTCGAGTTGCTCTTGCTCGTCCCCGAGGAGCTCTTACTCGTCCACGAGAAGATGTAGAAGGACCAACTCTCTTCAAGGTCTCCAATTCGTCCCTCAATTTGGCGTTCTCGACCTCCAAGAACGAGAATCCCTCATCATTCACTGGGATTAAGGCGTTTAAAGTGGAAGCTGCAGACTTCAACTGAGACAACTCTTTTTACAGGTTGTTATTTTCTTGCTCTAATAGTTTAGCTATTTGTCTGCACTCCTCGACCTCACCCCTTAGAGTTCTCTCCCTCACCTCGTAGCCAGCAAAACGCTTCTCGTACCCCTTGTCAGCATTGAGTTGCTGATACTTCTTCTCATACCCCTCATGCAAAAGGGCTGTGGATTCTTTATATTATTGCTGAAGGTCTTCAAGAGTGCCTCGGAGATCCTCGATCATATCATAATAAGCCACATTTTTGGCCACTGCACGATCAAGCAGGGTCTTCAAGTATTGGTAGGCCTCAACCGCCTATTCCGAAGCATCTTGGCCGAGGATGTCAACAATTTGTGCTGTACTCAGATCTGTGTGACCAGCCTTAAAATAATCATTGCATTGCCTCAACAGCCTGGTATCATGAGCAGATAGTAATTCCATCCTGGCCAGAAACTAGTAGAGAAAGAAGAAGCAGTAATCAATAAAAGTACCAACTAAGCATGAAGAAGAGACAACAGTATGTAAAAATAAAAGTTCAAGTTTTATTATATCAAGGTTCAGAGTTACATGTTCATGGTTACATTTGACAAAAGAAAAATACAAAGATAAACCCGAACAACTCTACACCTTTTCCTTGTCTCCCAAAACTTTCTCGGGAGGCTGGGACGAGGAAGTAGGTTGCTCGGAAGGAACAGATAGTAGCTGGGGAAGTGCTGGAGGTTTCTCGGAGGAAGTAGCGAACTGCTGAAGTTCCTCGGTAGCAGGCTGGATGGCTGGGGGATGATCTCCCATCACAATAAAAGACTCTTCGGAGGCAGCTTCGTCCTCTTCTTCTTCTTCTTCTTCTTCTTCTTCTTCTTCTTCTTCTTCTTCTTCTTCTTCTTCTTCTTCTTCTTCTTCAGGAGTTGGAGGGGGACCAAGGATGTGTCGCTGAAAAAGTTCAGAATTTTCATCCACTTTCATTTCCTACAGAGCAGCGACCCATCCATCCCTGAAGTACTTGAGGCTGCCATATTCTACTTGTGACATCATGGCAGCCAAGCCCTTGTTCCACCCCTTGTCCCAGCCAGTGCTGAAAGACTTCTTCACAACCACTTTTCTCTTTAACTTCTCCGAGGAAAGCTTATCGGACAGAAGGTTTTCAACAATCTTTAATATGTTTTCAACCTCCTCCTTCTGCCGATTTACCTCCCGAAGCTGACCCAATTCTTCCTCAGCAACCTTGAGCTTATTCTCAAGCTTTCCAACATTTTTTGAGTTTCTTGTCAAGCTCTTTATTTTTCCCTTCCAAGTCCTTTATTCTCTTCTCCAACTCCTGTGAGACTTCAACAACTCGATCCTTCTCCTGCTCGGTGGAGGCAAGCTTCTTCTCCCAAGTTGCCTTATCATCAGCATATTTTTGGCGAGACTCTTCCAAAGACTGCCTGACTCCCATCAAAGCTTCCTCTACACCAGACGAGGAGCTTGAAGCTTTAATAGCTTCATCCTTCTTCAAAATTGTATTGAAGCAGCTCACCAACTGTGAAAAGAAAATGAAAGAAAGTCAGAGATAGATATAATAAGGGAAAGATGAAAAGTTTAAAGTAAAAGGACTTACAGAAGCAATGTGGCGAGCTGCCAAAGAGGTAACCATATCCCGAGAAAGGTTTTCTTCGATACCTTAGATCTCGGGAATGATCCAAGTCTTCACCGAGCTCATGGCAGAGCTGAGGGGAACGAAAGTGGGAACTCCATTAGTCGGGGGCTGAGAGATGGTGTCAGCCAAATTGACCGAGGAGCTCTTCTTCACCTTCCTCGGAGGAGCAGGAATAGATTCAACCAAGGAGGAACTCTTGGTCGGTGATATTACAATCACCTCTCCTGGAGCAGCAGACTTTCTCGGAGCCACTGGAGGTTTCTCGACAATCTTCACAACAGAGGCAACCGAGGAAGGTCCATCAGTTTTCTTTGTCCCCTCCCCTGGGACGTCAATCTTACTCCTTTTTGCCTCTCCAGCACCAGAGGCAAATTTCTCAAAAAGGGTAGGAGGTCTTCTCTTCTTCATCCTTTCACTTAAAGGAATATGTGATTCAGGCGAAGAACTGGTAGAAGCTGGTACTGGCTCTGCGTCACTTATCACCGGACGAGCAGTGAAAGAAGTGGTGTAGCTCTTGTACTGCAGCAGATACGATGTGCTCGTCGGCAACACTCTGATGCAAACTCCAGATAAGTTTTAAGTGCCTTATATTCACGTCTGCTTCTTTTGGGCACTTTCTTTTGCTATCAACTGCAAATAAATAAACATTAAAATATCAGTGGCATATTTTATCAAATATAGAAGAAGCATAATTTCAAAATAAATAAAATAAAATAAAAATAACCTATTCCATTGCCATAGGGAGGGCATCTGGGACCCTGATACACTTTATCTCCTGATAAAGGAGCATGTTGCCAATTTTTTATAACAACTCCGTGCTCAAAATAGTCCCTATTGGCATCCGGGAGATTAACCACTAAAGCCCTATTTAAAAATCTAGTTTTTAAATAAAAGGTGTTATCACCCACTGCCCATCTATAACAAAACATGATTTCTGGAATTCCTATGCGAGTTCCATGAATTTGATTTAATCTATGAACCCCATTAACTATTTTCCATGTATTGGGGGTTATTCTTGCAGGAACAACGTCAAAATATTGACAAAATTCCAGACATAGAGGATTGGTCGGAAAAGAAAATCCACACTCAACAACAAAGAGACTGGGGAAGCAATGTCCCTCAGCCAAACGAAAATAGTCAGAAGGCTCAGAAAGCTCTTCCAGAACAACCCAGGAGGGAATAGAAAAATCAGAGCGAAACTTATCAAGAGATTCTACAGGATAAACCATGATGAAATAAGGAAATGAAGAAGAAGGAAGAAGATCTTACAGAAAAAGAGTGGATCTGTTGGCAACGAACGATGGAAAGGATAAACACATAAGAGAGTAAGATAATGGAAAACTCGAAAATACAAATTTGAAAAGGTAGAAGACGATGGGAGTGTCTGTGACGCTTAAATACCTTGCCTTGGGAAAAGGAAAAAGTAATGATTACAAAAAGAAACGATTACGCTACCGGCAGCTAGAAGGACAAAAAGTACGCGAGGCGGTTATAAAAATTCAAAAAAGCCTGATTCTACGAATTTGGATGGAGAAATAAATACGAGGGAAACACTCCTAAAAATCAGGAGGACCATTTAAAGCTACCATATTCTGAGAAAGAATGTTCCACACTCCTCAAATTTCGAACTATGAAACATTGGGGGCTTCTGTTGATACCAAATTTAGTCTGCTGACATGGATCAATAAAGTGAAGACACGTAGCAGTCTACAGGGTAACAACAAACACTTCCGAGGAACTCACATACTCCGAGGAACCATACTACAACGAGGAGCACTAATTCCCCTAGGAACTCATACGCTCCGAGGAACAAGAACTCTCCGAGGAACTCTTGAGTACCGATAAGCTTAGGCGGTCCGAGCAACTCAGGCGGTCCGAGCTGCACCTCGAACAAAGCATTAATAGCGGGATAACCAACAGTTTGACTGTTCATTAAATGCTTATCATTCAGACGCATACGCTTAAGGAGCATTAAATGTATCACCCTTCCATATGTACATCATTTAATGTATTACCCTTTCACATTACAGCCCCAGGGCTATAAATACATTGTACAATCCTCATTGTAAAGGGACCGTAATTTCTTGAGATAATTTGTAATCGAGAATTCCCAAACAATCAGCAAAAACATAACAGTGGACGTAGGACATTCTTATAAGGCTGAACCACTTTAAAAATTCTTTGTCTCATTTATTTATCTATGATTGAATAATTAGATATGATCTAATTTTTTACATCAACAATGATGATTCGACTTGATATCAGAAACAAAACGGGGTCAAACCCAAAATCATCCTTAATTATTTGTAATTGAATTTAACCCCACATTTTTCATTTCTTGGATCCCATCAATTATTTGTAATTGGATCCTATAAAAATGAATTATAGAGACACAGAAAATGTCACAAAAAGTTAACAAGTAAATTTTGCGAAACTCTTTTCGTCGCTAAAACTCATTTTGGGGGATAAACCCTCAAGAACTTAAATATTGGGCGGCAAAATCAATATCAAATAATCAATGAAGGCAAACCCCCGAATAATCATAATTTCAATATAAATGATAATTTTAAAATACTCCTACCGAAAACATTGTCGTGACCTTCATAACAAAGATGGTCTTTCATATCAACAATGACTATATTTCCATGTAGACGCTTATTTATGATGTTATCTATTTTATATACCATCACATATTTTCTCCAATTTATTATGCGTCTCTTCTTTTTCCTCCCTCACTTTTATTCTTCCTAGGAAATGAGTGATATCCCATTTTATATTGCTTTCAAGGTTACGTAAAGACAAATTTCCACTAGAGTCAATTTATTTGTACTTTGACTTTATTTCGTTTGTTGGACAAAACTGTTTGTGTCATAGGTTATGACTTAAGTTGTTGACCTTTTAAGTCCATGACGTAATTTTTTAATGATTTAGTAGCCAAGATAGAAGATCTACAATATCGTGCTGTGTTTTGTGATAATTTTGATCTTCATGTTTCCAGGATCTCTCGGGTATGAATGTATATTTATTTTGAACCTTGAATATTTTTTTTTTGTATTAGGAGGTTTTCAAATAACTTTAAATTATTTTAGAATTTTTTTACAAGTCGTTTTGAGTGTCGTTAGAACCAGGATCCAACGAAACTTCAAACGAGTTAAAATTAGTCTTTGTTGTTTTCTCGTTAGACATCTCATTAGAAATTGGTTCCAATGAGAAAAAGTACCTCATTTGAACGAGATCCAGTGAATTTCTAATTATTCAGTTTTGCATTCTCTGATTTCTCGTTGGATACCTCGTTAAAAGTTGTTCCAACAAGAACACGTACCTTATTTTAACAAGATCCAATGAAACTATTATGAGGCAGATAATTTTTTCTGAAAATTTGATTTATACACAATTCTTTTGTCCTTATCCTTCTAAACTGATTTCTATTATAAAAAGGACTCTGAGGTAGTAGTTTTGTTCAAGAGAAAAAATTTTGTTTTGAGTTCCCAAACTCTACTAAAAAGCTCTTTGTATTTACCCAAACCCTAGTTTACATCCAAACTGTTTGAGATCCAAGTTTAATCTTGATATGCTTTGAGATCTTATTTATGGGCACCATAGTTTGTTTTTCTCATCATCTTGATAGAAAAAAGTTTCGTACGATGGGTGTCGTGCCTGATCGGTTTACATGTGATGGACTCCATATATTATGACAGTTGTTGAGTTGTTCGTTGGATACCGAGATGTGTGTCGACTCATGCGTTGTGAAATTTGTGTAGGTGCATTCCTACGTTTTTCTATGGAGGAGAGGTTAAAGATTGAAGATGAGTTGAGACTTACGAGGGCGTAGAGCGATTGTGTAAGTTTTCTGTTAGTCTTGTGTAAATCCGTATCATAGTGAGAGTATGTGACTGGACCGTCCAAGGTTTTTTCGTTATGGATTTTCGAGTACATCGAGCATTGTGATTTGATTTATTTTATTTTTATCATGCATTCACCTGGATGCATGGGTTAATCGGTTTAATCACAACTTGTTTAAAATTGATGCAATGTTATTTTAACTTTGGGTTCATCTGTTTAAGTTTAATATTTTATTTAAAAAAAATAAAAATGTGCTTTTGTTGTGTTTACCCTATCCATATTATAACCCTTAGGGCCAATAGTGTTCCTTAGGTTAATCGTCCTAGAATTTACAACTATAGTCGTAACACAATTTGGAAAATGGGTGAGTTCATCAAAGGAAGTATCAGAAAAGTTAACACTTATATATGATATCTGTTAACAGATGTAAGCATCATGTGATTGAGTTGGACAAATATATTTATTACACTGTAGATAAAGATTCCAAGGAGGACGAGCCAAAGAACAGACTAGCTTGTGGGTGAACCAAACCCACCAAATGAAACTATCGTTATCAACCTATGAATTCTCCCAGTTTTAAATTCTTATTTTCAATGTAATATCGATCAACTTATTACATATTGTTGTGACAAGAAACTTTATGAATGAAATAAAATATTTAATTTATCAGTTAAGCAATGGTGATTACAATAGATGGAATGCATTTTACAACAATATTAAATCACATCACGAATATTACAAAATTATTCGATCAACTTATGGTGGAGATAAATTATAAATATTTTTCGGAGTCACTAAGGTAGGTATGTCATTAGAATTGAATAATGGCGGAACCAGGGATGCGCCGATTAGGGCTGTAGCCCACCCCTTTCAAAACTCAGATAATTCTTACTAGACCTATAATCCCATCTCAGCACATTAGAGACCACCCCAATTCTATTACATTTCACTCAAAAATAACCATACTCCTATAGCTTGGTCCACATAAAAAAACAAGGCTAAAGTTGTAAACTTAATTTATAACCTTCTGTCCTACCAACCTAGTGAGCCCACTTATGGTTCCTTCATAATAACACTCTCCATCCAAAAGTAATACTAAACATTTTTTTTTTCATTTTCTTTTGTCATATTCTCTTCATGAATCCACAAAGAATAAAAGAAAACTCGACAGATTTGAAACCCCTGTATTAACATATTTGTAGTATTTTCCCACATTAATTATTTTTATATCATTCACTCACCATTCATTGACCATGGTATGTTTAAATTATTGTAATTTACGAATTTAATTAATTTACTTAAGTTTTTCTGTGATGATTTAGGGACTATTTGATATATGCTCCCTAAAAAAATTAAGTAGGTGTGAGAGAGGAAATTAAGGTCTAAATCATTTGCAAGAAAATTATTAAACTAGGGTTAGATTCACTTATAGTGTATTGAGTTAAGTTGAACTGAGTATTCACTTATTGAGTTTAATTGATTTTTAGAGACTCCTTGCTACCAATTATCCTCGTAAGGACTAAAACCCTATTGAAAATAACATCAAAATTTACCGGGGTTAAATAAAATATAAAAATAAATAAGAAACTAAAAAAATCACGTTGGAGAATTCCACCCGAGAACCCCAAAACATTTGTTAGAAATTTTGTCCACGCTAACAAAAAAAATTATTGTTATGTTAGCCCACCCCTTCGAACAATCCTGGCTCCGCCCTTGGAACTGAACCACAACATCAATTTCATTGCGACCAAGCATTTGGATTCATGGATAAATCTTCATCTCGTCCATTTTCTAGAAACATGTTATGTAATGCTACCAGAGATGAGTGAAAATTATCATAGTTTATTTTATATCATAATGCTACCAGAGATGAGTCGTGCCTTTGAAATGGTTGTACAACCACAAAATCATCCTTATGCCTGTCTTTTGATAATGTGTGAAGTATTTCTGTTTTGCATTATGCAATTATGAAATTGTTTGGACAAAAGTGGAAAGATAGTAACCAATGTTATATGAACATTAATTGATAATGTGATTGTATAGATAGGGAACCGTCGTGTATAAGATTCTCGAAAACTTTTGAATTGTAAAGATGTCCAAATCTTTCTTTAATATCGACATTTTAAAACATGCATTTTAAAACCATAAATCATGGTTAGATATAACCTCTAATATAATCGTAGCCCTTTTTCACTGGGCTCGATGTATCTCCAGCCATTCCACTGGTAATTTACACTCTCAATGTATACAATTTATACTACATAACATAACCAATAAATTTTGGCACTCCCCTATTATGAGCACTCGTTGGACATCCTCACCAAGATGTGTTCTCAAATACTTAGTCAAGTACACAATGCATACCACGTCGCAAAATCTCTTTAATGTCTGAATTTAGTTGCCCCGTGAAGAATTGCGACAAAAAGGCCTTATCATCATATGCCAGCTTTCCGTCAATGCAACCTTCCATTCCCCACATGCGTTATCCCTCCCAATCCATATGAACAACTTTATGGTCGGATAAAGAACCCTCACAATGAGATCATGAATACTCATTTTCAATCTCCAAAAAAGTGGTAATTGTGGTAGTCATTGAATAAAGCATGGCTTACGATCCGACGACGAGTAGTTAAGAATTCTATTAACGAAGTCATCAGATGAAGAAGGTATATTATTGTTACAAAATTTTAAAAAAATGGTCATTTGTGATGAATCTAATTGGTTTAGGTATGATATCTCTTCCAAGGTATACATACAGTTACATATATTATTGTTGCGGAAATATCATTGCTCTTAGCAATTAGTATGCTAGGGTAGCATCCTTCGCACAACATCCACTTGACTCGGGGAAACTTGTTACTTGTAACACTATGTAGTTGCGAGCTTTTATGGGATTGTTACTAATATGTCCCGTTTACTAAGTTTATATTCAAATAGATCGTACAAAATTTTCTTTTGTCCATTTTGGTCCCGTTAGAAAACATTTACTCCAATAAACCCCATTAGAAAAAATTTAGTAAATATTTTCTACGTATGGTAAATTTGTAATGCAATAATACTTACTACGGGGGAAAAACATGGAATAGGCCCTATTGGAAAAAAATATTTTGATGGACTAATTAGGATATATCTTATGATAATGAGATTTATTTGTCAACCTCCCATGTTTTATTTAGGCAAAGTAACACTGTGACAATTTGCCCCAACGAATTGCCACAATTATTCGGAGATGATTTTAATTCCAGAAAAAAATATAAATTCTTAATTTGGGATTAAAAAAGTATATTGAAATATGAGAGTAATCATTTGAAATATGTATGAGAGTAATTATTTGCAATATGAATTGTCACAACTTTTTTTAAAAGTAGGTTCCTTGTTCATTTCAATTGAATGCCTCATGAATTTTCCTACTCTCACACAAGTTTGATGTAGTTGTATTCATAAAAATTGCATTTCACAGTAAATAAAAGTGAAGACATCTACGCATTTATGTTTTGCAATGTGATTTGATTGTGATGAATGAAACTACGAAAATATTTGGGATTTTGACAACTATACCGAATTATTAGAAATTACAGTTATATTCAAGTTGCAACATTTTAACTAATTCAATACTAGGAGTATTACTGACCGGAATTGCCGATGCATTTGCACAGACGGGGTGCAGTTTTGAAATGATAACTGTCTTGTCTATCAACTTTATTAAGAAGAGTGTACATAAAATTCGAAGTGAGTATAAGGGTCCGTTTGGTTGGCATAATTTGTTTAGACAAATGTCAAAAAGTTGGCAAATATGAAAATTTGCCCACATTTTGGCTGTTTGGTTGCATAATTTGCCTATGCATTATTTGCCAATGTACAACACCTCCTATGCACAATCTGTGGGCAAATTTTGATTACCTATTTGAGTGGGAAATATTTGCCCACAAATTTGCCAACTTCTTAAACGATTTTAATGTTTTAAAAAATAATGTAAAAGCTGTTTTAAATAATTAAAAAACTATTATGAATATTTAAAAATTGTTTTGTAATGATTCAAAAACTGTTTTTAATATTATAAAAAAATGTTTACAATTTTTTTAAAAAACCGCATTAACAAAATATTGTAAAAAAAATGTTTTTAAAAAATCGTATTAACAAAATATTGTAAAAACTGTTTTTAACATTTTTAAAAACTGTTGTGAATATGTTATAAAAACAGTTTTAAAGTTTTAAAAAATAATTTTAAAAACTGTTTTAAATATTTAAAAAAACTGTTATAAATATTTAAAAATTATTTTGTAACGTTTTGAAAACTGCTTTTAATATTATAAAAAAATGTTAAGAGAATGTTTTACAAATTTTTTGAAAAACCGTAATATAAAAATATTGTAAAACAGTTTTTAACATTTTTAAAAACTGTTTTAGATATATTATAAAAATTGTTTTAAAGTTTTAAAAAAATATTTTTTAAAACTGTTTTAAAGAGTTTAAAAAACCTGTTGTGAATGTTTAAAAACTGTTTTGTAATGTTTTGAAAACTGCTTTTAATATTATAAAAAATTGTTAAGAGAATGTTTTACAAATTTTTTAACATTTTTGAATATAATATAACAACTGTAATATAAAAATATTGCAAAAACTATTTTTAACATTTTTGAATATAATATAAAAATTATTTTTAAATAAATTAATTGGATTGACTTTAATTTCGCCTAATGTTGTTTGATAGCGTCATCTGAATTTGCCTAGGCAAAATTTACCTAGGCAAATTTTTCCATGCCCACGCTTTTGCCCACTAACAATCAAACAGACCCTAAAGGAAAAAAAATGTGTTAAAAGATAAGAATTGTTTGGACGGTTGGTGTCCAAACCATGCGAAATCTTGTTCCCACCATGAGTCTTTTTATAAGTTGGTTCTAAGTTCTAATCAAAGAAACACAATATTTACGTCTTTTCCATTTGGAACAGAGTGCAAACAAAATTTCTAAAAATGTCAAGATGGACGTCCTCCAAATTGAGTTTGTCATCCACGTGGAGGTGAAGTCCTGTTCAGAATAATAATCGTAAAATAATTTGTATTTTGATTCAACTCTTATAAGATTATAAAAACTCGCAAAATATCATAACCGATCCTCCATAATTGATCAACAACTTGTTTATATGTAGTCTTTTTTTTCTACACTTTATCTATTTGTAGTTTGTTATCTTCTTGCAAACAATTTCGATACCCATCATCTTCTCTCTATTTGTTTATGGGCCTTTTAGGGTCTATTCCTTCAACTAATAATTTTAAATAAAAAAATCGAGCTTAACAAATTTTAAACAATTAAATCAGCATATAAATACTCTCGAACTCCATTCCAAACGCATGCTTTTAAAACCAGACTGCGAAAAAAACTCTTCAACTAACAAATCCTATTCAAATTCGATCAGTCTATTTCCCATCTTTTTCATCGAGTATAATCTATTGAAATGTCTTTTTAAGCTTTTCGATTTTGTAAACCCTAAATCGATCATCATGTTTCCTAAACCCTACTCTTCATGTCAAAACCCTAAATCGATCATTGTTTTGAATTGATTTTTCAATAAATGAATGAAAATTACAAACATACAAACATGATTAATGATTTTATTTTCATAATTTATTGTATATAGCATATAATCATCCATTAATTGAATTTATATACTAAAATTTTATATAATCGAATATTTTATGTTATTAGGTTTATATCTCTCCTATCTCCAGCTTCTCCATGTACTTTGAACACATTTTGTTGAGTATTTCATGTGTGTATATTCTACATTTGTTGCTTTGATTTTGAAAGACAAACACATTTTGAAATTGATTGTATAGATGTGCTTTTGATGTTGAACAAATCCTACGTTTATTATGGTCTGCACCAACGGCCTTTTTTCATGTGTATACACATTTGAATCATATCGCAATGTTTGTATAATGTTTTGAAACTGTCTTATTGTTTATGAATGACTACCACACCCATAATCGACTACAGAACTGCATGTTGCTTCTAAGAAGATCTTAATAATACAAAACCATTAACTTTGACAGTCGATAAGACATATGCCGACACTATTTTTTTTGTGCTTCGGCTCCATAATAGAGCCAAAAAATTAAACGGCTTCTACCACTACTATGGAGAAATCAAATGCACATTTGATGTGATTGAACTTCAAGTGAGTGAGGCTAAACCCAAGAATTTATCCACACGAATCGAGGGTCATTGCCAAAGTGGTTTTGAAAATGTCGGTGCGTTTAGCATGAACCTTTTGTACTATTATTTTCCTCAATGTGTTAAGATCGTTGTTCGTGGTTTTGGTCTTGTGTTACGACATCTATTAGATATCACCATGAAATAGATTATTTTTGAAATATTGTACTTTAATAGAAATTTGTGTGTAGTAAATGAAAATTCAATGTAATTTGTTAAATACTCGTGTACTCTATTGGAATATGTTACTTTATCAATACAATGTCAAGTGTACTTAATGTTTCCATGCCTGTATTTTCATTATATTGCGTGTAATTTATGTTTCAAAGCTTGTATTTATTCCAATTCACATGTACTTTATATTTTAGGCCACGTGTACTTTTTATTTTGGACAACGTATACTTTGTTAATACACATGTACTTTATTGTTTGAGCTTGTATTTTATTCAAATTCTTCTGTATTTTAGGTTTTGTACATGTAATTTATCATTATAGGTTTGTAATTTAAATTTTATGTGTTTAGATTATTAGAATGGGGATGAAGATGAGGGAAAGAAAATGAAAGAACAATAAGAAGAGTAGTGTTGAAGAGATTTCTTCAAGCAGTGACGTGAAATCTAAATGTGATGTGAGTAAATTTGACTAGCATAGGTCGAATGTTGGTAGCGTTTATCATGATTTGTCTGCTATTCGAAGTAAAATAAATGCTAGGCATATTGATCTGCTTAAGAAGACTCCATTCTAGGAGCTTTTCAATGCCCACTACATCGAGAAAGTAATAGAAATTCAACACAAAAAAATTGATAAAAATATTCAATCCATTGTCAACCTTTATAAAAAGGAAAGGAGGAATTTTGAAATGAAGAGGACTGCCTAAATAAGCCCAAAAGATATAAGTGAAATATTTGGGATCCCAATGATAGAGAGGCAAAAATTAATATATCTGAAAAAGAGATTGGACTTGTTTGCTCCAAAACCTGAATTCCTTCCCTAATACTTCAAATATAATAAAAAAATCGAAAAATCAGACATAAATAAAGGTTTGAGGAAATCGGTAGAGTTGAACACAGATGATGGCATAAACTGATTTTATAAAACTTTTTTTTCACCATTTCATGACGCTATTGCTTTTCTCCAATTCAAACTTCACATTAGGAGAATTTTTCATGCCATACATCAACAATATTGATGACATCATTACATATGATTGTGCTTTTGTTTTGCATGAGTTTCTCATCAATTCAATAGATAAAACAACAAGTTCAAATCCTATCACAACAAGTGGATGTGTCATTTCACTATTGGTGTGCAAAACTTACTAATGCAATTAGTCCAACAAACAAATTGAAAAATAGAATCTATAAATATCACGTGTATTTTGAAAATACATTTTTTCCATGTTGAACAAATTTTGGACTATCAAAAATACATGTAATCTATAAATATCATGTGTATTTTGATAATACACCTGATATTTATAAATTACATGCGTAATTTCAGTGACTATGGTCATTGGAATATCACATGTACTTTTAAAAACACATGATATTTATAAAATACAAGCGTTATTTCAGTGACCATGATCATTGTAATAACTAGATATAATGTGTATTTTGAAAGTACACGTGATATTTATAGATTACACGGGAGTACTTTATTAATATCATGTGTATTTTAAAAGTACACGTGACATTTATAGATTAGACGCGTTATTCCAATTATGAAAACTAGATAATACAATTATAAATATCACGAGTGTTTTTGCATGATCACAGTATTGGGTATGTGAGAAGTTTGATATCATTCCACCCGTTGAAGGGAAGGAAGAGAAAACACCAAAATTTCTTAAATGCAACTTGTCATCTTTGAAATGTTGGTTATCTGAGAACGGTATCGCTTCATTAAGTTTGAAGGAGACTACAAAAAAAGAAACTAGTAAAGACAGTGCAATGGAAAGTCAAGCCGATCTCAACAAGGGCATCAAAAAGAGTACAACTCTATGTGAAGGTCCCAGTTTCTCTTTGAACATTTTTGAAGTAAGTCCTATACATACTGATTCATCGTATAAAGAAGCTGCAGAAGAATGTGATGAGGATGCTTTTTCATCATGTTAGAATATTCCCCTTAAAGAGTTTGTGATTCGTTCAAAAAAGAAGGAAAATGGTCAACCAAAAGATACTGGGAATTTTAAATCAAGAGATTATGAAAATTTTGAGAATGTTGGGAATTATGAACAAACTGATACTCAAAATTTTGAATCAAAAGATTCTGAAAATGCTGAGTAGGTGAATTTGGATTAAGAAATCACTGCATTGAAAATGGAGTTATTAAAAAAAAAATCTCAACTATCTAAAGCGGCTGAAGAACGTGATTGTGCACTAAAGAAGGTGAAGATTTTGGAGGTGAAAAATGTCAAACTTGTGGAAGCACAACAGGAAATGAATAAGTTGGAGGTGGAAAATCCCCAACTTTTGAAAGAAAAACAGTTACGGAATAAGTTGGAGGTGAAAAATGCCCAACTTGTTGTCATAAATAATTCTTTGAATGAAAAACTTGTTCAAGAAAAAATGAGTGACTCAGAAATAATGGAACAATTAGATGAATCATTGAAACAGATGGCTGAGTCATTAAGAAAATTAGAGCAAACGAATGCCTATCTATCTGAGAGTAATAAAAATATAAAAAAAATGTATGAATATATACTGCAAAAATTGAGCGATAGTGAGCTAGAAATGGTGATGTTGAGGGTAAATCTTGAAGAATAACAAGTGAAATAAACGAAAAAGGTACTTTTGATTAATTTTCAATTGGAAAACATCATTATTCTATAAAGTACAAGAGTTAATTTATGAAGTATGTGCATTTGAAAAGGACATGATCTTTCTTATTAAGCACAAACAGTTATTTTATAAAGTACACACATTTGATCAAAATACACGCAGTAATTAAATGAAAGTACACGCATTTCATATTGTAGAATAATAATGTTTTAAGAAAATAAACATACTTTTTTTAAAGTACAAGCAGTTATTCATGTTGTTCTCGATCATTTGTTTCATTTATTTGGATTTTTATTCTACGTTCTTTGACATTGTGTTTATAAAATAATGCTTACAATCTAACATTCTTTTTTATATATATCAGGGAAACAATAATAAAGCTCTTAAGGACGAAATTGTGGCGTTGAGGAAAATTCAGAAGAATCACAAGTAAAAAAACTGAATAGGTACTTTTGATTAATTTTCAAATGGAAAATATCATTATTCTAGAAAGTACAAGCAGTTATTTTATAAAGTACACGCATTTTTAAAGGTCATGATCTTTTTTATAAAGTACAAGCAATTATTTTATAAAGTAAACACGTTTTATCAAATATACACATTATTGAAATAAAAGTACATGCATTTATATTGTAAAGTAATGATGTTTTATGAAAATACACCTAGATTGTAACATTATGTTTATAAAAAAATTCTTATAATCTAACATTCCTTTTTTATATATCAGGATAACACGAATAAAAAACTTATGGATGAAATTTCAAAGTTGAAGACTATACAAACATCAATGTATAAAAGAATCCATGAGAGACAAGATAAAAAAGTAAAAAAAGTTGATGATTACATTTATAAAAATGAAATAAAGACACTACAGATCACCCCAAAGGGATTGTATATAGAGAAATACCCGAAATAAAAGGTCTTGTTACTAGAGGATAGAAGAATAAAAAAGATTTCGATGAAACCAAGAAGAATCACCCAATTAAAAAACAAAAGCTGAGAAAACCAAGAACCGACAAACTAATAATAGCCAAACAATATAAAGAAACTCACTCCAAGTTTGAAGCAGTCAATCCATACAAATACCTCAATGAAGCTGCAAAGAAGAAAATTGAAGAGTTTATTCAAAAGGTTGAACTAGGGGAAAATTTATTTTTTAATGATATTTCACTTCACTTATTTTTATTGGTGCAGAAGAATAATATTATTCTTATTATACAATTGTTATTACATATATTAAAATGTGGGGAATTTATTTACCAAAGTCTGGTTTCATGTGTCACATGGAAAGATTTTGTTGAAGTCCTCAAGAATCAAGGATTATCAAGCCAAGTATGTAAACCAAATATTAGACATTCATTAAATTTCAACATTATTATATCCTAACCATTTTAAATGTATGAAATAAATAATAATCGCCTTTAATGACGTATTGAGGACAAAATTGTCAAAGGAAGGGCTCTCCGCCTCACACACATTTTCTGGATTATTGGGTAAGTAAAATTAAATCGAAATCTTTGTGCATCACAATCACATAAATACTATAATTATTTTTACTAACACAATGTTTATAATTTTTTTCCCGGAAAGAAGCTTATAGAAAAAATGAAGTCAATAAGAAGGGCAAGTTATACAAAGAATTATTTCAATACTTGGGCAGTTATAATAATTTGTTCATTGTACTAACACATGACATAGGATATTTCACATTACTTACGATATACAAAGACAAAAATAAATTCGTCCATATGGATTCTTGTCGACCGGACGACAAGGAACAAAACATATCATACTTCGATGGTGGAAAAAAATGGTTAGAGCCTAAACTTAAATTTAGTTATATTACCCGTACTTTTATGATTCACGTGTACTTTACAATATTCATATTGTGTACTTTGCATTAGTTGTACATAATCACCCAGAGTATCAAAGTACAACCACTATAGCGTAAAATACTCGTGACTTGCACAAATACATGAATGTGCACTTTATTATTATGAATGTACTTTGCATTATTTAGTTTACATATACTTTTTTATTTGTATACACTCACTATTTTTCCTCTTAACAATTTTCTTCCTTCCAAAAAATACTGTACGTATTGAAGATTGAAGCATAAATAATGAAAATAAGGGTTTCGAGAGAATAGTTGATGAAGGTACACCAAATGAATTTACAATTAATGATGATCCATTGACAGAACAAGAAAAAAGAACAGTCGATGTCTTACTGAAAAGTGATGTCAAATTTAACCTAATAAGAGATCATAAATGCCCTAATCAAAATAATAGGTACGCAAAAACTTCATTTCCATAAAATACTAATTTTTTGTAATACCCCGTACATTTATGGATAATTAAATTACATGAGTGGGTGTAATTTAATAATCTGAGAATTTAAAGTAAATAGTAAGTATTAATTTGCAAGTGACAGATTAATATTTACATGTGCTATATTTACTTACGGGAATAAGTAAATGAGATGGACTATTTGTATTTCAGGTCGCAGGTGAATAAAAGTGATAAATAATAATATTTTATCTGGAAAATACGTGCGGAGTTATATTGGATTTAAAAATGTGAATATTTGATAAGTGACTTGGATGAGAATTTCGAGTGCACGGTTATTCTCGAAAGGGCCGAAATAGTCAGAATAGAGTACTTAAGGGTAGTGTTTGGATTCTGGGGACTTTTTGGATCAGTAGGGACTCACATTTGTGTATACGAGTCAATTTTGGATTTAATAAGTGGATAATCCTTATTTTCTCTCTTATAAGTTATGAGAGAAAGAGAGAAATAGAAAGGAAAGAAAGAAAGAAGAAAGAAGAGAAAGAAGGAAGAAAAGGGAGAAAAGAGGAGAACTCCGGCCAAGCTCCAACGGATTTCAGCACGAGATTGTCGAATTTATCCAACCAGGCAAGTGTTTAACTTTCTTTAACTATTAAGTATGTTTATTATTTATATTATAGTTTGTGATGAAAACTATAAGATTTTGGGTTTGGGATTCTTGCACAAAAATGGGGTTTTTGGAAAAAAATTCCTATAATTTGATGTGATAACAACTCCATATGAAATCTAGGCTTGAAACCATGTTAATGGTGTAAATTACTGGTGAGAAATTGGTAGGGTTGAGTAAAAAAGTAGGGTTTAATTAAGATAGGGTTTAAATATTAATTAACTGATGAATCCCAAGAATAAATTGGTGTGTTGAGTATATCTAAGTGTGTAGATGTTTATAGTAATGGTTGTTGAGGGTAAAAATCACAAATTTCGAAGTTTGAGAACAGGAAGAACTCCCGAACTGATCAGATCATCGGATCGGTTCATTATATTGGTTATCGGTTTGGTTCATTTTTGGGACACCGGACCGATTCGTTTTTGGGCTATAGGTTCGGTTCGATTAGGTCAGAACCAGATCTGTTCGTTTTAGGGACATGGGTTCGGTTCGGTTATGACAGAAAAATTTGAGAGATTTTTTTGGACTCAAAAGGATCGGAGAAGAATTTCTTTTGGAGATAAACAGTAGGGGATACAATATAGAGTGTGAGGACCTCTAAGTGATAAAGTGAGGGATGTATAAATCTCAAGTTAGTGTGAATAAGATTCGGAGTATAAATTTAAGGAGTGTCTGGGATGAATAACACTCGGGAAATTATTTCGGTGGGTATATATATTTGTATGCATGTAGAACATATATACCGATAGTATATGTGTATAATATCAAAATGTGCGTGTAGGATGAAATTAGAATACTAGCTAGTGGTGATAAGCTATTATTCGGGAACATATATTTATGTTAGAATTGTATCATAAGTGAGTAAATACTTATGGGATTAATATAAGTTGTGTGTATACTTATTAATCTATACGAATTGATATATTTGGGATTATAGGCTAATGCCATGAGAGAGAGGCATGGATAACCGAATTTGATGATGATATATATATATATATATATATATATATATGATTATGAGTATATCTATGTGTGAATGATATATTTATGTGAAGCATACCCCTCTAGTGCTATCATGGGAAGTTACATGATGCGGGTGAGGTCCCTGGCTTGAGGATCAGGTTGCGTATAGTCCTCAGGTCATAGCGTCCATTTTTATATTGTGTGATTTTTATCAAGGGTGAGACGTGGTGGGTATGTTTCGTTCTCATTTCCGGTGAGAAACTATGACCACTTCCCATACGTTGTGATTTGGTTTTTATCAAGTCGGTGTGACGGTTCGACCACTGGTAACCCAGGATGGTATGTGAGTAATTCCCTGGATGATGATAGCATTGTAGAGACTGCATCTATTGAGTTAAAGCTATAAGGAATGGTTGTTATACTTATATAGTATGTGATACATAAGTATGGATGTATACTTGATGTGTAGAGTATATTGTATGTATGTATGAAGATGTGAAAAGATATATATATATATATATATATATATATATATATATATATATATGGGAAAAATAAAGAATAAAGTGAGAAGTAAACTTCTACATCCGGGAGATTAAAATCTAGAATAATATGTAATATATGTACATAAAGATGAGAATATTATATATGAGATAAAAACACTAAAATGTGAATAATAACTAGTGAAGGTTATTTATAATAAGTGGTTATATGATAAGCGAGAAATTATAAGGTATAAGCTCAGGCGAAAGCTTGGAATAATGTTTGCGGGACTTGAGATAGCGTAAAATGATTTAGTTAGTGTGAGAGATTAGTTAGGCGGGGTAGCTTAACTAGGGTGTTTTAAAATACATGCGTTAGGTGTGCACTGTTAGATGAGAGGTGAGGGGTATCTCCTGTGAGTGCGACACAAGTTTAAATATGGATAATATCATATTTTAAATATTAAAGTATGTTAAGTACTTGCTAAAATATTTTTCAAAACCGAGCCCTGACCTATTTCTATCTTTCCCTTTTCTTTTCCTTTGTTATACTTTTTAGGTGTCCAAACACAGGGACACCTGGATGACTATTTTTTCGAGTCAGACGTTGCTGCCGCAGCTGTGGATGTTGGCAGGAAATTGTTTAGACGCTTATATCTTTGTGATCTAGATAGGAGGTACTGTTGTAATATTCAGGCATATTTCCCAACTGTTGTCTTTTAGTTTATTTTCGATATTTTAATTTTGCGTTGATTCGATATGGTTGTATAAATATTTTACCGAGAGTTATCGGTTATTATTTAATCATTTTAGTTGTGGTTCATATCTTTGTATGAATTTACTCACACGTTTAAGTTTAAAAAGATTAGAAAGTTTAAAATTTGACGCCGGGCCTAATAGGTTATTAGTAATTAATTTTTTTTCGATAGTGATGCTGAGAATGAAACCATATGAGATTCCTATTTAATTTGATATAGGACTTATCACCCTGTATTTTATTAGGCGGGGTGTCACACTTGTATATTTGAAACAAATTTCATTCACATGGTACTAATTTGTATATTTATTTTATTTTAATTTTAGAGTTGACTGCGGGGTCTTCTGCATCTACTACATTGAACAAATTAATAGAGACAAGGAACTGAAAAAATCATTTCAATACCCTCAAATGCTAAAACAAAGAGATATATACTAAGTAAAAATATGTTTTCAAAATATTTCTTCCCCAAAAAGATATTTTGTAAATTGATTCAAACACATACTATATTTGTAATTTTTTTTGTTTTGTATTGGTTATTGTTCCTTATATGTATTACTCCAAAATGGTGCCTCTAGCGTGGATTATAACCATAAAGGATATGATCATAGAAAATACAGGTTATTATTACTTATACTAAATTATTAAGAGAGGTAATGAGCTAGAATTGTTCTTAATGAATCAAACTCTTAATGAATCAGAAGCTGAATAGGTACATGTGGTAAATTTTGAAATAGAATACATCATTACTCTATAGTGTACACTCACTTTTTTTTTATAAAGTACACGCACTTTTTCAGGACATGATCTTTTTTTACAAAATACACGCGTTTGATAAAAAAATGATTTTGCAATTGAAAATTACTATTTATATTTAAAAAGTATTTTTTTACACATGTACAAGGATGAGCATTGAAGAAATAAAAAGTTTACACATGTTCTTTACCTTGTTTATAATCACTAATACACAAGAACCAAAATCCATTTATTCAGCTCAACTAGAAATAAATAGCTTTTATTCAGTTCCTAACGTGTGATATAAATTATAAGACATGCATGAAAGAAAATAATTTTTTTTTTACAAAAACAAAATAAAAAGTAAAAAAGATTTTGAAAGAAAAACATAAAAAAAAAATCAAAACTTAAAAGCTTATCAGGAAAACGTTCAAACTATATATGGCTCCAAGATGATATGAAAGTTATACACAACACGATAACTAACACAAAATATTCTATGTAAGTTTATATTTCGCCATAAACTATATATGGCGTAGACCAAGATACACCTAAGGTATACACAATGATAACTACACAAACAATTTCTTCAAAGTAAATGTTATGAAACAAAGTACTCACATTTTAATCAAAATTACACGCTTTATGAGTAAAGTACACGCAATATAAATAAAGAACACGTCTGGATTAATTAATTAAATTTTGATTTTGCAATTGAAAGTTACTATTAAATTATAAGACATGCATGAAAGAAAATAAATTTTTATTACAAAATTTTTTAAAAAAAGTAAAGAGATTTTGAAAGAAAAACATGAAAAAAAAATCAAAACTTAAAACTCTTATCAGGAAAACGTTGAAAACTATATATGGCGTCAAGATGATATAAAAGCTATATGCAAAAGGATACCTATCACAAAATATCCTATGTAAGTTTATATTGCCACTAGAGCAAACCACAATACATGTAAGGTATACACAATGATAACTACACGAACGATTTCTTCAAAGTAAATGTTATGAAACAAAGTACATGCATTTTAATAAAAAGTACACTCTTTATGAGCAAAGTACACGCAATATAAACAAAGTACATGGTTGGATTAATTAATTAAATTTTGATTTTGCAATTAAAAATTACTATTTATATACAAAAAATAATGTTTTTACACGTGTACAAGTATGAAAATGAAAGAAAAAGAAACTGTACACATGTTCTTTACCTCGTTTATATCCACTTATACACAATAACCAATTTGTTTTTACCTCTTTTATATCTAGTAAAACAAAATAACCAAAAACCATTTATTAAGATCAACTACTCATGTATCCCAACTACTTCCGGTCAAAGAAATAAATAGCTTTTTATTGACGTATAAAATAGTAATATTTGTTCCTTTCTGTACCATTACAAGCTCAAGTAAAAAGTAGATAATGAGTATCCTAGATGAACTGTTGCGAGCTAGTTTGGAAAAGGAAAAAAGATACAAAAAATGACTAAGGGAAGTTGAGGAAACTCTTTCCTTATACGAAACTTCTTATGGTCAGTTTCTGGACTATATCAGGGAAGGCTACTTCGGACTTCCTCCGAGTCATATTTATTAATTTTTTATGGATGAGGATCCTCCTCAAACACATGAAGGCCTCATATATTTCTATACACATGAGGTTACAAATAATCTTGTGGAGCTGAGGGAGAAGAAGGCTTACCAAGAAGGACTTGTAGCTGCGATGGAAGGACAATTTCAAGTCTACTCAAATTTAATCGACTCTTTTCCTAACATCCCATATGCCTTTAACAGCTTTCCCATCTAGCAGTCTTCCTGATTTTTTAAAGCTTTTGTTATGAACTACCCATTGTACTTTTTTTTTGTTTTAATAAAAAAATATTTTCTTTCATACTTGTCTTGTGACTTATATCATACACTAGTACTCGACTGATATACCACCGGTGTGAACTATGAATCAAACATAGAGTGTAAAATTGTAAAATACACGCAAATTTTATAAAGTGTACGTGAACTTTAGGAAAAATGATCACGTGTGCTTTTAAAAAAATACTTGTACTTTGTTGAACTGCCATACAAAAAACAAAAAAAAAATAGAACTAAACACTAAAGAATAAAATTACATTCATTTATTCAATCAAATGCATTCTTGAATAATTTAATTAAATCAAATGGTTACAATGATTGAATTCAACAATAATAAAAAAAATGCAAAAATGTAAAATACATGTAAATTTTATAAAGTGCACGTGAACTTTAGGAAAAATGATCACGTGTACTTTTAAAAAAATACGTGAACTTTGCTGAACTATCATACAAAAAAAAAAAAAAAAACTAATCAATAAAATTACATTCATTTATTCAATCAAATGGTTACAATGAATGAGTTCAACATTTTTAAATGTAATCCAATGGGTTCTTTATATGTAGACCTGTAATGACCAATCTTATTACACCTAGAGAAAGTAACTTCCCTAACTATGATCTTACCAACAGAATTTATTCTCTTATTTCTTAGCCTGCCTGTCATTTTTTTTCTCATTAGAGGAAGGACGGATGGATTTTCAACTATAGGAATATTTAAGAAAATCAAATCAAGAAGAGGAACTATAGGTATCAAGTATGATTTTTTGTAGAAAGATACCTTATAGTAATTCTCAATATACTCATAAATATTGGTCCCATTCCTACGTATAATAGAAACAATATGAGAACATGGAAAACATTTAATTTGCCACCTTTTACAAGAACAAGTTTTTTCTTCTAAGTCAATCGTCCCTCCCAGTTCTGAATGAACTTCAAATACATGTTGACTCGAGTGGCTAATAGCCCAATGTCGACTTTTATTCCAATTTTCATTCAGTAACTTTTTGAAAAAAGGAACATAGATCATTTTCCAAGTGTCAGACTCAACAATTTTGTTTGCGTTGAAATTCATAATCTTCACCCTCAATTTGTCGAGCATATTCATTATTGGTAAATGATTTTCCCCCAAAATACATGAATTGAATGACTCCGCAATAGTAGATGCCATATCACCATACCATTTACTAGAAAAATATGCACACGACCAATTCTCGGGAGGCAAATTATCAATAAAATCAGCAACACCAGCTCCTCCTTCCTTTTTCAATGCTTCCTCCTTCCTTCTTCAATGCTTCAATATTCTTTCGAAATTCATCTACTGAGACAGCATATGCACAAGACAATTTTTTTTCATAATTTTCTTTCAAAAGCCACCACTATTCCCACGAATTCTCTTATTTATATTCCCTTGTAAATGATGTATACAGTAGGAATGTGCATACATGGGGAAGATCCTTAGAATAATTTCAATTAATCTATTTGATCACGCGTGAAAGGTGTGTTCGTGTAAGGACACAATCGTTATTTTCGTTTCACCGCGATAATACAAACAAGCCTAAATTACAACTACACTTACGATACAAGTATAGCGGTAAGTCGGGTATCGAAAATCCACAGAGACGAGTTGCTAGAATTTATAGGATTTAATACTCCTAAATAAAAGTGTAAAAGATGATTACAAGCTAAAAAGGAAAAGATGCATAAAAGGAAAATGATTAATCTAGACGAGTGTATTTAAAGATAGATTAACAAAGCGAGTAAAAACTATAGGTTGCGTCGAATATCCCTCACCCGGGTTAATTAGTATCAAATGGTCACTTGGGTCGACGAGTTATTACAAATGCGTCTCGTTTCAACAGTTAATTGAACCAAGGGTTATCACTCCCCTAAATCCGCATAAAAGCCTAATCCAATTTTGGCGTAAAAAAATACCCCAAAAATTACGCACGCAAGGTCGTAAGCACGGGACATACATGATATACCCCGTCAAATCACCTAGGCGTAATAACTAGGACAACACACTCGAAATAGACCCGTAAACACCATCACCAAAGCAAAGAAATGCGTCAACCCGAGTGAGTTCCATTCAAACACAACCTAGACTAAATTAGCTAGAAAGCACGATAAAAACGTGGTAAATGAAAGCGGTAAATCTACACTAGAAAGAAATGAAATCAAAGCACGTAAAGAAAGCATGTAAACTACATTAGAAAGCAAGAGTTAATGAAATACAAGTTATATAAATGGAGATGGAAGAAGAAAATATCAATCTTACAAACCCAAATATGTCACACCAAACGAGGAAGAAGAAAAGAGCTCTCAATTCCCAAACCCGAAGCTAAACTAACCTAAAATCTAATTATATATGTTTTTACAACAAAAATCCTTATATAGTAAAAGGAATTAAATTAGAAAAGAAAAGAGAAAATAAAATAAAAGCCAAAATATCTGCTAAAAACAGGGGATCGATCGATCGATCCCTTGTGATCGATCGATTGATGGTGAAAAATCAAGCCCAATGTCTCCCCACTATTGCTAAACAATGAAGGATCGATCGATCTATCATTTTGATCGATCGATCGATGGCTACTGGTCTGCAACTCTTCCCCCTGCTTTGATGTGCTTGGGTTTCCCTTCTGCTAGAAGTCCCGTAACTTCTTCATACGGAATCGGAATCGCGCACCGTTCACGACCACGCAAAGCTTGCGAGGAGGGATACAACTTCCGTGAAGATGTTGGGCCTGGTGCCCAAGCTGTAAAAGGACTAAAATGCCCTTGAACGTGCAATCGTTTACGGAAATCGAGAGGAAAGCGTCCGAACTTCACACTTAGCATTCAAATACCTATAAAAGCTCAATTAACCCCTGCAAAATATGTTATCATAGAAATCCGAGGTTGTCTAGTTAACAAGAATAAATATAGGGAATAAGATACCCAAGGGGGATAAAATGCGTCGGTTCGAGGGATGAAATCCGTAATATTAGCATATTATCACCCCCCCTAACTTACACATTGCTTGTCCCCAGCAACGAAATAGGATGTAACAAGAATTACAAGCAAACTAAAAGCAGGACATAGTACAAAAGTATTGTATAAAAGAAAAAGGTCACTTTCACGGGCGATTCGATTGCATTTAGCTTATGCAATAAGCCATTAAACCTCTAGGTTACCCTAGTGAACGAGTATCGTCTCGTGAGGGTTTTCAGGGATGATACCATAAACATCATATGGTTTTCTCAAAATATGCCCAACCCAAGATACGACAAGCCCAACAATAGCGAACAAGATTTCATACGCATAATTAGCAAAGTCAATGAATTCACACAAAAGTTCAAATCATTAACATCATAGAATGCACCTCATAGAATTGAAACCTTAAATGTGGGAGGGGAGCAAGCACATGCAAAGTATGATTTGCTGAAAACTTAAATAAACCGAATAAGCATTAAAGCAAGCATATAATCAATCCTCATAGGCATTACACTCATCAAGCGAATTCACTCGAAACAGGGAGGTAACACACGGAACATGCGGGCATAAAGAGTAAATGTAAATGGAAACTAGGCCGTACACATGTCACAAATGAAGAACGCTATAGATAAACTGAAAAATTATAATCTCAATGAAAGATACCGCTCATGAAAGGAGGCAAAATGTATTTTCACAGATTATCAAAACTATTTAAACTTTTGAATTACATCAACCTAAGATCACATACGACTTTAATAGGGTTGTAATGTAGGCTAGGATAGGTTACAAAATGAAGGAATGTATATACGGATTCAAAGTGTTCGGGGATGAAATATTAATTTGGGGATTTATTAAATTTAATGTGAATTAATTATTTAATATAAATCCGGAAATTAATTATGTTATAATTATTAACGTGATGAGAGTTAGTAATTATGGGAAATTTGTTGAATATTACTAATGAGCAAAGTAATATATAATATTGGTTATATTAAATGTCACGAGTGAATAAAATGACAATTTTGGAAATTTAAGTCGGGACGCGCCCGTGTCGCGTCGGGACTAAATATTGATGAATAAAAGTGAATATATTATAAGTTGCTCGTATGGTCGTTTTGAGTGCGCCAAAGTGTCCGAAAGGGTCGAGATAGTCAAAAAAGTGTACTCGGGGGTTTAGGTTGGGTCTCGGGGCATTTTTAGGCCTATTTAACACCCCAGGAGGGCATTTTGGACATTTTACATTTTTGGGTAATTAAATCCACAAAATTTCAAGGGTTATATCAGATGTCTAAGGTTGCCTTCTAGGGTTAAAACAACTCAAAACTTTAGAACATCCATAGGAGAGGGAAGGAGGAAGCTTTCCAAGCAATCCAAGGCCAAAAAGTCACCCGATTGCACCGCCACCACCACCAATGCGTAGATCGCGCGACGGGTAAAGAAACCACACCAAAATCGTCCGCAAATGAGAATTCTAAAAATCCCAGGGAAGTGTTTATCTTACTTATTTTCGTTAATGCATCACTCATGTTAGTCTAGGGATGATTAGGATGAGTTTCATGGAAAAAAACCCAAGTTGGAGATAGGAAATCGCATGTAGTAATAATTTGAATGTTAATCTGGAAACCCCTTCACATGTAGAGGATTAAACCACGAATTTATGATGTTTTAGAAGAAGAAAATTCTGGAAAAGATTGATTAGAACCATGTTAAAGAAATTCTAGGGTTCTTGAGATTTTTATGAAGTTTTTGCCTATAAATCAATGGCTATTGACGTAAAATTACATGCTTTACGTAGAAGATGAATAATATGGGTGTATACTGATTATAGTAAGAATTTTAGGAAGTTTGGGTGTGAAAAATATGGATTTGGATGAGGTTATGTGATAGAACCCGTAACTGGTTTCCTGCAGAAATTGCCATACCTGCTTGATCGATCGATCGAGCCAAGAGCTTCGATCGATCGAAGGTTCGATCGATCGAGCCCCAGACCTCGATCGATCGACCCCTTTCGACAGACTCATATTTCCCCCTTTTAAATTAGTTGAATTCAATTTAATGAGAAATAATCCTTGGACACCCTTATTAAAATGTTTTGGGAGATAAAGAAGACCGGTAGGACTTATAAATAATTATGGGACCTTTAAGGTAAGACGAGAGTTGTATTTTTGGGATATTTACATATAACAAACGATGAAATTATGTATTAAGGGGAGAGACGCGTAAGATATTTATGTTGGAAATTAGATGAGTACCTACTGAATTCTACACTTGGGAGGATAAAGTCCATGTGTATTACGTAATAAGTTGGAATGATCGCTCAAATTAAAGTAAGAAATGAACGGTTATACGTGAGAACTAAATAATGATAAATAAGGACAAATGTTGTAATTATGGGATTTGAGATGTACCTAATTTGATATGGTAATATTAGTATAGTTATATGACCGTGGTTATGCATATACTATCTATGTGTGAAAATCGTGCCCGCGCTACTTGTTATCCCTGAGGTTACCACGCTGGGACAGTCTTATCTCGATGGGACCTTTATGGGGGATATTGACTCGTACCCTAGAAGATAGAAATCCTTGGTACAGGCTATCGAATCGATAGTTCAGACGGTCCTAAGAGACGTGGGGGCATGTGCTATCCTCTTAGAGACTTGGAATCTATGCTTCGCCTCAATATTGTTTGTGTGTGTGTTAATACAGTTCGAGAGTGATTCCGAATTTGTATTTCCCTTAGTATGAGTGATATTGGATAGCAGAGTATGCCCGCACCATAGTTTTTATGTGGAGTGCTGTTAGAATATATATATTATGCGAGTATTTAATATATATATGAAATTCTGAAATTTGGAACTGCCTACTGTGTTATGGTAAGTAAGACATGTATAATGACTCAAATTGGAAATACTTGTTTTGAAAAAGTATAATATGACACTGGGAAACTTTATTAATAAATAAAGTTAAAATGAGAGCTTTGTTACTAAATGAAATTTTCCTTTTAAATAATTATATTGTTTAGTTTCAAATCTTACGAGTAACCTAAGATAAGTTAAACCATTGGGAAGTTTAGTGCGATATAAGATAAGATAATCCGCTGGGAAGGTTAGTGCGATAGGCGTGCACATTAGAAGAGAGGTGAGAATTTCTCAAGAGAGTGCCGCACTAAATGTTGTTGCATTGGCCTGTAAACATTTTAAATACTTGCTAAACAAATTTTAAATCATTTACACTATCGGGCTCTGACCCGTTTCTATTTCTCTTTCTCTCTTGTATATATATGTATATATTACAGGTGCCCAGCCATAGGGGAGTCTTGTGTAGGATCTTTTGGAAGGAATGCGCTGCAGCTTAGGTGGGAGTTGCAGGCCTCTTGCTTAGACGACTTCATTTATTTGATTCCACTCCTAGCATATTCATTTAGTGGGGCATGTGTCGCCCTTTCCATTACTCAGTTGTTTTATTGGACATTGTGATTCTGTTATTTCTAGTATTGTCACTTTGGGATTTATTACTGTCTGGATGTTTTACTTTAAGTTTTAAATGTTGGGATTTAGTTGTTGAATGTTTAAATTATTTGAATTATATGTTCCAGGATAATTGTGGTGTGATTCTTTAATATTGAATTGTTGTAAACATTTAAATCTTGGTTTATAAAATAAAATTTGGAAAGTAATGTCTAAAAATGGTTTTGACACTTAGCTTAATTAATTAGGGTGTTGAAATTGGAAAAGTTATTTTTACGACAGTGATGTTAAGAATGAACCAACTGTTCACCTTGATTTTAATTTAATAAAGGAGTGATCGCCCGGTATTTAATTAGGCGGGGTGTCACATAAGATACCTGAGGGGGTTAAAATGCGTTGGTTCGAGGGATGAAATACACCATATTTGCGTATTATCACCATTGTTTCGATAAGATAGAAACGTTATGTTTCGATATTGATCAACTAGTGCATCATGCAAACTGATAACAAACAACATCTAGTTATCTTCCATTTCGGAATTAAAAACATCATATGCAAGAGGAAAAAGGCCTAAAATAAATAGATTGCGTATCCATATACAACATATCATAAATTGATTCTGCTGGCACATACCTTATAACATGTAGGCAATATATTAATATATTATGAGTGTACTTTCCATTGGTAATAATTGGACAAAACGTAAAAATACACACATAAAAATGTTAAGTACAAATGATCAAGATACAAAAACATGCACGTGTACTTTACAACCTTTTGCGAGTACTTTGCATTAGTTGCAAATAATAACACGGATCGTAAAAATACACGCATAAAAATGTAAAGTGCATTTTAACTAAACAAAAACATTCACGTGTACTTTATATTTTTATGCGTGTACTTGGCATTGTTTGCAAATAACAACACAGATCATTAAAATACATGCGTAAAAATGTAAAGTACATGTGAACTAAACAAAAACATTCACGTGCACTTTACATTTTTATGCGTGTACTTGGCATTATTTGTAAATAACAACACATATCATCAAAATACACGGATAAAAATGTAAAGTACACGTGAACTAAATAAAAACATTCGGTACATTTTTATGCCTGTATTTTGATGATTTGTAATGGAACAAAAAAATGTGAATGCAATACACGAAATGAAATATTTAGAATTAATTTACCATTGTTCCCATTCCTTGCGGTTGCTGACAATATTACTTCGCAATAAAGGCTCTTCAAAAAGGCACCATCAAGAAATAAAACAGGTATGCAGTATTGAAATCCATAAATGCATCCCTCCAAACATTACAAATATTCTCTTGAATTTTTTACTCTCAGGTTCCAAGTCAAGGACGCAATAAGACCTATGACTATACTGTAATATAAGTTCCTGATAATTATTCATTAATGCATAAGAAACCTTTTCATCACCATGTAAATCAACAACAACCATCTCTTTCGCATGCTATGCATGTTAATAGGCTATATGGAGACCGTAGTTCTTTTTTCATATCTCTAACTACATTAATTGGCCTCAATGGTGGTTTATCTCTACGATCACCAGCTACCAATGTTGAAACCAACATGGAGGATATCATTTTGTTCGACGGACTATGAAAGACACCTCTACATGTATGTTCATTATTCAAACTTCGTATGATAAAATATCCATTTATTATAGACAATGAAGCATGAATTCTCCAAATGAAATTATCAGTAGTGCTTTTAGAGCATTCAACCATCACCTGAGTTTCATTATTCTTCAAATACAAATACTTGAACCCAACCTCAATGGAATACTTTTGCAATTAGACTACACCTCCTTCAAAACACTACTGCTCATGACTTATATATGTCTTCAATAATTGGAAAAATAGACTTTCAACTTACTTGGCTCTGCACCTCTAAGATAAAAGTCATTTTCAATGCCACTATTAAAATCATTTGCAGTGCCTGATGATAAAGACTCTAACCTCTCTCTATTTGTATCACCACTTTCAACCCTCTCGAAACTTGTATCACCACTTTCAATTAATCCATTATTTATCACTCACGATAATCATAATGCATTCTTACTAATTTATCACTCGTTCATTGAGCAATACTCAATATAATTCATACAAATAAATATTAACCCTTGTCTCGCTAATTAAATTTTGATTTGGATTAATTTCCTATTAATTTTCCATTTTAATTTAATTAATTCCAATATAAAAATCATTAAAAATGCGGGGTGTTACATACTTCCCCCCTTACAAAAGAATTTCGTCCTAGAAATTCGGATAAGCTCAGTACTAACAGTCTTAGATACTTCCTCGCACAATAGCCACATCGTTTTAAATTTGGGAACATTACGTTGTTCCCAGTACCCCTTCACTAATGATACTCTTTTATCTGACAGTCTATACCCTACCATTCGAACTAGTGATCAATCCGCCCTAATCACTTTATTCCAAAGTACTCCTTCATTTTCCCTTACCGTTTCACCTTGGCACCTGCGATTGGGACGACATTCCAATGACTATATGATTTACTATCCTGGGAAACATCCCTACTCCCTAGGTGCCAGCTTCCCCCTTTTTGAATCATATACTACATTCGTTGGAGATATCTACAATCATACCCGACTACCCACGTCAGACTTTTACATCTTCACTTGGTTATGAAGTAACTCTCATCATTTTACTCCTCTGCACAGAGTAGCTCATGATTATCCTCAAAAATCTAAAATGTACATTCCTTGTACTTTTTAACAGTATAATAACCCCTTTTCGTCAACTCTTCGGTTTTTGGTGACATGCGTTGATCATAATGTAAGTAAGTTCTCTTTATCTCATCTCAGATCTGTCTCTAATTTACTTATGCATCTACGTTTATTTCATACGTTTCCACGTATTCTCCTCGTGAATGTTATTGAAAATCTCAACTAACTAGGGCGTCTATACACCCTATGTTCCGTGCATTTCTACACAACTCAACTGAACGTAATATACTGGTTTTAAATTATGCCTTGTATACTATGTGTGACTATACAATAAGGTTATTCTCAACCATCCTACTAATCACAACTTAATTATTCTCACATCAACATCATATGTCTATACTGGCCTTAAATTGTAATACAACTATCATTTCTTAGTTATAACTACATACACGTATAATAACTAAGGTACAAACCTAAAGGCCAAACATTTTCCATCTCTCGACGTTCATTATGTTTCATGCATGGGATGTCTAGAAAAGTGAAATTCAAAAAGGTAACCCCTCGAAACACTACTAACTAACATTGTGGGTCGTCGAGATTCGTTAGGCCCTCAGCACCTGACCTGTACCCCAACTTCTCGTCTTCTGACATAAAAATTCTACTCGTCCACTCTCATGTCACTAAATATGATATACAACATGATGCTCTTATTATTACTGAGTCCTTGGAGATAAATCAATAACGAGTTAAATCTCTTCGCTCGATAATAAACCAATATATCCTGAATCGCATCAGTAAACGTCCCTACTCACGGGGATCAAATATAACAAGATAACATACTCATCGAAGTCTATGATACAATATATATATATATATATATATATGCAGTCTCAACCCTCTTTCAGGTGATGCCGCACAAAAAATAATATATCTCACCCTAGAATAATGAGTACGATAGTCTTATCACACAATCTACTACCGCTCAAACCTTCGGTATCCAGTCACTACAAATGCTCATAATAAATTCTACTTTTATAACTCTCAAAAGTAGTAAAACTAATTACACAATACAAACATCCTCCTAGGTTACACACCCGCTCCCCCATAGGAAGCACCAAAAAGCCTCGCTACGCAACGATAAATATATACCTAATAGAGCTGACACTGCCAATGCACCCACTAAATCCGACTTACTCGCGAATTTAAGTGTTAAATAATCATATATTGTGACACACCCATGTCACTCGAACTTAACCTATACTCATAAGAATAAGACAAAATTCTATCTCCATTTGTTATATACCTTTCCTAGTTAATGGGTTCCTGAGCATAACTCTCGCGCCAAAATTGACCCATGATCTTCTACAATGGTTGTATATTCAGGATCTCGTCCTGTACTTTCTCCCTGCCTTGCTTTGGGAAATAGTTCTTCCTATGGCCTATCTCTCCACAACCATAACAATTTCCATAGAAACACTCTTACTTCTGGCCCTGGCCCTACTGGACTCCCCCGTCATTCCCTTAGTCTTGATGGTCCTAAGGAATGGGATGTTGTTTCTACTATTGAGGAACCTTCAGGTCCTTCCTGATCTCACCTCTCTCGGGTCAGTAAACTTCAGACTTAAATCTCTTAGTCCTATTCCCCTGCTGAAAGTCTCGCTCCTACGGCTGTTGTTGTGCCCCACTGGCACCGTTCCCATCTACCTTCCCAATATGATTGGTCTCACTTTCTCGCAGTGGTCAAGTTCAATACAGTTAGCCATATTCTCACACATAGGACAACCTTTTGTGCCATCTGATTCGTATCGAATATTGCATATTTTTGCCCTTTATCTTTATGCATTCTAGCACTTTTACGGTCCTAAATGCCTATAGTTATGATCATTAACTAGACAACCTTGGATTTGGATATATACATGCTTTGCAGGGGTTATTTGTGCTCTTGTAGGTATTGGAACGCTAAAGTGAGGTTTGGTTGCATTTAGGAGAAGTTCTGTCGCCGAATGCTACTTTAAGGGAAATTTGGTCTTTTCAAACTCACTATTTTTTATGGAATTAAGTTACCAACATCTACATCATCAAATTATCTTTCCGTACCCCTTGACCGTGCGTCATTCTGACTCCGTATGTGGAAGTTATGCCCATTTTCGGAAGGTTTCGATATTTTCTTCTACTTCAAGGGAATATTGGTAATTTCATACTGCATAATTTGGAGGGTTTCAAAACATAATCATGTAGATAATTGAATTAGCTTCTTGTCGGTTCCGACCACGCCTCATTTTGATTCCGTATGAGGGAGTTATGGCTGTTTCCGTGCAACGCGTCAAAATTGGTTCGGAGGGAAAAATGGGCTGTCTCTAGCCCAAGGCAAATTCCAAAAAGTGCGGTCGACCGATCCCAAAATAGAGGTCGACCGGTCCCATCAGATATGGACGAAAATTGGCTTATTTTGGGTTCTTTGGGTTGGTTTTATTGGGGGTTTTATTTTGGGGTATTAATAGAATGTTTGGGGCTTTTCTTAGAAGATATATTTGATTTTAGGTTAGAGAGGAGGGGATTTATGGGTTTGGCTTATCTCTCCTAGGGTTGACACCATTTGGGTTGTGTAAGTTACTATTCATCATCCTCTCCATTTATATAGTTGTATTTCTTGATTTCTTGCTTTGATAACTAGTTTCCTTGCTTTCAAATTAGTTTATTGTTGTTATTTATTGCTTTAATTAGTTTAGTTGTTGTTTAAAGTAGTTAAATCCATGTATTGTCAGTAGATAACGGGTTGGGATTGCGTTTCCGCCATTGATGGGCGTTGAGCTCCGAAAATTAGGTTTTGTGTAAAATTGCATTTAATTGAAACCTCGCGTATTAAAGTCCGATTATTATGCGTTTAATTTTCTTTGTCACGCAACGTTAGTGTTTATAAAGGTAATCCGAATTTAAGATGCGTGTGACCATTTTCTGTTAAATGTTTAATCTCGCAACTTTGGGTTAAATTCCTTATTGTGTGATGTTTATACTTAATTGAAAATGCTCGATTAAATATTTTCAAACCGAAATTCTAATTATTAGTTGTTTAGCCCATTGTGGGGACACGATCCCGACTCTCGTTTTATTAATTCTAGTTTATACTTAACTTCTTAATTTTTCCCTTTTCTTTATTTCCAACCTATCACCTTTTACACTTTTATTTTAGGACTATTAAATCCTATAAATTCTAGCAACTCGTCTCTGTGGATTTTCGATACCCGACTTACCGCTATACTTGTATCGCAAGTGCAGTCGTAATTTAGGTTTTTGTATTAAGGCGGTGAAACGAATTCAACGATTAGCATTTTGACACGCGCTACTTTTCACCCTTGATCAAATTGGTGCCGTTGCCGGGGATGAGTTTGTTTTATACTTTATTTGATTTAGTGTTTCATAGTATTTTCTTTCTATTTGTACTATTTGCTAATATTTTACAATACTTCCACATTTGAGCACTTAGAAACGCTCGAATTCTTTCCGCACGCACTTACTTTGTGGAATCCGCCATTCGAGCCATTTTTGGGGTAAGCATGTCTTATTCCAATTCTTTCGATAATCCTTATTATAATTCTCAAAATTCTAGGCCTATGACTTTCGGTGAATACTTAGCATCCCAAAGTAAAACAAATTCAAATATGACTTTGGGCGAGTATAACGAAAGTCAAAACTTAGGTTTTTGGAATTTTGATGATGATGATAATGATTTTGGGCCTTTACCTCCTTATAATAGGAATTTTGAAATGAATTGCAATAGTTTTCAAAATTCCTATATTAATGAGTTTTCATTTAAGTCCGATGGTAATTTTCAAAGTTCCCATTTTCATGCATCCGCACCTCGACCCATGACATTCGGTAAGGGTTTGCGTATGTATGAAAATGAGAAAATTGAAAATCTCTATCGGGAAGAAAATCGTTCGTGGGAACATGAGTTGGATTTATTATTTGAGTCTGACGACGATTTTGCTTCTGAGACTTTCGAAGTCGAGGAATGTTTTGAACCAAATGAGGTACTTGTGCCTACTTTGGAACAAACCATTCTAGACTTTGCCCATCGCGTAATAGATATTGAAAGTGAGGATGAAAATGACGTAATATCTATTTGCAATGAAATGTTTTCTTCTTTGGCCCCCAAAGAAGAACATTTCATTGAAAATGATATTATTTCCTTTGAAATTCCAACTTCATCCGATGATGATTCATCTCATGAGTTTGAATTTCATTCATCCCCATTTTCATTCTCTGTTATCACACCATCACAAGTACCCGATGATTCAGTTTCAAACTTTAATGTTTTAAATCCTATCGCCGATGAGGAGTACTTGCTCGAGTCGCCCTCCACGATCGCATATTTGCCTTGGTGTGCGCCGCCTCCCATTCCAACTTCAAAATCATTGGGAGGATATTCGACTTTTCTCGGTGCCCACTTGTTTTTGTCACCCATGCAATCCAAACCCCCCATCGTCCCTCTAAAACTTTTAATTGGCGATGGTTCATTTCTTCCGCCTTACACATGCCTTCCGTTATTCAAACGGAATCCATATTTATCAAAAGGCATGCTTGTATGTGAGGGTATACCGGTTATCCTCCAAAGTCAAATTATTCTTATGGTGGACCCTCAGCTATTTAGACTTCTAGTGTATAGTTAGTGTGAAGCCTAAATAGTAGGTTGTATATAGTTAGCTTTTTATTATTTCTTTCTTTAGTTTTTTCCTTTTTGATTTAGTCTAGTGTAATTAGTTAACTTTTTGTTATTTATTTTTGCTTTGCTCGGTACTAACTTGTTTTGTAGATTCTTTGGACTTGTTCTCATGGGGATCGCTCCACTTTTGGGTAATATCGCTCTTTTCCTCTCTTTGACTTGGTTCTTAGTTTACATTGAGGACAATGTCAAGTTTTAAGTTAGGGGGTGTGGGATATTCTATCCATTTCTTTAATTTAGTCCATATTTTTGCTCACATGTTAGTTACTTAGTATGCTTTTCTTAGAAAAATTCAAAAATTTCAAAAATATTTTCTTTCTTTTTTCTCATTTTTTGAGAATTTTGCCTTTGTTTTCGATGATAAATTTCAATAATTGCCCGATCCAATAGACAACCCAACGATGCATGTTCTTGATTTTAGAAGTTATTAGACTTTAGTCCTCCATTATTGATATTATGAATAACTTCATGAATTAAACTTTAATCCCGTGAGCACATGCACTTTTCTTGCTTTATTGATTTGGTTGAAGATTTTTATAACTCAGTAATCTTTTATTACATTGTATATACTTACACCGGGTAAGCTTAGTACCTTTCGTCATTTGTGAGTGTATACACTATTCTTTTCTCATTGAAAACGTTGAATTCGTTGGTAATCTCTCTATTATTTCATTTGATCGTTCATTAATTGAGTTCATACTTGAAATGTGTTACTTGATCATGATTTTCATATATTATTTTGACTCGAGAATTGCGTAAACTTTCGGAAATGATCATAGGCAATCTTTGTTATATCACCCATATTGACCTTGACCTCACCTTATATGTTTACCCTCGTCAACCCCTTTGAGCCTAAATATTAGCCTTTCATTTCATAACCCAAATTCCATAACCAACTCCAAATTGGAGTTTTAACCCATACATACACTTTCCATACCTTTGTCTGGAATGTTACTTGGAATTGAATGTTGTTGTTATGATGTCGGTTGTAATTTGGGCATATGAGAGTTTGAAAAGTAAAGTAAAGAAAGATGTGAGAAAGTGAAGAAAAAGAGAAAGCTAAAAGTAAAAGAAAACAAAAGAGAAAATGAGAAAAAGAAGAAAAGAAAAAGAAAAAGAAAGTTGTAAATGTTGTATATAGTTCAATAATCTTTGATTACTCTCCCCGATGATATATCTAATGCCTTTTTGGAACTTTTTTTCAAATTTGATATTGCTCGCATCTTCCCATTATCCCGAGTTTTCATTCCGAACACTTTGAATTCGTACATACATTCCTTCGTTTCGCACCTTAGCCATACCTACATTATAACCCTTTACAAGTCCTATGTGATCTTAGGTTGATGTAATTTAAAAGTCATAATAGTTGTGATAATCTGTGAAAATGCATTTCGCTTCCATTAATGCGCGGTATCCTTTCATTGAGATTACATTTTTCAGTTTATATATAGCGTTCTTTGTTTGTGACATGTGTGCGGCCTAGTTTCCATTTACATTTACTCTTTAGCCCGCATATTCCGTGTGTTAGCTCCCTATTTCGAGTGAGTTCACTTGATGAGTGTAATGCCCGTGAGGATTGAATATATGCTTTCTTTAATGTTTATCCGGTTTATATAAGTTTTTGCCAAATCACACTTTGCATGTGCTCGCTCCCCTCCCACATTTTAAGGTTTCAATTCTATGAGGTACATTTTATAATGTTAATGATTCGGACTTTTGTGTGAATTCATTCACTTTGCTAATAATGCATATGAAATCTTTTTCGCTTTTGTTGGGCTTGTCGCATGTTGGTTTGGGCATATTTTGAGGAAACCATATGATGTTTGTGGGTATCATCCCTGAAAACCCTCACGAGACGACACTCTTCCACTAGGGTAACCTAGGGGTTTAACGGATTATTACATATGCTAAATGAAATCGTGTTCCCTACGAAATTATATTTCGATGCATATATGCATTTTGTTTTTCCTTCTGTGGACTGCTTTTGTTTGTTTCATCACTAGGGACTAGCAATGTTTGAGTTAGGGGGTGTGATTCGTATTGAATATTGTATATTTCTGCCCTTTATCTTTATGCATTCTAGCACTTTTACGGTCCTAAATGCCTATAATTATGATCATTAACCAGAAAACCTTGGATTTGGATATATACATGCTTTGTAGGGGTTATTTGTGCTCTTGTAGGTATTGGAACGCTAAAGTGAGGTTCGGTTGCATTTCGGAGAAGTTTCGTCATCGAATGCTACTTTAAGGGAAATTTGGTCTTTTCAAACTCACTATTTTTTATGAAATTAAGTTTCCAACATGTAGATCATCAAATTATATTTCTGTGGCCACTAACCGTGCCTCATTTTGACTCCGTATGTGGAAGTTATGCCCATTTTCGAAAGGTTTCGATATTTTCTTCTACTTCAAGGGCATTTTGGTAATTTCATACTGCATAATTTGGAGGATTTCAAAACAGAATCATGTAGAGAATTGAATTATCTTCGCGTCGGTTTTGACCACGCCTCATTTCGATTCCGTATGAGGGAGTTATGGCTGTTTCCGTGCAACGAGTCAAAATTGGTTCGGAGGGAAAAATGGGTTGTCCCCAGCCAAAAAGTGCGGTCGACCGGTCCCAAAACAGAGGTCGACCGGTCCCATCAGATATGGACGAAAATTGGCTTATTTTGGGTTCTTTGGGTTGGTTTTATTGGGGGTTTTATTTTGGGGTATTAATAGAATGTTTGGGGATTTTCTTAGAAGATATATTTCATTTTAGGTTAGAGAGGAGGGGATTTATGGGTTTGGCTTATCTCTCCTAGGGTTGACACCATTTGGGTTGTGTAAGTTACTATTCATCATCCTCTCCATTTATATAGTTGTATTTCTTGATTTCTTGCTTTGATAACTAGTTTCCTTGCTTTCAAATTAGTTTATTGTTGTTATTTATTGCTTTAATTAGTTTAGTTGTTGTTTAAAGTAGTTAAATCCATGTATTGTCAGTAGATAACGGGTTGGGATTGCATTTCCGCCATTGATGGGCGTTGAGCTCCGAAAATTAGGTTTTGTATAAAATTGTATTTAATTGAAACCTCGCGTATTAAAGTCGGATTATTATGCGTTTAACTTTCTTTGTCACGCAACGTTAGTGTTTATAGAGGTAATCCGAATTTAAGATGCGTGTGGCCATTTTCTGTTAAATGTTTAATCTCTCAACTTTGGGTTAAATTCCTTATTGTGTGATGTTTATACTTAATTGAAAATGCTCGATTAAATATTTTCAAACCGAAATTCTAATTATTAGTTGTTTAGCCCATAGTGGGGTCACGATCCCGACTCTCGTTTTATTAATTCTAGTTTATAATTAACTTCTTAATTTTTTCCTTTTCTTTATTTCCAACCTATCACCTTTTACACTTTTATTTTAGGAGTATTAAATCCTATAAATTCTAGCAACTCGTCTATGTGGATTTTTGATACCCGACTTACCACTATACTTGTATCGCAAGTGCAGTCGTAATTTAGGTTTTTGTATTAACGCGGTGAAACGAATTCAACGATTAGCGTTTTGACACGCGCTACTTTTCACCCTTGATCACCATCCCCACTATCCATGTCATGGTGTTCTTTTGTTAGACTTGGTAGTCTTAGCCCCAATTGCTACCCCCATTATCTCTTTGGCTCCGCTAGCCCTATGGAAATCAATATAGTCGTCACTTGGTAGGACTTCCATTAAATCTCAATCATTTAAATGGGTCCTCTATTGGGTATACCCTTCTGTGGTACGTCACTAACACCGTTTAATCCAATATTTCTATTTGTCTAGATTTTCCAACCGTCTTGGCTCATAGAAGCGTTGATATAAACTTGTAAACGTACAACCTTGACGACATCTGAACTAGTCATCCTATCTAGATTTCACTTCCATCCTTGTGTATTCTACCTACTAGTCCATTATCAACTTACAGACCATGTTTATCCTCCGTATCCCTTTGGTTGAGTATGAAGTTTGTTAAACAAGTCAAGTTCTCTATCACGATCGATCTTTATCTGACCCACTTGTGATAAGTTTCAAAACTCCATTCGCATATCTATCTGAACAAATTCTCTTAAGGTCAAACTGCACCCGAATGTCTCATTATTAATGTTTGTCTCCATGCATCTGGTGACTGACTCCCATCATTATAACGCTGCTCCTATGATAGAAAATAATTTTGCCTAAAATTTAATTATGGGTGTCGCTGAACTCCAATCTACATAATTACCTTTGGATTATCTCATCCCATTGGCCCATCACACTTCCTTTCTTCCCCGAATCCTTACAGATGGCTCTTTGAAAGAGTTCCTTCGACTCCCCCTGCCGACTACGCTGGGTGAGTCTGAATTTTTACCACCATTATCTATGACACTGCTTGGGGAAGGTACTACTACCGAGTAATTATCCTATTGTCATCTGTATGAACACTAATCATGCTGACTTCTATCGCAATCACCATTCCCAAAATACTCTATGGATTATGCTGAGTCTCTCCTCCTGTAGTTCTTTTAACGACCCTCGCTAGTCGTCCTATATTATTCAGTGTATGAAGCCCAACCGAACTCATATATGAATCACATCACTATACTTAGTAGCAGGAGAACGTAAATTGCATATGTAGATGAATACAATAGTCCCATAATAAGGCGCTATATCAAAGAACGCTGCGTTGAAATTGTAGTAAGCTGTACAGATCCTAAGGACACATAAAACCTGATGCTATGATACTATTTGTGACACCCTGGCTATTTAAATACCAGGTGATCAGTCCTTTATAAATATAAAACAGGAATATCCTTGGTTCATTCATAGCGTCACTATCGAAAACTCTGTAAATTACTAACCACCTACGTTTTAAAATAAATCGGTGCCAAATTTTATCTTTCATTAAATAGCGACATGCGAAAATAAAAATAATAACCAAACCATCCACATAGTAATAATAATCTAAACCAATCACAAGATAAACAACTGAATAAATAATACCGAATAAACCATCAGTTCTCAATACAAAATCCAACTATGAATCTATGAAATAAAATCAAATCCAATAATACATGGTCTGACGCATCTGAATAAATAAAATAGCTGAAGGGCAGACATGCCCGAATAAAATAACTGAAACTGAATCCTACTCTATGAATGAAGCAACCAAAGCGTCTAATCCAACTCCCGCAAGAATCAACAAGTGCTATAGCTACGCATCCCTAGAACAGATCATCAAGATGGGCATCCCTGTGGCTTAACACCTAAAAGGTTTTGAAAATATTTTGCATATGGGTCAGAGCACAAGAAAACCTTTTGAAAATATTTAGCAAGCATTTAAATCATAGATTAAAAGCAGTTATTGATTACACATGTTAGTTCAACGTACACTCCCTTGAGTTCCTCACCTCTCAATTTATGTGCACGCCTAACGTCTCCTACCTAGCTATATTACCCAACCCAACTAGGTCTCATGACTATATATCTAACTACTCACAGGTTTAGCTCCCCCATACCGCCCATACAATATGCTACAGTATTCCAATCTTTAATCATTAACTCTTTGGTTAAATTACTCTTTAACTCTCCCGTACCGCCCATACAGAACGCTATCGTAACACTAATAATTAACATGTCTAGTATGTTAATATTAACCATAATTAACATTTTACGTATGATATCATTAAACTATTTCATTAAGTTGCTCTACATAAATCATCTTTAGATATATGTGATCTAACTTTTCTACCATCACACACTAAGTAGATTAAGCATTATTTCATATATACACTATCTAGCCTCCCTACTATTGCAGATAAGTAGGATAGATCACTCAAGTATATATATATATATATATATATATATATATATATATATATATATATATATATATGTATATATATATATATATATATATAGAGAGAGAGAGAGAGAGAGAGAGAGAGAGGTCTCTCAGTTTGAGGACCCGAAATGAGGTCCATTTTTTAAAATAGTAAAAAAAATATTTTGGAGCCGATTTTTTTTCTATGGTTTTTAAATATTTCAATAGGACCATAAAAACATAATCAACCCAAAATGAATTTTTTTACTATTTTAAAAACATTGGTCAAACTTTGTCATTTTTTAACAGCTTAAAAATTGACACACTTTGACTGATTTTTTTAAAATAGCAAAAAAATCATTTTGAGCTGATTATCTTTTTATGGTCCTACTGAAATGTTAAAAACCATACAAAAATCAACCCAATTTTTTGTATTTTTACTATTTTAAAAAAATGGACCTCATTCAGAGTCCTCATACTGGGACCTCACTTGATCCTTTCCCTATATATATAAGCAACATCTCCCGGACTGGCCACCGCGATGCACACTTGCATACTCTGCTATCAAGTCCATGTACTTCTCGTACCACATTAAGAACTATCGATTCTGAATGTCTCCTCGAATAATAAATCAAACAACATACAATAGAGACGGATATAGTTCTAAGCCTTTGGGCTACGCACACACCTAACGCACCCCAATGACCGGTCACACTATCATATACACAAGTAGTGCTCAACCCTAACTTCTATGTTCTGGGTCACAAGTCTAAAATCCCCCAAATGGGCTCATCAGGATAAGACTACCCATGACGCAGAACCTACCGTGATAGCAGGCAGCGTAGGTATGTTCACACACGAGCAGTACATAATAGGCATACACAAAACCTATCCATATGTCGCATATAGGCATACAAACAACCTAAAAATATAATTTGTATAGGCACACACACAACCTATATATATATATATATATATATATATATATATATATATATATATATATATATATATATATATATATATATATAATGAGTACAGGTATATGTAATACCCCGTAATTTTAATAATCTTAAATGTGGGAGTAATTTAATTAAAATGGAAAAATTAATTAGAGATTAATCCGGGTTAAAATAATATTAATTAGCGAGATAAGGGTTAATATTTATTTATATTGAATATTAAATAGTGAATGAGTAATAATAATGATGAGAAAATATTAAGATTTATCGTGAGTGAGAAATATGACAGTTACGATAAATGTAGTCGGGACGCGCGTGTCAGTCGTGTCGGGACAAAAGTTGAGAAAGAAAATATAATCTCACTCTTGAAAAATCATGTGATCATTTCAAGTGCGCCGATGTGTCCAAAAGGGTCGAGATAGTCAGAAAAGCCTATCCGGGGGTTTAGTTTGGGTCTCGGGGCACTTTTAGGCCAAACTGACACCCCAGAGGGATATTTTGGTCATTTAAAATTTTAGAAAAAGGGAACCGAAGAAAATTAGAGAGTTAAAGTATCAAGCACGTAGAGGAAGTTAGGGCTATCAGTTGTTAAACCAAAAGAGAAAGCACATGAGGGAGAAAGAGAGGGTTCCTAAGAATTTTAAGGCTAACAACGACCATCTTGCACCACCACCACCACCACCACCAAATTGTAGATTGGGAAGAGAGGATCAGAACCATACCCTTGTTCTTCAATTGATCAGATATACCAAAAGAGTCAAGTGTTTATTTTTCTAAATTATGTGCATATGTTATCCATGTTAGGGTAGATTTGAAGAAATAACCATGTATCTATGAATTTGATGTTGAAATTGGAGAATTAAATTAATTCTTGGTTAGGAATTGCATGTTGATGGAATTTTGAAATAATTAGAGGACAGAATCAGACTTAATGGATGGGAAAAATCTGGACCTGTAGGTGTATTAACATGAAAGAACATAAAACTAGGGTTCTTGATGATAATTATGAATTAATTTGTTCTTGGGTAGTATTCTTGATGTTTTGATAATATTTTTACGTTGAAAATAACCCCTACATGTCTTCATGATGTTTGGAAACCTTGGTTTCTAATTTGAGAAAGATCCATGAGAATTTGGTTAAGAAAGTGCTCGAAATTCGTAACTGCACAAGCTCCGACGGACTAGTTCACTGTAACCACCGGACCGGTTCGGTATGTCGATCACCTTCAATCTCGTCCTTTTACTTATATTTTGTTTGGGGTTTATAATTTGTTCCCAATTAGAGAGAATCAAATTTATAATTTTGGGGTAGATTTAGATGTAATTTGACCTCACGCGAATTTAAGTGGGTTACGTAGAATGTGAGCTAACTAAGGGAATTATTTAAGGTTAAATAATATTAAGGATACTTAAATGAACATGGAGGTTACGAGTGAACCTAAGACCGGACAAACGATAGAGGGATAATTTACCTACTGAAATAGTTTGATGATTAGTTAGAATATTTCGAGTAACGAGGGATACTCGGGGAAATAAGAAGAGAAGTATAATTAAAATTAATTAATACGTAGAATATTGAGGGGATATAGATATACAACGTATATGACATGTATGATAGGTTGCGTGTATACCTAAATAGGTAAATTGTGTGAAAAACCTATTGTATGATTTATTATGTGTATGACATACCTACGCAGCTTGCTATTGGGGGGAGGTTTCGCGTCGTGGACGGTCTTATCCTAATAAGATCATTGGGGGGATTTCAGACTTGTACCCAGAACATAGAACCCTGTATACGTGCTATCTGAGAGTATGATAGTTTCAAACGTTAAATGGGAGCGTAGGTATGTGCGTGACCCATTTGGCTGAGGACTAAGTTCACCTCTAATATATGTGATTTGTATTTATGGTTCGAGATAGATACATAACCCACAGTCCTTTATATAGTGCGTGATGTACCAGGACATGATAACAGAGTATGCATACACCGTAGGTCTCAGCCTAGGGGTGCAGTATTGTTATATATAGAGTGATAAATGTATATATACTGGTGATTTATTCAGCAGTGTGTACTTAGTTGAAAAGTAAGATTATGATATCTAAAAAGTCACTGATGTGTTCAAATTGAAAATAAAATAAGGAACCCAGGACTGGATAGTTGATATAAAATATTTAGTAACGTATTGTGTGGGCGATACGGGTGAAAATGAGTTAACTTATTTAGAAAAATGATTTTTGTTTGGACTAGTTAGGCGGGGTAACATAACTAGGACGGGTTATAAATACACGTTAGGTTTGCACATTAGATGAGAGGTGAGTATCTCAAGTGAGAGCACGAAAACCTAACATTTATATAATATTTGATAACTTTGCATTTGAACACTTGCTAAAATTTTAAACTATTTTATTCGGGCTCTGACCCGTTTTCTCCAAATCTCTATTCTTTTTGTAAAAAAATCTACGTGCCCAGCCATAGGGTCATCAGGCTTAGCAGATCTTATCACTTGGCATGCTGTAGCTGTTGTGGAAGTTGCAGGCTCTTCATGTTAGACGCCTAAATATTCCTCATTTCTTCATTATGAGCTGTTATTTCATCCAATCGTACATGTTGTCCGTTTCTATTTAAACATTTTTAGAGATGTTGGATTTTATTCTATTTAGCATATCGTAGTATGATTTTATTATGGATGATTGTATTATTATTTCAGAGTGGATTCGGTATTTCATACACCATTATTTATTCTATTTTTTTTATCTATCATATGGTTTATGAATGTATGGGAATGGTTTAGTATTATATTGTAATGTAGTTTCATGTTAACTAAAAAGATGGAATTTGACACCAGCTTTTCAAATACTATGGTGTTAGTATATATTAAAAAGTTTTCGACAGTGATGCTAAGAATGTACCAACCAGATATTCTATTTTAATTTAATAGAGGCCTGATCACCCTGTATTTAATTAAGGGGGTGTCACAAATGGTATTAGAGCCTCGGTTTCTAGAGTCCTTAGGATCTGTGCGACTTATTATGTTTTCAACGTAGTGTTCTTTGATGTAGACCCCTTTTTTTAGGATTGTTGTATTCTTATTTGCACATTTACGTCTTTAGCTATTTAAGATATATTGAATTATGGACTGATGGAAAATTCTTTCTCCTTTCAGATGCCTCCTCGACGTGAACATATTTTATTTATTTTGTGATCTCGTGTGTTTTCAAAGATGAATTTTGGATTTAATGAACTTTCTCGAACTCCTATTTTTTATGGCACTAATTACACTTATTGGATGATGAGAATGAGAAGTGCATTAAAATCAATTGATGAGCGTGTGTGGCTAGAAATTGAGAAAGTATGGACACCCCCTGTCACTATTGTTGGTGAGGTCACTAGTTTAAAGCCTGTCGAGTCATCAATCAAAACTGAACATAGACTTTCACAATATAATTCTACGTGTCTGCACGTTATTTCTTCACATGTCACACCGAAAGAATATAATAGAATTATGACTTGTGAAACATCAAAAGAGGCTTGGGATATTTTGGCACTCACTCACGAGGGCACTAGCACCGTTAGGGCGTCAAAACTTCAAAATATCACTGCACAGTTTGAGACCATTAGGATGTTAGAGAGTGAGAGTTTTGACGAGTTTTATGCTAGGTTGCCCAATATTGTAAACTTGCCGTTTAACCTAGGTGAGAAAATTCCTGAAAACCGTGTTATTAAGAAAATCTTTAGGTCGTTGCCTAGTAGGTTTGATGCAGAAGTGACCATTTTAAACTCCTTGGGTAAGTTAGAGTCGACGAAATTAGAAGAGATTGTAGGTGACTTACAAACCTATGAAATCGACATGATTACCTCCAAGCAAGTGCCTAAGAAAGAAAAAGGTATTGCTTTGAAAGCCCGGGAGGAGGAAATTAAAGTTTTGGATTTCGATTCCAATTCCGATTTTGAGGATGTTGCTTTGTTGGCAAAGAAATTTAAAAAAATTATTAAGTTTCAAAAGCAATCGAAAGATGCCAAGAAATTTGAAAAATTCAAGAACAATAAAGTAGATCCCACCTCTAAGGATAAGTTTAAGAAGCCTAAGAGAGATGAGTCGGATAAGTGTTTTAGGTGTGTGGGGTATGGTCACAAAGTTAAGGAGTGTCCCACTAGACTTAAGAAAGAGGTCAAGCAACCAATTGTCTATAATGCCACCTTAAGTGATAGTGATCCGGAAGAGGGAGAGAGTTCCCCCATTGATCGTAACTTTGTTGCGTTTATGGCATGTCATGTGAACGATGACGATTCTCACGTGCATGACACTTCTGAGGAGGTTTTGAGTGTATCCCATGTTAGTGATGGTGAAGAGAGTGACGATGAGGAGGTAGATGTGAAAGAGTTGCAAAATGCGTTTAATGAGTTATATGCCAAAACGGTGAAGGTGAAAAAGGATAACTCAAAATTGCAAGCTAAGTTGAATGAGCGTGCCAAAGAAAATAATGATAGTTTGATTGAGGATCTTAGGGCACGAGAGAGGAAGTCTAGGGAGAAAATAGAGTTTGTGGAGAAAGAGAGAGATAATCTCAGTGGTTTAATGGAGTCCTTGAAAGAAGAGATTTTAGAGTTTGAGGAGTCTAGGCGTTTGCTCGAGTCTAGGATTCATGAGTTGGAGGAGAGATTGAGAGACTCCTCTAGAGTTAAGTTTGATTTGGAGGCTAGGTCGGAGAAGTTAGATAAGATCCTAGGCACCATCCAAATTAAGGGATATAGGGGAGGTATAGGTTTTGGTGAGAGAGTTGTTCCCGTTCCCCCCGTAGGTGTGAGAAAGACTAGGAAGGTTAGAAAAGGTCCACATATAGGTAATCACTCCCACCACCGCTACACTTGCACGTTTTGTGGTAGGAAAGTTCACCTTAGGCGTTATTGTTACGACCTTAGACAAGCTCCTAGGAAGTTTAGGAATAAAGTTCCCAAACCCCCATGCGTCGTTTTACACCTACTTGAGTTAGGAAATCGGATTTAGTGGCTTTAGGAATTAAACTTCACGATTCTTGTTTGGGTGCACTTGATTATATCCATGCTAAATCTAAAGGATGATAGTGTTGCCTTGTTTGTCATATTCTAGTTTGCTTCATGATATGTTCATTGCTAGTATTATGACAAGTGTATCATTTTGTATTATAGTTTTTCATTTGCTTGAGTACTTTTGAAAAAATACAAAAAGATTTTGTTTTTGAGAATTTTTTTGAAAAATCCAAAAAGATTATATTTTTTTGGAAAACTTTTGAAAAACCAAAATGATTTTGCTTTGTTTTGAGTCAAAATATGAAAAGCCAAAAATATTTTTCGATTTTTGTTTTTGAGTTTACATGTTTGATGTGGCATATTGGTGTGCTTGGACCCCCCCCATCGTTTCATTATCCATGTGGCTAGGACATTTGGTCATTATTACCGATGCTTAAAATGATCTTAACAATTGTTTATATGGGGTTGTTTCGAAGTTGATATGCATTTTGATTCGACTTTGTATATATGCTAACATTGCACACATGCACGAGTTTATATGGATGTTTGCCTTCTCTTTCATATTTGAATTTGGTGAGGCGTTCTTATCTCAATCTTGTCAGCTATGCGTAAGTAGACTTAAGAAGAAGTGTGCATGTAAGAACCGTTTACCGTGGGGATTTAAATTAAAAAAATTATGAGTGATTCACAAGAAAGGGTTGCGAGAGTTCAAAATTAACTCGTCGTGAAAGGCATCGTTTAAAAGAGCCCAAAAGAAAATGCAATATGCTAAGAAAGGGGTAAAATTAGTTTAGTTCATTCCAAATAAAATATGATATTATTGAGGGAGTTTGGATGGATTAAAAATAATTAACGGGTTTGCACATCTAATCCTAATGTTGTAACATTGCAATTTGACGCTATTATTTATGGAATCGTCAAAATTCTGGATTTGTGTGCATGTAGTATGTTTATTTCATTAAGCTCACACTTTTTTTGTCATATCCCTATGATAAAATTTGATGATTTATCGCTATCAATTAGAGCTTATTGATCATTTCGATGTGTTGGAATTGTGACTCATTTGTTTGTAGTTTCACACCTATACATTCCATATCCATGTTTAAGCACATCGGTACTATGTTTGCATGTAACTCAAATTTTTAGTTTTATGAGTTTTTACATTTTGTATTAAAAGCCTACTGTCTTAACATTGTTTTGCTGCTGTCAGGGCCTTTCACTGATTTTTTTCTGAATTTTTTTTCACTGGGCAGAAATATAACATATTTCTGAGAAAATATGAAAATTTGGCAGGTCGCGAGGAGTCGTTCAAATGACATCTCTATGTCGAGCGAACGACATCTGTCCTTCATTTGAGCGACATCCCTGGCTCGTTCGAACGACATGCTGAATTCTTGCCTTTGATTGGTTTGTAGTCCACTAGTTTAAATTGGTATATTTTTGGTACTGCTGGAAGTGTTTTTGGACTGACTAGTTTATATGCAGGATTTATTGGTTCTAAATTGGGTTTTTGCTTATAGTCCGTTTATCACACTTGATTAGATTGATATATTTGTTGTGTGATTCCTTGGTTTGCTAGCTACTGATTTGTCCTTACTTGATCATATTTAGATGGTTATTTAACGAATATCTAGCGATTTCACATTGATTCAAATTGGTTTATTTTCTCATGCTAGATATTTTGATTGGTTTGTCTTTTCACCGGATTGTCTATTCAAGACAAAAAAGGGGGAGAGATGTATGTGATGTAGGGGGAGATTTGAGCATGTTTTGGTTTACATATGTTTACAAATTGGTATCTCAAATTGGTATTACACATTGGTATCATTTTGCTGCTCAAATTGTTTAACAAATGATTTTTTCCAGAGTTTATTCATATTGGTATCTATTGTTGTTTGGTATCATTTGGATATATATATTAGTTTCATTTGTTCCTCCATACTTCACTTGGTATTTGTTTCTCTGTTTCATGTGTGTAGGTATGCTTCAGCGATTCGAGATTTCAAATCTACATCACATTCAAATAGTTTATGCTTGCCGGTGCTACATATACTAGTCCGTGTCCTGTATTTTTGATTTTGGGTTTATGGGATGGGATTTAAGCATCATACGACTTAACGACCCGACTTAGGCATTTCACTGGTTTAATTTTGTCCCGGAATAGTTAAAGGGGGAGATTTGTAAGGACATAAATTTCCAGTTGAGTCCCCGTATTGTTTTGACTTAATTCCGTGAAATAAACAGTGTTTGTAATATGTCATAGGGAAATTTTTATTTTATCACGATCCCACTTGGTCTATGACGTATTGAGGAAAATTAAAGATGTTGCGACAAAGATTTAAAGAAATAATCATGCCGAAGTTTAATTGGTGCAAGTTTATTCGTCTTCAAACTTAATTTCATTCCGAGATCACTCAGGTATGAATGCGTATAATTAATGGTGCTCGGAATTATTTTTATAAAAGATAAGGATGTATCTTTATAAAGGAAAAATGTTTAAAACATTTTTAAAAGTGTTTTAAAGGTTTACACTACGTTTTATTCTGATATACTCGAAATAGAGTTTGACTTATTTGGATCTCCTTTAAAAGAGACGTTTTGAACTAAAAGTCAAAAAGTCAAACTAACACGCCAGCTTGTTCAAACGATAACCAGTCTCGTTCAAACAATATAGGTATATCGCGCGAACGACGTGGCATTGTCGTTCAAACGACACGGTTTTTGAGGCGACCTTTAAATCTTATTTAAAGCGTGTTTTTATCAGAGTTTCGTAAGTGTGCATCTGGAAAACAGTTTACCATCCGGTACGTTGTTTGCACATGTTTTCTAAGGTTTAAAAAGCATAAACACATCCTTAGAGTTTGCAAAGATTCGAGTTATCATTCTTATATGTTTAAGTTATCTTGCGGCACCAAGAAGGTTTGTTTTACCATTAAACATTAGGGTTTTGCGCTAAAGAAAAGAGAAGGACTTTTTGTTCGATATCGTAGACGAATCAAAGCCATTTGGTGGACACCGAGACATTCGTGGAGTCAAGTGTTGTGGAGGTGTCGTGGAAGACGAAATTTCTGCGTGGGCACTATTGAAGAACGGTTGAAGATCAGAAGGAGCATCAAGACCCGTGGGGATCGAGTTATTGAGTAAGGCTAATCTGTCTTTGTAAAACCATTGTTTATAGTGAACGGTTGAACAACACACGCATGCACGTATGTCTTGGTGTCCATCGATATGGCTTGTAACATTTCTAATGTTGAAATCGGACTCCACCGAATCTTCACCGCAAAACCAAAAATGTTCAAGTGTAGAACAACTATTCTTGGTGCCACAAATATCACTATAGCATATATCAATGATAGCTAGGATCTTTGAAACTCCAAGGATGCATTAACTTTGCAAAACCTTAGAAAACTTATGTGCAGAAACATTTTGGGCGAATACTGATTTTTGCAGAATGCACACTTCCAAAATCTGATGGAAAACACGCCTTAATTAAAATCCTTAAGGCGGCACATTATTCAAGTAACATTAGCCTATTGCTCGAACGAGATAACAATGTCGCGCGAACGATATAACATCTCTCTCGAATGAATGGTCAAGTCGTTGAGCGACTAGTGAATTAAAGTTTGATTTTATCCAACTCTTAAGAAAGAGTTCCACTTAAATTCAACTCTAATCAATCTTCATCAGATTAAAATGAAGTGTAAACCTTTTCAAACACTTATAAAACATTTATTTAATAAAAATTACATCCTTAATTATTTTAAAACAAATTCAGAGTCTCATTGAAGTTACGCATTCATTCCTGAGTGATCTTGGGCATCAATTGATCTTGAAGACGAATAAACATGCACCAATTAAACTTTGGCGTAATTAATTCAGTGAAGCCTTGTTGTAATGTCTTCAATTAAACTTCAACACATCACAGACTGTGTGGGATTGTGATAATAAAAAACGACCTATGACTCAAACGTGTTTTGTTTTGGGAATAAGTCCAAACTATACAATGGACTCAATTGGAAATTTTTTCCTTACACCCTGGGTGGCCCTCCTCTTCACCAGTGATCGCCGAATGTGCCACACATAATATTTTTTGAACCTCTTTAAGATGGTTGGCGACTTCCACCGGATGAACACATTGCAATAGGAACATAAAAAAACCTATCTTGAATAGAATTTATCCTTCCAAAATATACATCTCAATTTTATAATGAAGCCTGAATGCCTTCATAGGATATTTCGAAACATCTTCGATCATCAAATATAATCTGATGGGATCCATCCATGATATACCCATGTTCAACCCCATCACTTATATAGTCTCTTCCTCAATGATTCATTGCATCAATATCTCCAATGGGACTATTCTTCTGAGTTTATCCCTGGTAGAAGATGACAGACTATATAACGCGTCGGTTCAAGCATTCTTAGTCCATTGACTTGCTAAATTTTGTGATCTAGTAGAGTCATATTAATTATCACTACACCTATGGCGCAACCAAAATTTTGTGATTTAGTAGAGTCAGATGGCGTAGCCATAATCTGACTATACTCATGTGATCTAGTCTACTACCCCTTAAGAAGATGTCATATTCTTCCAACTCTACTTCCCAAGCCATTGACTTGCTAAATTTTGTGGATTATAGATGTCTTGTTTAAGACGAAGATCGGTGTATACCATGGTCATATGATCTTGAAAGTATGGCATCATCCTCCTGGAGGACTCAATAAATGCCAATGCCTAAGACTTTATATATGCCAACTTCAATCTTTTAAAAACAGTTATAAAACTGTACATATGTAGAGATACCATTATCCACCAAGATCCCTTCAACTGACCTCTCATGAACCATCATGGTAATAAATAGAGGTCCTCATGTGGATATAATAACCTAGATAAATTATCCTTGAAAAAACTAACTATCAAGTGATCTTTAATTACCTTGAATGGGCATGTCTGCACCGCTTCGACCATGATCACCTCACTGATATGTTCAAAATATTTTGCTTCATTTAGGTATGCTTAACTCTCTTCTGGTTCATCTCCACTACTAGAATCTTCTCTAGCAATGAATGACATCCAAAGGAAATCATGCCAACCTTATTTACTGGATATTTGGGCTTCTCTAGCAAATTAGGGTCAGTTCAATCATTCGAGTCCTCATCTCGGGCTCTTTTCTTCTTGTCCTTACCATTGAAAGCAGACTTTTTTCATCTCATCGGCTTCGAATTGCCTTTGGATTCGGTTGCTCGACTAGACTTACCAATATATTTTGTCAGCTTGCCTATTCAGATCAAGTACTTAATCTCATTCTTCAATGCCAAGTACTAATCAGTGGTATGGAAATGGTCCTTGTGGAATTCACAAGACTTGCCTTTATCCATCCAACCAGTGGTGTTTTAAGAGTTTTTGGCCACATGAGATTTTTGCTTCCTCGAATCTTGTCGAGGATGTAATGAGCTCCCATGATGAGCGGTGTGTATTCATCAAACTTCATTTAGTTCTCGAACTTCAAATTCTTGAATTCTTTAGACTTGTCTTTCCCGTCTGAGTTTCCACCAGCATAAGACTTCTCATGAATTGACTCCTTTATATCCATTTTCTATTCAACATTAATTATCTTTCATGCTTTGCCTAGGAGCTCGACCATTGTATTTGATAGCTCTTTCACCAATGCCCAGTAGATCTTTCCAGGTGATAGGAGGATCATAATGGTTGTAACTAGAATCTTCTTATCATAGCCTATCACCTCCAATATTTTTTATGTTGAACCGGGGAATGTACTCCCTTATAATTTCATCCTCCTTTTGGAGGATTCTTAACAAGTGAGCCACTCTTTTATGGAATTTATGATGAAGAAAAAGTTATTTACAAACATTTCAGAGTGTTGCTTGAAGTTAAAAATTTGCCTTCTAGGGAGCCCGTTGTACCGAATATGGGCGGATCTAGTTACAGTACTGTAAAAATATCTAAATCTGATCTCTTCTAGAATGGCATAAATGTCATAGGCATACTAGTAGTTCTCTACATAAAGCATCAAATTATATTTTCCATCATATCTAAGCATTATAGTATGCGGCTTAAACTTCACACGTATTGGATAAGTTATAACAAATGCTATGAATGAGATCCCTAAACATAACCCTTTTGCAACAGGTTTTTTGTCTTTATAAGATCTCCTAACCAATCTTCCAAGCACTAAATTGACCCCTTTTAGGGTTAGTCCTTATCTCATTCAAGTTCGACTTTAATAGTCTTCTTGTCTCGTCTGTGACTCTCAACCTAGCTCTCTTATTTCCTTAAAGAGTGCTGGTACCCGATCGAACCTTTGGCACACTACCTAGACTTAGACGAGCATGTGATCCTCCTGGTCTCAAGTCTCCTTGACTCTTCCATATGCTCTCTGGGCTTTATGCATGAATGTGCTCGTGCTGCTCATGGTCTCTATCGATCAATAGCAGATAATCTACTCAACCCTTTCAACACACTAGGATGTTCCACTGAATAAGTTTAATCATCACTATATCATGTTGATCGGATGGTTGGTGTTTCTCCAAATTGTAAGATTGATAACTTCGATCTGATCTTGACCTTCTGGACCGTCTTCCTTCACCTCGTGAACCCAAATCCAATATCCTAGTGTTATCCAATACTCGCTAATGGCGCACCTACCTCTTGTCCCTGTATGGGACCGAAGGTGGCATTTCACGACTTTGCTAGGAATTTTTCCCATTTATAGCGATGACTAGGTTCATTTTCTGTCGTGTTTTGTCCATCCAAGATGCTTTGGGTTAATTGTTTCATATTTTCCTACATTGCTTCCCATCTCGATCTATGCTCTACAGGATTCCCTGCATATCTCCGGTAAGAGTATGTTTTAATATGAGGGAATACCGTATTTTTGTAGGTTATTAACTTGAGCAACTTCAATTACTCTTACGTATTTGTCATAGTCAGAATCAAAGTCAGCATAGTTTGTCGGTTCGTACTATTCGCCAAAAAACTCGTTATGGTGGTTTTGAGAGAGGACATAGGTGGTGAAACTCATCTCAAAACTCATCTAAAGAACTCCTTTCAAAAATCTTTTCTAATATATTCTCTAAAACTCTTATGACAAAACCTCTTCTCTTCCAAAGAAGGCCCCTTATAATGTAAGGGGATGAGGCTTATTTATAAAAAAAACAACCCAAGTGGGATGACACGTGTCAAATATATTGTGGAGACATGTATCAAGGAACCTTTGGTGACACATGAATAATACACCAAATGAGCGATATGCTGGGCGCGCACAATAATACCTAAGTTGCATAAACACATGGAATTTTATCAATATTAATAATCTCTAATATCATTTAATAATTAAATGAGAGGCTTATCATTAAGTGACTCCTACATTTGCCACCTCGTACACATAGTTGTTGTGTTGATGCCTGGATAAAACGTATCGACTATGTGTACTAGATACTTTTAGATGATGTTGATATGTTTGGTCAACCTGTGGATAGGGGGTATTGATATCATATCTCATACTTCAATTTGATGACATACTTCGACCTTATATCTCACATTATACGATATACTGCAATCTCATATTTTATTTTTTTCGCAATATACATCAATCTCATATCTCATATTTTAGGCATTGATCTTATGGGTTATTCCGAAGTACCTCGTGATCATTTTTTTATGCAAATGATATATTTTTAGTTTGTCCAATTGCCCCCTGATTTTTTTTGGAGTAGTATTTGTGGATTTCTCCCATTTTTCTCGAATGAACATGTATCCACAATTTTATTGTGGTTGTTTGTAACTTAATTTGTTTTACCATATTCAACATGTGATGGTAAGACTGAATATTACACTTTCCCCAAATTTTGAACAAGATTTTGTGTATACACATTCGGTGACTTGCCCCATTTGGGCAAATTTTATGCAAACACATGCTAGTGACTCATCAAGATTAGGACGACATTGTGAAAAATACACCTTAAAAGGTGACTTAACGCAACTCTTGCTGAGGTTTTCCCAAAAGAATACTTTTTAAGGCGACTTAGCACTAATTTTGCTAAGTTTTACCTCAGATTTACACTTTGTAAGTCAACTTAGCACAAATCTTGCTAAGTTACACTTTGCAAGGAAACTTAGCAGCAAGATGCTAAGGTTTTTTCCCCCTAAAAAATAGCGCTTGTTTGTAAACTCGTCCAGATCACGATGAGATTTTTTAAAATTAAAAATAACGCTTATTTGGCGACTCGTCAATATCATGAAGATATTTTTTCAATAAAAAATAGCGTTTGTTTTGTGACTCATCCAGATCACGATGAGATTTTTCTCAAAAATAGCGTCTGCTTGGCGACTCATCCAAATCTCAATGAAATTTTCTAAAAACAATAGACACTTTTTGGCGACTAGTCCAGATCATGACGAGATTTTTCTCAAAATCAGCTCCCATTTGGCGAATCGTCCAGATCACGACGAGATTTTTCTAAAAAATAGTGCCCGCTTAGCGACTCGTCCAGATCACGACGATATTTTTCTCAAAAATACCACCTGTTGGGTGACTCGTCCAAATCACGATGATATTTTTCTAAAAAATAATGCCTTCTTGGCCACTCGTCCAAATCACAACGAGATATTTCTAAAAAATAGCACCTAGTTGGTGACTCATCCAAATCATGAAGAGATTTTAAATAGCGCCTACTTGGTCACTTACCAATTTTGGTAGTTTTTTTAATAATATAATACACATTTGAGGAAGACTTACCATATTAATGGTAAGGTTTTATGTAATATGATGCCATATCTGAAGGATAACTATGACTGTGTTGTCAATTTTGGAGTGACAACTAATTAATCAGTCTCAACTTGCTGCGAAAGAAACTAAAGAAGTTGTATAATGGCCTACTTGGGCATTAAAAAACTCTGGAGGTTCATCAATTTAACCTTGTCATGGAGTTTGTCGAAAAAGATTTAAACTAAAAAGTCTACGTTACATCATAATATCCATTTGTCTCCTTTATTTTATTTTATCTCAAGATAAAATTTTAAAAAAATACATATACTGTAAAAGGGTGTGATATCGATATAATGTTTAATTCGAAAATTTACAAACTTTAAACTTATTTAATTAGAGTCAATCTTTGATCCAAATTAATTAAACCCTAAAAGATGCATCTAGGTGAATAAATTAATCATGCCATCAAAAACCAATCACAAATTGGTGGACACACTAAATTCAGGAAAAATCCATCGAATGAACAAAACCTTTATTTCTTTAAATGTTTGCAAATCGCAACATACAACACACTTACAGAAATCTGGAATGAATCTACCGCAACAAACTCACTTAGGTCGCAACCTCGAAACCAGCAATGGACTCCGGAAAGAACCCACTAGAATCGCAGCTCTATTTCCAGCAAGGAATACCCTCGAGTCTTCCCAAGTGAGCGTAATCTTCAGCAAGAAACTCCCTTAAGAGCTACCAATCCAGTAGTGGAGATTTATTCTCTACAAGAGAAACTTCAACAAAGTTGTATCTTGGGGTTAAAAAGTGATTCACTAAAGTATTTGGGATTATTTGTTAATCTCAAAACAAAGATTTTGTAACCTAAAAGTGAAGACTAAAAATTCTATAGATTGCAGTTTTGCTTTCGTCAAAGTCTGTAGTCTTGAATGAAAAAGGTTTGCAAAGCAACTACTTATGAAAAACTAAAGTCGGCGGGGTCGTTTGAACGACAAGTGTATATCGTTTGAATGACTCGCAATGTTATTTGAATGACAGTGGAATGTCATTTGAATGAATGAAAATTTTCATTTGAATGACAAAAACGAAACTTTAACTCTAGCCACAGGTCTTTCAAAAACTGTTTGACTTAAAAAATGTGATATTTTGATAAAACCTTTTATAAAAAAATATTCCAACATTTAAATGAAACATTAATGAAACTTTAAACACAACCTTACCAATATGAATCTTGCAAAGTCTTGTGATGAACATATGAACTTAAAATTCCATTGACAGGTGTAACGGTACATGACATACACAATGTAAATACGGACTATGTAAAATATGTCCTTATAAATCTACCGTTATGTCTATGCCGACACAAACTAAAAACAATCCAAATTATCAAATCTAATATCGTATACAAATCTAATACCCTCCCATGAGGAAAGATACTACAAATGTAAGTCATAAAAAATCGTCAAATTTGACATCTTCAAATCTCTAGTGTTTCTTTTGCATTATCAAAGTGTGCAAAATATTGATCATCAAAACTTGTACCTACACACATGAGTCAAGAGACAAATACCTTCGTGATGTATCAGTTTGAAATGAGATAAACATGAATCAAATCAAAGATCAAATCTCAAATCTCCCCTATAATCCAAAATCTCACTCCCCCATAATTCAAAATTCGTTCTCCCACTTTTTATTTGTCTGAAATAGACGAGGAAAAGAATAAACGCAAAAATAAGCACGGAGTGTCACGACAAGCATAGAAAATCATCATGAGTAAATCAACTACAATAATGCAAGGATAAACTCAAAAATATCCACAAGCTCTTTTTGATTTTTCAAAATTTTCAAGCAAATAAAATTTATAAAAACAACACACACCATGAATTTACAATAAGATAACCAAGTCGTGGAAACAGAATGAATGTTTGTGAATATATTCAATAGGTAAATCATCTCAAACAGTCATAACAAATATGCACGATGAATATGGATACCCCTAACGAATGAATTTCACAATCATCCTTAGGTGTAAAAATTGTTGAATTCAAATGACGTCGACTCAATATAATCTACAAATCAAAGACTAAAATGATTTCCACACCAATAACGTCTAAAACTATTTAATGTTTTTTCAAGATTTTGTTAGGACGTGCAAATCCGTTGATTTATTTCCAACTAAACTCCCTCAAATATAAGATAATGATCATAAATGATTTTTCTTTTCTTTTAAATGATCATATAAAGATAAACTAATTTGGCCTTGTCTACTTTTTTCAATGCCACACTTTTTTAGCTCTTTTCAAACTCTTTGGACCTTGGCTACTTTTTACAATGTCATAATTTTTTAGGTTCGATTTAAATGGTGGCTTAATCGCAAAACATATTTGTACCTTTCGTAGCTTTCCCCGTGTCCACTCATCTTTTTTAAATTAAATAAATTCCTCACGGGAAACAGTTCTTATATGCACTACTTTCATTGTCAAGTTTTATCGCACTTGGTTCGTTTTAAAGATGGAATTGAGATGAAAACACTTCGACCAACATGTGATAGACAAGTACAATAATTAAATAAATCAGTGCAAGTGTGCATTAAAGGAAATCATGAGTCAAACATGTAGAAAGTTATCTCAAATCTCATCTTAATGACTTCAGACATTATAAACCACGTGGATGAAATGATGTATCGTATTGAAACACTATCAAATATTCACATGGATATGGAATGATGTTGTGACTTGGTCATCCAAAATGTCCATCCATAAACGGTGTAAAATAAAATACAAAAATCTTTTTATCTTTTTCCAAACATTTTATCAAAATAAAATCTTTTTGACTTTTTTAATTTTTCTCAAAAAATAGAAAATGTTTTTGGATTTTTCATTTATTTTTGTTTTTTTGTTAAAAATATCAAAATGGAAATAATAAATACAAAAGTGGTACACACTAGTAATAGGCATAAAATATCATCATGAGAAACATCCTATGCTAGCAAACAAGTCTAAACCTCAACTGTTAGCTGCGGAGGAGTTTTTCAAAGCTGGTGATATCTTATCAAAAATATCTATCAAATCATGTGAAGTTTTGACTAAAAACTTAACTTTTCTCGAATATGTGCAAGCTCTTTCATGTAATCTCCTGTAACAGGCAAAGTATCATGTGTGGGTGCGTGTGTGGGAACATGTGGCAAAACTCTATGTGACACACTACCCAACTTAGAACAGAATTCCCTAAGGTGTCCTCTCTTCTTACAATGAGAACAAACATACGCATGCCTAGGAACACCTCTCTCAAAACGTCGATGATGCACTCTCCTATCTCGAATGGATGCTTAGGTGGTTTAGGTTGATATCCATAAGGATCTATCATAAACTCAGGAACCGTATCTAGTGCAACATGGGAAGTAGACACATCGTCATGACCTATTCCTAATCTCTCAACATTACCCAAAGCGGGACCAAGGAGTATCTTTTCTACCTTCTTAGATGTATCCTCTATAGTAACCTTGAACTCCCGGGTACATTTGAGTTCTCTATTGAGTTGAGACACACGGGTTTCAAGTTCACTCTTTTTTCGACCTATGACGATCAACTGCTCACTCAAAGAAACCTTCACCTTCTCGAATTGACTAGTCGACGCCTCAAATCCTCTCAAAATGTCTATCTCTCTCTCCAAATCTAACATATTAAGACCTAACTCTTTATTCAACTTCTTCATTTTAAAGGTCTCGACATACAAATCTCCAAACGCTCTTTGGAGTTCACTTTCATCCTCACTTCCATCCTCGCTCTCACACTTACTAGAAACACTCAAATCATCATCGGGGGTCTCATGTACACAAGTATCCGCATTATCATGGGACAAACAAGGTGTCCTCTCTTCTTACAATGAGAACAAACATACGCACGCCTAGGAACACCTCTCTCAAAACGTCGAAGATGCACTCTCCTATATCGAATGGACGCTTAGGTGGTTTAGGTTGATATCCATAAGGATCTATCATAAACTCAGGTACCATCTCTAGTGCAACATGGGAAGTAGACACATCGTCATGACCTATTCCTAATCTCTCAAAATTACCCAAAGCGGGACCAAGGAGTATCTTTTCTACCTTCTTATATGTATCCTCTATAGTAACCTTGAACTCCCGAGTACATTTGAGTTCTCTCTTGAGTTGAGACACACTGGATTCAAGTTCACTCTTTTTTCGACCTATGACGATCAACTGCTCACTCAAAGAAACCTTCACCTTCTCGAATTGATTAGTCGACGCCTCAAATCCTCTCAAAATGTCTATCTCTCTCTCCAAATCTAACATATTAAGACCTAACTCTTTATTCAACTTCTTCATTTTAAAGGTCTCGACATACAAATCTCCAAACGCTCTTTGGAGTTCACTTTCATCCTCACTTCCAACCTTGCTCTCACACTTACTAGAAACACTCAAATCATCATCGGGGGTCTCATGTACACAAGTATCCGCATTATCATGGGACAAACAAGGTGTGCACATGAGAGTTTTCATAAAGGCGACACACATACCATGTGATGACTCATCCCCAAAATCATTCACTTCCTCATCACTATCGCTAAGAGAGGCTAGTATGACAATTTTCTTACCCTTTCTCTTTATCGTAGTGGGACTTTCAAACTTTTTGTGCCCTTTTCCCTCGCACTCAAAACATCTCTCCTCTTTCACTTTCTCATTCTCACTGCTCTCTTTGGCCTCTCTTTTCTTTTTATTTTTCTCAAAAATCTTTTTATTGGAAGAATTTTTTTGGAAATTTTTTAGCAAGCATGGCCACATCATCAAAATCAAATTCTCCCTCAGACTCGGACTCACAAACTTTCTCTTTCTTTTTCTTCTCTCTCGTGGAAACTTCCTCACCTTTTCTAGATTGGGACTTAAGTTCTATCTCTCTATCCTTAGGCTTGACAGTGTCAAGAAACATGTGAATTTCATATATCTGGAGGTCTCCTACCAGTTCTTCTAACTTAAGATTGCTCAAATTTCCTAAGGAATTCAACAGAATGACTTTAGGGATAAAACGTTTAGGCAGTGATCTCAAAATCTTTGTAAATACTCATGCATCAGGAATACATTCACCAAGATTGAAAATAGTACTGAAATATCAGACAAACAAGCATAAAACTCATCAAAACATTCAGATCCAAGCATGGTTGTTGTTTCAAATTGAGTAGTGAAATTTTGTAATTTAGATTCTTTCACTGCATTTGTGCCTTCATGAGTAAGTTGAAGAACACACCATACTTTCTTTGATATGGTACACGTCATGATGAATTAGAACTCGTCAGGGGTGATGGCTCTGGAAATTACACTTAGCCCATGATAGTTATATGTGCTCCATTTAAATTCATCCTTAGTTCAACCTGACACAAGTTTAACATTTGTCACATTATCTGCGGTGACAGAGGGAGGATTCCACCCTTTTCATAAACAGCCTAAACACGTTCATCGATAGCCTTTAAGGAAGATTTTAAGGGGATTTCCAATAGGCCTAATTAGTTCCATCAAAGACTGGCATCCGATTATATAAGTTATCCATCGAAAAAATGGCGAAAAATTTCAAAATCAGATTTTTCAAAAAAATCGATATCACAAAAATGTTGCAGAAAAAGGGTTACTCGATAAATTAAAGTAATATGCTTTGATACCAATTTTTAAAAGGGTGAGATATCGATTAAATGTTTAATTTTCAAATTTCCAAACATCAAACTTATTAAATTAGAGTCAATCTTTGATCCAAATTAATTAAACCCTAAAACATGTATCTAGGTGAATAAATTAATTATGCCATCAAAAACCAATCACAAATTGCTGGACGCACTAAATTCAGGAAAAAAAATCCACTGAAAGGACAAAACCTTTATTTCTATAAATGTTTCTGAATTGCAACATACAACAAACTTACAGAAATCTGCAATGAATCTACCGCAACAAACTCACATAGGTCGCAACCTCAAAACCAGCAATAAACTCCCACAAGAACCAACAAGAACCGCAACTCTGTCTCCAACAAGGAACACCATCGAGTCTTCCCAAGTGATTGCAATCGTCAGCAAGCAACTCCATCAAGAGCTACCAATTCGGCATTAGCAATTTAGTTTCAACAAGAGAAACTTCAACAAAGTTGTATCTCGGGTTAAAAAATGATTCACTAAAGTATTTAGGATGATTTGTGAATCCAAAATAAAAGGTTTTGTAACCTAAAAGTGAAGACTAAAAATTCTATAGATTGAAATTTCATTTTCGTCAAAGTCTGTAGTCTTGAATGAAATTGGTTTACAAAGCAGCTATTTGTAAAAAACTTATGTCGGTAGGGTCGTTTGTACGACTTCAGCATGTCGTTTGAACGACAGTGAATTATCCTTTAGACGACTAAAAATTGTTTGAACGACATAAATGAAACTTTAATTTCGCCTACAGATCTTCCAAAAACTGTTTAGCTTAGGAAAAAATGTGATATTTTGATAAAAAAAAACTTTTATAAAAAATATCCCAACACTTAAATGAAACTTTAAACACAACCTTACCAAAATCAATCATGCAGAGGCCTGTTGTTGAAGAATGTTGATATTCGGATACGTCTTAGTGAGCATATTAACTTGAACTTCCTTTGACGGGTGTAAGGGTATATGGCATATGCAATGTAAATACGGACTACGTAAAATATGTCCTTACAAAACCTCAGGAAATATCCAAGTGAAATTCTCATCATGGCCCTTCATTTTATTTTATCTGATGTCATAAAATAAAAATAAGTTGAAGTCTACGAATATTTATGTAATGAGTCATAAGCACCCATACTAGTAGGTGTATCGTGAACAATTTAATGTCATTTAAGCACATGCCCTACCAAATTTGGGAGTGTGTAAAATATCAAGGCATATTATGAATTGTGAAATGTCACACCCTACCTGCTCCTGGGGAGAGCGGGGCAAAGCGATACATGTGATAAAACTAATCAAATCCTCAAATAACAAGGTATAGAGAATATAATAAATCCCACAATATAAAAATAAGAGAAAATATCTTCAAATTAAATACAACCAAGTCTCTCGAAATAATACAACTATTTATCTCGAAATAAAATAAATCTCCAATGCTCTATACAACAAAAATAAATACAAATCTTCTCATCTTGTATTCTCGAATAATACTTCCCAAAATAATCCACGCAAAAAATAAATCTCCATAGCGCCCCAAATCTGCGCTAAACTGCCACTAAGAGAAAATATGAGGAAGTACACAATACGACAAGAAAGATGCTCAACAAATATTATTTGTGAATAAAGCGTAATAATACGAGTACGAATATTCAAATCAAATGCGAATCTCATAAGCATTTTTATCAACATAATTTCTCAACAACACATTAATCAGAGTCACCAGGTCTCACCATACTGCCCCATACTTTATCAAGTAGCCGAAAAAGAAGTCTTAGTGGGTGCCCAACATCAGTGCCATATTAAAATCTCATGACAATATACCCAACACAATAATAATACCACATGAATCAAAATTAGACTCCAATAATAATTTTCCAAATTTTCAAATGAATTAAAAAATTCAAATATGAGTCAATAATCACAAGAAAATAACGGGATTGACACTCGCGAGATTAAGGAGCATATTGTGTAAAACCCTATACCTCAAACCACGATGAGAAATCAACGATAAATCTGCCCAGAAATCACCATCCCATCATCAAGATCATCTATCTAAGATCATCAAAACACCTCCAAGAACAAACACCAAAACAGCCCCAAGAACACCTCAAAACCTGAGGTTGAAAGAATAAATTGAAGGGTACTTTTTGTGAATAAGAGAGAGAAAAAGAAAATATGTTTTCTGCGTATTTTAGTGCCACAAGACTGTTCCAAAATAATTGCCCACAATCCCTTTTTATAAGGTAAAAAGAATAGAAGTTGAAACAAACTAAACCTCCTTGAAAATACTTGCTGTTCATGAAACCTGAGGGGATCGATTGATCGACCCCCTGGCATCGATCGATCAATCGCCCAGGTCTGCTGACAATTCGGCCAAAAATAATTTATAAAGGATAATATTTAAAAATCATTATAAAATATGTTTTACCTCCGATTTCGAAACCGTTTGAAATTCTCGCCTTTAAAAATACTTCTCAACATAATTGAGCAATAAAAATAATTTTATCAAAAACTTTATTTTTCCTCTATTTTTGAAAATACCCCAAAAATTACGTGGATTGTTACACTTCCCCACTAACAATGAAATTTCGCCCTCGAAATTCGCCAATGTCTAACTCTAAAAAACCAGGCCAACAATCTCCAAAAATATTTCGTCACCAAAAATAAATTCCTCACATCTAATCTACATGACTAACACGAAATGATCATCTAAAATGACTATCTCCAAATACGCGCCACAAAAATGCAACAAACCCAAAACCCAAGCCCCGAGGGTGGTCGTATAAACTGGCTCTGATACCATTCTATCACACCCCGCCCGCACTCGGGGAGAGCGGGGCGAAGCGATACATGTGATAAAACTAATCAAATCCTCAAATAACAAGGTATAGAGCATCTAATAAATCCCACAATATAAAAATAAGAGAAAATCTCTTCAAATTAAATACAACCAAGTCTCTCAAAATAATACAACTACCTATCTCGAAATAAAATAAATCTCCAATGCTCTATACAACAAAAATAAATACAAATCTTTTCATCTTGTATTTTAGAATAATACTTCCCAAAATAATCCACGCTAAAAATCAATCTCCATAGCGCCCCAAATCCGCGCTAACGTGCCACTAAAAAAAAATATAGGGAAGTACACCAAATGACAAGAAAGATGCTCAACAAATATTAGCGGTGAATAAAGCGTAACAATACGAGTACGAATATTCAAATCAAATGCGAAACTCATAAGCATTTTTATCAATATGATTTCTCGACAACACATTAATCAGAGTCACCCGGGCTCACCATACCGCGCCATACGTTATCAAGTAGCCAGAAAAGGAGTCTAGGCGAGTGCCCAACATCAGTACGATATTAAAATCTCATAACAATATGCCCAACACAGTAATAATACCACATGAATCAAAATTAGATTCCAACACTAATTTTTCAGATTTCCACATGAATTTAACAATTCAAATATGAGTCAATAATCACAAGAAAATAAGAGGATTAACACTCGCAAGATTAAGGAGCATATTGTGTAAAACTCCATACCTCAATCCATGATGAGAAAACAACGATAAATCTGCCCAGAAATCAACATCACATCATCAAGATCATCTCTATAAGATCATTAAAACACCTCTAAGAACAAACACCAAAACAACCCCAAGAACACCTCAAAACTTAAGGTTGAAAGCATAAATTAAAGGGTACTTTTTGTGTATAAAAGAGAGAAAAAGAAAATATGTTTTCTGGGTATTTTTGTGCCATAAGACTATTCAAAAATAATTTCCCACGATACCTTTTTATAAGGTAAAAAGAATAAAAGTTGAAACAAACTAAACCTCTTTGAAAATACTTGTTGTTCACGAAATCTGAGGGGATCGATCGATCGACCCCCTGGCGTAGATCGATCGATCGCCCAGGTTTGCTGACAGTTCGGCCAAAAATAATTTATAAGGGACAATATTTAAAAATCATTATAAAATCCGTTTTAACTCCGATTTCGAAACCGTTTGAAATTATCTCCTTTAAAAATACTTCTCAACATAATTGAGTACTAAAAATACTTTTATCAAAAAAATTATTTTTCCTTTATTTTTGAAAATATCCCAAAAATTACGCGGATTGTTACATGAAACATGCTCAAGTTGTTTCATAAATGATTCATAATGTATGAATCTGATGTAATAATATAGATTAATATTTTGAAATGTCATAAAATACGTCCATCTCATTTAAAATAAAGTACATTTATATACTAGATTTGATGCTTTTATAAACCTTCTCAAATCATTAATGTAACTCACGGAATTATCATATTAATTTGGGTAGTACCATATGGTAGTGGTACATGTATCAAAATAAATACTTTCGCATGGTGAAAGAAAATCAAGTATGCACATGTTCTTGCGTGTTTGGGATGTTTGAAAGAAATATACAATATCGTCGCAAGGGCATATATATCTGATTCATCTCACGAAATTACTCGGCTTGCTAAATTATGATTTTGTATAAACCAGGTGTGTGGCATGGTTTTAAATTGTCAATTCATGCTATTTTCAAATATGATGATTGAGGAAGCGTCATCATCATCATCATTATCCTAGCCTTAGTCCCATCATATGGGGCTGGCCACATGGATTCTCCTTTTCTATTCTAATTTATTATATGCATTATTATCATTCAAGTTTAATTCATTAAGGTCTCTCCAAATAATTTCCTCCCACGATATCTTAGGGATACCACTTTTCCTTTAACCCTCTATTTCCAACAATCTTCCTCCTGTTATAGGGGCATCTACTGGTCTACACAACACATGATTGTACCATCTAAGCCTACTTTCTCTTAATTTATCGCTAATGGGAGCTACTCCTAACTTCTCTCTTACATATTGATTTTTAATTTTGTCATTTCTAGTAATTCATATCATCAACCGGAGCATCCTCATTTCACTAACATGGAGACATTATTCATTGTTTTTTCTTTAAGGACCAACACTTTGCTCCATACAGGATCGCTGGCCTAACAACTGTACTATAAAATTTTCCTTTTAATCTATTAGTTATCCTATTATCGCATATCACCCCTCTAAATTGTTATCATTTCATCCAACCAATTGATATTCTACTCGTAACATCCTCATCAATATCCCCATTACTTTTTAACATTGAACCTAGATAACGAAATTTATTAGTTTGGTTTATCACCTTTTCTTCAACCTTTAATATTATTTTACTCGATGCCTCATTATTAAATTTACATTCCATAAATTTAATAATATGTATCGATAACCGACACACTTTTATACCGCTTCATAATAAAGAGAACAGATATATACTAAGTTTCATCTTGTATACGTATTTACACACATAAAGTATAAACAAAAGAAATCATGTTTATTCGAAAACTTTTAAAATCATAAAAAACTCTTTTATGAGAAAAGTGCAAGTAGTGTCGAATTATTAAAAGATCCCCAAAAAAGCTTGTGATAGCATCATGCAACTGATGTCAGAACCAATCGGTTAGATCAAGTCGATGAATGAACAACTCAATAAGTGAAAAACACTCAACAAATTTATGAGAGAATAATTAAGTTTTCTATAAACTCTTCACTATCATCCCTATGTTTTCTTTTATTTATCACAAATAAATAAACTCACTGTTTCAATAATATTATGCTCATATTACCAATTTTGTAAACATCTGGCTATTCTCTAAATTGCCTTTATGGGCAACATATTCAAAAAAATATATTCATATATGTTTATAATACTCCAATTTTGACCTGAAAGGTATGATAATGGATGAACCATTTCAAGAAGTGCCATGATCGAGGAACCACATAAATTGTTTATTTTAATGCATGCCGACTGAGATTCTAATATGTGAGCCTAAATAATAGTCATCGACATGTAATAGACAAATAACACTAGGTTATGTTCAATCCATACCAATTTACTTTAATTGTGGCATTTATTTTACGAGCATTATTCAACATATATATATATATATATATATATATATATATCTTTTTTTCTTTTTTGATGCGAGGCACCCTAAAAGATGGATCGGAGATCCGGACATTTTGAGTGTATATGTCATTGACCATACTTATGGCCAAGTTGAAACTAGAGCTTTACAATGGACCTCAAATGAAAAAATGTTAGATTTATCCAAAGAAAAACCATAAAATGATGGCCCTCAAAATTTTATGCCGAATCATGAAGAAGGTCACTCATATGGAGATTCGATTTCGAATTTTTCCGAATATTGTGACACCCCGCCTAATTAATTACCGGGTGATTAGTACTTAATTAATTAATTTAAGAATATCAAGTTGGTCCAGATAATGCATCACTGTCAAAAACTCAATTTTAATTTAGTAAACACTAACCAACTAATATTTAAAAAGCGTGATGTCCAAATTTTATCTTGTTACTAACCAATATAAAAAAGAATACCAACAAATGCCATACATCACAGTAACATAAATAAAGTCTAACTGAAGTAAAATAATAGCTGGAGTAAACACATCCAGATACAATCCCATACAATAAATCCAATTAAAAGTAAATCAAATTTAAGAGAGAATTTAAAACAACTAAATCTTAGGAAGTAAACTGAAGTAGGGACGACATGTCCAACATAATAGATAACTGGAAAAGAAGAATAAGCTAAATCATCTACTGGCAATTATCCTGCAGCTTCCACATCAGCTACAACACGACAACTGAATGGTGTCTCCTAAGGTTGGTGTCCTTGTGGATGGGCACCTAAAAATAATGGAACAATAGAAAGATGTATAGAAAAATGGGTCACAGCCCGAGTTAAAAATAGTTTATTATAGCAAGTGCTTAAATTGATTCAATTAGCACAATTATTATCCAAGTTAACTTAGCGTACTCACTTGAGATACTCACCCCTCAATTTAGTGTGCACGTTTAATGAGTATAATTACCTAATTTAGTCATGATCTTAGTGCCCTAATGCGGGTGCGGGAGCGAGTGCCAATGCGCCGATTTTCAAAATACTGAAATTTGAGAGCGTCACGAGTGCGTCTATATATATATAAAGAGAGAGAGAGATAGAGAGAGAGAGAGAGAGAGAGAGAGAGGGAGAGAGAGAGAGAGAGAGAGAGAGAGAGAGAGAGAGAGAGAGGGAGAGAGAGAGAAATATTATCAATATAACAATATCGGATATATAGGAGCATTATATTATATTTAATATAATATTTCATTCGTTCCAAATTAATAATCCAAATTAATTGGTTGATTATGTCCAAAAAAGGAATGTGGATCCTTAATTTGGGACAATCCGAAAAAAATAATAGACTCTTAATTTGGAATGAATGAAGTATAATATATTTTTTAATTTAAGTACAAAAGTTATGTAATGTACAAACAAGTATTTTAATATAAAAATATTTATATTTAATTTTATGTAATTAAGAAAATAAAAGCTTTGGTACAAAATATGCTTGAGAGAGAACATCCCACCCACTTTTTAAAACGAAACATTTATCCCTCTTACTTCCATTAAAACAACATGGACAATCCCTCACTCACTTAAATCACTAGCCCCACATCGGGCTCAGCATGGCTTATATGACAACTTGGTTGCTATAAAGTTGTTGCCTTTCTCAAGGTTGCAATAAAATATCTAAAGGGGACTTCGACGCTTATAAAAGTGACTGGACCCTTTAGATAGAAGTAATAATTTTTTAATACGAGTTCTAGTCTCCAAGTGTTGAATTCGCTGGTTAACTTTTGTAGTCCGCGAATTTGACCAATGCAGTTCGCGAATTAATCCCGAATTTGCCCCGATCTGTTAAATTCGCGAATTGAGGGCGGGTACGTTTCCCTTGGGTGACGGATTAGGGCACTAAGGTCATGATACCGTGACTGGCTACTAAATACATACTATTATGTTGGAAAGACTCCCTAAATTACCCAAAGTCAGCATTCTTAAGAATTCAATAAAGGTTTAGAATTTTTTTAGTTTATTATCAGATTCTTCTAACTTCCCAGCTGTTAATACCATAAGTACACATTTAAAAATAGAGTCATCAATAATAGACACCAAGTAGGATTTCGGTATACACACATAAATCTATTTATATATACATATCAATTTATATATATATATATATATAGCAATATTGCACCCCTGGTTGAGAAACCGTTAGTGCCGCGTATACTCGGCTATCTAGTCCCATTGCAATTCTCATGCATAGAGGACAACAGGTTCAATCTCTCGAGAACCAATAAAAATGCAAACACCTATTGAAGGCGAACATAGTCCCAAGACGATGGGATACGCACATACCTACGCACCCATACGACCGTCATCACTATTATTTTCACAGATAGCACGTACGTAGGTTCCATGCTCTAGTGGTACGACTCTAAATCCCCCGAAGGCACACAAGATCCAGTCGTCCACAACGCGTTAACCTCCATTCGATAGATAGTAGCTAGGTATGTTAAACACATAATATTTTAAACAATAAGAATACACACAACTTATACAAATTCATTGGCTTTCCTACCGCCTAGTATTCGCAGTGCGCATAATATCCCCTATTATACCCCGTACCTTATTCGTATATATTCTCCCTTGTATTTTCGTATCTCTCAAATTCTATGAATTTCAAACCTACCGAGGGTCGACATATTTTTCTCTCACTAATAATTATAAATTTAAGTCACTCGACATTCAAACAGGTCTAACACTCACATAAATAAGCCTGCGGGAAGTTTGAAACAAAATCGGGCCTTAAGAGTCATTCTGGAATCTCGTTAAAAGACCCAAGGAATCTCGTTCGAACGAGATAGTTTGAATGAGGGTCGTTCGAATGAAGGTCCCCCCACTTTGAACGAACTACCAAAGTCGTTAGAAGGGCCACTGGAAGCTCGTTAGAAAGCTCGTTCGAACGACCTGGGGTGGACTTCTAATGAAAATTTCGTAGTTGCCCAGTTCATGTTCAAATGTCATTTTTCCATATTTTCTTCACTCAAATGTCAACCTAAACCCATTTCAACCCAAGTACAAGGTTTACAAACTACTCTAAGTCACCCTAGAACACTTCTTAACATAATTTTGGGGTCAAATCCTTCTAATCATCATGTAATTTCAACAAATTCCTAAATTTTACCATAAATCACATTAACATAAACCCACAATCATTAATCTATGAAAACTCCATTTTTATTCCGTACTTAACATCTAATTCACTAAATTTCACATTCCTATTGAGGGAAAAATCCTCTACATGCAAACGCCCATCAGATTTCTAGAATTCCTACACGATGTCATGATAGGTAAACCCAATTTGGTATTAGTTGTTCTAAAACCTCTACATATGTTAACAAGAGTAATAATTTCTAAGAGAGAGAGCAATATAATCATTTGCCTTAAAAAGGAACTTCTGATTCGCGGTTGAAAATGCTATGGGAACGATCCTCTTGACCCAATCTACGCGTTGGTGTACTTTTTGGTGCGAGAGCTTGATTTCTTGGCTTAGGGCTCTAATGGAGTCTTCTTCTTCTTCTTCTTCTTCTTCTTCTTCTTCTTCTTCTTCTTCTTCTTCTTCTTCTTCTTCTTCTTCTTCTTCCTTGGTTCTCTCTCTCTCTTTGCCTTTCTCACTTACTTAAGTTGAACTAAAAGGCCACTAACCCTAACTACTTTTACTTAAACCCAATTTTCGTCCATTTAATTACCCAAAAATTTCAAAAGACCAAAATACCCCTCCGGGGTGTCGTTTTGGGTTAAAATGCCCCGAACTCCAAATAAAATACCCGAATAGTGTTTTATGACTATTTCGACCCTTCCGGACACTCTAGCATACTCAAAATAGTCATCCGAGTTATACAAAAATAATTTATCTTTTTAAACCCCCAACTACATAATAGTGACGCGACTCATACGTGCCCCAAATATTTATAACTTAACTTCCATGTATTTCATCCTCGACCATAATATTATTTCAATAATTACTAACTCTCATCACTCTAGTGATTATTATCATACAAATCGGATTAATTACAGTTTAAATTTTCTCCCTTTAATTTAATTAATCCCCATTTTCCAGAAAAATAATTATGCGTAAAAATACGGGGTGTTACAAATATGTAATCAAGCACAAACATATATCTGAAATCATATGCCTTTACACAATATACGATACATGAAAATCTTAAATAAGAGAAATAATGTGATTCGTAGCTTTTTCAGGAAATTACTCATAATGACTTTCACGTATTATAATGAAGGAATACTTAAATATTAAACATTCTAGTAACAAAATCTATGCCATCACAGAATATACAGATTCTTGTAAAGATAACAATGTCAAAACGATTTTTTGTCCAATATTAACGAAATTCTTCAAATAACTTTTGTTTTGAGATAAGAATCTTAGTTAATGCTTGGATAGGAATACATCATACAATTTTATGTAGTGCAGGAGAGATTATAAGTTGAAAAATTAGATACTTATCTGGATGAAGTTGCATATTTTCTCTCATAAATGTTGGAGCAAAAAGTTACTTAGCCAACCCCTCTTCGCCATCTCCTTCCACTTTTCCTTGCATGAATGATGTGCTACACAATAAAAATTGCTAATACCTCCCTAGCGGAGTCTCTAAATATAAAAGGGTAGTTTAATCTAGGGGAATACCGATTTTGTACGTTATTGACTTGAACAACTTTAGTTGCACCCATGTAAACGTCATAGTCAGAATCAAAGTTAGCGTAGTTCGTCGATTTGTACTATTAACCGAAAACTTGTTGTGGTGGTTCTTGGAGAGGAGATAGGTAGAAAATCATCTCAAAACTTCTTTTTTAAAACTATTCTCTAAAACTCTTAAGAGAAAACCTTTTATCTTCTAAAAAAATCCCCCTTTAAATGTAAGGGGGTGAGGTTTATTTATAAAAAAATCCAACCTAAGTGGGACACGACATGTCAAATATATTGGGGAGACATATGTCAAGAAAACTGTTGTGACACATTAATAATACACAAATACGAGCGATATGTTGGAGGCGCACAATAATACCTCAGTCGTATAAACACATGGATATTTTATTAATATTAATCATCTCTAATCTCATTTAATAATTAAATGAGAGGCTTGTCATTAAGCCCATCCTACATCTCCTGAACCAATAGGTATAGAGGGTGGAATTCAATCTCCAACCCTATTTCTCTTAGGATTCTTAGACATTCTCAATAGAAATTATGCTTAAAATAGAGCGTCACAACGAAAGAGGATTCAAAGTGTAGAAAATGTAAATCTAAAGCATAAATATAAATATTTAAACATGGATCCAATGAATTACTAAGAATCAAATGGAAATTTATTTTAAGAGAGCTCTAACCTTGTGAAGCCCATCTGAATGGGATCGTAATTCCCTGTTTCACTGAAACTGGGTATCCTCGAGCCTTAGAAATGAAAATGGTTAAAAACGACAATAGCTAGCTTTTTCCCACAAATGGCGCCAATCATTTATTGCCTAAAATTTCTACACTGATTATCTTAGATAGTAAGTACTAATTATCAGCAAATAATAAATAACAAATCTAAATCACTTAAATGTTAACATAAGATAAAACAATAGAAATATGGGAGAAAGATAATGAGAATCGGATTTATGTTATTTGTCCAAAAATGGCGCTTACATCCATAAGTCTAATGTAAATAGTATTGATTTATTATGAAAAAACCATTTATGAGTAAAAAGGTAAAGCACTCAAGTTTGTTCTAGAATTAGGCAGCATAACAGTAACTAAAATCTCAAATCCACTCCAACAATGGGTATGTGTGCTATTTATAGGTTGTTAGAGGGTAGAGAAGAAATATTACCACATGCCTCAGATTTATAGGTTAAGTGAGTACACACTTTACATATATGGTGAAAGAATTATTATAAGTTAGTTTCTTTCACATAGGGAATAATATTTTCATATCTCATTCACATGGGTGTGTTGCTCACATTATCCAATCATGTACTACATCGTTGATTTGAAAAACTTAACTAAATATGTTAGCTGATTGTGTTAACCAATATAGTCAAATGATCTGTCAATAAGAAGCTGATTCGAACTCATTGATGTCCGTACTTGAATCCAGGTGTCCTCTTCTAATTGGTCCACGATATATATATATATATATATATATATATATATATATATATATATATATATATATATATATATATAATACCGAAACTAACCTATAATCTAATATGAGAGTGTGTGTGCCCAAAACCAAGATAAAGGGAGAATACCTAATTAAAATTTCTTATCATAAAGAGATAAGTTTTTTTAATTTCTTGTTATGGGTAAAAGGCAATACCTAGGATCCATGTGAAAAATTATTTACTAAATATATTTCACCAAATTTTATCTTCAATATTAGGTGATTTAATCTAAGTGCAGAAAGGGTAAACTACATAGCACAACACCAAGGCGTACCAAAAAAAACACAACGGGAAAAAATCTCGGGCCGACATAACGACAAATTTAGTATGGTAGAGTATTACAACTATAAAATAAAGACCTATAATCAAATGAAGGCTAAAACCGAAAATAAACTTTTTCCCACCATATACTTTGAGGAGAATGCCGATAACTGAAGAATGCTACACAACTGCCTCAAGTTTTGATCTACAACCAATGTCGTCAAATCAAATGCGGATAAATTTATCTTTTATAGTTTATAAAACAACTTTGTGTTCCAATGGAATTAGTGAGAATCCACCAATGAAGAACTAACTTCCTAGGATGTGAGGATCCGAAAGGTTAATGAAAGTGTGTAAAAGTTTTTGTAAACTCAAAATAAGATCAGAAAATATTTTTAAGTTATCAAAAATCTAAAATTACTCAAGAATAAATTTGAATGAGATTTGTTCAAGGTTTAATGATGAAGTAATGAAACTTGAAAAAGATTTTAGATCATAGATTAAAAACTTCAATATCACAAAAATACAAAGAAGGTTTTACACTTTAGAAAATATAATGATAAAACCTTGAGGAACCATGTAGAGGATTTTCCCCTCAATAGGAATGTGAAATTTAGTCAATATCTCCAAATACTATTTCCTGAAAAAGGTTAGTCAACGCACGAGGTCAGAGCCCCAAGCATGAATACATGCTACTCCCCCAAAATAGGATCCTTGAATCCATACAGTAGCATTATATGCAACAAATATCACAATAGAATATTTTAATTAAACGGAATAATTAAATGCGATAAATGTAAATCACTATCTACCCGTAGGAATCCCCATTTAAAAAGAACATACCAATATGATTTTAATTCCCATGTCTCGCGGAGTTAAACTATTATTAATTAACCCAAATTATCAGATTTCTCAATTATTTATGTTCTTACTTCAATAATTATTAGGTATGGTGGTCCTCCCGCCTCAGGTGATAATTCACCAAAGTGTCACACTCTCCTTTGTCAATAGCCAGTCAAAATTCGTTTAAACTGTCGATTCCATCGCAATATGACAAGGTTCTAACACACGTCATGACATAAATCACTCAAGCTGACTCGGTTAAACTTTCAGTCAGTGGCACATTATGTCGCCACCAATTTTAATACCCGTTTTTATCTTAGGCATTAATTCTCAATTTCTCAATTTCACAATTTATAAATTACCCCACCCTTTTGTCGATGTGAGATCCTCAAAATACACCTTAGTCCCGTACCTAAGGATCCCCAAGTTAGCAATACGTCCTACCCTATGTATAGGATGAATTTATAACATAAACCTCAACCTAGTATCATGCCTAGGCTAGCGTAATGATGATAAAGTGACAAACATCATCCCACCCCCGACATAATAAATTCGTAATAATCTACCCTCACTAGTTTCATACTTAGAAGGAATAAATCATCAAAAGGCCTACCCACTAGTCCCATACCTAGAAGGCATCCTAAAGTATAGGGAGAGAAAAAATACCCAACAACCTGTCGTCACAAAAGGAAATTAAATAATATCAATATGTCACACAACCAATCATAATAAATCAACGAATAAAACTATGCATGATAGTCCAATTCAATTAAACCTCAATTTAATTATCATAATGTCAAAATACCCAATTAATCCCATTTAATTATTTTAACTTAAATACATCGAGATTGCATCATTAATACATCATATTTCCAATTTCATTATCTCTACACAATTTACATGAGTTATACGCCCCCAAATTCATTTAATTCAAAACAAGGGTTTTTCTACATGCAACCTATACCAATAAAACCCAAAATCCACTCATCAATACTACGTACCCAAGGGTTACGAATATTATTCAGATTAAAAGATTTAATAAAAATAATCCCATAATTAGTGTCCACTTTCTTTAATTAAGTTACTAATTGATTTTTATTAAAAAATACATGATTAAGGGTTTAGGCGACACTTAAAACGCATAATACTAAAGGAAAGGAATAGAGTATTAATGCCTGAGATTAAATTGAAGAAAATCTTGTAGTACGGTTGGATTCCTCTCGAAAAATTAACAAAGAAGTGTTGTTGAACAAACTTGATTAAATCCCAATTAAGCCTTCCAAAACTTGTGACAAAAACTTGATTATGTTGGATGTTGATGATTATGGTTGAAAGGAAAAATATTTAAAAGTGTTCTCTAGAGAAAAACATATGAAAAAGTGATTATGAGAAGTCCCCCTATGGATTATTAGTCTTATATACTAATTAGGAATCCTAATCCCACTCTAACACTACAAATAATATCACTGACCCGCCTCAAATCTAGCATAGTCAATCGATCGATCAACTCCCTAGGTCAATCGATCGATTGAACAGGTACGCGACCACTGCCATTCCCCTTCGTTTAATTCCATTTAATTGAAAATCAAATTTTCCATTAGTCACGACCTAAATCCGTGACATATGTTTTTTCCCTTTTTTTTTAAAAAAAAAGGCTAAACTTAAAAACTTCATTTTAAATTCGATTTCGATTCCGTTTGAAATTATACTTTTCAAACAATAAAACCAACATAATTAATTAATAAAAATCCAAAAATCTAAAATTTTATTTTTCTCGAAAATTCTCATTTAGTTAAATAAATCAATTATAAAAAACGGGGTGTTACAAACCAATATTTCAAAAACCTTAACTTGTTTGTGGGAAAAAGAAAAAGCTAAATAGGCATTCCAAACATGTGACGACAAGTATTAGAGAACCTAAGTTATTCTTATCCACAAAAATAAGTTTCTTTCTCAACAAACCAAAAGATTTTGCAACAAAATATGATCTACATGTTTTATAATGCAATCATTTGAAAAGATCTACTTTTTGCTCGAGAGATGGCACCATCATTGGAGCTTCCCTAAAGTAAGGAAATGTGTCGCTGGAGCAAATTTGTGGTGAGACAGGTCGTCAGAATCTCCATAGAATTTTGGAATTTTAATATCATCTATCACTAGAGAGAGGAAAATCTTTACTACAATGAGAATAATCCATGTTACAGCAATGCTTACAGCTACATTAACAACAAAGAAAATTAACTGAACCAGACATAAAGTTTGCTCATTTTTCATATAGATGCAAAACATTAAAAAACAAGTTTATGTACATGTTGAAAAGTCTTCTAAAAATACATAATTCCCTTTACAAATATGGTTATATTAAGTGAGAATACGTATAGAACAAACTTCCAAAATCCCCCCAAAGCACACACACATAAGTTTAACATATTTTAATTTTAAGAATATCCAACTTTAGTTTTATTGAACCATGGGTGTATTATGTCATCTAAGTCCTTTTACCTTGTCCTAAAGTGGCCTTCTCATGGATGTGGAAGTGAATGATATTGGAATGAAGTTGATGAAGTCCGATGAATATATATTGACATGAAGCTTTACAGAACGATCTCTTGGTGTAGAGACACAAGTTTATCAAATATACCAAGTTTATTGAATATCTCTACAATATATACTACATAAACTTCATTCCATAAGATTATAATTTAACTAATTCATCTCTCCCTTTGTCAAACATCTCTCCCATTAAGGATTGAATCTCCCCCATAAGAAAAAATTTCTCCCCCATCTTTTGTCATGGAATTGACAAAGGAAAAGACAAGAGAATCAAAAAGTGATCTAGTAAAAGGTAATCCAAATGATTAAAACCAATATACCACAATAAATAATTAAGATGTGAGTTAAAATCATATATGAACACAAGATAACAATACATAAAGAAATAATGATAACTATGATAAGTAACCACCACATATGTATCACCTAAAATGCTAAAAAATTATTTCCCCTAACTAAAATCTTCCTAGCATGGTGTAGCATAAAGTGTAACCTAAAAAAATAAATTTTCTCTCCTTTTATCCTATACCTAGCTTTCTTTTATCACTAGTTGATTCTCACCCTGAATCAAGTCTTTTCTCCCCATAGAAAACTTCTCCATATTTTAGGAAAGATGAAGAGATTCAGAAACCGAATAAACAAGGATACAAGGAACGTAGCTATAGAACACAATTAGAGAAAATAAGCTTCGAGTGTGAAAAACATGCTATGTATCATAATAAGCAAAGAAGATAATAGAAATATGGGATATGAATCACATGATATAACATATAAAAAAAACAAATGACCAATAATGATATAATAAGATAAATATATTAATCATCATTAAAATTTAGCATAAACACTCAAAATGCACCAAACACAAGGTAAGCACAATGACAAAAGAGTATATGATATACAAGATATACTAGATATCAATTTTTATGATCAATCCTAAACTAAAAACATAAACACAATTCTAGATACAAAATGATAATATCATGATAAGGAAATGATCTAGGAAATCTCTAAAAAACTCCAAAGGTAAAGTATGGGTCAAACAATGATTAATAACCCTCATGGAAATATAATGCACTAAGATAGGATATAACAATTTATCATATAATATTACCAAATATGGTCAAAATAAAAAATTATCAAAATAACATTTGGATGTAACATATTTTTTTCAAATGTAAAAACAATGATATTAACAAATATGATAATTTTTTATCAATATAAAAGTTAAAGATAATACAACAGACTCTAATAACATGACTAAACAACATAAAGTCTAAATCCAATTAAGACTAAACAAGATTAAGTGTATACTAAAGTTCTATCCCTTATCAAAAAACAATATCCTCAAACATGCATTTTGAAATAAATATTTTTAAGAAACTTTCAAGGTATACTAAATGGGGAAAGAGAGAAATATGCAAAAGAAATGAAATGAATTTTATCTTCTAGGAACTTATCTCAAATAAAGTGTTCTACATGGCATAATTAACATCTCTGCACTACTAGAACAACGTCAATACCCATTTTTCATAAGTAAAAGATATAGGCATTATTATCACACATACCAAAATTCAAGTACTATGTCCAATGTTCATGATCAAGAAAATATTATCCATAAAAGGATAATAACATGGTGAGAGATATAACAAAGATAGATGAAAATATTTGAGACATTTCTATGTTCAAATTATTTTGCATGTGGAGGATTTCACTCATTCATTACTAAGTTGGAATACTATTTTCAATTTTTAAAGGTAGCATAATCCAATCAAAGTTGTATCCCTAACCACATCTTCACCCATGATTTTTTATATAGCATAAGCTTTTTAAGTATTCTCTAAATCATGAATGAAAAATACTCATATTAAAATTATAAGTTAGACACTCTTTCACAAGTCTAATGCAGATTTGAACGCTTTATGGAAGACCATGTATCTTTATCATACCTCATAAAGTGGTATCAACTAAATTCATAGTCACTACACCAAAATGACAAAATTGTCACCTTTCAGCCGGTCACCCTTGTTAAGGTCATTGACCGTGATAAAAAACACGCATTTTGTGTCACGGTCATTGACCTTGACACGACCGTGTCACGGTCAATGACCGTGACAATTCTTTAAATAATTGTCACGGTTAATGACCTTGACACGACCGTGACAATGTTTGCAGCAAAAACCCTTTTCCCCTTATTTTTTCCCTCCCGTCGTTCCCTCCCTCTCTCTATCTCGACGCTGCTTTCTCTCTCTACTTTCAGGTTTAATTCTCTCTCTCTCTCTCTCTCTCTCTCTCTCTCTCTCTCTCTTCCATTTATATATATGTTTGTGTGTATATATATGTGTGTATATGTGTATATATGTGCGTGTGTGTGTGCGGGGGTAGGGGGTGGGGCAGGGTGGGGGTAGGGTGGGGGTAGAGGTGGGGGTAGGGGGTTAAAAATGTAATATTATTTTGATACAACATTAATTTGTGTATGAGTTTCATAATTATAAATAATATCCAAAAATATTGGATAACAATTTATTTTCATTCAAAATAAATAAGTAATTTTCTACAAATTTTATAAAAAAATGAAGGCCGGCTTAATATGTGATTTAAGTGTGAAATAATCGCTATATACTTATACTAATGGAGTAAAAAACCATATATGGCGTTTTTTGTTTTTATTAGATGCAAAATAACACATATAGGTATCACATGACTTTATATCCACCAAATAAAATTTTACCATAAAATATCATTTTGTGGAAGGCAAGATCTATTACAATATATTTACATACCTAAATGATTTTTTTTAAATGACATTACAACAAAAAACTACAATAAGGCTTAAAATGGCATCCGAAATTGCTAAAAGCATGAAAAATAAAATATCATTTAGTCTATGTTGTTGAAAAATTTGATCAAATTGGTGAGCCCTTCATATTTTAAAAATGTTGTTTTTATTCCTATTTAACTTTTCTTTCTATACACCCTTAATTATATTTAAAGTTTAATAAAATAGGAGTTATAGAAAGAAAAGTGGGGTTTAAATAAAAACACTTTTTTAAAATTTTAGGTTCTGGTGCATAATCTTACTTTGTCACAATTAATTTATATGCCTCAAAGTTATTTTATCACTCTTAGTTTATATTTGTGATAATACTTTATGAATCACAACTTTAGGTTGATTATTTTAGAACTTAAACTTCAAGATACAAAAAATAATTCTATAGAACAACTTAGATATCTTAACAAAACACATATCTAACATTGAATATGATTTATAAAAAGCACAAAACAATAGTAGAAATTCAATACATGAAATTAACATTGAGATTATTGTAAATAGACAGTCACTACTGTGTGTGTGTGTGTGTGGTGGGTGGGGGGCTATTGTGTGTGTGTGTGTGTGGTGAGTGGGGGTGGTGGTGTGTGTGTATGTGGTGAGTGGGGTGTGTGGAGGGAGGTGGGTGTGTGTGTGTATGTGGTGAGTGGGGGGTGTGGAGGGAGGTGTGTGTGTGTATATATTTGAATTAACCCATGAATTTGTATTTTTGTATTTGAATTAACCCATGAATTTATTTTTGTATTTGAATTAACCCATGAATTTATTTTTGTATTTGAATTAACCCATTATATGAAACATACTTGAAATTAAATATTGTGCGCATAGATACTAGCCTTCTAGTTCTTATGTGTACGCATTCAATAGCCCTTGGACCCGTTCGAGAGTCATTACCTCTGTAATGAGATCTCTCGAATTGTCCCGTTTGGACAGTTTGAGACTGTATAATTTCTATATAATATTCTTATTGGCTTAAAGTTGTTACTTTTGGAGGAAGTTCTGTAGTCGTATCTTAATGTTCTCTGGGTACATACTAGATTGACAAGTGTGACTGTTATTTCAATTGTCCAATTGAAATAACACTCACACCTGCCAATCTACGTCGTGTACTTGGAGAACTAAGGGGATATGCTGTCGAATTTTTTTCAAATCGTAACAATGTGCATGAGCTGTTAAGTATATTACAGAAAAATGCAGTCTTGAATGGGATAGGACCACTTACCCTTTAATAGGATAATTAAATGATGGGATAATTAAATAAAACATACTATAAATCTAAGTTTTGTTTACCTTTAATAGGTGTTTAGTTGTGGTAGCTGTGATGGGATATCCGAAATACAAAGAGTGGATGGGTGAGACTAATATAATGGGGGATGTGTTTCGCAGAGGTGCTAACGAATTTGTGAAATATGGAAATAGATGTTGTAATGATGAAGAGTTTCCGTGTCCGTGTGCTAGGTGTAAGAATGGTAAGTTTTTTGAGTGGAAAACAGTTGAACTACATTTGTTAAGATCGGGTATGCAAGATAGTTATCGATTTTGGAGTTTTCACGGTGAATTGAAAGTTCCTTTTTTCCCCGACCAACCTTCACAACAACCTTCAACAAGTAGAATAGATGTAGAAGGGGACGACGTAGATCATAATATGTTAGAGGATTTAGTTGATGATGTGTACGGAGTTTATGAAGATGAGGAGAATGAGGTTACTGATGATGTAGAAGATTCAAGTGCTCGTGAAGATAACACGATAAAACTTGACGATGACTACCAAAGTTTAAAATTTAAGGCGACCCAACCGTTATACTCTGGCGGTGAGAAAGATCAAACAACTTTACATGCCATGGTTGGTTTGCACAGTTTGAAGACGCAGTACGATTTGTCTGGCAATAGCGTGACGAGAATTCTTAAATGGGTGAAGGGCTTATTACCCAAGGTGAAACACTTCCAAATAGCTATCCTGTTATGAAGAACAGTTTGAAAGGTTTGGGAATGAAGTATAAATAGATTCATGCTTGTGTGTATGACTGCATATTATATCGAAAGGAGTATGGAAATCTCGATCGTTGTCCGGTATGCGATGAACCTAGATATGTCCAATCTACTAGTAAGGAAGGCACAAGCTCAAAAGTGCCTCAAAAAGTATTGAAATATTTTCTCGTTGGGCCTAGATTAAAGCAATTTTTCACAGTACCATGTATTGCAGAGGCAATGACTTGGCATGCTAGGGCAGAAGTAGGGGTAATATCATGCATCATCCTATTGATTCTACTGCCTGGCGGAGGATGAATTTTGAGTATCCTGATTTTTCTCGAGAACAACGCAACATTCATTTGGCTATATCAACAGATGGTTTCAATCCATTTGGAAATTTAAGCACCAATCAGAGTGTATGGCCAGTGATCCTAGCCCCACTCAACCTCCATCCTTCACAGTATATGGGACCTGAATTTTCGATGATGGCTTTATTGATACCTGGGCCAAAGACACCAAGTGATAACATTGATATCTACCTGGCTCCTTTGGTAAAAGAATTAAATGAGTTGTGGGAAGAGGGTGTGCAATCATTTGACACTTTTAGAAAAAAAGAGTTTACGCTGAAAGCTATGTTGATGTGGGCAATTCATGATTTTCCAGCTTATGGGACATTATTCGGATGTGTAGTACATGGTTATTTGGGGTGTCCTATTTGTGGAGAGGAGACTGAATCTCTTCGTCTATCCTCTAGCTTAAAAAATGTATACCATTGCCACAGGAGGTTTTTACCCCCAGCTCATAGTTTCAGATTTGAGAAAGGTTCCAATTTTTTATTGGGCAGAGTTGAACATAGGCTACCGCCGAGACAACTTTCGGGTTCAGAAATTGAAAGTAAATCTTCTGAATGTGGCCCAAATATGCCAGGTAAGAATCCCAAATTTAAGAATGTCAAGCATAAGAAGACCCCAACTGGTAATGAAACTGAGATAAGAAAGGCATGGTCTCGGAGGTCAATTTTATTTGACTTGCCTTATTGGAAGAAATACTCGGTGCGCCATGTATTGGATGTGATGCATGCAGAGAAGAAATTAGTTGAACATATTGTGGGTACTTGCCTTGGGGGGAGTCATTCGAAGGATGGAGAAAATGCACGAAAAGACCTTAAAGCGTTAAAACTTAAGCCACAACTATGGTTGAAAGAAGATAGTAGGGGAAGGACAATAATTCCACCTGGTGCGTTTACTTTGACGAGTGGGGAAAGGAAGGTGCTTCTAGACACAATATATAATTTTAAGGGCCCATCTACTTTTTCGTCCAACTTGCAAAGGATTGTGAATTATGCTACTCATGATTTACATAAGTGTAAGTCCCACGATTGGCATGTGATCATGCAATTGGTTCCTCTATTGTTTAAGCACTATTTCTCCAAGCACAAGGATTTGCGTAGGGATATTATGCAAATTAGTATTACCTTCTTCCTCTTGTGTGAGAAGGTAGTGAATCGAGAACACATAGTGGCCGCAAAATTGGCTGTGAACGAAGCGATTTGTGTATTGGAGAAGTACTTTCCCCCATCATTCTTTGACATAAGTGTTCACTTGTTGGTACACCTATGCGACGAGGCACTTCTTTTTGGTCCAGTTAAATATCGGTGGATGTATCCGTTTGAAAGATTGATGAAAGTTTTTAAAGATTACGTCAAGAATACGCGATATATTGCGAGATCAATTGCAGAGGAATACATCACCGTGGAGTCATCAATGTATACTCAGGAATATATGCCTGACTCGACCAGCGTTGATGACACTGATGAATTCCTCGATGATGGTGGTAATGTGATGGGAAAACGAGTGAAATTAACGAGTTTGCAACATGAACAAGTAGCTCATTATCTATTTGACACACATGAAGATGTCGAAGAATGGAAAAAGTAAGTTTCGAATATTATAATGTTTAACATTATTTTAGATTATTTTATACATGATTAATTTTGTAATATGCAGTAAATATGAAGCCTGTGAGAACAATAAAAGACGAAAAACAATGGTACAATCAGACAGCGAATTTAGGCTATGGTTGACACAAGAGGTAATTATAATGAAAATAGTCGTTATATAACGTTACATTACACTCAAATTTTACCACTAATGTAATTAATTTATCTATATTCTCAGCTCCTAAAGATGGGTGATGCGACATCAAGGCTTGCTCGTCTAGCCACTGGACCCTTGTTCGTGGCACAAGAGTACAAAAAGTATCGATTGAACGGTTACATTTTCGGCGCTAAAGTGTACGAGGAAATTACAAATGTACAGAACTCGGGAATTTCATACAAGGCTCTTACTTTCTTTCGAGCGAGCGCAAAAGATAAAAACCTCGTTGAAGCTGAAATGACTTACTATGGTGTAATCCAAAATATATTTGAATTGAATTATATAAGCTTCAAAGAGGTTGTATTTTACTGTAAATGGGTAAGAGTTGAGGATAAAAATGCTTGTAAAGTTGATCCTGTCACCAATTTGATCATGGTTGACTTGTCCAAGTTGAAGAGCAACGACCACGTGAGCGATGAGCCGTTTGTTAGTGCATTTAAAAAGGGTAAGCAAGTGTTTTACTCGGAGTATGTCAACAACGAGCCGTGGTCAATTGTCCAACACGCGCCAAGGCGTCTAAATAGTTGTGTGGATGACTTGGTCACTCCTACCGAATATCAATCCATTTTTGATGATAACCCGAATTTGAAACAATTTTTCAATGTGTAATAAATATTTCAATTTGTACAGAAACATCCATTTTTAATGCTTTTAATTGATCTGCACTTTATCATTTTCCCTCTTGTGTAGTGTGCGTGTCTGGAGAGGAGATTAATACATAAATATTCCAACTACATATAAGTTTTGTTTATACTAATCCATGAATATACGCTTCTTACCTTTAATAGGTGATTAGTACATAGTTATTTGGGGTGTCCTATTTGTGGAGAGGAGACTGAATCTCTTCGTCTATCCGAACACTAAGAAATGCCATAATCCTATGGAGCGATGCTTTGCAAATTCCTCCCAACCGTTATGTAGCCAAACATCACCAGTTGAAGTTTTTCAATTCCACTTTCCATACCCCACCACTTGGAACTTCTAACAAAACATGGGAGACCATTGAAAGGTGGAATTGACAATTTCAGTTGCTGATTTTTGGCTACCCAACGGTTGGAAGGAATTTGCAACGCATAACTCCATAGGATTATGGTAGATATGAAGAGAATTATATTTGACACGATTGCCCGCGGTACATTAGTTGGAAGGAGGTGCCATATGAGCTCAAGTTAGCTGTTTGAGTGACACTACAGGTAATGTATTTATATTTACATGTCAATTTCGATTTCGATTTCAATTACGATTTATATTTATCTATATTTGAGGGGCGGATACTAATTTTACTTTATTTCAATTCAGGGGACAGGGAGTGGCCCTAAGGGTAGGCCACATATGCTCTATACTTATGTGGCTATTCGGACGAGAAGGGAAGGATAAGGAGGTGTCCCCGAGCGTCGCGGTACAAAATCTCTTTTCCATGCAAATAGTTTGTAGATTTGAGATAATTTATGGTGATGTTGGTTCTTCTTAAATAGTTTCTATTTTGAATATATATATTTGCATTATCTTTAGTTTGTTTGGATATATGATGTTTGGAACAGGTACAACGTTGCTATAACAGGTACAAATATACTGCTGGGCAGTGGCAGTGGCAGTGGCCATACTGCCCAACAGATTTTTTTTAAATTCTGCCCAAAATTGTCACGGTCATTGACCGTGACACGTCCGTGATAAAAAGTTGTCACGGACGTGTCACGGTCAATAGCCGTGACAATTTTTTTTAAAAGGGTCACGGCTTTCTAACGGTTATAAATCGTGACAAACGTGTCACGGTCATTGACCGCGACACGACCATGACACAAAACGCGAGTTTTGTGTCAAGGTCAATGACTGTGACACGACCGTGACAAAAAAAGTTGTCTCGCCTCGAAATGTCACGGTTATTGACCTTGACAAGTTGGATTTGTCAAGGTCAATGACCTTGACAATTCGGTAGATTTAATGTAGTGAGTGCAGTGTAAAATGCAACAATATATGACAATGTATTCTCAAAGTATATATATATTCTCAAGGTTTATAAGATATAAGAAAATCTAATTCATCTCATGAGACACATGTCATATTTCCAAACTTACGAAAAAATGATCAAATGAGACATTTTATATACGAAAATATGTCATGGAGTATATCATCTAAAAAGTCAAAACGTGATTGTACACAAAAATCTTTTTGAATTTTTCATTGAAAGATATTTACAACACAATAAAGAATGATATATGATCAAAAGATATACATGAAGTACATAATCGTTAACATGTTTCAACAAGATCAATTTACCAAAAATAGCCAAACCAACACTAATATAATTAATCTAGAGAAAAACAGGGTTAAGGTTAAGAGGGAATATAAAACCTAAGTACAAGACTAGGTAAAAGCAAATGATTGTAAATAATACAAAGAATATATATCCAAGATAAAGTGAAAATACTTTTAAAATGCATAAGAACATAAAATACATGAATCAAACAAAGTATAAACTAGATGTGACAATCCTAAGCATATTTTTTGTAAATCAAAATAAAGTTTATCGAAAACAAAATCTTTTCAATTCATTCACGAAATAAATCAAGAGTGCATCAAGAAGACAAACAATTCACACACGAGTTATCGAAGATAATACAAATGAAATAAAAACTCATATACGAATAAAAAGTACATAGCCTAGCATAAGATATATCAAAATATAATGCTAAGAAGGCTATGACTAAAACAAACCAACTCTAGTGTTTAGAGGTGGAGGGGACCAATTTCTTAATGTTCATGTTCTCAATTTTAACTACTTCCAAAGTGTATTTCCTAACGCATACACGATTCACACAAGGTAATTTAAGATTATTTGATACTTGAAGCGCATTTTTCTTTACTTTGCCTATCTTTTTAAGGTCCTTTTTTTTAAAAAAAAGTAATTTTTCTGATTCCACAATTTTCTTTAAATGGATTTATGAGAAAATTTCTCTGAATAAAAAATATTTTGACCTTTGTTGTTTCTCAAAAAAATCTTACCACTCTTACCATGATGCAAAGGTAAGGTTGGTTTGAGTAGGAAACAAAACTCCCTTAAATTACCAATTTTGTGACAATGATCACATTTAAAAGTTTTTGGTCTTGTCATTTGGATTTTTTATTTAGGAATAACTTTCTCAAAATGATAAATATTATTAAACTTATAACAAAAATTTATAAGGTGACAATAAAAACAAACAAAGTACTTCTTAGGTCTCTTATGATGAAACATGTGATTTTTGTTACACAAATAGGAGGAGTAATATTCTTCTCTTTCAAATAATTGACAACATGTTTACCTTTATTTTGAGAAATTTTGGGAACACCATTAATAGGTGTTGTCTCATTTGATGACGAAGGGTTGACAAAAATTATCTATCCTCTACAGATGTATAGTTTTCTAGAATCAAAGTCTTTTTGAAGATGTTTAATATTTTTTAAAATCTTTACATTGGATTCTTCGCGAATTTGGTATTACTTTTTAAAATTATCCAATGATATGGTCTAACAATATCTTTTTTTATCAGTGTGGAGAAATAATCACCCACTTATTTAGTAACCTCCTTTTGGTCTTTTATCTCATCAACGAAATCTAGGAGGTCACTAAAGTCAACAACAAGGGATTTCATTTTAAAAATTAGGGAATGACCATAAGCTTCCAAAACTTGGAAAAATTCATTTTCTTCTTTTACAAAAAGAAGATCATTGAAAATTTTGGCTTTCTCATTTTCAAGGATTTTGATTTTTTTTTAATAAAACATCCCTTTCAATGAACAAGTGGGAAGAGAAATCATCTTCACTCTTCTAAACAATATTTTCATATTTAAATCTCTTTAACTCGGAGGATATAATTACATTTCTTTTCAATAATCTTTTCGATTCTTTGCAAAGCTTATCTTAAAAAGTTTGAAGATTAACTTCTTCACTATCACTAGCATCAGTACTAACATAAAAAAAATTCAATTTTAGAAATAAAGTTATTCAAAAAATTGGATGGGGTCATAAATCCGGTAAAAGCATTATAATTAAGTCCACCAATTAAATCATGAATATAACCTCACATGTTAATCCATTTTCATGCATTGTAGATCTACTTCAAGGTGATTAAACCTACAAAAATGATTTCTAGTTATGATACTAGTTGAGAGTGAATAAACCAATATGGATGGAGAATACTCAATTAAAATTTTTTGTAAAAAAGATATATGGTTTTTCTTTAACTTCTTGTTATGGGTAAAACACAATACCTAGGGTCTATGTGATAAATTATTTACCAAATAGATTTCATAAAATTTTATCTTTAATATTTTATGGTTTAATCTAAATGCGAAAAGGGTAAAAATATAACACAATACGAAGGTGTACGAGGAAGAATTTATAAGGGCAAAAACCTCAGCCTGATAAAATGACAAATTTACTTTCATGGGGTATTAAAACTAGAATATAAAGATCTACGACCACACGATGATATGATCGACTAGGAACCCTTTCCCACCATATTCTATAAGGATAGTGCTGGCATCTTAAGAACGCTACACAATCGCCACCAATTTTGGTCTGTAACTAGTGTTGTCAAATTATATGCCAACAAAATCTTCTTTTAAACTTTACAGAAACTTTGTGTTCCAATGGAAAAAATGATAATACACCAATAAATAAATAACTTCCTAGGATGTGAGGATACTAAAGGTTAAGGTAAGCATGGAAAAATATTTGGCAACTCAAAATAAATACACAAAATATTTTTGAGATATTAAAAATCTAACATTACACAAGAACAACTTAGAAAGAGTTTTCTTCAAGGTTTAATGATGAAGCAATGAAACCTTAAAAATATTTAAGATCAGAGTTTAAAAACTTCAATATCTCAAAAAATACAAATAATTATGATCTATAAAATATTATGATAAAAATATTGAGGCAAAAATCTTTCAAAAATCTTAACTTGTTTGTGGGAAGAAGTAGAGACAAATATCTATTTCAAACATGTGGCCACAAGTCTAAAACATATGGCAACAAAAGAGGATATACACGTTTTACAATGCAAAGTTTTGAAAAGATCTACTTTTTGTGCCATATTTATTCACTGGAACGTACCTACGACAAGCCAGGTCGCGGGAAGTTCTAGAAAATTTTGGAGTTTTAACTGTACCTGGCATTGAAGCAAGGAAAATCTTCTTAGCAGCAAGGATATTCTATGCCGTAACAATGCCGACCGAAAGGCCAACTTTAAAGAAAAATTCGTTGAACCAAATAGAAAATTTGCTTGTTTTCTCATGGATGCAGAACATAAAAAAAGTTTATTTACATTTTACAAAGTCTTATATAAATACACAATTCCCTTTAAATATATGTGTATATTTAATGAAAGTATATGGAATATGCATAAATTGAATTTCCAGAACCCCAAAAAGTTTAACACATTTTCACTTTATAAAAATCCAATTTTAGTTATGTTAAACCATGGGTGTACTATGCCATACAAGTCCTTTTACCTTTACTTAAAGGGGTATTCTCATTGATGTGGACATAAATGATGTTGGGATGAAGTCCGATTAATAAGTGTTGACTTGAAGCTTTTCGAAATGATCTCTTAGATGAGAGACACGAAGTGAGTTTTGGTCAACAGGATAAGACAATACTAATGATATGGGATTTATAAGTATAATACATACTTTTACCGACTAAATATCTGTGACACCCCGCCTAATAAGATACTGGGCGATCACTCCTATATCAAATTTTAACAGGAGTCTCATATGGATCATTCTTAGCATCACTGTCGAAAATCCATTTAATTACTAATAACCTATTAGTCCGGTGTTAAAATTTTACTTAACTACTCTTTTTAAGCGAATAAAATTAAAACATCCACACAGTTTTGCGAAAATGAAACTTAAATGAAATAAAATAACCGAAAACTCGATCAAAATATACAACCATATCGAATGATGTACTTAAAGAATAAATAGATGCAATTGGACCATTGGCCCGAATATGTATACAGTACCTCCTATCTAGATTACAAGGATAGAAGCATATACTGAGAATCTGGACGCATCCACAGCTGCTGCAGCTGACATTTGACTCGAAAGATGTGCCATCCAGGCGTCCCTGTGTCTGGACACCTCTCTCTCTCTCTCTCTCTCTCTCTCTCTATATATATATATATATATATATATATATATATATATATATATATATATATATATATATATATATAATATATATATAATATAACAAGAGAGTAAAAGTAGATAAACGGGTCAGAGCCCGAGTTTTGAAAATATTTAGCAAGTGCATAAATGCCTAATTTTTAGAAAAAGGTTTTATCTCATAGTTAAATTTGGTATCGCACTCCCATGAGATATCCCTCACCTCTCCACTAACAGTGCACTCCTAACGCATGCCTCTAAACATCCTAGTCAAGCTACCCAGCTAAACTAGTCAATCACCCAACCACTATCAATCCTAGATAGTCCAAGTAATTTACTAAGGGCTAAACTTCTCCCCAGTCTCAACACTAAGCCATGTTCGTGCGTGGGGTGTCTCGTAAAGTGAAATCCAAACAAGGAAACCCCTCGATACACTACTACGCGGCAAGGTCGATCGTCGAGATCCGCCAGTCCCTCAGTATAGAATATATATATTTATATATTTATACAAATATAATAAATCTCAATATAAGAACACTAAGGATTAAACTTCTCCCCAGTCTCAACATAATGCCATATTCGTGCGTGGGGTGTCTCGCAAAGAAAAATCCAAACAAGGAATCCCCCCGATACACTACTACGCGGCAAGGTCGATCGTCGAGATCCGCCAGTCCCTCAGTATAGAATATATATATCTATATATTTATACACATATAATAAATCTCAATATAAGAGCACAAAGGATTAAACTTCTCCCCAGTCTCAACACAATGCCATATTCGTGCGTGGGGTGTCTCGCAAAGCGAAATCCTAACAAGGAACCCCCCCGATACACGACTACGCGGCATGGTCGATCGTCGAGATCCGCCAGTCCCTCATTACAGAATATATATATCTATATATTTATACACATATAATAAATCTCAATATAAGAGCACTAAGGATTAAACTTCTCCCCAGTCTTAACACATTGCCATATTCATGCGTGGGGTGTCTCGCAAAGCGAAATCCAAACAAGGAACCCCCCGATACACTACTATGAGGTAAGGTCGATCGTCGGGATCCATTAGACCCTCGGTACTCGATTCATCCATATATACATTTTCATTTTTATCTCAAAACTTTCCATTTCCCTTCTCATATCTAGGAAATGTATTTAAAAGACAATTCATTATCATGAATTGCTTTAACAAAACATATAACTTTTCAAAAGTCAGTTTTATTATCATAAAAATGATTTTCCATTTCAAAATATCCCATTTCCCTTTTTATATTCAGGAAATGTATTTAAAAGCCATTTTCATTATCATAAAAATGCTTTTCCCATATCATATGCTTCCACATCCCTTCTTCCACCCGGGAGTGTTACTGAAGCCAAAACCTTTATCCCATTTCCCTTCTTCCATCCAGGAAATGTATTTAAAGCCAATTCATTATCATAAATTGCTTTAAAATATAACGCGTTCTAAGACCGCCCGTCCGGGTTTTTCCACTGTGCGCTCCCCTAAATGGCTATCATATTCCAGGGCCTATCATCAAGACAACCTGGGATCCTACAATGCAAGACGTTGGGAAGAGGCCATATGCCTGCGGGATAGTCAAGACCACACCCAGAATCTCCTAACAAGCACAGAAATATACAATAAACGCTCATATGGCCTATAGGACTATATCCACCCTGCATTCATTAGTCAGGGGGCTTCACCATACGTACGCAACTTCCCTTATGATAGCGATTTAGAGAGGTGTGTATCCATATTTTATTATTTATGAAAATCATTTCTCTTTTCGTTTTGAAAACATTTATATTTACATTTTCAAAAGTCATTTATATTACATCATATATATACTTTAATCACATAGTATATATATATACACCATATATTCATCCTCGAATATATATATATATATATATATATATATATGGCCATAATTGCCAATTACATCTAACGATGACCATTAATCCCAAAGATTCTCTCAAAGAATCAAAATCCTGCATTCATCTACGCATAATACTAAACCCAAAGTATTCCCAAGCATTCGTTAAATCCATACCCCAGATATTACGCTAAACTAATTTGAGGTTCCTTATTTCATCCCGGGGTTTATTCACCCTCAATACCATTATCTAGGAGTCCTAATGTCATATCTAGAATCCTCGATAATAATCTCCAAAACCATAGTTTAAATCTCCCTAAACTTTGAAAGGCGAAAACCTTAAATTTTGCCAGGACCGAATCGATTCGGCCTGTCCAAATCGATTCGAAATGGTCCAAAAATCCCAATTCTGCTTTGGGTTTATGTATACCCCAAAATCCAAAACTCCATCCAATATCCATTTAAATTGTAACTCGGATATATTCCTACAAATCCAAAGTTCTCATATCTCCATAAGTTCTTTAGAGGTCCTAACCCTCTATTTGAGAACCTCTAATATTTATCTCCAAATAATTTTAGCCTTAATTTTTTACTAACTATTTCGATCTCGGACAGCTTTTCGTAGAAAAATCACTATAAATCCAAAAAAAATTAGAAAAATACACGGTTGGAGCCCACGTGACCGCGTCGAAGAGATCTACAAAATTCATTTTTTGACCAAGAGCCGAATCGATTCGCCCTGGCCGAATCAATTCGGTTAACACGCAGGTCCTACTATTCATCGTCTTCTCTGAGACGGTTTAGGCCATTAAAGCTTCTCCCAAGCTTTTGTTGCCTCACCCAACATCCTACAACCTCAACCAACTACAAATACAGATATATTAAGGGTTATAAAATCATAGAACCCTAAACCACCAATTAATTTAGGTTAAAACCTAAGTTTATCCAATTAACAAATTTTAGGGGTTTATTCGTTTTAACTCCCGAAAACCCGTTTTATTCACGAATACCCAACCCAAAATCTTTAGGGTTTGTTTATACCAAACTACGATATGAGATTTATGCTCAAAAGTAAATAACACAAGTAAACACTTGCCTCGTGGATATAATCCGATGACCTCGAGCCGAATCCCGCGGAGTTTGGCCGGAACCTCCTCTTTTCTCCTCTTTTCTCTCCTCCTCTCTCTCTTCTCTCTGTTTTCTTCCTTTCTTTCTTCTTTTCTCCCTCTCCCCCTCTTTATATAAGAAGAAAAGGGTTTAAACCCTTAATACTCCAAAAACGGCTCGTTTACTCAATTACGAGCCTATTTAACTCCAAAATTCCCCGAAACTCAATTTCGACAATCGGACACTCTTTTCTGACTATCTCGAACATTCCGAGACTCACGGCGCAGTCAAAATTTCCATCCGAAATACTTGACCGCAAATCACTATTCTAACCCATATAACTTAATGCGGGTTTTCTAATCAAAATATTACCTCTTTGTCGCTTTACTCCATGACGCATATAATTGAAATACTTCAATCTATTCAGTCCCAAAAATAATTACGACACCAATCGAAAATCATTAAATCCTCGAAAATCCCAAAAATCACTATTTTGAGAAATTCTCAAATCTCCAATTTATATCCAATTATGGATTTTAATTGTCTCGAAAAGGACGGGTTGTTACATACCCCCTTACAATGGAATTTCATCCTCGAAATTCAGATACAACCTATACCACCAATCCTAGGATCGCTCCAAATCCTAATATCTCAAGGGGAGCGATACTAATCCCAATGGTTCCCAACCATATACCATACGACTACCATGGTGGTAAAGTGACTCCAATAACATCACATAGCACTCATCATTTCTAGTTCCTAACAACATAAACTTCAAATTTATATACTACGGCCATTCTATTTCAGGCGGTATATAAGCCAACCCACTAAGGTGCCCATAAACCTTTCTAACCTGTGCACATTTGCACATCTATCGTGAACGTCTGACACGTAACACTCTATCCCAATAAAGGTCTTCTTTCCTCGGTGTAATACTCACCTCTGGGTCCTCCCATCCCGCGAAATTCAATTCTCCTAACCTTGGCGCCACTAATTCTACTAAACTTACATCCTAATAATACTAAAGTATATGCGATGTCCCACCTACGCGAGACGAGTCTAATCCTAAATAAATCCCTAGTGCCCAAGGCCTCTCTCAACTCCCGACATTTGCTTGGTTTCATGCGTGGGACATCTCGCCAAGGCGAAATCCAAACAAGGAACCCTCCCGTTACACTACTCCCTCGCATTGTCGGTCATCGAGATATAGCGGCCTAAGGCACACCAGCGGGACGTCCTAAATCCTATTAAGCTACCTACAAACGCATTCTTACTACTCTATCCTTCATACGAAAGGAAACCTAACTAATCGAAGTGCCTACTTTCTTTAGGAACACTACGAACATCATCCCCAAAACATACCTTCTCAAAATTTTCCTTTTCATTAAGGCCTGACTATTATCCTCAAATCAATTTCTCTAAGTCCAACCTCACCCACCCACTTGTGGTGAGAGGACCACTTTAGTGCTTTTCCATAGCACAATATTTCCATCATCATACCATCATCATATGGCTCATAGTCTATAGTGGTTCATCCACACTATAGGACTTTTTCGCAAAACTAACATCCTTGCATCCTATAACAACTCTCCACTCCCGACGCCGTTAAGAGTCATGTGTGGAGCGTCTCGCAAAGCAAAATCCAAACAAGGAACCCCTCCACACATTGACACTTGACTTCGTCGGTCATGGAGTTCCGTTATTTCAAACATGCAACCGGGATAACCCTATCCCCTATTTAATAAAAAGGTGATCTGAACTCCTATCTCTAACTAGGAGTCACACCATCCAGCGCTCGCACAAATTTTAAGTCCTTGCGCAATCAATAATGAGCTTTATCTTACAGCTCAACAATAATCCTGTGGCCTTAAATCATATCTATAAGGTCGCCATATACTCAAATCACAATAATTAAACCTCTGCTCATCGAAGTTCCATCTCTGCACATAATAAAAGCGAACTCAACCTGTATCCAGGTGGGAAATCGCAACAACAACCCGTTCCACCTTGAAACTACGGACACGATAGTCTTGCCATCATTAGCCTACTATCGCTCCAAAAATACCATAATGTGTTATACTCACCATATTACCATACTCGTATAAACATATAAAACAAGTATCACAACTCAAATATATATATATATATGTTCAATATATCAACAACCACATCTATGACGAATGAAGGAAAAATAAAACTTTGCTATCGCGAAAAACACACAGGCATACATGATATAATGTTATCGAGACCACCACGAACTCAAAATAATCACACGAGTCTAGGGCTAACGAATACCTACGACTTCATCTAGTCACACCAAATAGATCTCCTTACAATTATCTTACTGGTCCCCTTAACTTCCCCGTTAAAAGGAAACTCCACTACAAGCTTCAAACTTATAGCTCCAACTAAGACCCACCTCCTACCTCCATCCAAGCCCCGCACACGATTCTCAAATGAGCGCGCAAAAAATTTACTATAATCTTACACTATGGCAGGAGAACGAAATCTCACAAGAGAAATCAACAATCCTAATCCTGAGGCTCTATAACAAATCAAGAGCAATGCTGAAAGCGTAGTACGTCCGCACAGATTCCTAAGGACACTAGAACCTGATGCTCTGATACCATCTGTGACATCCCGCCTAATAAGATACTGAGCGATCACTCTTATATCAAATTTTAACAGGAGTCTCATATGGATCATTCTTAGCATCACTTTCGAAAATCCATTTAATTACTAATAACCTATTAGGCCGGTGTCAAAATTTACTTAACTACTGTTTTAAGCGAATAAAATTAAAACATCCACACAGTTTTGCGGAAATGAAACTGAAATGAAATAAAATAACCGAACACTCGGTCAAAATATACAACCATATCAAATGATGTACTTAAAGAATAAATAAATGCAATTGGACCATTGGCCCGAATATGTATACAATACCTCCTATCTAGATTACAAGTATAGAAGCGTCTACTGAGAACCTGCACGCATCCACAGTTGCTGCAGCTGACGTCTGACTCGAAGATGTGCCATACAGGCGTCCCTGTGTCTGGACACCTATATATATATATAATATAGCAAGAGAGGAAAAGTAGATAAACGGGTCAGAGCGCGAGTTTTGAAAATATTTAGCAAGTGCATAAATGCCTTATTTTTAGAAAAAAGTTTTATCTCATGTTTAAATTTAGTATCGCACTCCCATGAGATACCCCTCACCTCTCTACTAACAGTGCACTCCTAACGCATCCCTCTAAACATCCTAGTCAAGCTACCCTGATAAACTAGTCTATTGCCCAACCACTATCAATCCTAGATAGTCCAAGTAATGTACTAAGGGCTAAACTTCTCCCTAGTCTCAACACTAAGCCATGTTCGTGCGTGGGGTGTCTCGCAAAGCGAAATCCAAATAATGAACCGCCCCGATACACCACTACGCGGCAAGGTCGATCTTCAAGATCCACCAGTCCCGCAGTACAGAATATATATATATATATATATATATATATATATATATATATATATATATATATATATATATTTATACACATATAATAAATCTCAATATAAGAGCACTAAGGATTAAACTTCTCCCCAGTCTCAACACAATGCCATATTCGTGCGTGGGGTGTCTTGCAAAGCGAAATCCAAATAAGGAACCCCCCCGATACACCACTATGCGGTAAGGTCGATCGTCGAGATCCGCCAGTCCCTCAGTACAGAATATATAAATCTATATATTCATACACAAATAATAAATCTCAATATAAGAGCACTAAGTATTAAACTTCTCCCCAGTCTCAACACAATGCCTTATTCGTGCGTGGGGTGTCTCGCAAAGCGGGATCCAAACAAGGAACCCCATCGATACACTACTACGCGGCAAGGTCGATCGTCGAGATCCGCCAGACCCTCAGTACAGAATATATATATATATATATCTATATATTTATACACATATAATAAACCTTAATATAAGAGCACTAAGGATTAACTTCTCGCCAGTCTCAACACAATGCCATATTCGTGCATGGGGTGTCTCGCAAAGCGAAATCCAAACAAGGAACCCCCCGATACACTACTATGCGGCAAGGTCGATCGTCGGGATCCATTAGACCCTCGGTACTCGATTCATCCATATATACATTTTCATTTTTATCTCAAAACTTTACATTTCTCTTCTCATATCCAGGAAATGTATTTAAAAGCCAATTCATTATCATAAATTGCTTTAACAAAACATATAACTTTTCAAAAGCCAGTTTTATTATCACAAAAATACTTTTCCATTTCAAAATATCCCATTTCCCTTTTTATATTCAGGAAATGTATTTAAAAGCCATTTTCATTATCATAAAAATGTTTTTCCCATATCATATGCTTCCACATCCCTTCTTCCATCCGGGAGTGTTACCGAAGCCAAAACCTTTATCCCATTTCCCTTCTTCCATCCAGGAAATGTATTTAAAGCCAATTTATTATCATAAATTGCTTTAACATATAACGCGTTCTAAGACCGCCCATTCGGGTTTCCCCACTGTGCGCTCCCCTAAATGGCTATCATCTTCCAGGGCCTATCATCAAGTGCACCTGGGATCCTACAGCGCAAGACGTTGGGAAGCGGCCATATGCCTTCGGGATAGTCAAGACCACATCCGGAATCTCCTAACCAGCGCAGAAATATACAATAAACGCTCATATGGCCTATAGGACTATATCCACCCTGCATTCATTAGGCAGGGGGCTTCACCATACGTACGCAACTTCCCTTATGATAGCGATTTAGAGAGGTGTGTATCTATATTTTATTATTTATGAAAATCATTTGTCTTTCCTTTTTGAAAACATTTAAATTTACATTTTCAAAAGTCATTTATATTACATCATATATATACTTTAATCACATAGTATGTATATATACCATATATTCATCCTCGAATATATATATATATATATATATATATATATATATATATATATATATATATATGGCCATAATTGCCAATTACATCTAACGATGACCATTAATCCCAAAGATTCTCTCCAAGAATCAAAATCATGCATTCAAATACGCATGATACTAAACCCAAAGTATTCCCAAGCATTCATTAAATCCATACCCCGGATCGTATGCTAAACTAATCCGAGGTTCCTTATTTCATCCCGGGGTTTATTCACCCTTAATACCATTATATAGGAGTCCTAATGTCATATCTAGAATCCTCGATAATAATCTCCAAAACCATAGTTTAAATCTCCCTAAACTTTAAAAGGAGAAAACCTTAAAATTTTTCCAGGACCAAATTGATTTGGCCTGTCCGAATCGATTCGCTGGCTACCGAATCGATTTTCCCTGTCCGAATTGATTCGAAATGGTGCTACTTTCAAACTGTCTCATACCAAATCGATTCGTCCTGTCCCAATCGATTCGGCTGGTTAGAAAATCCCAATTCTTCTTTGGGTTTATGTATACCCCAAAATCCAAAACTCCATCCAATACCCATTTAAATAACAACTCGGATATATTCCTACAAATCCAAAATTTTCATATCTCCACAAGTTCTTTAGAGATCATAACACTCTATTTGAGAACCCCTAATATTTATCTCCAAATAATTTTATCCTTAATTTCTAACTAACTATTTCGATCTCGGACAGCTTTTCGTAGAAAAATCACTATAAATCCAAAAAAAATAAGAAAAATACGCGATCGGCGCCTACGTGACCGAGTTGAAGAGATCTACAAATTTTATTTTTTGACCAAGAGCCCAATCGATTCGTCCTGGCCGAATCGATTCGATTAACACGCAGGTCCTACTATTCATCGTCTTCTCCGAGACGATTTCGGCCATTAAAGCTTCTCCCAAGCTTTTGTCGCCTCACCCAACATCCTACAACCTAAACCAACTACAAATACAGATATATTAAGGGTTCTAAACATCATAGAACCCTAAACCACCAATTAATTTAGGTTAAAACATAAGTTTATCCAATTAACAAATTTTAGGGGTTTATTCGTTTTAACTCCCGAAAACCCGTTTTATTCACGAATACCCAACCCAAAATATTTTGGGTTTGTTTATACCAAACTAAGATATGAGATTTATGCTCAAAAGTAAATAAATCAAGTAAACACTTGCGTCGTGGATATAATCCGACGACCTCGAGCCGAATCCCGCGCAGTTTGGTCGGAACCTCCTCTTTTCTCCTCGTTTCTCTCCTCCTCTCTCTCTTCTCTCTCTTTTCTTATTTTCTTTATTTTTTTGTCACTCTCCCCCTCTTTATATAAGAAGAAAAGGGTTTAACCCCTTAATACTCCAAAAATGACTCGTTTACTCAATTACGAGCCTATTTAACTCTAAAATTCCCCAAAACTCATTTTCGACAATCGGACACTCTTTTTCGACTATCTCGGACATTCCGAGACTCACGGTGCAGTCAAAATTTCCATCCGGACAATTGATATGTGATGAATATAGTTATGGTTCAACAAAAATATTTATGTGATGTCAATGGAGGATGACAATTGACATGGGTCTAATTTTAGGTTTTAGTTGGATTTAAATTTTTTTGGCCGGTATTAATGACAATTGGTATGGGTTTTATTTTCTATAATGGAGTCTATGATGATTGATATGGGTTTTGTTTCATGTATTTTCTGTCATGGAGCAGTTTTATGTAACGAATGGAATTATTTTATATATTTTATGTAATAGGACGTGTTTTTTGGACGTGATTTCAATTGTCATGGGATGTTTTTATTATCTATAATGAAAATAGAATGTCATGGGATGTTGTAGTTGAGTTTAGAAACCAACTGTAATGAACACATAGGGAAACCAACTCAAATTTAGAAATCCATTGCTATGGAAACTAACTGCTATAGAGAGAGAGACAAATTTCTTGGCAAAACAAAATTACATTTGGAAATCAACTAATATTAAATTGCCCAAACTGAATTGTTACATTACACAATACATTGTACTCAAAATATCATTGCTATAATTGACAACAGAATAAATTTTACCCAATATCCTAAAACAACATCTCAAAAAAATCATTTCTACAATTACAACCAAAATACAATTTAAATGAAAAGGAAAATTGTCAAACTCCTTCTTTAATCTGTCATATTGTTTTTGTCCAACTTCTTCTATAATCATTTATATATTTTGTCCAACTCCATTATCTACATGATTAACTCAAGACATTCGGTATCCACTAATTTTTTGGTATCAAGCCACCGAAAAGATCCACACTAACTAATTTTATAATTAGTTTATGCAACAAATGTCACCTATATATATATATATATATATATATATATATATATATATATATATATATATACACACACACCAACACCCAACTAATCAACCAAAATGAATCCATCTCGTAAAAGATATAAATATGGCCCAAACTCGCAAGTCTACAGGGGGCAAATTTATTTACTCCAGGACGAATCGATTCAGTTCGGGCCTGGTGGGGCGATTTATTCCCAATAACATTCATTACAGATTAAAATGCTCAACCTTTGTCCTAAAGACTCTATATAACATTCAGAACCTAACCTATAGCCATATTGTCCACGGATTAATGATTTTAACAAGTTTCTTACAAGATTTAACATGATTCCATCATTGTTAAGCGTTTGAATTCACATTTTGACATTTTAACCATACCTTCATCTTGTTCATTCAATTTTTACATAGAAATATTGGTTAACCAATTCAAAATCAATAGTTTAATATAATCGATCATACACATGAGTTATAATCACAAGAATGAATATGTAAACATGAATAAATACAAGTTCCGCATAAACTTACAAAAAAAATTAGATATGATCGTGTATTACAAAAATATCATCTTTAATCTGTCTTAGCCAAATATTGAAACATGATTAAAAATCAGATTTATTTACACAATCAAATTTTAATTCTAAATCATCCTCATACCGAATTGATTCTTACGCATTGATGAAAGTCATAAATCTATTACATTAACACGATATGCAAGATATAATTTCTTACATTAAATGATTATTTATCTTTGATTAGTTCATCTGAAGAGTTATTCGTCTTCTTTTAAATCTTTCTTCTTAATGACGGGGTTTTAATTTTAATATTTAATGATGGTTGTTAACATATTTAAAATCCTAAAATCGCAGGCCTACTATGATCCCACTTTTGGACTACCAGATGAGCCTGAAACGCTAACCCAATAATCTTAAAGCTTAGCTCAATGGTGTATCTATGATCAGGAACCAATTTTCCACATTTAAAATACTATTCTCGGCCTTTGTAATCCCCAAGAGTTTCATCGTTTCATACTAACTCGAAATATCAAATTAATTACAACCATGTTAATTTAATTTATTAGTCATCCACCAATTATATAAAAAATCTCATTTTAAATTTCGATTAATAATGAAAAACAATTAAATCCAATAAAATCACACATTAATTCACCCGAGTAAATATAAATTAATAATTAATCATTGACTTAATATTCAAAAATACGGGGTATTACATTCTTCCCTTCTAATAATGCAATTTATTCATCGGAATTCATCCAAGTCATGTCCCATAACACATATAAGGACATGAAAATGGTAAGTTGTTGGGGATAGATCTCAACACTCGGTACAAACTCATATGTCGAATGAATAATACTAATAAGAAACCCCTCGTATATACTCACAACCCGCCCATTGGGCACTGGACCTAATAGCCTATAGAATCCCCCATGCAAAAATCCCTAAACCAAGGAAAATACTCATTAGGGCTATAGAAAATCAACCATGTCATGTCAATACTAATCATCATGTCACCCGCATTATGGCAAGTTAACCAGCCCTTCTTCCCAATAACTCATTCGCGATGTGGTAGGATAAATTGTACTATCCAACCTAATAGCTCACTGTTGTTGCGGTGGGCTAGCACGCCAAAATACTAAGCAAATAACCCATGTTACGATAAATCACCCATGCAAACCATCCTAGTAGATAGATATAACATGCCAAGTGCATCTACTTATCATATAAAATGTCCCTTATGCATGCACAGATAAGGTCCAACAATAAATATACATAAATAATTAAAAAAACAAGGACATACCATATTGCATCCGTCATGGTACCCATTCTCATAGGGAACCATATTGAACATCCTCCTAGCGTGGAAATTATTATATCCCCTACTCCTAGTGTGTCGATTGAGATAACAGAACATAATCTGGCGATGGAAACTGTAGGGGAAGATGAATCACTTGAAGTAGCAGGATCTTATTACCCTACTCATAGAACTCTCATGGGTTAGCCTTTGGTCACCTCTTTGATGAATGACCCCCTTCTCCATAACCATAACAACATCCTATAAAAACTCTATTTGTGAACCCCTAACTGCTAGCCCACTACTTCCCCTTTATGCTCCTTCCAAAATTAATATTCTCCCTATCTATCCTTACACTATGCTTGTTTTCCCTCTTGGTGACAAAAATAATTTCATCCATTGAAGCACCCTTTTTCTATTTAGTTAATTTAATATCTTTGTTGTAGTCTTCCCAGTCATGGACCTCTGAGTTCGAGTGATACTGATAGTGAAAGAATGTGGCATTTAGCACCTGACTATATGTGGTGTATGTCAAATTCTCTATAAATACATACATGATCCTCTAAGTCAATCCTCCAATAAAACATTCCATTCATTTCTCTCCCGTGTTCACCTCCTCGGGTATAAACATATAAATAAAGTGGTGAACTCCTCATACTCAGTCACTGTGCATCTCCCTTGAACTAAAGACAGTAAGTCTCTCTTTTTGGCATACCTAACTAATGGTTGATAATACTTATCCTTTAATGTCTTCCAGGACTCATCGATGTCCATGTTGGTACTCTTGTCGATAGTGGTGATGGAGTTCCACCAATGTAGTGCCTCACCCGCCAAGTTAAAGTTGGAAACCATCTGCCTATGAACGTATGTGAACTCTAGCATCCTTAAATTCCTCTTAATATCTTTTATCCACTATTGTTCCATCAAATATCCACGGTTGATAACTTTGGTGGACCACCCTGAGCAAAAACCCGATGTTGCCTCCCACAAGCATACATCTTTGGTGGAGTAGGCACAACCACCTATGGTTGATGTTACTGGGGCTATGAAAACTGTTGTAAAATGGCAACCATTCCTACAATGAATGCCTAGGAAATGATGGAATCATAGTCAACTGGTGTTTACTGTGGTGTATGTTGTTGTGGCGATTGGTCTGGCTCACTCTCCCGACTGGTAGCCCTGGTGGCAGCTCTCTCTCCTCTCCCACCTCGAGTGTTTTCCATTTGAAAGAAAATAAGTATTTTTTCATAAGAAAAGAGATTCAATGAAGAGTACAGATATTCCTAATCACAAGTCTCCAGTCATCAAAGAATGTAATGGAAAAACCTAATGAGCGCAACACAAATTATAAGGAATCTAGAACCTGGATGATCTCATACAAATTATAATGCCCCTTATTTTCCACATGTAATTGATCAGGATGACACGTTGAAAATAGCGCGTGTTAATAAATTTATATTATTCCCAGTATCAACGATCAATCAAAAACATAATTTATAAAATACCAACTGCAATGGCCCTATTTTCAACATGTAGTTGATCAAGACGATACATCAAACATAAGGTGTGATCATAAATTTTTTTCATTAATATGAGTAATAATAAATAGACACGACAATAAATAAATAGCATGAATGACGTAATAATACGAAGAGACAACATTATAAATAACTGAACTAAGATAAAATAAAACTCTTTAATTAACTGAATCCACTAATATAAATCTCCATAGTACAAATGTCTCAACTGAAATTTAAATAACTGGTACCACACGTTTAGAATATAATAATCTTGAATATAAATAACTACTGGAATGCCAATTGAAATGAAATCGACTCCTACACTGAGGATGATGGAATAGATATCCAACCTTTTTAACTCTAACTCTTCATTTCTACTAAACCTATATAACAATAATAATACTTAGGGGAAAAGTTCTATAGATTTTCAGTCAGGGCTTGAAAGTTTCAAGAAATATATATATTAGTAAACAATATTTAATGTGACCAATTTACATCCCATGTCATCACCGGGAAACACTCCTGCAATATATATATATATATATATATATATATATATATATATATATATATATATATATATATATATATATATATATATATATATATATATATCACATAACCTCTATCTTTAGATAGTTCTAAACACACTGTAATCCATACATTACCATATTTAGGCGAACTATATCCACATAACTAAAACATAAACTTTAACCTGATAATCTAGTTCTCAACCCTCTATCAACTCCAAACTTTACTAAGCTTCATGCGTGGGACATTTGGAAAATGAATTCTAAATTAGGAACCCCTTTGATACACTATTACATAGCTTAGTCGATCTTTAATATCAATTGGCCCAAGACTCAACACATACAACCATAATGTCTACACAAATCAAACATCTATAATTAGTAAGTCTTAAGGATCACATACCCAATTAGCTCCTAACTCCCGAACAAATTAGACTACATGCTTAGGACGTCTCATGAACTAAATCCAAATAAGGAACCCCTAGATACACTTATGTCTAGATATATCGTTTGATCGAGATAATGGTAGGAGACTCCCTAATAAAATATCCAAATGTAATGTCCATATGAATAAACCAACTCACATATATTACGTCATCCAAATCAATCTTTCGGAAGCGATCCAATAATGAGTATTCACCTAACTCATACCGTCTATTAAATCACACAGATAGAACAAAACATAATCATCCAATGGTCAAGTGATAACTCATCTCATGCCCCACATGTATTCCACAAAGAGTGTCACTACTCTAATTAAATTCATCACTAAGGATATACGATAATCACATCTTATTAACCATTTTATACTCATTATAATTAACCCAACCCCCATGTATTTTAAGATATTCACTAGTTATTTACACCTCTAGTAGTCACATTTTACATATACCAATGTATTTTCAAATCATCCTGATGAAGCGGAAGGTGAAGCAGAAGTGAGGACAACATCTACGATGCCTTAATTAACAAATTTGAAAGCTGCCCAAAACTAGTTGCCTTTGACATTGAACACTGCCCAACTTTCTTTCTAGCTTTCCTTTCATTTCCGAAATTAAGCGATCGTAGGGATCAATTTTTAGTCGCATAGTTTCATACTAATTCTGTAGAGCTTTCGCATAATTTCCTTCGGATTGAGTTGACATCCTTTACGGTCGTCATTCAATTTAAAGAATCTAGCTATAATCGAGTCCCATGTATATTAGGGTATACAAATAAACATATCGACTTAGCAATAACCATTGTAGCATATACATCCAAGTGTTAAACTACCCTCGAACCCAATATATAGGTATTTAACATTAACATATTTATATCATCTTCATAATCGGACTAAATATCCACACACATACGCACACACAAAAAAACATATATATATATATATATATATATATATATATATATATACATATAATAATAATAATAATAATAATAATAATAATAATAATAATAATAATAATAATAATAATAATAATAATAATAATAATAATAATAATAATAATAATAATAATAAAGGAGGAGGATTTTTTGGTCTCCCCTAACTAACGGTTGAGATGGAATTTGGTGAATTTGATCTTTATCAACTGGCGAGTGAGATTGAATGTTTGAGAGTTTGTTCTTATACCATGGACGCTTACTTTTGACTCAACCCACAAAGACAGATGTGTCCCCCTCTTTTAAAACTAATTCTGAAGAGATTTGTAGTACCTCTAGCCTCCTACCCGTCATTACTTTATCCTCTCCCACACGAAATTTTTGTACCTTGAACTTTCAGGAAGAAAATAATTCCTCTCTCTCTTCTTCTGTTAAAACCAATCCTCATCTCCTCTTGATCATCCCACGAGTTTCCTCCTTTTTCCATATCCATTTGAAACCAAAAGACCAGTTCACAAACAGGCTATCTTTTTATTTTTAGATCTAATACTTTATTTTGTTTTGTTTTTTCTGACTCAGATCTCGAACAAGTTCACTTTAAATCTCTTCCAACTTGAGAAATTATCATTTTTTTACAGTTACTCCCTCGCAAAGGTAAAAGCTTGCTGGTTTGGTGTCTTATCTAAAGGGTTTCAATTTTGAGGGTTTTTAGGTTCCAAGAAATGGGTATTCTTTTTGGTTTGTTGTATGTTTGTTATTTTTTCTTTCAGTTTCATTTTATCTACATCTTTTCGATTTCATTTTTCTCTGTGTTAACTTTTGTATATCATCGAAGAAAGATGTTAGACCCAATATTAGTGTCTCAAATTTTTTGCCTTTGTTAAAGAGTGCTTTTGGTTTGTGAATTTTAATTTTTATATTTGGTACTATTAGATCCACTTATCTGTCTTTACTAATAATTATTATCAGAACAACTTTGCTTTTCCAAAACTTAAAGCTGTTGACGTTTGGTGCAAAACATAGAAAAATGGAAAAGTGTTGTTTAGGTTGTCCCACATCGGTTTGGAGGTTAAATTGAGTTGAGTATATATACAATTTTTTGGGACCAAAGGTTCAGCCCTTTGGGCATTCAATGTTTTGTGAGTATGTGGGGCAGACCCAATGGGCCAAGTCACACATGCGCGCGCGCGCCGCCGCCGTCCGGCCCGGCCCGTGTTCGGGGTCTTGGGCTCAATAAGAAATAATTTTTTGGACAAATAAATTAACGATTTTGAGCTTTAAAAATTAATTTTTTTACGGTAATTAATTCCGAAAAAAAAAACGTTGGCCTTTAACTGATTGAATTGTTCCACCCACGTTTCCAGTTTTCTCTCCACGTTTTAGCCCACTAACGGTAATTTCTTCTTGCATAAAAAGAGGTTGAGACCTCCGTTTTCAATACAGTTTTCAACACAGAATTAATTTCTTCTACATTTCTGAAAAATTCTCCCAGAATAATTTTTTCCCCCAGAATAATTAATCTCGTTCACTGTACAGAATAATTATATTATTTAGAATCGAGCAATTAATACAGAATGGGTGTACACAGACCTGATTGATTCTTGTGCTTTATCAAATCCGTATTTTAATTTTGGAGGCTGTTTTATCCTGGGGGTGGCGGAGCTTCGAGACTGTCAGCACACTTTGGGCAGAGCCGCGAAACACCTTAAAGAGAGCGACATTGTCCGCGACTCAGCCGTGTTCTTGACTGTCCAGTTCGGGATTTCTTATATTTTTCTGCCCCAGATTTATTTGCTCCAAAAATTGGGTAATTTCGTTCGTAATTTTAATTCTGCATTTAATTGTTTATTATTGCAAAACAATTTTAAGGTGTTCTAAATTCTGCCATGGACGAAATTAATTCAAGTAACCTAAATAAGCCTTTTAAATATGAAGGCACTCATTTTAAACGTTGCAGCAAAAAATTGCTATTTTATTTAACTACGAAAAAAGTCGCATCATGTGTTCAATTTGACAAAACCGTAGTAAATAATCCACCTACTGTTGAGGAAAGCAAAACAATTAGAACTTGGGAGGAAAATGATTTTTTGTGCAAAAACTATATTCTGAATGCTCTAAGTGACGAACTTTATGAATATTATGTCAATTATAAAACTGCGAAAGATGTTTGGGACGCACTTTTTAAAAAATATGACACGGAGGAGGCGGGTGCTAAAAAATATGCCGTCAGCCGTTATTTGAAATTTCAAATGACGGATGACAAATCTGTTGTTGCTCAAACCCATGATTTGCAAATGATTGCCCATGAAATAATTTCCGAGGGCATGACTTTAGATGAGCAATTTCAGGTGGCTGTTATTATTGATAAATTGCCTCCACTGTTCAAAGAGTTTAAAAATATTTTGAGGCATAAGTCTAAACAATTCTCACTAGAGTCACTTATTACTAAATTGAGAATTGAGGAGGAATCCCGAAAACAGGACTATAAAGATGAAATTCTTGTTGTGTCTAATAACAAAAATCAGAAAAATAACCACACTCCAGTTGTTTTAAAAGCAAACGGAAAAAATATGAAAAATCAGAAAAAGAGCCACAACCAGAATTTTAAAAATCAGACTCAAACTCAGAATAAGTATAAGAACCCTGGAAATGGACAGTCTAGCAACTCGGGACAGTTTCTCTGTTTCAAGTTTGGCAAGCCTGGTCATATGGCTCGCAAATGTCGCAATGTGCCACAAGGACAAGAGAATTTGATCGAAGAGGATCTATGTGCTATGATTTCAGAAATCAACATGGTTAGCGGTGCCGAAGGGTGGTGGTTGGATACTGGCGCTTCCCGCCATATCTGTTATGACCGTAGTATGTTTAAGACTTATTCTGAGACTGCAGATAAGAAGGTGTTGTTGGGTGATTCTCACTCCACTGAGGTCGCTAGTACTGGAAATGTGGAATTGAAGTTCACTTCGGGAAAGACTGTTATCCTCAAAGATGTTCTTCACACTCCCGAGATAAGGAAAAATTTGGTTTCGGGTTATATTCTCAACAAAGCTGGCTTTACTCAAACTATTGGTGCTGATTTATTTACTTTGACCAAAAATGGAATTTTTGTAGGCAAGGGTTATGCCACTGATGGGATGTTTAAATTGAATGTTGATGCAATGAATAAAATTTCTCCTTCTGCTTATATTGCTTGTTCATTTAATATTTGGCATGCTAGGCTTTGTCATGTTACTAAACGACTTGTTAAAAATATGAGCACCTTAGGATTAATTCCCGAATTATCATTAAATGATTTTGAAAAATGTGAATGGTGTAGTCAAGCAAAAATCACTAAGACACCACATAAATCTGTTTTTAGAGAATCTGAACCACTTGATTTAATTCATTCGGATATTTGTGAATTAGATGGTGTCACAACTAGAAATGGCAAACGTTATTTTATAACTTTTATTGATGATTGTTCCGATTATTCATTTGTGTATTTAATGAAAAATAAAAGTGAAGCGTTTGACATGTTTAAAATTTTCTTTAATGAAATTGAAAATCAATTTAATCGGAAAATAAAAAGGTTACGTAGTGATAGAGGCACCGAATATGATTCTGGACCATTTATTGAATTTTATAAAACCCACGGTATTATTCACGAAAAACCTGCCCCTTATTCGCCCGAAATGAACGGTAAAGCGGAAAGAAAAAATAGGACATTAACTGAATTAGTTGTAGCTATTTTATTAAATTCAGGGGCTGCCTCATTTTGGTGGGGTGAAATTATTTTGACTGTGTGTCACGTGCTTAATAAAATTCCTAAGACTAAAATGAAAATATCTCCTTATGAAATTTGGAAAAATATTAAGCCCAACGTGTCATACTTTAGAACGTGGGGGTGCTTAGCCTATGTACGTATACCCGACCCTAAAAGGTCTAAATTGGCGAGTAGAGCATATGAGTGCGTTTTTATAGGCTATGCTATTAATAGCAAAGCATACCGATTTTATGACTTGAAAAATAAAGTAATTATTGAATCAAATGACGCCGATTTTTATGAAGATAAATTTCCTTTTAAATTGAGGAATAGTGGGGGCGAGTCATCCACTAATATTTCTTTAAATAAAAATAAAGAAAATAATGAATCCATTTTAGAAATTCAAAAAAGTAAAAGGGCTCGTGTAGAAAAAGATTTTGGTCCCGACTTTTATGCTTACACCTTAGAGGAGGATCCTAACACTATTCAAGAAGCCTTATCTTCTTTAGATGCCGATTTATGGCAAGAGGCTATTAATGATGAAATGGATTCTTTGGAAACAATTAAAACTTGGCATTTAGTGGACCTTCCTCCTGGATGTAAAACTATTGGGTATAAATGGATTCTTAAAAAGAAATTAAAACCTGATGGCACTGTTGAAAAATATAAGGCACGTCTTGTTGCTAAAGGTTTTAGACAAAGAGAAAATGTAGACTTTTTTGACACATTTTCACTCGTGACTAGAATAACATTTATACGTGTACTATTTGCTATAGCTGCATTAAATGATTTAATTGTACACCAAATGGATGTTAAAACTGCATTTTAAAATGGAGAATTAGAAGAAGAGATTTATATGGATCAACCCGAAGGTTTTATTGTACACGGTCAAGAAAATAAAGTATGTAAATTAGATAAATATCTTTATGGACTCAAACAGGCACCTAAACAATGGCATGATAAATTTGATAGCTTAGTCATCTCTAATGGGTTTAAAATAAATGAAAGTGACAAATGCATTTATTATAAATATGTTGAGAACATTTGCACTATTATATGTCTTTATGTTGATGACTTGCTTATATTTGGTTCTAATATTCATGCCGTAGAAAATGTTAAATCATTATTATGTGCCAATTTTGATATGAAGGATTTGGGTGAAGCTAGTGTAATATTGGGAATTAATATTACTAGGTCAGAAGAGGGACTTTCTTTGGATCAATCTCATTACATTGAGAAATTTCTAAAGAAATATAATTACTTTGACTGTAAACCTGCTAGTACTCCATTTGACCCTAGTGTAAAGTTATTTAAGAACACTGGCGACAGTGTAAACCCAAATGCTTATGCAAGCATTATTGGTAACTTACGTTATGCTACAGATTGCACTAGACCTGACATAGCTTATGCTGTGGGAGTACTATGTAGATTTACTAGTAGACCTAGTATGGAGCATTGGCATGCTATTGAGAGGGTCATGAGGTACCTTAAAAGGAAGATGAACCTCGGATTACACTATAATAAGCATCCCGTTATCCTTGAAGGATTTAGTGATGCTGATGGGAACACCCTATCTGATGATTCTAAGGCTACTAGTGGATATATATTAAGCATCGCTGGTGGTGCAGTTTCTTGGAAATCTAAGAAACAAATAATTTTGGCTCAATCCACTATGGAGTCCGAGATGATAGCGCTAGCTACTGCTAGTGAAGAGGCGGGTTGGTTAAGAAACCTCCTGTCAGATATCCCATTATGGGAAAGACCGATTCCAACCGTTTTGATTCATTGTGATAGTACCGCGGCTATTGCAAAAGTTGAGAACTGTTATTATAACGGTAAGAAACGATAAATACGTCGTAAGAATAGTACTGTTAGAGAATTTATCTCTAAGGGTGCTATGAGGGTGGATCATATACGGTCTGAACAGAACTTAGCTGATCCTTTGACGAAAGGACTAGCTAAGGAGAAGGTGTGGAACACCACGAAAGGGATGGGACTAAAGCCCTTGGATAAATGACTCATTTGTGATGGTAACCCAACATATAGACTAGAGATCCCAAGAAATATGTTCAAAGGGTAATAACATGTTACAAGAGATATGGGTTGAATCATGCGATTATTAATTAATATAGAACGGGGTGTTACTCCGAGTCTATCCCTATGGAGCATGATATCCTGAAGCGAGTTCAGGATGAGTTATGATAACTCTCAATCAGATCTATAGCTCTATTTTGAGTGGGGTACTTAGCTACAGGAGTATTCTTGATAGACTCACCTATGTGAATGTGGAAGTGTGGCCGCTTCCTATGGATATTTTGGGCAAATTCCTAAAGCGTTCACTATACTGGGATAGAAGCACATGGCCGTAACGTGCTAGCTATTAGAATTACATCCAAGTAGGGTTGTGTGTGGGATGTTGTCAGAGATAGAGTTCAAAACTACGGTTACTCTAGTATATTCTGAATCATCTTTACTACGTAAAGGTTCAAGTCGAAAGACACCTTTGCTTATGCACAATTCTATAGATTAATGCTCGATAAATTGTTTTCAAATTTTGCAAGTGGGGGATTGTCAGAATAGCTTTGCTTTTCCAAAGCTTAAAGCTGTTGACGTTTGGTGCAAAACATAGAAAAATGGCAAAGTGCTGTTTATGTTGTCCCACATCGGTTTGGAGGTTAAATTGAATTGAGTATATATACAATTTTTTGGGACCAAAGGTTCAGCCCTTTGGGCATTCAATGTTTTGTGGGTATATGGGGCAGACCCAATGGGCCAAGTCACACACGCGCGCGTGCGCTGCCGCCGCCGTCCGGCCGGCCCGTGCCCGTGTCCGGGTCTTGGGCTTGGGCTCAATAAGAAATAATTTTTTGGACAAATAAATTAACGATTTTGGGGTTTAAAAATTAATTTTTTAACGGTAATTAATTCCGAAAAAAAACGTGGGCCTTTAACTGATTGAATTGTTCCACCCACGTTTCCAGTTTTCTCTCCACGTTTTAGCCCACTAACGGTAATTTCTTTTTGCATAAAAATAGGTTGAGACCTCTGTTTTCAATACAGTTTTCAACACAGAATTAATTTCTTCTACAATTCTGAAAAATTCTCCCAGAATAATTTTTTCCCCCAGAATAATTAATCTCGTTCGTTGTACAGATTAATTATATTATTTAGAATCGAGCAATTAATACAGAATGGGTGTACACAGACCGGATTGATTCTTGTGCTTTATCAAATCCGTATTTTAATTTTGGAGGCTGTTTTATCCTAGGGGTGGCGGGGCTTCGAGACTGTCAACACACTTTGGGCAGAGCCGCGAAACACCTTAAAGAGAACGACATTATCCGCGACTCAGCCGTGTTCTTGACTATCCAGTTCGGGATTTCTTATATTTTTCTGCCCCTGATTTATTTGCTCCAAAAATTGGGTAATTTCGTTCCTAATTTTAATTCTGCAATTAATTGTTTATTACTGCAAAACAATTATGTTTTGGATTTTATAGTTGTTCTTTCTTGCGTGGTTTTTCTTATGTGGTTTTGGGTGTTGGTTCCTTAATCTGTTGATTGACTAAGTTTTTTTTTTCTTCGGACTAAATATTTATTAAACGCATTTTTCATTTTCGTAAAAAATGGATGGGTAATTGTGTTGTTCACACTTTTGAGGTTAGATTCCATGCTTGAATGATTGTAACGTAAATACTCCTCCCTTTCATGTCTCAGGTTACATTTGGATCTTTTGGAGAATTAAGGCCAATGTTTGCTGAAATGAGGTCGAGCCTCTATTTAATAGGTTTCATAAAAATCACAACAGGAGAACAATTTCTTCAGACCGAAAAGGGTAAAAATGAAACTCTTTTTTTTTTTAATATTAGATGCCTTTCCCACTTAATAAAGGCCTTTGACCAATACTTCTAAGTGGGGCCCCTCGGTAATACTTTATTTATAATACGAACCAATTTAAGAACTTTTATTCACATCGACCCTTAATTGGGTAAATGCCTTAATTATCGCCCATAAATGCTTATCTAGAGAAACTCATGGGAATAGTTGAACAATGTTTGCTAAGTGAAAATACCAATGAATCCCTCATAATGTATATTGAATTTCACAAATATATCGACATTCGATATGTCCAATTGAAAAAAATATGACTTCTTTGAACCAAAACCAGAATATTTATGGATGTGTGAGGAACTATCTATCATGAAAAGATGTGTTTACGGCCCATCAGAGAAAACTGCGGCTTTTAATGGGTTTGCACCATTTGTGTAGATTTCTTACTCAGTTCTTAACTGATTGAAATTAATAATTTGCATTATCTAATTTTTAAAGAATTTTTAGTTCTTTAAAGAATATTTGGTATTAATTTGATATCAAAGTTTATGTATGGATTTTATTATGTATTTTGCGTTAAAAGCTAATTATTATCTATTTTTTTGGTGCCCATGTATCTAACAATATGACCATTCCATTACTATTCAAGTTGACTAGGGACACCCATCGCCATAAAATATTATCACCTGGGTACGGTGGGCAGGCTTGGACTCGGGCTGAACTGCATTACAACTGCTGGAGGTAGGTCTCAGGTTGATTAAGGTCTCTGAGTCAGGGCTGGTAGTTGAGGTGGGCCGGGTTGGGATTGGTTTGAGTTAGGTATGGTCATTGGGGACGGGTCTGGAGTGTAAAAAAAGGGTCGGTGTGAGCCTGGGTTCAGGTTGGAGGTGTTTGTTGGCAGATTTTTGGGTTTTTATTTTTTTATGTTTTGGATGTTGTGTATTTTCACTAACAACCCTCAGGTCCCGTTCAGATGTGAAAAACTATTTTTCATTTTTCATTGTCACTTTTTGCTCTATATCTTTGTCAATGGGCCATTAAAATGGGAAGGAAGAGTGGGAAACTGTTTTTCAACTTAAGCAATTCTAGAAAACATGTATTTTATGATTTTTGAATTATCTTAAGTTACAAAACAATTTCCCATGAAGTCACATTCATATTCCCATTTAGAGGACATACTTTGCCAAATTATAGCTCAAAATATGGAAAATGGAAATATAAAACTATTTCCCACAACTAAACGCAACCTCGGTATTTGATGAGTTATTTAGTTATTTTTGGTTAGAGGTATGGAGATATCTTTTATAGTTATCTCAATTTATTTCTCTCTCCTCTCTCTCTTGGTTTATGATGTTGACTCAAACTTTGCAAGGAGATGACACATATAGTTGATAATTACATTGCTTTCTTTGAGATTTGCTAATCTCATATGGTTTATTTAGGATTGGATTGATAATTTCACTATCTCACATGAACATGTGTTCTTTAGTTCGTTGGTTCGGTTTGTTATTGGTCATTATTTTTGGCCTGAACCGGATAGGGTCAATTGTCATGTCGCATCTAAATTTATAAGTACCTATTTAATAGTTAAAACAAATAAATCACATAAATATCAAATCAATGGTAAATTTTTTGTTAGAAGTGTTCATTTTTTACGTTATCATGTTAATCTATTTATAATACTAATTCTCATACATCACTACCACGAGTCAAAATTTTGAACCGAACATGAAATGTTCATGTAAGTAAATTATAATATAAATACGTCTTCAGAAATATGTCAATTTCGAATCAATGGCTTGGTATTACTTTCATTTATATAATTATCAATTTCGAAGTAAATGACAATAAGGAAGTCGAATCCACATAAAACCTCCAAAAGAATCATTAATTGAGGAAAGCTCTAGAAACAAAAAATATTATTCTGAAGAAAGTGTGGTATCATTCACACACTGAAACATCAAACTTCACACCCTAAAACTGAAGAATAACTCAACTTTGATATCAAACTTCACGTTGCTTCCCTTCAAGTTTTGGCTTTTGTCAAATTCACTTTATGTTTGAATCTATCCAACTTTATCAGAGTTTCAATATACCCAATTTTCTTAGTAAATAATTTTTTTAGTAAATAAAAAATGTGTCAAAAAGAGAATACAAAAAAATAGTTTTTCAAATAATAAAATTGGAACGAGCATAAATGCGACACGAGATGAATTCATATTTGGTAAATAAGATTTTGTGTTGAGTCGTGTCGTCTTTCATAATGGTTTTATTTATTCCATTTTTCTTTCTATTACCCTAATTTTAATTAAACTTGAAAACTTTTTTAGGGGTATGTAGAAAAAAGGATGCTTGAAAATATAGAAATATATTTTTATTACAACGCAAGTGACTTTCTATAACCAATAGGGGTGATTTGTCGATGTAATAAAAGTTCTACATTTGAATATTTATAGCACCATGTGCCATGTTAATGCCATATAGGTCATGTCTTAAAAATATCTCATTGTATCACTCTTATAAAATCCCCAAAACATTTTTTACAACCGTGCCATAGGCATGGGTACACTCTAGTGTGCGTTTGTATATATATATATAATTCATCGTACAATTGTTATACCCCAATATCCAGGTATACGAAATAATCCAAAGCGTAGGGTATAACACCCTAACACAAATAACTGCACTCGAACTAACCCACCTTAAAAGTGTGGTCCCGTCAAGTAACCAAACCTACCATGCATGATATATATTTATACATAACATAATTTACACATAGGATATAACACAATACTAATATACATGAATAGGCATAAATTCTTCAGAATTTATCCCCTTTGTTTAGGGATTTTTATCATCTCTAATAATGTAAAATGTGTTGATTTATCTCATTTCCTTGCTAATTACTTCTTCTAACAACTACATCTAGTTTCGTGTATTTTTCATGAATTTTGCAGGCATTTAAAGTATTGAGAAAAAAGAAATTGGAAAAACATTGAAAGAAATCAAAGAAGAAAAGGAAAAAAGGGAATTTTTGTAACTTTATAGCCTTATTTCGGAGGTGGGGCCAAATGAAAAACTGAAGATCTTTTAATTAAAATAACACTCGAAAAAACGACACCTCAATCCGAGCTACGGGGAATAAGTCAAGAAAAAAGTTCTAAAAGAATTTCAAGGGTGATTAGGACCTATTAAAAACAAAACATCCGGACCGGTTGGCAGCAAAATATCTGAATGAAAAATAAGAGAGATCCGGACCTATTAAAATTAAAAGATCTGGACCGCCCCTGTGCAGATGCCTGACTCAAATAAGGGGGGATCCGGACAACCCAGCCCCGCCGATCCGGACCGCTTTGGATTTTCTCAAAATTTCACTTTTTAAGAGTTTTATGTTGACTCAATCTCTTGTAAATTCCGGGGGGGGGGGGGATATTTATTTAAGGTTGTTACACAATATTAGGGGTTCGAAAACATTAGATTTTCAGTAGTAGTAGAAGGGTTTTGTAACCGAAAATCCTAGTTTTGTCAACGAATGAATTTTGAGTGAAGATTGAAGTATTATTTCTGAGATTTCTTCAATACAAGTAATATTTTTTTGATTCAACACATTCTTCTTCCCCATTCTCCATATAGTATGATGTTTTGTTTTTCAAAAATTGTGTTTTTATTTAGTTTTGTTATGTCCGACTAAGTTTCTAAGGGCTGGGATGCATGAATCCAACCCGATGTTCTTTACATATGTATAAAATTAAGTTTTCAAATTAAATAATTGGTCAAATCGTGTTGTGTGGTGATCACAACCGTTGTAGGACTTTTGATCTCACTTGCCCTAGGTAACTGAGATGTTTGAGAATGCAAGGCGCGTGTAGCTATCTCGATACCACTTTATTCTTACTTTTGATTATATATGATGCGGGCGTGAACCTCATATATATAATGCTTAAGATTAATAAAGACTGGATTTAATCATTTATTTCAATTCGAGAGTTGATTTTAACATCGATAAATGCACTAGGGTTGGAGGATTATGTCCTAACCTATTGTTCTTATTCGTAGTTAAGTCTTTTATACATTTGTTATCTGCTCTTAGATTAATTAGCGTAATTGCATTTCATTAGTATTTAATTCAGTTAGTTGTTAATTTATCTCTGCATTTAGTTCATAATTAATCTCCCATTCAAAGCATCTTTTCACTTCTTTTAGAGTCAAGTTAGGTTTCTCCGTCTCTCCAAACGTCATAACGATTTTCTAGTCCTATTTCCCTGAGGATCGATACCCGACTTACCGGGATTATTACTTGAGCGACATGCTTGCACTTGAGCCTAGAGAAGCACGCACTTTAGAACACTTTTTAAGTCGCGTCAATACACAATGCCTGTCCAATTCCTCAAACAATATTACATTAGTAAAAAAAAATTCTTATACAGTCAAAACGCAATTAAAGCCCCACCTTCTATGCTCTTTCTAGTTTCTTACACAAACACACATATACACACACTCACACTAGCAACTAACTACCCAACCTAAATGAATCCAATCCGTAAAAATCGTAAAATTTTCCCAAACTCACAAGTCTACAAGGGACGAATCGATTCACCCCTATTCGAATCGATTTGGTTCGGGTATGGTGTGGTGCTTCATTCCCAACAACATTCATGGTGGATTAAAACCCTTAGATTTTATCCTAAAAACTATATACATCATTCACAACCCAACATCCAACCATATAAACTACGGATTAATCATTGTAATAAGATTTAACATGATTTCGTCACAATTAAGGATTCAAATTCCCATCTTGACATTTTGACCTCAACTTCATATTCTTCGGTCATTTTTACTTACAAATCATGATTAATAAATTCAAACAACAAATACTTATCAACATATTAATATAATCGATCTTACGCATGAGTCCTAATCACAAGAAAGGATACAAAAACATTACTTAATACAAGTTTCACATAAACTTACAAAAAATTAGATTTGACTATGTATTACAAATGGATCATGTTTAATACAACTTATCCAAATTTCAAAACATGATTAACATCATATTTATAAAAATAATCATATTTAAACCTTAAAGCATGCCCTTAAAATTGATTCATACACAGTGATGAATGTCATGAATCGATTACATTAACACGATAGGAAAGATAGTACTTTTTTACTTTAAAAAAATCTTGATGTTTGATTTTTCTTGATGATATTTTTCTTCCTCTTCTCTCAAGAAGTAGTCCACTCAAATCCTATTATTTTTTATCTTTTTAATATTGGAATTATACATACTATATTGGGAAAAAATTGTGAAAATTTAAAAACATGCACCCTAAGTGTGTGGTCTTTTCCACCAAAGAGTGGTATTTTCATCTTTTGAATTATTCTCATGCTTACTCTTGCATTGTTCATAAAAACTACATAATTCTGTCAATTGGCCAATGTGTTGTTAATTCCATTTTTTGGGAAACTAATGTTTTTTAAATTCACAAACTATAGTATGCATATTATTCTACATAAATTAATATTTAGTAACAGGCCTTCTAGGTCCTCTAACTAGATATTTTGTCAAATATAATTTCCATTCAACTGTAGTTTAATCATGACAATTATTATGCTCCGACTCCTAATTTTTTGGGGAAAGTTATAATCAACCATTACCCGAATATAATCAATAGAAAATGGTAATAATTATAAGCACAATTAAGATATAAAAAAAAGAGACAATAACAAGATATACGTGGTTCACCAACTTGGTTACGTCCATGGAGAGGCTCGATTCCACTATATATGAAGAAATTACAAGTACAATAGAGAACATACAAGAATAAATCATATGTTATCTACTCTCCTACTTACTGGATTTGCCATTTTACACAAACTCTCCATCCAACTGAATCCAAGTTTTAAGCCTAGAAACCTCTTAATCTCTTGGCCACAAGTGTTTTATAAATGTTTTCCATGTACTCAACCCAAATTATCATGTTCCCATGCAAACCGGTGAGAATTACCCCACATAGAACATCTTAAGCACGCCTAATATATATGAAATACTCACACTCATATCCCTCCTTCCCCTTTGACCAATAACCATGGGTGAGAAGGAAAATCTCTTACCTCTCACCCTAAAATATCATATTTATAAGAACACTATATTTCTCTATATATATCTCAAGAGATCAACCTAGAAGTTAGGGTTTTAAACCTCATAAAGTTCCTTTTATAGGTAAAACACATTTGTAGAAAAAAACCCCAAATACCCCCAGTTAAAAACCCTTATATTACAGATCGAGGCTTATTTACTACGAAAAACCAATACCTTCACCAATCATGCCTCCCAAAGTAAAAGACGCCAAAAAACTCTAGATATATATACACCCAACGAGCCCCTTTCACTATAGAAATGAATTTATTCACTGTACCAACTTGTTACCTTGTGTATTTTTGGACAATTCTACAGATCTCCACCTTGGAGATAAATATTGAAAACTACGACCGGGACTCCACCCAATAAGATTTATCTCCCATGTTGAATCTCTCCATTTTCCACGCCACCAAAAGAATCCACCATCAATATTTTTTTACCAACTATATCTATCCGTACGCTGTTAAATGCCTTTTCAAAGATCTATTTCATTCGTGAAAATTTCCCTCGGAGTATGCACCTACTCTGGTAAATATACCCATTGAACCTTGAAATTTTCAACTACTCTTTTTAGATATCTTTTGAAGTTGAACATAAGAGTTAATGCCAAAATATAGTTGCAACCAGTTGAATATACCCATCGACTTTGAAGAGGGAACTCCACCCTGCCCTTTCACTAACAAGATTCCTCTCACCATCATCTACCGGAACATACACCCCACTCATCAGTTGTAAATGAGAGAATTTGGAAGGCCCTTCTAACTTGTGCGACATGTCCCTAAAATATACCATTGAGATCAACCCAGAAGACATCAATCAATCAAATAAAATCCATACAACACCGTGTGATATATGAACCCCACCTACATTTTAGCACCCTTATCCTTGGAATTCATCACTTTTGGAGATTGTGAGAAACTCGTCAAAAGTCCAGCTTATACCATTGACCGCCTTGAGATACTACCCAAGACACCACCATACTTGTCTCAAATATCAAACTAAGAAATGACTCATTTCTCTCCACACATAGCAGTTCTCATTGTCCTTAGATGTAGACTTGTTATGAAAACGTCCCCGACAATTAATTTTCTTTCAGGCGAAAATCAAACCGTAACAAATATACCTTGCAAGTGGGTATCACATTTTTTATAATTGCATTCCGGGCTAACAATCATACCCTTACCTTTATTTGACTTCCATTCTTCCATCAACCCCTATACATGACTTATGTTGAACAAGAATCACCTCCACTCTAATCACCAATAGCGAACCACCCATTACCATTAAATCCTTCCACCAAAACTTGTGAATAAATATCTTATTTAATAGTTGAATGAGAACACCCCATAAATCTAACGACTAGTAGTTTGACACCAAAATCTCATTCTAGATTTTTAATAAACATCTTTTTCACACCAAGAGCTCTGATACCAATTGTTGTTTCCTGACGCCCAATATGTTGGGGCAACCTCCAATAAACCATGACCCAAATATAACCAAGATAAAATGGTAATAACAACAAGACCTATATATATGTAAATAAGAGAGACAATAATAAGATATACGTGGTTAACCAGTTTGGTTAAGTCTATGAAGAGGACTATTTCCACTATATATGATGAAATTTTAAGTACAATAGAGAATATACAAGGATAAATCACATACCATCTACTCTCCTATCCAAAACCTATATAGCTATTGTACACCAACTCTCCACCTAATTGAATTCAAGTTCTAAACCTATAACCCTCTCAATCACTTACCCACAATTGTTTCCTAAGTTTTTCTCATGTACCCATTCTGGTGTATCCCTCTCCCATGTAAACTGTTGTGAAATCCCCCATGCATTATATCTTAAGCACACCTACCATACATGAAACACTCACTCCCAGACAATTCTTCCCCCTTTGAGCAATACCCATGGGTGAGAGGGAAAATCCATCACCTCTCACCCTAAAATATCACCTTTGGAAGAATACTCCCTCTCTCTCTCTCTCTCTCTCTCTCTCTCACACACACACACACACACAACACACACACACACACACACACACACACACACACACACACACACACAATCATCCCTAGAGTTAGGGTTTTAATCCTCATAAGGTTCTTTTAATTGGTGAAACACATTTGTAAAAAAAAACAAAATACCCCCACATGAAAAATCTTATTTTGTACATCTGGGCCCGTTCGTTGGGGTGAACCAATACCTTCGCCGGTTACACTTTCCAAAGTGAAACACGCCAAATAACTCTAGAATATCGATTCCCAGCAAGCCCCCTTCATTGCAATGCACCTGCTAATATGTGTATTTTGAGACAATTTTTATAAAATAACCAAATACTTTATATTTTTTTATTGGTGAGAAAACCATTATTTTCAAAACTCGAGAGGACTGCAAGCCCTTAATTGACAAGGTAATGAATTATATTGTTGAATGTCGATAATTATGAAGGTTCTAAGAATGAATATTAATTCGTTTATTTCCTTTTCATGTGTTTCCCACCACCCATTTTTAAAGATGTTGTTGCTTGTTGACAGACTACTACTTGAGTTATAGACAACATAATGGTTGTTGACCTTCTAAAAAAGAAGATTGTAGAAATAAAAAATAAAGATATTTTGAGGGAAATAGGAGAAATAAATTATTCAATGATCTGATAAATAATGTTAGTATGTTTCGAGAAAAAATAACAATGTCTACTCAGACACTACAGTGGAAGTGCATTGGATCCAGATTAGTTAGTAAGCATTTTTTTATGGACACCTTATTTTGTCTACACTATAAAAGGTCAAGTTAACACAATAGACATTATTATGAGAAGAGTTTTTCTTGGAGAAATAGAAGGAACATGCATCACACATGCAAAATGTGAAAAATACCACAAGAATATTCTATAATAGTAGTTATTCAAGAATTGATACATGAAATTTTAATAAATTTGAAATAAATTGTATTGAGAAGTAATCTATATGGAACTCGTGACACGTCTATTCGTGATGAACATTAGATATGGAGGCATCCAGGTTTAATGCTTGATCCATTCGAATACTATATCCCATCTCTAACCGATGTTCTTGGCTTGAAGGAAACCTATACTCAGTGTCGTTGCTCATTGACGTGATTTTTTTCATTAGTGTGGTATTTTTTGTTTTTTTTCATTTATGCCTTATTTGTTACTTATAATCAAGTATTTTTACTTTCAATTAAGAATGGTATGTTGTTGTATACCTAATTGATGGCTATGGATCCTACATATATTAAAACAATAACTCACTATTGTAAACAAAGTTTGTTCTCCATAAATTAATTTGGTAGCCAAAGAGTTAAGTTGGAATGAGAAATATAACTATAAAGAAGAGATGTTCAACTTTTGTTCATAGCATGAGTTAAAAATACAAACATCAGCCAAAGTTACTTTAGTAAATTCAGTGACGATAACTTTTGAAATTAATTCCCTAAACAATAAGCCTCGTTGGCTCTAAAACATTTGCAAGAATGGGTTGGCTGATATTGAGGTAGCATGAAGTAAAGGTAGGAATGAATATAGAAACATTATTGATTGTCAACAGAATTCCAACATGATTTTGATGTGCATAAGAGTCTCTTGGAAACAAGGCCTTATGATGGATGTACCCGCTTAGGGTACTCGTTGGATCCTTTAACTCAACAGTTAAGTAACCCAAAGCATTTGGGTGGAGTGACTTAATAATTAATAGAACTTGTTAATAGATTTTTTTTAGTTTAGATACCAGGTTTATATTTACATTATACAAACATAGATTGATTTTATCGAAATACTTACAAAACTAACCTTGTAACTCAGGTTCCGTAGAATACGTATTTTTTTCAGGGTTGTGTGACCGAACTCCATGTAATTATAGTCTATATTTGTTTTAATGGATTCTATACATAAGTCTTCATTGTACTCGAGCTCAACTATTCTTTCGTGTATGAACTATTGCGTAAGGGGAGTACTAATTGCTCTTCTAGCCTCCTTATTTTTTAATGCCTTTTGTACCTTTCGTGTTGGTTAGGGTATAACACAATCTACCGGATCATGTTGTCTTTTACATAATTAGTTAATGTATCTTTGAAATGTATCATTCATCGATGGTTATTTTTCTACGTGATTTTCTTTCTTGCTTAGGGATTCGTCTTTATACATGTTGAATTTATCCAAAATTTAACTCATAGATTTCAGATTATCAAACCAGGATGAACAAACATTATATTTTTTTTCAAATTGTAAATATTACAGGAACAAATCATGAATCCTTACTGTATGTTTTGGAAATAAAAAAAAAGACTACTTTATTGGAGGAGAAACATTGCCTCATGGATAATTTGTGGAAATGGCCACAGGAGGAGAAGAAAAAGGCTAGAGTTGGGGCAATAACACTTTTATGTTATTAATATATTAAAGTGATTAATGTAGTTGGGGAATAATTATATTTTATTGGAATTCTAAATTCAAAATTTAGAAATGTGAATTCAATTTAAAATAAATTAACTCAACTCCCAGTTGATAATCGCAAATTTAATAGAAAACGCTGTTGACAATCATGAATTCAGTTTAATTAGTGACTGTTTCTTATTTTTTAATGACCCAACTAACCTAAAGAAAATTCACAATTTCCAATTACGTATTCAACTAGAATAGGTGACTGCCAACCGTGAAACACGTATTGCATTATTTTAGTAAACACACTTCAAACCGCATTATTTTTTTTATAAATATATATTAAAAATACATTTTAAATAAAATAAAATCTAACTTCTCTCACCTCGAACATTGGTTTCATCAAAAGATTAAGAAGGGACTCCTTGGTTTGTGATTGACACAACTTGACTAACTAAACTCAAATGTACTTCCTAAGTGACACAACCCCAAAACCAACTTTCTTTCTTTCTCTCTCTCTCTCTCTCTCCCATTCTCACTTATAGGATCTTCGTTGCTCACTAAATCTTTGATAAGGAGATTAGGAAAATTTCTCGTTCCACATGTTATATATTTTCGCTATTTTACATTCTTCTTGACTTCAATTTATGTTTACCCATAATGTTATGAATATATATTTTTCAAAATATTTTTCTTATCCCACTCTACCCCCTCCCCTCCCGTAAAAAAAAAATGCAAGGAAAATATTGATTACATTAGGATAAATAAACCTATCTTTGATAAATAAAATTTACAATCACAAACCAAATATAAATTATATCCTACAAAATTAGGGGAACATTTTTCTTTTCCATATCTTCATTCAAATAGATATTTATATATTCAAATGAGGTGAATGGTTTTAGATTTTGTGTTTTCAATAATTACTTAAAGAAACATAAAAAAGAAATTTCTACTTCGAATCTCCATAATAATATTTTATAAAAAAAGAGAAGTTGGAAAATCAAATGTACGTCTGAACAACAAAACCCAAAATCCACTTCATTTCTCTCTCTCCCGTTCTCACTCATGGTGCGAGAGAATTAGATTAAAATCATACTTTATGTAATAGTTCTAGTTATGGATTTAATATTATAATAAAAAATTTTATATCGTTGGTGCATTTTATTCTTCTTAGTAGGTGAGGCGTGTAGAGTATAACTTACACACAAAGAATCAAATCATTAGTTCTTATGGAATATATTTTTTATCGTTCATAGTATTAGATGAAACTGGACATAGCATCGGTAGGACTATAGCACTAGATTTTAGTAGGTATGTCCGGATTATGGAAAACAATATAGTTTCAACATATTATACTAGTACACTTTGTGTGTATTGAACGGTACCACCTTGAGGTCATTGTCTTTATAATGATTTTATAAGACAATGCGCACCTCATGATTATTAAGTTTACTTAGGGCTCTTAATCCATGGATGGAATCCGCATCTCGGTATAGAGATCAGTGATACCCCTTGAGATATTTATAAGTTTTTTATTTGCAAACCCTAAAGGTAGATTATGTTAATCTGACATTACAAAAAGTTAGACCGGTCAAGGACTTACATGAGTTAATCAAATAAATTATGAGTAATTTATTTTATTAATGGGTATCTGTAACCTTAACGTGGGGAGAATTAATTAATTAATAATAAGGAGCTCGAAATAAAATTTTGAGTTTAGGGGAGGAGTTGCAATTATAATTATGTAATGGTATTAATTGTAATTAATAAATTGGGATTAGAATCCGAGTTGGATTAGGTTTTCTCAGGCCGTTAGGAGGCACATCCTTATTTCTCCTTAGGGTCCCTACCGTAGCCTATATATGAACTTAACGCTCATTTTTCCTCATGCAAGTAGTCACTCTTGACACTAAAAACTCCTAATTCAGATTTTTGAGAAAGAGAGTCAGTGGATAGAAAAAGAGAGATGGGAATTTCGTCACGAAGGAATAACTCATACTCTACTCGTGACTATTCATATCGAGAATATGGTATAAGATCATGAGGTGCATCGAGCCTACGTTCGAGATCAATCATCATCACATACTATTCGTGCTGAGATGAGATAAAATTAGAGAGATGTCAGAGATAAACCCCAATTCGGCCTTGTAGGGTTTCATGGGGTGAAGTGTTTTTTTTGTAGTTTTATTTATACGCGTAATGAATAGACACTCGGGCAGTCATTCCAACACATGGGACATCCATCGTTCACCAATATTTTGGCAATGAGATTAAGAGATTTTCTCATTCCAAATGTTATAGATTTTCATCAATTTACATGTTTCTTAATGTCATTTGAATTTGTAGAAAATCAGTGTGTGATAATTGATTAAATTCACAAATTTTCAATTTAACCTTATTTAATTTGAGTCTATATTAAACAAAATTAAATCAGCCCTTAAACATGCAACTACGTGTCAATACAAATAAGATATAGCATGCGACACAATAATTCAGGAAAAGTGCCCGAAGGACAAAACCTTTTTATTTCTAGAACTTTGACAAGTTTACAAGACCATTGACTTGCATACAATCTTGATATCGCCCGCAAGCGTAGCACACGGTGTCTTCGTCAAACCTTCAAAGCATCGGCTAGCAGGTCCTTTGACACATCTGACTCGTAAGGGTGTGCCATTCATCTGGAGTGATGCCTGTCAGTTTGCATTCGATGAATTGAAGGACAAATTGACCTCAACACCTGTGTTAGCATTGCCGAGACCGGTAGTTGAGTATTTGGTTTACACCGATGCGTCTTTGCAAGGACTTGGAGGTGTATTGCAGCAGGAGAGACAGGCCATAGCTTATGCTTCCCGTAAGATTAAGCCTCATGAGAAGAATTACCCCACGCATGATTTGGAATTAGCGGCGGTGGTATTTGCCCTATGGATTTGGAGGCACTATCTTTTGGGGGAAACGTTCCAATTGTTCACGGACCACAAGTCCCTACAGTACCTGTTCACGCAGAAGGAGTTGAATATGCGGCAGCGTAGGTGGCTTGAGTTTGTGAAAGACTACCAGTTCAATATCCAGTATCACCCGGGTAAGGCTAACGTGGTAGCAGACGCGTTGAGCCGTAGGCCAACAGATGAGGTGGCAGGGGTGTGGAAGGCAAAGTGGAAGGAGTTGGGACACCAGGATGCAGTGGCCCGATCTTTCATGTCTGTGATGACCGTTACACCGCAGATTGTCACGAAGGTTGTACGGGCACAGGCTAATGACTCGTTCTGTCAAGAGCAGATAGTTCGATTACTAGCAGAGGGATCCGAGTCCTATACCGTCAGCTCAGATGGGGGATTACGCTTCAATGGGAGATTAGTGGTTCAGGAAGGGGAGGAATTGCGACACGAAGTGATGGCAGAGTGGCACGGCTCACGGTTCGCGGTACATCCCGGAGGGGACAAAATGTACCAAGATATGAGACGCCAGTATTGGTGGAGCGGTATGAAAAGAGATATTGTTGAGTTTGTTTCGAAGTACGCCACTTGCCAGCTAGTAAAAGTGGATTACTAGAGACCGACAGGACTTCTACAGCCATTGGAGGTCCCGGTGTGGATGTGGGAGAGCATATCCATGGATTTTATCATGGGGTTGCCTACGTCGCAGAGGGGTCACGACTCCGTTTGGGTAATTCTGGACAGGTTGTCCAAATTCGCTCACTTTTTACCCGTAAGGACTGACTACACTACGGGACAGTATGCCCAGCTCTTCATTTCAGAGATTGTGGGACTTCACGGTGTGCCCCTAAATATCGTGTCTATCAGAGCAAGATATTTGTTTCGCGGTTTTGGGAGAGTTTCCAGGAGGCCATGGGCACGGAATTGCGGTTGAGTACGGCTTATCATCCGCAGACCGATGGGCAGACAGAGCGCACAAATCAGATGTTGGAGGACATGCTACGCATGTGCATTATTGACTTTGGAGGTGGATGGGAGCAATACCTTCCACTGGTAGAGTTTGCTTATAATAACTCCTACCAGTTCACTATTAGCATGGCTCCGTTTGAGGCATTGTACGGTAGGCCTTGTCATTCCCCAGCATGTTGGTTAGAGGTGGGGGACAACAAACTACTTGGGCCGGAAGTGATTCAGGATACTTCGGCGAGGATTGAGTTGATTCGGAGTCGTATTCGGGTAGCTCAAGACCGATAGAAGAGTTATGCTGATGCGAAGAGATCTTTCAGCGAGTTCCAAGTGGGGGACCAGGGTTTGCTCAAAGTATCTCCTATAAAGGGGATTATGCGTTTCGGGAAGAAAGGGAAGTTGGCACCGAGATATGTGGGACCGTTTCCTATTATTGAGCGGATTAGACCAGTTGCGTATAGACTCGGGTTACCGGAGCATTTACACCGGATTCACGATGTGTTTCATATTTCCTCGCTAAGGAAATATCTCAGGGACGATTTGGCTCATTCTCACATCGCTTTGGAGGAGATTTATTTACAGCCTGATAGCTCCTACGAGGAGGGGCCGATTGCTATTTTGGACCGAAGTGAGAGGAAGCTGCGGTCAAAGATAGTTCCGTTAGTGCGTGTTCAGTGGCGACATCACAATGTCGAGGAGTCCACATGGGAACGCGAGGATGAGATGCGCGAACGTTATCCAGAGTTATTTTTATCAGGTACTTTCTAGTTCCGAATTTCGAGATAAAATTCTGTTATTAGGGGGGGAGTATGTAATACCCCGTATTTTTGGCGATATTTATTTTTGGGATTAATTAATTAAATGAGAATTAATTGGGAATTAATCCGGATAAAATACTAGCGAGATGTGAGTTGGTATTTGACTATATTGAGTATATATGATGATATATGAATATTGAATTATGAAATTTGTCGTGAGATTGTTATACGACAATTTGGACATTTTATTGGGACGCGTGAGACAGTTGCGTCAGGTTATAATTATTTTAATTATAAAAGTGAATTTAAATTCTATCAACCGTATGGTCGTTTTGAGTGCGCTTACGCGTCCGGAAGGGTCGAGATAGTCAGAAAACACTAGCCGGGGGTTTAGTTTGGGTCCCGAGGTATTTTTAGGCCATACCGGCAACATAAAGGGTATTTTGGTAATTTCGTATTTTTGGGAATTAAAAGTGACGAAAATTAAGAGTTTTTATCTGATTGGGAATTGACCCACATAACCCATTAGCAACCCATATTAACCTAGAAGGCTACGTAGGTTATTAGAATTAGGTTTTCTAATATTTTCCAAAGCAAACCCTAGCCACCATAGCCCTTGGAGAAGAAAGCTTGGAGAGAGAGAGATAGAAGGGAATTCTGCAGAAAGAGAGAGAGAACTTCTTCAAATCGTCATCAAAATCTGAGATTGAATCAAGGCAAGTGGTTTAATTTACGTTTTTATGTAGTAAATGCTTCTTCCATGCTTAGACTATTCAATAATCAAATTGTTCTTGGGAGTTTAATAAAAACCCATTTTAATTGGACTTAGAACTTAAATTTTGAGAAGAAATTGCATGTAGAATCGTATAGAGATGATTACCCTGATGTTAATATATGTTGGATGTAACAAAAAACGGATCTAATTTGAGTAAATTGATGATTATAAATTCTAGGGTTTATGTTCTTGAAAATTTGGAGAAAAGTGAAGAGACTTGATGATTTAATGATGTTTAGGATGAATTGATTCCTTAAAACACGTTAGTATGTGACCTTAGTCTGTTTAGGATTGATTAGAGACCTTAAAACATTGTTGGGACGAATTTTAGAGGAGATTTGAGGTGTAGAAGTTTGGTGAAAAACGAGATAGGAATTCTGGGCTTGAATCTGGTCACTCGTTAGAAGACCTACCTAGGTCGTTCGAACGAGCTCGTTCGAACGAGATTCTAACGAGTTGACAGTTTGGGGTTCTAACGAGAGGGATTTTCGTTCGATAATCTCGTTCGAACGAAATCTCGTTCGAACGAAATCTCGTTCGAATAGCCTCGTTAGAACGAGACTTCTAACGAGCTGGCAGTTTAGGCCTTTCTGGCCTGTTTGGATTTTGGGAGTCCCGTAAATTTGTTCGAGGATGGAGATAACATTCCTTTGATGGTGTATTAGTATACTTGCGACATTTGGGAGATAATGAGGAGTAAATTATATAAGTGTGGATCGAATCAAATAGACATTATGAGCTGAGACGTGAGAATAAATTATGGCGCGTATAAATATGGACCTGGATTATATAAGTTGTATATATATTAAGTTGGTACGAGAATGTGATAAGTACTACAATTAAACTACGGTGACTACTAAGATGTGTGCTTACTTAGTATTGGTATATGATTTGTGTGTATGACATACCTACCATACTTGCTATCACGGGAGGTTTGCATTCGCTTAGGGCCCTCTAATCCTTGTGTTGCCCGAATTTAGACTGGTTACCTCGATGAACATAGGTCAGAGAAGGACTTATTGGGATGCTAATAAGTCTACTGATCGTGGGAGCGTAGGTATGTGCGTGACCCATGTGATGTGACTGTGTTCGCCTCCACTGTCTGTGATTTGTGTTATCTGAACGATTCCTGAGAGATTCGGAATGCGTGATCCTTATGTAAGTGATGTACCGGGATGGATAGCAGAGTATGTGTGCACCGCAGCTTAGTCTCGGGGTGCTTATATTGTATATTTATGATGTGGAAAATATACACTTAATAAACTGGGAACTTTCATATGGAATTGTGTGTATAACTATGGAATAACAAAAAAGGGATGATCTATAATGAGTTGTATTACTTGTATGTGAGAACCTGAATTTACGTTAAGCCCCTATTTAATTGCGAGCGTTATAATGTAAATGAGAACCGAGTAATAAGGGTAGAACCTATGACAGTCTAGCTAGATATGATGTCACTTAGCTAGTGGTTTGTGTCATTTCAGATGGGTACTTACGTTAGGAGTGCACAGTTAGACGAGAGGTGAGAATTTCATGTGAGTGCACGTCCTAACATGTACTTTGCATTTAATGTTTTAAATGTTTTTAAAGCACTTGCAGGTTTTTAAAATATCTCCACATTCAGGCTCTGACCCGTTTGCTTTCAAATCTATTTTCTTGTAAAACCATTTTAGGTGCCCAGCCACAAGGACACCATGCATAGGATACTCATTCAGGTGACGAGCTGTAGCTGTTTGTGGAAGCTACATGGATTTGCTTTTAGACGCTTCTACCATTTGGATTCCATATTCAGTATTCTTTAGTTGTAGGGCATGTTGCCCAAATTCTATTAGAGACTTTTCCATTTCAGTTTTTCAGACTTTGGCATGTATTAATTCAGTATTCAGTAGTTCGTTACTTATTTCAGTTGTGGGATTTGTTGTGAGGAGTTTTTCCTCCGGATTTATATATATCTTGTGATGGTTATTTTATTATTTCGTTATGGTGAATGGTGATATTATTCTTGCTTTAAATCTTTTAGTGCATGTTAATCAGACTTTAATTAAAATTTGGCAACTTACTTTTTAAATACTAGGTGGTTAGTAATAATAAAATGTTTACGACAGTGATGCTATTAACTGAGCCAACTTGGCATTTTGATTTAATTTAATAAAGGAGTAGCTACCCGGTATTCAATTAGTCGGGGTGTCACACAGCAGTTCACATGCAACTATACTATAATGACACGCAGTCATAAACTTCGTAGAGACTAACTACACAATAGCACGCAGCTCTCGGTTGTAGAGATCTCCCCACAATGAATGAACAATAGCAAAGTTTGTTCTAGGGTTCCAAAAATGATTCACAAAAGTAATTGGCAATTTCGGACTGAATCAAACATGAGTTTTAGGACTAAAAAATATGAAGACTTGGTGTATTTTGTCTCTCAAAACGTCTCTCAAAGTCTTAGAAAAATAAACCACCGAAATACCCCTTTTATAGGAAAATAAAAAACTGAGTCGGTGTGTTTTTTCGCAGGCCGGATCGGTTCGAAAATATAAGGAGGATCGATCCATGTAAATCAGATTGGTTCGATTTCTTTAAAAAACGGATTGATCCGATAGAATGCAAATATAGACAGTGACTTCAATCCATCGGATCGGTCCGGTTACTTCAAAAAACAGATCGATACAATTTTCCGAAAAAAAAATCTTTTCTCAAAAGCCTCTTCTTTTCTTGAAAAAAAAACTTATTTTCATAAAAATATTTTAGAAAAATTTTCCAATACAGAGTATGACCTTTAAGGGACTTTAAACAAAACCTTACCAAGGTCAATCCCGTAGAGGCTATGATGTTGAAGCAACTTGATATTCAGATGCGTTTGTTGTAGATGCAATCTTGAATTTCAATGACGGTGTAGCGGTATACGACATACTAAATGGTAATGGAAAAAATGTCCTTCAGAATTTACCTTGAATTTTTAAACCCATAATGCACTACTTGTTATAGCATCAACATATATTTTCAATATTTATTATTTTACACCACTCCCCCTAAACAAAAAATCCAAGTTTTTTTTATTAGATTATCCAAAATGAACCTAGTACGTAAAGAACAAATTTAGGATCACATATACAAAATGTAAAATTTATCCTTAAAAATCATGGCATTTTTTTTTCTTTCTCCATTTTCATTTTTACAACTCGTTTTATAATGCAAAGAAATTTAGATATAAAATGCATGTTATAGTTATTACAAAATCAAATATCGTACGACATAGTTTGATAAGCATAATTTTAGAAAAAAATCTAAGTTTAGAAAATCTTTCAGACCTAAGACGAAATCTCTACATATTTTATTCTAGAGACACAAGTGAAATACTAAGGTTAAATTGTAATATAAGGGGAACAATTGCAAAGGGAAAAATGTTTCATGGCATAAGACTTCTCTAACCGTTTTTTATACAATGACCTTTATTTTTTGTGGAGGGTTACTCATGATTCCGGTTCATTTTGTGTAACACGAGCGTATCGTGACTACATTTATTCATGTTTTGAATGGTACTCAATAGATCAAAAACTCGAATTAATGCGGACACAACACCTCAATATATCATAAAAATGAGTCGGAATCCCGAGTCGGTATAGAATTATGTAAAGACCTTTTTGAAAGTCTTCATCTAATTTTATATAGAAATTTTTTCGTCGATAGATAATCACCAAATGGGTATCTCCATTAAGGTCTTATCATGATCATCAATATTTTTTTTCTTTTTTTGAAATTTTGTACTGAATTTTACTTTATTTGGCATATCTCCATTATTTTTTAGATAACATTTTTATCAGAAATAGATTTGTAGAATCAAAGTAACAATATTTTAAAGGTCGAACATAAGACTACAGAGATAGGGGTGTAAAATGAACCAATCTATTCAAGCTCGGATCGTGTTCGTTCGGAAAAAAGCTTGTTCGAGACTAGCTCGTAAAATAAATGAGCCCAGCTTGAACAGAAATTTAAGCTTGTTATCTTATTGAGCTCGGCTCGGATTCGGCTCGATCATCGATATCCATATTAAACTAGTGTAAAATAACCAAGCTACTCGAGCTTGGCTCGTATTCGATTGCTTAGAAGCTCGTTCGAGCTTGGATCGTAGGATAAATGAACCGAGCTTGAACATACTTGTAGGCTCGTTTACATTTACAAACCAAGCTTGAGCAGTCTTAAGCTCGGCTCGGCTCGCCTCATTTTCACCCCTATACAGAGACACTACAAAAAGATTTTTTTTAGATTACCTAGTCATATTCACATAGTTTAGGAGTTTTTGCACATGTAAAAAGATTCATTAAAAAAATAATATCTTCCTTGTAAACAAAAAGATCCATTCAAGAAAGTTTTATCTTTAATTACCTGAGTTCAGCTGAGGGATAAGGTTTGAAATTTATTTTTGTTTGCTACAATTATTTTCTTCGAAAATAATTCAAGCTTTGATAAAAATAAATAAAAATATATTTCAAGTTTGCACGAAAAGAAAGAAGATTTTGGTTTCTAGAAAAATACATTTGTTATATTTAGTTAATCACGCGATAAGGGGATATGCGACATCAACTGAACTGACTCGGAAGTTATCCAAATGTCATTATATTGATTTATAAAAGAACAAAAATAAAGCTCAATTTGGACATTTACAGGTGTTCCAAACAGATTTTTTTTTTCCCACCAAATTGAGTTTTCCTTTCACATGCAAGCTTTATATGGTTGTTAGAGCAACCCATATGGGTACCTCAAATTTGGAAATGAGTAGTCTAAATTTGCAGTACAGAAAGGAAGAAAACTGCTACGCGCGATCATTTGAAAAGGGTAAAAAAAAAAAAAAAAACAGAAATAAGCCAAAACGACGCCGGTTTATGCCAAAACGACGTCGTTTTGGTGATTAAAAATTCAAACCTTACGCGGAACATCATGTTCCGCGTAAGATTATCCCAAATTCCATTTTCACCCCCAAATCTCTTAACCCTTTAATCTTCGCCCCCGAATTAATATCCTCAACTCCCGCCTACATTTCACCTACTCAAATTAAATCCAACACTCTATTTAAATCCAACCACGGTAAATAATCTTTATCACTTCAAAAAAAATAACATCAGCAAGTAATCCGGCCAATACAAGATAAATCCTCTGTTTATTTTTTTTTGTAAATTATTTAGTTGTAAATTATTTAGTTGTAAATTATTTTTTGTAAATTATTTTTTTGTAAATTATTTATAAGGAATATCAGTAATTATTTATAAATATTATTTATAAATAATATTTGTGAAATAATTTCATATAAGTGAAATATGTTAGGTTTTTTGTGATATATGAAATATGAAATTATTTGTGATATATTTGTCTGCTATATTTGTTATAGTAAATAAATTAGTAATGTTTAATTCAATGTTAGGTTTTTTTACGGTCCTATATTTAACAAATTTGGTATTTATAATGAAGATAATAATTAAATGAAGATAATAATTAAAATGAAGATAATAATTAAAATGAAGATAGTAGACACGTTTTAAACTTGGTATTTATAAAAAAAAAAAAAAAGAGCCGTTGAAAAAATAGAGCTGTTGGAATAATTGGGGGGGAAAGTTGAAATAGGGGAAATGCTAAAAGGCTTCCGCGGAACATGATGTTCCGCGTTACCTTTTTTTTTATTTTTATTTCTTGCGCGGAACATGATGTTCCGTTTAGTCAGTGGGTCCCACAAAAAACCAACTAGGGCAATTCTAAATTTGTTATTTTTTAGCTTAGCAGAGACTAAATTTGCACTTTTGCCCTGCGCACAGCAAACCTAAAAACCTCAAATATACATGTTTGCACTACCCATAAGGGTTGCTCTTAGGTACGATCTCTTTTAGCAGATTACTTTCCTTTCTTTTAATGGTGAATTTCTTTATTAATATCTCTAAATTATTGTGAAATCATGTAAGATGGCAATGTTAAATTCATTAAGGGTTTGTTTGATAAATAAGATGGAAAATAAGCGTCAAGAGTCAATTTCCATGGAATTAAAAACTTGAAAATATTTTCCATGGAAAAAATTTGTTGGTGTTGTTTGATTGCAATTATTTTCCAGGTGGAAAATGTTTACTTTCCATGGAAAAAAAAGTATAAAATATATATATAAAATAGAAAAATAATAAAAATCCTACAAAATTAATAAAAATCCCAAAGAATAAATAAATAAATCTAAAATGTGAATAAAACCCCAAAAATAAGGAGAAAAATCCAGAAAATAAATAAAAACCCAAAAATAATGAAAAAAATCCAGAAAGTGAATAAAACCCCAAAATAATGGGAAAAATCCAGAAAGTGAATAAAATCCCAAAAATAATGCAAAAACATACAAAAAATGAATAAAAACCCAAAAATAATGAAAAAAGTACAGAAAGTGAATAAAAACCCAAAACCAAAAATAATGAAAAAATACAGAAATAGAATAAAACTCCAAAAATAATGAAAAAAATCCAGGAAATGAATAAAAACTCAAAAGTAATGGGAAAAAATCAAGCAAAGTGAATAAAAACCCAAAAAAATGGGAAAAAAAAAATCCAAAAAGTGAATAAAAACCCCAAAAAATGAAAAAAATCTAGAAAATGAATTAAAATCCAAAAATAATGAAAAAAAATCAAAAAAATCAATAAAAACCCAAAAAAATTAAAAAAAAAAAAAAAAAGTGAATACGACCCCAAAAATAATGAAAAAAATCCAAAAAATGAATAAAAACCCAAAAATAATGAAAAAAATCCAGATAGTGAACACAAACCCAAAAATAAGGAAAAAATACAGAAAGTGAATAAAATAATATAAAAAATATCCAAAAAGGAATAAAATTCCAAAAAATAAAAAATATTGAAAATGAATAAAAAACAAGAAAATAAATATTAACCTCATAATAAATTTCTGAATTTTCTTCATGATTTCTTGATTTTTATTCAACTTCTTGATTTTTTTATTTTCTGGATTTTTTTTTTTTATTTTCTTGACTTTTATTCATTTTCTGAATTTTTTTCAATATTTTTGGTTTTTTTCATTTTCTGTATTTTTTCATTATTTTGGGAGTTTTAATCTCTTTTCCTGTATTTTTTACATTGTTTTTGGGTTTTTTCATTTTTTTGGCGTTTTATTCACTTTCTGTATTATTTCATTAATTTTTGGTTTTTATTCATTTTCTTAATTTTTTTCATTATTTTTGGGGTTTTATTGACTTTATTTATTTTTTTCATTATATTTGGGTTTTTAGTCACTTTTGAATTTTTTCCGTTATTTTTGGATTTTTATTCACGATCTCGTTTTTCCCCCCATTATTTTGGGGGTTTTAGTCACTTTCTCTAGTTTTTTTCATTATTTTTGGAGTTTTATTCACTTTACGTAATTTTTTTCATTAGTTTTGGTGTTTTTTTTCGTTTTTTGGATTGTTTATTTTATTTTGGGGGTTTTGTTCACTTTCTGTATTTTTTCCATTATTTTTGGGTTTTTATTCACTTTATGGATTTTTATTCATTATTTTCGGATTTTTATTCTTTTTCTGAAATTTTTTCATTATTTGTGGGGATCACTTTCTGGATTTTTTCCATTATTTTTGGGTTTTTATTCACGTTCTCAATTTTTTTTAATTTTTTTTTTGTGTTTATTCATTTTTTGTATTTTTTTCATTATTTTTGAAGTTTTATTCTCTTTCTGTATTTTTTCATTATTTTTGGATTTTTATTCATTTTTTGGGGGGTTTGATTCACTTTTTGGATTTTTTTCATTATTTTTGAATTTTTATTCATTTTCTGTATTTTTGGAGTGTTATTCACTGTCTGTATTTTTTACATTACTTTTGGTGTTTTTTTTTTCGTTTTTTTGGATTTTTTTCATTATTTTTTTATTTTTATTCATTTTCTGGATTTTTTCTTTATTTCTGGGGTTTTAATCACTTTCTGGGTTTTTTCATTATTTTTGGTTTTTATTCACGTTGTGGAATTTTTTTTTATTTTTTTTAATTTTTATTCATTTTCTGTATTTTTTTATTATTTTTGGAGTTATTCAATTTCTGTAGTTTTTCATTATTTTTAGGTTTTTATTCATTTTATGGATTTTTTTCATTATTTTTGGGGGTTTATTCACTTTGTGGATTTTTTTTTTCATTATTTTGGGGCTTTTATTCACTTTCTGGATTTGTTTTCATTATTTTTGGGTTTTTATTTATATTTTGGATTTTTAAAAATTATTTATGGGGTTTTAATAAGATTCTAGAGTTTTTTTTCATTATTTTTGGGTTTTTATTAATTTTGTGAATTTTTTTCATTATTTTTGGGCTTTTTATTTATTTTTTGTATTTTTTAATTATTTTTGGAGTTTTATTCAGTTTCTGTGTTTTTTTCATTTTTTTTTGGGTTTTTAATCATTTTCTGGATGTTTTTCATTATTTTTAAGGTTTTATTCACTTTTTGGATTTTTTTATATTATTTTTTGGTTTTATTTACTTTCTGGATTTTTTTCATTATTTTTGGGTTTTTCTTCATTTTATAAGTTCTTTATCAATTTTTTTGGTGTGGTAAGTCTTTTTCCTGAAAAATAAATAACAGGGTGGGAGGAGGTTTTTTAATTCCATCTTTTGTGGAAAAAGTGGTTACGTGATTTGTTTTAAAGAAACCAATTTCATAGAAAATTTTGTTTATCAAACATCGAAAAGATTGAAAATGACTTCATATATTGCATTTTTCATAAAAAATTAGTGTTATCAAACACACCCTAAGTGTCACATTAAGAAAACAAATGATGAGGAAGTGGATGAAAGGAAAACAAAAAATTATAAGCTGTCTATCTACAATGTAAAGAAACTTTGTTTCTCCAATCCACAAATAAGAGAAGCTATGTTTTTTCCATTTATGTTCGGTATGAAAGGGGCAAAGTAGGAGGCACGCAAACAATCATTCCTCTCCCGGCCCCTTTTTATAAAAAGGGTAAGTAATATATATAGATATGTCTTATCAATTATCCACAATTTAAGTTATTGGATTTATGTAGTTCGCTATTGTAAATAATTGAAACATTACCTGTGCACATGTTTAAAGGATACATTTTGCAGGGGAAAAAAAACTTTTCAATTGAGTACGTGCTTGTTGATACGAGACGAACTTCGCTCAGCGAACATTACAATTGCATAAAAAATGAGGTTTTCTTCTTCTACGTACGCATCCAACATTTTGAAGGGCTATATGATTAAAGATTAGAGTTTTTTTTTTTTTTTGGCCAAACAAAAAGAGAAGCTTTATTAAAACATAGTTATTTTACAGGAAATGTTCTTAATAGTAGAACGAACAGAACATCTATCCAACCCGTCACTGTGTACAAGAGTGCTCAAAAAAGACCGGAGGGAAGTATAGATAAAAGAGAAAAATGGATGTCCCACCACAGCAGCCGCTAGGGCATCAGCACACCGGTTAGTTTCTCGAAAACAAAGAGACAAGGTAACATGCATAAATCTATGAAATCCATCATACACCGCCTGGATTAGGCCCCAGTAAGCTAAAATTTGCACTGTATTCCCGAGAATCACATAGTAGACAAGTTGACAATCGATTTCAGATTAATGATTAGAGTTGCTCATTTGATTACGTGCCTACAAAACCAAGAGTTATGGTGGAAAATCCTAGAGGAAAAAACTTAGAGAGGGATTGTTGAGATAACCATAACTTGTGGATAATGGATTGATTATCCTTTTTCGAGTAATCCAATTTTAATTGATTTTAGTAGACGAGTTATCAACCTAAATACAGTTGGAATTTGGATTAGAATTATGTGTCTTACGTGCAGTCGGCAGGATGTACGGTATAGGGCTTAAGGAGACTTCATCATATCCAACTTTTCAACCAACCTTGTTAGATTAATTTCCAGCCTCTGTATGGAGGGGTCATGATTTGAAAATGCTCACTTTAATAACTAAAAGTAATTTTAAAGTGACTCATAAATAAGCCTTTTTATGTCGATTCATGATTTTCATGTATCGTTCGTGACACGTTGACATGGGGTGTCAAGATTGATTAATGTCGCTGGTAGGGAATCATATTTATAAAATTAATAATCAATCTCGACACGTAATTTTAGTGTGTCGCGACTGATACATGAAAATCATGAGTTGACGTAGATTTATTTATCATAAATCAAACGCACTGAATTAATGTGTATGCACATGACTTTCACCTAAAACAGCGGACTTATTGTTTTAAGCAAGTCATCAAATTTGATTTTGGATCTTATTTAAGAGGAGTGGACCACGTCAAATTCTTCATGAGGCCCAAGGTGACCATTTTCCTCTATCAAATGATATTGAAGGCTAAAACTTATTACTTTAGCTTTAAAAAACTACAAAACTCACTCACTATTGTTCTCTTTTTTAATTCCAAAAAATGAGTAGTGAACTATTTTTATTTTTTCTTATGGATTTTCACTCAATTAACTATCAAGTCAGAAGTTTTATTTCTTATGGATTTACACTCGAAAAATTGGAACCCTAGGCGATCGCTTAGGCCCAAAGCCGACCCTTTAATAATCCTTCTAGAATTACTTATCACTTAAAAAAAATAATCGGAGCTATGACCCTTTCTTTAAAAGATCAAAACTGTCTTATTCAACAACAGTCTTGCAGATTATCATACCGTTTTTCCCATATTAGTCAACATCATAATTTGTTGAGTCCTTTCATAGTACCTGAGATAATATAATATTATTTAATATATATATTTTTTTGGTAATAACCGGGCTTTAATTTACTATTATATATAAACAAGACGTAGTTATTTTGTATTATTATTATTATTATTATTATTATTATATTTAAGGATATAATTCACTATCTTTGTCAAATTATTCTCCTCTCTGAATTTTTTTTTTTGTTGATTTTCGTCCTCCTGCAGGACACCAAATAAAAGATCTTTATGTTTCGAAAGAAAATTTATTAGTTCATTTTAAAAGAGTTTTATAATTTGATATTATTGATCAGATTTTCCCTTTACATCATCGCTGTAATTTCTAATTTCTTTGTCCTCTGTATATTAAAAGAAAATTGGCCCCACCTCAACAATTGTGCAACGATTGATACCAATATTTTTTTTATTATTCCACTGAAGTGAGTGACACACATGAGAGCTCATCCCAACCTTTATCGTTCTCATCTAACTTACTTAAAGACGTTGGTTATGGTTGGTCACGTCCTCAATCCCTAGTCATTTATATCTTACTCAAACCAACTTGATCATATTGTGGACCATACCTTTGTTTCAAGGTTTACAACCTAACAAAGAAAGAAAGACATATCCTGAGCCACCAGCATGTGGCATGCCTCCACTTTTGAAGCACTCTCGAGATATATACTAATCAAAGCATTTAAGGTCCATGCATAGTCATGTTTGATCCTTACCTCTTTATTCTGTATTCATGTTTTAAGCATATCAAATGATAGTGCAAAAGTGAGTTCAGTTATAAAATACTCTCTTTAGAGCATTATCAATGAATAAGTTATAATTAGAGGTTGGTACCGTCCACTTAAGATACCAAAAATATAAACTTCCCACTTTGTATACGGTCATTTTGACTTTGCTCTCAAATTATAATACATAATTTGAGTTGCCTCCTTATTTTTATACTTTTTTGACTTTGCCCTCAAGATAGGTGATTAAATTCAATTTGACATTATAAACAAGAGACAAAGTCAAATAAATCTTTAGACTTAATTCCCTATTTTTATGTAATATTTTTAAATAACCCCTCATGCAAGAGGTTATATCAAATAGATAAGTAAAATGAGAGTTAAGTCACATACCACGTTAAAAAGTAAAGGTTAAGTAAAAAACACCTTTTGTATATGATGAATGATCAGAATAACAAAACCATTTTATATCACCTTTGAGACTAAAACCTAATCTGTCTTTGAATTGTTAGATTATGTGAACAAATATGAAATAGTAATATGTAAACTAAAAATAATTTGACAAAAATAAACAAACTGACTTTATATTTGTGAGATCCATTATTTTCAATTAATGAGGCGCGTGGGACCCACGTGACTTGTTCCCCCCCACGTAAAGGGAAGGAAGGGCCAAAAAATTTCATTTAATCAATATTAGAAGATCTCCAAGCAAGCACATAAATAATTCATGGGTTGTGGATATGTTCAAATGAGGCTTATCACCGTATGATGATAAGTGATAAGCGAAGATCCCTTTTATTATTAACCTCTATAAATAATTGTAACAACCCTATTAGTGGGATAAGAGTTTCAAAGCCTAGGAACTATGCTAAGTTGTACTCTCGAATTGAAAAATAAATAATTTATCTCCCCCATCGTGGACATGGGCATTTCTTGCCAAACCACGTACATATTTGTGTCCTCTATTTTTATGCTTGGTAATTTCTTTTATTGTATAATATTTTTATAGTGTGATTAAATTAATCATACTAGTAAGTTTTGTGAACATACAATTGAAAATTTATGTGGCAACTCGAATTTTTTACTTGTTCTCACAAGCCATATCTCAATCATCGGCTCTAGGGGATGTCGGACCCACAATAAATGCAATCTTGCTAATCGATCACAATTACATATGCAAAATAAAAAGTGGCATAGAGATGTACGTGATCCGGGAGATCAGTTTATGTACATCCACGGGGAAACAAGGGAATTGTATATTACCACAGAGTGAGGAACGACAATTGGAACGATAGGGTTGCTAGTTGAGAGTCCAAGTCTCCATGATGACGGATACCATTCAATACCCCGAAAATGACTGGAGTCGCCCTTATTTATATGTAAAAGGTGCCTACAAATCTAGGTCTCTTCTCTTTGAGCTTATCTCCAAAGTGGTAGAGTCATGGTTGGTTCAGTCGTCCGTGATATGTTGCGATCTTCCTTGATTTCCCGTCATCCAATCCTTAGTATTCGACTGACTACGATGCCTCAACTTCTAGGTGCCACATGTCAGTCTATATGGCATAATCTACCAAATCTCCCTTCAACTACCACCAATATTATAGTGACCGGTCTTTAGCCTAGGTCGGTTTAGTCTTATTGTCAGTTGTACATGTGTCAGTTGCCGATAATTCGACATGTGCCCACTTGCATAAGTGGGGGCACAATCATTTTCTCTGACACATGCAATCCCTATGCCTATATTTTTGTGAGTAGTCAATTGTATCACCTAGGCCATGATTTTACATTTATCTCATGGCCAAAGGGGGCAACCAAAGCAAAGATCCATGCACAACGTGAAACCGTCGTTCTATTTGCTTTAGGGAGGAAGGTATAAGGTTTTGGGGAATCTTTTACCTTATTTACTTCATTTCGATTTTTAGGTATACGATTCACTTCTCTCTTTGTATCTAGAATTTCTAAAAAAATAGAGTTCATCTTCTTCTCTTTCTTTCTCTATTTTTCTTTTGTTACATTATCTTGCCACGTCCAAGCGTTTGAGAAAGTACAAAGTGATTTTAGGGAATAATTTTGAACCATTTCATATTAACTATCTCATATCAGATAACATCAATGTTAGGACTTCGCTGGAGGAAGAAGATACCTTTGATATTGACGAATAAGTTACTTTTATGACTGTTGCCATAAGTGAGGGGGGATTTTATTTTTCCATCCACCCATTGCGAGCGAAAGTACTCCGTTTTTATGGAATACTTCATATCCAGGAAAACGAAAGATTTTTTTTTTAAATTGTTATGGGTACACTTTCCATAAACCAAATTTTCTGGACAAATCTTAGTTTGAACTAAAGTTGATACTATTACAATATAAAGAGCTCTCCTGGGTATTACGTTTACCATTTCCAAGATAGAGATATGTCTCACATTTTGGTGACATGGATTCGCAGATGACAAAAGACACCAACAAGGACGTCTTAGTGTTTTCTAAGTTACTTTACAGGGAAGACTACACACGTCTTCCTGTGTATGCTCTAGACGGATCTTTTGGTAGGTCATCCACCATTTTATGGTTGAATTCAATTCATATGTTTGTTATGACTGGTCAAATTATTCTTTCATGTGAAAATCCCTACGAAAAAAGAAAACCCAAAGACTTCTAAGTCAACTTGCACGATATTCAGATCATTTGGAATAGGTTAATTCTTATCAGAGTACCTCCCCATTGGAGATAAGCCTACATCCTTCTCGGCTACGACTAAACTATTTCCTTAACCAATAATTTTATAGCCGTTCCCGAGGTAATAGTTGTCGGCTACGTTGTGGTCGGTGGTCCTTCCATTCCAACCGCCACTCCAATTCCTAGCAAAGCTTTGAGGGGTGTGTTATTAGAGAGTCCTCGTCTCCCATTTACATTGTGTCGATCAAGGAGAGGACCAAAAATAAAAATAGGAGGATCATAAAGAGTGGGAGGAGAAAAACGAAGGAGGGGACACCATTTGTCGGATATCGACCCTTTTTTTCTTACGAAGAGGTCGACATCTCAGGCCGACTCTGGGAAGAAGTTGAAGACATAGGGAATTTTTAGTTAAAAATTTCACATTCTCACTCTTTAAGAAAATATTGATAAGATGAGTAACCGACCATGCTAATTAGTAGAATTGGACATTATCTGGGACAATAAAGAAAAACAAGGTGGCTAAACCAATCGAGCCTCTCAAGATGTTGTTGAACTAGAACAGTAGAGGGAGTGACAGGGAAAATTGGACAAGAAAAGAAGGAGGGAGAAGAGTGCTCATAATACCCCTGCTCTATCTTCACCCGTGAATGATAATTGAGAAGTTATCACACATTCAAAATAGCAGAATCACCAGAGGACATCTCCAACAACCTCAAGTAGGATGCATTTGTGGACGATGTCTTTTATAAAGGGAAATGATCCCTTAACGATAGGGACTATACTTATCGGGATCTGCATCTTTGATACTTGACCGCCCAAGCTTCCATGTTGTCGTTTAATATTGATTCTTTAAAAAATCTTTCACTAGACTGCCTTCACAAGGAAGGGATCCATCATATTATTGTAGTAAGACTTACTTAACTCCATGATTCATATTTTCTGAGTCATATATTTCTTTATTTAACATTTTATTCTATTTTTCTTCCATAATCCATGCAGGAGGTCACCACCGGACCCCACCTAGTTAGCGCGAAATGTCGTTCTTCTTAAAAATAACAACATTGTCAAGAACTCCATGACTAAAAAGAACACGGAGGTGACTCACCTCAAGGAAAAATTGAAGGAAGAGACTTCCAAAAAGGACAAGGACGTTTAGGGAGCTGAGATAACTTAATTAGAGTTCAACAAGGTTATCAGGTAATCAGTCCTAGTGGAGACCTCATAGAGTATGGCTAAAATAGTAGATCAAAAGTTATTCTTCGCCTTGAAATTGTACCAACGATTTAATGGTAACATGTTATGAAATGGCCAAGTATAAGTAGAGATCTTCTTTAGTGGTAGGAGTTGACATCAAGGAAGAAGATCCTAAGTACGATCAAATTCCTTTCAGTGCCTGTTCATATTCCTCCATCCAAAGTATTGTGCTTGACTTATTCAAATCTTTAAAGAAAGTTAGGGATATAAACCGATTGTGGGTGACTAACATCCCAGTGAGGAACACAACCTCTCTGATGGTGGTAAGTTTTTTGATATCCTATAAGGCTGTGATCTAGTCCTTATTTACTTCTATCCCCTTTTGTATCACTAAGTAACCTAAGAACTTACTAGAGATCACTCCAAAGATACAATTGGAGGCGTTCAATTTCATCTTATACTCTTTGAGGATAGTAAACATTTTAGTCAGATCCTCAATGTGATCAATCACATTTTTTCTCTTGACAAAAATGTCATCAATGTAGACCTCCATCGTTGTCCCAATATTCATTTTTAATATTTTGGTGATTAGGAGTTGATAAGTTTCCCTGATGTTTTAAGTCCAAAAGGAATGACCTTGTAGATATTAAGTCCCAAAGTAGTTATGAACAAAATTTTCTCCCAATCTGGGCCGAACATGGGTATCTAATGGTAGTCGTTGTAAGCATTCACATAGCTCAATCGATGTTGTTCAGTGAATGAGTCCCCGAGTTAATTAATACGGGGCAGTGGAAAATAATCCTTTGGGAAATGATAAATGAGGTAAGTAAAATCAATACAAACTCTCCATTTCCTACTTTGTTTTCTAACCACAACGGTATTGGAAATCTAATATGGGAAATGGATTTCTTTTATGAAGACGACATGGAGCAGATTCTCAACTTCATTCTCTATAGATCTCACTTTCTATAGCACTAATTTCCTCCACCTCTACCTTATTGGGTGGAAGGTTGGATCCACATGTAGCTAATAAGAGGCAATAATTGGATCAATTCCTAACAGGTCAAAAGGTTGAGAGACGAACACAACCATGTTTGTTCTGAGAAATTGAAAAATATGCTCTACTTCCTTTTTTGGTAGCTTTGATCCAATCATGAAGGTCTTGTATGGATGAGATTAATCTAGAGGAATATTGATGAGTTCATTCATTATTTACTCGAGGGGGGATAATCTAAATCCTTTAAGCCCCAGTTGAACACCCTTTGGTTTCTACTTTAGTTGGTCTTCCTCTGAATCATCTCCACTTTGAATTTTCTCGGTTTGATTGTGCTCAATATTAATGGCTACAACAAAATAAATGAAAGTTTTTATTTGATCTCCCCTAATATTAACAACTCCTCGATCTCTAAAAAAATTAAGATTTTGATGAAAGGAAGGAGGGATGATCCTCATGGTGTGGATTCAACCCTTACAATGATGAACTTGTAATCTGATTCCGACTAGATGACGTGAAACTCTATCTCATGATTGATAGGGATGACTTTGGTAGAAAGATTGATCTTTTTCAATGGGATTTCAATATATCCATTGATAACGATTAATGGCCCCGCCTTCGTGTCCTTCTAAACGGTGTAACTGATCTTGAGTAACAAAATGAGGTACATGACCATTCAAGAGATTCCATTATCGATAAGTATCCTCTTCACATCAAAGTTTGCCACCTGTAAGGTTACGATGAGGGCACCTTTATAGGGTATATTAACACCGACTAGATCATCATCGGTGAACATTTTTAATCGATCAATATAGATATCCTCGCCCTTATTCTTAGCCACGACGAGCTTAGACATTTTTACCTAAAAATCATGTTGGGTGGAGGTTGCAATGTTTAATTTTTCTCTTGAGATTAATAGTGATGCATTTTCAGTAGTCAATGTATATATGTATGGATATGACCATTACTCAAAGTGACAGATCGTCTTATTTGCTTACTTTTTATGTCGTGTTTACCCAAGATAAAGAGTGTCTTAGTTGTATCAACATACTCCTTGAGGTGACCGATTTTCACGATATCCTCGAGTTGTAATTTGTATATCTTTTAAGATTATCTAGTTATAATTTGTACATCTTCCAATTCTTCTTAAGATGATCGTGGTCCTGGGGGTAGGTAAATCTGAGATTGGTGTCTTTTTTATTTGGATCACTGAACATCTTGGTTGGTATTTTGAAGAATACGTGTCCTTTATCTAAGCAATTAATTTGTAGATCATCTCCTTAAAAATGTATCTACTACCTGATAGGTGATTTCATTATTCCACGACTTGGAATGTTCGTCGAAAGTGTCATCCCGTGCTCCTTTCTTCACCGGAGTAGATTAATTTCCTCTATTAGAGGATTTATTTAGAACATTCTTCTTGTCATGATAGAATTTTGATTGGTCAAAACGACCACATTGAGAAGCTCATTTTTGTATTTTTTTAATATGTTCCATAAGATCGTTTATAGTTGATGCTTTATTCTAGTCAGGGATTGGTAGGGATCATCCGATGTGACGAGTCCAAACATAAAGGACAAGATGGAAACTACTTATTGCAATTATCGACCTCGTTGAACATCTCCCAATATAGTTGAGCATGCTTCCTAATGGGACTCCCCTTTCTTACTTCTGAGGGTGATCAATGAATCGACTTCTTTTCCTTCCTTTTTGCTAGTGATTAATCGAGTTGTAAACTTATCACCTATCTCTCTGAATGAGGAAATTAACTTGTGGGTAAAATTTTCAAACCACTTGCGACTGGTCTCCTTGGGAGTAGAAGGGAAAACTGGTCATATGAGGGCATCATGATGATTTTATAAAGACATTGTCTACCTACACTGCCTGATGTGGTGAGCCAGTTTCACCTTTTCATCATATGTAGTATTCTTCGAGAAAAAAAACTTCTTGGGTGGCTCTAAAGATTTTATCTTCATAGTAAATGATGAGGATGAGCCATGGCTCAATACTTGCCTAGAAAGATCCTTCAAAGGTCATGCCAAATTGGGGTTTAGACTTCCCTCCAATTATTTTGGATGAGGTCCCTCAGATTTTCACTTTCGATCTTATTCAAAGGCATATTAGGATGGGTTGATCTACTATTGTGTACAAATTTTATTAGCCAAACTAGTACATGGTTGAGACTAGTAGAGTAATAAGTAAACAAATGATTGATATATCGTAGATTAAAATGTACTACATGAGGGCTCCTTGATCTGGAAACTCTATCATTTTAGTTTGACCCGTAAGGCCTTAGGGAACGAATCTTCCGTCTTTTTCATCGCTCCAAGTTATAATAATTGGAATTCTGGTCCTCTGAATGTTCAGTTAACTATCTTCTTAGCTATAAAATCAATTCATCAAGACCATCCAATCTCTCTTCATATAGACTTACTTATCGTGACTCTAATCTTCCCAGAGGTCACCCTACAAAAGGGGTATAAAAATGCCTATTAGGTCCAAACCTTTTGGGAAAATATCCCATTTACCTTGGTTGACTAGGAGGTGGAGGGGACCTCAAAGGAGTATGCTCCATGCTAATAATTTGTACATGATATTTGATACAACTTCTAGCTTATAAATGATGATAACTCATATTGATGTAGGACTGATGCTTTAAGATGGTGAGAATTCAAAATTTTTCCATGGACGGTGCCAAATTGTAAGTGATATTGAACCCAAAATAAAGGCAATATTACTGATTATAAATGCAATATAAAAAGTGGCACATAAATGTACGTGGTTCTTATATTGGTTTGCCTACATCCACAGGGAAACAGAGGAGTTGTAATATAAAAGGTGGCACAGAAATGTCCTAAGATTTCTAAATGAGATTCCATGATAATGGAAACCATTCAATAGATCTTTACTATTTGAGCTTATATCCCAAGCGGTAGAGTCTTGATTAGTTCAAATATCGATGATATGTTGTGATCTTTCTTGATTTCCCATCAACCATCCTTTGGAACTCATACAACTATGTTGTGTCAACTTCTAGGTTCCACATATTAGTCCACGTGGAATAATAAACCAAATATACATTCACTAGAATTTTACCAATGGATTATGACTTGGAGGACCATCGTGGGTCATGTAAAATCTAAGGAATGGATATATCTCACCACCCTCCTCACATTAGAACCGTTATACATTCTTCGTGTAATAGATATTTCTCCTGATCCCACTACTAATCTTATGATAGTTAGTCTTCTGATGTCCATGGATAACACCGTTCTAGACAAGTTTCAATGATGATCGACGCATATGAAAAATGCTTACGCATGCAAAGGACATTTTTTGAATGAAGGCTAGAAGAGAATGATCAACTCTAACTCCGATTGGAATGGATGGAAAAAGAACTCTGCTAAGAAGAGTGCAGGCATAGATGTTGCCCAAAACCCTAGTCCGCGAGCAATCAAGAATCGTATCCCAGAAGGGAGTGCACGATGACAGAGTGAGAAACTGTCCTCAACAAAGGAAGATAAAAGATATCTAAAAAAAGGGGAATAGACATGAGAAAGATGACATATTAAGTTCCAAAAAAAGTAGTTGGATGGACGAGTTACTCGAATTAGAATCGAGACGACCATAGAGTTAGTTCGTTGGGATGTCATCAACTAGATGACATACACCTTTCCTCGATCTTTGGAGGAGGCACAACCTATGAATAAATTTAATTCTCCCAAATTCAAGATTTATCATAAAAAGATAAATCCAATCAAAAGTTTTGGATGTATCGCCAAGCTGTGGTTTTGTATGAATTTTTTTGGCACTTATGTCTAGGATTTTACCTTCGATTATGTGAGACATCACTGTGAAGTAATTTGTGAAGTCTCTTGTCAGATCAGTCATTATTTTTAAATAATTTGCTAAAGCATCCAATGCTCAATCATCACCATCAATTTACTTCCAAAAAGAATGGACACCTTCCTCTCCCTCAATAAGAAATCACATAAAACACATAGGGAGTATGATAGAAGATATTGGTAAGCATATAACAAGATATAGGACATAAGGGATCATGTCTTTGTAGTGTCCTTTACGATTGTCCTTCCTAGCGAGTAGATGATTTATCAACCACTAACAAAAAATGAGGTGACCAAAGAGAAGGGGGATCCAACCAATCACTGTCTTTAAGGAGGCAATCTACAAGAACTTAAAAATAATCTAATATACAAATGTGTCAAGATTAAAGAAATTATATTTTAACTCTTTGATAAAACCATTTTTGAACTTCAATGGTTGAATACGCGCGCACACACACACACACAAGGTTTGTACTGATTGGTGTGATGTTTAATTTAATAGAATATTAAATTAAAGTACAATAAGATGAGAAAAGGTAGAAAACTACACAATAGTTTGTTAACGAGGAAACTATCGTACTAAAAAAACCCGAGTCCTTTGGTACCAAGACCCTACACACACACCCAAGTCCACAATAACAACTGTTTGAGTAAAAATTACATAACACAATGTGTAAACGACTTAATACAACCAATACACCATGGCTAGTACAAAAATAACTCCACAGCTACTCCAATTTTACCACGCATGACACACACAAACAGAGCTTCACACTTAATACCAAAGAATTAGTGAAGATGAATAAAAAAACAATTTTAATATGTTTTTAGTTTTAACAAAACAGTGAAAATTTCAAAACCTTAAAGACTAGATAAAAAAGAGTCTTACTTTATGGTTCTAAGTTTCAATAGTAGGAAAAAACCCTAAGAAACAGTTTTATGCAAAAGTAAGTTTAAGATCAAGAGATTTAACACACAACAACATGATTTACAAAGAATTGAGATAAAATACAAATAAAATCTTGATTTAAAGTTATAATGGTTCTAAATAAGGATTAGGTTAATAAAATAAGACTTGATAAACATGCAAGGTATACAAAGTTGCAAAAGCAAGTTTAAACAAATCAGGCCCCAAAAGGGTAAAAATAAATTGCGGTATCAAATAAACTAGTTCTTGTCTAACACGTGATATAATAGTTTAATCACAAGAAACCTCAACCTCATGTTCACTTGTTTATATAACCATGTTATGAGTTTAGAAAATATATCTTTTGTTTCAAAAACCAGTTTAACGATTCAATATTAAAGACTAAAAACTTATATAAATCTGATTATATATGAGTATATATATGTAAATATAAGTTTATACAAACAAAGGACTAGAGGTTATACCCCAACAAAGTTCAAAGGCCAAGAAAAACTCAAATCGTGCATGCAGTAACAACTTTGCGAGATCCAGAACAAATTTCCTCAAACAATGTTCAAAAACAAAACCCAGAAGGTTTAAAAACCCTTCAAACTCACCAACCACAAAATCAACAATACCTCAAACTCTCAAAACCTAAACATAAGCTAAACAAATAGGGGATATATATATATATATATATATATATATATATATAAAAGAATAAATCTCTGTTTAGGGTGTTTGGGTTTAAAAGGAACTCACTCTCCAATAAATAGGAAAATAGGTTTTGGAGAGAGAAAAAGTCTGGATAAATTTCGAGAGAGTTTTGTTTCTTTTGGCAAATAAAATTTTGCTTTTTTTAGCTAACTCAAACTCTCAATTTATAGAGATGGGTGAGATGCCCTTTGTAGGAATGTAATTCTTAGATAATTAAGGTCATAACAATAAACAGCCTTAACATTCAAAGGGCATGATCGATATCCCACAAAAAGAAGTTTGGTGAGGTTAAAAGGGTAATAAGCCAAGCTGCAGCTTAGGGCACATGCGTCAAATTAACCTCGACAAATAGTCGCTCCAATTGAAATCTTCCAGGCTCACGCGTGATCAAATCTCTTGGGCCAAACACTAAATTGGTCCAAACTGGTTGACACGTATCAAAACCAAATGACACTACTTTAATCAAAACACATTCGTTTAAATGTTGACTAAATTAAATTTAAGAACCAATAAAAAAGTTTAAACTTCTTTCTTTTAAATGTTTTATTCATCCTTTTTAAGTTCCAAAAAATTCATAAAAAATATGAAAAAAAATCTAAAATTTCTGGAAAATTATAAAACCATACATATATAATATAAAAATATTTTGGTACAAAATACATAAATAATATAGAAATATGAAAAAATACAAGTATTAAACAAAATTCAATTTAGGGTTTTAAATAATAAGAAAATGAGTCTAAAAACATTTAAAATGCTTTTTTAGGAATGTATTTAGTGCGAGCAAGGGTCCGAGTTTATTTGGGATAGTTGTTACAAAATTGAGTGGAACAAAAATTCCATGGGATTTGGAGAGGGTATTTTAGATCTCCCCCTTTGACCAATTTTGGGACAAATCAAATTAAGACTAAAAAAATTAGTCTCACACATGCAAATACATAACTCAACTATACACAAGCATCCTAAAAAATAGAAGAGTACATAACTCAACTAACAACATGTGTCCTAAAAATAAAAGTACAAAACTCAACTAACGACATGTATTCTATGAAACTCAATTATATAGAAATAAACAAGCGTCTCAAAAAATCTCCCCAACGTAAAAACAAGGAGTCTCAAATTATCCCCATGTTTGTCACAAAGAGACAAAGGGTAGAGAAGAATCCTACAAAATGATGTTATTACCACAAGATATTATGATAAACTATGTACTAACATACAATCCTGACACATTTTAAATGAGGTAGGCACAAATACTGATAGACATTCTAAGCATTTCAAAGAGGTGTTGTATGAAGATTTTGTGAAAAGATCTGTCAATTGATCTTTAGTGTTGAGGTATTCAATGTTAATTTCCTTTTTCTCAATTAATTCTCGAATAAAATGCTTTATCATTTTAATATTTTCTATTGGAGAATGAAACATTGGACTTTTAGAAATACTTATAGCACTTTGATTTTCTCAAAGTATGAGGGCAGATGATTCATTTAATCCTTAGTCACTTGACATTTGTTTTATCCAGAGAAGCTGAGTACAATAACTACCAACGATAATGTATTCAACTTCTGTTGATAAAAACGAGATGACGTTTTGCTTTTTAGAGGAGCAGGAGACAAGGTTGCATCTTAAGTAAAAATAGCCAACCAAGGTGCTTTTACTATCATTGGTACAACCTGCCCAGTTAACATCTGTATACTCGATTATCTTAGAATTATTGTCAAAGGTTTAAAATGTACCATAGTTTATCGTTCCACTTATGTATTTTTGTAACACCCCGCCCGCCCGGGGAGAGTGAACGGAGTGCCACTCATTGATAAAACTAAACTAATCCACAATCACAAGGTATAGAGCATATAAATCCCACAACAACAAGAGAGGAAACCACTAATCTCAATCCTCTTCAAATAAGTACAACAAATATCTCGAATTAAATACAACATCTAACTCGAAATAAAATAAATCCCAATGCTCTATGCATCAAAATAAATAAATACAAGTCTTCCCAAATGTATTAAAAATTCTTCCCAAAATATCCATGATAAAATCAATCTCCAATAATCCATAGCGCCCAAATCCACGCTAACCTGCCACTAAAAGAAAATATGGGGAAGTACACAATATGACAGGAAAGATGCTCAACAAATATATGTTAGCGATGAATAAAGCGTAACAACACGAGTACGAATATTCAAATCAAATGCAAATCTCAATAGCATTTTATCAATAAATTTCTCAACAACACATTAACCGGGTCACCAGGCCTCACCCCATCCGCATATGCTTTATCAAGACATATCCCGGGAAGCAGGAATTTTGGCGGGTGCCCAACCTCCATGCCATATTAAAATCTCATGGCAACGTGCTCAATTACAACATGGATAATTCCACATGAATCAAAATAATTTAAACAATTATTTTTCTAGATTTCCAAGAATTTATCAATTCAAACATGAGTTCAATTAACAAGAATTCAACGGAATAGCACTCGCGAGATTAAGGAGCATATTGTGTAAAACCCCATACCTCAAACCATGATGAGAAACCAACGATCACATCCTCAAGATCAACACAAAAGATCTACAGAAGCTCCTCCAAGAACCTCCAACAAAAATATCCCCAAGAACACCTCTAATCTAAGGTTGGAACTCACAAATCTCAAGGGGCAAAGTATGATTAAAAAGGAGAGGAACATAAAATATATTTGCTGCCAAAAGTAGGTTAAAAGGGTTGCCCATGACTCCTTTTATAATGCAAAGAAATGAAGAGTTGGAAGCCAAAACACTCCTTTAAATAAGGCAAAGAAATAAAGAGTTGGAAGCCAAAACAACTCTTGAAAATTACTTGTTGTTCACGAAATCTCGGGAGGTCGATCGATCGATCGATCCTTCAGGAATTTTGACATTTCGCCGACTAAGAGTTCTAAGAGTTAAAAACATTTAAAAATAATTTCAAAATCCGTTTTAACTCCGATTTCGAAACCGTTTGAAATTCTCGCCTTAAAAAATAATAACCAACATATTTGAGTAATAAAAATAATTTTATCAAAAACTTTATTTTTCCTCTTTATTTTGAAAATACCCCAAAAACTACGCGGGTTATTACAATTTTATAATATATTTTACATCATATAAGTTGTATTATTTTGGTTCACATTGATATCACACACACACACACAGAGTATGCATTGTCCCCGGTCTACTAATAGTTAAGTAAAGAAGGTTGCCGATCATACTACGGTATAAAATAACATGTATAATTTTACTGGATAAGTCTTTTGATAGTTTGATAGAGGAACTCATAGGAGTTCTAGCAGTCTTAGTCGCAGTTAAACCAAAGCATTTAATTAAATTCGTAGCATATTTGGGTTGATTAATAAAAATATGGTTACTTTTTTGGCTACTTGATGTCCTAGAAAGAATTGTATTTCCCCCATCATATACATTTGAAATTTAGATTTCATTATGTTAGCAAAATTTTCAACTTTCGATGGAGAAGTTGACCCAAAAACTATGTCATCAACGTACACTTGAGCAATTAGCAAATAGTTTTTTTAACGTTTGACGAAAATGGAAAGAATGACTCCCCCCGGTTAAAACCATTTTCCATTAGAAAATTTTCTAACGTATCATACCCAGCACAAGGGGCTTGTTTTAAACCACAAATATTTTTCTTTAATCTAAAAACATGATTTGGAAATAAAGGATCAACAAATCATTTAGGTTTTTCTACATACACTTATTCATTAAGATACCGTTTAAAAACATAAATTTTACGTCCATTTTAAAGAGTTTAAATTTTAAATGTCAAGAAACAACAAGTAAAAGTCTAACAGATTTTGTTCTAGGAATAGGAGCAAAGGTTTCATCAACATCAATTTCATTAATTTATGGATAATCTTGTGCAACTAACATGTTGGCCTTGTTTCTTAAGACATTACCAGATTCATCACGCGTATTTTTAAATATACATTTGGTTCCAATTATATTAATGTGAGTAAGATGAGGTACTAAATATCACACACCGTAAAGTCTAAACTGTCCTAATTCTTCTTGTACAGCTAGCAACCAAGATTCATCCAGTAATGCTTCTTTTGTATGTTTAGGTTCAATTAAAGACACATAAGATGAAAATAACGCATTTACAGATTGAGATCTAATTCTTATTGGGTCTCTAACATCACCTATAATGTTTTTCATATGGTGATTTTCCCTAATGCAGTTAGGAACATCGGGGTCATTTGGGGGTAGGGATTCAGAATCACTATATCTTGACTATTTTTGTAAATATTCATATTCATAATTGTCAAGAGGTAAAGGATTCTTACTGTGACAACCCGGATATAACTATGATGATTTCTATTTGAATCATGCTTACCTTATGTGATATGGATAATGTGTTATTAATATATCTATATAATAAGTTACAAAACTTATGTATGTCATAAGAGACCTCTTATGATGTCACAAAATGAATTTTTTTGCACTTTCTCTTTTACCCCTCAAACATTTGATTTCCCCCTCTTTTTTGTCTCTATAATTTGACCCTTATTTTACTTTAATTCAAACAAAGGGGAATCTTTAGAAACAAACCTACTATACACACTCTCACCACAAACCCTCATACACTCACCTCACTCCTCGAGCTCTCTTTTCCGTTTCCTTTCCACCATCCCCCCAAATCTTCCTTCCCCAGCTTTCCCTCCCATGCCCCCTCCCATGGTAAGCTCTATTTCTCTCACTCACATGCACATCTCTCTCTCTCTCTCTCTCTCTCTCTCTCTCTCTCTCTCTCTCTCTTTCTCTCTGTCTCTCTCTCTCTCTCTCTCTCTCTCTCTCTCTCTCACACACACACACACACACTTCTATTATGATATTTTATTATTTTATTATGCAGATCTACTTTGTTAGGATTTCTTGTATATGGATTTGAGGTTTTTATTATTTTCGTATACATTTTCATAGATCTGTTTTCTTAAGGCTTTTGAAATGGAGTTTTCATGTGATTGATGGTTGGTTAGTGCTTAGAGGTGTATGGTTTATGCTTATAGGTTTATGCTTTGTTGGTATTTGAACTAATGTTCTACCTATATCAGACTTTACCTGTTTTATTTTTCTTTTTTCTCTTAGTCAAGTATGCACTCTTCATTTCATATATTTGCATCAATATAACCCTGACCTATCAAATTAATAGTCATTTGCTAATCAAATATAGTTGGAGGTCCTTCGGATATTATCTGCATCATCCAAAATATATCGAATATAGTTATTAGAGGAGCTAATCAAATTTATTGGGGTTAGCCCATTGGCTTTCTTCGAGCTAAGATATGAATCTTATGCTAGAGGATGGTTGTTCGACCTGCATCTAAAATGTTCTAGTTGGTTGTATTTTGTTGGTGTTTTTGATTGTAAAAAATATTCTACCTATTTTTGATTGGAAACGCACAATGGATGAAAGTGCAGAGGTATGACTGTCAAACTTGATTTATACATCGTCTTTATACATAATTTATGTTTTGTTTTAGTTCCTTTTATCTGTTATGTTTCATGTTTTATTTGGTTAGTTACTTAACAACTAATTGCATTTTTTTTCCTGTTCATTTTTTTTATTAAAGTTTGATTTTGTTAAGAAGGTTGCTGAAATTGATTGTGTTTGAGGATTTATGCGCTTCTATATTCGTTTCTAACATCACCGTTCTTTTTCAACCGCGAACTCTTTCTCCATTTTCCATTGGAAGGTTATTAGATATAGGACAATACTTCATTGGCAGCTCCAGAGTGTTAAGATCTAATTGATTGACATATACCTATACACAAATTTACATAATAACTGTCCTTATGATTTTGTCATTTTTTTGGTTGGTTCATTTAATTAATTATTCTTTTTATAATTGAAATGTAACCATATAGAATATTTTCTTATTCAATATATTCTCAAGCATCTATATTTTCATTACCTTTATTTATTTCTTTAATCTATTGTGCTTTTGTTCCAAGCAGATAGTAACATGTCTACCGATTCTACACAATTGTACAGTGCTTATACCAGAAAAATTTGCAACTGATTGTATGCTAATTTAGTTGCATCACTTCAGTGAATTTGGTTATGATTATAATATATTTTAGTTTATTGAATCAAGTTGCTAATCATTTTCAAATCTTTTGATCTTTTGTAATGAATTTTTTATATTTCATGGTCTCAGATTGTTATCTTATATCTTTTTAAGTCAATAATAACATTTTTTATGTTTTGTTATTGTGTCTGAGCAGGTGATAATCACTATGGAATTCATGGTCCCTCAACCGAATTTGGAGTTAATGTTTCCATAAGTTTATGTCATCTACGCAATGTTTTACCATTTCAAAATATTGTTCAGTTTATTGAAAAAAGTTTCAAAATAAAATTTCTTTTAGTTTATTGGATGTAGAATATTTGGCATCACCTCATAAATATAAAGAAAAATTATGTGGTTCTTCATTTTTAAGGTTTTATGTTGGTGTTTTTTCGTGTTTGGGGTTTGATTTGTGGTTGTGTTCGGGTTTTGATTTGTAACCAAGCTTTTAAGCAAACTTTATCATTTTGACGATTTTATTCAGTATTCTATAATTGGTTTATAATTACAGTTCATTGAACTAGATACTCTTTATCCAAATAAATAAATTTTTATCTCTTATAAATTGCATGCTCCATCACAGGATACATATGAATGGATATATTGAATGGATGTGGCATATGTTTTGAAGGACTAAAGTTGAGAATTGCAAGTAACGTTGTAGCACACGCACATTGCACTCTTTGAGTTGGAAAAAGAGGTAGTTCATTCATTCATAAGCTCATATGTCCATTCATAAGCTCATATTTTGCATTGTCTTTATTGTTTAGAACCTCCATTTCTCAGTATGTTTCCTTTACTTTTTTTGGGTGCTAAATTTTTTGAGATATAATGATTGATCTAAGAGATGCTTCCTTTAAGCTTTTACTGTTTTCCCAACTTTCGTTTCACCCCTTATAATTATTTGCACATAGTTTTATACATTGGTCTTACCCTGCACATTACATGTTTGAATGCATGTCTAAAAAATAAATGGTTGATTCAAACGCGCAATGTGAAATTAAACATTTAAAATCAAAACAATGGTTGATTCCAACAATTAAACATTTTTATTGACTTAGTTAGTTTTGAAGCAGAATCATTTCGATGCTGTTGTTGGTTCAACTAGTGTGTAGTAGGCATCGGTAAAAAAATTATCATTTTTTCACTCTATTTTCTATGTATGCAGCTACAAAGTTTTTGGAAGATGTAACGTGATTATTTCTTTATTTTATTGTTATTGGTGGTATTGGATCTCTTTAATTTGATCTTACATTTGTATTTTTTTATCTAACACATGTCTCTCACACTTTATGGTTTTAATTTGTTGATTTATCTTTTTTTTCATTTACTATTGTTGACTCAATTATGTATCTATTCTGCTAAAGATGGTCGCTGAATTTAAATGTGATTATCATTTCTTTTCAGCTAATCGTTGATATATTTACTGATCACTTTCTCGACAAGTAATTTCTCCCCTGCTATTTTTCAGATCTATGAGTTGGAAAGTGAAGATAGGAACGAGACAAAGAGTGTTTCACCTGAAGAGTTATTTTGAGGTGGAAGAGATCTTCAACAATGTAGTCGATGAGCAGGATGGGAAGGTGGACTCATCTATTCATATAGCTCATGAGAGTAAAACAGATGATGAGAGTTATGAAATAGTCTGAAAGGAGGATTCATAACCTCACACATTTCAAGACTGTGCATCGGATGATGGGAATCACAGACATGATAACAAGGTAGCTTCTAATTTTTTTTCTTTTTTCAAATCTTGGTTTCTCGATGGCATACAACGCAATAAGGTATCTCATCTCTCTCTATGGTTTAATAATGTTCAAACAATTATTTTTTAGATATCACCATTTTATGAGTTTGATTTTATTTTCAATTGAGTTCAAAATTAGGGCTTTCGTTATATAACGTATGCCAGTTTGGGTATAAATAGCCAACTCCTAGGTTGTCTTCATAGTGCACTTTCTCGATTTGTTCTGCAAATCCTTAAGAAATTATAAAGACTGTAACAGACATAAAATAATAAAAAATACAGTAGGATCTAAAGACTGTAACGGACATAAAAATTCAGTAGGATCTAAAGACAATAACAGACATAGATAAAACAATCATTATGACACCACGATTCATGGGAATTTCAAGAATTAGAAACATAAAGTTGTTAGAGTTGACAACTTATTGGTTGAATTTGTCCAAACAATAACTTATTAGGTAACGTGTGTGGTGCATCCTCTGTATGCGGGGCTTATTGTATACACATTAAAATTGTGTAGAAAGATCCAATTGAACTAATTTTTAGTCATTTATATATTAGACATGGGGGGGGGGGGGGGGAGACTAATGACACAATAGTAATTTTTTACTTAATGCTCATAAAAAAACTTAACTGCATGAATTACTTGCACGATGCGATTTATGCGATTTGCCTCACCCCAATGTTTTCAGCTATCAATTGACACTTCTAAGTTTATATATATTAAGGTAATTTATCCTTGAATTTGTTGTATATTTGAATGTAACTAACAATATAAAGTTTATGGTTCTCTCGTATGTATTTTTTTGCAGCTAACAGAGAATTCCATGATAAAGGGATATAACAAGTCCATGTAGGACTTCTAAGTACAAAGAAGTGGTCAAAACTAACATGATGGAGTAATTTTGTAATTTTAGATGGCTAGGAGGTTTGGATTGATTAGTTAATTTGTTCCTTCCTTTTACATAATTATGTTTTTGCGTCATAGACTAGTTTATTTAGTTATTGATGTATTGATGTAATTTTCATGAATCAAGTTAAATCGATGATGATGTTTATGTTAGGTTCATTAGGGACTATTAATAATGTTATTGGACTGTTTTTTTCTTTTGAAATAGGGTGGATAGTCTTATAAACGGAGGAAATGTTGTCCAAAGTTTTTTTTTGTTAACAATTATTTGTGTTATATAATAGTTTTCAATTATTACGATGTTCTGGACAGACTTTTTGTATTGTGTTTATTGGAGTATTTTTTATTTTCTTAAACAAGGTGGATAATCCTATAAACGAAGGAAGCTTTATCCAAATTTTCTAAATTGTTTACACATTTGTATTGTAATTAAACTTTATGACTTGAATTATACATGATTCAATACTTTGGAAAGTTCATGATTTTCATTTGTTGTATTTCTATTCCTATTTATTAAATGATTTTGTGAATACATTAGGTGTTGTTATTCCTATAATACATTTTCCAATAAGGTATCCAACATTGGATTATCAAAATTTGTTTATCTGTTATGAACTAAATACGACGTATGGTCATATCAAGGACATACACTTTTGAAAATTAGCATCGTGCCTTTAGGCACGGGCATACCCTAGTGTGTGTGTGTATATATATATATATATATATATATATATATATATATATAATGTTAGGTTATTATATTTAGTATAATCTTACCTTCAAAAATCATGAAATATCGAATTGGTTACAAACATAAAATTTTGAAGTTTTCCATAGGAATGTTCATAAACTAGATAGTTGTAGATATATGAGTTATTATTGTAACACAACAAACAACGTATCAATCGGATGTCCGAGTAAGAATTTATACTAAATTTACAAATGAAGGGTAAATATGTCCATTCCTTTTTAAATGGTAATTTGTCTTTTAGTAAACCAAATGGTTTTATTTGATTGGTTGGAAAGGAAGGAAGCCTTTGCCGACTTAAACCTCCCAATCTAGCCTATTTATTCAATAAATTTAACCCTTGATTTAGTTTCGAGAGTTTCTAGATTGAGGAAAGAGACAGGAGAATTTTAAGGAAGAAAGGGTTATAAGCAAAGCTAGGAAAACAATTCCCAGAAAATCCATAAGGTGTTTCCTAGGTATGAATATGTGCTAATATTGTTTTAATCATGTATTATACTTATTTAAAAGTATATAAATCATCAATTATTGATTAACATTCCATCCTGATTTGTAATTGTATGTATTTATTCATACGTGAAATATGTGGTATATATAAGCCGCATTGCTTTGTATTAAACTACCTCGTATTCAAACTTGCATATATTTTTGTATCATTACTGGAATTGAGAAATTCCAATTGGATATGAACCTAAACTCATATATTCATAGCATATCCAAAAATTAGAATTAAACTCCTTTTCGTTAGTCCTTAAGGATGGTTGTAAGTTGGTACATAGTTGCTGTTTGTATAAATGCGTTTAGATAACCTGAGTTTGGTAGATCTTTTGATATAGAAAATAAACTAAAAACATTATGAAACATTAATTTTATATTATTCAGTATGTTTATGGGAAATGGGTGGAAAATCATAGAAAGTTATGATGTATAAAAATGATGGAAATTCTTGGAAGTTGACTGCTCAATAGAGGAGTGTGTAGGACACATTTAATATGTCGTAAAGAAATGGTCATATATTGCTCTAGGAAGATTGAAACATTACACCGTCAATTATAATTTAATGTATATTCATATATGTTATCATATTGATAAGGTTGAACACATGTATTTATACAATTTATGAATATAGGATAGTTAAGTATAGAGAACAATAATTTGATGCCATACTAGATACCCAATGAAAGAATGTTCTAATCTCCTTCTTCAAAATGGTATTTTGCGTACATGTTCTTTGTTTATATATATTGATAAGTATACCAATGTATCGTCTTTACTCATTTTTCATGGAATTCTACTTAAGTGGAATTATATTGTGGTTGTATAGTCATTGAAAGTTACATCAATATATTAAGATAATACTTATGATTGGGATTCAATACTGATTTAGTTGGATTGAGAGGTGTAAGGTCTAATACTTATGTTAATGTTTAAGATAATACTTATGTTTATGTTTTTCAGGTAACGTAATAATATTTATGTTTATTAAGATAATACTTATGTTATGTTTTTCAGGTAACGTGATGATACTGCCAAATCTACGAGGTCGGGTTGGGTTAGCCAGAAATGGGTAAAACAATTGTTTTATTTAAATGTAAATGATGTAATTAAGCTAACTTATCCTTCAAGCAAGTTTGTATAAGCATAAGTACTTTAATGTTGTAAATTTGTTTTAGTTTTATGGACTTACATTGATGACTATATAATTAAGACTCGTGTATATGGTTTGGTTAATTTAATTATAGTTTGACTCACTTTGACCTTCAAAATTAATTATAAGTAACTAGGTTGGGGTGTGTCACTTACATTCTCCCAGGTTATGTGCAACATTATCGTTCACAACCATATTAATGGATTACATTATAGTTTTTGTTTCTAGGTTATACATATTATAAGCACGGTTGTTTTGAGGATAACCAAAAAAGATAGCGTTATCACCCCTAATGTCAAATTTGAACATGTGTTCTCTACCTTATAAACATAACATTCACTACCAAACACCATAAAATATTTCAAATTGGGTTGTTTACCATACCAAATATCATATGATGTTTATTTAGTATTTTTTCTCAAATACGCTCTATTTATAATGTGACAAGATATTTGTGTAGCCTCAACCCAAAAGTGTTTTGTTAAATTCGTAGCGTGAAGCAAGACACGAGCCATTTCTTATATGGTTCAGTTTTTTCTTTCCACTATATCATTTTGTTGAGGGGTTTTGGGCGCACTAAATTCGTGTTTGTACCCATTTCCTACATAATATTCTATAACACTAGTGTCATTAAACTCTTGACCCTTGTCACTTCGAATCCTAGTTGCTTGGATGTCCTTTTCATTTTCAATTCTTAAAATTATTCTTAATTTTTTTTATAACTATCTGATTTTTCTTTCATAAATTCCACCCAAGTAAATCTAGAAAAGTCATCTGCAATGACAAGGATGTATGAGTTACCACATATACTATAAGTCCTAGAGGGACCCATTAAATCCATGTGAAGTAACTTTAAAGATTGAGATGTTATAATATTTAACTTTCTTGTGAGGGGTTTATGCATTTTACCTATTTGACATGGTCCACAAATTAAGTGTTTTTATTTTGGGTATTTTAGGTGGACCACGAACAAGTTGTTGACTAGTTAATCTAGAGATATTACCGTAATTAATGTGTACTAGTCTTTCATGCCATAAGTCTAAGTCATTTAACCAAGCAAATAAGAAATTTTAGACTTCTTTGTTGTGAATAACATCATAACAACTATCGAGTGTTCTTTCACAAAAAATAATGGTTTCTCCATCTAGGCTAACAATTTTACATTCTGATTTAGAAAAAATAAAAGTGTGATCATTGAATTATATTTAACATATTGGCTTTAAGTCCTTCAACTAGTAAGACCTCATCCAAGTTAGGAAGTCCATCGCCTCTAATTGTTCCCTTGCCCATGATTCGGGATATTTTACATCTCCAATGGTGACATTTCCTCAAACAAAAGTTTTTAAAGAGGAAATTTTTTATTTGTCCCCATTCATATGCCTAGAATAACAATAATCAATGTACCACTGAGTGTTTTTATATGAAACATTTACTGCTGATACAATAACATTACATCTCAATTGGTAACTAAATTCGTCTTTTTCTAATCCAAACTTCCTTAGTTTTTGGAAAAATTGTTTTAGTCTTCAAAGGCATTGGCTTAGGAGGTGTGAGTTTCTTACCAAATTTAGTCTTTATAATATCCTAGGTTTACTAGCATTCCCATGTTTTGTGTTTAGATTTAAAAGCTTATAACAATTTTTTTCTAAATGACCCGTTTTGCAATAAAAATTACAATGATAAATCTGCTTAGCAGGATAGTGAGCTTGAGTCTGATTCTAATTTTGAAATGTGAAATAAACATACGAATTATGGAAGATTCTGGAGAGTATACAAGGGAGGAAACAAAATTTGTTTCAAATGTTTCTTTTCCTTTAAAACCAATTCCCTCTTTATCAATTTGAAAGACTTTTCAGAATAAAAAAGTTATTTAACCTTACTGCTAGAAATGTTGAAAGCTTTTCAGTTTAATTAAGGATTCTTTTAATTGACATTGGGATCCTTCAAAATCATTTAAGACAACTTTGTGTTTTTCTTCTAATAAAAGATCGCTTTCAATTAATTTAGAAAAAAAATTCTCTAGCATTAAGTTTTCAGTCTCAAGCTCTTCCATTTTCATAGAAGATTCATTAGAAATTAAGAGAATTTGATTATTTAAAACATTAATTTTAGATAACAACCTAGCATCGATTTTGCCTAAATGTGTACACTTTTTCAAATTTGAGTTGTAAAATTTCTTAAAGTGTAATATCAATAAATTTAGTCCTAAGGGATGGTTCAGTATGAATATCATTTTCATCATTCCATTGATATCTAGAATCATACAATGTTTTAGACATAGTAGCAGTGGTATGATTGTGTACACGAGTCTTAACAAGGAAAGAATTGTTTACAATAGGTGAGTCATAATTCTCTATGAATAATTCAGAATCATCAGACATAATAGTCAAATTATCAAAACCATTAGCAGACTCATTTAAAGAAACAAAGGTAAAATCCATAAGATTATTATAACTCTCACTACTATCACTATCAGAACTATCATCCCATGTTTTAGATAAATGGGTCTTATTGGAAAATTGACATTTTGTGTTTGAAAAACACTTGTTATCATAAAGACAAAATTCATTGCACTTCCTACACTGAATATGATTAAAATATTTATTGTTGTCATATTAAAATAAAATTATTTTCATACTATTTTTCACGAGGCCTTTTTGTATAAATGGGCTGGCCTTCTCTAGTAGAAAATTTGTTCCTCAACTTAACAAATTTTTGAAAATGTTTAAATAACAGGGAAATTTCATTATCCAATGATTTAAGAGAAATAATAGAGTCGTCCATATTGGACAGTGAAGACACAAAAGCAAGATTGTTTACATTTGACTTAAACACTAATGAAGGTTGTGCAATGTGTGCATATGCTTTGCTTCTTTGATTCTGTCTTGATAGTTTCTAATTAAAAAAAATTCATTTTACTACAAAATAAATCAGCTGTCATGGTAGGATCATCAATTTAATCTATTGCATGTTTCTTTATATCAAAACTATGAGGTAAAGACCTAAGTATCTTAGCACATATTTCAAAATCTACATAAACAATACCATTTGCATGTGATTGATTAACTATGTCTTATAATCTAAGATAAAAATCATTAAATTTTTCATCATCTTTCGTAAACATTGTGTCATACATGTGTACCAAAAGTTGTGATTTAGCCTTTTTAACCCTAGTGTGGCCCAAGATGCCTTAGATGTAGTGCAAGCTGAGATTATTTTAAACTCAAACTCACCCATGTCATAAAAAATGGCACTTCTGCCTTTATTTTTATATTGTGAATTTTGTTTCTCCTTTTGGTACATTCAAAAAGGGGTTTTCTTAAATCATTTAGCATGACCTTCACCAGTAGGTTTAGTAGGTAGAGTGAAATAAGTTTCAACCCTATCCCATACCTCATCTCCTAACTATTGGATATGAGCAATCATTCTTACTTTTCAATAAGCAAAGTTTGCACCATCAAATATATAAGGACGTACAAAACTACAATTATGGTCTTTCATTTAAACTAAATTTTTAAAGAGTTCAAGATCTTAAGGAGTAAAAAAAACTTTTAAAGAAAACTATCCCTGATGCCCTGATATCACATGAAAACAATCTAATACACAAAGGGTCAAGATTATTAAAATTATCTTTTAACTCTTTGATAAGAATTTTTTTTCAAACTTCAACAGTTGTGTAAGCACACACACAAAAGGTTTATACTGGTTGGTGTGATTTTCAAGCTAATAGAATATATAATTAAAGTATAATGTGATGAGGAGAAGTATAAAACTACACAACAGTTTGTTAACGAAGAAAGCAGCGTACTAGAAAATCCAGAATCTTTTAGTACTAAGACCCCACAAAAATTGCAGTTTTACCAAACACAATGAATAGTTAAACTAGGAAGAACACACAAACATATCTTCATAATCAATATCAGAGAATCACTGAATATGAACGAAAATTAATTTTAATACGTTTTTGGTTTTAACAAAATAGTGAATGTTTCAAAACCCTAAAGACTAGATAAAAAGAGTCTCACTTTAAGGTATCAACAACAAGGGTAAAAAACTAAGAAACACTTTGTGGAAAAGTATGTTTAAGATCAAGAGATTTAACACAAAAAAATATGATCTACACAAAACTGAGAAAAAATACAAACCAAGTCATGTTTTAAAGGTATAATAATTCTAAATATGGATAGAGTTCATAAAACAACATCTGATAAACATGCAAGATATACAAAGTTACAAAACTAGGTATAGATCGATCATGCCCAAAAAGGTAAAAAACAAATTAGGGTTTCAAATAAACTAGTATTGGTTTAACATATGATATAACAGTTTAATTACACAAAACCTCAACCTTGTGTACACTAGTTTATATAACAAATTTATGCTTGAGAAAATTTTAATTTTTCTTTTAAAACCAGTTTTAATAATAAAGCATGCAAGACTAAAAACTTAAATTAGGTTATATATGAGTATATATGTATATATAAGTTTATATGAACAAAGGACCAGATATTATACCCCAACAAAGTTCTTAGGCCATGTAAAGTCCAAATCGTGCATGCACCAACAACTTTGCAAGATCCAAAATAAATTTCCTCAAACAACGTTCAAAAACCAAACCCATATTGTTTAAAACCCTTCGAACTCACAAACCACTAATCAACAATGCCTCAAACTCTCAAAACATAAACATAAACTAAAAACATAGGCTCACAATATATATTGAGGAATACATTAGTGGTTAGGGATGCTTGGGTTTAAGGAAACGTATTCTCCAATAGATAGGGAAATAGGTTCCAGAGAGAGAAAAAGTCTGGATAAATTTCAGCAGAGTTTTGTTTCTTTTGGAAAATAAAAGTTCGAGTTTTTCAACTGACCGATGCTCTCAATTTATTAATATGGGTGAGATGCCACTGGTAGGAATGTATTTCTCAAACAAATAAGTCCATAAAGGTAAATTGCCTTAACATTTAATGGGTATGATCGACATCGCATAAAAAGAGGTTCGGTGGGGTTAAAACGAAATAATCCAAGCTACAGTTGAGGATACACACGTCAAATTAACCTCGACACACAGTCGGTCTAACTAACACTCCTAGGCTCACGTGTGATCAAACCGTGTGAACCAAAAAATAAACCCCCATTGGTCCCAACTGATTAACACGGATTGAAACCAAACGATAGCACTTTGATCAAAACTCTTCCATTTAACTGTTGGCTAAAACTAATTTAGGAAACAATAAAAATGTTTGAACTTGTTTCTTTAAATGTTTTATTCTTCCATTTTAAATTCTAGAAAATTTAAAAAAAATATGAAAATTAATTTAAAAATTCTAGAAAATTATGAACCATAAAATGTATAATATAGAAAATATGTTGGTATAAAACACATAAATAATGTATAAATACAAAATAATCAATATATATTAAACAAAATTCAATTTAGGGTTTTAAAAAATAAGAAAATGAGTTTAAAAAACTTTTAAAATGCTTTTTAAGAATGTGTTTAGTGCGAGCAAGGGTCTGAGTGTATTGGGACAATTGTTACAAAATTGAGACCCAAAAAAATTACATAGGATTTAAAGAGGGTACTTTCAGAAACTACCAAAGTTAAAAAGGCAGGTAATATTTCAAATGGTGGAAGAAAATTGTTAGAGACTTTCCAAATTGAAACACAACATTAACATACTCACATCACAAGGATCGTGGATACAAGATAGAGAATTGAAATTCTTTCAAATATAATATAACGGACCTCATCTATATCGGGAAACTAGGAGACTATATTCCACGAAAATAAAGTAAAGTAAATACAAGACTATAGTTGAGTAGCAACCGAACAACATTTTGGACGACAATGTACCCCTCTTGATTCATGGGGGAATCAACTCCTGACCAAAGTAAAGCTAGTGATATGAGGATGGAGATGAAGAATGTAACTACATATACCAAAGTTTTTAGATAGACCCTTGTAACCCTGTTGTATGCAAGGGATGTAACACCCCGTAATTATGAGGATTTAATATTTAATTATTTTTGGGAGTTATACAAATATTTAAACTGGAGAAACTTAAATTCATGAGTTGGAGAATTTATTTGAGTGAGCCGAATTATTTATAATTGGCGACTTTTAAGTTTAATGGTTCAAAATCTCATGTGTCGCATTTTGAGCTCGAAATTTGGAAATGTCAAAAAGTATTTCGGATGGAAATTCTGAGTGCGCGGTTCTGTCCGGATGGATCGAGATAGTCAGGAAAGAGTACCCGGGGGTAGTAATTGGGTCCCGGGGTATTTTTGGGCATAGCCGGGCCCACACGGGGTGAGTTGGGCCATTTTAATTAGGCTCAGATGACCGAAAATGGGATTAAGGGTTTTTAACCAAATTGAGAGACTAGGGAACGACAGCCAACACAACTCTAAACCTAGGGTTTGAGAGGAAATTTGGGGAAAAGCAAATCAATAGTCAATTTGGGGATTTTGGAGACAAATTAAGGGACTACACCAACGGATCAGACCCTACGAACAATTTCAGGCAAGTGGTTAACTGTTGTGATTCCTAAAGTGATGATAATCAATTCATATCATCGTGTGTGTATATGAAATTCCTTTTGGGTGTGTAAGCAAAATAAAAATTGGGTTTTTATGAATTTAGAGTAATGGGCAGATTTAATTACTCAATGGATGATAAGTTATGATTTGGGACTGTTAGGATTAAATTATAGAGTGGATAACAATAGTATTAGTGATTAAATGGACTGAATACGGTAGGGTCGGATTTGGTAGAACGAGACCCGGGTGAAAAACCCAAATCGGATATACTTAGGGTTTTGTATAAATTTGTTGATGGATTAAGGTCTCTAGGGTGTTTAGAACCTTTTTTGGTGGGGGGAATATGTTGGTTGTGAAATGGGTAAAGGTTTGGGAGAAACCAAAAGCTTGAGGGTTCGTTAATGGCTGAAACAGCAAGCCGGGGAAGACGATCACCTGTTCGATCGATCTATCGACGGTCCCAGGAATTTGACAGTTCAGCCAGTTTTGTATATAAAGAGGATTTTATTTAAGATTTAATCCCTTACTTTTATTTAGTGATAAATTCATATGTGGCACATATTTCCTTAACAATTATAGGGTGATATAATTGGTTTTAGGAGGGTGTGAACGGTATGTCATGAGATGAGCGAATTTGGGGAAACAATTCATAAATATTGATATTGGGCCGAGGAATAATATTCGGGTATTGCAGTTGGGTGATGCTACATTATTAAGGGAATTGAGGTGAAATATTTAATTATGGACCAAATGGGCGAGTCCGGGTATGTTGATAATTATAGGTAAATATAATTGGGGAATTTATGGAAATGAATGTGTGACACATTGTGGGAATGAAATTATGAGATGCAAAAATGGACCAAGTGAGCGAGTCCGAGTATGTTGGTTAAGTGACACCAAAGTATTAAATTAACTACTGAGAGAGTAAATTAATTTGGAGTCGGAACATAGACTCGGAAAATATTAAGGTATGGGCCAAGTGAGTGATTCCGGGGATAATGGTTGGGTGACACCAAGTTATTAAATTAATGGATGTGTTAATTAATGAAAGTAGAGCCGGAAGGTAGACTCGAAAAAGTATTAAATTAATTGATGATTATAATTAATTAATTTAGAGATGGATTGTAGACTCGGGAAGGGTATTTATTAATTAATGTGTAAATTAATTGAATGAGAGTCGGACCACAGACTCAGATTGGTATAAATTAATTAATGTGTAAATTAATTAAATGAGAGTTGTACCACAGACTCGATTTAGTATGAATTAATTAATGTGTAAATTAATTAACTGGGAGTCGGACCACAGACTCGGATCGGTAATAAATTAATAGGTGTGTTAATTAATTTAATTAGAGTCGGACGATAGACTCGGGAAGGTATTAAATTAATAAACAAGTTAATTAATTTAATTAGAGTCGGACCACAGACTCGGGAAAAATAGTATATTAATTGAGGTGTGAATTAATTATATTAGAGTCGGACCACAGACTCGGATTTGTGTTAATTAATTAATGTGTAAATTAATTAAATGAGGGTCGGACTACAGACTCGGATTGGTGTAAATTAATTAAATAAGAGTCGAATCATAGACTCGGGCAAATTTCACATAAATTATTGTGCAGAGTATTATTATTTAGAGTCGATCCACAGACTCGGGAAGATGGAAATTATTAAGTGAGAAAATAAATTAAGTTGAGTCGGGCCAGAGATTCGGGAAATTACAGGCTAGTGTTACGGATTGTGAGTACACGGTGAAGCCGGAATTTAATATATATATATATATATATATATATATATATATATATATATATATATATATATATATATATATATATACGATGTAGTGATAGTATATATATGTGTGTATATATTGTGTGTGCTATTAAATATCAGTGATTAGATATTTACTGAATTTATATTCTCTAGTGCTATGGTTGCGCGATGTGGGTGAATCACTTAACTTGAGGAGTAGGGTTAGTATATCCCCAGGTCATAGTGTCCGGTATATGGGTGAGGGGATTATCTCACCTTCAGGGAAGGAATATGACCGCCTCCACTTCGTTTATGTTTTGGTCCAGGTTGGGGAGCGATTCCAACTTGGGTAACTAGGCTATGTGAGCACACCTAGTAAGATATCACTTTAGAGGGAATCATCCGGCGAGGGTATACTCGGGGGGATGGATATACGTATGTTATATGTGTGGATGTTTTAGTAAAGGTACGTATATAATGGTATTCAATATTATATACGGGTAATAATACAGTGTGTGATGTATTTACTTTACATAACTTGTGACACGGTTATATGTTACTATTTAAGAAGGAATTAATTAAGTTAATTGTGAGATAACTTATAATTCAAGAGTCAGTATACTCGGGTTAGAGTAGTATGGCAAGGGGAGGTTATACCAGGACTAGTTGGACAGGGTAGTACAACTAGGTGGGGGTCAAGGTAACCGTTAGGTGTGCACAATGGTGGAGGGGTAAGAATGTCCACAAGGGAGTGCGACACTAACTTTAATATGAAGCGCATTCATGCATTTTAAATTACTGCAGTTAATTCACTAGCTAAATATTTTCAAAATGTTTTGGGTTCTAACCCTTGCTATAAAACTATTTTCAAAACCTTTTAGGTGTCCAGCCAGAGGGATACCAGGATTGATATTTCATTCTAGGGACACGGAGCTGCGGCATATGTGGATACTAGAAGGAGTTTGGATTAGTGTAACACCCCGTATTTTTGACGATTTAAATAATTATGCGATTAATTATTATTATGGGAATAAATATGCAATTAATTATTATTGTGGGATTAATTAAATTAAAATGTGAGAAATTAATTTGTTATTAATCCGGATTTAAAATAATTATTAACTAGCATGCCAAGGGTTAATACTTATTGTTGAGAATTATTGAATATTACCGTGTGATATGTAATATGGAATTATGATACTTGATAAATTGTCGGAAGTGAGAAATATGGAAGTTTGGTAATTTAAGTCTGACACGCGTGTGAGTCGTGTCGGGACTAATTGAATGGAATAAAAAGAAAATTTATTTTTATTAACTCGTATGGTCATTTCGAGTGCGCCGTTGAGTCCGGGAGGGTCGAGATAATCAAAATAGTATAACCAGGTGTTTAGTTTGGGTCCCAGGGCGATTTTAGGCCTAACCTGCACCCCGAGAGGGCATTATGGTAAATTGTATTTTTGGGGTAAATTAATGGACGAAAATTGGGACTTATTATATCAGCCAAGGAAGTCCATTAGGGTTAGGAAGTGACAGGAAGTTAGAACGGCCATGGAGGGTGTGAGGGGGAACCAAATTCCAAGAGAGAAGACTCATTTGGCATCACCTTGCACAATCGTGACCACCAACGCGTAGATCGAGAAGAGATGAATGCGTATGTACCAACATCACCAGCGGATCAGACCATCATATTTGAGGCAAGTGTTTATTACTAGCTTTCTTTTAGCAATAATCATGCTCATGTTAGTTTAGGTGGCATTAATCATGATTCATATGTTAATTGTGTGAAAATTGGAGATTTAAATTTTGATTAAGGATTGGTTTAATTAGTGGTTGGAATTCATTCATGTATGTAGAGGATTAATCACGGAATTTAATTATATATTGATGAATGAATCTGGGTTGATTAGGTTCTTTAATTGGAATTTTGGAAACTAGGGTTCATGTGAATTAATTTGGGGGTTTTATGTAATTATGATGATTAATGATGAATTAAGGATCCTAGAATGATGGAAATGATCTGTAACCTGTTAGGGGTTGATGGGTATTGATGATGAGTTGTTGGGAATTAAATCTTAGAGGTTTTTAGGTTTAAAAGTGGTGGAAAATGCTAAAGTTTATTGAAGAAGACGAGCAGTGTAATCTCGTGCGATCTCGCGCGAAGTGGTTCAAACGAGATGGGGATCTTGCGCGAAGTGGTTCGAACGGCATGTCTTCTGGTTCGAATGACATGTACTTCTGGTTCAAACCACTTGTCATTCTGGTTCAAACCATAGGCTGAATTTCTGGGAATTTTCTTAGAGCCCAGTTTGGAGTTTATTGGTTTATTGGAGTGAGAGAAACTACCAAATAGTAATTTCAAATAAGAAGGAATTTTGGGAAAAGTATGTGGGAATTAATACTTTAATTATTTCGGTATAGAGACAATGTACCTTGGAGATTATGAGAGAGATAGTAATCTAATTATTTATACTATACATGATAATGAGGTTAAAATGCGTATGAGGAGTATATATATAGGTCGGAGAAAAAACCTATAAATTATAATAGGATGTGTGTATGCCTATTATGTGATATTATTATTAAGAGCACTAATGGGTGATAACCCGGGGGTGCAAGAACCTTATAGTTAAGAGCACTAATGAGTGATAACTCGGGGGTGCAAAAACTCAATTATAAAGTGTACTAATGAGTGATAACTCGGGGGTGCAAAAACTCAATTATAAAGTGTACTAATGGGTGATAACCCGGGGGTACAATGATGATTATTGTTGGGCGCACTAACGGGTGATAACCCGGGGGTGATGGATTAATATTGATAGTTGCATTAATGGTTGCTAACCCGGGGATGCAATATTTTATTGCTAGGCGCACTAATGGGTGATAACCCGGGGGTGCTGAATTATTATTGATAGGTGCATTAATGGGTGCTAACCCGGGGATGCATGATTTCCAGAATATGTGCACTAATGGGTCTTAGCCGGGGGTGCAGAGTTAGTATATATATATATATATATATATATATATATATATATATATATATATATATATATATATATATATATATATATATATATATATATATATGAACTTGCGAATATTGCTACTGTGTAAAATTAGTAGACTTGGTAATAATAATAATTGTTACGTTGCACCAAGTGGTCTTAACCTAAGGGTGCAGGATTAGTGCATATATATAGGGATGATGAGACTATATATATGTATGAGTGTACTTGGGTAACTTTCTACTTTGTGAGACTAGTAGATAAAATGAAAATGAGAAGTAAAATGATCTTAGTGAATAAAAGATTAACCATTTAAACGGTGAATAATATAATTCAGTATGTGAGATAAACTATCTGAATAGCGTATTGTATGGGCGATACGGGAATACTTCTTGTGAGCATAGTTTGTATTAGTATGGTTTCTGACTAGTTAGACTGGGAGGTATAACTAGGGGGAGATTAGATGTACATTAGGCGTGTACAATAGGCGAGAGGTGAGAAACTTATGTGAGAGTTTGATAACTAACATGCGTATAAGACTTGTTTTAAGAACCAATTTTAAATACTTGCTAAATGATTTTTACACATCGGGCTCTGACCCGTTTCATGTATCTTTTCTCTCTTTTTCTATATATATATGTATTATATCAGGTGCTCAGCCACAGGAGTATCAGATTTAGAGATTTGGATTGCATGATGTGCTGCAGTTATTGTGGAAGCTGTAGGTCCTTGTAGTAGACGCATCTCTCCTTTCCATTTAGTTTCATCTAGACTTCTTGTTTAGGGCATATGTCGCCCACTTCTAGTTCTTTCATCAGAGATATTATATTCAGTTTAGTTGATGGTTTGGAGTTTTGGAACTGAGAGTTTTACTCAGTCTTACTTATTGCAGTAATTGATTCATGTTCATTATTTATTTACATTCCGATGTGTGGTGAATGGTTAATATTTTGAAATTTAATAGAAATGGATTTACTTGGTTTTACTAAATTGGAAATGTTTTGACACCTAGCTTAATTTCATATTAGGTGATTAATATATAAAAAAAATTTCCGACAGTGATGCTGAGAATGAACCAACTGAATATCCTGCTTTAAATTGATAGAGGACTGATCACCCTATATTTAATTGGGTGGGGTGTCACAAGTGGTATCAGAGTATCTAATTCTAGTGTCCTTAGGATCTGTGCGGCTTATTACGTTTCAGCATATCGTTCTTTGATGTAGAGCCTTATGATAGGATTGTTGTGTTTCCTTACGTATGCGACTTACATTCTCCTGCTACGAATTATAATGGATGTGACTCATTATACGAAATTTAGTGTGATTCGAACACCGAACATTTTAGCACGACCAGCGAGGGTCGTAAGAAGAACTGTGGGAGAAGAGGCTCAACAGAAGACATAGAGTAATCGGGTAAGAGTGATTGGGACAAAAAGCACAACGAGGATTACATAAGTAAGAGATAGTAAAATTGTCACTCGGGAACTGTGGGTTCCTAGGACACAGTCATAGATAACGGTGGAGTGAATTCAGGACCACCTAACATAGCCAATAAAGGGGAAATCAGAGGAACTCTTTTGAAAACCCATCGGTGAAGATGCAGAAAAGAAATTGAAAAAGTGTAACAGACCAGTGGAGGTAGAAAATTCGAAGGCAATTGTGTAGAGTGGGGCGTGACGACACTCAGAATTAAATTTGGAGTTAAAAGTTATAGCTCTTAGGAGCATCGTGTAGTGATTAGAGGCAATCACCATATATGAAGAAGTGTGTTTGAAATTTAGAGAGAAATTTGGGTACGAGTTGACCGTGAGGTCTTCCATTCGGTGTGGTAACAAAATGTGAGTGAAATTTTGATGTTTAAAACGATGGGTAAGATAGAAGTCGATCATGATTTGAGGTTGAATTGCATAATGAACTTCGTACCTGGCAGAGGGGTATAAATTATCCAAAGGGTTTATAATTGATAAAGGACCCGTGAGTAGAATACCAGTATGGATGAGAAATCTAGCGAGGATGACTAATGTTGATGTCGTCAAGTTATACGATTGCTAGTGATGGCAGTCCTTCCAAGAGAAGGGAGTAAAGAGGGTTAACGAACTTGTTGAAAAGTAGAAACTGAATTTAACGGTTTTAGTGAAACCCCACATGAGAGTATACCCAATAGGGAACTCAGTTAGATGATGTTAAGTGATTAACTTCAAGAGGACGATGAAGTCAATCTGGCTGTAGAGGCCAACCATAGTTCCGGATGGCTAGCGTAGCCAAAGGGATAGTGGAAGAATAATTGTGAGTGTCGGTCCGAGAGAAGGACATTCCCAAAATGGTCAGTGGGACTAGTGATGGGAAATAGTTCATGAAGTTTTCCTTATGTAAAGGAAATAGAACTACAAGTGTTGAATGTGTCCACAATTGAGAAGTGAGATCGAAGAGATTAGAAATGGTAAATCGTGCCAGTTAGGCATAACGACTGGAAGAGCGAGACCTCCAGCAAAAGAATTTGGGGTCAAGGAAATTAGGCCTAGGAAATTTATAACCTGAGAATAATGGGTTCAGGCTAGACCAGTAGAGTCCTCGTTAATAGTAGCATACAGTATAACAGGGTCTACGGGTCCCGGGTTGTAAACGGGAGTTCAATAAAGCTATAATTGAAGCCTGGAGAGCTTGGGCCAACGTTTTAATAATGGGTGCGAAATCCACATGATGGAATAAATTGTCCGTGATGGGAAAGCAAAACTATAGGATGAAATCCTAGGATGTATGACGATTGCAGATGTTCATGGGTCGTGACGACAGCCACGTGCTGAGACCCTGTGATTTGGCGAGACTGGTGAGGTTTTGCTTCTTCCTGATGAGTAAAGGATAGATTCTAGTGACGTGTGTGCCACAACTTTTATGTAAATTGGAAACCCTAAACTTCGCGTGCGGTTCGAGTTTAGTGGGAACGTTAGTTTTAACAGTCTTGTTACAAACGTATTTCTCATTGTTAGTAGGGCATTTTGATGATTTCTCGTGAGTGAACCGGGTGGGCCCTAAGAATGTGTTTTGTTGTTATAATTTACTACTGCATTGAGTCTGCTTTAGTAGAGTTTATTATGGTAATGTGTAGTGATTAATTACCGTATGGTTAAACTATTGTATAAATATATTGATATGAATGTCATGTCGGATACTCCGGAAGGAGTGATCCTTATTTTGTGCGGTGCCACCTGAAATAGGGTTGGGCCCAGATATGAGTATATATGAAACTTTTATGGTATTATAGACCTCAACGAGTATAGTGTCTAATTATATGCGATTCCCGAGCATAGGGATTTATTTGTTTATTAAGACTTAGAATACATTGTGTTCTTATCGAGCGGCGAAATAAAGCTCGTTATATATCTATAGCGCCAAGTACTTGGGATAGTGAGGGCGCCATGCTTCATGTTACCTTTTAGGGACATGAGAGTGGGCGAGTAAAATTTTATATCACAATACGTAGATTGTGGGAAAGTACATAGTAGGTACTGAAGGCCTTACGGACCTCAACAACCGACTAGGTTAGATAGTAGTGTATCGGGGGGGGGGGGGGGGGTTCCTTGTTTGGATTTCGCTTTGCGAGACATCCCACGCATGAAACTAGCGAACATCGGGAGTTGGAAATAAGTTTGGTCGATAGTACATAAGTGTTGTATGCTGGTTACTGTACCTATAAAGGAATATATTTTTGAGTTGATAATTCTTTTATAACTTATGGCCAATAGAGTATCCTGGCCTTAGTATTTTTAGGAATAGATGAATGATGCCATTAAAGGATTGATTAAGTCATGATTAGTGGGGAGATTGAGTGCACCCCTACCACATCAGCATACCGAGTGTGCAAGAATTGAGGTAAGAAAAAATTTATCTCCTTTGTATAAAGATGCATGAGGCATAGGGTGTATGGGCGCCCTGTGTGATTGAATCAGGTAGTGGATAATTATTAGCATGTGAATTCGATAACATGTAGTCGGGTAAGCCGAAGCTTATTCACGAAGTTTTGTAGAGACTTACGTTTCAAGATAAATAAATTTATTCAAGAAAGATGAAATGTATCAGAATACAAACAACAATGGTGATGAGTTACGATGTAGGTTAATATTGCAAGGATAGTCTTGCAGTGGGTCACATGACGGATTAAAAAAGGGTGGACAATTCGAAACCGGCAGGGGCTCCTTCCACTAGAGAATGGGAGAGTATCCCCAAGGATCTTCTCATGTAGCTGAGATGTTGAGATTATAGGTACTAAGATGCGATTGAGTACGGCCTAATACCCATAGAGGAATGGGCAGGATAAGCGGTCTAACCGGATGCGGGAGAGAAAATTTTATGTGAACCCTGAGATCTTAGGGGAGGACGAGAGTAGTTCCTTCCACTAGTGGAGTTTGTGTTCAAATAATTCCTATAAGTTCACGTTCGGGCAGATTTCCAGTGGAGGTATGGCATGATAAACTTTGTTGTTGTCCTAATTGATAGTTAAAGGTGAGGGACCAGTTATGATTACAAATGTCGGAGAAGAATCGATATTATCCTATATATTGTGTGTGAAATAACTATTGCACAGCGAATTTACTTGTAGGCACGACACGAGAAAGAGTCGTATGTATATGAAAAGAGGATATATCTACTAAGGCGTAAATAGTATAAGGCTAGATAGTGAATATCTAAAACATTGTTGAAGTAGTGAAACTTAAGCAGAAAGGCTTGAGCAAGAGCCTATATGACAGGGTAACCGGGAGTTTAAAGCAAACACTTGTGTAGTGTTCATTATTAAGGGTATTCGATAGCGTACTATATGGGTAGTACGGAGGAGCTTACTTGTGAGCGTCGGGATGCGATGCACAATATTTTTACAGCATTGCCTGTACCTGGTATACTTTTTCCGAATTTCGGGACGAAATTCCGTTGTAAGGGGGAAAGTATGTAACACCCCGTATTTTTGACGATTTAAATAATTATGTGATTAATTATTATTATGGGAATAAATATGGAATTAATTATTATCATTATGAGATTAATTAAATAAAAATGTGAGAAATTAATTTGTTATTAATCCGGATTTAAAATAATTATTAACTAGCGTGCCAAGGGTTAATACTTATTGTTGAGAATTATTGAATATTACTGTGTGATATGTAATATGGAATTATGATACTTGATAAATTGTCAAAAGTGAGAAATACGGCAGTTTGGTAATTTAAGTCTGACACGCGTGTGAGTCGTGTCGGGACTAATTGAATGAAATAAAAAGAGAATTTATTTTTATTAACTCGTATGGTCATTTTGAGTGCGTCGTTGAGTCCGGGAGGGTTGAGATAGTCAAAATAGTATACCCGGGTGTTTAGTTTGGGTCCCGGGGCGATTTTAGGCCTAACCGGTACCCCGAGAGGGCATTATGGTAAATTGTATTTTTGGGGTAAATTAATAGACGAAAATTGGGACTTATTATGTCATCCAAGGAAGTCCACTAGGGTTAGGAAGTGACAGGAAGTTAGAACGTCCATGGAGGGTGTGAGGGAGAACCAAATTCCAAGAGAGAAGACTCATTTGGCATCACCTTGCACAATCGTAACCACCAACGCGTAGATCGAGAAGAGAGGAACGCGTATGTACCAACATCACCAACGGATCAGACCGTCATATTCGAGGCAAGTGTTTATTACTTGCTTTCTTTTAGCAATAATCATGCTCATGTTAGTCTAGGTGGAATTAATCATGATTTATTTGTTAATTGGGTGAAAATTGGAGATTTAAATTATGATTAAGGATTGGTTTAATTAGTGGTTGGAATTCATTCATGTATGTAGAGGATTAATCACGGAATTTGATTATAAATTGATGAACGAATCTGGGTTGATTAGGTTCTTTAATTGGAATTTTGGAAACTAGGGTTCATGTGAATTAATTTGGGGTTTTTATGTAATTATGATGATTAATGACGAATTAAGGATCCTAGGATGATGGAAATGATCTGTAACATGTTAGGGGTTGATGGGTATTGATGATGAGTTGTTGGGAATTAAATCTTAGAGGTTTTTAGGTTTAAAAATGGTGAAAAACGCTAAAGTTTGGTGAAGAAGACGAACAGTGTAATCTCGCGCGATCACGTGCGAAGTGGTTCAAACGAGATGGGGATCTCGCGCGAAGTGATTCGAACGACATGTCTTCTGGTTCGAATGGCATGTCTTCTAGTTCGAACGACATGTCCTTCTGGTTCAAACCACTTGTCATTCTGGTTCAAACCACATGGTGAATTTCTGGGAATTTTCTTAGAGCCCATTTTGGAGTTTATTGGTTTATTGGAGAGAGAGAAACTACCAAATAGTAATTTCAAATAAGAAGGAATTTTGGGAAAAGTATGTGGGAATTAATACTTTAATTATTTCGGTATAAAGAGAATGTACCTTGGAGAATACGAGAGAGATAGTAATCTAATTATTTATACTATACGTGATAATGAGGTTAAAATGCGGATGGGGAGTATATATATAGGTTGGAGAAAAATACCTATAAATTATAATAGGATGTGTGTATGCCTATTATGTGATATTATTATTAATAGCACTAATGGGTGATAACCCGGGAGTGCATGAACCTTATAGTTAAGAGCACTAATGAGTGATAACTCGAGGGTGTAGAAACTCTATTATAAAGTGTACTAATGAGTGATAACCCGGGGGTACAAAGATGATTATTGTTGGGCGCACTAATGGGTGATAACCCGGGGGTGCTGGATTAATATTGATAGGTGCATTAATGGGTGCTAACCCGGGGATGCAATATTTTATTGTTAGGGGCACTAATAGGTGATAATCCGGGGGTGCTGAATTATTATTGATAGGTGCATTAATGGGTGCTAAACCGGGGATGCATGATTTCCAGAATATGTGCGCTAATGGGTCTTAGCCGGGGGTGCAGGGTTAGTATATGTATATATGTGTAAGGATGATGACTATACATATATATATATATATATATATATATATATGAACTTGCGAATATTACTACTGTGTGAAATTAGTAGACTTGGTAATAATAATAATTGTTACGTTGCACCAAGCGGTCTTAACCTAAGGGTGCAGGATTAGTGTATATACATAGGGATGATGAGACTATATATATGTATGAGTGTACTTGGGTAACTTTCTACTTTGTGAGACTAGTAGATAAAATGAAAATGAGAAGTAAAATGATCTTAGTGAATGAAAGATTAACCATTTAAACGATGAATAATGTAATTCAATATGTGAGATAAACTATCTGAATAGCGTATTGTATGGGCGATACGGGAATACTACTTGTGAGCATAGTTGGTATTAGTATGGTTTCTGACTAGTTAGAAAGGGAGGTATAACTAGGGGAGATTAGATGTACGTTAGGCGTGCACAGAAACTCATGGAGAGTTCGATAACTAACATGCGTATAAGACTTGTTTTAAGAACCAGTTTTAAATACTTGCTAAATCATTTTTACATATCGGGCTCTGACCCGTTTCTTGTATCTCTTCTCTCTTTTGCTATATATATATATGTATTATATCAGGTGCTCAGCCACAGGTGTATCAGATTTAGAGATTTGGATTGCTTGACGTGCTCCAGATATTGTGGAAGTTGTAGGTCCTTGCAGTAGACGCATCTATCCTTTCCATTCAGTTTCATCTAGACTTCTTATTTAGGGCATATGTCGCCCACTTCTAGTTCTTTCATCAGAGATATTGTATTCAGTTTAGTTGATGGTTTAGAGTTTTGGAACTGAGACTTTTACTCAGTCTTATTTATTGCAGTACTTGATTCATGTTCAGTATTTATTTACATTACGATGTGTAGTGAATGGTTTATATTTTGAAATTTAATAGAAATGGATTTACTTGGTTTTACTAAATTGGAAATATTTTGACACCTAGCTTAATTTCATATTAGGTGATTAATATGTTAAAAAGTTTTTCGACAGTGATGCTGAGAATGAACCAACTGAATATCCTATTTTAAATAGATAGAGGACTGATCACCCTATATTTAATTGGGCGAGGTGTCATAGGTAGTATCAGAGCATCAGGTTCTAGTGTCCTTAGGATCTGTGCGGCTTATTACGTTTCAGCGTATCGTTCTTTGATGTAGAGCCTTATGATAAGATTGTTGTGTTTCCTTACGTATGCGACTTACGTTCTCCTACTACGAATTATAATGGATGTGACTCATTATACGAAATTCAGTGTGATTCGAACACCGAACATTTTAGCACGACCAGCGAGAGCCGTAAGAAGAACTGTGGGAGAAGAGGCTCAACAGAAGACATAGAGTAATCGGGTAAGAGTGATTTGGACAAAAATCACCATGAGGATTACATAAGTAAGAGATAGTAAAATTGTCACTCGGGAACTGTGGGTTCCTAGGACACAGTCATAGATAACGGTGGAGTGAATTCAGGACCACCTAACATAGTCGATAAAGGGGAAATCAGAGGAACTCTTTTGAAAACCCATCAGTGAAGATGCAGAAAAGAAATTGAGAAAGTGTAACAGACCAGCGGAGGTAGAAAATCCGAAGGCAATTGTGTAGAGTGGGGCGCGACGACACTCAGAATTAAATTTGGAGTTAAAAGTTATAGCTATTAGGAGCATCGTGTAGTGATTAGAGGCAATCACCATATATGAAGAAGTGTGTTTGAAATTTAGAGAGAAATTTGGGTACGAGTTGATCGTGAGGTCTTCCATTCGGTGTGGTAACAAAATGTGAGTGAAATTTTGATGTTTAAAACGATGGGTAAGATAGAAATCGATCATGAGAGATAGGTTGAATTGCATAATGAACTTCGTACCTGGTAGAGGGGTACAAATTATCCAAAGGGTTTATAATTGATAAAGTACCCATGAGTAGAATACCAGTATGGATGAGAAATTTAGCTAGGATGACTAATGTTGATGTCGTCAAGTTAAACGGTTGCTAGTGATGGCAGTCCTTCCAAGAGAAGGGAGTAAAGAGGGTTAACGAACCTGCCGAAAAGCAGAAACTGAATTTAACGGTGTTAGTGAAACCCCACATGAGAGTATACCCAATAGGGAACTCAGTTAGATGATGTTAAGTGATTAACTTCAAGAGGACGATGAAGTCAATCAGGCTGTAGAGGCCAACCATAGTTCTGGATGGCTAGCGTAGCCAAAGGGAAAGAGGAAGAATAATTATGATTTGAAAATACTTAAGCGAGGCAGGGGTCAACTACAGGACGAGGTCCTGGATGTACATCCACTAAAGCAAGTCATGGGTGCATTCGGGCAGGGATAAGATGCTCCGGAACCCGAGGATCAACCGTTGTAGCTGTAGTATGGAGGTTATTATTTTTACCCTATGGGCGTGGGGTATATTTTTGAGTGACGTGTGACACCCCGACTAATTAAATACCGGGTAGCTACTCCTTTATTAAATTAATTCAAAATGCCAAGTTGGTTCAGTTAATAGCATCACTGTCGAAAACATTTTAATAATTACTAACCACCTAGTATTTAAAAAGTAAGTGCCAAATTTTAAGTTAAGTCTGATTAACATGCAGTAAAAGAATAATGAAAGAATAACAACCATACACTATAATGAAGTAATGAATAGCAAACAACATAAATATAAATCCGGAGGAAAACTCCTCACAACAATCCCACAACTGAAAAATAATACTACAAGTCTGAATCCTGAATAATTACATGCCAGAAGTCTCAATAACTGAAATAAATGAAAAGTCTCTAAAAGAAATGGGAGACATGCCCTACAACTGATAACTGAAGAATATCGAGTCAAGATAGATGAAGCGTCAACAAGCAAAGTCCTGTAACTTCCACAAACAGCTAAATCTCTTCACCTGAATGAGAATCCTAAGCATGGTGTCCTTGTGGCTGGGCACCTAAAATGGTTTTTACAAAAATAGATTTGAAACAAATGGGTCAGAGCCTGAAAGTGGAAATCATTTTAAAAACAGCAAGTATTTTAATAACATTAAAACATTAAATGCAAAATACATGTTAGGACGTGAACTCACATGGAATTCTCACCTCTCGACTACATGTGCACTCCTAACGTACCGTACCCATCTATAAGACATCCATATCTAACCAAACCGTAATAAGTTCTACCCCTTACTACTCGATTCCCATATTACATTCTAACGTTATCAATTAAATAGAGGGTTTTACTTACTCTCAGATTCTCAATTAGAAATATCAATCACTATCAGTTAATCCGTTTTGTTTTCTCAAATCATTACCATAATATTATTCACAATATTAACATGAAAGTTCTCATTAATTAAGTGTATATTATTCACATCATAAATATACAATACAAGCACCCCGAGACTAACATGCGGTGCACACATACTCTGCTATCCATCCCGGTACATCACGTACATAAGGATCACGTATTCCGAATCTCTCAGGAATCATTCTCAGATAACAACATCACAAATAATGGAGGCGAACACAGTCACATCACATGGGTCACGCACATACCTGCGCTCCCACGATCAGCAGACTTATTAACATCCCAATAAGTCCTTCTCTGACCTATGTTTATCGAGATAACCAGTCTAAATCCGGGCAACACAAGGATTAGAGGGCCCTAAGCGAACGTAAACCTCCCGTGATAGCAAGTATGGTAGGTATGTCATACACATAGAATCAATACATATACTAAGTATGCACACATCTTAGTAATCACCATAATATATTGGGGGTACACTTCTCATTATCGTACCGACATATAATACTACACCATTTATATGTTCCTGGTTAATATAATAAATTAGGCCGTCAATAGTTCTCGCAACGTAATAGACACTCACGTCCTACTTCATATTTTCCCTTAGGTTCAAACTACACTTCTAGGTTTGACTCCTCATTTTATCCCAAACATCCCAAATGTAACAATTAATCATCGAGGGAAGGTTATCTCTACATATACACAAGGTTACGGGGCACTCGGGATCAAAATAGGCTAAAAAGCCTAAATTGTCAACTCGTTCGAAGTCTCGTTCGAACAAGGCTGTTCGAACGAGAGTTCGATCGAACGAACTGGGCCTTCTAACGAGATCTCGTTCGAACGAAAGTCTTCGAACAAACATCCCTCTCGTTAGAACCCAAACTATCAACTCCTTAGAATCTCGTTCGAACGAGCTCGTTCGAACGACCTGGGTAGGTCTTCTAACGAGTGGCCAGATTCAAGCCCAGAAATTTCTTTACTCATTTTTCAAATTTCTCTACACCTCTAATCTCCTCTAAACATCGTTCCAACATCAATTTAAGGTTCCTAATTCGTACTAAACATACATAGGTCACCTACTAACATTTTTTTTTTGTGGGGATTAAATCACTATATACATCATCCAAATATCAAATCCATACATTTATCCCCAATTTCAAGAACATGAACCCTAAAATTTATAAATCATCAAAGAGTCTAAATAAATCCGTTTTTGTTTCATTCAAAACGTATTAACATCAGATTATTCACCTACATATAGTTCTACATGCAAATCCTCATCACAATACAAGTTTCTAATTCCAAATTAATGGGTTTTTATCAAACTCCCAAGAACAATAAGATTTTTATCAATTCCTACACATGGAAGAAGCATTCTCTGAAATTAATTGGAATTAAACCACTTGCCTTATTGGAATCTATGATTTGATGACGAATTTCTGAAGGTTGAATTGCCTTCTCTCTCTCTCTGCAGAATCCTTCTCTCTCTCTCAACAAGCTTTTCATCTCAAGGTGTTAATGGAGGTGGGGTTGGTTTTGCCAAGTTATAACTTCTCCCGTAGCCCACTTCCTAAATTGGGGTTGGAAATGGCTTAGTGGGTTAATACTAAGTCAGATTTTTAACTCTAATTTTCGTGGGTTTTAATTACCCAATTTCCGAAATTACCAAAATGCCCTTATAAGTTACCGGTATGGCCCAATAATGCCCCGGGACCCAAACTTAACCCCGGGCTAGTGTTTTCTGACTATTTCGACCCTTCCGGACGCGTTGGCGCACTCAAAACGACCATACGGTTAATAGAACCAAAATTCACTTTTTACTTAAAATAAATATTTCCCTGACGCGACTGTCACACGCGTCTCAATAAAATTTCCAAATTGCCGTATTTCAATCTCACGACAAATTTCATAATTCAATATTCATATGTAATCATATATGCACATCACAATCAAATACCAACTCGCATCTCACTAGTATTTTAATCCGGATTAATTTCCAATTATTACGCATTTAATTTAATTAATCCCATAAATAAATATCACAAATACGGGGTATTACATACTTCCCCCCTAATAACTGAATTTTGTCCCGAAATTTGGAACTAGAAAGTAACTGGTATGAACAACTCTGGATAGCGTTCTTGCATCTCATCCTCGCGCTCCCATGTGGACTCCTCAACATTATGATGTCGCCACTGAACACGCACTAACGGAACTATCTTTGACCACAGTTTCCGCTCACTTCGGTCCAATATAGTAATCGGTCCCTCCTCATAGGAGCTATCAGGCTGGAGATCGATGTCCTCCAAAGCAATGTGAGAATGAGCCAAATCGTCTCTAAGATATTTCCTTAGCGAGGAAATATGAAATACATCGTGAATCCGATGCAAATGCTCCGGTAATCCAAGTCTATACGCAACCGGTCCAATCCGCTCAATAATAGGAAATGGTCCCCCATATCTCGGTGCCAACTTCCCTTTCTTCCCGAAATGCATAATCCCCTTCATAGGAGATACTCTGAGCAAAACCTGGTCCCCCACTTGGAATTCCCTAAAGAACCGCTTCGCATCAGCATAGCTCTTCTGCCTGTCCTGAGCTACCCTAATGCGACTCTGTATCAATTCTATCCTTGCCGAAGTATCCTGAATCACTTCCGGCCCTAGTAGTTTGTTGTCCCCCACTTCCAACCAACATGCTGGGGAACGACAAGGTCTACCGTACAACGCCTCAAATGGAGCCATGCCAATGGTGAACTGATAGGAGTTATTGTAAGCAAACTCTACCAGTGGAAGATACTGCTCCCATCCACCCCCAAAATTAATGATACTCATACGTAGCATGTCCTCCAACATCTGGTTTGTACGCTCCGTTTGCCCATCGGTCTGCGGGTGATACGACGTACTCAACCACAATTCCGTGCCCATGGCCTCCTGAAAACTCTCCCAAAACCGTGAAACAAATATCTTGTCTCGGTCAGACACGATATTTAGGGGCACACCGTGAAGTCTCACTATCTCTGCAATAAAGAGCTTGGCATACTGTCCCGCAGTGTAGTCTGTCCTTACGGGTAGAAAATGAGCGACTTTGGTCAGCCTGTCCACAATTACCCAAATGGAGTCGTGACCTCTCTGTGACGTAGGCAACCCCGTGATAAAGTCCATGGATATGCTCTCCCACATCCACATCGGGACCTCCAATGGCTGTAGAAGTCCTGCCGGTCTCTGATGGTCCACTTTTACTAACTGACAAGTGGCGCATTTAGAAACAAACTCGGCAATGTCTCTCTTCATCCCGCTCCACCAATACTGTCGTCTCATGTCTTGGTACATTTTGTCCCCACCGGGATGTACCGCGAACCGTGAGCCGTGCGACTCGACCATCACCGCGTGCCGCAATTCCTCCCCTTCCGGAACTACCAATCTCCCATTGAAGCGTAATCCCCCGTATGAGCTAACGGTATAGGACTTGGCTCCCTCTGCTAATAATTGAACTATCAGCTCTTGACAGAACGAGTCATCTGCTTGTGCCTTTACCACTCTCGTGACAATCTGCGGTGTAACAGTCATTACCGACATGAATGATCGGGCCACTGCATCCTGGTGTCCCAATTCCTTCCACTTTGCCTTCCACACCCCTGCCACCTCATCTACTAGCCTACGGCTCATTGCGTCTGCTACCACGTTAGCCTTCCCTGGGTGGTATTGGATATCGAACTGATAATCCTTCACGAACTCAAGCCACCTCCGTTGCCGCATATTCAACTCCTTCTGCGTGAATAGGTACTGTAGGGACTTGTGGTCCGTGAACAATCGAAACTTCTCCCCCAAAAGGTAATGTCTTCAAATACGAAGGGCAAATACAACTGCCGCCAACTCCAGGTCATGAGTGGGGTAATTCTTCTCGTGAGGCTTTAGCTAACGGGATGCATAAGCAATGGCCTGACTCTCCTGCTGTAATACACCTCCAAGTCCTTGCAAGGACGCATCGGTGTAAACTAAATACTCAACTCCCGGTCTCGGCAATGCTAACACAGGTGCTGATGTCAACTTATCCTTCAATTCATCGAATGCCAACTGACAGGCATCACTCCAGATGAATGGCACACCCTTACGAGTCAGATGTGTCAAAGGACCTGCTATCTTCGAGAATCCCCGAATGAACCTCCTGTAGTATCCTGCTAGGCCCAAGAAACTACGAATCTCTGTCGGTGTCGTGGGCTGTCCCCACTCCCTCATCGCGGATACCTTCTCCGGATCAACAGATATTCCCCAGTCGGAAATAATATGTCCCAAAAACTGGACCTCCTTCAGCCAAAACCCGGATTTCTCATATTTTGCATACAACTCGTTCTGACGTAGTGTCTGCAAAACTTGCCTCAAATGCTCGGCGTGCTCCTCCTCTGTCTGAGAGTAAACCAGAATATCATCGATGAAGACAATGACAAACTGATCTAGGAAATCCCTAAACACTCTATTCATCAAGTCCATAAACACTGCTGGAGCGTTGGTCAAACCAAAAGGCATAACCCGAAACTCGTAAGATCCATATCTCGATAAGAACGCAGTCTTTGAGACTTCCTCTTCCCTGATACGCAACTGATGGTATCCCGATCTCAAATCAATCTTTGAGAAGAAAGAAGCTCCTCTCAACTGGTCGAATAAGTCATCGATTTGAGGCAACGGATATTTATTCCGTATCGTGACCTTATTCAACTCTCGGTAGCCCACACACAATCTCAGTGAACCATCTCTCTTCTTCACGAACAACACAGGGGCACCCCATGGCGAAGTACTCCTCCGTATAAACCCCTGACCCAACAACTGCTCAATTTGATCTCGTAGCTCTCGCATCTCTGCCGGAGCCATACGGTACGGTGCGCGTGCTATAGGTCTCGTATCTGGCAATAAGTCTATGACAAAGTCTATCTCTCGACTAGGAGGTAATCCAGGTATATCCTGAAATACATAGGCAAACTCTCTAACAACCGGAATCGAATCAAGTGGTATCACCACCTCCTTAGAGGTCTCCTCCTCTATATAGTACAAATGAGTGGACGATCCTCCCTCGGAACGAGGCATCGCCACCAAAAACATCTCCTGCCCGGGAATGGCAAAGATAATACTCCTACTGCAACAGTCAATCATGGCTCGGTACGCAACAAGCCAATCCATACCAATAATGGCATCATACTCGGTCATCTCTAATACTAACATATCTGCGGGTAATACCAAACTAACAATGTCTACCCCTACTCCCCGGTATATAAAGAAAATAAGTGACCCACTCCCCAATGGTGAGTCTACACACGTCACTGTGCTCTCTACTGTGGCTAACAACCCTAAGGCTTTCGCAAAATGTGTAGCTATAAAGCAATGTGTTGCCCCCGTATCAAACAAAACCCGACCCATAGTACCATGGATAGGAAACATACCCTCAATCGCGAGTGGTGCCTGCGGAGCTGCTGCCTGGTGGAAGTTATAGACACGTCCATACTGTAACTGTCCCTGCTGCACAGGAACTGCTGGAATGGCTGGAAGAGCTGGCACCTGGGCTGGAGCTGGGAGGGCTGGTGGAAAAAGTGGCCTCTGTGGCTCATGTCGAGCACCCTGCTGCTGCTGCGGGGCCCTGTCCCTATCAGGACAGTCCTGGCGTTTATGGCCAGTCTTGCCACTAACGAAACACTTTTTCGGAAAATTCCCCCCTCTCTGTCCCTGCTGCCCCCGGCCCTGGTGGCTGTTTTCGTTCCTCCACTGGCCCTGCTGGCCCTGCTGAAACTGCTGTTGACCATTCTGACCCTGTTGGTGCTGATGGCCGTTCGGACCCTGATGGCCCTGCCAGAAACCTCCCTGTCCGTGCCTGAAATTTCCTGACCTGAACCTCTTGTGATCCCCTGCTGGGTACCCTGATCACCCTGCCTCTGCCCCTGAACAGATTGTGCCCCACTGGCACCATTTCCTCCGGTCCTGCCCTGATGGCTAGACTCTCCCGATCGCTTGCCCGCAGTCATGTGAAAGCGTTGATCCTGGCAATGGAGAAATGCAGCGTTAACCACATCAGAATAAGTGGCTAACGAGAGGTTCCCTAACAAGTGCTGACGAATCCTCCATGTCAACCCGTCCGTAAATTTCTGTATCTTCTTCTCCTCTGTCGGTATCTCATCCGGAACAATGTTCAGAAGATCAGTGAATTCGGCCTCATACTCGGCCACAGTCTTACCCTCCTGTCGAAGGCTCATCAACTTTCTCCTCATTTCCGTATGAACAGCTGACGGAAAGTACTTGCGGTCGAACCGCACCCAGAACTCCTGAATAGTGAAAGTATCCCTCTCCTCTACGGTGGTAATAGACTCCCACCACTGCAGTGCAGACCCCACTAGCTTAAAGGTAGCTAGTACCTGCTTCTGGACATCTGTGCACTCATACATCCTCAGGTGTCGCTGGATGTCCTTCCTCCACTGACTCGAAACTACCACATCGGAGCTACCTGCGAACTCCGGAGGGTGTGCTTTCTGAAAGCATCACGTACACGTTCCCAAGCAGACGGGAATGCATGTGCCTGAACTGGCGCGACTATCGGCGCCTGAGGTGGTGCCTGCTGAACTACAGCTAGTGCGGCATTTACCACCTGGGCCACAATGGCTGCAACCTCGGCGGCATTCATCGTGCCCTGAACTGGTGCGGGCTGTGGTTATGGCGTTGCATCCCTGGGAACCCGTTGTGCACGTCGTGGAGGCATCTGAAATAAGAATGAAGTTTATAAGTTCGCAATTATAAACTCAAAATAGCTGAAGAACGTAGCATATACAAAAGAATACAATAGTCCTAAAATATAGGGCTCTACATCAAAGAAAGCTCAGCGGAAACATAATAAGCCGTTCAGATCCTAAGGGACACTAGAACCTGATGCTCTGATACCACATGTGACACCCCGACTAATTAAATACCGGGTAGCTACACCTTTATTAAATTAATTCAAAATGCCAAGTTGGTTCAGTTAATAGCATCACTGTCGAAAATATTTTAATAATTACTAACCACCTAGTATTTAAAAAGTAAGTGCCAAATTTTAAGTTAAGTCGGATTAACATGCAGTAAAAGAATAATGAAAGAATAACAACCATACACTATAATTAAGTAATGAATAGCCAACAACATAAATATAAATCCGGAGGAAAACTCCTCACAACAATCCCACAACTGAAAAATAATACTACAAGTCTGAATCCTGAATAATTACATGCCAGAAGTCTCAATAACTGAAATAAATGAAAAGTCTCTAAAAGAAATGGGAGACATGCCCTACAACTGATAACTGAAGAATATCGAGTCAATATAGATGAAGCGTCTACAAGCAAAGTCCTGTAACTTCCACAAACAGCTACAGCTCGTCACCTGAATGAGAATCCTAAGCATGGTGTCCTTGTGGCTGGGCACCTAAAATGGTTTTTACAAAAATAGATTTGAAAGAAAATGGGTTAGAGCCCGAAAGTGGAAATCATTTTAAAAACAACAAGTGTTTTAATAACATTAAAACATTAAATGCAAAATACATGTTAGGACGTGCACTCACATGGAATTCTCACCTCTCGACTACATGTGCACTCCTAACGTACTGTACCCATCTATAAGACATCCATATCTAACCAAACCGTAATAAGTTCTACCCCTTACTACTCGATTCCCATATTACATTCTAACGTTATCAATTAAATAGAGGGTTTTACTTACTCTCAGATTCTCAATTAGAAATATCAATCACTATCAGTTAACCCGTTTTGTTTTCTCAAATCATTACCATAATATTATTTACAATATTAACATGAAAGTTCTCATTAATTAAGTGTATATTATTCACATCATAAATATACAATACAAGCACCCCGAGACTAAGCTGTGGTGCACACATACTCTGCTATCCATCCCGGTACATCACGTACATAAGGATCACGTATTCCGAATCTCTCAGGAATCGTTCTCAGATAACAACATCACAAATAATGGAGGCGAACAGAGTCACATCACATGGGTCACGCACATACCTGCGCTCCCACGATCAGCAGACTTATTAACATCCCAATAAGTCCTTCTCTGACCTATGTTTATCGAGGTAACCAGTCTAAATCCGGGCAACACAAGGATTAGAGGGCCCTAAGCGAACGTAAACCTCCCGTGATAGCAAGTATGGTAGGTATGTCATACACATAGAATCAATACATATACTAAGTATGCACACATCTTAGTAATCACCATAATATATTGGGGGTACACTTATCATTCTCGTACCGACATATAATACTACACCATTTATATGTTCCTGGTTAATATAATAAATTAGGCCGTCAATAGTTCTCGCAACGTAATAGACACTCACGTCCTACTTCATATTTTCCCTTAAGTTCAAACTACACTTCTAGGTTTGACTCCTCATTTTATCCCAAACATCCCAAATGTAACAATTAATCATCGAGGGAAGGTTATCTCTACGTATACACAAGGTTACGGGGCACTCGGGATCAAAATAGGCTAAAAAGCCTAAACTGTCAACTCGTTCGAAGTCTCGTTCGAACAAGGCTGTTCGAACGAGAGTTCGTTCGAACGAACTGGGCCTTCTAACGAGATCTCGTTCGAACGAAAGTCTTCGAACAAACATCACTCTCGTTAGAACCCAAATTGTCAACTCGTTAGAATCTCGTTCGAACGAGCTCGTTCGAACGACCTGGGTAGGTCTTCTAACGAGTGACCAGATTCAAGCCCAGAAATTTCTTTACTCGTTTTTCAAATTTCTCTACACCTCTAATCTCCTCTAAACATCGTTCCAACATCAATTTAAGGTTCCTAATTCGTACTAAACATACATAGGTCACCTACTAACGTTTTTTTTTGTGGGGATTAAATCACTATATACATCATCCAAATATCAAATCCATACATTTATCCCCAATTTCAAGAACATGAACCCTAAAATTTATAAATCATCAAAGAGTCTAAATAAATCCGTTTTTGTTTCATTCAAAACGTATTAACATCAGATTATTCACCTACATATAGTTCTACATGCAAATCCTCATCACAATACAAGTTTCTAATTCCAAATTAATGAGTTTTTATCAAACTCCCAAGAACAATAAGATTTTTATCAATTCCTACACATGGAAGAAGCATTCTCTGAAATTAATTGGAATTAAACCACTTGCCTTATTGGAATCTCTGATTTGATGACGAATTTCTGAAGGTTGAATTGCCTTCTCTCTCTCTCACGGGAGAATCCTTCTCTCTCTCTCAACAAGCTTTTCTTCTCAAGGTGTTAATGGAGGTGGGGTTGGTTTTGCCAAGTTATAACTTCTCCCGTAGCCCACTTCCTAAATTGGGGTTGGAAATGGCTTAGTGGGTTAATACTAAGTCAGATTTTTAACTCTAATTTTTACTTTATTTGCTTTACAACCTCCTAAATTGGTGATCAAATCAATTATTCAATTGATTAGTTCATTCTTTTGGGGAATAAATAAAGATTATGGTAAAAAATTTCATTGGATCAAGTGGGATTCTATTTGTTTCCCATTTAAAGAAGGTGGATTAGGCATAAAAAATTTGGAATATATCAAAGAAGCTTCTAACATCAAATTGGCCTGGAATATGAAGAAAAATACTAGCTTATGGGCTAAGTTTATGAATGCTAAATACTCTAATGTTCCATCTGGAAGTGGATCAATGACTTTTAGAAGAATCAGGTCTGCTTGGAATATAATGGAGACTAATTCTGTATGGCTAGACAATGAGCTGATTTGGCAACCTTCTTCTACTGGAAAGTTCACATTTTCATCAGCTTATGAGATTATAAGAAAGCATAAATTGTCATCTTTAGCTTTTAACTATATATGGGATCCTAATATTCCTCCTAACATATCTACTTTTATGTGGAAAACTTTATCTAAATGTGTTCCTGTTGAAGATCGTATTCAAAAGGTGGGAGTGAAATTAGCATCAAGATGTCAATGCTGCCATAAGGATGGGGAATCTTTGAACCATCTGTTTATATCAGGTCCTATAGCTGCAGAAGTTTGGAATCATTTTTGCTGCTTACTGGGAGTTACTCCTAGACCATCCACTATTCATAGCTCGATAATTCAATGGTGGTTACATGCAGGAAATTCTCATATATCTCAGTGGCTTCATAAGATCATTCCAGTCACTATTATCTGGGAAATTTGGCTTGCCAGAAACAAAGCTCTTTTTGAAGGTATAACTATGAAAGCTAACATGATTTCTTCTAGAGTGATATCTAGAATTGCAGAGATATTCCAACATTCCAAAATCAAAGGTGGGAGAAATGATGTATGCACGGAGGTTATCAATGTCTTCTCTCTTAATTTCAAGAGGTCCAAGTCTTCTTTTATATTTATGCCTTGGAAATGTCCTCCAAAAGGTAGATTCAAACTCAACTGTGCTGCCAAGGCAGGGAACAATATGGGTTGTGGCTCTATTATTCGAAATGATTCTGGTCAATTCATTTGGGCTTTCTCAAATGTTTTATCTACAGATTCATTGATTGAAGCTCAAGTTCAAGCTATTTTGGTTGGGATCAAGTTCTGCAAGGAGAAGGGTATTTCTAATATTGACATTGAAGTAGAGTCAGAAAATATTCTTCAATGTTTTATTTCTTCTTCTACAGCTCAGTGGCGTATTAGGACTGAAATTTCTGAGATCTATGAATTTCTCCAAACTAATCATTGCGTCATAAAGTTATGTTCTTCAGAAGCCAATAAAACTGCAGTGTTACTTGCTAATCATGGATCCTATCATCAAAGTTCTGTTAGCTTTCAAAATTATTGTGATCTCCCTAGAGAGATTAGAGCTTCCATTTTAGTAGTCTCAGTAAAGGTCTTTGTTTGATTTGATTGTAAGCCATGTGAGAGGGCTTTTCTCTCTACAGTTGCAATAAAAATCCTGATTTAAAAAAAAAAAAAAACCCGGCTAGTGTTTTCTGACTATTTTGACCCTTCCGGACGCGTTGGCACACTCAAAACGACCATACGGTTAATAGAACCAAAATTCAGTTTTTAATTAAAATAAATATTTCCCTGACGCGACTGTCACACGCGTCTCAATAAAATTTCCAAATTGCCGTATTTCAATCTCACGACAAATTTCATAATTCAATATTCATATATAATCATATATGCACATCACAATCAAATACCAACTCGCATCTCGCTAGTATTTTAATCCGGATTAATTTCCAATTAATACGCATTTAATTTAATTAATCCCATAAATAAATATCACAAATACGGGGTATTACATGACGAAGAGGATGTCACTATATATGACTTATTTTTTTTCATTAGAGTTCGCAGGTGAGCTGAATAGCAACCATAGTATGTGGATAAACTTTTTGTGGGGTAGCAGAGTTTCTTTAGTGTCTTTCACGGGAGAGTGGAGGTGTACACTAAATGAAGGTTTGAATTATGCGAGGAGTTATCACTTTCGAGAATTATGGGAGTAGGGTTGGTAATATTTCCTAAATATCGGCTAGATAGCGATGGAATTTAACTATTATGGATAGTGGTGTTAAGTTTTTGTGTTCATGACACCAGGGTATGATTTGGTACTAGGTATCACTTGAGAGGGCGTTTAGCCTATGTATATGTGTGTGTATATATGTTATATTGTGTGGTGCGATAGACATAAGAGTAAGCGTATATACTTTTGTGTTGAGAGACAAGTATATGGTAAGGGAGCGGTACTTTATATCGTCTTTGATAACATAAGAGTAAGCGTATATACTTTTGTGTTGAGAGACAAGTATTTTGTGGAGAGATGTTTGGACGTTAGTACATTGGTTGGGTACCCGGGTAGTAGATATATATATATATATGTGTGTGTGTGATATGACTACGGGTTTGAAGTTATGTCACGGGTTACGACTAGCAGAGTCGGGTAGCTTTCGTGCGGTAAAGCACGGGGATAGGGAGTATGGGCACCCGGGTTAATGAAGACAAATATTGTGCGGTTAAGCACGGGTATAGGGTGTATGGGCACCCTGGTTAATTTAAATGCATACTTGTGTAACGTATGGTTAGAAGAGGATGGGATAGATATAACGGGCTTGGAGGCACATAACTACAGAGTAATATTCGAAGCTTGGGACATTACGCTCATCTTAATTTCGAGAACGAAATTCCTTTGTAAGGGGGGGAGTATGTAACACCCCGTAATTTTGAGGATTTAATATTTAATTATTTTTGGGAGTTATACAAATATTTAAACTGGAGAAACTTAAATTCATGAGTTGGAGAATTTATTTGAGTGAGCCGAATTATTTATAATTGGCGACTTTTAAGTTTAATGGTTCAAAATCACATGTGTGGCATTTTGAGGTCAAAATTTGGAAATGTTGAAAAGTATTTCGGATGGAAATTCTGAGTGCGCGGTTGCGTCCGGATGGGTTGAGATAGTCAGAAAAGAGTACCCCGGGATAGTAATTGGGTGTCAGGATATTTTTTGGCATAGTCGGGCCCACACGGGGTGAGTTGGGCCATTTTAATTAGATCCAGATGGCCAAAAACGGGATTAAGGGTTTTTAAACAAATTGAGAGACTAGGGAACGGCATCCAACACAACTCTAAACCTAGGGTTTGAGAGGAAATTTGGAGGAAAGCAAATCAAGAGCCAATTTGGGGATTTTGAAGCCAAATTAAGGGACTACACCAACGGATTAGACCCTACGAACGATTCCAGGCAAGTGGTTAACTGTTGTGATTCCTAAAGTGATGATAATCAATTCATATCATAGTGTGTGTACATGAAAATTCCTTTTGGGTGTGTAACCAAAATAAAAATTGGGTTTTGTATGAATTTAGAGTAATGGGCAGATTTAATTACTCAATGGATGATAAGTTATGATATGGGACTGTTAATATTAAATTATAGAGTGGATAACAATATGTATTAGTGATTAAATGGAGTGAATACGGTAGGGTCGGATTTGGTAGAACGAGACCCGGGTGAAAAACCCAAATCGGATATACTTAGGGTTTTGTATAAATTTGTTGATGGATTAAGGTCTACAGGGTGTTTAGAACCTTTTCTGGTGTGGGGAGTATGTTGGTTGTGAAATGGATAAAGGTTTGGGAGAAACCAAAAGCTTGAGGGTTCACTAATGGATGAAATAGCAAGATGGGGAAGACGATCACCTGTTCGATCGATCGATCGACCCAGGGGGATCGATCGATCGATGGTCCCAGGAATTTGACAGTTCGGCCAGTTTTGTATATAAAGAGGATTTTATTTAAGATTTAATCCCTTACTTTTATTTAGTGATAAATTCATATGTGACACATATTTCCTTAACAATTATAGGGTGATATAATTGGGTTTAGGAGGGTGTGAACGGTATGTCATGAGATGAACGAATTTGGGAAAATAATTCATAAGTATTGTATTGGGCAGAGGAATAATATTCGGGTATTGTAGGTGGGTGACGCTACATTATTAAAGGAGTTGAGGTGAAATATTTAATTATGGACCAAGTGGGCGAGTCTGGGTGTGTTGATAATTATATGCAAATATAATTGGGAAATTTATGGATATGAATGTGTGACACATTGTGGGCGAATATGAGGGAATGAAATCGTGAGATGCAAAAATGGACCAAGTGAGCGAGTCCGGGTATGTCGGTTAAGTGACACCAAAGTATTAAATTAATTATTGAGAGAGTAAATTAATTTGGAGTCGGAACATAGACTCGAGAAATATTAAGGTATGGACCAAGTGAGTGAGTCCGGGGATAATGGTTGGGTGACACCAAGTTATTAAATTAATGGATGTGTTAATTAATGAAAGTAGAGTCGGAACGTAGACTCGAAAAAGTATTAAATTAATTGATGATTGCAATTAATTAATTTAGAGTCGGATTGTAGACTCGGGAAGGTTATTTATTAATTAATGTGTAAATTAATTGAATGAGAGTCGGACCACAGACTCGGATTGGTATAAACTAATTAATGTGTAAATTGATTAAATGAGAGTCGTACCACAAGCTCAGATTAGTATGAATTAATTAATGTGTAAATTAATCAACTGGGAGTCAGACCACAGACTCGGATCGGTAATAAATTAATAGGTGTGTTAATTAATTTAATTAGAGTCGGACGATAAACTCGGGAAGGTATTAAATTAATAGGTGTGTTAATTAATTTAATTAGAGTCAGACTACAGACTCGAGAAAAATAGTATATTAATTGAGTTGTGAATTAATTATATTAGAGTCGGACTACAGACTCGAATTTGTGTTAATTAATTAATGTATAAATTAATTAAATGAGGGTCGGACTACAGACTCGGATTGGTGTAAATTAATTAATGTGTAAATTAATTAAATAAGAGTCGAATCATAGACTCGAGCAAATTTCACATAAATTATTGTGCAGAGTATTATTATTTAGAGTCGGACCACAGACTCGGGAAGATGGAAATTATTAAGTGAGAAAATTAATTAAGTTGAGTCGGGCCAGAGATTCGGGGAATTACAGGCTAGTGTTACGGGTTGTGAGTACACGGTGAAGCCGGGGTTTATTTTATATATATATACGGTGTAGTGATAGTATATATATATATATGTGTGTGTGTATATTGTGTGTGCTATTAAATATCAGTGATTAGATATTTACTTAATTTATATTCTCTAGTGCTATTAAGGGAGGTTGAGCGATGTGGGTGAATCCCCTATCTTGAGGAGTAGGGTGAGAGTATCCCCTGGTCATAGCGTTCGGTATATGGGTGAGAGGATTATCTCACTTTCAGGGAAGGAATATGACCGCCTCCACTTCGTTTATATTTTGGGCCAGGTTGGTGAGCGATTCCAACTTGGGTAACTAGGCTATGTGAGCACACCTAGTGAGATGGCACTTTAGAGGGAATCATCCGGCGAGGGTATACTCGGTGGGATGGATATACGTATGTTATATGTGTGGATGTTTTAGTAAAGGTACATATATAATGGTATTCAATATTATATGCGGGTAATAATACAGTGTGTGATGTATTTACTTTATATAACTTGTGACACGATTATATGCTACTATTTAAGAAGAAATTAATTAAGTTAATTGTGAGATAACTTATAATTCAAGAATCAGTATACTCAGGTTAGAGTAGTATGGCAAGGGGAGGTTGTACCAGGACTAGTTGGACGGGGTAGTACAACTAGGTGGGGGTCAAGGTAACCGTTAGAGGTGCACAATAGTGGAGGGGTGAGAATGTTCCCAAGGGAGTGCGACACTAACTTAAATATGAAGCGCATTCATGCATTTTAAATTACTGCAGTTAATTCACTTGCTAAATATTTTCAAAATATTTTGGGTTCTAACCCTTGCTATAAAACTATTTTCAAAACCTTTTAGGTGTCCAGCCACAGGGACGCCATGATTGATATTCTATTCCAGGGACACGGAGATGCGACATATGTGGATGCTAGCAGGAGTTTGGATTAGACGCATCGTTCATTTATTCCTAGAGTAGGAATCATGTATCAGTTTCAATTTTATTTAGGGCTTATCGCCCAGACTTCTCAGTACAGTTTTCAGATGTATTTATTCAGGTGTTGAATATTTGTATTGGTTTTCACTTTGGTGGCCGATGGTTTATTCAGCAATTTTGTTTAATTAATTATTCAGTTGAGTTTTATTCAGTTGTGTGAACGGTTTTTATTGATTTCCGCATGTACTATTTTGTTAATTAAAAAGTTAAAATTTGGCACCAGCTTTTGGAATACTAGGTGGTTAGTAGGTTTAAAAAAAAGATTTCGACAGTGATGCTAAGGATGAACCAACTGGGATTCCTGTTTTAATTTGGTATAGGACTGATCACCCGGTATTTTATTAGACGGGGTGTCACAAGGGACACCAACCTAAGGAGGCAGATCATACAAAGCATATAAAGTTGAGTGACCCACGAAAAGATAATCCAACGAATATAAATCTAACGGTTATAAATCATTCACCATAATTAGATCCATCACTATGGTAATCTCAAATAATAAAAATCAACTCCTACTAATAATAAACTCAAATGAAATTAATCCAACTACAAAATCTCTCCAACTAAAAACTATAAAATAACTATGGAGTTGAGTGACCCACAACATCCATAACAATTGTCTCATAATAAAAAATAATGGAAATAAAACTAAATTAAAGCAATAAAATAAACTAGAGTTGCAAGTATGGTATCTCTAAAAGTATGCATCAACCCAAAAAACTAACCTGAAATGTTAGTCAATAGCGACGGGTCAAGGCCCACCACAAGAATACAGGTTATTCGTCCCAGATAATATACATTTATCCAATCACAAGCATTATAAGAGATAAATATCACAATAGAGGATTTTAATTAATTAAGAAATAATAATATCTATGCTAGTAAGGTAAAACTATAATAACTAACTACATAAAGTAAGCCATATCATTATACAAGTTGAATTATCTTTATGCCAACATTAATTAAATCTCATTCCATTGTACTTCCAATTCAATTATCTTTCTCAATAGTAATCATATTATAAATCTAATACCAATATAACCAATTTCCCTTTCCATTGGCCTTGCACATACTCATGGCACGCATAATTTCTCAACACATCAAATCCATATCCATCACTATAGCTCGTCTGCCAAATTTTTGTTAACCCGAACATATCGTGATGTTACCCACAACATGACACATCACTAGAGAAAATTATCCTAGGTTCCACTATCATCATAATTTCAAATCCATACTAGTCACGGAACATACTCACGATGCCAACACAAACCATCAAAGTAGCCAAGACACTACATGTCCCACAATCATCGTAACGGCCGACCTACCCTTACCCGCACATACAGTGGAACACATGAATCCATCTCTAATACCCATTTTATCATCTTAGGTATTAATTATTTTTATCATGTATTCATTATTACTACTATCCCCAACCTATAATTTGGTCCTCACAACTAAAATGCTTCCCTAGTCGCACACCTAGAGATCACCACACCATAAGTATCACCTAGTACCTCACTTGGTCGACCGAGGAATCTCATAAACAATTATGTATCTTAATCTTTTCATTAAGATAAACATGTTCCTAGAATATCTCAAAAAGGCCACTTTTCTGTTGGTCGACTTTGTTGGAAAGATGACGTTACTATTAACAAAGGTCATAGTTCCTATAAGGGTGGCGATTTCTCCAAGTTAATCAAATTCTTAGTTCTAGATATTGATTCTCCATAAAATTTCATTCTTGGTAATGTATGTCTCCATATAACAATGGCCGTTCCATCGACCTACCATTAGAAGCTCAAATTCATTACTAATCAAGGGGTGATCGAGATAATAGGCAATAAGGATTCTTCTAGAAAAATCTTTATTGTAATAATTAAACCTTAAGAAAAGAATAAATAAAATATAGAGGAATTCGTCTCATATGGAGTCTACCCACCAAGTACCAAATAAAAAACAAATGAGCCGAGGTGGATGAAACTTGATTCGCCCCCTCTGATTGGGTAATGGAACCTTTGGCGGAGGTAGTGATTGATTCTAACAACTGAGAAAAAAAATTCCCCATTTTTAGTTTACTCTCTAGAAAAGAGAAGAAAAATTTGTCAAACTTCTCCAGGAAGAATGAAGATGTATTTTTATAGCATTGGCATCAACCTATAAATGATGTGCCATAAGCTTCATGTTTATCCATCTTATTCACCTACGTTGAAAAAGCACCGAATAGCCGAAGAAAAGTCTAGGAAAATTAAAGAAGAGGTAGAGAAATTTATCTGGGAAAGTTCCACAAAGGAAATTCAATTACCAAAATGTCTACCAAACCCAATTGTGTTAAAGAAGATAATTGAAAGTGGAGATTATGCATCGACTTTATCGAATAAAAAAAAGCTTGTCTATAATACATTTTTTCACTCCCGAATATCGACAATTAGTCAATGCCACTTCAAGTCATGAGTTAATGATCTTTCTGGACACATACTTGGGGTACCATCAGATTCCTCAGTTCGATCTAGACTAAGAAAATATTTCATTTATCACCACACTTGGTCTTTATAGCTTCATTGTAATGCCTTTAGATTTTAAAAATGTAGGGGCAACTTACCAACGCTTGATTAATAAAATGCTCAAAGAATAACTGATCAATACCTATAATATCCCATATTTTTACATTATTTATTTAATTGTTAAATTGATTATCAATTATTGATGAATTGTTATTTTAATATGACATGGGGTATGCCATTTGTGATTTGAGATGTTGGACTTCTGATACGATATTTAATAGTTTGATATGTGACGTTGAGATGTGACATATGTTGTATTATGTAATTTAGTTATGTGTTTATTAGATTATATTGATATAGATGTTGGCGAACTCATAATAATTTGTTAAGATAAATACCGAGTCACATTCTAATTAATTAATAAAAAAAAATAATCTTCAGCTACTCATATTAGCAAAATTATTAAGATAATTAATTAACTTAATAAGATAATTGACTTGGAGAATATGTTAACCCTTGGATTGGTTCTTGATATATTTAGAAAGTCTAATTTGATCTTATTATAGCAGAATTTTAGTCCATTGGGTTACTATATGGAATGGCACAAGTTTTAGGCCATTTGGTGCTCGGGTTGGGCCTTTTTAGTTGAGGCTAAGAAACCTTAACTTGGATAATTGAGGATTTGGCTTGGAGAATTAGGGGGAAATTAAGGATTGATTATACAATCAATTCAATGGAAGTTTACTTTGTTTAAGAATGTCATTAAATTTGTGTTTAAATAATAGTAGTATGATGGAATCTATTAGTTAAACTCATACAATTTGATTAGTTTTCATAATTAAACATAATTGCATAATTATATTAATCATATGTTAGACCCTAGTTTATGTTTTGAAGAACTAATGTAGTTTTGATAACGAATCATCAAATTAAACCATAAATCCATGTAATCCGAACATAAAAACATTAATATTAATAGTTTTATGCGATAAAATCCCTCACTTTGTATGGATTATTCTATTTAACTCGTAAGTTAGTTTGATTAATCTTGTGTAATCATGAACTTATTGTTAATTTTTAGAATCCGTAATTAGATCTTTAAACATGATTTAAATAATATTATGCTTATCAATATATGTTAGTAATACTTGTATAAGGGTTAGATTAGAAGGACAAGGGTTGATTTGAGGTTTTAAAAGCTGTAGGTTTTGAGGTTTTGAGTTATGGACACAATATAAGAAAAATAGAGGAATAATAAGTTTCTGGACAAGTCGGATCAGTCCATCCCAAACTCAAATCGATCCGGACCTTATGGGTTGAAGAGTCGGTCGTTTTAGGAGTAGTTTTTTTTGGGTTTTGAAATGGGATTAATTTTGAGGCTTCTAATCAATTTAAATTAATATAAATACAGTAGATTTAGAGATTTATACCTTGTTTGGGTGCCTTAGGTTTAGGGTCAAGATTTATAATATTGGTTAATGTGTTACTATCGTGTAGATCTAGTATTAGAAAATAACATATGTATAACCCATGGAGAAGGATAATTTTTTTATTTACATTGATGATCATAGACAATGGGTGTGAGATGATATCTAGACTTTGGATCCTTAGGAGTTCGAGCAAATATTATATAACCGGTTAAAGATAAATGTGCGTAACAACTTTTAGTAAGAGGGATTACATTTGTAACCCAATTGAGTAGGGTTTGTACTGATTTTCTTGATTTATTTGTAATCATACCATATGTATATATGTGATGGTGGGTAACTAACTAGGAGGGATTCTATGGGCGCCGTATGATGCTGACTGCACTTGGTACCCGGGTGATTGGGGTGGTCTTTACATAGGTCTAATTTTGATGAGCATCCTAATTCGACCAAACTATTGCCACAATAAAAATGGAGCATACCTAACTCTTTCCTCCAAAACCAGTATGAGTAGCGTTGTAGAAGAACAGTTTGTCAATGTGACACCATCAAATTGTTCAACCCCAAAGTTTCAAAATGTTAAGAAGAAAGTATAGGTGCAGACTTAGAGCACTTTTTCTCCCTTGAACTTGGATGACACACCGTTGGAAGATGGTGAAATTCATAAGTCTACAGTAACCCCCATATATGCCCCAATTATGCATGACTCTGATAATTGTTTGCATGATATTTTACAAGATAATCCTTTGGAGGACTTTGATAATTATTTGCATGATATTTTACAAGAGAATCCTTTGGAGGAGTGGGATTTTAATATGGACGACGTACCAAAATTCAAGAAGGTAATCACAGACGCATCTACGATAATGAATTATGGTCTTTATCCTCGGGAACCTAGATTGCAATTTGATAATTCACTTTTGGAATATTGGTGCCATCTATATGCTTGCGACTGTGAAACATCTTTGGTGAGAGATATTAACGATGATTGGGAAACTTTTTCCAAAGGTTTATCTGAAAGATTTCCAAGACTTTACAGGAAAAATTATTTTGCAGAACCAAAATTGATGGATGAAGAATTTTTTGTGGTTAAGAAGAGAAGACCTAGAAAGAATTATTAGGCCATTAGACCATCCTTTTATAAGACTCGTTCAGGAGGTAATGTGACTAAATCTTTGAAGCCTAATTCTTAAAAATGATGTAATTATCTTTTTGGATATTCAGGGTGTGGGGAATGGCCCTTTGATATGCAGGCTTAAACGACTCATCCGTATTCATTCAATTACTATTTTGGCTTTGTTAGAGCCAAAGATTGATGAGACTAATATTGAGAAGTGTGTAGGAAATTGAAGTTTTCTGGTGGTCTCGCTAATACTTCCAATAAAATTTAGATCCTATGGAAGAATAATTGGTCGGTTAATGTGGAAAAAAATGGGGATCAATCATTATCACTTTGGTTGAGCAATGATTTGTTTAAATTTCCCTTTTTATTTACAGTAATTTATGCTAAATGTATAAGGGAAGAGAGATTGGATATTTGGGAGGAGATTGATTCTTTATCAACTCTCAGTGATATGAAATGGATTATGGGAGGATATTTCAATATGGTGGCGAATCTCGAAGAAAAAATTGGAAGTAATGGGGTGAATTAGGAAGGTATGATGGATTTCAATTTGTCTCTTATCTATGTTGGGTTACAAGAAACCCCTTTCAACGGTTCGAGATTTATGTGGTGTAACAATCGTGAAGGTAATAGTCAATTTGAGCTCGTCTTGATAGAGTGGTGGGTAAGTCTAATTGGGTTTATAGGAAGTTTATTAGTTCGGTGGATCATATTCATAGGGAAAACTTGGATCATGGTCCTCTACTCCTCAAGCTTAAAGGGGATAATCTAAGTTCTCATAAACATTTTAAATTCCTTTCATTTTGGACCAAAGGTGATGAATTCCTTCAAGTTGTTAAGGAAGCTTGGTGTTATGATATGAAACGTAGGCCTCTTACTATTTTTGTGGAGAAACTTAAAAGGGTTAAATCCTTTCTAAAAATTTGGTCTAGATAAAAATTTGGTGATATTTTTCGAGTTGTGAGGAAAGTGAAGGATGACATGTTGACGCATGAATTGGAGTTTAATGTTAATCCATCCATGGAAAACAAAATCCAATTCCATAAAATCCAAGAGGATTACTTAAAAGCGTAAAAATTAGAGGATGATTAATGGAAACAAAAGGTGGGATTTAAGTGGGCAATCCATGGTGATGCAAATACGAAATTTTTCCATGGTATCACTAAGAAGAAGAGGGCTGCCCTTCATTTTTCCCACATTCAAGACGGTAATGGACAATGGGTTAATGATAGACATGAGGTTGAGAAGATTATTCTGGGTTCGTTTCAAGCACTCCTGGGTACTTTAGACATTAACATTTCGAGCAGGAACCTTGCTACTGCTTCTTCAAACAATAATGTTTTGAGTAAGAGAATTTCTTCAGTTTCGTCGATCAACCACAACTTCGACACCAGGTCTGCTACTGAACACAATCAGTTACCATCTACTAACCTTGATGTCCTTTGGGACTGTATTCCCAACTCAGTAACGAGTGTTGACAACTCGATGTTGAGTGAGGTTCTTATTTTGGAACAAATTTATGAAGTGATTTTCGAGATGAACGATGATGAGGAAGCAGGCCCAGATGGTTTTAATGGATGTTTCTTTAAAAGTTGTTGGAATATAATTAAAGATGACCTATTTAAAGCGATATCCTCTTTTTTCCAGGGCGATGTACTCCCGATTAGTTGGACTTCCACAAATATCATTTTGATTCCTAAAGTTGATAGACCTAAAATTATGGAGACGTACGTCCAATAAGTCTTTGTAATTTTTCATCTAAATCATTTAGAAGAGATTGGGTCTGATTTTTCCAAAAATTATTTCGCCCCCTCAATCTGGTTTCATTAAGGGGAGGTCCATCCTGGAAAATGTGCTCTTCCTCCAAGAACTTATGCCATTTTTTAGAAAGAAAATACGTAGCTCTAACCTTATTCTCAAACTTGACATGTCGAAGACCTGTGATATAATGTCATGGTTGTTTTTCTTGAAAACATGTAGGAGTTTTGGGTTTTTGGAGATGGTTATTGACTTCATTTGGAGGATTATTTCGAATTATTTGTATTCAATTGGTGTTAATGGGAAAATTTATGGTTTCTTTAAATCTAATAGAGCGGTAAGATAAGGGGATCCTTTAATACCGATGTTTTTTGTAATTATCACGGAAGTTCTCACTAGAGGGATACAAAAAATGATGGACGGTGGGAAGATGTCTCATTTTGCTCTAATAAGGGGTTGTCCTATTATTTCTTGTCTCTCTTTTGTAGATGAAATGCTTAATTTTGCTAATGGAGATCAGAGATCTCTAAAAAATTAATGGATTTCTTGAAGGATTATGAAGGGGTGCCAGGTCAAGTGGTAAATTACAATAAAAGCTCCTTTTACCTCCCGAGAAATGAATCATATATCACGAGAAGGATAATTGAATCTACCACATGTTTCAAAAACAAAAATCTCCCGATCATTTATTTGGGGATTCCATTATTTGCGGGAAGAAAAGGGAAGTCTTATTTTTCTCCCTTCATTGACAAGCTTGTGGAGAAACTTAGTTTATTGAATCATCGAAACATTTCTTAAGAAAGTAGAATAACTCTTATCAAATCAGTGGAGGAGATCATGCACCTACACATTTTAGACTCCATTAATCCTCCGAGTATGGTTCTCAATCACATAAGCAAACTCTTGACCCTATTTTTATGGGGTAAAAAAGCCAATATAAATTTCGATGGGTGGAGTGGTCCGACATTTGCAAAACTAAAGAAGAAGGTGGATTAAACTTAATATGCATGCTTGATTTATCAATTAATTATACTCATAACTTATGGTGGAAATTTTTTAATGCCAACTCTTTATGGTCTCGGTTCATGCATAGTGAATATAAAAACATTGGAAGCTCAAAATTTTAAAGTATCTACTTCAGTTTCGTCTCAAGTATGGAAAAGAATGCAAAATGTTTGGGAGGAATTCATAGATAATGTTGATAATAATATCTGGAAGTGGGGTTTAACAAAAAAATGGTAACTTTACTATCAAATCCGCGTGGCACTCGGTGAGGAAGAAAGGTTGTGTAAAACATTATTTTTCTTTAATTTGGGATAAGAGGATTGTTCCTAAAATTTTAGTTTTTATGTGGAGGTTGCTCCATAAAGGGATTTCAATATACGAACATATCAAATTCCTTCACATCCCTTTAGCTTCAAAATGTGGATGTTGTGTAACTACTTGTGAAGAGGATAAAGAACATCTTTTTTGGAGTGGAACTATTGCTCAATTTATTTGGAAACGATTCTTGAATATCCTTGGTTTGCGAATTACATATTCCAATTATAGTGGAAATTTTATGAATTGGTGGAATATTTCAAAGGGTGAAAAATTAGAGGCATTCTATGTCGTATTATTCAAGCTCTCATTTGTTGGTATTTGTGGCGTGTGAGGAACAAATCCAATTTTGAAGGAATACTTATGAAGGAATCTTCTATTATTAATCTCATTTGTGGAGATATTAAGATGGCTTTTCGTATATTTCCTTTTAATGGTGCTAAAACTACTTTTTTTTTATTGATGTTTTAAAGGCTTTTTCAAGTATTGGTGCTCATATTGCTCATACTTGATGTAAGCCACATGCGGGGGGCTATTACCTGCTATTATCTCAATTTATAATATGGGAGATATTATTCCTATTTAAAAAAATCAATCATGATAAAGAGGGAAAACCAAAACTAGGTTATAAGAACAAAACAAAATTAGGTTTGAAGTGTTTAACATACAATACCTTTATCGACCCACTTATGATCTGATGTGGAGAAAAGTATTCATAGGTTATAAGGCTGCCCTATTTTGGATCTCCAAACACTACACCAAAATGCTAATTTTGTGACTGTCTTTTTGTGAGTGCTAATGGGGGTGACAAACTTATCACTCCTGGGAGCAGTCACAAAATTATTTGTAACTCCTATTAGGGGTGATAAAATCAATGGGTAATAAAAAATTTGAGTCAATTAGTTTGTCACCGCTAATGACAGTCACAAATGTTACCATATAATTAATTTGTGACTCCTATAAGCGGTCACAAATTTATAACTGTCACAAGCAGTCACAAATTTATCAATACGCCTAAGTTACGACTCTTATGAGCAGTCACAAAATTATAACTACTGTGAGGAGTCATAAATTTTGGTGTAATACAAAATTTGTGACTGCTCTCGGCAGTCGTAAATTTATAACTGCTCGTAGCAGTCACAAATTTTGGTCTAAGAGTTAATTTGTAACCGCTATTGACAGTCACAAATTTATAACTGCTCCCAGTGGTCACAAAATTTGGTATTTTGGAGTCACAAAAATTTTTCCCTAACTTTAATTTCCCTCTTCTCTCTCCTCTCTCTCTTTTCACAACTCCCGTCCCCACCCTCTCTCTTTCATTTCGCTGTGTAACTGTGAGAAAAGTTGCTACTGTGAGTTTTTGCCCCTTTCTATTTCATTTCGTTTCTCGTTGCTGTGAATTTTTTGTTTCGATCTGAGTATATAAGTTTTCATTTCGAACTGAGTATATAAGTTTCTTGGTTGTTGTGAGGTTCATCTCTTTCATTTCGCCCCTTTCTCTGACATTTGCAAAGAAACGTTCGATTCATTAAAACATTTATTTCGTAAAACCACTACTACATTTTCAATCTGATTAGACACTTTCTAATGTGTACTGGTTTTCTAATAGTGTCAAACCACTACTACATGAGTATGTACAATGTGTACCTCTAAATGAATAAAAATGGGCTAGTTTTTATTTTAATTCAATATATGAAATGATATCTTGTGGTGGTCTTGTTTTCACATTTTTCTTCTTAGAAACTATATTAATGTGTTTAGGCATTGCCTTGTATTTGATTGAATTATTTTTATCCAATTAGATTAATACCCATTTTAAGTTGTGAACTTGTTTTGGTGTCCATGGGTTGAGGATCTTTTTCTTCCCTTTTCAACAAAGAATTGATGGATGCTTATTTGTGAAGGTAAATTGTGATATTGGCAATCAAACATATGTTTTTCTTCCTTATATCAAAATTTCATGTTCTTTTCAATGGCAATCATATGTTTTTCATTGATGGGTAATTGACAGGGTTCATTGGCGTTTAAATATTTGATCTAATCCCGTGCATTGAAGTTATAGTATCGTCGAATTGATACGAATAAAAGGTAATTTTAATTCTTGGTTATTGATTAATATCATTAGTTTTTGTACTTGATTGATTTGTAGTGGTGATAGGAGGTTGAGGGTGAGCCAATTGAAAACCCGTATTGTTAATTGGTTGTTGTAATATAATTTTAGGATCAATTTATGGGAATATTTGTATACTTGTTTATTTGAATTTTAGTTAGAATTATTGATCTGTTTGTTTGTGTTAATTTTTTAATGTCATTTGGAAGTACTTTATGCCATTAATTTGATTTACTATTCCATTATGATTTTATTTTATAATATATGTGGTGGACCCAATTAATTCAAACATGCATCACCGTTGAAAAGATCGTCAATGTTATCCAACACCATATAAAATTGAAAACAACAATGAAGTATCCCGAATAGAGAGACAAATACCCCAAAAGGTACCAAGATAACCTAAAAGAAGTCACTGTGTCCTCGTTGGACTCGATTTTCGAAATTGATTAGTTTATACTTGTTTTGGTGCTAAAAATATGATTTAAGGGGCCAAAGCTGAAAATAGCAACCCAGTTTTTTGGAGAGAGACAGGCACATACTCCCCAAGAGGTTCAAACGTAACTTATAGGTAGTGTCTATGGAACATAGGTGGGGAAAACTCAAAACAACAATTGTGTGGCCCAGATAGATTTACATACACCCCAATGGTTATAAAGTAACTTGTAGGAAGTGGCGTGTCTCATTGGACTCCTGGTTTTTTAAATTGACTAGTAAGTGTTCACTTTGGGGCTAAAATGGGATTTAGGGGGTGAAAACTTAAAATAGCAATCGAGTGACCTAGACAGACCAACAAACACCCTTATAGGTACAAAATTAACTTACATGAAGTGTCAGTGTCCTCATCGAACTCGCGGTTCTTGAAATTGACCAGTAGACTTTCGTTTTCAGGTTAAAAGAGGGCATTGGGGGTGTGAAAAGCAAAAACAACAATGAAGTGTCCAGGAAAGAGGAACGCATAACCATGAAGTGTTTATTAAATAACTAGCAAACTCTTGTTATTATACACTACTCGTGTTTAAGGTACTATTTGCCGCTACCGAATGAATCATACCCATGTGGGCTCACAGTCCAATTGTCACTCATTTTAATATGTTTTAGTAAGTTCGTGAGCTACAATATAATTTCTTAAAGTTATATAGATGAATAAAGGGAATTTCTTGGTGGATATCAGAGTACAACTACACATGTATGTGTGAATTTTTCTCTCTTATAGTGAACATACCCTACTGTTGATACCAAAATTATTATGCTGATGTGGACGAATAATAAGAAGACACGTGTCAATCTACGTGGCACAATAGCAACGAGGAAGATCATTCCCCCGACCAACTATACTTGCTCCGAGCAACAGGTGTACTCCGAGGAACACCAGTCTTCCGAGGAACTCTTGTCCTCCGAGGAACTCCAGTGCTCCGAGGAACTATTGGACGATAAGAAACTAAGGCGGTTCGAGCTGCATCTCGACCACAGCATTGATTGCCAGATAATCAACAGTTCAACTATTCATTGAATATTTATCATCTTGACGCACACGCTTGAAGAGCATTAAATGAGTTACCCTTTCATATGTATATCATTTAATGTATCACCCTTTCATGTACAACCTAAGGGCTATAAATACCTTGTATCACCCTCATTCAAGGGGACCGAAATTTCTTGAGAGCACTGGTAATCGAGAATTCTCAAACACTCAGCAATAACATAACAGTGGACGTAGGCCATTCATATAAGGCTGAACCACTTTAAAATCTTTTGTCTCATTTATTTATCTGTGATTAAATAATTAGAGTAATCTAGTTTTTTACATCAACAGATTGGCGCCGTCTGTGGGAACGATTGTTATTATCGTTTCTCACCAAAAATCATTCATCATCAATGGCAGATAATCCGGAATCCAGCAATCGAAACGCTGGAAATGCTGGAAATCCTTCAAATCCCTCTGCACCTCCAGATCTGGCTGGGATTATGACGAATCTGGCTCAAGGACAAACCGCCATGCAAGAAACAATGAGGCAACTCATATAAACCCTTCATGGCGGTGCACCTGCACGTTCAGGACAGCGAAGTGGTCAGAGACAAACTTATTTACTTTCTTCACGATCCAGGCGTACTGTGTCATATCGTAATGAGGATTCTGATGATTTCTCTTATCAACCTGGGCGAACTTCGTCAATAAGGGCTACAAATACTGATCAACGTATCACTCTCTCTCCAGAAAGACCCAGTGCCTTAGAAAGACTGAGTAGGGTGTCTCCTTTCAGTCGATTAGGCCCTAGGAGGAATAGGAGTCCACCTAAGACCATGTCGAGGAGTTTTCAACGACCATCAGATCTAAGAGAAGGATCAGCACAATCACGACCAGTTGCTCGTCCAGATAGATCTCAGGAGGCCACATCAGAACAATCAATTGCTCGAACTAATAAGCCCGAGGAAGGAAACGATGCGTGGAAAGGTTCCATTCAGCGCTTGGAGGATAGATTGGGAGAAATGGCCAAGGTGAAGAATCCCTTACAACGAACTTTTATTCAAGGGACACCTTTTGTCCAGGCCATTGTGGGTTTTCCTACCCCGTCGAAATTTAAAGCACCAATAGTGACCCCCAAATATGATGGAAAGATAGATCTTGTTCTTCATATAGAGCAATATCAAGCTGCCGCCGATATCTATGCTGTCCCCGACGAGATGAGATGCAGAGCATTCTCAGGAACATTTACTGGAGCTGCCCAGATATGGTACAACAATCTTCCTCGGGGTAAGATTTCAACTTTCTTTCAGTTGGCCGAGTTGTTCATCGGCAATTTCTGTTTTGGAGCAAAGCCAGTAAAACGAGTAGCACACTTGTTAAGTGTTAGACAAAAATCAGGTGAGAGTACTAGAGATTACATAACTCGTTTCAACAACGAGAAGCTGGAAGTTATAGATTATGAGGAGAAGACAGCAATCACCGCCATGATGAGTGGGTTGTTGCCTAATAAGTTGTATTACACTTTGGCGAAAGATCCACCTAAAACTATGTCAGAGTTGATGGCAAAAGCGACCAAAATCATGAATGCCGAGGAAGCTATGGCTGCAAAGAAGAATATGGATAAAGACACCAAGGTGGAAGTCGACAAGTCTAAAAATAAAGAGCATAAGGGCAATGGCGGTGACAAGCGTTTCAAAAATAATAAGTCATCATGGGAAGTCCTGAAGAAATTCGATAATTATACTCCCTTGAAAATGGGTATTAATCATGTCTTGGAAGAAATCAAGAATAGCGAGGAGGTAAAGTGGCCGAAGAAACTGAGGTCAGACCCTGATGCGAGGAACAGGGATAAATATCGCGAGTTCCACAAAGATCATAGCCATATGACTAAAAATTGCATAGCTCTTCAGAATGAGATTGAAACACTCATCCGAAGAAGAAAGCTAGCAAAGTATGTTGACCGGGGAGGTGAAAGAAGAAATAATGATCGAACTAGAGAGAGATCTATATCTCCTCGTCGAGCGAGGAGAAAAAGAAGAGAGGCCATGAAGATGATGCCGAGGATGACCCCGATCTTCCCAAGAAACCAAGGCAGCCAGAGCGAGAGGTATTTTCCATACGTTTTGGGTCATTTGATTGTAATGTTATTACAGGAGGAGATGCAGGAGGAGGAGATCTTACTGCAGAAAGAAAAGCTTACCTCGGAGAGGCACAAGCTTGCTCGTACATTCAGCGAATAAATTTGGCCGAGGAGGATCGTCCGAGGAAGGTAAACAAAGAGAAGCTGGTTATTGGCTTTTCAAAAAATGACCTGGCAGGTGTTATTTACCCTCACGACGACCCTTTGGTGATCAAAATGAGGATGAAAGAAGTAGTGATTTCAAGGGTGCTAGTAGATAATGGCAGTTTCGACAGACATCATATACTATTCATGCTTTGACAGTTTAAATTTGAAATTATCTCAATTGGAACCTTATCACAGACCTCTTCTGGGTTTCACTGGCGAGAAAGTTTTTCCACTTGGGACGATCAAGTTGGATATATTCATTGGAACTTGGCCTGCTTGTCGAACAGAGAGAATACGCTTCTTTGTGATGGATAAGAATGTGCAATCAGCCTACAACATCATCATGGGAAGAGTTGGTTTGAAGAAGTTCAAAGCAGTCCCATCTACAGTACATCAATGTTTAAAATTCCCAACAAATTTTGGAGTGGGAGTGGTGAAAGGTGATCAAAAAGTAGCTCGAGAATTCTATTATTCATCTGCCGAGCAAGAGGAGCTTGAAGAATCAAGGAAAAAGACTACTACTTACCAGGTGGATGAAAGCACAGAAATTGAAACACTTGATCCGAGAGATGAATCCCAACTTGTAAAAGTACAGGTGGTGGAATCTACAGAAAATGTTATTCTGGACGACGAATACCCTGAACGAACAACTCAGATAGGTTCGTCATTGGATGCTTCAATAAAACAGGAGTTGATAACTTTCTTGAGAAACAGAAAGAAAACTTTTGCGTGGAGTCATGAAGACATGCCAGGAATAGATCCAAACTTCTTATGTCATGAGCTCAATGTGAATAAGGAGATCAAGCCTGTAAAGTAGAGAAGAAGGGTATTTAGCCCCGAGAAGAATCAAGCTATTCAAGAGGAGGTCAACAAGCTCCAGAAAGCCCAATTCATTGAAAATGTGAAGTATCCAGACTGGTTGGCAAATGTGGTGATGGTAAAGAAGAAAAATAATAAATGGAGAATGTGTGTTGATTTCACTGATCTCAACAAGGCCTACCCAAAGGATCACTTCCCATTGCCCAGAATTGACCAACTAGTGGATGCTACCTCGGGGCACGAGTTGCTCAGTTTCATGGATGCTTACTCTGGTTATAACCAGATCAAAATGAAACCTGAAGACAGGGAAAGCACTTCTTTTATTACCCCTAGGGGAACTTATTGTTATAATGTTATGCCTTTTGGTTTGAAAAATACAGGAGCGACATATCAGCGGCTGATGAACAAGGTTTTTGCCGAATAAATTAGTTGCAACATTGAAGTCTATGTCGACGATATGCTGACAAAGAGCAAGAAAGCTGTTGAGCATCTAGTTGACTTAGGTCAGACCTTTGATCAACTGGATAAATACCAGATGAAGCTCAACCCGACGAAGTTCACCTTTGGAGTACGAGAAGGAATGTTCCTCGGGTACATCGTCAACCAGCGAGGCATTGAGGCAAATCCAGCAAAGATCAAAGCTCTTTTAGGGTTGCGATCTCCAACGACGAAGAAAGAAGTGCAGAGTCTTACAAGACGAGTTGCAGCGCTCAATAGATTTGTATCTCGAGCAACTGATAGGTGCCTTCCATTCTTCAAAACACTCCAAAAAACTTTCGAGTGGAATGATGAATGTGAAAAAGCCTTTCAAGACTTGAAGAAATATCTGGGAACACCTCCCTTGCTGTCCAGGCCAGTGATGGGAGAAAAGTTGTACTTATACCTGGAAGTATTAGAGAATGCAGTCAGCTCGGCATTGATCAGATTGGAGAATGGAGTCCAGAAGACAATTTATTACACAAGTAAGGCTTTTCGAGGTGCAGAGATCAGGTACCCAAAGTTAGAAAAATTGGCATTAGCATTAATTGAAGCAAGTAGAAGAATGATGCCTTATTTCGAGGCCCATACCATCGTCGTATACACCGACATGCCATTGAGACAAGCCCTTCATAAGCCAGAAAAATCAGGAAGACTGATGTATTGGGCAATAAAGCTTGGTGAATATGATATTGTATATGAACCCAGATCGTCATTAAAAGGACAGGCTGTAGCAGACTTTATAGCAGAATTTACATATCCTGATACCCCCAAGGAGCAAAAGTTGCTCGCTAACCAACCTGTGGATGTTACAGGATCAACAGACATGAGTCTAGATCAACTCCGGTTGGTAAAAGGGCTTGCGGATGTAGAAAGATCATCAAATTCAAACCCAGACCAACTCCGGTTGGTAAAAGGGCGAGAAGAGATGGTCGATGAAGAACAAAAAATACCAGGGGAGGATGAAAGGAAACAACAGATATTTCACCGAGGAACTCTGTCAGAAAAGAAATTTGAAGACGAGTTACCTACATGGAGATTATATGTAGATGGGTCATCTTGCACAACAGGTTGTGGGGCAGGGATTGTTTTGAACACCCCAGACGAGATTGACGTGGAATATGCCTTACGATTCCAATTCAAAGCTTCCAATAATGAGGCTGAGTATGAAGCCTTAATAGCAGGTCCTAATTTAGTAAAGATTATGGAAGCACAACAAGTGATGGTATTCAGTGATTCTCAATTAATTGTGAATCGGATGATGGGAACGTATGCAGTTAAAGGAGAATTAATGGTCAAGTATCATGCAAAGGTGATGGAGTTATTGACAGAATTTGATGCAATTCAGTTGATTGGAATACCAAGAATAGAGAATGCACAAGCAGACGCACTGGCCCGACTAGCATCAGCTACTCGTACCGAGTTACGAAGAACGATACCAATTGAGGTGTTAGAAAGTCGAAGCATAGATGAAGGCCTGACGATGAATGTTATTTCCCTTGATTTAGGACCATCTTGGATGGATCCCATCAGGGCATATGTTGAGGAAGGAGAATTACCGGAGGATAAGGTCGCTGCCAAGAAATTGAAGTTTAAAGCTGCTCGGTATGTACTAACTAATGGTGTTTTGTATAGACGAGGAATTATGGCAGGTTTGCAAAGATGTGTACATCCCTCCGAGGTGAAAGAATTGATTGAAGAGATCCATGAAGGGTCTTGTGGAGCCCATGTAGTAGGGCGGACACTGTTGCAAAGGGTGATGACGCAGGGATACTACTGGCCAACGATGAGGGCTGATTGTATAGCCTATGCTAAGAGATGTGATAAATGTCAACGTTTTTCTTCCGTCCGACGAACTCCACAAGCATTGTTGACACACATAACTTCCCCTTGGCCTTTTGCCATGTGGGGAATTGATTTATTTGGACCACTGCCAACGACCCAAGGAAGATTCAAGTACCTCGTCGTCGCAGTGGATTATTTTACTAAATGGGTAGAAGCTGAGCCTGTGATTGATATGACATACGAGAAGGTGTACCAATTCATTTGGAAGAATATCATCTGCCGATATGGTCTCACTCATGCCTTCATCACAAACCATGGAACACAGTTTGATAACGAGGAGTTTGCCGCCTATTGTCATCAGTCAAACATTTTGAAGGTTCATTCAGCACCAGGCCATCCTCCAAGCAATGGACAGACTGAAGTGACGAACAGAACATTATTAAATGGTTTGAAGAAGAGGTTAAGTGAGGCTAAAGCTAATTGGATTAATGAGCTACAATCAGTATTGTAGGCTTACCGAACAACTCCCCGAGCAGCAACTGGAGAATCACCATATATGCTGGCGTTTGGAAGTGAGGCTGTAATACCTGCTGAGTTGGGTCTCCCAACACACAGAGTGCTGAATTTCAATTCCCCAGTCAGTGACTTGATGAGAAGATTAGATTTGGACATGCTCGAGGAGGTTAGAGAAGAAGCAGCCATTAAGAATGTTGCATATCAACAACGAACAACCCTGTTCTACAACAAGAGGGTGAAGAAATGCGATTTAAAAGAAGGAGATTACGTGCTAAAGAAGGTCATTCAGAAGCACAATAAATTGGAAGCAAATTGGCATGGACCTTACCAAGTTACAGAAGTTGTTCGACCAGGAACTTACCGAATAGCAACTCTAGAAGGAGAGGAATTCAAGAATGCATGGAATGTTGAACACCTACGCAAGTATTATCAGTAATGTAAAATGTAAATCGGCTCTATCAATATGAATAAAACGATGATGTTTCACCATCTTCTCTCCTTTTATTGAAAGTTTTTCGGGGAATACTAGTGTACAACACTACGTTGCTCGACAGCAAAAAGAAGACGATAATTCAGACCCACGACCAACTCCGGTTGGTAGAAGGGCGAGAACAAACTATACTCCTTTGGTTAGGAGGCATACACTAGCGTGACCAACTCCGGTTGGTAAAATAACTAGTGGAAACTGATAGTTTAGACCCACGACCAACTCCGGCTGGTAAAAGGGCGAGAACAAACCATACTCCTTTGGTTAGGAGGCATACACTAGCGTGACCAACTCCGGTTCGTAAAATAACTAGTGGACACTGATAGTTCAGACCCACGATCAACTCCGGTTGGTAAAAGGGCGAGAACAAACTATACTCCTTTGGTTAGGTGGCATACACTAGCGTGACCAACTCCGGTTGGTAAAATAACTAGTGGACATTGATAGTTCAAACTCAGACCAACTCCGATGGGTAAAAGGCGAGAACATGTGATTCCTAAAAATGCCAATCTCGGTTGGTTAAAAAAGAAAATATGCCAACTTATGTTGGTCGGAAGGTAAAACTATTCCAGAAAATACAAAATATTCCAAACTGAACCAAGTATGGTTGGTCGGGATCAAAATCCACTAACTGTAGTTGGTCGACGAGGATAAAATTATCGACCTTGATTGTTCGGACACATTTTATCAAAAAGTTTACCAAGTATGGTTAGTCGGGGATAAAAACTCTCACTAACTATAATTGGTCGACGAGCACAATTTAACAACCTTGGTGATCGAGCAACATTACTGATACTTGTAACTTTTTATACTCATTACTTTATTATTAAGTGATCGAGCAACATTACTGATACTTGTAACTTTTTATTATTAGATTGGTCGATGAACCACAAAGTATTGTTATGGAATCACAAATATAAAAGTGTTAGACAAGTACAAAACAATGGCAATACAGATTTGCAAACAGAAAATGAAAGTCTTTCATTAAAATTCAAAACGAATTATAAATTACATGTATACTAACTATTACATTGATATCCCTACTCTATTGGTTTCTTTCCCTCAGCTTTTGAAATAGGTTCCTCGCCAGCAGGTGGATCATTTAAAGTCTGAGGAGAATTAATAAAATTCAAGTCCTTTAGCATTCTGACATTCATTATTGAAGGTGTGTCCAATAGATGCTCGGGACGAGATACCTCGATCTGAGAATGAAGATTGTAGTCACCGAGGTATTGTGTAATTAAGCTCCCAGGAATGGCACGAGCTGGGATCCATTCCTTGTCCAAATTGAACGGTGTCACAGGCAAGTCAAGTACCCCAGGGTCATAATAGTCCCACAAGTAATGTCCCTGTTCAAGTTTCAACACGCATAAGGCATTCAACCAGCCTTGTTTATAGCCCTCATTAGTGGCATTCTGGATACGAGCATCTAAATGGAATAGTGTCTCGTTGTACCCAGCCATCAAAAATTCCCTGGGCTATTTATGGAATTGGAAAGTTAGTCTCTCCAACTGCTCATGAAGGTTTTTTGCAAAAATGTCCTTATTCTCTAAAGCAGACGTCATCGCAGTAAGTTGATCCTCCAAAGTTAGGATTTTCTTGGACATTTCAGACAAAGCCCGATCTTTTGCATTCAATTGGTACGCTTGAGTTTCCAATGTCGACAGAGTACGAGCTTCTTCAATACTACGAGGAGTTCTTGATCGACCCCGAGCAGGTGGAGTACTTCGTTCCTCGACAACATCCTGGGCAACTCTTCCTCGCCCACGAGAACCTCTTCCTCGTCCCCGAGTAGAAGTAGAAGTACCAGATCTTCTCAGGATATCCAACTCTTGCCTTAATTTGGCATTCTCAACCTCTAAGAAGGAAAATCCCTCATCGGTCACTGGGATTACCGCTGTTGAAGAAGAGGCTGCAGACTTATATTGTGCTAGCCCTTTCTGCAAATTATTATTCTCTTGCTCCAGCAGTTCAGCAATTTGTCTACAAGCTTCAACTTCTCCCTTAGGGTCCTCTCCCTGACATCATACCCAGTAAGGAGTTTATCGTAGCCCTTCTCGGCAGAAAGCTATTGATATTTCTTTTCATACCCCTCATGTAACAAGGCATTTGACTCCTTGTACTGAGTCTGAAGATCTTCTAGAGTATATTGAAGCTCCTCGATCATATCATAGTAAGCCACGTTATTGGCCACAGCTCGATCAAGTAAGCCCTTCAGGTATTGATAAGCTTCTACTGCCTGCTCTGAAGCACCATGGCCAAGGATGTCGGCAACTTCTGATGCACTTAGGTCTGTGTGACCTTTATAATATTCATGGCATTGCTGCATCAACTTTGTGTCATTAGCAGACAGAAGATCCATCCTGGCCAGAAACTAACAGAGAAAGAAAAAGAAGATCAAGACAGAGTGCAGATAGAGAAGAGGCAATCATATGGAAGAAAAGAACTCAAATTTTATTAGATCATAAAGCAAAGTTACAAAGATCTGGGATACAAAGTACAAGTAAAAATAAAAACAGAAAGAGAATACCGAACAACTTCACACCTTTTCCTTGTCTCCCAAGACTTTCTCAGGAGGCTGGGACGAGGAGCTTGGTTGCTCGGTGGAAATAATGAGTTGGTCGGCGGGAGCAGCTGGAACTTGTTCTGGAGGAGCTGGCATAGATGAAAGCTCCTCGTCAGCAGGCTGGGTAAGGATGAGATCACCCACTACCAGTGAAGATTCTTCTGAGGCAACTTCGTCCTCTTCTTCATCCTCGATGGCTGGGGGAGGACCAGGGAGATGCTGTTGAAATAACTCGGAGTCCTCGCTCACCTTTAATTCTTGCAAAGCAGCAACCCAGCCATCTCGGAAGTATTTTAAACTTCCATATTGCACCTGAGTCATCATGGCAGCCACTCCCTTGTTCCACCCTTTGTCCCAACCTGTGTTGAAAGACTTCTTTATTGCCATCTTTCTTTTCATTTTCTCCGAGGAGAGCTTCTCGGATAGAAGGTCCTCGGAGGCTTTCAGCTTGGCCTCCAACTCCTCCTTCTGACGATTTAATTCGCGCAGAAGGGTCAGCTCTTCCTCAGCTGATTTCAGCTTATTTTCAAGCTCCCCGAAGGTAGTGAGCTTCTCGGCGTATTTCTTATTCTCTCTCTCCAAGTCCTTCACTTTATTTCCCAACTGCACCTTCTCTGCTTCAGATGCAGCCAATTTCTTCTACCATTTACCTTTATCCTCGTCGTACTTTTGACGGGATTCCTTCAGAGATTGGGCCAAACCCTGGAATGCATCCTCTACTCCAGACGAGGAGCTTGAAGCCTTGAGCGCTTCATCTTTCTTCACTATGGTGTTAAAGCAACTCACCAGCTGAAAAAAGAAGGTAGTGATGAGTTAGTGCCGAGATACATATATTGATAGAAGGAAAGAAGAATTCAAAATAAGATGAAAATAACCTATCCCATTGCCATATGGGGGGCATCTGGGACCCTCATATACTGCATCTCCAACCAAAGGGGCATGTTGCCAATTTTTTATAACTACTCCATGTTCAAAATAATCCCTGTTAGCATCAGGGAGGTTGACTACTAGAGCCCTATTCAAAAATTTAGTTTTTAAATAATAAACATTGTCTAAAACAGCCCATCTATAACAGTACATAATCTCAGGAATTCCTATACGAGTTCCATGAGTTTGATTTAACCTATACACCCCATTAACTATTCTCCATGTGTTGGGGGCTATTTTTGCAGGGACAACATCGAAATACTGACAGAACTCTAAACACAAAGGGTTTGGTGGAAAAGAAAATCCACATTCAGCAATAAAGAGGCTGGGGAACCAATGTCCCTCAGCCAAATCAAAATAACTTGAAGGCTCAGAAAGACTTTCCAAAGTTACCCAAGAAGGAATAGAAAAGTCAGAACGGAATTTCTCAAGAGATTCGATAATATAAACCATGGTGAATAAAAAGAAATGAAGGAGAAGGAAGAAAATATTACAGGAAAAAGGAGATCTGTTGATAAACAAACGAAGAAAGGGATGAACGCACAGGAGAGAGAAAAGCTATAGAAAACTCGAAAGCAGAAATTGAAAAGGTAGAAGACGATGGGATTGCCTCTGAGGCTTAAATACTTTGCCTTGGTAAACGGCGAAAGAAATGATTACAAAAAAGAAACTATTACGCTACCGGTGGCTAAAAGGACAAAAAGGGCACGAAGATCGAAGCGCTTATAAAAATGCAAAAAGGTGGATTCTGCGAATTTGGAAGGAAATTCAAATACGAAGAAAAGGCTCCTAAAACCCAGGAAGGTCATTTAATATTGCCAGATACCGAGAAAGAATGTTCCATACTCCTCAAAGTTCGAAATATGAAACATTGGGGGCTTCTGTTGATACCAAAATTATTATGCTGATGTGGACGAATAATAAGAAGACACGTTTCAATCTACGTGGCACAATAGCAACGAGGAAGATCATTCCCCCGACCAACTATACTTGCTCCGAGCAACAGGTGTACTCCGAGGAACACCAGTCTTCCGAGGAACTCTTGTCCTCCGAGGAACTCCAGTGCTCCGAGGAACTATTGGACGATAAGCAACTAAGGCGGTTCGAGCTGCATCTCGACCACAGCATTGATTGTCAGATAATCAACAGTTCAACTATTCATTGAATGCTTATCATCTTGACGCACACGCTTGAAGAGCATTAAATGAGTTACCCTTTCATATGTATATCATTTAATGTATCACCCTTTCATGTACAGCCTAAGGGCTATAAATACCTTGTATCACCCTCATTCAAGGGGACCGGAATTTCTTGAGAGCACTGGTAATCGAGAATTCCCAAACACTCAGCAATAACATAACAGTGGACGTAGGCCATTCATATAAGGCTGAACCACTTTAAAATATTTTATCTCATTTATTTATCTGTGATTAAATAATTAGAGTAATCTAGTTTTTTACATCAACACCTACCTTCTGGATTTAACTCCTACCTTCTGGATTAGATCTTCAACTGGAACACATTTTGATAAAACTTTCCACACAAAAGTAAACATATTTGGAGGGAGTTTTAGATCAATTCTGATTAGCAAATTTAACTCCTATATGAGATTTAATAAGGGGATGATCAATCCTGATTAAAAATTTTTGATCACCATCTATTAAAACGTCACTATGAATCCCATGCCTCCAAAAACACCATATGTTATTCAATTTTTTTTTTGGATTAAAAACCAAAAGATGTTTGACAACTCAAGTGAAACACACAAAAATTACATTGAAGTATGTATAAAGGAGGAAACAAATTATGGAGAACACTGGTTGAGCTCCTCTTTAGCATTTTGAGGTGGAACTCTGATAATACTATTATCGGAATTGAGCCCCACTCACAGATTCTGCTTCATTAAAAAAGAATAGAAATTATTAAGTTTGGGATCCCAAATCTTGGACTGAAAGACAACACCATCTGTGTTCCAATATCTCGAACTGCAAAATGCTTGCAGTCCCATGATAAGTGCCCTACAAAATTTCACATCACACATGGAGTTAGATAAATTTGCTTTCTATACCATAACAACCTTTATATTTGACTATTTATAATACGCACTGCAGAAATATGACGGTCAAATATACAAATATTCACTACTAGCTAGGATGCTCTATGTGAACACTTCTAAATAAAGGAATAATACTAGAGAACTAGAAGAACAAATACTATTTGCCAAACACAGTTTCATTGGAAATAATACTCATTATTCTAAACTATGAAGTTAGGGGAACATATTTGAATCTATAATTTCACCTCTCTGATCTACATTCAAAAATTCGGGAATCACACTTCCCTTTCCCCTTCTGCTCATATGCACTTCCTGTCCTCAAGCACCAAAACCTCTCAGGTTTCTTGTTGTTCCTCCTGCAGTAATGAGGGTACCCTTGGGATAAATAATCAGATGGATTGAAGACTGGAATCTCCTTTCTAATTGCACCAAAAATTGGTGTGTTTGATTTTGATGCCTCCAAACAATCCTCTATCACTCTTGACTCTTCCATAAATCTGGCTCCGATGTCTTTCCCCACTTCTTATTAGACCTCCACCTCTCAGTAGGAAATAATCCCTTTTATCAGTGTTATTATGTGGGACTCTATTTCACTCGATACAGAAATTATTCCCTCTCTCCAAGTCGAAGGTTGCTCTTCTTTCATTGTCCGAAAGACAAGCATGTGCCTTCCATAATCATGTCATATATTAGTCTAATTATGGATGTAAGGTGAATATAATTATTTATCTGTCCCTCTAAAGTATGAAGAAGTTGGGAATAATTCAAGGAGTTGGGAAAAAGGACACTTAAAGGTGATACCACAAATTTATTGTACTTTAGGGCTTTATCATTTTGAAGTTTCATTCTGACACACTTCGCAAGATCTAAAAATAGTTCTAAAAAATTTGAGAGATATCCATATCTGGTTTTGATGAAACAAACCTAATAGCTCCCATGTAAAAATCGTTTATCAAACTTCATTAAGATTTGTGGGACATTCCTCCTAACCACTAAATCAAAGATTTGGCAAGTGAGACAACAGAATACTACAACTTGCATTATTGCTTCTATTTGGTAATTCAATAATTTAGGACTCTCTCCCTTAGGCCCTTGTTAAAAAAAGAAGAAAAATCTGGCAACTAGTGTGTTGAGGGTTGGCAATTGCTTACACAATCTGGGGCAGGATGAGGGTGTTAGGTTGTTCGTGGATGATAGGAAATTTGGGTGTTTTATCATCACCATCATCAGCATCAGCGTCGTATAATAGTTTAGGTGTGGTGTGTCGATCCCAATTTGCAGCACTAAATGTTCTCAAATTTGTATTACACGATGCTCTCGATTCTTTTGACGTGGATGCCACCACCCATGCCCATGCCCGAACAACAAGGGAGGGATTTTTCTCATAGATTGGAAAATTGTCAGATGTCGAGAGGGACACCAGCATTAGCATAAATAAAGAGGTTGATTTGGGGAAAACAACTCTTTATGTAGCAGCGGAGGATGGCTCCCTCATTTCGCACTCTTTGGTTCCACTCCCTGTTGATGCTTTCACTGAGAGATTGGATGATCTTTCTATGGGTTACTGCATACACTACAGCTCTTCATTCAGATCATCACCGGAAAAATTTCTTGAGTTTTTAGAAAGATACTTGTATGTTAACAAGGGTTTTCGGAGAAATAAGTCAAGAAATCAGTTAGAGCAACGGTCCCTTTATTTGCATTCAGTTTTGACACATCGTTTAGGTTATGCGCCTATGCTTTACCTTATATACTCAGAGATCCTGAAAATGCTTCGTCTGTGGGGTCTCTTGAAATTTGATGTGGAGATTTTCTTCCCTCATGATTCTAATAGTTCTCCTAAAGGCTATCTTAAGCTGAAAAGCAAGGAGTCTGATCAACCACATATTATGACATCACAATTACTATTAGTGAAGATCTTGAGAGATTTGAAGGATGCCTTATGGCCATTCCAACTTGATCACACCAGAAGTTTATTCTTAAGGGAAACAGAGGCTGCGAACTGTTCAGGTGCATCAAACAAAGTCCAAGAAAGTGGCTTTGAGCTTACATCTACTAGGGTTGCTCGATATAGGATAGAACATGGCATTTGGACCAGCGTATGTTTTGGGGATATGAGGCGTGCACTGTCTGGATATGAACAACTTATTATTTTAAAAGCTGATTTGAAGGACTTAAGAGATTACAGTGTTCTCTTATACCACTGTGGATTTTATGAGGAATCATTGCAATACCTAAAGTTGTATCATGATTCAGAGAAGCAATCATCTGATTATGTTAGTAACCCGGAGGAAGACGCTGTGAATCATTGCAATACCTAAATTTTAGGGATCATTGCAATGCCTAAAGTTGTATCATACTTTGCGTAGCTCGGTTGTCATTTCCTTAAATTCTAAACATATATTGAAATGTATGTCCTTGATATGAGTGCATTTCCAAAAATTTCCTTTGACGCAGTTATTGATAAAGATACCTTTTGTTAAATACTATTCATTATTGTAAAGAATTTTAAACCAGTTTATGATATCCTAATTTTGCATATGATCTTTCCAGGGACTTTGGACTCTCTCTTGGTGAGTGCTCTATGTGATACAGAAATGTCTGCATGGAGCTGATTATTTACGAAAAATCTTTCTATGCAGTGGGGAAACAATTCTAGGCCAAATGCTGCGAAAATGCTTGAGGAGGTTGTAAGGTATATTGAAACAATTTACAACATTTTTCAATTGTTTCTCATCATTATAGTTTTACCTTTCCTTCTTGATCTGTTCATTTATTGAAACAATTGATGACTGTAGGATCCTGAATGATAATGGAGTTTATATTCTGGTGATTATACCTTATTCTTATTCAGTGCAATAGAAAATCCATTTCTATACACTTAATACCTTTTTCCCTGATTAAATTTGTAGCGTTGACTCAACAATTCTGCATATCACTTTTTTTTACATTACACTGTTATCATAGCATTGTTGACAGATGAAGCATGCAATTTGAACCTCTAAACACCAACTAGTGATGCAAAGGCATAAAATTCCTTATCTCATGGATTATCTAGTTTATTCATGTTTGAATTCCCACTCTGTAGAACAGTTTTTCTCCTATTTGTTAACTGTTTTTAAGGATATGCAGATCCTTTACACCCTACACTGATAACCATTTTCTAAAATTAAAAACTCTAGACAACCTAGAGCTATATTTTTATTAGAAAGGAATACGATCTAAACTGCCCAAACTAATTAAAAACTCTAGTCAACCTCTCTTTCACACTACTGTTTGTTCAGATTCTGAATCCCGTGCTGGAATTGTTACCGTAGCACCTGTTTATGCGTGTGTGTCATTCGTGATTTTTATTGTTGATACAATTCGCACTTGCTATTGTTGATTTTTATCTTTTATATTTTCAGAATCTGGAAGGCATAAGTGACATTCCTGATGAGAGAGATCAAACTGGAATTCACGTGGTCATTGAGGTATACATACGATCAGTGCTTTTGCATTACTTTTGTCAATTCACATCTTTACCTCAAATATTAGCATCATTTGGTTTCTTTCATGTTATTTATTTCAAATATTAAAAACAAGCCGTTTGAGGGTGAAAACCCAAACCAACCCTCAAACGGTCCTATAAGAGGCACGAACACCTCGCACGGGACCAATGTAACATGTAGGAACTCACTGCGTAGTCACGGACCTCCTAGTTTGAGATAATGAAGATAATTTCAAAAAATATAGATTAGGATTGAAAACAAGCCGTTTGAGGGTGAAAACCCAAACCAACCCCCAAATGGCCCCGTAAGAGGCACAAACACCTCACACGGGACCAATGTAACTTGTACGAACTGACCGCGTAGTCACAGGTCTCTCGGTTTGAGAATATGACGATAATTTCAAAATATGAGGATCAATCAAGTTTCTAGCTTAGAGAAATGATATGTTAATATCTGTATACATTGGGTGCTATGTATTATTTTGGGAAGATCACAGGCTCACATTTAATTTAAGTTATGAGAATTGTTTCAACAATATTTTTCCTTCTATATTTGATTATTTTATTGTCATTTATATATATCATGTGAGAATATCTGGGAGGTAAGGAAGTGTTCATCATTGATAAAACCAAAGTTGTCAAAATGCGAATCGAAATCTGAGTCGAAAATCGGGAATCCTATCTTGAATTAAATCATAAGATTTAGTAAACAAAATACGAAAAAATGGTAATAAATAATGTATAAATATGTTGGAAACATAAATTATTAAACGAAAAAACATATTATCATCTCAAATTAGTAATAATACATGGTTACATCATCTAATGGTACTCTTTGTGAAGGTGGATTGAGATATATGCATTTTGACTCTATTTTTTGTCTTGATTGGAACTATATGTGCCCCTTTTGTATTAGTTAATTGGATTGAGATATGTGGTCCTTTTACTTTAACTTTATCATCACATGATAATAATTACATTTTATTGTTTTTCAGGTATACACACGGCATACTCGGCATATGTAGTATTCAAAAGCCTAAATCCAGGTGCTTACACTTCGTGGCAAGCAACATAAGCACAAGGCAATGGATACCGAGGCGCCGCATATAAAAAAAATGAGTGCATTGAACTTGCTCAGCAGGCATACTCCGAGTACACGAGGGAGGTTATCACCACATCAATACCCCCACGGTTCATATGCCTAGGCTTCATGGAGCGTATCCATCGCGTGGTGATCCCTGGTCGGTTCCGGATGATTTGTTATATGTTCATGGCATTTTATGTCATCAAAGTGTTGTGCCGATTTTTAATTTGATGTTTATTTTGTATTTGACACTCGAGATGGGTTAGTTTGATGTTAAATTAAGTTTAAACAAGTTTTATATGTACAGGATATTTGGAATGTCCGAAATATAAATGAAATTTTGTCCAATTTTTTTAGACTTCTTACATATTCATGATATTTCATCTACTTCTTTATTTTAGTTTACTTTTATTTTATTTTACTCTCACCATTTCATCATTTTGTGAAAATATAAGGATATTTGTAACAACTCTTACAACATTTAACAAATTCAACATTTGTAACTGCTAATAGAAGTCACAAAGTTGTCACGGCTATCAATTTTATAACCGCTAATAGCAGTCACAAATATAAGATTTGTAACTGCTGACAGAAGTTATAAATATTAGTTTTATAACTGCTAAAAGCAGTTACAAATATTATATTCGTAACTGCTGACAGCAATTACAAACAGCAGTGATAAATTGGGGTCACTAGTCATAACCCCATAGGGGTTACAAAAATTTGTGACTGCTGTTAGGAGTTATAAGTTTTCTTTTGTCACCCCCCAAATTATGACGATAAATAGCAGTTACAAAAGTCGTTTGTGACTGCTAACATCACTCACAAATCTCCCATTTTTGTGTAGTGAAAACATTTCTAATCCTTATGTAAATGTTGAATCTTCTAGTGTATGATCCTTGTGGCCATCCCGATGGAGGGTTCGTGCTTCCGAGGACGGCTCCCCTCCTCCCTTTCCTTCCTATCTGGCGTGCGCATGGGTGTAACACCCCGCCCGCCCGAAGAGAGCGAACGGAGAGCTAATGCGATAAAATAAATCCAAATCCACAAGTGACAAGGTATAGAGCATCTAAATAAACCCACAATAGTATAAATCCACTAATCTCAATCTCTTCAATTACAAAGGGTCTCTCGAATTAAAATTACAATAACTAACTCAAGAATAAAATACAAATCTCCAAAGCTCTATACATCAAAATAATACAATTCTTTCCCAAACGATCCTCGCTAAAATCAAACTCCATAGCGCCCCAAAATCCGCGCTAACCTGCCACTAAAAGAAAATATGGGGAAGTACACAATACGATAAGAAAGATGCTCAACAGATATATGTTAGCGATGAATAAAACGTAACAACACGAGTACGAATATTCAAATCAAAATGCAAATCTCAAAGCATTTATGAATATAATTTCTCAACAACACATCAATTGGTCACTAGGCCTCACCACATCCGTATATGCTTTATCAAGCCATAGCTCGGGAAACAGGAATTTTGGCGGGTGCCCAACATCCGTGCCATATTAAAATCTCATGACAACGTGCTTATCAACAATCTAATAATACCACATGAATCAACATAATTTCAACAATTATTTTCCAGATTTCAATGAATTTATCAATTCAAATATGAGTTCAATTAACAAGAATTCAAAGATAATGACACTCGCGAGATTTAAGGAGCATATTGTGTAAAACCCCATACCTCAACTATGATGAGAAACCAACGATAACATCATCAAGATCAACACAAAAGATCTACAAAAGCTCCTCCAAGAACCTCCTCAAACATAGCCCCAAGGACACCTCTAATCTAAGGTTGGAACTCACAAATATCAAGGGCCAATGTGTATACAAAAAGAAGAGGAGTATAAAATATATTTGTTGCCAAAATTTGTGCCAAAAGTATGTTAAAAGGGTTGCCCACGACTTCCTTTTATAATGCAAAGAAATGAAGAGTTGAAATCCAAAAGACTCCTTTAAATAAGGCAACGAAATGAAGAGTTGGAAGTCAAAATAACTCCAAGAGTTAAAAACATTTAAAAATCATTTTAAAATCCGTTTTAACTCCGATTTCGAAACCGTTTGAAATTCTCGCCTTTAAAAATAATAACCAACATATTTGAGCAATAAAAATAATTTTATCAAAAACATTATTTTCCTCCATTTTCCAAAAATTTATTAAAATTGCCCAAAATTACGCGGGTTGTTACAATGGGATTATGCCCTTTCTCAGGGTGTTAGGCCATCGTCGATGTGGAAGTAATATGTAGAGATAGAGTTGTCATACCATTTTGCACAAAACAGGCAAAAGAAATGTTACCATCTGGAGAGAAAGGCATCAAGGACAATACTGATGACTAAATAGTTCAAGGGTCCGGGGACTGAGTTACAGAATAGGAATGTGTTAGGAACCCATCCCTCCCTTTCAGTCTCTCATGGGCATATAAATCTTCTCATGTTAAACTCCCTGAAGTGCGTGCTTATGTGCATAATATCAATGGAGAATGGAATCGCTCAACTCGCGTCATGGACAAAGGTGGAGTGAGGTCATCCTTAGGAGTGTTCCCAAAATAATAATTAGAAGTATAATGTAAGTGTTTGTCAATAACAAGTCGTTATAGAAGAACAAATGCATACATCGAACAAGACACAAGCAAGAAAGCAAGCATATAAAATATATTAAGAATATATGATAAAAGCAAGGTAACAAATGTATATAATGGAGGACTCGAGTCTAGGAATTTATCCAATATGCCTACGTAGCCCAAGGCGAATCAAGTTCTAGGGTGGGGTTTAACCCATAAATCCAAATGGGGGATTTCTCTTATATGTGTTTGTAGAGATAAATGCGCTTCAAGTGTGAGGATGTGTAGTGATAATCCCTCTTTTAGAATTTATACGTAAACCTTATTTTTTATTATTTTTTAATGAAAATGAAGTATGTGAAAATACTAATAATAAAGGTTTGAGATTAACGTATGTGATGTAATGAAATAAAGCACTGAAATAAAAATAAAAAAAAACTAATAAATAACACAATTTAAAGATAAAGATGGAGAATTAGACCTCCTTATGAAGAGTTGAAGTGGATTATGATTGTAGATGTGCTTATCTCATGATGAGGTGGTAGTGGTATGAGGAGATGGGTTGGAATTTACTAAAACGAGTATTAAAAGGCTGGAAGGAATGTGGGAAATGGACTTTTTAAGAGGGGAATAACTCTGAATTCGAGAGAATGCTCTCTGAATTGATTAAAGGGATGTTTAAGGCTTATTTTCAAAGTAATGTCATGGCCTCTATTAATAGGTTTAAGGAGCGTGCCGATCGATAGGTTCCTTGACCAATAGGTAGGGTCCTAGGGTGCCATTTGGCACTGTGAGGTAGGTTTTTTGGAAAAACGGTCATAAAATGCGAACTGTAAGTCAAAATCGCGCACGGGGTTGAACGTTTAAAAGGGTATTAAGATCCCTTTAAGAATCTATTGAGAAACTCCCAGGTTCGAGAGTTGACTGAGGTAAAACGTGTCCGGGAAGAGCTCATTGGTCGCTAGACAGGAAATGTTTGGAGGAAAATGGATTGTTCATTCGAACCATAAGGCCTATTTGTGCATGGAATGGATCATTGGAAAGAGTATTCAAAGACATTCGAGATTTCATTAAGCTTTGTTCGGTTGGGAGAGTTGACCAAAGTCAAATGGGGTTCGAAAGCTCCCGATGACCCTTTGGAGTAAAATGGGTCGTTAGTCCATACTGTAAGGTTAATTCACACGTGGTGGACCATTGAAAAGGGTATTCAGAGCCCTTATAAGATTCATTTATCTTTGTTCAGGATAAAGAATTGACCAGAGTCAAATGATCGCGGGAGCGCCCGGTGGCCTCCAAATTAGATATTAAGATAAAATGTATCATTCGTCCATATGATAAGGACAATTCGTGCTTAGGGTGGATTATTGGAAAGGGGATTTAGAGCCTTTCAAATATTCATTGAGCTTCCACTAAGTCAAGAAAGTTGATCGGTGTCAAACGGTTCTCGGGTGCGCCTAGTGGCCTCTAGATAAATTTTTGATGGTAAAACAAATTGTTCGTTTGAGCTGTAAGGTTGATTCACATATAATTTAGAGCATTGGAAATGTGATTTAGATCCCTTAAAATATTCATTGATGTTTTATCAGACGAGAAAGTTAATTGGAGTCAAACGGGATCGGGGAGCACTTAGTGGCCTCCAGATTAGTTTTTGATGGTAAAATGAACCTTTCATCCGAACCATAAGGTTGATTTATGCATGTGTGGACGATTAGAAAAGGGATTTAGATCCATTCAGATATTCATTAAGATTTTTCTTAGAGGAGAAAGTTAACTGGAGTCAAATAAGGTTCGGGAGCTCCCGGTGACTTTTGAATCGGTACTTAGAGTATGACCTAGGATTTATGGTGAACGAGTGAGCGCTAGGGACCTAAGGAGGTTAATAGTGAGGTCCTAGGATGGGGTGTGTACAGATAGCCCCTCGACGGTCCATCCTAGAACAAGTGAAGGTCATCGAATGATAGAGACCACATCAACATTCGAAAAGAGGACTTTAAGTCAATTATATGGACCTAAAGGATGGGGTTAACCGATTCAAAGGGTCGAGGTCAGTCCTGAGGTCCTAAGGAGATGAGATGATCGATTCAATGGGTTGAGGTCAATTTGGAGGACCAAGGGAGATGATGATGACCAATTCAGCAGTTCCAGGTCAATTATAACTACCTAAGGAGATGAGGATGACCGATTTAGTGAGATGAGTCCAGTTTTGATGACCTAAGAAGACGAGGATGACCGATTCACTGGGTCGAGGTCAAGTCTAATGACTTAAATAGACAAGCATGACCGATTTAGTGGGTCATCAATTCTGAGGACCTAGGGAGATAAGAATGACCGATTCAATGGGTCGAGGTCAGTTCTGATGACCTAAGGAGACGAGGATGACCGATTCAGTGGGTCGAGGTCAATTCCGAGGACCTATGGAGACTAGGACCCCCAATTCAACTGGTCAAGGTAAGTTTTGATAACCTAAGAAGAGTGTTATGATTAGTTCTAAGGGTCTAAGGTGATAAATTGAGCGGGTGGAGGCCAATTCTAAGAACCTAAGGTTGTGTTAGGGAAAATTGATTATGTGGGTTGAGGTCAATTTTGAGGACCTCAAGCCAAGATTAACTCTGAGGACCTTATGTTTTAGCGACCAATTTTGAGGGTCGAGGTCAATTCTGAGGACCTTAAGTTTGTGACGACTAATTCTAACGAGGCCAATTCTGAGGACCTTAAGTTATGACAACCAATTCTGAGGGCTGAGGTTAATTAAAAGAACCTATATTTTGATGACCAATTCTAAGGCCGAGGCCAGTTCTGAGGACCTAAAGTTCTACCGACCAAATGTGAGGGTCGAGGTCAATTCTGAGGACCTTAAATTTGTGATGACTAATTATGAGTGTCGAGGACAATTATGAGGAACTTAAGTTGTAGAGAATAATTCTGAGGGTCGAGGTTAATTCTGAGGACCTTTTGTTGTGACCACAAATTTTGAAAGTCGAGGTCAATTTTGAGGACCTTAAGTTTGTGGTGACAAATTCAGAGGATTGAGGTCAATTTTGAAGACCTTAAGTTGTAGTAACCAATTCTGAGGGGGGTCGGGGTCAATTATGAGGAACTTAAGTTGTTACGCATGGAATTTCTCTCCTAGGTAAATTTGAGTTATCTTAAGAGTACAAGTGCACTTGTGTTTTCGCTGGGGATTGTGTTGTCTTGAAACTTCATTAGGGGATGTTTTAGTTTTGTAATTACGGCTGAGGAATTATAGTAATATGCTGAGGATAAGAGTGTAAATATAGTCCTGGTAGGGATTTTGAGAGTTTTTAAGGGATTTAGTGTCCAAAAAATGGTTTTCTTAAGGAAAAACTTTTTCCATATTTTCAGGGAATTTTGGGAATTTTTCGAGCAATTTTAATTTTTTTTGGAATTTTTTGTACAAAATTTGAAAAGGGCTGCCAGTTATCAATGGCATGGACTCCTGGTCTTCCTTGGGAAATGGTACCGATTAGTATGGTCAAGAGGTTGCTGATTGGTAGGCCCCTTAGCTTTCTATAAAAATGAGCGATCCCTCCCCATTTTTCACACCTTCAAGTGTTTGACTCTTTTACTTTGTCTCTGTAAGAACTGTTCCTAAGTCCTTTTTCCTCAAGACTTAAAATGGTTTGTTCTTCAAGAGAGGGATATAACACTGAGTGTTTGGCTGTTGATGACTGATATGGCCTCGATTGGCAGTCTAGGGTGTCCCTTGCATTGGGCAATAAAAATTCCTTTGAATTGTTAGAGATTGTAGCTGGCGAGCGTATCCTACTACACGAGCCTACATACCACCATTCGTCTAGGGTGGAGAACCCTAGTTATTACATAAGTATGGTAACTTTTGGTATTCCAATTCATTTTTCACTTTGTTCTTTGTTCGAATGAAGGCTTTTTTTTCTTCTTCTTCTTCTTCTTCTTCTTCTTCTTCTTCTTCTTCTTCTTCTTCTTTTATAGCCTGGTATAGCTCCTTTGAGCATTTGGTCTTGGGGGATGATAGGGCTGAAGGAGGTTTAGGAGATTCTCCTATTGTGGGTGTTGTATGGTTTCATATGTTGGTTTTGGCCATTTAGTGCAGGCTTTGGATAAGATACCATGTTTTCCTGTGCTATTGTGCGCTTTAAGGGTAGAGGTGGTGGGACACTACCCATACTTTTATTCTTGGCTTCAGGGAGATAACTGTTACTCCCATAGACATTCAACAACTGATGGGGGTTGATTTTGAGGGGTTTCGATAGTGGTGGATCGCACGTTGAGCGTGACATCAGAGGCGATGCATACAGCTTTAGGGGATGCGGGTAGGATCATATCCGAGGATTATATTCATATTTCTTCTTTGAAGGAAACATTCTTGAGGCGGAGGGTGGACATGAACGATGGGCAACGGGTGAGACAGATGGCCTATGTGTTTATTTTGCTTTTGCTGGGAGGCTTTTTGGTGGCGATGAGTGGCGTCGTCGTTCATATTTAATTATTGCCATTTTAGGACGATTTTTGACGTCTTATTGTACGATTGGAAGAGCCTGGCTTTGGCGTCCCTTAATTATTATTTGGATGCTTTCATCAGGTGCTGCTGGCAGACTTTTACGAGATTCACGCATCTTTTGGAGGTAATTTTGGATTTATTTTCCCTGTTTATGCATTTCTTTACGTTCTTCTTTTGTTTCTTTTTTGCTAATTCTTGTCTTTTGCAAACGTGGTTCAATGGGGAGATTGGGCATAATGTAGGGTTGATGTCCCTAAAGGATGATGAGTTATGGGACTTCTATAGAATGTTCCAGTGGAGGAAGTCCAACCGACTGTCGAACGAGTCTTTATTTTTGGCAGACGTGTGGCGGACTCTGAACGCCCTTATGAGCGCCTTCTCTGATTTCTTTTTGGCATCTGCATTTCTTGAGTAGATACTTATTTTTTATCGTTGATTACATGTGACCTTCTACCCCTGGGGGATGACTCCACGGGATACTGGGGTGACGGGCCTACTTGATAAAAGAGGAAAGATAAAAATTTCCAAAATAAAGGGGTGCCGATCGACATACCCCTTGACCTGCCTATCAGCATGGGGGTCAAGTCAAATCATCCCTAGGCTTTGATTGAACTTTTTTTCACATCAATGTGCTCTTGTAGGGCTAAAAATTAATCAGTTTTCCAGAGTTCTTATTTTTTGCCAATGATTTTTAGTATAAAATGAGGGGTATGGGATGTGCTTTCTTCACCAATATTCAAATTTATCTTCTTGCTTCTTATTTCTTATTCCCCAAATGGCTCTTCCCATGTATGAATAATTATTCTTTTACCTTTATGTTCTGGAGGCCATGTGCCTATACAATGTGGTTTATTATGCTTTCAACCTGTGTCGGGTGTCTCTATAGCGTAATCGAGCCATAGACTGGAACTTTCTAGCAGCGGCAGTACAGTTCTTCCGTTTTGTCCTAGATGAGGTCTATCCTACATATAAAGAATTCTCGACCATATTGGGGGTCAGCACTAGTTTGGCGGCGGCTATGCCCAATTTTTCTCATTCTCCCCGGGCATTTCTAGCTTAATTTCTCTGTATTTCTCCTTCGATGGCATGTCCTTGGTTACTTGAGGGATTATTTATCTTCATGTGATTATGTGTTCAGTTCTCTTTAGGGGTTTTGAGGATGATGGATTTGCTATATCTATCGACTTTGTCCTTACTGTGAGGATTTTATTGGTGACGGGGGACTTTATAGCTGATCCCCAAGTGGCTGCAATAATGACATGGATGTCTTACTTCCATAATCATACTTCAGTGTTGCTGAATGAGACGCTGAACATTCAGGATGCTTTAAAGGAGGGTCGTTCGGACTTTTAGAGGGGGAGCCCGGTGATGTTGTTCATGTGGTTTATAGAGAGGTTTCGTCTAGCGTCCCCTCCTGAGCATCCCTTGGCGGGTGAGCCTAATTTCTTTGTCTGACCTTTTTTCAATTTCATCCCATCGAGAGAATTGGGTCAACTAGTTTGTGAAACACGGAGCCCGATGTCTACGTTGGTCAGTGCCATGGTGGAGAGATTTGTAGATAAATTTACAACTGGAAGAGTACCAGTATGTGCAGTTGGTTAGCCTTCGGTAGACTTCCTTCTATTTCCCCTAGCGGCTTCTGTGCCAATTATAGTGGGAACAAATTGCGCCCCCTCGCATAAAAAACTTCTTCTTCATGGAGGATTTGACCGAATCGCTGAGGATGACGCTAGGCTCCTTGTGGCAATACCACCAGCCGTCTACCCATCCGTCATAATCTATAAGAGGGGCCTGGCATGTGTTTGGGGACTACCTGAAGTGCTTGTTGAAGCGGGTTGTAAATAGAATCATGGAGGAGGATACTAGTGAAAGGTAGTTTATTACTTTGGAAACCAAGGAGGAAGGTGTTGTGGTATTGTCCAAGCTTCTCAGGAGTGGGAGACTTGGGGACCTCCCGGGGCATAAAACGATGATGAAGCGTGGCAGTCAGGCAGTTAAAGGCAACATCTTATGAAGCCTGGGGGATTTTTAGTGACGCTAGGGTAATTTTAGGTTTTTTGAGTTTTTGGGGGTTTTGAATAATTTTTGGTGTAGCTTGGTAAGGGTTATATTTATTTAATGTTTGTTTGGTTAGTGGAAGGGGTAATTTTCTTAACTCCCTTCGCTGATACTTCATATAACAACGTTGTATTCCTCATTTAGAAATAAAAGTTAATTTTGATCATATTTTGCTATGCGTCTTGATAAATTTTCATTTGAATTATCAACATCAATATCTAAGGCATACATTATCCTTTTGTTCATGTAAATGGTAAGTTGGACCACCATTCTCGGAGGTAAGAAAAGAATAGCATTTTTTGATAAAAAAAATGGGACCAGGCCCATGTATGACATATGTGCTGCCTATGTACCTCTTGGGGTTTTGAAAATTTTCCTGAGTTTCATTTTAAAAATAAAAGGTTTTTGAAAGGATCAGGTCCCACATAGTTATGGGTAGGGTAAATGAAGTATTTTTTAGAATATAAAGAGGATGAGAAGAGTCATAGTGTGTCGAGATTTTGAACTAAGGCTAAAATTTCCTGAGGCGATCTAGGTTGACTAGAATTGCCATGTCTTCTCTGTCGAGGTCTGTGAGCGTAGCAACGCCTCCTGGGAGAATTTTCTTCATAATGTAGGTGCCGCTCCAATTCGGTTTGAATTTCCCTCTGGGGACCCAGACGGGTTCTATGATCTCATTGAGGGAAACGTCCCCTTATTAGACACTGCGATCCTTGAATTTTCAATTGAATGATCACGCTATCCGATGATGGTACTCTTGTATATGATATAGATCCTTCAGTCTCTTTTCATCCAAGAGTGATAATTCGTCCAAGCGGATCTTATGCCATTCTTCTTTGCTAAATTTGCTCTCGAGTATGACGTGGAAGAGGGAAGGTATTTATATATCAACGGGTAGGATCGTTTCCATACCATACACTAGAGAATAAGGGGTATCCCCAATAGGAATTATGATTGAAGTGCGGTAGCCCCAGAGAGCGTAAAGGATCTCGTCAGCCCAATCTCTTAAATTCTTAGTCATCTTTCTTATTATGGATTTGAGGCTTTTATTGGCGGCTTCGACAACACCATTATTTTGAGGTCAATAGGGAGAAGTTGTGTGTCTTTAAATCCCATCCTCATCGACTAGTTTTATGACCTAAGTTTCAAAGTGGAGATCATTATCTGATACAGATTCATGGGGAACTTCGTATCGGTAGATAATGTTCTTTATAATAAACTTGGCCACTTTCATGTCATTTAGCGTCGTGTATTACCCAACTTTGACCCATTCGGTTATGTAATTAATGGCGAATAGGATGAATTCATGACCGTTTGAAGCTTTGGGAGTAACCTTCCCTATGATGTCAATTCCCCAGGTGGAGAAATGATCGGGAGATGTCATGTTGTATAGTTCTCGAGGAGGCAAGTGTTGGAGATGGGCAAATTGTTGCCATTTAAGGCATCTCCGAACGTAGGCAGTGCAATCTTGAATAATGAAGGTCCAATAGTACCCTTGACGGATGATCGTTTTGTCAAGCACATGACCGTTCATGTGGGGATGCATTACCCACTATGGATCTTCTGCATCATTCTACAACATTAACCCCTGCTATGCGTGCAAATGGGTTCCATCGAAGTTTGTTTTGAACAACACTTTGTCGCAGATGATTTATTGGGCAATTAGTTTGCGAAGGATTGCACGGTCTTTCTTATTCGCGTCTTGGTTATACCTACCATGTTTGAGGAGGCACCGAATGTCAAAGTACCATAACCCGAACATATCAGAATCTTCCTTGTTAACAAGTTAAATGAGGTAGCAGTGGGTGGGCATAGTTTGTTCTGAGCCAGGAAAGGGTCCATTGTTAATCCCTCAGGCTTGTCGACCATGGAGGCTATGGTAGTAAGGGCATCAGCTAGCGGTTCTTTATACGAGGTAGGTAGTGTAAGGTGTCATCTTCTTCTCGATGGGAAGGGAAGTGTAGGATCTTCTCATTTTCTAAGGATTTGGACGACGATGAAGGAAGATTCTCTGTAAACGTTTAGGTGTCAGATTCCTTTCTTGAAGGAGATCTTAAGGCTTAAAGTGTATGCCTCATACTCAATCATATTGTTGGTGCAGGGGAAGTATAATTTAATGGAAATGGGGTGTGAGAGTCATCAGGGGCAATTATGAGTATCACAATGTCGTATACTTTTTTGATAGCAATTCCATCAAAGAACATTTTCCATTTAAAATCCTCTTGAGCGATGCATAGAATGTTTTCATTCGAGAATTTAGAGACCAAAACCTCATCTCCTTCCATGGAGTAATTAACAAGGTAGTTATAAATGGCTCTCCCCTTCATAGATTTATATGTGACGTACACAATATTGTACTCGTCTAGAAACATCAATAAATGGTCCATTCGACTGGATAAAGTGGGATTTTCTAGTAGGTATTTGATGGGATCCATGCAAGATATTAATCTACTGGGGAAGGCAAGCGTGTAGTTTTATAAATTCTGCGTAACCCAGATCTGGGCGATATAAGCTTTCTCCAAATCAGTGTAGTTAACCTCGTATTTGGACAATTTTTTACTGGAATAATAAATGGCTCTTTCCTTGTAGTATTATTTAATGTATTGGCTAGCAAAGCACCTCCTATAGTATCTGTTACGGTTAAGTATACGAGGAGGGGGAGACCTAGTTGCAGATGGATGAGCACCGAAGGTCGAGTGAGGTATCGCTTGATTCGGCCGAAGGCTTCTTGGCAAGCCTCATTATAGACTTTAGTTGAATCCTTTCGAAGAATTTTGAAAATGGGTTTGCACATAGAAGTGAGTTGGCTGATGAACCAACTGATGTACTGTAGTTTACCAAGGAATCCTATAACTTCCTTCTCTGTCCGTGGTGGAGGCATCTAAAGTACGACTTTCATCTTGGAAATTTCTTCTTTAATTCCCTTCTCATTGGCCATGAATTCTAAGAGTTTTCCTTTCGTGACGTCGAAACACATTTCTGTGGATTTAGCGACATTTGGTATTGCTGCAGTCGTTCGAAGAACTTTCGGAGGGAGGTAATGTGACCTTATCGAGTCTCAAACTTAATGATCATATCATTTACGTGGAATTTGACCTCATTGTGAATAAGGTCGTGTAGGATGGTTGTGGCATCCCTTTGGTAGGTAGCCCCGACATTCTTAAATTCGAATGGCATGACAGTATAGTAAAAGGTTCCCCATGGGGTGATGAAGGCGGTTTCTCTTGATGGTCAGGGTGAATCTTAATCTGTTTCTAACTGACGAATCCATCAACAAATGATTTGAGTGCGTGTTATCCTTATTCTCCGCAAATCATGTCGATATTGGGTAATGGGAAATCGTCTTTTAGGTATGCTTTATTTGAATACCGGTGGTCGACGCACATGAGGACCTTTCCTCGTGACTTCGTCATGAGGACGCTATTGGCGACCCATGTAGGATATTCAACTATGCAAATGGAATCCACGTTTAACCATTTGACGACTTCCTCTTTATCTTTCAGCAACCATTTAGTGCAGAGTTTTCTTAGATTTTGTTTGACCGACTTGCATTATGAAAATGTCGAGATCTCATGCTGAGATATTTCTGGGTTAATGTCGAGCGTGTCATCATAGGATCATGTGAAGATTTCCACAAATTCTTATAGTAATTTGTAACACCTCGCACAATCTAACAAGCGAGGTGGCTAGCCGCCGCCGGCAAACTACGTCGGGTGTCACTAAATAAGTAAGCATTCTTAGCATGTGATAGATATGAGACATAAAAATTTACTCCACAAGATAACAATAAAATTGATACAATAAATATAAACATCAATGCAATAATAAAATCCATCACTAAGCTAATCTCTAAAATTTAAAACCAACTCCAAATAATATAATCTCAAATAAATGCTCTAACTGTAGATATCTAAACAAAAGCGTAAACAATTGTGGAACCGAGTGGCCCACCAAATCCATAAATAAAGTCTCACAAAAAATGCGATGGAAAGGGAAAATAAATCCTAACCAATTAAAGCATCTAAAGTAAATAAGTCTCCAGTTGCACCTACAAAATATGTCCAACACCTCTTATGCAGCTACTCCAACGCTATACTAGAAATGTTAGACAATGCAATGGGTCAGAGCCCACTGCATGAGTATAAGTTACTCTCCCCAATTAGGATCCGTGAACCCAGGCAGTAGCATTATACATAATAAAGACCACAATTAAATATTTTAATTTACATGAGATAATTATTAACGTGCAAATAAATATAAACTACCACTATTTACTATACAGTTGATCCACCATAAAGTGTAAGCCCAAATATTCCATTAGCATTATTATTTACAATTTATTCTTATCCTTAATTTAATTAACAAGTTATTTTAATTCATGCCACACCAATATGCCCAGTCGAACCCTAATCGGCCTTGCACACACTCTTGCCACGCTTAAAGTTCTACACATCACACCCATTCCGCTCACTATATCCATTTAACCCGTATTCTGTCAGTTCTACACATACTCGTGAGGTTCCACACACGACACATCACTATAGTCATTCGTCCCTTTTAAGTGTCAACCCACACATACTCGTGACACCAACACACACCCATGTCGCTATAACCAATCGACCCGTTTAACTTTCAGCCCTACACATACTCGCGACCCAAATCCATTTTCATACCCGTTTATTATCGTAGGTTTTAATTCTCAATTTATTAGTTTCTCATTATCTCATTATTTTATATTAGCCCCACCCTATTTAGAAAATAATACCTCAAGTCTACCCCTAATCCATACCAAAAGGTCTCCAAAACACAAACCCGTCCTATCCTATTTTGTAGGATGGATTTCTATCATTTATTTCTTCATAGTCTGGCACCTAGGCTATCCAAATCAACGTAATGACACCAAAATTAACTCCACCCCGTAAGATCCCATCTGTTGAACTCTGCACTAACTAGTCCCATACCTAGAAAGTGTTAACCGCAACTAAGGTATACCCACTAGTCCCATACCCAGCGAGTATTCCTAAAATTAAGGTGAGAGCATACTACCCAAAATCCCGTCGTCCTTGTAGTGATAAATATAATTAGCACTATAAGTCGCACAATATAATTTATCAACAAATATACAATTTATCATGTGGTCACAATTTACTTTAATTAAATTCGTTCAATCCATTGCCGTAATTAACCCAATTTATTTTATTCCACAATTATAATTTCAACGTCATGCAAATTTAAAGAGCACACCACAATAATCTACTTTCATCATACGTTCATGAATTTTATGTGATTACACAGGTCCCTTATCATTTAAATAGTACAACTATGATTTTCTACATTCAAATCTACCCCTAAAATAATAAAACCAAATCTCTACCCTAAGCACACAAGGGTTATGACTCTTAATTAAAATTAATATATTTCTTGAAAATAGTTCCAAATTAGATTTTACTTTTACTAATTAAGGTTGCTAATTTATTTTAAGAAAAACATGTAAATTAATGTTTAAGCGATATTTAAAATGCATAATACTAAAGAGAGAGAATATAAGTATTCTTACCTGCTAAAAAGTCGGTTGAAAATTTTGATTAGACTATTTCATTCCTCTCAGAAATTAAGAAACTTTTGTTCTTGAAGAATCTTGAGAAAACACCAATTCAGCTTTCAAAACTTAAGTTGAATTTAGATAAAATTTGGGGCTAGGTTGGTAGATAAAAGGTGGTAAAGATGTATAAGTCTTCTGGTTCAAGAGTGTGAAAAAGTGTTTAGAAAAGTCTAACCCCGAGTTATTATAATGTGGGAAAAAGATTAGAGTTTAAGTGATACTAGATCTCTTAAGAAAACAAAGCAACGCCCTATCTGATCCATTCCGAATTGATTCGTCCTCCGGGACGAATCGATTCGGTCGGCCTAGTTGGCAGTTCGCCCATTTTTTAAATATATTTTAAATAAAATTCTTATTTCTCCATGGATTTCAATTTCGATTAAAATCTTACTTTCCATAAATGAAAACCGACATATTTCATTACTAAAAATAATTAAATCCAAAAAAATTATTTTTCCTAATTTCGAATTAAATTAATTTACTAACTGTTTTAAAATTACGGGGTGTTAAACAATTCTCCACTAGCACAAGAATTTCGTCCTCGAAACTGGACGAATCATAGACGCATAAAATAAAATAAGGCTCACATATGCGTACCCATGGAATAACCCGATTTGGTGCCCAAACACCCAATCCTACACGGTTCTACCCCATAATCAAAATACAATGTATATATCACCTATATATATATATAAGTACCTAAGAAAATAATATGTACTGTGCTAATCTACTAGCCATGTCGTGGCTCTTATGAAACCTGCCCTACCTGAGGCTCTCGAGTCAGAAGCACATAACACGTACCCGCTACAGCTACCGCTAGCGCTGCTGGCACTCCCTGAACATCAGGTGCTATCGGTGTTAGAGGCCCTTGGCCCTGCTGGCCTGCGCACCCTGTTGGTCTATCACCTTTGGACAGCTAAAAGCTCGGTGCCCTATTTCTACACAACTTAAACATGAACCTCTTAAAGGTCCATACTGTCTGTTTGGCACTCACTCACTTGACTATCCTTATCCCGATCCCTGAGGGTTCTACAGAAAATTATTGCTTTGTTGTTCCTGACTTACTCGCTACCTCTTCCATGCCTAATTATTGCAACCCTTATTTTCTTCTCCATGACCATTTGACTCATTCCTCTTCCCCAACTTCTTTTTGTAGTTCACTTTTTCTAGCCACAACGATAATGCGACGTCCACCACCAGGCTGTAAGTCGTGTACACCGGATTCCCCAACACCATCTGCTTAATAGACCAAGACAAGACCTTAATGAAGCACTCCATCTTATTTTCCTTTGTATTTACCTACTATGGTACAAACAATGATAAATTTGTGAATTCCTGCTCATACTCTGCAAAGGATTTCTAACCTTGCTCTAAGTCCAGAAATTCCCTCTTCTTTGTGCTCCAAATCACATACGGAAAATACATATCATTAAACTTAATCCGAAAATATCCCTAATTCCAGCGATACATGTCCTCCAATGTGGTGACACTCTCCCACCACTATAATGCATCTACACTCAGCTTGAATGTAGCCAACATCTGCTTTAGCACATCAGTGTAGTCCACCATCCTCAAGTGCCTCTCCATGTCCGTCCTGGTGAGCAACCATTGGGCCAGATCCTTCTGCGAAGGTTCGAGGATTCCCCTTTTGGTAGTTGTCTCTCACCCTATCCCAAGCTGAAGCAGGTGTACCCTACTTCCTTGCCTCTAAATTCATCCATGTTTGTCTCCCTACCTCAATAGCAGCCATTGTGGCCACACGCACAATATCCGCTAACTCCTCGGTGTCAAACACAATCTTCCTCGACATCTCCTGACTTGCGAAACTCAAAATTTAACTGTCTCTCCTATTTCCAGTCCTCTTAGTGTTCACCATAAAAAAAGATGGGAACAAAAGAACATCAGACTAAGAATACACTACACCAAAAACAAGAATCTGACACGGTTTAAAACTGTGCCAGATCAAATCTGGCACGGTTTTGAACTGTGCCAGAATCAGGTGTTCCAAAATGGCCATTTTTTTCTGGCACGGCTCAAAAGTGTGACAGATTTGACCAAACAGGCACACTTCTGGCACACTTTTAAACCGCGCCAGAATTTGATATTTCTGTCACACTTTTGGCACAGTTTTGAACTGTGCCAGATTGAGCACAGTTTGAAAAACTTTTGGCACAGTTCAAAACCGTGCCAAAATTTGATACACTTTTGGCACGGTTTTGAACTGTGCCAATTTTTTTATAAAAAGAAAAAAAAATTAATTATTTGAAAGCACGAAAATTCACAAATTGAAAATATTGCATGTTGTTGATAAACTAATGTACATACAAACTTCAAAATATTACAAGTCTTTAATAGTTCACAAACCAAAAAAAATTGAACAAAATTTCCTCTATTTTCTGGACATTCCAAAACCTGCTAATACAAAACCTGCCTAACATAAAGCCCGCGACCACAAAATATAACAATTAACTTACAAAAGCCCGCACGGCCATAAAAGTTAACAATAAAACTACAAAAGCCGGCACGGCCATAACACAAAAAAATAGAATCATGAATAAACCCCTTTTTGTAAACCATTGAGTTCTCTGTGTGTTCCACGTGAATAAATGCCAACGATAAAATGTTATCCTGAAAAAAAAATACGACACAAAAAAGAGAAGATATTAGTAACCCAGTAATTTACAAAAAAAAACTTACTCAAGATAAAAAAAATTACATATAAGAATTGCAATTATTATTATATTCTAAAATTGAAAATCTTACGCAAGTTATGACTCCCTGATCAGTTCGTACGAGTTACATTGGTCCCGTGCGAGGTGTTCGTGCCTCTTACGGGGCCGTATGGGGGCTTGGTTTGGGTTTTCACCCTCGAACGACTTGTTTTCAAGCCTAATCTATGTATTTTGAAATTATCGTCATATTCTCAAACCGGGAGACCCGGGACTACGCGATCAGTTCGCACGAGTTACATTGGTCCCGTGCGAGGTGTTCGTGCCGCTTACGGGGCCGTAAGGGGGCTGATTTTGGTTTTCACCCTCGAACGGCTTCTTTTCAAGCCTAATCTATGTATTTTGAAATTATCGTCATATTCTCAAACCAGGAGACCCGCCGGGACTACGCGGTCAGCTCGCACGAGTTACATTGGTCCCGTGCGAGGTGTTCGTGCCTCTTAGGAGGCTGTATGGGCGCTGGTTTTGGTTTTCACCCTCGAACGGCTTGTTTTCAAGCCTAATCTACGTATTTTGAAATTATCATCATATTCTCAAACCGGGAGACCCGGGACTACGCGGTCAGTTCGCACGAGTTACATTGGTCCCGTGCGAGGTGTTCGTGCCTCTAACAGGGTCGTATGGGGGCTGGTTTGGGTTTTCACCCTCGAACGGCTTATTTTCAAGCCTAATCTACGTATTTTGAAATTATCGTCATATTCTCAAACCGAAAGACCCGGGACTACGCGGTCAGTTCGCACGAGTTACATTGGTCCCATGAGATGTGTTCGTGCCTCTTACGAGGCCGTATGGGGGCTGGTTTTGATTTTCACCCTCGAACAGCTTGTTTTCAAGCCTAATCTACGTATTTTAAAATTATCATCATATTCTCAAACCGGGAGACTCGGGACTACGCGATCAGTTCGCACGAGTTTCATTGATCCCGTGCGAGGTGCTCGTGCCTCTTACGAGGCCGTATGGGGGCTAGTTTGGGTTTTCACCCTCGAACGGCTTGTTTTCAAGCCTAATCTACGTATTTTGAAATTATCGTCATATTCTCAATTCGAAAATCCCGTGACAACCCGATCAGCTCGTACGAGTTACATTGGTCCCGTGCGAGGTGTTTGTGCCTCTTACGGGACCGTTTGGGTGTTAGTTTGGGTTTTCACCCTCAAACGGCATATTTTTAAGCTTACTCTAAATATTTTCAAATTATCATCATATTCTCAAACCAAGAGTCTCGTGACCACGGGATCAGTTCCTACGAGTTACATTGGTCCCATGCGAGGTGTTCATGCTTCTCACGCGGCCATTTGTGGGTTGTTCTTCGTTTTCGCCCTCTAACGGCATGTTTTTAAGCCCAAGTCTACGTATTTTCAAATTATTGTCATATTCTCAAACCGGGAGTCCCGTGATCACGATGTCAGATCCTATGAGTTACATTGGTCCCGTACGAGGTGTTCATACCTCTTACGGGGCCGTTTGGGGACTGGTTTGGATTTTCAACCAACGGACATGTTTTTAAGCCTAATCTAGATATTTGCTCACGTGGAATCAATCCATCAATATTCATTAGACCTAACCAATGTCTAATAATATCCAAACAAATATGAATATCCCACCTACTAGCATAGTGATGACTCAGCTAAGAATACATAAACCTACTAATTTTATATAACTAAAAGCATAGTGATGCATTCTAAGAACTCGGTATGCGCCCATATTGCTTTTAGCAAATCAAATTCTCGACATGAATTATGTTGTTCTAACAAAGGAAGCTACAAAAGGGAAGAGCAGATGGTAAAACAATTGGTTATTTGATAACAGCTCAAATTAAACAGGTCATGCCCCCCCTCTTGATGACGATGAACGCCGAGTTACTTTACAGCACATACACATTTATAGGATTTTTTGTCAGCAAAAACTGTTATAGTGGTGTTCTTTTAAAACTTACCTTGTTAACAGGTCCAAATCCACCCTCTCCAAGCTTATTGTGAACTGAAAAGTTATTGGTAGCATTTGCTACTGTGGCAAAATCCAATAACGGCAACTCTAGATCATCTTTTATTCTTTCAAATGTGTAATATTATTCAGAGCTCTGCTCCATTATTCCTGCAAAGCAAGGCAGAGTATATTTTAATGTAACAAAGTTATCAATACAACATCTAAAATCGAAAAAAAATCCTGATACGGTAATGTCAGTCAGACATACAAAAAGTTAGTACAAAATTGATGTGTCACTGATTTGATTAGGGAGGAAGCCTTATTTGTAGTGGGTCATTGACCAATCAATGATGCATCATGTTCGGTAATTATTTGCTAAAAAGCAGTGACAAATAGCAGTGACAAGTACTTCTTAGCAGTAAAAAAAAAAGATGAAAAGAACTAAATACTACTCGTATATACGTGGATAATGCCATAACTAACTCAGAGATGCCATCCTTATGTAAATATCTTTCCCATTCTCACTTAAGTCTCTTATATCAATCAGATCACCAAACCAAAGCAAGCAACAGGTTCCCTCTCCTCTTGTGTCCAAATTGGCATAAGCCATACAAGTGCATATCTTAATTCCTATTTTATGAATCATCTCATCAATAGGAATGGATTGTTTTACCAATTTCCAACTGAAAATTCATATTTTATAGGACAAAATTGATTCCAAATATTCATTTTACTCAGTGATATAGGTTTAGATGGCCTGCATAAATCCACTGCTGATTTACATTCAAAGTCTCCAGAATGCATGAACATGTCAATATTCTCCAACTGTTAAAGATATACACGCACATGCATATATTTATAGGCCTAACTACACCATGATCGTCGCACAAATAAAGGCATAATAGGAATTCACTTGATTAATTACTTGACCAAACTCAGTTAGTTTGGTTAGCAGTACACTCATAACCTCTACAAGCACAAATTATAAGAGTTGATTAGCATTGCACTCATGGAGGACCATTTAGCAATGCTATCATCAGAACAAAACTTAATTCTATATCTTGGAATCCCATGGAGTTAATGAATTTCACAGCTGCAAATGAAGATTGCAATTGCTATATCTATGATTCAAGAGAATTGGATTCTAGAAACTTGTTATTCAGTGATGTTATGATTCTAGAAACATGCTATTCAGATTGGAAGATAGCCAAAAACAAATATACAAGAAGGTTAGCAGATTTCTCTCGCAATAATAAATAATATAATTTTTACCTCCTTCACGATTCACAAACTCGGTAAGCGCTTCAGCAGTACGTAGAAACCCCGTATTTGCTACAAATGTCCTTATGCTCGCCACAGTCCACCTACACCACAAATCCAATAAAATTGTAAACATCGAACAAATATTTTATTGGTGAAATGAAAATAATATACAGACGAGAAAGCACCAGTGTTCTTATTCCAACTGAAAAAGGACATATATTTTTTGTGTGGTGTGTGTTGTGGTGGGGGGGGCACTATTGTTCCTATTTCAGTTGATTTATATTCACGATTCTAGACAAGAAAGATGGATCAAAAAATAATATTTGCAACATATATTTGCAAGTACAACAGAAGTTGCACTCAACAGCACCTTTGGAAATCTTGTTGGCAAAATGACCACAAAGGGCATGTGAAAATCTTATAGTTGTACTGCTAGCCTCGCTGGATAGATCTAAAAGGTGCGATAACTTGTGGAGACAAGATGAATTTAGCAATGTGGACAAGCAACTAAGGTTGATGAATAAAGCTCCAGCTTCATTTTCAAACGATGAAACTTTGAGGCACTTCTGTTTTGTCATAGATAGAGCATGTAAAGCCAGAAATATACACAGTGTGACCAAGTCCTAACCTCCCCAATGACCAGGAATTATCAAGATGTAGTTTTGCGTAAATCATTCTAGTTGCATCTTCAATTCTTAAAGAGAATGTGGCCTCTGCAATGTTTCTTTTTGTATTGATGTCTACAACAACACCATAGAGGCTGATACCAGTCATCTTGTCACGAAGATCAACCAAAAATAATCTAAAATTACTTAAGTCAATGGACCCCTGGGAATCACACGGCAGGGTCACTTGAGAAATCTTAGACCCCTGACTTGGATCTAATGCATTCAAAAGCTTTGATCCTTGAAATCAATTTTGTGTCAATGCGATGCATACTTGTTCCTCATGCTGAATAAAAGGAACCAAATATATGCTACAATGTATTGTGCCATATGAGTATGTATTTCCCTTTCCTTTACATTTTCCTCTCTAAATTTCAAGCTCTAAACATAGTGCAATAGATCTAGGAAACATCCACGCATGTATTTAGATTCTTGACAAGTACATATATTGAATGTACATTTATTCACCTCAAAATGCTTTGTTTCTGGATATAATCTCGATCACTTGATCGTTTAAAACCCACAAAAACTGAACTTTAGTGCATCTGCAATCAAGAAGAACACATTATGATACAATTAATTCAACAAAATGATCATCAATTACATAATTTTATATTTTAACAAACAATACTAGTATGATTTACCAGTAAAAACCAAAAACATCTCGTCAATTCACAAAGTTGATAACAAACCAAGAATGAATAAATTTATATAACAATTGATTATTAGGGAAAAAAGTAAGTAAGTGAATTGGTTAGCATATGCATGTAGAGTATAGATATGTTCCAAACTCCCATCACAATTAACAAAATCATACCGTCAAGAAGAGACTAGAAAACATCCAAAAACAAAAGTAATTACAACACTGTACATATTTGTTAAAGATTCACACAACAAATTACCTTAATAGCATTTGGTAATCCCAAAAATAACCATGGACCTTGACTAATCAAAGTACTACTTTCACAGTTAAAATTAACGATGCCATCACAGTTATATCTCTTTGGAGGTGTTGAATCAATATCATCAAGATTTAAGCTTGTCAATAAGTATCAATGCTTTCCTGAGATTTCTTCCACTCTTTCTATCTAACTTTTACATGATCTCTGGTCCGTTGATACAAAAGAAAAAAACACTATTTTAATTAGCAACGAATCTGGCATCAACGAGGCTAACTCTCAAGTTTGATATGACAATGAGGCCAAAAGTTCTAAGATGACTATAAAAGTAATCTTACGTAATCTAGACAACAAGCCTAACTCTCAAGTTTGATATTCAAAACCCCTAAATATTATACAGAACCATCATGGAAAACCTTATGTGCTCCAAAACTTTCATAACATATATTAATTCATTTCAAATACAATGACAGGATAACACTCATGCACCTATAGATATTTGAATTCTCACTTGGTCATTTTGTCAGACAACAAGTGTGCATAGTCCCGCTGACATGTCTTAACTGCACTTGTGACATTAATACCCTGAACAATTTCACAAAGAAAAGATAATATGTCAATTCACATGAGGAAGATACTACAATAGTGTGTATATTAGAACTGAGTTCCTCAAAATCATATAAGCAATAATGTGTATATCAACAACAATGTAATACCCAAAAAAATAAAAAAAAGCTCCAAAGATGAACACCGGATCTTCAATCAATTTCAAATGGAATCCGAACCAATGATTCGTTAAGTATTCATTCCAAGGTGGAGCAGGCACTAGACGTTAGTTAGCCAACTCAAGATTGACTTGTAGCGCACCATGGTGGAGCTCAGTGTAGTTAGATTAGGGACCTAATTATCTAATGGGTCAAACTATTTATTGCAGCTTCTTGTAATCCAAAAACCGATAGCCAGTGCCATATCTTAAGTAAAGAATAATGCCCTATTACCAAGTATTACACAAGGCCCTGTAAATTTTGGAATAGGTTGAATAAAAGTAATAGCATATGACAATACAACCTTAAAACAAAAGCAAAACTAGATTGACTGTAGGCTCATACCTTTTTCAACATACTGATGTTTACAGGCAGGGAATTAAGATCCGAACTGGGTCGTTCTTGGTACACAAAAACTGCATTAATCAATCAAGAAAATTACCGAGTTAAAAAAATCTAAACAAATAAAAATATCAACATTGAAGAAAAGAGTAAGATACGGAACAGACTTGAAGAAGATGTGGTTGCAGGGGAGCAACATTGGTCGATTAAGCAAGTTAAGGCTGTAAAACCCACAACTAAATAGAATGAATCAACCATTTGAAATATACATAGCATTATAATAATAATAATAATGATAATAATAATAATAATAAGAGAGAGAAGGTAATAACCTAACCAATGAGGGAATTTGAGCTCGAGGCTAAGTTTTTGGAGATGAAGGACCCATGGGTTGAAAAATCTTTGATAGTCCCTCCATTAATACCAGAGAGAGAGAGAGAGAGAGAGAGAGAGAGAGATGGCGAGCATAGCGGAGAGAACTCAAAGCACAGAGAGGGGTGAGCGGGAACGAAAAGGAAGTCACTATAGCAAATTTTGTAGGGTGTTTTATATTTTAGCAAGTGTACTCAATTTTGGCACACTTTAAATTAGTGCCAAATTTTGGACTGATTTAAAGTGTGTCAGATTGTCATTAAACCGTGTCAGAATTTGGCACAGTTTTAAACTGTGCCAAATTTTTAATATGAGGGTGTGCTAAATCGCTGTTTTTGGTGTAGTGATAAGTAAGAGTAAAATTCATCAAAATGAATTAAAGATAAGCAATGCGGAAGCCAAAATGGACTCTTACGAGACCTAAGACCATGCTCTAATACCATATATAACACCCCACACAATCTGACAATCATTTTTAGCATGTGACAGATATGAGACATATAAAAATTTATTCCACAAGATAACAATTAAATTGATCCCATAATTATAAACATCCATGCAATAATAAAATCCATCACCAAGCTAATTTCCAAAATTTAAAACCAACTCCAAGTAATATAATCTCAATAAATGCTCCAACTATAAATATCTTAATAAAACCGTAAACAATTATGAAACAGAGTGGAGCACCAAATCCATAAATAAAGTCTCATAATAAATGCGATGTAAATTGAAAATAAATCCTAACTAATTAAATCATATAAAGTTAATAAATCTCTAGTTGCACCTCCAAAATATCTCCAACCACTCCTATGCAGCTACTCCAGGGTTATACCTGAAATGCTAGTCAACGCAATGGGTCAGATCCCACCGCATGAATACAAGCTACTCTCCCAAATTAGGGTTCGTGAACCCAGGCAGGAGCATTATATATAATAAAGACCACAATTAAATATTTTAATTTAAATGAGATAATTATTAACGTGCGAATAAACCTAAACTACCACTATCTACCATATAACTAATCCACCCTAAAGTGTAAGCCCAAGTATTCCATTAGCATTATTATTTCCAATTTCATTCTTATCCTTACTTAATTTAATTAATCAATTATTTTAATTCATGTGACACCTATTTGGTCAGTCAAACCCTTATCATCCCCGCACACACTCTTGGCACGGTTGAAGTTCTACACATCACACCCATTCCCTTCACTATAGCTAGTCAACTCATATTCTGTCAATTTGGCACATACTCATGAGGTTCTAGGCACGACACGTCACAATAGTCAATCGGCCCGTTTAACTGTCAGCCCACACATATTCGTGACTCCAACACACACCCACATCGTTACAGTTGGTTGTTTAATTGTCAGCCTTACACATACTCGTGCCGTAAATCCATTTTAATACCAGTTTATTATCTTAGGTATTAATTCTCAATTTCTTAGTTTCTCATCATCTCATTATTTTATATTATCCCCACCCTATTTTAGAGCATAATACCTCAATTTTAACCTTAGTCCCATACGCAGAGTATCTAAAACACAAACACGTCCTATCCTCCTTTTTATTATAAGTTCTATCATTTATCTCTTTATAGTGTCACGCTTAGGCTATCCAAATCAATTGAACGACACCAAAATCAGCCCCAACCCGAAATATTCCATTCGTAAAAATATACACTAACTAATCCCATACCTACAAAGTGTTTACTGCAAAAAAGGTGATTAGGCATAAATTCTTCCCATTGATCCCCTTAATTTAGATATTTTTATCGCTACGCGCAATGTAATTCAAGTGGAATTATATCATATCTTCAATAATGGCAAGTTTCCAATGAATACGTCGAGTTTCGTGTGTTCATTATCTAATTTGCAGGTGTTCGGTGTTCTAATCCGAGTTCTGTACCAAAAGTTTCAAAGAAACACAAGAAGGCAAGGGTTCTGCAAAGTCTGAAAAAAGGGAACCGAACCCAAGGAAGCTAAAAAGAATCGAATCCCTCATGGGCAAAGCTTCTGTAAAGGATGGAAAAACAAAACCGAACCGAGGCAATGAAAAAATGAACAGAATCCACCTGGGCAAAACTTTTTTTGAAAAGACGAAAAGATGGAACCAAACCGAAGTTGATAAATAATGAACCGATCCCATGCTCGAAGAACTTTCTGTAAAAGCTACACAAGATGGAACCGAACCGAGCCCTTTACCCGGATCGGTTCTGTAATCAATTTTCCGGACTTATCCACTTGTAAAAATAGAATCCTATTTTCTTCAAACTCTTGTATTTTCATAGTTAATAAATTGTAACTCCTCCCAAACGTAAAAGGGAGCTTCCAGGTCATTAAGGAAGCATAGTAATCCATTTTAGAGAGGAAGAACAACAAACCCTAGTTACTTTCAAGTTGCAATTCAAGTACAATTATTCTGATTTCTGTTTCAATACTTATTCTAGTTGCTCGTTCATTACTAATTTCACCTTTCTGCATCTTCATTCATTAGTAAAAATGGGTTCTTTCATTCTAAATGTGTTATTTGTAAGTTTTCACATGTCCGGCTTTAAATGGTCGGGATGCATGAACTCAACCTGATGTGGTAGTTGCATGTGTGTAAAATTAATCCTCTAAATTTAATGATTTGATTATGACCGTATTACGTAGAAACATGAAAATTGTAGATCTTGAATCTCGTTTGCTTCAGGGTAACCGGGATGCTTCAGAATGCAATTCGAGTGTAACTATCGCAATACCGATTTACTCTTCCCCTGATTAAGTATGGTGTGAGCTTGAACCTCATATACGTAATGTTTGGGAGTACTAAATTATGGGTCTAATTAATCACTTAAATTTTTTATTAGTATTATACATGCACTATACTAGGGTTGATGGATTGTATTCCTGTCCTCTTTTCATTATCATATAGTCTAAATTTTAAGTCATTCATCGTTAGTATTTTAGGTAATTTAGAATAGTTGCATTTCTTTCATAATTTCAAAATTGTAGTAGTTGTAGTTAATTATCAAAATCAATCATCTTTTCCTTTTTCTTTTTAGAGTTAGAGTTAGGATTCCTTCATCTGTCCAACGTTGTCACAACCGTGTTGTCCTATTTCCCTGAGGATCGATACTCGACTTATCGGATTATTACTTGAGCGACAGGCTTACACTTGAGCCTAGAGAGTACGCACTTCTGAGACACATTCTTAGTCGCATCATGTTTTTGGTGTCGTTGTCGGGGATCTAGGTAGACTTAGGATTAGATCAAGTCAATCTCAAACTTTGACCAAAATTTCCAAAATCCAAAAAAACATATAAAAATTTGAAAAAGCATAAAAATATTCATCATCATCTCTCATAAGCCTGTTAATGTGAAATTCTAAACTCACTCCAACTCCCGATAATACTCCAATCCACATTCACAAAAATCCAATAGTTGAGTATGATCCTGATAGCCCTCACACTCCTAACGCTTCACAATTCTGGGTTCCACCTTCCACACCGTCACACTCAATCTCAAATAACACGTTGTTTTCCCTCTTAGGACACACTTTAGAGCACGATCCGAGGATACCAAGTGAGGACACAGAGTCTTTGAGTGAGAGAAATATGCCACAACATGGTAATGCAGCCGCTGACGAGGGAGAAGCCCCATATCGCCCGTTGAGAGACACCTTATATCCCGAGCGCACTGTCACTCCGGGATGCATTTTACTCCTGTATAAGGCAGGGCAAGTTCTGTTTAGGAATGGGATGACACAGATACTTCCCACTTACCATGTAATGGATTTAGAAAAGCCATATGCCCACATTACGGAATTTGAGGAAGCGTGCGAGACTCCCAGTGATAAAACTTGCACTAAAGATGTACTCCACCTTAAACTCTTCCCATTCTCGTTAAAGGATAAGGCCAAGACTGGCTATGGTCTTTACCTCCAAATTCGATTTCATCATGGAACGAATTACAATCTAAATTTCTCAAAAAATTCTTTCCTCCACATCGAACAAACTCCATCAAGGATCAAATTCAAATGTTCCGACAATTAGAAAATGAGTCGTTCGATCGATGCTTCGAGCATTTCAATGAGTTAATTACTTTGTGTCCTCATCATGGTTTTGATAAAATACAAATCATTTCATTTATCCATAATGGGCTGAACATTAATTCCAAGCAACTCATTGAAACCATGGGTAGTGGTCCGTTTGTCGACTTAGACGCCCACGATGCTGAGCTTCACCTGAGGTATGTTGCTGAGACTACCCAATCATGGGATACATCTGACCCTAATGCTCAAAATCGAAATCGTCAAGTGACCACCACTCCATCGACGTCTGTAAGGACATTTTTCTCATGTCCAACTTTTTACATTTATGTATGTCGTACGCCGCTACATTTTGCACGTCACCTCACGATCTGACATGACGGCCTCTATTCGATTTCCGGGAATCAAGCATCCAACATCTCCATCATGTGTCCCACATCGTCCTCAACAACTTCACATACCATGCTTTTAGGGTCTATATGCTAGTGGTATGCAAGAGAAGTCAAATCAATGAAAGAAGTCACGATATGGAAGTTCAAGGGCAATTTGGTAATTGTACATCCACCGTTCGGAGGATAGGTCAACTGGAAAGTTGAAGATCTTGCCACAACAAAGATACTGGAAGAAACGGCATCTCATTCCGAGCTACGGTGAAGAAGATATGTCCCTTTGAAGATGGAGAGAATTCCTCGATGGAATCTGGTTCCTGAGGATCGGACCGATCCGCCTAAAGAGACCGGACCGATCCGCCTGCTAAAGTGAGGCCAGTATACCCCGGATCCATAGAGAACCGATGAAGATAAAAAGCCAAACCGATCCGATGTCAACCGGACCGATCCGCCTACAATTAAAAGAACCGATCCGGTATACCGGACCGATCCGCCCATCAACCGGACCGGTCCGCCTGGGATAATTACGAGCAGTCCCAGTGTTTGAAAACTCCTTCCTTGGTTTTCTTATTTAAAGCCATCTTCGGGGAGTTATTTTTTTAAGACTTTCAAAGATAAAATCCAGAGTCCTAATACTCCAAGTCTTCACTTTTTTTAGTTCCCCAACTCATGTTTGATTCACACAACTTTGCCATACCATTGTGAATCTTTTGGAACCCTAGAACACAAGCTTTGTGTATTTTTCATCTTTGTGGAGAGAACTTTGCAACCGAGGGTTGCGTGTCATTGCCGAGGGAGTCTCTACGAAGTGTTATGACTGCGTGTCATTGAGGAGTGCTGCGGTTCTTCCTTTGCTGATTGGACTGAGGTTCATGTGGGTTCGCTGCGTGTGGATTCATTGCTGTATTTCATTGTAAATCTTGTAAGTTGCGATTTACTCTTTATAGTGAAATAAAAGGTTTTGCCCTGCGGGGATTTTTCCTTATCTTGGTGTCACATGATTTATTTGTTTATGGGTTGACACACACACGCACTTTAGATGCATGTTTAGGGGCTGAAATTTAATAAGTTTGCCAAATTAGAAATTTGCGAAGTTTTTTGTTTCAATATCACGCATTCTCAAATTGGTATCAGAGCAGGTTACGCTAATTTATTGCGTATTCCTATTTTCCGCAAAATTGTGTGATATTGATTTTTTGAAAAATCAGGTTTGTGAAAATTCGCATTTTTTTCTTATGGAGCACTTATATAATCAGATGCCTATTTTTGATGGGTCTAATTATGCCTATTGGAAAGCTCGTATGAAATCGATTTTAAAATCTATTGACGAGCGGGTTTGGTTGCTTTGCGAAAATGGTTGGACTCCTCCCACGGTCACTGTTAATAACATCACCTCTCTAAAACCCGTGTCAGCCTGGACTGAGGATGATTATAAGTTGTCCAATTTTAACTCCCGTGGTCTGAGTGCTATTTCTGGTGCTATCACTCCTGATGAGTATCGCCGAATCATGACGTGCTCCACGTCTAAGGAGGCTTGGGATGTTTTGAAACTGACACATGAGGGTACGAACGCTGTTAAAGAGTCTAAGTTACAAAATCTGGCCACCCAATTTGAGACTATCACCATGTCTGAGTCTGAATGCTTTGATGAATTTTATGCACGTTTGTCGGGCATTGTTAACACTAGTTTTAATTTGGGTGAGGTGATTGATAACACGCGTGTCGTTAAAAAGATTTTGAGATCTCTTTCAAAACGCTTTATTCCTAAAGTCACTGTTTTGAACTCTTTGGGAAATCTGAAATCACTTAAGTTGGAAGAACTTGTAGGAGATCTTCAAACCTATGAGATTGACATGTTTCCTAAAACCATTAAGGCTAAGGATAATGGTATTGCTTTAAAGACTCATTTTAAGAAAAAGAAAGAAAAAGTTTGTGAGTCTGATTCTGAGGAAGATGTTGATTTTGATAATATGGCCTTGTTTGCGAAAAACTTTAAAAAATTTCTCAACATGAAAAGAAATAATTCTTTCAATAAAAAGAATTTTTTTGAGAAAAATAAAAGGAAAGGAAAGGCCAAAGAAAGTGATGAGAAGAATGACTCTGATGAGGAGTGTGAGGAAGATTTAGAGAACATCACCTGTTTTGAATGTGGGGGCAAGGGACATAAGTCGTTTGAGTGTCCTACTTGGCTTAGGAAGAAAGGGAAGAAAGTAGCCATGCCTGCCACACTTAGTGATGATGAGGGAGATGAGTCAGATAAAGGTTTAGGACATGGGATGGTTGTCGCCTTTTCTAGTCGTGTAAGCACACCCAGTTTGTCTCACAAAAGTGCACACGAGAGCGATAATAGTGACTCATGTTCTTCGAGTGAGGGAGAAAGTGAAAGTGAGAGTGGAGATGAAAGTGATCTCCAAAAAGCTTTTAGAGAGTTGTACACCGAGACCTTGAAAACAAAAAGGTATAATAGGGATTTAGGTCGTCGGGTTTTAGATTTGGAGAAAGAGAAGGAGGTTTTGAGAAAGGAGAAGTGTGATTTGGCCGACACGTTGTCTAGTCTGACGACACGTGTATCCCAACTCGAGAGTGATCTCGAACGTGCCCGGGAGGTCAAAGTCAAGTTTGAGAACGCACCTAAGAAGGTTGAAAAGGTGGTTCTTAAGGGTAAAGGTGAGAAGTTAGGAATAAGTCATGACGGTGCTTCTGCTTCCCATTTAGCACCCGAGCCGGTTCCCACTTTAGTGACAGTTTCACATGTGTCTCACTCTAACCCACCTAGGCGTCCCATTCCTATTAGGAAAGTGCGTCCTAGAGTTTTTGAGAGAGGTGTTCCTAGGCCTATTTATGTTTGCTCGCATTGCAAGAGGAGAGGACACCTTAGGGAATTTTGCTTTAAGTTGGGTTATGTGTCACGTTTTGTTTCTACACATGTTTCTGGCACACATGCACCCACACATGATACTTTACATGCTCCCGGAGACTACATGAGAGAGTTTGCACATTTAGGTGAGCAAGTTAAGTTTTTAGTCAAAACTTCACAAGAATTGATGGAGGTTTTTCATAAGTTGTCACCACCTTTGGAAAACCCCTCCGCACCTAATGATTGAGGCTTGACTTGTTTACTAGCATAGGGTGGTTTTCATGATGTCATTGTTTGCCTATTGCTAGTATGTATCATTTTTGTATATATTTTTGTTTTGAAAAATTTTGAAAAATACAAAAAGATTTTATTTTGATAAATTTTTGAAAAATCCAAAAAGATTTTTTCTTCTGTTTTGCACCGTTTATGGATGAACACTTTGGATGACCAAGTCACAACATCATTCCATTTTCATGTGACTATTTGATAGTTTTTTGAGACAATAGGTCAATTCATCCATGTGCTTTATAATGTTTGGAGTCATTAAGATGTAATTAAGTGTTACTTCCTACATGTTTGACTCATGTTTCCTTTATTGCACACATGCACGGATTTGTTTGATTATTGTGCTTGTCTTATCACATGTTGGTTGGGTGTTTTCACTTCAATCCTGTCCTTAAAACGAACCAAGCGCGATAAATTTTGATAAGGAAATTGTGCATATAAAAACCGTTTTGTGAGTTTGTGTGCTTTGTTTGATAACGGGGAGGGGCTGCGAAAGGTAATTATCTATCCTTTACGCAAAAGCCACCGTTAAAAAGGACCTAAAAAATTGAGGAATTTTATTATCCGAGGTCCAAAGAGGTTAAAAGAGCCCGAAAAAATTGAAAGGCAATAAAAAGAAATTCATGTCAATTATGGGCCATTTAGGTTTTTGCACTAATTCTCCAAAGTTTGAGAATTTAGTTTAACACCTCTAAAAGAAAATATATATGAGGGTGTTTGGTTGGAGAATTTAAAACGGGTTTGCACGTCCTTGAAATACTTGAAAATGCGCTACATAGTTTTGGACGTTATTTGTGTGGAAATCATTTTGACTTTGATTTGTTGATTTGCATAAGACGATGTCATTTAAATTCAACAAATGTTTTTTACACCTAAGGATACTTTTGATGTTCATACGTTAGGGGTACACATATGCATCGTGCACATATGATTGATTGAGTTGATTTACCTATCGAATGTGTTCACACTCATTCATTCCGTTTCCATGACTTGGTTGTTTGAGTCTAAATCCATGGTGTGATTTTTATATCATATTTGTTCATATTGGTATCTTATCTATGTATGAAAAATTTGAAAAATCAAAAATAGTTTGTGTATTTTTTTTGTATACCATGACACCCCGATTTTGCTTATTAGATTCATTCTTCTTTTTTGTCTATTTGGGGACATCATAAAAAGGGGGAGAAAGAATTATCTTATTCTGGGGGAGTTTGAATTTTGGGGGAGTTTTGAGTTTTGAATTTTCTCATAAATTGGTATATATGTCTATATTTATCTCATTTCAAACTCGATATGTCACTTGGTATTTTGCTTTATCTCATGTGTGTAGGTACTACTTTGATGATCACTGAATTGCACACCCTGATGAGAAAAGCGTTGAGATTCCCGAAGATTTGAAGATCAAACGATGCAGTCTTATTCACTTGTACTCTTTCAGTTTTGGGTTCATGGAAGGGTAGATTTGTATAGGCAATTTCATATTTGATAATTTGGATTTTTTATGTATGTACCGGCATAGACATAGGGGGAGATTTGTAAGGACATTTTTCTCATGTCCAACTTTTTACATTTATGTATGTCGTACGCCGCTACATTTTGCACGTCACCTCACGATCTCACATGACGGCCTCTATTCAATTTCCGGGAATTAAGCATCCAACATCTCCATCATGTGTCCCACATCGTCCTCAACAACTTCACATACCATGCTTTTAGGGTCTATATGCTAGTGGTATGCAAGAGAAGTCAAATCAATGAAAGAAGTCACGATATGGAAGTTCAAGAGAAATTTGGTAATTGTACATCCACCGTCCGGAGGATAGGTCAACTGGAAAGTTGAAGAGCTTGCCACAACAAAGATACTGGAAGAAACGGCATCTCATTCCGAGCTACGGTGAAGAAGATATGTCCCTTTGAAGATGGAGAGAATTCCTCGATGGAATCTGGTTCCTGAGGATCGGACCGATCCGCCTAAAGAGACCGGACCGATCCGCCTGCTAAAGTGAGGCCAGTATACCCCGGATCCATAGCGAACGATGAAGATAAAAAGTCGAACCGATCCGATGTCAACCGGACCGATCCGCCTACAATTAAAAGAACCGATCCGGTATACCGGACCGATCCGCCCATCAACCGGACCGGTCCGCCTGGGATAATTACGAGCAGTCCCAGTGTTTGAAAACTCCTTCCTTGGTTTTCTTATTTAAAGCCATCTTCGGGGAGTTATTTTTTTAAGACTTTCAAAGATAAAATCCAGAGTCCTAATACTCCAAGTCTTCACTTTTTTGAGTTCCCCAACTCATGTTTGATTCACACAACTTTGCCATACCATTGTGAATCTTTTGGAACCCTAGAACACAAGCTTTGTGTATTTTTCATCTTTGTGGAGAGAACTTTGCAACCGAGGGTTGCGTGTCATTGTCGAGGGAGTCTCTACGAAGTGTTATGACTGCGTGTCATTGAGGAGTGCTGCGATTCTTCCTTTGCTGATTGGACTGAGGTTCATGTGGGTTCGCTGCGTGTGGATTCATTGCTATATTTCATTGTAAATCTTGTAAGTTGCGATTTACTCTTTATAGTGAAATAAAAGGTTTTGCCCTGCGGGGATTTTTCCTTATCTTGGTGTCACATGATTTATTTGTTTATGGGTTGACACACACATGCACTTTAGATGCATGTTTAGGGGCTGAAATTTAATAAGTTTGCCAAATTAGAAATTTGCGAAGTTTTTTGTTTCAATATCACGCATTCTCAACGTCCATCCTATTTCATGTAGAAAAGAATTCTATGACGGATAGTCGACTCGATGTACTTAAGAAAGGACTGCGACACCTACGTGAGGTGTATTAAAGAGTACCAACTGGATTCATCCCAAACATCGTCGAGAAGGTGTGTGCAATTTGTGAGGTGGGTCATTCAACTGAGGAATGCCCGACTATACCTGCCTACAAAGTGATGCTTCAAGAGCAAGTCGGTGGTATAGGAGGATTTAAGGGTAATTTCGGTGCACTGCACGAGAATTATTACAACCCTTCATGGAAAAACCATCTTGGTTTTAACTATGGGCAACAACAAGCTGCGATGAATCCTAATTCACATGCTGCCCTCCTCAACCACAACACTTTCAACAAGCTCCACACATGCAAGGACATGTGCAAGCACCACCACCTCAAGAAGCATATATCCTTCTGCCGCGGAGAAGTCTCGAGGATACAATAAACCAATTTATTAATACCCAGAGTGAAACCAATGCTAGATATGATTGCCTGATCAACGACATAAATGCAAATATTTCAAAAAAGCATTCATCGTGTAATATCCAAGAGAAGGGCAAGTTTCCTGCCCAGGGCCAAAGACCACCCCAAGGTCAAACTAGTGTTAGCTCTACCTCGACAGAACACCAGGAGCAATGTAAAGTTGTAACCACTCTTCGTAGTGGGAGAGTCATTGATTTATCACCTCCCTCACACGATGCAACTAAAGACAAGGAGATCTCGCCCGATACGAAAGAGGCCAAAGATATACCCTTGAATGAGAGTGATAAAGAAGACACTAGTGAGCCCGAGGTAGTAGTGAAACCACCCACCTCGGAACCGTTTCCTCAAAGGTTGACTCCATCCCAAAAAGGAAACCCCCGTGATGAAGTGCTAGACGTACTAAAGTAAGTAAAGCTAAATTTACCTTTTCTCGATGCTATTAAGCAAATTCCAGCTTATGCAAAAGTCATTAAAGACTTGTTGACAGTAAAAAGGAGGATGAAGGTAAAGAAAAATATCTTTCTAGCACCGAACGCGAGCTCCATTCTACTTAACGATCTTTCGTAAAAAATCAAAGATCCCGGTGCACCCACCATTTCCTGCATCATTGGAGAAAATAAAATTAAAAAAGCCTTACTTGACTTAGGAGTGAGTGTCAATATCCTCCCTTACGCTATCTATAGGAAACTTGATATGGGCGAACTTAAGCCCACAAAGTTCACTCTCTAGTTAGCGGATCGAACCGTGAAGATCCCAAGAGACATAGTTGAGGACGTGATCATCCAAGTTCACACTTTCTACTTCCCGGTAGACTTTGTAATTTGGGACACGGAGACCTCCTGCACCTCGACCAATCATGTTTCCATCATTCTTGGGCGCCCATTCTTAGCTACAGCTAATGCAATCATCAATACTCGAAATGGGAAAATGCAATTCACCTTTGGGAACATGACTTTAGAGACTAACATCTTCCATATAGCCCAACAGATGGGGGAAGAAGATGATCTTCACGCGGTGAGCTTAATAGATGAGATCGTAGAGGAGTATTTTGAGGAAAACTATTATGGAGATGCCCTAGGATTATGTTTAGTATCGAGTCGCAAGAGTGAGGGAATGTACACCAGATTCGAGAGGGAAGTTAAGGAGTTGGGAGAGTTACTTGATGAGAGAGCGTCGGACGAGGATGCGAGAGACGTAAGTTGAGTTTCTCGATTCGAGGACCTACCGCCGAGGGAGACACGCATGGTTCCCTCCAGCGACAAATTTTTTACCCTTGAATTGAAAAAACTACCCTCCCATATTAAATATGCATACCTAGGGGAGGATGAGACATTTCCTGTTGTTGTCTCCTCTAGCCTAGACGAAGAGCAGGAGGGTAAATTGCTAAAGATTCTGAGGAAGCACCAAGGTGCTTTTGGTTGGTGCATTGATGATTTGAAAGGGATAAGTCCTTTGATTTTCACCCATAAGATCCATCTCAAAGAGGATGTCAAGTCCTCGAGAGAAATGCAAAGAAGGCTAAACCCTAATATGAAAGAATTAGTGAGAACCGAAATCATTAAGCTATTGGATGCTGGGATTATCTACCCAATCTCGAATAGAAAGTGGGTGAGCCCTATTCAAGTTGTCCCGAAGAAGTCGGGTATGACTGTGATTGAGAATGCTAAGGGAGAGCTAGTTTCCCAATGTACGACCACCGGGTGGCGCGTTTGCATTGATTATCGAAAACTCAATGCGGGAACTACGAAATACCATTTCCCATTACCATTTATTAATCAGATGATTGAGAGAGTAGAGGGCCACCCTTACTATTGCTTCCTTGATGGTTATTTCAGATATAACCAAATTGAGGTAGATGTACTTGATTAGGAGAAAACGAACTTCACTTTCCCTTTGGTACGTTTGCCTACAAACATATGCCATTCAGCTTGTGTAATGCACCCGCGACCTTTCAAAGGTGTATGTTGAGCCTATTTAGCGACATGATCGAGAGAGGACTTAAAGTGTTCATGGACGATTTTAGCATTTTTGGCACCTCTTTCGATCTTTGTCTAGAAAAACTGGAAAAGGTACTTGCCAGGTGTGTGGAAAAGAACTTGGTGCTAAATTGGGAGAAATGCCATTTTATGGTCACTAAGGGAATAGTTCTTGGCCACATAGTTTCATTCAAGGGGATCGAAGTTGATAGAGCTAAGATATATATCATAGCCGATCTATCCCCTCCAAAATTGCTCAAAGACGTGCGCTCCTTCTTGGGCCACGCGGGGTTTTATCAAAGGTTCATTAAGGACTTTAGCGCCATCGCTAGGCCCTTAAGCAACCTACTAATGAAGGACACCCCATTTGAGTGGACGGAAGCATGCCATAACGATTTTGAAAAACTGAAAACCATGCTTGTGTCCGCTCCCATCATGAAAGTTCCGGATTGGTCCTTACCATTCAAACTTATGTGTGATGCTAGCAACTATGCGATAGGGGTTGTTTGGGGCCAAAGAAAAGACAAAAAGGCTCATGTCATCTACTACGCTAGCCGGACTCTTACCGAACCACAACTCAACTACTCCACTATAGAGAAAGAGTTGCTAGCGGTAGTCTTCGCTCTTGACAAATTTCGGTCATACCTTATCGATTCTCCCATCACTTGCTTCACCGACCACGCGGTATTGAAATACCTACTTGCGAAGAAAGACGCAAAGCCACGCCTCATAAGGTGGATCCTATTCCTTCAAGAGTTTAATCTCTCCATTAAAGATAAGATAGGAGTAAAAAACATCGTTGCCAACCACCTATCACGACTTTCGTCCGACGTGCCTAGTGATCTGATACCCATCGACGAATACTTTTCGGATGAGAAACTCTTTGCTACCTCTTCTTTGCCCTGGTTTGTGGATATCGTGAACTATCTTGTCATGGGAGCCGTCCCTCTCGATTGGACACCGCAAGATAAAAAGAGGTTTATTACTTGGTCGCACATGTTTTTCTATGATGATCCTTTCTTATTTAAATATTGTGCCGACCAAATCATTCGATGTTATGTACCGAATGACAAGATCTCGAAAGTCATCCAATTTTGTCATTCGGAAGCTTGTGGAGGCCACTTTTTGACGAAAAAGACGATCTCTAAAATTCTACAATGCGGCCTTTATTGGTCCACAATATTTCGGGATGTAAATAATGCTTGTAAATCTTGCAATAGGTGCCAAAGGATGGGAGCGATCACCCAACGAGACATGATGCCATTAACCCTAATACTCATTATAGAAATCTTCGACTGCTGGGGTATTGACTTCATGGGCCCTTTCCCCCATCCTTTGGTTTCCTATACATCCTTGTTGCGATCGACTGAGTTTCCAAATGGGTGGAAGCTATAGTACCAAGACAAATAACAACAAAGTGGTGACTAAGTTCCTACAAGAACACATACTTTCCCGCTTAGGTGCTCCAAAAGCGATAATTAGCGATAATGGCACACACTTTTGCAATAGGCCATTCGAGAAGCTCATGAGAAAGTATGGCGTCATTCACAAAGTTGGAACGACCTATCACCCATAAACGAACGGGCAGGCCGAACTAGCAAATCGGGAGATCAAGAACATTCTCGAAAATACCGTCAATCCTACCCGGAAAGATTGGTCACTTAGATTGAATGATTCACTATGGGCCTATCGTACCGCATACAAAAATCCGCTCGGCATGTCCCCATTCCTCTTTATGTACGGAAAACCTTGCCATCTTCCCGTAGAATTAGAGCAAAAGGCGTATTGGGCGATTAAGAAGTTGAATTATGACATGGATAAAGTCGGTGAAGCTCGCAAGCTTCAATTAAATGAGTTAGAAGGGATACGCAATAATGCGTATGAGAACACAAAAATTTCCAAAGAATGGATGAAACTCGCTCACGATAACATCATTCGACGCAAAGAGTTTCTTCCCAGATAAAAAGTGCTTCTCTATAACTCTCGATTTCATCTCTTTTCGGGCAAGTTGCGGTCACGATGGTTTGGCCCGTTCATTATAAATAATGTATTCCCGCACGGAGCTGTGGTGTTAGACGATTTGAAAGGGGGGACCACATTCAAAGTAAATGGACAACGCCTAAAGCCATATCTAGAGGCGTGTGCGGATGAAGTCGACACTGTTTGGTTGTCTGACCCCGTTTACGGGGTCGAATGAGCTGAAAAAGAGAGGTCATCGCACCCCCAACGCGTATGGGGTGAATTCTTGTGTATAGTAGCTATGCTTTGATAGAGTACATTGATTCCGTAGGTATGTTACATTAGGTTAGGGTTAAGATCATACACTCCAACACAACAGTCGTGAGGGCATCGAGGAATTCTAGTGGGAGAATATGTGCAAGCATTTAGAAATTTAAGACAATAGGATTCCAGTGCAGAGAAAAAGGTTTCTGTCACAGAAGGAACCGAACCGAATCCCCAAGCCGGATCGGTTCGGTTTGGAAAAATCGCAAAAAAAAAAAATAGAACCGAACCGAATCTCCCTTGGACCGGATCGGTTCAGTTCCTGCGATTTTGCTTCTTCCTGAGGAACCCATTCAACCCCCCTATCCCCTCTCTTCCCCCCAATTCTTCCCCTTTTCCCTCCAACACAACCACCCCTTTTCCCTACAAACATCCTCACCTAAACCCCTCCCCACCACCTATAAAAAACTCCCCTTCCATACTCTTCCACTCACACCTTCATCTCTTTCCCTCTCTATAAGCCCTAATTTTTCCGCTCCTAATTCCAAGCTTTCCAAATGGCCAATCGAGCTCTTCCCGCCAAATATCCGTCCACTGACATTCTGCCTAACGAAAATGAGCAATACCGCTCTCACATGGAGCGCGTATGGTGTGAAAGCTTTTTCAATTTTCCCTACAATTGCACATCGAACGGGTTGTCAACTGGGATGAGCTACCGCGCCCCGTCACCACCCTTTTTCGCCAGTGGGGGTGGGCACAATACCTTGAAGAGCCTCATCCAGTCGTTTAGGAAGACAAAGTTCGGGCCTTCTATGGCACGCTCATCCGCACAGGCGACTTTACGTGCCAATCATTTATTGACGGCCGCCCTATTCCATTCACCTTAGCCATCCTCGCCCGCAAGATTGATGAAAAGGGCATTCCCCCCGGAAGTATACGACTACCCAACCAATGCCCCAATCATTCCCAAACAGTAATGCATTGATCGACTCGCACCCGATGACTTTTAGGACCGGGGTACTTTTCCTGTTGTCGTCTCAATGACAAGGCGCACATCACGTTCAACATCATGTGCGCCAACTTGCTTCAAACTTCCAATGAATCGACGATGCGCCCTCACCAAGCGACGCTTGTGTACCACCTGTTCAACCCAGATTTCACACTAAACCTGGCCAGGATGATTTATGTAAATATCATTTTTGCCGCCTGGGAGCATAAAGGTGCGGTACCCCTCCTGTATGCCCGCCTCATCACGTTCCTCCTCTCCGACGCTAGTATCCATCCACCTCAAGCTTTTCCACGCCTCCCGGAGCCTATTGGGAAGGTATCCCGCACACGGAGTGCCCAGCAAAGGGCTTCCATTCGAGCAGCCCGAGAGGCGATCAATTTAGAGGCCGAGGATGAAATTCCTGTTAAAGAGCCGGTGGCAAAAGACGTTGAGATGGAAGGGGCTGAAGAGGAAGAATATAATGAAGATCATGACTCAGATTTCGAGCCCCCGGGTGCTGATTTCGATAGATGGCTGGCAGTGGTGGAATCCCGTTTTGACGGGTTCATCACCCGATACAACCAAGATCAGGACGCCTATCGAAGGGAACAAGAGGCTTATCGAAGAGACACAAGGATGATGCACGAACTCCAAGCCCACCTCTATGAGCTCAACTTTGGTGGTCCCCCACCATCTTTCTTTTATGATCCCTATGATCTGCGCGCAGTCGAGTCCTCCAATCAGCCCCCTCAATCAAGCCCATGAATATTTTTGATGTGTTTGTTGGTTGTGTATGTATGAAATGATTTATTACTTTGTGTTGCTTGTGTGTTTTTCCCCTTAGCCTATGTAACACAGTTTGTTCTTTCTATTTATAAAAGCTGCATTTCTATTTCATTTGCTTGTTTTATTCTTCCGCACTTTTAATTCACTTTGAATTAGATTTTAGTCCTTTTTTCTTGAGGACAATGCAAAAGTCTAAGTTGGGGGGGGGGGGGGGGGGGGTCACAAGTGCGTAGTTCTAAAACTTCACAAATTTTCAAAAATGCTCAGAAATTTCAAAAAATTCATAAAATCTTGAAAAATCCAAAAATATTTTTTTCAAACTAAATAAAAAGTGGAATTCAGAATTTTCAAAAATATCATTAAAAGTCGGTTTAAAGTCTCAAGTTGTAACATTCAAAATGCACAAAGCCGAAATTGACCAAAGATGGAAATTGTGCGAAAGTTGACAACTTAACGAATAAATGTGGAGATTAACAAACCCGATGAGATTTCGAGCCTATCGGTCTTTTTGAGCTTTTAAAATCAATCTGAGTTAATTGGTAACTCAAAGTTCTATTCAGCGACAAGTCATTGATGATATCAATTCTTTCATTTTGATCGGTTATGGAAAACGTGTGTGATATTGCCTTGAAAAGCGCGCTACAAATCTTTAAATTAAATTCATCTCGAAATGCATATGGTAAATTAATAAGTAATTCGGGCAATGGAGTAGGCCATCGTTTATTACCCAAAAATATTGGCCAAAAAAGTTGTGAAAAATGATTCATTTTGTAACCCAATTGAGCCGAATAATTTATCCTTTTCGTTTGGTAACCCGAAAAACCCAAATAGCCCAAAATTGTGAAAAATGGAAAATTTTCAAAATTTAAGTGTGAAAAGTGCAACAAAAATGGGGCAAGAAAAATAATAGAAATGCTCAACAAGAACAGCAAGAAAAGAAAAAAAATGAAAAATAGAAAAAAAATAGAAAATAAAGAAGAAAATGAGCAAAAGCTCGGAAAGGCACTAACGGACATCATAAGCAAAACTTTCCAATTCCGAAATTCTTAACCTTTTCCATGTTACCCAATACACCTATAGCCCGAAAAAGTCCTATCCGAGTCCGAATTGCGAAATTAATTACCGCGTGGAGAGCTAAGATACAAAAAGATAATATAAGAGATAAGATGTATGTGTAAGAGGCAATGTTCCTGTTTTTCAAACCGTATTCCGTTGATGAGATCCAATCACTATAAAATTTTCGTCTTTCTACTTGTGTGCGTGAACTTGGTTCCAATATATTTACTATGTATATCACGTACACCGAGAGAATAGCCACATTTCTGAGTGATTTGTTTATGAGAGGAATCCGTGAGATTTTGAAATCAAAACGAATTTTTGGATAAGTAACGCAATGGTCAATCGGTGGAAATTTGCGGTTAAATGTTCGGTTTAACACACGCGCACTATGATTTGAAACTCTTAAACATGACTTGATGATGGTTATTTTTTGGAAAAGTTTGAATTACACACTTTTTGTGTATTTTGAGTTTTCTTTGAGTCGAATTTTGTGGGTATATTCACTGCAAATCCTCACGAGACACAACTCGTCCTACTAGGGTAACCTAAGGGTTTAAAGGCTTGTTGTATACGCTAAATGCAATCGCTTGCCCGTGAAAAAGGTATCCTATCCCATTTATTAGTTGGACCATGTTTTGATTCTTTTACATTGCTCGGGAATATCAACGTTCTAAGTTAGGGGGGGTTTGATTAGGCATAAATTCTTCGCATTTATCTCCTTAATTTAGATGCTTTTATCGCTATGCACAATGTAATTCAAGTGGATTTATATCATATTTTCAATAATGGCAAGTTTCTAATGAATACGTCGAGTTTCATGTATTCATCATCTAATTTGCAGGTGTTCGGTGTTCTAATCTGAATTCTGTACCAAAAGTTTCAAAGAAACACAAGAAGGCAAGGGTTCTGCAAAGTCTGACAAAAGGGAACCGAACCCAAGGAAGCTAAAAATAACCGAATCCCTCATGGGCAAAGCTTCTATAACGGATGGAAAAACAGAACCGAACCGAAGCAATGAAAAAATGAACCGAATCCACCATGGAAAAACTTTATGTGAAAAGATGAAAAGATGGAACCGAACTGAAGCTGACAAATAACGAACCGATCCCATGCTCGAAGAACTTTTTATAAAAGCTACACAAAATGGAACCGAACTGAACCCTTTACCTGGATCGGTTCTGTTATTAATTTTTTGGACTTATCCACTTGTCAAAATAGAATCCTATTTGTTTCAAACTCTTTTATTTTCATAGTAAATGAATTGTAAGTCCACCCAAACGTAAAAGGGAGATTACAGGTCATTAAGGGAGCATAGTAATCCATTTTAGAGAGGAAGAACAACAAACCCTAGTTACTTTCAAGTTGCAATTCAAGTACAATTATTCTGATTTCTGTTTCAATACTTATTCTAGTTTCTTGTTCATTACTAATTTCACCTTTCTTCATCTTCATTCATTAGTAAAAAAGGCTTTTTTCATTCTAAACGTGTTATTTTCAAGTTTTCACATGTCCGGTTAGATTTTAATGGTCGGGATGCATGAACTCAACCTGATGTGGTAGTTGCATGTGTATAAAATTAATCCTCTAAATTTAATGATTTAATTATGACCGTATTGCGTAGAAACATGACAATTGTAGATCTTTGGATCTCGTATGCTTCAGGGTAACCGAGATGCTTCAGAATGCAATTCCAGTGTAACTATCGCAATACCGATTTACTCGTCCTCTGATTAAGTATGGTGCGGGCTTGAACCTCATATACGTAATGCTTGGGAGTACTAAATTCTGGGTCTAATTAATCACATAAATTTAGATTAGTATTATACCTGCATTACACTTGGGTTAAGGTATTGTATTCCCGTCCTATTTTCATTATCATATAGTCTAAATTTTAAGTCATTCCTCATCAGTATTTTAGGTAATTTAGAATAGTTGCATTTCTTTCATAATTTCAAAATTGCAGTAGTTGTAGTTAATTCTCAAAATCAATCATCTTTTCCTTTTTCTTTTTAGAATCAGTATTAGGATTCCTTCATCTGTTCAATGTCATCACAACCTTGTTGTCCTATTTTCCTGAGGATCGATACCCGACTTATCGGATTATTACTTGAGCAACAGGCTTGCACTTGAGCCTAAAGAGTATGTACTTTCGAGACACATTCTTAGTCGCGTCAAAAGGTACATCCACTAGTCCCATAGCTAGCGAGTGTTCCTAAAATTAAGGTGAGAGCATACTACATAAAATCCCGTCGTCCCCGCGGTGATGAATATAATTAGCACAATAAGTCACACAATATAATTTATCAACAAATATAAAATTTCTCATGCAGTTACCATTTACTTTAATTAAATTTGTTCAATCCATCGCCGTAGTAAACCTAATTTATTTTATTCCACAATTATAATTTCTACGTCATGCAAATTTAGGGAGCACACCACAGTAATCTACTTTGATCATACCTATATGAATTTCATATGATTACACAAATCCCTTATCGTTTAAATAACACAACTATGATTTTCTACATGCAAGCTACACCCAAAATAACAATACCAAATCTCCACCATAAGCACACAAGGGTTATGAGTCTTATTTCATATTCAGATTTTTCAAAAATAGAGTCCAAAATTAGATTTCACTTTCCCTGATTAATGTTGCTAATTTATTTTAAGAAAAAATGTAAAATAATTTTTATGAAATACTTACCAAAGAGGGAGAATACAAGTATTCGCGCATGCTGAAAAGTCGGTTGAAAATTCCGATTGGACGGTTGCGTTCCACTCAAAAATATAAGAATGATTCGTTCTTTAACAATCTTGAGAAAACACCAATTAAGCCTTCAAAACTTGAGTTAAATCTTGATAAAATTTAGTGCTAGGGTTTGTAGATGAAAGGTGGTAAAGATGTAGAAGTCTTCTAGTTGAAGAGTTTGTGAAAAGGTGTTTAGAAAAGTCTAACCTCGAGTTATTTTAATGGGGAAAAAGATTAAAGTTTAAGTGAGATTATAACTCTTAAGAAAACAAAGCAGCGGCCCGATTTCAGTTCCGATTAAAAACCAACTTTCCATAAATGAAAACCAACATATTTAATTGCTAAAAATAATTAAATTCATAAATTTTATTCTTCCTAATTTTGAATTAAATTAATTTATTGACAGTTTTAAAATTACGGGGTGTTACATACTTCCCCATTAACACGGGAATTTTGTATTCGAAATTTGACAAAGCGTAAATGCACAAAATAAAATTAGGCTTGCATATGCCTACCCTTAGAATACCCCAATTATGCACCCATACACCCAATCCTACACGTTTCTATCCCATGATCAAAATACAATATATATATATATATATATATATCAGTACCTAAGAAAATAATATGTACCGTGCTACTCTACTAGCCACGTCGTGGCTTCTTTGACGCCTTCCCTTCCTGAGGCTCCCGAGTCGAAACCATATATCACCCACCCACTGCGGCTAGCGCTGGTGCTACTGGCGCTCCCTGGACACCTGGTGCTGTCGGTGTTGAAGACCCTTGGCCCTGCTGGCCCCATGCGCTCTGACCTTGTTGGTCTTGCGCCTTCAGACAACTAGAAGATCGTTGCACTATTTCTTCATAACTAAAACATGCGCCCCTTAAAGATCTATGTTTTCTGCTTGACACTCGATCACCCAACTATCCTTGTCTTGGTCTTAGAGGCTTGTACGAAACACTATTGCCTTATTGCTCCTAATTTTCTCACCGCCTTTTCCATACGTGGTCATTACGACCCTTATTTTCTCCTCCTTGACTATATGACTCCTGCCTCTTCTCTAACTTCTTTTGGTGGTTTACTTTTTCCTGCCCCAATAACAGTGCGACGTCCACCACCTGGATGTAAGTAGTGTACGCTGAATTCCCCATCACCATCTGCCTAATAGAACAAGACAAGCCCTTCATAAATCACTCCATCTTATTTGCCTCTGTGTTTACCTCCTCTGATATAAACATCGATAAATTTGTGAATTCCTGCTTATACTCCGCAATGGATTTCAAACCCTGCTCTAAGTTCCTAATAGCATACAAAAAATACTTATCATATAACTTAATCAGAAAACCTCCCTAATTCAAACAATCCATGCCCTCCGGTGTGGTGACACTCTCCTACCACTATAATGCATCTCTATTCATCTTGAATGTAGCCAACGTCTTCTTCTGCACATCAGTGCAGTCCACCATCCCCAAGTGCCTCTCCATGTCCCTCCTCCACTGGTGAGCAACCATTGGGTCAGATCCTCTTACGAAGGTGGGAGGATTGCACTTATGGAAGCTGGCTCTCACCATATCCCAAACTGAAGTGGGTGTACCCTACTGATGCGCCTTTAAAGTCACCCAGCTCTGTCTCCCTACCTTAATACCGGTTGTTGTGGCCTCATGCACAATAGTCACTAACTCCTAAAAATCCAACACAATCTTCCTCAGCCTCTCCTAACTTATGGAACCCAAAACTGAACCTTCTCCCCTATCTCTAGTCCTTCTAGTGTTCGCCATGTAAAAATATGGGACAAAACAACATCGGGCTCGGAATAACTAAGAGTACAAATCATCCAACGTAATCAAAGATAAGTAATACAGAGGATAAAATGGACTCATAACCTACGAGACCTGAGACCATGCTCTGATACCATATGTAACACCCCGCTCAATCTCAAAAGCGAGGTGGCCAACCACCGCTGCCAAACTACATCGGGTGTCACTAAATAAGTAATCATTCTTTGCATGTCACATATCTGAGAAATATAAAAATTTATTCCATAAGATAGCATTTAAATTGATACAATAAATATAACCATCCATGAATAATAAAGTCCATCACCAAGTTAATCTCCAAAATTTAAAACCAACTCCAAATATATAATATTAAATAAATGATCCAACTATAAATATCTGAATAAAATTGTAAAAAACTATGGAACCGAGTGGCCCACCAAATCGATAAACAAAGTCTCATAATAAATGTGACAAAAAGGGAAAATAAATCCTAAACAACTAAAGCATCTAAATTAAATAAGTCTCCAACTGCACCTTCAAAATATCTCCAACCACTCCTATGCAGCTATGCTTGTGCTCACATTCGACATATCAATTTGACTTATGTTATGGAGGTACTCCCAAGAATGGTGAAATTTTTTTGCTTTATTATTAGTTTTTCTAAAGATGACCTGTCAAGTGTGCTCTACCCACACTACAATCTTCTAATGGTCACAATGATGGTGCATGAGTGAAAGGTGGCATGTATCCTGGTCAACAACAACAGTTCAATTGATGTCATGTTTAATAGTTATTTCAAGAAATTAAGGATAAGAGATAGCAAGTTGGAGGAATACTACATGTATGTCATCAGTTTTTTTGGGGGAAATTTCCTCCCTTTTTGGAAAATTGAGCTGGAAGTTATAGTTGGCACCTGGCCATCCTGTCGAAAAAAGATGATATGCTTTTTTTGTCTTGGACAAGAACATCGATTCTATATACATCATATTCAGAAGGGTATGATTGAAAATCATTGAGGATATCCCATCTACTGTTCACCAGTGTCTGAAGTTCCCTATGAACTATAGGTTGGCATGGTGAAAGGAAATCAAGTAGAAGCCTAGTAGTGATACTACACGTCAACAAAATAAGAAGAGAGGAAAAAATTAACCACTACTTATCAAATCAAAACATTATATCCTTGGGATAAGGATAAGTTAGTCAAAGGACATGTAGTTGAGTAAATAGAGCCAGTGATACTGCATAATGAACACCCAACAAGGATAAATCAGATCAACTTGATAGCGGATCCAACTCTTAAGAGAGAATTAGCGGAGTTCTTAAGTAGGAGAGAGAATGTGTTCACTTGGAGTCACGAAGACATTTTGGGGATAGATCCTGAGTTGTTCTTCCTTGATATGAGAATAATGAAAGATTCTAAGCCTGTAAAGAAGAAACTCGTGTGTCCAGTCAGGAGAAGAACATGCTAACACATGAGGAGGTTCACAAACATTAGAAGGCAGACTTCATCGAAGACGTCAAGTACCTGCAATGGCTCTCAAATGTGGTCATGGTAAAAAAGAAGAATGATAATTGGTGTTTGTGCGTTTACTTCACATACATCAATAAGGTGTGCCCGAAGTATCACTATCATTTTCCTAGGATGATACTGTCATGCATGAACTGCTTAGCTTTATAAACTCCTACTCAAGGTATAATCATATCAAGATGAAGTGAAAGGATTGTGAGAAAACCTTATTTATCATCAGCCAAGGTACTTACCATTACAATATTATTCCCTTTGGTCTAAAAATATTGGAGCAGCATATCAAAGGTTAGTGAATAAGGTATTCAAGGATCAGATCGGTAAGACCATGGAAGTCTACATTGACAACATTCTGACTAAGAGCAAGAAGCTAGTTGAGCATATCAAGGAACTAGAATGAACTTTAGATTAGCTGGAGATACGATGTTAACTAGTGTGAAGGTCAACCCCATAAAATGCATCTTTCAAGTCAAGGAGAGAAAGTTTTTAGGCTTTATAGCCAATAATAGGGGCATCGAGGCTAACCTAAATAAGATCCGAGAAATGATCAATATGAAGCCTCCTGCAAGAAAAAAAAGAAAATTTAGAAGTTCACAAGACAGGTGGTAGCGCTGAATAAGTTCATTTCAAGAGCCACTGATAAATGTATTCCATTTTTTAAGGTGCTCCAAAAGACCTTTGAATGGAACGACGAGTGCGAAGCAACTTTCCTAAAATTAAAGAAGTACCTGGGGCCTGTGCCATTACTGTCAAGGCCAGTCCTAGGTGAAAAAATCTAGTGTACCTGGAAGTATCAGAATCATCCATTATCTCAGCATTGATTCGACCAGAAGAGGGAGTTCATAAGCTATCCAACTACACTAGCAAGGTATACCTTGGAGTAGAAATCCAGTACTCCATGATGGAGAAGTTAGCCTTGGTGTTAATTTCTTCCCACATAAGGAATCTATACTTGGAGCCACTAATATTATCGTTTATACAATTCTTCCTATACGATAAGCTATTTATAAACCTAAAAAATTAGGCCTATTGTTGGCTTGGGAAATAGAACTGGGAGAGTACAACATACAGTATGAACCAATAACTATAATTAAAGGTTAAGCGATTATTATTTTATATCCGAGTTTACATATGAAGATAAAACTTTTATGCAGACTTCCATGGAAGAGAGCTCAATAGAAGGAACAACAGATTAGACTTTGATAAAAGAGAGCTCAGTTATGAAGACATGCGAGTAGATTTCTTTGAAAGAGATCTTAGCGGAAATAACAATCGATTGTCTCCCCTGAGAGAGATCTTAACAAATCCATCCAACCAGATCATTAATAGACCATAGATCTAGAGAAGATAAAGAAATTATTCAAGAACAGATATTTAGTTGAAGGTAGTTTTGAAGAAGAACCTCATGTGTGGTTGTTATTTGTATGTTGATCATCATGTGCCAATGGTAGCATAGAGGGATTAATAGTCATAGCATCTGACGGGGCTAACATGGAGTAAACCCATAGGTTCCTTTTTTAGGCCTCCAATAATGAGACCGAATACGAGGCCCTTATACCAGGATTGGGATTAGCATCATAAGTAAGTGTCTAACAGCTATCGGCGCATAGCGACTCCTAATTTATTATGAACCAAGTCTTCAGAGTGTATAAGGAAAAAGAATATTCAATGACGAAATACTTTGTAAAGGTGAAAGCTTTGTTATCAAAATTCTCAGTGTGTGAATGATCAGAATACCAAGGGTTAAAAATACTTGGGTAGGTGAATTGTTCACCTGGGGTCAACCACTAGGACAAATATGAGAAAAATAGTACATGTAGAGGTCTTAATGCAATGAAGTGAAGATGAAGAATGGATATTTGTGATGGATACAGACTTGGGACCATCTTGGATGGACCCCATCAGAGCATATTTGGATACCGACGTAGTTTTGGAAATTCCCAAGGAAGTGAGAAGACATCGTTATAAGCAGCACGATGCATATTGAAGGGTAGAATTTTATTTATAAGGGGGTTCATCATATCAGTACTCAGATGTGTTCATCATTCTAAAGTTAATTATTTTATAAAATAAGTGCATGAAGTCACGTGTGGATCCCACTCAACTGGTAGATCACTGGTGAAGTGAATGGACACTTGGTACTACTACTGGCTTACTATGAAAGAAGACTATGCAAGCTATGCAAGAAAATGTGATAAGTGCTAAAATTATGTCGTGATCCACAAAATTCTAGGAGCCTCATTGACACTGATCACATACTCTTGTCCCTTCGCCATTTGGGGGAGTGACCTGGTAAGCCCACTTTAGAAGATGAGGGGTAAATTCAAATACCTAGTCATACTAGTGGATTAGTTTGCCAAATGGGTGGAGGTTGGGACCCTATTGGAGATGTCATACGAAAGTGTATTATATTTTATATGCAAAAAAATTATTTTCCATTACGATATTCATATAACTTCATTACTGATTGTGTACCCATTTCAATAACAAATATATTAAGGGTTACTGTATATGTTCAAATATCTAGAAGCTATACTTAGCACATGGTCTCCCACAATGTAACAGATAAAAAGATTTGACAAAAAAACATTACTATACGGAATGAAGAAATAATTGGATGATGCCAAAGGTAACTGGATCAATAAGCTGCAGAGTCTTCTTTGGGCATACAGGATGACACCAAGAATGGCAATGGGCAAGACTTTATTCATGTTAGTATTCGGTACAAAGGTTGTAGTGCCCATTGATATCGGCTTACCCAACCACTGGCTACTTAACTTTAACTCAACAAATAGAAATTAAATGAGGAGACTTGATTTGGATCTTATAGAAGAAGTAAGGGAGAGAGAAACGTAGTAGTCTACCACCAGAGAATGACTCAGTTTTATAATAAAAGGGTAAAATCGAGCACTCTAAAATAAGGAGACTATGTTCTTAAGAAAGTTATTCAAAGATAGAACAAATTGAAACCTAATAGGAACGACCCGTACTGAGTATCCACGATTGTATGACCTGACCCCTATATAATCGAGACTTTAGAGGGTGAGTAATTTAAAACTCCATGAAACACTGAGCACCTGAGAAAGTATAATGAGTGATGAGGAGATTGGAGACTGTAAGGATGAATCACTATGTAAACATTTTTTTATATATCTGTAATACATTTTCAAGTAATGAATGAGAATCAAAACTTCATACTCTACATATGTTGTTATTTCAAAGTTTTTCCTTCATGGATTTAATGTCGGTTTCAATACTAAGCACATCAAGCACAATCCGAACCATGCTCCATATATGACCTCGTCTTTAGATAGGTCACAATAAAAAGGTTTTAGCTAAATCTGGGAAATCCAGTGAAGATTCGTATAGACGATAAGATCTCGACATAAATGATAAATGTAAGGATAGATACTAGTACATTTGGTCGACTCTACTAACCAATACTGACACATAGTCAAGAGGACAAGATCTGTCCATACGACTAGTAAGCTAGCATGAGCAATGGTAGATTTTAAGTCTAGACAACTCAAATTCATCCAAAAATGGTAAGTCTAAAATACTAGCAGGACTATCCTAATACCTAAAAACTAATACGTAAACACGACAGGGGGTTAAAACTTACCATGAGTCCATATGACTAGAACTAATTATAAGGCTGGTGAAATTCGACCACATTTACTTGTCAAATACAGTGTTGTAAATAACACTCGACTACAATTGATGGCAGAGAATTTAGTCAAGAAAAATAATTCATAAAGTCAAAACATACACATACATGCAGACAATAAGTAAAATCATAAGTTGAGTTAAAATTAATATACACACATAATGACAAATATTCATTATAAAAGACATTAATTACGAAGCTTATCCAAATTAAAGTTTTAAAAGAACTAAGTTAAGGGAGCATCTACAGCTTTAGGGGGGACTCTAAGAACTCGATAAACTTCTGGATCAATCAAGGGAGTAACAATGGTATGTGCCTCAGCCATGATGGTATCCTGAGAAGCAGGTTGAGAAGTCTCCATAGTGACGGATTGGTCAACTTCATCGACTTGATCGTCTTTAGTGATAAAGTCATCAACGTCCATCAGCTACTCAGTGGCCAAAGTCATGGCTTCTTCATCGTCACCTTCCGACTTAATGAATATGTCTATTATATCAGGGTAATGCTTCATCACCATATTCTTGAACTCCTCATATCCTTTAAGAAAGAGGCACACAATTTCGACGTTGTAGTTAGAAGAAGATTTGAATTTTTTCACTACGATCTCCTTGGCCTTGACCAGAGCTTAGTTAGCTTCAATAAGCTACTGGTTCACCTTGGTCAGATTCTACTTAGTCATGCGAAGTTCTTGTTTTGATAGAATCACCTCATCATTGGTCTTTTTGGGGACCTCTTCATGACTTTGGAACTTGACAACATTAGTACTAACCTTGTCCTTTAACTAGTGAACCTCCTCCTCCACCATACTGAGGGAGACTCTCTTCGCGACCACCTGATTGTCCTTATCTTCGGTCTCACCATAAGTCTTTTGAAGATCATTAGTAGTTTTCTTCAGATTATCTTTCAATTGCACATTCTCCTTGATAAGCGTGGAAACAGTGCTTTGCTTATCCTCATAGGCAACATGGTTGGTCACGACCTTCTCCCAAAAAATGGTGGTGGCCATCACACTCTAACAGAATATTAAGAAGGGTTAAAAAATAACAAAGTTTAGAACATAATCAAACAAGCATAATCTTAGCAAGCTTACCACAGCCTATCCATGCTGTGTCAACCTCCACAAGGCATTAGTGTCATAGCCCATCAAAAACTCGAAGTCCTTATTATGCCCATGAGAATTGAGTAAATATGTGGCATTGTGCATGTGTTGGAAAATTGAGACCTTATCATTTCTCAAACCATTGTTCTTGATGGGCACATTAGTCTCAAACTTAAATTCCTCAACCTCTCGATAATGGGATGCCAATCACTGACCACGAACGAGCCGATGAGAGGATCATCCTTCAATTTGGATCATCACTATGGGAGACCCAGCTAGTCTAGACTCAGTAACATGTGGGACCTTGAGATAACCTTAAGTTGTGGAGGTTTCATGGGGCCTCTTCTCACCCACAACAGCAAGAATAAAGGACATTAGAGATTTCCCCTTTGACTTTGCCCAACAAGCAGCTTCAGCCTCAACCTTCTTTTGAGCATTTATCTCGTCCTGCTTCCAATCTTCAGCATCAACCTTTTTTGGGGCATCGATCTTCTTCTTTTCCTTAGCTAACTTCATCTTTCCCCTTTTTCTGGATATCCAACTTTTTTATGGTGAAGATAATCTTTCCTTAGCAAGTTCCGTGGTGGTATGATTAATTCCTTGAGATGACCTCCCATATAAAGGTTCAGTAATGAAGCCCAAAGTAGTAGGGTGGAAGATTCACAAAATTCAATAATTAGTCATAACATGACTCATAAGAAAAGGAGGAATAAAAGTGGCAAAGTATGGTTACCTTCTTCCACTTCGGCCTCAATACCCTAATTAGCCTTAGTGCCTTGATCAACTCCAACTGGACCTTTGTTACTAGTGGAACTAATGTCTCTAAAGGGGGATCACCACCAGGGGGAGTGTGATACCGATCAAAAATGAACATAGACACATAGAAAGAAAATTCAAACTTTGAGGAGTTTGGCACACAGTTTGTCTTAAGTAAGTCTAACAGCATGATAGGAAGCCTGGGAGCTTACTTCACTAAAAGTTGAATAAAAGGTGTTAGTATAACACAAATCCAAGGGGAAACAAAAATAAAATGAAAACATTAGTTTACCAATTTTTTTTCTCCCAACCCACTCGCGGGGAACTTTACAAGACCTATCCTTCTCATGGACCCTGAATTCCCAATCACACTTCATAAATATGAATTACTTCTTCCAATTACGGTTACTAGTATGGACGACCTTAACCATACTTAAGTGGGATTTCCTTGGTGAAAAGTGATAATACCTTGGGATTTGGTGTTGTCTTTTAGGCCATGGATGAACCTAAATATGTCCCTAGTAAGGTTAAATCCAGATGGTCAAAACATCATTGACTCGAGAATCATCATGTGGTTAATGGGGGAAAGTTCGGTTAGAGTAACGCCATATCCTCTCGAGATGGACCTAATCAAAGGGTGCAAAGGTAGACTAAGTCCAACTTGGATTTTCCACAAAGGGTGGAAAACCTCATATGAGTTTAGATGATCATAAATACTTTCATCATAGTCTAGAAACATAGTGGAAATGCTAATTGGGATGTTTTATTTATCTCTCAGAAAATTTAGATCGTCCTATATCATATCATAATAGTACCATCTGGCATCGGTATTAGAGGGGTCATAGGATTCAGTGGAACTACCATAGGTACTCTCCTCACCTAATAACTCCTCAACAATAGAGGGGGACATCACAGATCCGTCAAACGTGTCTCTCCCAATTGATGCTTCCAAATTAATAACGGATATATTCGAGACTATTTTTGTAAAATATCTAACACCCGGTTGGTGTTGTACCTGGTCAGCTATTTCAGTCCCTACAAATTCAGTATCATCAAACTCCATGCCTGTGGGAAGAGGTGCAGAACCATCGGAGGATGCTACAGTATTAATTTACCTAGGATGACTAGGATCGTCTTCAGGTTGAATAACATAGAGGGATTTTTGGAATCTTATGGAAACAATTCATGGGCCAAACAATTCTAACTTTGTTAAATATTCTAACCACATCTAGACATAAGGATCGTACCTCATCAAGTAAAATATGTAATTTTGTATATACCAAGACTTGAGGGCTATTCAGTTTCAGATATAAGAGGCTTTGGTAAGACTAAACCCAATAATGCCTAAAAAAATCAAAAATGGACAACCCTGGGCCAAAGAACTCATTTTCCACCTAAGACGAATAAACTCCAAATCAATGCTCAAATAATCTAACCACCACAGCCAATAACAACAAATTCCACCCCAAAAGGAAGAAACTGTAGAAAAACTCGAATTAGAGCCCTAAAAGAGAAATGATGTACCTGGAACACTGAAAGAGTTGGATATCGAAGAAAACAACACAAAATCTCTATTTAAAAATGGGGGAGAGATGAAGAAAATCACTAGAAAAGGATTTTTTATAAAGAAGTCGGACAAAAATGGCATTCGTTGTAGGAAATATCGTCAGAGAAGAAACGAATTTGCAGAATGAGGGATTTTATATCTCTAAAAGCTAATGTGGAGGTTAAGTAGATTAAAAAGGTTAAGACGATCCAAGTTTGGGGCTTTCATACTCTTTTGGCAGTTATTATTACCCCTATTTATGAGACATGTGTCATCACACCTAGAAAAGCAAACAGATACAACCACACTGACACACGCACTGCCTGAGACGCGCGTATTGATTGTGCCACATGCCAAACCCCAACATCTGACATGTGGTAAGTAGAATCCCAAGTGAAAAATTTTACAAGTCTTTCGGCTCGGTGCACATTGAGAAGAATTCGAAAGGAACAAATTTGTCGAAGCCGATAATTTTCCCATAGGTTAACGCTTCTCAATAGACACTCTAAATGCATAAAATCTCAGAAAATCCTCTACATTACTCAACCATAATCAAAGCCTTGGGGGATTTTGTTGTACCATGAATATGGTGCTACCCAAGAACCCATTAGAATGTGAAAACTTGACTCATCCATTAGATAAAAGAGGTCAGCCAACTACCATTCTACTCATTCTGTGCAATTTTAGTCGTCCCTATTGATTTGTATCAAATATTGCATATTTCTTCTCGTTAACTTTATGCATTCTAGAGCTTTTATGGTCCTTAATGCCTATATTTATGCTCATTAACTAGACAACCTTGGATTTGGATATATACATATTTTGCGGGGGTTAATTGTGCTTTTGTAGGTATTGGAACGCTAAAAGTGTGGATCCGTTACATTTCGTAGAATTTCCATCGTCGGACGCTACTTCAAGGGCATGTTAGTTAATTCACATTTCTTATCCAGCTCATGGAGATTCCATGGATGTGTAGTTCATTGAGTTAGCATCGCGTGGCCGCAAATGGTGCGTCGTTTGGAGTTCGAATGAAGAAGTTATGACCGTTTCCGTAATCAACCTTTCCCCCCTCTTCATGGACTATATAGGGCTGCAAAACAGAGTACCGGTCGACCGCGTGTTGGCATTTTGCCGAAGGAAGGAGATAATGGGCTTTTACAAGAAGGCACGATCGACCGTTCCCCTACAACCAGTCGATCGCGTATGCCAGATATTTGGAGATATTTCCTTTTCTTTTCTTTCTTCGTTTTTTTATTCCCACTTACTATATAAAGCAATTTTGTTGTAATAATCATACATTCATATATTAGGTTTTAGAAGATAGTTTAGGTTAGGGTTTAGAGGTTGAGAGCTCATTCTTCTTCTTCTCTTGGTTTGACACCCATTTGGGTTGTAAGTGTGCACTATTCATCTTCCCTACCAATTAATGTAGTTGTATTTCATTAATTCCTTCTTTGTAGTGTAATTTACATGCTTTCATAATTAGTTTACGTGCTTTCTTCCCTTGCTTTCTAGTGTAGATTTACCGCGTTTATTTACTCTCTTTCTTTACCACGTTTTTAATATGCTTTCTAGCTAATTTAAATTAGGTTGTGCTTGAATTGAACACACTCGAGTTGACGCATTGCTTGGCTTTGGTGATGGCATTTACGGGTTTATTTTGGGTGCGTTGTCCTAGTTATTGCGCCTAGGAGATTTGATGGAGCATATCATGTATGTCCCGTGCTTACGACCTTGCGTGCGCAATTTTTGGGATATTAATTTATGCCAAAATCTTATTAGGCTTTTATGCAGATTTAGGGGCGTGACAATCCTTAGTTCAATTAACCGTCGAAACGAGACACATTCTAAATAACTCATCGACCCATGTATCCATTTTATACAAATTAATTCGGGTGAGGGATATTCGACGCAACCTATAGTTTTACTCACTTTGTTAGTCTAGTTTCAATACACTTGCCTAAAATAATCATTTCCCTTTTTCGCATCTTTTTCTTTTAGTTTGTAATTCACCTTTTGCACTTTTATTTTGGAGTATTAAATCATATAAATTCAGAATCTCATCCCTGTGAACTTTCGATACTCGACTTACCGCTGTGCTTTCCTCGCAAGTGTAGTCGTAATTTAGGTTTGTTTGTATTATCGCGGTGAAACGAAAACAACGACTGTGTCCTTACACGAACACACTTTTCACGCGTAGTCAAAATGGCATCGTTGCTAGGGATGAGTTTGTTTTACAATTTATTTGATTTAGTATTTCATAGTATTTTCTTTCAATTTGTATTATTTGCTAATATTTTTGTAGGACTTTCACATTTGAGCACTTAGAAACGCTTGAATTTTTCCCGCTCGCACCTTCTTTGTGGAATTCTCCACTTCGAGCCATTTTTGGGTAAGCATGTCTTATTCCAATTCTTTCAGTAATCCTTGTTATAATCCTTAAAATTCCCGCAAACCTATGACTTTCGGTGAATACTCAGAATCCTAAAAATTTACAAATTCAAAAATGACTTTGGGCGAGTATAACGAAAGCCAAAATTTGGGTTATTGGAATTTCAATGATGATGATAATGATTTTGGGCCCTTACCTCCTTATAATAGGAATTTTGAAACGAATTCGAATAGTTTTCAAAATTCCAATAATAATAGTTTTTATTTAAGTACGATGGTAATTTTTGAAGTTCACATTTTCATGCATCCGCACCTTGACCTATGACATTCGGTGAGGGCTTGCGTATGTATGAAAATGAGAAAATTGAAAATCGTTATCGGGAAGAAAATCATTGTTGGGAGCAAGACTTGGATTTATTATTCGAATCCGACGACGATTTTGCTTCCGAGACTTTCAAAGTCGAGGAATATTTTGAACCAAATGAGGACTTTGTGCCTACTTTGGAACAAGCCATTCTAGACTTTGCCCATTGCATAATAGATATTGAAAGTGAGGATGAAAATGACGTAATATCTATTTGCAATGAAATGATTTCTTCTTTGGCCCCCAAAGAAGAACATTTCATTGAAAATGATATAATTTCCTTCGAAACTCAATCTTCATGCGACGATGATTCATCTCATGAGTTTGAATTTGTTTCGTCCCCATTTTCATTTTTTGTTATCACACCGTCATAAGTACCCAATGATTCAGTTTCAAACTTTAATGTTTTAAACCTTTTCGTCGATGAGGAATACTTGCTCGAGTCGCCCTCCACAATCGCATATTTTCCTTTATGTGTGCCACTTCCCATTACACTTGCTAAATCTTTGGGAGGATATTCGGCTTTTCTCGGTCCCCACATGTTTTTGTCACCCATTCAATCCAAACCCCCCATCGTCCCTCCAAAACTTTTAATTGGCGATGGTTCATTTCTTTCGCCTTACACTTGCCTTCCATTGTTTAAACGGAATTCATATTTTTCGGAAGTCATGCTTGTATGTGAGGGTACACCTGTTATCCTCCAAAGTCAAATCATTTTCATGGTGGACCCTCACCTATTTAGACTTCTAGTGTACAGTTAGTGTGAAGCCTAAATAGCATGTTGTATATAGTTATCTTTTTATCATTTCTTTCCTTTTTAATTTAGTCTAGTGTAATTAGTTAACTTTTTGTTATTTGTTTTTTCTATGCTCGGTACTAACTTGTTTTGTAGATTCTTTGGACTTGTTCTTATGAGGATCGCTCCAATTTTGGGTAATATCGCTCTTTTCCTCTCTTTGACTTGGTTCTTAATTCACATTGAGAACAATGTCAAGTTTTAAGTTCGGGGGTGTGGTATATTCGATCCATTTCATTATTTAGTCCATGTTTTGCTCACATGTTAGTTACTTAGTGTGCTTTTCTTAGAAAATTCAAAATTTTCAAAAATATTTTCTTTCTTTTTTCTCCTTTTTTGGGCTTTTTGCCTTTGTTTTAGATGATAAATTTTAATAATTGCCTGATCCAATAGACAACCCAATGATGCATGTTCTCGATTTTATAAGTTATTAGACTTTAGTCTCACTTATTGATATTATAAATAACTTCATAAATTAAACTTTAATCCCACGAGCACATGCACTTTTATCGTTCTATTGATTTGGTTTAAGATTTTTATAACTCGGCAATCTTTTGTTGCATTGTATATACTTACACCGAGTAAGCTTTGTACCTTTCTTCATTTGTGAGTGTATATACTATTCTTTTCTCATTGAAAACGTTGAATTCGTTGGCAATCTCACTATTCTTTCATTTGATCGTTCATTAATTGAGTTCATACTTGAAATGTGTTACTTGATCATGATTTTCATATATTGTTTTGACTCAAGAATTGTGTAAAATTTGTGAAATGATCATAGGCCATCTTTGTTATATCACCCATATTAGCCTTGACCTCACCCTTATATGTATACCCTCGTTAACCCCTTCGAGCCTAAATATAGCCTTTCGTTTCATAACCCAAATCCCATAACCAACTCTAAATTGGAGTTTTAGCCCATATATACACTTTCCATACCTTTGTTTGGAATGTTACTTGGGATTGAATGATGTTGTTGTGATGTCGGTTGCAATTTAGGCATATGAGAGTTTGATAAGTAAAGAAAATAAAGTAGTGAAAAAAGTGAAGAAAAAAAGAAAGCAAAAAAGAAAAAGAAAACAAAAGAGAAACATGAGAAAAAGAAGAAAAAGAAAAGAAAGGGAAGTTGTAAATTTTGTGTATATAGTTCAATAAGCTTTGATTACTCTCCCCGATGATATATCCAATGCCGTTTTGGAACTTGTTTTCCAATTTTTATATTGCCCGCATTTTCCCATTATTCCAAGTTTTCATTCCGAACACTTTGAATCCGTACATACATTCCTCTCATTTCGTACCCTAGGCAAACCTACATTACAACCCTATAAATGTCCTATGTGATCTTAAGTAGATGTAATTTAAAGGTGTAAATAGTTTTGATAATCTGTAAAAATGCATTTCGCCTCATTTAATGTGCGGTATCTCTCATTGGGATTACATTTTTCATTTTATATACAGCGTTCTTCATTTGTGACATGTGTGCGGCCTAGTTTCAATTTACATTTACTCTTTATGCCCACATGTTCTGTGTGTTGCCTCCCTATTTCGAGTGAATTCGCTTGATGAGTGTAATGCCCGTGAGGATTGAATGTATGCTTGCTTTAATATTTATCCGGTTTATATAAGTTTTTCTCCAAATCACACTTTTCATGTGCTCGTCCCCCTCCCACATTTTAAGATTTCAATTCTATGAGGTGCATTTTGTAATGTTAATGATTTGGACTTTTGTTTGAATTCATTCACTTTGCTAATAATGCGTATGAAATCCTCTTCGCTATTGTTGGGCTTGTCGCCTGTTGGTTTGGGCATATTTTGAGGAAACCAATTGATGTTTGTGGGTATTATCCCTGAAAACCCTCACGAGACTACACTCGTCCACTAGGGTGACCTAGGGGTTTAACGGCTTATTACATATAATAAATGCAATCGTGCTCACTACGAAAATGGCATTTATATTTCGATGCATATATATGTCTTGTACCACCTTCTGTGGACTGGTTTTGTTTGTTTCATTACTAGGGACTAACAATGTTTAAGCCAGGGGGTGTGATTCGTATCAAATATTGCATATTTTTGCCCGTTAACTTTATTCATTCTAGCGCTTTTACGACCCTTAATGCCTATATTTATGCTCATTAACCAGACAACCTTGGATTTGGTTATATACATGTTTTGTAGGGGTTAATTGTTCTTTTGTAGGTATTGGAACGCTAAAAGTGAGGATCCGTTGCATTTCAGAGAAGTTCCGTCGCCGGACGCTACTTCAAGGGAATTTTAGTCAATTCACATTTCTTATCCAGCTCGTGGTGATTCCATGGATGCGTAGCTCATTGAGTTAGCATCGTGTGGTCGTAAATGGTGCATCATTTGGAGTTCGGACGAAGAAGTTATTCCCGTTTCTATAATCAACCTTTTCCCCCTCTTCATGGACCAAACAGGGCTGGAAAATAAAGTACTGGTCGACCTCGGTTTGAGGCCCGATCGACCACGTATTGGCATTTTTCCATGGAAAGGACACAGTGGGCTTTTACAAGAAGGCACGGTCGACCACGCCCCTCTGACCGGTCGATCGGGTATGCCAGATATTTCCTTTTCTTTTCTTTCTTCTTTTCTTTTATTCCCACTTACTATATAAAGAAATTTTGTTGTAACAATCATACATTCATATATTAGGTTTTAGAAGATAGTTTAGGTTAGGGTTTGGAGGTTGAGAATTCATTCTTCTTCATCTCTTGGTTTGACACCCATTTGGGTTGTAAGTGTGCACTATTCATCTTCCTTACCAATTAATATAGTTGTATTTCATTAATTCCTGCTTTGTAGTGTAATTTACATGATTTCATAATTAGTTTACATGCTTTCTTCCCATGCTTTCTAGTGTAGATTTACCGCGTTCATTTACTCTCTTTATTTATCGCATTTTTAATATGCTTTCTAGCTAATTTAAATTACGTTCTGCTTGAATTGAACTCACTCGAGTTGACACGTTGCTTGGCTTTGGTGATGGCGTTTACGGGTTTATTTCGGGTGTGTTGTCTGCCTTGGATATTTGACAGGGCATATCATGTATGTCTCGTGCTTACGACCTTTCATGCGCAATTTTTGGGATATTAATTGACGCTAAAATCTTATTAGGCTTTTATGTGGATTTAGGGGCGTAACAACCCTCGGTTCAATTAAATACTGAAACGATACGCATTCTAAATAACTCGTCGACCCATGTATCCATTTTATTCAAATTAACTCGGGTGAGGGATATTCGACGCAACCTATAGTTTTAATCGCTTTGTTATTCTAGTTTCAATTCACTTGCTTATAATAATCATTTCCCTTTTTCACATCTTTTCCTTTTAGTTTGTAATTCACCTTTTTCACTTTTATTTCGGAGTATTAAATCATATAAATTCTAACATCTCGTCCCGGTGGATTTTTTATACCCGACTTACCGATGTGCTTGCCTCGCAAGTGTAATCGTAATTTAGGTTTGTTTGTATTATCGCGGTGAAACGAAAATAAAGACTGTGGCCTTACACGAACACACTTTTCATGCGTAGTTACCTATTATCATAGAGAGTGGTCATAACTCATCTAGCTCACAGTAGCTAACACCGTTGTGTAAAACTGTTATTACAATCATTTACCTTGTGATGAATGACGTTAGCAATAGTGACATGACGTGCATGTATGAGAGATATGAAAATAATCCTCCACCATATCTGCATAAATTGGTACACCATGAGTGGTGTTGTTAGCGGATAGAAGGTTACCAAGAGATAGTCAGCGGATAGAAGGTTACCAAGAGATAGTCAACCTTATGAATATAATAATATGTCCTCGCACCATGAGTGGTGCTGTTAGCCCATTAAGGTTGTACAACAAATAAGGATCATTCCCATAATAGATAGTCTTATGAGATAACTGGTCATCTTTCCCCTGAAATCTGTTTAAGATGGAGGTTATTTATAAGATTTCTATAAATGGGAAGTCAAGAGATAAAACATGACTAAATCTGTTTTCATAAATATGATTTTGTTAGGACAATGTAAAGTAAGCCTAATTTCATATATTCATGTATATATGCCATGTTTGTAAGGAAATACAACTCTTTTGCATAAAATTAACACTTCAGGTTAAACAAAAAATATAGACTAAGGTGGGGTTATGCATGTGGCTTCTTTGGTAAAGGCTGCATCCTCTAAGAATCTTTTAAGAATCGCTGAAGCATCCCCTGCCTCACTAGCCTTTCAATCTCATCTTTCAGTGCAAAACATTTGCCAGTACTGTGCCCATGGTCCCTGTAGAAGATGCAATATCTGGTTTTGTCCCTCTTATAAGGAGGGGACTTCAATTTATCGGGCCAGGGAAGAAATTTGTCTTCTTTGATGAGTTTTAAAACCTCTTCAATCTCGTAAATCAATAGAGTGTAGACTTCAAAACCTTTTTCCGCTTTATCAACTTTCCTCTTCTGACTCTTCTGGTCCAGGGGCGCGAGCCCTAGGTCAATAGATTCAGTGGTTGCGGCAGTAAAGGTTTGCCCAGTAACTCTGGGTGCTGTGGCCTCTAGCATAAGAACTCTCTGGGTTAAGAAGTTGACCTGAGTCTGGAGTGAGTCGTGACTATTATACAGATGATTAATGTGGTTATACAGTTGAGTAATCTCATTCTTCATTTCTGCATTTTGGCTGGACTCTCCCTCAATTTTTTGCTTATTAGTCTTTAATCATATATATATATAATCTGACATAAAACTAGCAGAAGTGAGCAATCACAGAATATATAATCAACCAACTATAAAGTTGGGATGCAGCGTTCGAATTGCTGCAGGGTTTTACTGTTGGGGTCGCGGCCCACTGGGAACATATGTGTTCTATTGTGCCCCTAGAATGAATTTTTCCAAGGTTGAACCTGAAACCACTTGATTCCATCCCTCGATGATTTGAAGCTGCTGTAATCAGACTGCACTACTAGGGGTCGCAGTAAGAAGGGTAGTTGAACTACCTAGTTGCATCCCATCTTAGGCAGTGAAGCGAACAGTCCCATAAACTGAGTTCTTCTCATAAAACTTGTGGAGAACGTATCTACTAAGGCCTATTCAGTGCAAAATAGACTCTCGATGCAAAAAATGGTATAGTTCTAGTGCTAAACCCTAGATCGTGGGCAAAGAACAGCAAATATAACTCTTCCATAATCACCAACCTTTAAGGGGCTAAAGCCCATCATGCTTTCCAACATTATCTAGGTGACGCGATATCATAGGGGGATGTAAAATAGATCCAATGTCATAAAAAGGAGACCCATGAACATATCTGAATATATGCAATACCCATTTAAGGGTTTAAATACAAAGTTGAGCACAATTACCAAAATTCACCCATGGGATGATGATCCAAAGGATCCTCATAAATAAAATAAGGTGTTTAAGAACTCAAAATATAGAGAAACAAGATTGAAATACGTCGTTTCCCACAGACGGTGCCATATTGATGACACGAGAAATCGTCCACTTGTCGTTATCGAACCAGCAAGTCGAGTGTATGATATGTAATGAGAAGATAAAGCAAGTAAAGTGGGATAAAAGACAAGATATAGAGTGGTTCGGCTATTAAAATGAGCCTACGTCCACTTTGGTGCCACATTCTCATTATATACGTTGTTTGGTACATAATAATTAAGCCTAAAGAGGCATACAAGTATGAGAATAGAATAGAATACATGAATGTGATGACTTCGAGGACGTCAGGGCAATAACTGTGATGCGAGAGTGGATCCCCCAAGATATGCCAAGCGTCGTAGAGAGAATAATCAGCTCTGAGCCAAGTGTTGGTGTAAGAAATAAACCCGAAGCCAGATGAGAAATGAAAGATTCCCTTTATCTCCAGGTGTGGACCTCTATTTATAGGTGTTGATGATGTATAGCTGCTGTGGGTGAAAGGTGATGCGGTCAGTTAATGTGATCAGACCGGGGCCGCACCCTGTACTAAGTAGGGGCCGCACCCCGGGTATACAAGGCTGTGGTAGTAGGCCAATGAGGTAAATAAAAGGTTACTCCGCAACCTGCAATTGATAGGCTATGGTGGCAAGGCTTCGGCACATGACCATTGCACCCATTTCGCTACAGGGTGCTATCTTTGTCACATCATTTGGTTTAAATATATTATTTCAAATAAATGTCGATCAATATAGCTTATTAGGAATTTCATTGAGTTATCTTTAGGCTAATAACAGGGAGATTCGAATTTCAGTTCTAGTACTATTGAAATTTTCACAACCTAGATAAGGACTTGACATCCTATCGTAATGGTTGAGATACAATCCTAGTAGTTTGTCTCAAACTACGAGGAAATCGTAATGGTTAAGGCACTTGTGAGATAGTTCAACAAACGATTGTGATTGATACATCCTAGGAATGTATTGAACGGAACCACTCCTGAGATTAGAGTCTAAAGGATGTTCATGATTAGACTCAAGAAATCTCACACTATTTACATAAGTTGCATGTATTCTTAATCTCGAGAATTAAGAGCATTAGGATGCTTATGTAGCTGTTGCTTTGATTTCCATGGGTATGATTCAATATCAGAACGAATTAAATGAGCCCCATATATTGGGGGACAATTATATAAGTATGTCTGAGATATTAATTTGGAGGAATCAGTGTTCGGGGATACGTAGGATTGAGATACCCCCTTTACTTACTTATAAGTTTTTGTTCGCACTAGTAAATATGATCAGCGGATTATTTATAATCTAATCACGGAAGAAAAATAAGTTAAGACTGAAAGTCAAGGAAATTTATTAGATTTTCATCAAATTAGATCAACAACAAATTTACTTAACCAAACGGGTATCAAAATCTTAACGTGGGTAATCAAATTATGCACCATAATCAACTTTGCAAATAAGACCTCATTATATCCAAGGATTTCTGAGATAATTAAATTGGAGTGCAACCATAATTATTTAGATAATTAATTATGATTAAATAAAAAAATAGTCGATTACAAGAATTGTAATTGGGCATTCCATTCATTTATTTTAATCCAATTTAGTTACTTGTCTTGGGTCCATAGTTTAGTGCTAATACCTGAGTAGTTAGGTCTAGATTCTCAAGAAACCCAGTTTGGCCTAAGACCACCCTTTTATACTTGTATATTAAGGTTTGGAAAAGCATTTTTAAGATTAGTGTTCATCATTAGCGTTTGATAGGTGTAGGAGAAAAAACTATTCAATTTTTTATGAAGAGGCAAAGAGAAAGAGGACCATATCCCAGTCATAAAGAAGGGTTTTCATCTCAAAAGTTTCCATACACCTACCTACCGGGGAGGATCACAGACTAGAAGATTCAAGATTTAATGAAAGATTAAAAAGGTTTTGGAGATTCAAAATAATTTATACCCATCACCTATAATTATTTTTCTCCACATCAGATCACAAAAGGATCCGCAAAGGTATTGTATTCTAAACCCTAGGTTTATTCTTCAAACCTAGTTTTGGTTTGCCCTTTTTCTCATGATTGATTAATCGAACTTCCCTAGATGAATTTTTTTATTCCACATTTATCTATCCTTCTCAATTGGTATCACAGCCTTTGGTCTATTTTAATCATTCATTAGAAAGGTCCATACTTTCCAAACAAGTAAAACCTATTTTTTGCTTATTATGAGAATGGGGTAGCATTGTGCATGCCTCTGAACTAACATGTTTTTTGCACAAATTCTTCATATATAACCCTTCCATCATGTCCATGCATTAATTTTAATGTGTAATTAGATCCTACGGTGGTTTATTCGTAATTATTTTCATCTCTCTATTCGATATTGTTGTAATAATTGAAGTTTTGTAATTATTTTATTATCGATGTTTGTGGAGGAGATGGAAGATGGTTGTAATGGTTTTAAACACTTATAATCATTTATTAAGGTTAGGTTTAAGTTCTGGCAAAGTTTCGTGAAGGTTTGTGAAAATTTGGGATGGATAGGGAGATTTGTTTTCATGCAAACCTGAGAGGAAAATTGCACCGGACCTCGGAGGGTCGATCTATCGACACCTGACCATTAATTGATTAACGACTCCAGAAATAAACCAATTGTATTTCTTTTTTAAGGTAGTTTCCGTTGGTGGTTTTTTTGTGTCTCTTCTCCGAAGTTTTTCTTGACACCAGGGGATGATATTTCAATGATCAAGACTCTCAAGAACTCTTTTTTTTTTATGAAGTTGACTACAATTTTGACTCTTTCCCATAAGGAAGTTTTGTACAACTAGGAGTCTTAGATTTTATGAAGTTTACTTTAAGTTGCACTCTTGCCCACAAAGAACTCTTCTTCAATAAGGATTCTTTTGAATTAAGAGTTTTACTTCAAGTTGAAATCTAGGCCATAGTGGAAAGGGTATTTAAGGTCTTTTCTTTATTTATCACTTATATTTATTTAATTTCTTATGTTTCATTATTTTACTATGTTATAAAATTCGTTTGATAATTAAATGGAAGATTGGGGACACCAATTTTTATGGACAACATGAATTATTATTTTGATATTGGCTAGATCATCAATTTTCTCTGAAAATTAGTGTTGCATATTATTCTTTTCTAAATTATATTGAATTGTCATAACTAAATTTTAATGGTATGAACTTTAAATTGACATCTCGATATTATTAATTTTAAAAAATCTAAATTATATTATTATTTTAAAAAAATTAAATGAGATCACGATATTTAAATTCACATAATTAAATTTTGGAAATCACTATTGATTTAAAAGTCAGTCTTTTAAAATTGAATAAATGTTTTATAAATCCCTCAAATGTTTTAAAATACTAAGCGGAGAGGGGTTTCAACAAAAGACCCACGGTCTCCGTTGGTGTATTAATAAATAAAGGATGCAATTAATTGCTTAAAGAAGCTAGTCTACCCCCCTCCCCCCCCCCCCCCCCAACGGATGGAATTAATCAAGGCATCAAGGATTAATTTAAACTCTTAAGTGATACTTTTGAGATTTAAAATGTGAGTGAGTTACATCCCCCCAACGGGGAATTTCATCATGAGCGGTTGCTATTTCGAGGAATAAACCGATGGTATACACTTAGACACAACTTTTGATATCCTGCCCAATGGATTTACTCTAGTTAGGAGGGGTACCAAAAGTCGCCCGCTATTCATTATGTTGGACCCAGAATCCTGAACTATCTATATAACAAAATGAAAGATAAAAACATGTCTACTTCAAGGTGGGGTGATTTAAGCTCCTAAACCAAAAATCACACCTCATAAGGGAACTAGTATGTCCAACGGATAAATTTTAAAATAGGCTATTGAGGGATGCCACTTTAAAATTTAATCAAATTAATTCTTCTATTTATTGAAAATTAATTTTTCCAAATTCATGATTCTCAGATAGTCTTAAAGGTTTTTAATGTAATAAGTTTTAAGGTCTATAAATGGACATTGTTCTAACTTAAAGGGATAATATACTATTTTAAACCATGATTTCCATTAATATTTTAAAATTATGATGTGATTAACTCCTCGTTTTAGCTAGTCTGCCCCTCCTCGGATCGTTTTAATCACAGAATCACGGTATTTTAAAATATATGGCAGTTCTTTTAAATTACGTGTTACATGTATTCCATCTCCCTAATGGGAAGTTCAATCGTTCTTATTTAATTTTAATTAATTGACCTACAAGAATTTGTAGCACCTATGATTGGTTGATGATACTTAAGTAAGAATCGTTTTATTTGAATTATTTTATCATTGATTAAACAAAGGATTCTTTGGATTAGCAATGGTGGGAAAACTTAATACCATTTCCTAATCTAGGAGTGAGGATCATCAATAGCCAAAGTTTGGCATTAGTTGTTGAGAAATAGCTTTACTTATTTTTAAAAGGGAGGTATAATGATATTTCTAAGTCTTAGGTGCATCGGTTTGGGTTAAAAAAGGTTTATATTCATCGGTAGTAGGGAAATAGTTGAAAGGCAAATATTCTCACTACAAGTAGTTCGAACTTTATAGAGACGTGTTCGGGACTTTCCTTGTTTTGTAAGCAAAAGATCACGGTAATGATTTATCTATTATTAGTAAATGTGTGATTTATGGTCTGATTTATAATAACCTAATATGTAGACTCGGGAACCATAAATCAGGACTACAACTCGTTGTAGGGATTCCAAGTAACTGGGAAATTACTTTAAGAGAGATGTACCTAAGTTATGGGCAATTAGAATAACACAATGGTATTAGCAGTGGACCATTATTATTAATTTTGGTTTAGACATAAAGTTAATGCGAATAGATTATTTAGTGTACCCTTTTTTCAAAAGAGTTGGTGTTGATTTTGTAAATTGGTCTCGAACGGGATATTCTATTGATTATATAAAAAAATTATCAAAATTGGAATTTTTTTATTTGTTGTGGTACATTGGGAAAATTATTTAGACATTATAAGTTTTATCTTAACAATACTACTAAATACCTAGTTGAATAATTTAATGGGAAGGATCATTAAACAGAAAGTCTCTCGGTAAAAAAAACACAATTTTCTCCCTTGCGCATAGGTTTTTTATTCTAAAAGAAATTTGAAGACTGATTTAAAATGGACAATTGAGTTCATTGAAAATGGAAGAACTTCTAGTCTTGTATTCATTTTAGAAGCTAAAAGGAACAAAGGCTCTGACGTCCATGAAATAAAGATCCTAAGATGTGTTGGAAATGATTCATTTAGATTACTATGATTCGGTTACTATCGAGTGAAAAGATGGTTTTGATTACTTCATTGTTTTTATTGATGATCACTCAAATATATGGATGATACATGACAACTATGAAGTCTTTGATTAATTCATAGTGTATAAGACTAAAGTGGAGCATAGGTGAAGTAAACTAATCCAAGTTCTATGATCTGATTGTATGGGTTTTTGACTATTTGGATAGTTAAGGAATCATTTATCGGAGGTTGGGATTTTATCCCAGTAGTCTACATCGGGCATTCCACTTCCGAATCGAGTACAAGAAAGTAAGGAATAAGGCTCTTTTGGGTATGATAAGGTCCATAATATGTTGTTCAGGACTTTAAGATTCTTATTAGAATTTTTTTTGGTAAGATACACGCATATACAATCTAGTTTAGTTTCTTTTTAATTTGTGTCTTCAACTCCCATTGAATATTAGAGTGGGCACAAACTCATTCTAAGTCATGTTCGAATTTGGAGGTACCCGACACTCGTTCTATGGAAGGAGCCAAGGCAGTTGAAATTAAAAAAAAGGGTATATCTCTTCATTGGTTATCCTAAAGATTATAAAGATAGTTTATATCACGATCCTAAGTATAATAAGGTCGTTCATTTGATCAATACTCAGTTCCTGAAAGGGGATTATGTTATAAACCACAGGCACACGTGTAAGTTGGAATTACACAGTATAGTGGAATATCATATTACCAAAGTTTCTAGGCTACCTATACACGATGAAATATGACCTAATATTCAATAATTCACTGCCTTATCATAGCGGGGGAATTACTGATGATTAGGATACACATATTATATGTACTAGATAGCAAGTGAAGAGACATCATAGTGGGAGCATCAGGAGACATCCTGAATGGTTATTGTTTTGGGTGATCATTTTTCATATGATCATATGAAAACACAAACTAAGTCTCGGGAAATTCAATCAGGCATTCTAAGACAAGGATTTTTGCTTTGACTTATGAGTATGGATACCAAATGGGATTCGATGTATTCGAAACCAGTTTTCGGGTTTGTAGATTGTTGATGGGGTAAACCCATCGATCACAAGTGTAACTACATGAAGTTAAAAGATAAATGGATGGTAAGGTGAAAACCCTTAAGGGCAAGGCTTGAAAAAGGATTTATTCAGAAAAAAGATATTGAGTATGAGAAAACCTTCTTACGATGGCCATGGTAGAGTATGTTAGGATTCTTTTAACATCAAGACTACGATGTTGAACTATTTTATTGACATGCACATAGTAAGAAGTCGGGAATGAGAAGGGATGTAATCTTGTGACATCCATTTATGTATTTATCCTAATATCAAGGTCTTGAGTCATTCAATTAATCAGGAAATCAGGTCTCTATTTTGATTAAAGCTCTAAAGTACTTATTTGTATAAGAAGCATAACATAAATTACGCGACTTTAAAAGTGTCTCTAGTGCGTGATTATATCGGCTCAAGTTTATGCCGTTAACATAAGTAACAATACGAGTAAGTTGGGTATCGAACATAAGGAATAGGACGTAAGACGTGATGATGAATAGGAAAGACAATTAACCTTACAGTCGACTCATAAAAAGAAGGAAAATATGATTGTTTTGAGATTGTTTTATTAACTAAAGAAAACTAATTAAACTAGTGACTTTACTATGAATTTGATAACAACAAAGTGGTTTTAAATCAAATGTGAGAAAAATGGAGTTAGGGTACACTCCCTAGAACTGCCCGTAATTACTTAGAGCATAAAAACTTCAAAAACCTAATTCTCAATTCAAAGGGACATAAAATACTTTCTGAGCATTTAACATATGCGAATTTTACTCCTCACAATATCAAATAAAAAATTGTATTTTACGAGAATGATAAATTACCAAAACTCCAATTGCAACATTAAGCATTCCGGTTGCCCAAGGCAAATGGAATTAAAAGACCTACAACATTTATTTTGATAAAAATCAAACCTTTTAATCACTGTTCTAAAAAACCCGCCTAGGCTCCGCCTAGGCATGCCTAGGCTTGAGGCTTGGGAGAAACGCCCCGCCTTAAGCTTTTGACACCTTTTGCTTGGTAAAACCCTTAAGGTGCACTTTTTCTCTAAAAACAACAATACTTTAATGAAACAATATCGCCTTTTAAAGATTTTTTTACAAATCGGACCATTATCTCATCCAAAATAATCAAATAGTATTTTAATTTGCAAATATTCATACATATTTTTATGGTATGTTCAATTTTAGTATTTTAATAGCCTTGTTATGGTTAAAAAATATTAAAATATATTAAAAAGACCTAAATGACTTTTCACGCCTTTTTACGCCTAAGACCCGCCTAGGCTTCTAAGGCTCAAGGCTTGGACTCTACGCCTCGATCACGCCCCGCGTTTTTTAGAACCATGCTTTTAATTATTGATTACATTTTCTTCACTCTTAAATCCATTCGTAACACCTAGGCTGGGTTTATGTACCCCAGCCCTCTAAATACTTAGCCATACATAGCTATGTGAGAAACAACAAAAATCCTAACATTTAATGAATTGGAAATCATGATTAAACTATTGCTAAACATGCATGGAAACTTTAGAATACTAGAAAATAATTAAAAATATGCAAAGATGGAGAATATGCAAAAGCAATATAGTGAGGAAAAACTTGATATTAAAACCTTGAGAATTGGTCCACAATTATGTACATTTAGTGCATGAATTAAAACTAGGTTTATTGCCTCTCCTCCTCTCTAATTCTATGGTAAAAACTCATTAAAACTAAGTCTAATATTGTAAGAGAGTAGTCTAATTTAGGGGAAATGCTCGATTTTAGCACGTGTTTGACTTGAGCAACTTCGGTTGCGCCTACGTATCCGTTATGCTCGGAATCAAAGTCAGCGTAGTTCGTGGGTTCGTACTATTCGCCGGAAAACTCATTGTGGTGGTTTTTTGGAGAGATGGGAGGTGTTGCCACTCTTCTCAAAGAACTCATCTCAAAACTCTCTCTAAAACCTCATAAGATAAGAAAATCACCCTCCTCTTCCAAGAAGATCTCTCTCAAATGTATGGGGGGAGGGCTTATTTATAGCAAAACTAACCCAAGTGGGTCGCCACATGTCAATTAACTCGTGGTGACACATGTCCTATTTTAAATGGCATGTGTCCCATAACATATGTCAAAACTCTCAATACTAGAATATTGTCTAGTTAATATGTAAATAACACACAAATACGCGTGATATGTCCGACGCGCATAATAATACCTCAGTCGCATAAACACATGGACTTTAATCATCTCTAATCTCATTTAATAATTTAATGAGAGGCTTATCATTAAGCCCCTCCTACATTTGCCCCCTCGTACATATAGTTGATATATTGATACATGTCTGAAATATATCAGCTGTATGTACGAAATAACTTTAGTCAGTTTTCATATGTTCGATCGACCTGTGGATCGTGGGTAATAATCTCATATCTCATTTCATCTTGATGATGTACTTTTACCTCATATATCACATTTTATGATATAATGCAATCTCATATTTCATATCTCAGTTATATGATATATATCAATTTTATATCTCATATCTTAAATCCCATTTTGCAGCTTTGATCTCATAGGTTATTCCGAAGGACCTCGTTTATCATTGTTTTCATATGAATGATATACACCGAGTGTTGCCCCCATTCCTATTTAAATGATCATGCATCCACATTTTTATTGCGATTGTTTGTAACTCTGCTTTGGTAAAGAGTAATATCATGAACACATAATAACTACCTTAGCATTCTCTTTCGTCATTCTCAACCAAGCTTGGTGAAAGTATTTATTATGGTTTACATAATAACTACTTAGTCGTTCTCAAGTTTGGTGAAAGTTTTATTATGGTTTACATAATAACTACTTCATTGTTCTCGATTAATCTTTTAGTGTATGCACATGTTTTTGATTTATTTCATTCTCGATGAGGTTTCTTGTGCGTGTACATAATATTGACTTGCTCAAATTACCACTTTTTAATGTATTTCGCAAACTCACACCTACGAAGTGACTTAATGGTGAGAACACATTTGTCAAGGTTTCTCGTAAACTCCACCGTTAGGGGTGACTTAACAATGAAAACACACTTGTTAAGGTTTTTCACAAACTCCACCGTTAGAGGTGACTTAACAATGAAAACACACTTGTTAAGGTTTTTTCGCAAACTCCACCATTAGAGGTGACTTAACAATGAAAACACACTTGTTAAGGTTTTTCGCAAACTCCACCGTTAGAGGTGACTTAACAATGAAAACACACTTGTTAAGTTTTTTCGCAAACTCCACCGTTAGAGGTGACTTAACAATGAAAACACACTTGTTAAGGTTTTTCGCAAACTCCACCGTTAGAGGTGACTTAACAATGAAAACACACTTGTTAAGTTTTTTCGCAAACTCCACCGTTAGAGGTGACTTAACAATGAAAACACACTTGTTAAGGTTTTTCGCAAACTCCACCGTTAGAGGTGACTTAACAATGAAAACACACTTGTTAAGGTTTTTCGCAAACTCCACCGTTAGAGGTGACTTAACAATGAAAACACACTTGTTAAGGTTTTTCGCAAACTCCACCTATAACGGTGACTTAACAACGAAAACACTTGTTAAAATTTTTCAACAACTCCACCTATAACGGTGACTTAACAACGAAAACGCTTGTTAAGATTTTTCAACAACTCCACCTATAACGGTGACTTAACAACGAAAACGCTTGTTAAGATTTTTCATAAACTCCACCTATAACGGTGACTTAACAACGAAAACACACTTGTTAAGATTTTTATATAATCTCCACCTTATAACGGTGACTTAACAATGAAAACGCTTGTTAAGATTTTTATATATAGTCTCCACCTTATAACGGTGACTTAACAACGAAAACGCTTGTTAAGATTTTTATATAATCTCCACCTTATAACGGTGACTTAACAACGAAAACGCTTGTTAAGATTTTTTATATATAGTCTCCACCTTATAACGGTGACTTAACAACGAAAACGATTGTTAAGATTTTTATATAATCTCCACCTTATAACGGTGACTTAACAACGAAAACGCTTGTTAAGATTTTTATATATAGTCTCCACCTTATAACGGTGAATTAAAAACGAAAACGCTTGTTGAGATTTTTATATAATCTCCACCTATAACGGTGTCTTAACAACGAAAACGCTTGTTAAGATTTTTATATAATCTCCACCTATAACGGTGACTTAACAACGAAAACGCTTGTTAAGATTTTTTTTGTAAACTCATTCTTCTGTATCTCTTTTTAGGACAAGATCCCGTACCTGACAAACTGAGCGTGGTCCTTCGTCTGTTTGCTTCCATGACCAACTTCTTCGGACGAGTTAAGTCATAACGATCGTGGTTCAGATAGCAACAATTTTGATACACCTTTATAGAAGACTTATCTCAATGCTCACAAAGTTCTTGTAATATGATGTCATATATGAAGGAGGACTATGACTTTGTCGATTTCTGAGTGACAACTAATTAACCCGTTTGAACTCTTTGCGAAAGAAACTGAAGAAGCTTGTAATGACCTGCTTGGATGTTACTATACTCTGAAGGTTCATCAATCCAACCTTGTCGCGGAGGATGTCGAAGAAGCTTTGCACTACAAGCTATGTTACATCATAATATCCATTTGCCCCCTTTATTTTATTTTATCTTAAGATAAAATAAAATAAAATAAATTACATATATCCTTTACAATTCCCACCCGAAAAAAAATGAAAGCAACCTAATTATTACATTTCATGGGGTGTATCTCAAACTGTCGAATCTTTGAACAATGATTTGATATTTGTGTCGCTCAATATCTACTCGTTCAGAAGACTCTGCAAAATAATATCTTTCTGACACAATAATATAATATTGCAAAGGGTTAGTAAAACTCAGGAAATATCCAAGTACAATTCTCATCATGCCCCCTTTATTTTATTTTTTATTTTATTTGATATAATAAAATTTAAATAAAGTCCGGGGATATTTGTGTAATGAATCGTAACCACCCATACTCGTAGGTGTATCGTGGACAATTTAATGTCGTTTAAGCACACATCCTTTCAAACTCACGAGTGTGTAAAATATCAAGGTTAATCACGAATTGTAACATACTCAACGCTTTCATAAATGATTCATAATTTATGAAATAAACATAAAATAATATGCACAAGTTTTTCTATGAAATATCGCATAATATCCATCATACTCCATCTGAGTCACTTTTAGTTTTATGTGATAACGTATAGAGAGATCATGCGATGAATCCTAATAGAGAACCCCAATAGTTATATCCCAAATGGCGTGGTTCATCGCGCATACATGTTATAGGTGTATGGAAAGTAATTCCCGAAGGATAAACCCTGTCTATATTTGTCTAAACTCATTGAATAATACTTCTAAAAGTTTTCAATATAATATTATATTATGTGGAAATGAAACATCCCATGAACATAATAACTGCATGACGTGCTTTATGTTTCTCAATAGACATGCACACAGATGTTTCGAGGGAGCCCCCAAAAAATAATATATACGATTCGCCACTAAGCGTGATAAAGACATTTATTTTCAATTGTGGAGTCATGCATATCGTTTTGATATTATTCTAGCCTTTATTTTATTCAAATCACATGCCACAACAATACTCATAATTGTTAATAAATAATACCTTCATGAATTGACATTAAAAATGCATTGCTTCGTCAATTTGAAGGTTTTCGAAGAATCTAATTCAATAATAGTTTATTTATAATCCAATCGACACTTGGTGTGTAATACCGTGGATTTAAAACTATGAGAAAATATACCTCTCAATATATATATGAAATATATATGTATAATTACCGAAATAAACATAAAATAATTTCATTTATTCAGTAATATCATAGCTATATTTTAAACATTTAACTATTCCATAAATAGCTCAGTAATACTCGTTTCTTAACTATACGCACACACAAAATTCGTTTTAACTGGTGTTCTATCCGAGGGAACACGTAATCCCACCAAAGTGATATGCGACTGTTAGATGGAAGTGGGTCTCTTTTTAAAATCCTTGCCGTGCAAGCTGGCAAACACTCTTCATAAATAAATCCAAAAGGTGAGGGATGAGAGTTGGCTCCCTATTTTTTACCCACGTTTTTTTTTTTTTTTTTATTCTTAAAGCTTCCTCTAATTTCAAAACCCCCGTTCGTTCATACCACCAACTGCTTACATGGTGAGTCCATCTTAGGTTGTCCGCCCCATTTAAAGTTTCAATCTTATATGGTGTAAAATAAGGTTGAACGGATTTCGACTCTCAGATGCATCGACGAAGAATTCCAGCCGGACCAAAGTCTATCGGAGTGATGTGTCAGTTAAATCGCTTCTTGTCAAGTTCCAACGGTGGTTGGTGTTATTTCAAGCTCCAACGGTGGTTCTTCGTGTCTCCAGATCCCACGATGGTTCATCATTTTCAAGATCCCATGGTGTTTTTCTATAAAGGTTCACCGGATTTGAACCTCCCACGGTTATTTTACTATTTCAAGATCCCACGATGGTTCAAACTGATGGTTCGTTAGTTTGTAGCTTCCACGGAGGTTCGTTACATTTCAAGATCCCACGGTGTATTGTTCACCCCTACTGAAATCTGTGGTAACTCGTTTGACACAAACTCAATTGAATCTCAGGTGCGCCCATTTCAATGTTTGGTGGACCAGTTTTATATCTCAGTTTTGCTGGATAAGGTTCTGAGTTTCTTCGAACCAAGCGCTATGGTTCAGTCCGAGCTTCGTCGAAAAGGGATTCACCGGAGCAAAGCTCCGTCAGTTATGGGTTGAATCTATTTGTTCAAGATAAGTGGCATATATCAAGTGCGAGGGAGCTCATGTGGTCTTTCGTTTTTTTGGAAGATCTCAGGTGCGACTGGGTTTTGAGCTTCTTCGAACGAATTTCTTTGAACAGGTGCTACTGTTCAGTCGAGCTTCATCGTGAAGAGGTTCATCGGAGCAAAGCTCCGTCGATTTGTACCGGAGGCAACGTTCTTCGGAGAAAGGATATAGGAAACCTCAAAGGTTTCTCGATTTGTGACTCCAAAATGTATAAATCACTAGCTTGGAATATTTCAAAGATATACCTTCGTCAATTGATAGCGTACTATTGTTGAAGACACGCAAAGGAAAATCTAAGAAAATCTATTCTACCGTTGTACTAAAGTTATAAAGGACCATAACTGTACTGCACATTTTCTAATCAATCTGTGACAGACACACACACACACAGGCCTACCATGTGGCCTGATCAGTTAATGTACTGTACGACAATGTGATTTTGAAAATATCCTAGTATATCATAATGTAAAATATTATCAACTTGTACTATTTTACTATTTACTTACAACAAGACATGACTTATTTTCTTTTAGTCAGTACTTTCTACCTTTTAGGTTGTACAATTACGAAACATAATTAAATTGTTGCAGCCCATCAATTAATTTAATCGAGGTACATCATTATCTTTTCAAGAATGTCTTTTCATGACAACTTTTTTTTCATTGAGTCACCTCATTGTAAATAGTTCAGGCCAAATGATCATCCAAATTTTTTCATTGAGTCACCTTATAGAGACAATTTAAGGCTCATCGGTGCATAACAATTGCATCATGTTAGCATTCATACTTCAAATGATAACTTTCTTTTTAGCCTCTCGTGCAAAAACAAATATACATGAGTCTGAATAGTTTTGTCAATAAAAAAATTACGCAAACACATATTATTTTATCTCTTTATGTAAATATTAATGTCTGGAGCATACTTTCAAAATAGACATCTCAACTAATATTTACATATAAATATATCATCTTTTTTTTATATATATAAAGCATGAGAAATCATAAGATAGAAGTATTGGATTCCTTATCTGAAATGGAGTTGAACATTTCTTTGGTGAATGTTATAGCAGAATGTTGATTTGTCAATCACTTTCCTCTATCTCCGTCCACTTTTTCGATCACGAATGAGGCGTTACACGATACAAATCGTGAATACCTCCCCAGCAGAGTCGCCAAATGTAAGAGAGTAGTCTAATTTAGGGGAAATACTCGATTTTAGCACGTGTTTGACTTGAGCAACTTCGGTTGCGCCTACGTATCCGTTATGCTCGGAATCAAAGTCAGCGTAGTTCGTGGGTTCGTACTATTCGCCGAAAAACTCATTGTGGTGGTTTTTTGGAGAGATGGGAGGTGTTTCCACTCTTCTCAAAGAACTCATCTCAAAACTCTCTCTAAAACCTCATAAGATAAGAAAATCACCCTCCTCTTCCAAGAAGATCTCTCTCAAATGTATGGGGGGAGGGCTTATTTATAGCAAAACCAACCCAAGTGGGTCGCCACATGTCAATTAACTTGTGGTGACACATGTCCTATTTTAAGTGGCATGTGTCCCATAACATATGTCAAAACTCTCAATACTAGAATATTGTCTAGTTAATATGTAAATAACACACAAATACGCGTGATATGTCCGACGCGCATAATAATACCTCAGTCGCATAAACACATGGAATTTAATCATCTCTAATCTCATTTAATAATTTAATGAGAGGCTTATCATTAAGCCCCTCCTACAAATATCAAACTACAACATTTTATAGTCATTTTTGAAAGAGTCCAACCCTAATACAACTCTTAAAACAAAATAACAAAAAAAATATTTTTCACGTGTTAGGTACCCAAACCTCTTTGGAGGTACATGAGAACTGGTTTGGGGTGCGAACTGATTTGGAGTGTGGTTTGGTTTTTTGTACTGCCTTGGTTGCTTCTTCTCTTTTCTTACCTTGGATTTCTTTCTCAACTTCAAATGCGCATAACTTCTTCACCGTAGCTCAAATTGAAGTGCCGTTTTTTTCAATGTTCTTTTAATTTTGATCTCTTTAACTTTTCAATTGTCCCCAACACTGGACTAAGGATAAAAATTACAAAAATACCCTTCAACTACCCATTTCTTGATTTCTTTCACTCTTTCGAGTTCTCTCTCGCACTAACTTGCATTAAATACTTGTAAAACATATGAGAAATGCACAAAATAAGAAATACTCGCAAAAAAGGGTTAGTAGAATGAATATGAGAAAAATGCAAGTTAATTACATTGTACGGAATAATTTAAAGACCAAAATTAAGGGGATAAATATGAAGAAATTTATGCCGAATCAAATCCCCCTAACTTAGAACGTTGCGCGTCCCGAGCAATATAAAAGAATAAGAGAATGAGTTAAGGACCTTTCAAAGACTTTATTGGGATATAATAACTTTTTTGCAGGCAAGCGATTGCATTTTTCTTATGCAACAAGCCGTTAAACCCTTAGGTTACTCTAGTAGGACGAGTGGTGTATCGTGAGGGTATGCAGTGAATATACCCACAAAATTTGTTTTTAAACTCAAGGAAAAATAAAAATACTTAATGATATGACCAAAGTACACCCGCGTGATTGGAGAAACAAAGTCATCCTAACTCATGGCCGAGTCATCAGAAGAGTCCCACTAGTCAGCAATAAGGTCGTGCCTAATGATGTCAGCCTCATAAGCACCATCCTTGGTTGGGTAGCAACCGAGGTCAGCAATAACGTTTTGGGTTTAGCTTAAACCAATCTCATACTCTGCTTAGGTTGATAGCACAAGTAAGGCCGATTACCTAACCTCGGTTGCCCTGTCAGGATGTTGTTATACTTGTGGTTGGAGGATCAATGGTCCTGTCGGAGTTATCAACCTCATACCCAGCTAGGTCGACATTCCGGTGGATAATGTCATCAGTCGGAGCATATGCAAGTACAAAGAGACTTGGAACACGTGAATAAAATCGATATAACTGTATCATTCCCTCACACGAGGGAATATTTTGTCATCATGATCTTTATGTGGCACATCCAGGTGTCCACATGAGATTGGATAGATCATCATACACTTGCTCATTTCATGCTTGGGGGGTACACTACACCCCTAAGCGCTATATATACCATTTATGTTCATCCTTGAGGGGGCATATTACAAACCCTAGCCGAAGCTCTATCAAAATATACAGTAGAGAGAGAGAGAGAGTGTGTGTGTGAGTATTATATCACAAGGCCATTAGTGCCCTTATTTTATAGTGAAGATCACTCACCTACACAGTGGAAGTAGTCCTAGATAGGCTGAATCACTTATATTAATATCTTTATCCTCTTCTCCTAATCTCATTCTACATTTATATTGCTTATGTGCTTCCATTGTTATACCTGTTTAAGCTTTCCAACACCTTGATCTGGCGGTGTTATTTCTAGCATCATCAGTTTGGTGCCGTATGTGGGAACAAGAAGTTTACTCTCTTCTTTTTTATAACTTGGCCTCACCGAAATCTTAAGTGGTGAACCATTTTTTCCCCTTGTATGAAATTGTTTCACCATTGAAAGAGGTCCTATAAGGTCCTAAATCTATCATGTCTTTTAAATCACAGCTCAGTTTTTAGGAAAATACATGGCACCTAAATTTCTACCACCTCTGTTCGATATGGCTGAGGTGGCAGCAGCCTTAAAATCCCTAGTGGCCAGCCAGTAAGTGATGCAAGAGAATTTTTATTCCCTCGGTCAAAATGTGATGAGTAGGGAACCAAGAATCCCATAGGAGATGATCACTCCGGCAGCTGCACACGAACAACATCAGGAGGCCAGGGGACTACCCTAGGATCCACGCAAAGATTTGCTTCCTCCCCAGCGATGGAGGGACATTACTGAACCTAGGCATTTACGACTGAGGAGGCAAGTACACCCTTTCCTTGAGGACCAGTATGATGATGTGGTGGACGATGATGCTCCAGTATAATACTGGGTGCCATATGAGATTTCCAACAATACTGTATGACCCTTCTAACAGAGCTGAGGAAGGTAGGAGACAGAACACCGAGGATTGATCGCGAGGCTCAATATTTGATCATTTATGCAGAGGGTAGGCCTTTCAAAGGCTCGACCCGGTTAGTGACCTAAGGGAGATATTAATGAGATTAAGAAGAATTGCAGGGTCCAGAAGAGAAGGGGCTGACTATAGGCCCTAGCATGGTCGAGACGAGGGTCATGGGGAAGTTAATAACCAATGGAGGTTAGATGAAGGAGAACCATCGATACAGCCATTGGAAGTGGTAAGAGATAACACCGGTTAGGACAACGTTGTGAAACCTTGGAATGATTTAATTCAAAGGCTTAAAGACAAGTTTGGCAACATTCTGAAGAGCCGAGACCCTCTGCAGAGGTGGTACTCAGAGGGTTCACCCTTTATTGCAAAGATAGTCAACTTCCCAACCCCGACCAAATTTAAGCTGCCTATAGTGACTCCCAGGTATTATGGAAGCACTAATTCTATTCATCAGATTGAAATGTACCAATCGGTCAGCTGACATCTACTTCATCTCAGATGAGATGAGATGTTGTACTTTTTTTTGCACTCTAACAGGGGCTACACATGTTTGGTTTACATCACTTCCAAAAAAATTCTATCAAGAGCTTCAAATAGTTGGCCGAAAGATTTATCCATAACTTTTTCTTTGCGGTCAGACCTCAGAAAAAGATGACTCTTCTGCTTTATGTCAAGCAAGGGTAGAATGAGAGTCTAAGAGATTACATCACGAGGTTCATCAAAGAGAAATTGGAAGTGGAAGAATATGAGGAAAGCATAGTTATAATAGCTCTCATAGGAGGACTCCAGAAGGGATAGTTATTGTGGAAGCTAGAAGAGCCTCCTAATTCAATATCCAAGTTGCTTGCAATAGCTGGGAAAGTTATGAATGTTGAAGAGGCAATGACTGCTAAGTATGAGGATGAGAAACGAAGTGGAAGCAAGTTTCAGAAAAATAATAAAGATCGAAAGAAAATTTTGGTAGAAGATAAGTTTGAAGACTACACTTCATTAACTATAAGCTGTGAGTACATCTTATATGAGATAAAGAGTGATCAGTCTTTAAAGTGTCCTAAAAAATTAAGAGCTAATCCCCATAAGAGGAACAAGAACTTGTGGTGTGAATTCCACCAGGACCACAACCACTTGACTGACAAATGATTTGCTTTGAAGGATGAGATTGAGAAAATGTTAAAAGCTGGAAAATTGATAAAGTATGTGGAAAAAGGTGCTTCCAAGGGTGGCCGAGCCGACCCTAGAAAGAGGAGGAATGATAAATGCTAAGAAGATGGCTTGGCTAGATGAGATGATCCTTTAGACGATGACAGTGATGATCCAGACCTTCCACCAAAGGATGATAATGTCCCAATAAAGAGGCTTAATATGATCTCATTTGGGGTAGGAATGATCAATGGTGGCCTAGAAGGAGGAGGCTCGAAAGTGGCCGACCGTAAAGCCTATGTAGTTGAGGCGAAGCCAATAACAAAGGCTGAGGTTGTGCACTCAACCTCCATTGATGTTAAATCCAGGAAAAGGAATAAAGTGGACATGGACACTCTCGTAGTTGGGTTTTCAAGACTAGACTTTGAGGGTATCTTATCCCCACATGATGACCCTCTCGTCATCACAACCAGGGTGCATGTATGCGAAGTGAAGAGGATCTTAGTTGATGGGGTAAGCTCGGCAGATGTTATGTTCTGGTCATGTTTCAATGGATTGGGACTTAGCCGAGACAGGATCATACCATAACATCATCCACTCATACGATCCATTGGGTAGAAGTTCATCCATTGGGAATGTACGAGACGGATGTAAAAATTGGGGAAAAGTGGCCAAAGTGGCTGACTAAAAAAATTAACTTTTTTTTTATGGACGAGAATGTCTTTTCAGCTTACAACCTTATATTGGAAGGAGTAACCCTCAAGGAATTTGAGGTCGTGCCTTCAATGGTTCACCAGATGATAAAATTTTTGACTCCTTATGGATAAGGGGAAGTTCAGGGTGACCAAACGTCGGCACGAGAATACTACTTTAACTTGGTTGAGGAAAGAAAAGCATACAAAAAGGAAACTACCACCTATAACATTGACACACTTGATCCGAGAGACGAATAAAGGCTCAAAAAGGGGGAGGCCACGGAAGAGGTAGAATTCATCGTCCTCAATGAGGACGAGTTGGGAAAAACCATCCAGGTCGGTAAAGCCTTAAAGCCAGATATCAAAGACGAGTTGATCAAGTTGCTGAGGAGAAGACAGAGCATCTTTGCTTGGAGTCATGCAGACATGCCTGGCATTAACCCTCAGATAATGTGTCACAAGCTTAACATGGTAAGAGATGTAAATCTAGTTAAACAAAGGAGGAGGATTTACTCGCAGGAGAAATATGATGTTATTAGGGGAGAGGTTAAAAATCTTGAAGTGGCTGAGTTCATTAAAGAGGTCATATATCCAGAATGGCTATCCAATGCAGTGATTGTGCCTAAGGCCAATAGAAAGTGGAGGATGTGTGTAGACTTCACTAACCTGAATAAATCTTACCCCAAGGACAACTTCTCTCTCCCTCGAATTGATCATATGGTAGATATTACGGTAGGACACGAGTTAATGAGATTCGTGGATGCCTGCTTTGGTTATAATCAAATCTTTATAGACCCGACCGACTCAGAGAAAATAGTCTTCATCATAGATAAGGGAACATATTGTTACATGGTTATGCCATTCACCCTGAAAAACATCGAGGCCACGTATCAACGCATGGTAAATAGGATGTTCGAAGATAAAATTAGAAAGTCCATGGAGGTTTTTGTTGATGATATGCTGACGAAGAGTTTGAAGGATGACATTCATGTGGTCGACCTTAAAAGAACCTTTGATACGATGGAAGAGTATAGAATGAAGCATAACCTGGCTAAATGCATTTTTGGTGTCGGAGCTGGAAAGTTCTTGGGTTTTATTGTAAATCAAAGTGGTATAGAGGCTAATCCAGAGAAGATATAAGCTTTGCTAGAGATGAAGACCCTCAAGACTATCAAAGACATTCAGAGGCTTACTGGACAAGTGGATACCCTAAACAGATTTATCTCCAGAGCCACAGATAAGTGTCTTTCATTTTTCAAAATTCTTAAAAAATATTTTGAATAGAGTGAGGAGTGTGACAAGGCTTTTAGAGAGCTGAATTCCAACCTCGGCTCTCCCTTACTTTTGTCACTGCCTATCCAAGGTGAAAAATTATATGTGTACCTATACACCTCAGAGTCGGCTATTAGTACTGCTATTGTGATAGAAGAGGATGGGGTACAGAAGCCAGTGCATTTTAACAGTAAAGAACTCCAAGGGTCTAAGCAGAGGTATCCTGGGATGGAGAAGTTAGATTATGCTTTGATCCACGTTTTTAGAAAGATGAAACCGTACTTCTAGGCTTACTCAATGGTCATCCTCACTGACTCACCACTCAAGCAGGTCATTCACAAACCTGAGAAATCAGGGAGACTAATGGCTTGGGAAATTGAGATAGGTGAGTTTGACATTGTCTACCAGCCGAGGGTGGCAATCAAAGGAGAGACATTTACAGACTTTGTGGCGGAGTTCACTTATGACGAGAACGAGGCTCAAAGTGATAATTTTGAGAAGGAAAATATTCTACACTAAAGTCCTTTCAGCCCAGCATTGGACAATACTAAGACAAGCACAGCAAGAGAGAAAGTGTCTAAAAATGAAGAGGGGAAATATCTCTTCAAACGAGGATCCCTATCATAGGGAAACTTCTTGGAGACCAAAGATGTATGGAACCTCTTTATCGATGGATCCTCATGGGAGAATGGAAGTGGTGCTAGATTGATAATGTCAGCTCCAGGTGGCAGACACATTGAGTATGCTCTGAGGTTTAACTTCAAGGCCTCCAATAATGAGTCTGAATATGAAGTTCTGATAGCAGGTCTCTCCTTGGCCCGATCTTTTAGTGTCAGCCAACTCCTAGTATATAGTGATTCAAGACTGGTGGTAAATCAGATCTTGGGAGTATATGAGGCCAAGGATGAGAGAATGGTTCAATATCTGCGAAGAGTAAGATCGATGTTGAAAAGTTTCAAAGAGGTAAAGCTGAAGAGGATACCTTGGCTAGAGAACGGTCGAGTTGATGCAATTGTGAGGCGAGCTTCAGTAATAAGAACTAACATCAGAAGAATAGTGCTAGTGGAAATTTTACTTTAGCTGGCCATTGATGAAGAAGATTGTGAATCTGAGTCTTGTCTGAATGTGAATAGGGGAGCCTCATGGATGGATCCTCTCATCAGATAAATTCAAGAAGGGGAGTTACCATCATCAAAAGCCGATAGAAGAAAATTGAGGTATAAAGCTGTGAAGTTCTCTGCCACAAGGGAAATTTTGTACAAAAGGTTTTTTTTCTTCCTTTACTCAGATATGTTCATCCAACTGAGGTACCATATATCCTTTAAGACGTGCATAAAGGTTCTTGCTCTAGTCATATTTGGGGAAGGTCATTGGCTAAAAGGATTATTACTCAAGGGTATTGGTGGTCGACCTTGGCCAAAGACGCTGCAGCATATGTTAAAATATGTGATAAGTGTCAAAAGTTTGCTACCATACCTCACCAACCTCATTAACCTCTGACCTCCATCATGTCCCCTTGGCCATTTGTGGTATGGGGGATCGACCTAGTAGGACCTTTACCAAGGGAAGTGAATAACTATCGTTACCTGATTATAGCAATGGACTATTTTTCTAAGTGGGTAGAGGCTGAGTTGATGATCACTAGTAAAAAATAGAAGACCTTCCAGTTCATCTCGAAAAATATCATCTGCAGGTATGGTCTCCCAAGTACCTTAATCTCAGATAATGGGGACTCAATTTAAGAATATATCTTTGGAGAAATATTATGAAAGGGTTGGAATCAAACAATTCTTCTCCACCCCTAGCCGACCCGAGGCAAATGGGCAAACCAAGGTTACAAATCAAATGATTCTTGATGGGATTAAGATGAAGCTAGAAGAGGAAAAGGGAAGATGGACTGAAGAAGTGTAGGCTATATTATGGGCTTATAGGGCGACAGTCAAAACTCCTATACGGGAAACCCCATTTATATTGGCTTACGGTTCAGAGGTTGTCATCCCTACCAAAATTGGTCTTCCTACTCATAGAATTCAGACGTATGACCTTCAAGGAAATGTGACAGAAAGAAGACTTGATCTTGATGATCGAGGAAAGAATAGAAGATGTTGAGGTGAGGCAAGTAGCCTACCATCAGAGGGATACCAAATTTTATAATCAAAGGGTGAAAGAGAGGCCGATAGTTGTGCGAGACCTAGTTCGTAAGAAGATATGGCAAAAACCCAACAAGCTCTATCCAAATTGGCATGGCCTTTATAGGGTAATCTATGAAGTTGTACCAGACACCTATTGGCTAGAGAACCTTGACGGAGAACCTTTCTCACCCCCCTGGAATGCTGATCATATGAAGACGTATTACCAATGAGCTTATAAATTTTTGCCTCCACCCTATTGTAATACATGTATCAAACTCAAGAGAGTGAATATCAATGAGAATATTAATTGTTCCCTCATATTGTTGTTTGTCTATTAGGATATTTATTGTGTTAGTTTATCCTAAACATCATTAATTTGGTGATCCCAGACCCTAAACATCATTAATTTGGTGAGTTATGAGACTAATCACCATTTAATTAGTGATCTTAGACCCTAAACATCATTAACATGGTGGATTATGAGACTAAACACCATTTAATTGGTGATCTCAGACCCTAAACATCACTAATTTGGTGAATTATGAGACTAAACACCATTTAATTGGTGATCTCATACCCTAAACATCATTAGGCTGGTGGATTATGAGACTAAACACCATTTAATTGATGATCTCAAACCCCAAAACGTCATTAAGTTGGCGAATTACGAGACTAAACACCATTTAAATGGTGATCTCAGACCCTAAACATATGGTTGTCTCTATTACTGTTTTATCTTTGTGGTGAATAAGTGGAACATTATAGAGGAACAAAATATCATGATAGGAAAGCAATAGAAATAAGGAATAATGGGATTGAATTTCATTCATGACAGATAAGGTTATGAAAGTTTACATCCAAAAAAAAATGTTACAACCACAGTTCGTATAAAAAAAGAGTTACAATTAACTTTATAAGATAAAAACAAAGCAGAAAGAGGCCCTCAGGGCCGAATTTGTCCTTCGGCTGGAGCCGACCCATCACCGGCTGAGGCTGTCTTATTAAGTCTAGCATCGGTGACTTCGACCCCATCCTCAGGGTTTGTAATGTCTTCAGTCTCAGTGACATCCAAAGGGCTCGTCTCTGCAGGAGCAGCGCCCTTATCCTCCACCTCCTTTAGAGTTTGGGCAAGATGAGGGTCAGTAAAGCCAAGACCAATGAAGTCATTTAGAGATAAGCTTCCAGACTTCATGTGCTTAAGAGCATCCCATTGGCCAATTTCCTTGATACCCTCTCGAGATAGTCAAAGCCGAAACCTACAAATTCATTAGAATTTTTTAGTTAGCAATGATTCCCTCCTCAGCATCGGCTAATGCAGACTTGACAGTTTCATCAATCTTTTCTTGAAGACTCTCATTTTTGGCCCTCAAAGCCTTAGCATGGTCATCCTTCAGACGAGTCGTTTGTTCCCTCTCCTTCTTTAGGTTCCCCTGAACCTTCTCAAGGTCGGCCTTGAGGGTACCCTCTATTTTTTCAGCATCTCTCCCCTTTTGGATTAGGGGCGTCCTTTTTAAGGTCCAGTCAGCCAAACAGTAAAGAGACATCACTCCCCGCAGGAAAGGATCATACATATGAGTAGTGATGATTCAAAGAATACAAAGACAACACTTTAAGAAAAAATTTAATCACCAAAGTACCTAAACTATCCTGTGAAGGGCAAAATCTGCCAGCAAGGGAACGTCTAAAGATTAAAGAAAATGTTTATCTTCCTCGGTCATGATCTCACCAATAACATCAGCGGCCTGTAGGCTATGACTGATCATGCTATCACTAACCTTTAACTGAGACAGACAAGCAGCTAAAGCATCATCGGTGGAGATGGGGATGCCACTGTTTGTATTCTGAGCTTTTGGTGGCCTAGGTGCAGGAGCTTTCCTCTTCTTGGTAGAAGCATCGGCCTTCGATGTGCCAACACTTTTTTTTATCTGAGGGAGGAACAGTCTTACTGCTTCTTCTATCGATGAGATTGGAAAGATTGGGGGTCGACATCTCCTAAAGGTCATCTAAGATTCCGTCTGGTCGCTCTACAAAATGAGAAGTCTTAGAGTTAGCAGCTCAGATAAATAAAAATTATGAGACATAACTTGGTAATCAAAATTTGAAACTTATGAAGCTCTTCCAAATTACCAACCCCTAAACCTGTCTGAGAAAGGTAATATAGGGTCATCAGATGCTCATACTTGACGAGATGACCATTCTCGCCTTGGGTATGAAGGTCTTTGATGGATTTGGTGTTGTCAAGACTTAACCTAGGGTCGACCTTAGATGATAAAGAGGCTTTGTCCTATCTCAAAGGTGTCTTCATTTCAGAGGCTCCACATGCCTGGGTTTTACCAAATTCCCAGGCACCCAACACAAAGAAGTATCGAGGTTTCCAGTTGTGGTTTGAAGTCTAAGTGACTAAAAGTAGTTTGTTCTTAGAATTTATGGCTACGAAGTGATAGTAGACAAGATAAGTTTTGGAAGAAGGGGGGGTATAACAACCTATGAAGACTCTAACTGGAAGGTTAACATGATGAATAGCCTTTCAGAGGATGATAGATCCTATCATGACCCTCCATGCATTGGGAGATTATTGGGAGGGGGAAAGATTTATGTATGAAAGGATGGCTCGGATGGTGGAATGAATGGGTAGGTGAAAGTCAAACTTGAACATCTACTCATAGATGAAAATATCACCCTCCTGTCCATCAAAAGCCCTCTCATCTTTCAGAGGTTTCCTCAAGGAGATTCAAGAAGGAATGCCATACATATATCCGAAGACTAAAAGGTCATACTCGATAACAGAGCTTTCATGATAAAGGTATCAACTTCACTCTCCTCATCATCGTCATCTATAATAACCTCAGCATGAGCACTAATGGGAATACCACCAAGAAACCTCTCTACTAACTTTGCCCCTGTGGCAGTTGATAAAGGAATGGCATCAATTGGGGGAGGAAAGGCGATGGTAGGCCCTAAAATTTCTACAGAGGCAGAGCATTGTGACGGACCATCGTCCTTAGAAGATAAGGCATGGGAACATTATTCCTCGTCCTAAGACCCTCCATTTTATTTTGGGGAATAGCCCATAGCCTCTTGAAAAGAGTCCACACTCTCGATAGGATCAGAGGTGGACATGGGGTCTGCAGTAGACGACTCCAACATAGGGTCACAGACCTCAACAGGCTCAGGGTGTAAGATAGCCAAAGGTGGTAGAAATATAGGTCGAAGAGGAAAAGTCTCGGCTTGGGCTAACTCTATTTATCAGATTTTTTTGAAACACTTATCTCTTAAGGTTGGAAACTCCACTTCAAGTTTATATAGACACTGTAACATCTGAGTTACGAGAATACACTTCTAATGAAATACATAGGGAAACGGGTAAACAACTCCTAACACCTAAGTAAAAGGATCAAAGCTTGGAATTCAAAGGGGCACCAAAAATAGTGATGAAGCAATACATCGGAGATGGTGGCCGAAGTGTTACCGAAGAGCCCCAAAATTGGAAATTTTAACCTAAACCAACCTCGAAATAACCAAATGTGGCCTAAGGGTCACCAAGCAACCACTGGCCTTACCTCAAAACCATCAAATAGTGGTGGAAATGTTCACCGAAAAAAAGAAAAATCACTAGAAAAGCCAAATAAATAAACTAAAAACCAAAAATGGAAATCAAAGGTAGAGGGTAATACCTGAGTGGAAATAGACATTGGAATAAGAAGGTTTAACACAAAAGATCTTGAGTTTGCAGGTGAGCTGGAAGGTGGGCTGTGGAGGATTTGAGGATTTGTAGTAAATAGAAGTGGGAAAACATATTAGGGAAGAAAGTGAAGAAGAAAGAGAAAAGGCTTTAAATATTAACATAATGATTACGCACAAAGTCCAAGGTGCCTCATCATCCCTCCTTGAAACCCTAAATGTTCCACCACATCATTCATTATCTTATGGCAGACGCCAGATAGTTCAAAGAATGACATGTGTCCCAATGATAATCCCCGTACCACCAAATACTTAGAAGTGTCCATTTATCAGTCGAGCATATATACCCCTCAACCACCTACTCACATAGAAGGCTAAGGGTTGAGGGTGATTGACATGACCAAAGTGCACCCTCATTCTCTAAGAAACAATGTTGTCCTAAATCATGACCGAGTCATCAGAAGAGCCCCACTAGTCAATAATAAGGTCGTCCGTAATGATGTCGGGCTCATAAGCACCAACCTTGGATGGGCAGTAGACGAGATCAACAATAGATTTATGGGTTTATCTTGAACCAGTCTCATACTCTACTTAGGCCGATAGCACAAATAAGCCAGGTTACCTAACCTCGGATGGTCTGTTAGGCCAAGGTTATACTTGTGGTTGGAGTCTCAATGGTCCTGTCGGAGTCAGTGGATAATGTCATCAGTTCGACAATATACAAGTACAAAGAGTCCTGGAACACGTGGACAAAACCATATAACTATATCATTCCCTCACGTGAGGGAATATTTGGTCATCATGATCTACATGTGGCACATCCAGGTGTCCACATGAGATTGGCTAGATCATCATACACATTCTCATTGTATGCTTAGGGGGTACACTACACCCCCTAAGCGCTATATATACCATTTATCTTCTTCCTTGAGGGGGCATATTACAAACCCTAGCGGAAGCTCTGTCAAAATATACAGTAGAGAGAGAGAGTGTGTGTGTGAATATTGTATCACAAGGCCATTAGTGCCCTTCTTTTATAGTGAAGATCACTCACCTGCACAGTGGACGTAGGCCTAGATAGGTTGAACCACTTATATTGATATCTTTCTCCTCTTCTCCTCATCTCATTATACATTTATATTGCTTATGTTCTGCCATTGTTATACATGTTTGATCTCTCCAATACCTTGATCTAGTAGTGTTATTTCTAGCATCATCACTTAAAAACTATACAATTTAAATTCCCCAAAAATAGTCACCGTAAATTCATTTCAAGAGTCTCAATTCATAGTGTGTGTGTGCAAAGACAAAAATCAAAATGCTGACTTCCACCGATTGATCATTACGTTACTTTTCAAAAAAAAATTTGATTCAATTCTCACGGATGATATCACAAACGAACCACTAGGATTTTCACTATTTTCTCTCAGTTCGCGTGATATAAAGAGTAAATAAAATGGAACACAATTTCACGCTCATAATTTGAAAGACGGAATTTTTATAGTGAAAATATCTCATCATCAATATACGACCATTCGCAAAAGGGAAACATCCCCTCTTATCCACACCAATTGATCTCTCTAATTATCTTTTCGTGTCTTAGGCTCTCCACGCGGTAATTTATTTTGTTGTTCAGACTCGGTTAGGAATTTTTTGGGTTTAAGGTGCATTGGGTAATATGGGAATGTTTAGGAAGTTTGGAGTTGGAAAATTTTGCTTACAATGTCCCTTGGTAATTTTTCGGACATTTACTCTTTTTCTTTTCTTTTTCTAATTTTTTTTCTATTTTTATCTCTTTTTTTTCATTTTTTCTTTCTATTTTTGTTTGAGCATTTTTTTCTTTCCCCTTTTTACTTCACCATTTGGACTTACTTGATGAATTTTTCGATTGTCACAACTCCGGGCTAAATGAGTTTTTTTTGGGTTATTAAACGAAAAGGAATAATTTTATTAGGCTCAAATTGGCTAGCAAAAGGATATTTTTCACAACTTTTTATGGCTAATATTTTTGGGTAACAAACGATGGACTAACTTCATATAATCGAATTACTCATTATTTTACCATATGCGTCTTGAGATTATTTAATTTAGAGACATTTTAGCGCGTGTTCAAGACAACATCTCACATGTTTCCCGTAACCGATCAAGACAAAGGAATACTGATATTCAACGACTTATTTAAACGTTGAAACGTACGTTGAGTTAACCATTAACTCGGATTGATTTAAACTCACAAAAATGATAGGCTCGAAATTTCACTAGGTTAATTAATCTCCACATTTATTCATAAAGTCGTTAATTTTCGCTCAATTTCATCTTTGCGCATTTTATTTTTACAATTTGAGACTTCAAACAAATTTTTAGTGATATTTTTGGAACTTTAAATTCCATTTTTTAGTAATTTTGAAGAATTCCTAAGAGTTACCCGACCCCATGAATAGGGTTCAATAATCTCCTCGTCTACCTCACCCTCACATCGTAAAATAATAATCATAACAAGTGAGGATCATCTCCATAGGTATGGGGGACATCTAGAGGCTCATGATGCATGATGTGAATAAAATAATCAGGGTGCTTAATCACCTCACAGCAGCATTGGCCCGACCTTGAGAGAATATCTCGGTGAACATTGGTAGGGCATGCTAAACCTAGATTCTCCTTATACTTGAGAATGCATGGATCGGGCTCCAAATCAGATGAAACTCTAGTCCTCTCCTCGATCGTATCTGAGGACTTAAATGGCCCGGGTGGATGGTCACAAAAAAGAAACTAATCTATTATATCTTTCAAGTCACTCTCTTATAGGTGACTAAATGATTTTAATAGAGATTGGACTTCAAAAGTGAGGCTCTCATCCACCAAACCGAATTCATTCTCAAAGTCCTCTAGACTCATATGTCCTAATTCTCTCTCTTGCTCGATCCCCGAATCCTCTCTCTTACTCTCATCATGGATCTCTCTCACATTAACGCCTATGTGCTCACTCTCTCTCTCCATAGCAGTAACTAAACACACATCTTCTACGTCACGCTTGATGTCAAAATTACTGTTCTCCCTCGAGGTAACAAGACACACCCCTAACGCTTCTCTCATGTGATTCTTCTTGTGCTCGTGTACTGTCTCTTCCATAAGATTCGTCTCTCGCAATTCACCCTAGTACTTGGTGATGTTGAAGATGTTTGTTTCGAGATTCGTGTTCCTGAATGTGAGTTGCATTTGCCCATTGTGTGTGTTAATTAGTGCAGTAGCTTTAGCTAAGAATGGGCATCAAGGTGTTACGGGAACATGGTTCTTCAGGAAAGCGGAGGGTTCATTATCCCAAATGACAAAATCCACCGAGGAGTAGAAAGTGTCAACTTGGACGATCACGTCCTCAACGAGATCCCTAGGTTTCTTCACAGAATGATCCGCAAATTGTTGAATTATCTTTTTGGACTTAAGTTCCCCCAAGTATAATTGTTTATATATGGTCTAGGGAAGACTGTTAACAATCGCACCCAGATCTCTTAATGCTCTTTTAATTTGGTTCTTCCCTATGATGCACGAAATGGTCAGTATACCCGATCTTTAAATTTTGGTGGAAGGTCACTCAAAAGTACTGAACTGACGTTTTGTGCTAAACACACATTTTACTTTACATTTATCCTTCGTGTCACCATTAGAAAGTCCTTAAGAAACTTAACATACGCGTGAATCTACGTTATGGTCTCGAGAAAAGGTAAATTAATCTTTACTTGCTTAAGAATGTCTAAGACATCGTCACGGGAGGTCTCTTTGGTGTGAGAGACGAACCGTTGGGGTTATGGAGAAGAAATGGGGGGTTTCACGACCACCTCGGGACTTATTGTATCGTCATTACCACTCTTTTTCAAAGAGACATCTTCGGCCTCTTTCGTATTGGGCGAAATCTCCTTATAATTTTTGTCTTTGTGTGGAGGAGGTGACAATTCAATAACTCTCCAACTACGTAGAGTGGTTACCCCACTACATTTCTCTTGATTTAAGTTTGAAGTAAAGGTAACACTATTTTGACCTTGGGGAGGTTTTTTGCCTTGGGACCAAAACTTGACCTTCTCTTTGACCCTTAGGGTGATTGCAACCTAGAAACGTTTGCATTTATTTCTACAAACATTTGGGCATTTTGAGCGTTGGTTGCCAATTTAGCTTGCATAAATTGATTCAACGTGTCCTCGATATTTCTATACGGTGGGGTGACATAAGGCGCAATAAGCAGTGCTTGCATGTGTGGGGCTTATTAGAAATTAAAAGGTGGTGGTGGAGGAGGGGAAACATGTGAATTAGGATTCAAATTCCCTTAAAGGGCGTTAAAATTATTGTTAAAATCTCCTACTGATCCAACTTGCTCTTGGAGCATCACTTTGTAGGCGGGTATAGTCAGGCATTCCTTTATTGAATTTCCCACATTACAAATTACACATAGCTCGTCTTCCAATGCTTAAGTGGATCTGAGCATTCTCTTGCCCGTGATTCGACGACGCTTCTATTTTTTATCAAGTTGGTTTATTTGAGGTTTTTACTCGGTTTCTTTGTATAAATGATAGAGTCCAAACACAGAAGGATCTATGGTCGTTTGTCAAGCCTGGGTTTGTGTGTTAGAATCAGATGTGTCCCACGCTTGAGTAGTCTCGACAACATACCTAAGGTGTGACCCTGCATCGTTTGCGTCTAATCAAAAGAATTCTCCCTCACACATCGTCTCAATGAGTTGTTTAGAAGCTATACTTAGCCTATGATTGAAGAAAGATATAAGATGATACTTCTCAAAACCATGATATGGGCATGTGTTAACTAACTCGTTGAAACACTCCTAGTATCGATCAAATGGCTCATTTTCTTATTGTCTAAACTTTTAAATTTGAGATTTGATGGAATTCGTTTGATGTTGGGGGAAGAATTTCAAAATAAACTTGGCTTGAATATCCCTCCATGATCCAATTGAGTTCGGTGACAAAGACCATAGCCAGGTCTTGACTTTATCCTTCAAAGAGAAAATAAATTTTTTTAGGCGAATGACGTCTTAAGTGCACGTTTGATTGCTAAAAGTTTTGTACGACTCTTCGAACTCACGAATGTGGAGGTATGGTTTTTTTGAATCCATACCATGGAACGTGGGAAGAATTTGAATCATCCCATTAGAAAAATGGAATTGCCCCGTATGATACGGAAGTAAAATGCATCCCCGAGTGACGGTTCGGTCGTGATATAAGAGGTATCTCATGGGGAGATACGTCATCTCACCCTCACCCGTACCATAACTAGCGTGGTCAGACATCACTCTCTCTCCAATTAACTCGATATCCTCACTCGATGCCCTAGAAGTGTGACTCAAAGTGTGACTATTGATGGAATTGGACAGTGTAGGAGGTGGAACCCAAAATTGTGGAACGCGAGGTGTATGTGGGCTATCGGGATCGTATTCAACTAGAGGATTCTTGTTAATTCTAGTTGGAGTGAATCGAGGAGTTGGTTGTGGATTTTGCATAAAAGGAGTTTAGAAATGCGATATTTTTTTTGTCTTTTTATTTTATTTTTTTGGAATTTTTAGTTTTATGATTTTTTTTTTTACTTTTTTTAAGAATTAGAGTCAAATTTTGGATTAACCCGACCTAACCTAAAAGTCTACCTAATCCCCGACAACAACACAAAAAACTTGATGCGACTTTAAAAGTTTCTGTATTGCATGCTTATATAATCTCAACTGTAAGTCGGTCGCCTAAGTAATAATCCAAGAAATTCATGTATTGAACACAGGGAATAGGACGTAAGACGCGATGACGAATAAGAAAGACAATTAACCTTACACTCGACTCAGAAAAAGAAGGAAAAGGTGATTGTTTTGATATTTTTTTATTAACTAAATAAAACTAATTAAACTAGTGAGTTAACTATGCACGCGATAACAACTAAGTGGTTTTAAATAAATGTGAGAATATGGAGTTCGGTTACACTCCCTCGAACCGTCGATAATTACTTAGAATACAAAAAATTCAAAAACCTAATTCTCAATTAAAAGAGACATCAAATACTTTCTAAGAATTTAACATATGTAGAATTTACTCCTCACAATATCAAATCAAATATTGTATTTGACGAGAATGATAAATTATCAAAACACCAATTACATCCCTTAACATTTCAGTTACCTAGGGAAAACGGAAGAAAAAGACCTATAACATTTATTTTGATAAAAATCAAACCTTTGAATTGTTAATTACATTTTCTTCTCTTTTTAATCCATTCGTAACACCTAGGTTAGGTACATGTACCCCAACCCTCTAAATACGTAGCCGAACATAGCTATGTGAGAAATAACAAAAATCTTAACGTTGCATGAGTTGGAAATCATGATTAAACTATTGCTAAACATGCATGGAAACTTTAGAATCCTAGAAAAATAATTAAAAACATGCAAAGATGGAGAATATGAAAGAGCAAGATAGAGAGAACAAACTTGATATTAAAACCTTGACAATTGATCCAAAATTATGTAGCTTTAGTGCATGTATTAAAACTAGGGGTCTTTCCTCTTATCCTCTCTAATTCTATGGTAAAAACTCATTAAAAGTAATTCTAATATCAAACTACAACATTCTATGGACGTTTTTTAAAGAGTCCAACCCTAATACAACTCTTAAAATAAAAAATCAAATGAATTATTTTTCACGCGTCAAGTACCCCGAACCAGTTTGGAGGTACATGCGAATCGGTTTGGAGTGCAGTTCGATTTTTCGTACTTCCTTGGTTGCTTATTCTCTGTTCTTTCCTTAGATTTCTTTCCCAACTTCAAACGTGTATAACTTCTTCACCGTAGCTCGAATTGAGGTGTCGTTTTTTGCCAGTGTTCTTGTGATTTCGAGCTTTTTAACTTTTTAGTAGGCCCCATCTCTAGACTACGGCTGAAAAATTATGAAAAATTCCCCTTAATTCCCCATTTCTTGGTTTCTTTCATTCTTTTGAGTTCTCTCTCGCACTAACTTGCATGAAATACCTGTAAAACATATGAGAAATACACAAAACAAGAAATAATCACCAAAAAGTGTTAGTAGCATTAATATGAGATAAATCCTAGTTAATTACATCGCATGGAATAATAAAAGGACCAAAATTAAGGGGTTAAATATGAAGCATTTATGCCTAATCAGTAAACATGGTGGTATTTGTTGTATAGTCTGTGGATACTGCTTGCTTAATCGGGAATGAGGTGGGATTATTGTCTTGCATAGGAGTATGGTTGTCCGAATTTTTTATATAAAGTACTTAGGACAAGCTAAGAACATCTTTATGATCAATCTTTCGCTAGATCAGTTACAAGGGATGTTGGTCTTATCCCAAGTTGATTATATCAATGTTGCATACACAATATCAGCATCGAGATTCGATGAAAAGTGGTTTCTTTTCAAGTATGGAATGATTTTGTCTCAAATTTAATGCCTTAGGACATTTAATAGATGGAAGGAACATGTCATATAACTAAGACTTTGGTGGTTGGAAGCCTCATGTATGATATATATATTGTGTAGAAATAGCGAAATTCGTTATTCTTTTGGCATGATCAATAGATTTCAGTCTGATAGTCTTATGTCCATTAGTCAAAGACTAAGTTTTCTGTCAGATAAGGATTTCAAGTATTTGACCTCTAAATATGTGTTTACTCAATGAGGTTGAGCTATAAGTTGGAGGAGTGTAAATCAATCTTGGATTGCTAACTCCACTAGATATAGGCCACAGTTATTATCACTTTGTATACAACTAAAGAGGCTATATGGCTTGATTACTTCCTAAGTAACTTGGGTAAGGTTCCTTTAAGTGTAGTTGGATATTACACTTTTAATGTTTAAAGGGTACGATTACAAGTTTGAGAGAACCTATAGCCCATAAAAGGGTTAAGTACATTGAGCATAGGTTTTACCTAGTTTGAGAGATCAAACAAAGTGGGTGGTAAGTTTATGACCAAGGTTGTATCGGGTAACACTCGGGTAATTGGGATGCTTATATAATTGTCTCTTTGATTTCCATGGGTGTGAATCAATATCAGAATAAATCAAATGATCCCCACATATTGAATGACAATTATATAAGTAGGTATGAGATCTTAATTTGGAGCAATCCATGGTCACTGATACCTTGGATTGTGATACCCTCTTGACTGACTTACAAGTTTTTGTTTCAATAAGAAACCTGATAAGTGGATTATTTATAATCCCTCGCATGTAGCAAAAAGAGTTAAGCCTGAGAGTTAAGGAAATTGATTCGAAGTTGGTCTAAGTCAATTAATAGAAAATTGACTTAATGAAGAAGGTATAGGAAGCTTAACGAGCGGAATCACTTTATGCACCATAATCAACTTTGCAAATAAGACCTCGTTATATCCAAGGATATTTTGGATAATTAAATTAAAATGTAATGTCAATTATTTATTGAACTTAATTATTATTAAATAAAGAAAATAATGGACTATGATAATGATAATTGGGCTTTCCAAGAATTTATTTGAAGCCTGATTAATTATTTATCTTGAGTGCCTAGTGTAGTCCTAATGCCTAAGTAATTAGGCCCAAATTCTCAAGAAATCCAGTTTGGACCAAGATCACCCTTTTGTACTTGTATATAAAGGTATGAGAAAGGGGTTTTAAGGTTAATCGTCATCATTAGGATTTTAGAGGGGTGAGAGAAAATAATATTAATGTTTTGTGAAGAGTCCCGGAGAAAGAGGACCATATCCTAATCGTAAAGAAGGGTTTTCATCTCAAAAGGTGTCGACACACCTATCTAGATTTGGGTATTATTATGGAAACCCGATACTAGGACCCACCTTAGGTCCTAGTACTCACTCGTTCATCAAAAACCTTATGTAATAATCTAAGTACCGATCTAGAGGCCATCGATTACTCTCGAGCCCCATTTGACTCTGGTCAACTTCCTCATTTGAGAAAATTCTCAATGAATCTTTGAAGGGATCTGAATCTCCTTTTCAAAGATCTGTCCCATGCATGAATCGTACATACGGTTCGGAGGAACGATTCGTTTAATAATAAAAAAATTCTTATTTGAGAATAAGCTCAATGAATATTTGAAGAGCTCAGAATCCCTTTCTAACGGTCCACCCCATATGTGAATTGGCCTTATGGTTCGAATGAATAGTTCATTTTACCATCCAAAACTAATTTAGAGGTCATCGGGCGCTCTCAGTCCCTCTTTGACTCCGATCAGCTTTTTCATTTGAGTATAAGCTCAATGAATCTTTGAATGAATCTAAATCCTATTTTCAATGGTCAGCCTTGTGCGCAAATCGACATTACAATACAGATGAACGATCCATTTTACCCCAAAAAATTGATCAAGAGGCCACTGGGCGATCTCGGGTCCCGTTTGGATCCTGATAATTCTTCAGCTTGAACGAAGATGAATGAATATTTGGAGGTCTCAAAATACCCTTTCCAACAGTCTGCCAAGTGTGCAAATTAGCCTAACAGTACGGACAAACGACCCATTTTACTCTGAAGGGTCACCGGGCACTTTTGGGGGCCATTTGACCTTGGTCAACTCTCTGAACTAAATGAAGCTGAATGAAATCTCGAAGGTCTCTGAATACCCTTTCCAATAGTCTATCACGTGTGCAAATCAACCTTGCGGTTCAGACGAACGATCCATTTTCCTAAAAAAATCCTATCCAATAACAAACGGGGACTTTCGGGCCCCGTTTGACCTCAGTCTACTCTTGAACCCAAGAGTGAATCAATGGATTATTAAAGGTATTTGAATACCCTTTCCAAAATTTTGCCTCGTGTGAAATTATGATTTACTATTATCATTTTACGATCGTTTTTTCGAAAAACCTGCCTCAGACTACCGAATGGAACCCCTAGTACTTTGCCTATCGGTAGTGTGTCTAGGGTTCAATGCCGATAGGAAGGTCAAGGACACTGCCGATCAGCACCCCCTTGGCCCTATAATTAGATTCCATGACCTCATTTTGAAGAGCACCCCTGAAGAGACCTCTCAGCAATTTCGAGAACATTCTCTCGAATTCAGAGATATTCCCCTCTTAAAAAGCCCATTTCCCACATCCCTTCCATCCTTTTCATACTCCTTTTAGTAAATTCTCACCCATCTCCTCGTACCACCATTAGCTCGTCCTGAGATCAACGCATCTACAATAAAGATCCACTTCAAGTATTCACAAGGAGGTCCAATTCTCCACCCTTATCATTAAATTCACTTATTTTAGCATTAGTTGCATTATTTTTATTTAGTGCTTTATTTCATGATATCATATAACTTAATCTCATACCTTTATTATTAGTATTTTGCACATACTTTATTTTCGTAAAAAAACCAAAAGAAGAAAAAAAAATATGGTTTACCTATAAATTTTAAAAGAGGGATTAACACTTTACATCCTCACACTTAAATCACGCTTATCTCTACACACAAATATAAGAGAAATCCCCCATTTAGATTTATTGGTTTAAACCCACCCAATTTTATCTCCGAACTACGTGGACTTTGATGACCCTTGGGCTACGTGTGCGTCTTGGGTAAATCCCTAGACTCGAGTTCTCCCTTGTACACATTTGTTACCTTTTTTTATCATAAATTCTTAATATATTTTACATACTTTTATGCTCGTGTCTTGTCCGAGGTATGCATTAGTTCTTCTATAACGAATTGTTAATCGGCAAAAACTTAAATTAAACTTTGAATTATTATTTTGGGAACACTCCTAAGGATGACATCACTCTGCCTTTATCGATGACGCGATTTGAGAAATTCCATTCTCCATTTCTATTATCCACATAAGCAAACACTTAATGAAGTTTAATAGGAGAAGATTAACACATGTTTATGAGAGACCGAATGGGTGGGATGTGTGCCTAACACCTTCCCATTTTGTAACTTACTCCCCGAACCCTTGAACTATTTGGTTTCGCAAGCATCAGTATTTTCCTTGATTCCATTCTCTCGAGGAGACATCATTTCTTTAGCTTGTTTTATGCAACATGGCCTGTTGAATCTATCTCTACATATTGCCCCACATAGACGAGGGTCGAGCACCCCAAGAAAGGACGCAATCCTGTGCACATGCCAAAAGGAAAGGAAAGGGAGGAGGAAAGGTCCTCCTCGGAAGCCTCGATCCCCCTCCAAATGGACACAATGTCGACTCTACTGGGAATATTTTAAGAGGACTAGACTTTATTTTTGCATGGCTATTATTCTTTTCAGCATGTGTGCATTTTCACCTATGTGTATGTTCCTATTTATCCATTAATTACTCTTTTGTGTATATATATCTCATGTATATATCATTTTTCACTCACTTCACACACTTGTATATACTCTCCATGTACACTTCAGACACTTACACTTAGCTTCACTTTATGCCCAAATACTTCACACACCACTTAGAATATTAATGTTTAGGCTTCACTAGCACATGCCCATACTTCTCACACATGTCTATATCTCCATGATCACTTACACATATCACAAGACACTTGTAGTTGATCCACGTATAGGCTCTCTATCACACACACTTGTATATATTCACATGTCACTTACTCACTCACAAATATCCATGTGTAGTATAGTCTCCATACTAGATTTAATTCTCATATTATTATATATGCTCCCTCATTAGTGTAGCATTCCCTTCACTCATCATGCTAATAAAAAATGATAAAAAATACTCTCTCTCTCTCTCTCTCTCTCCATAATATGTTAATTAAGATTCATGCATTTTTCACACTACATCATGAAGAGCATGACAATAAATGTTGTCCCGTACCGAGGGGTCACTTTGTGATGGGCGCTGGTCTCGCATGATGCAGCTAGCCTAAGTGATATGACTCTAACCTTCCATTGGCCTCGTACCTTTGATGTATATCAAACGGTTCCCCATATCATATCACTTGGCCAAAGTCGTGACGGGAGGTATATATTAGGGAACTCATTCACGTACATCGAGTATATCGAATTTTCTCTCACCCATATTGTCCCCTCAAGGTATATAGTGATCTAATTCGCGTACACTTAGGTATATCAAATGTCTTATCTACACGTACCGATTAATGAATACCCTTATAGGCAAGAGGTATATTGTGGAAGTCATAATAAAGGAGGACCCTTCCACTAACCCAACAAATGCATAAACCTCGTATATGTGTCAAACCCAATGCACTCATATTTAGTTTGTCGGTTACCATGAGAAACTCTGCCAAACTCTGGGTCATCATACCATTCGAATTTTCGCGCTATTTCTCCTTTTTTTCAAAATAGGACCCCGTCCATGAGCCCAGGAACAAGCAAACCACGTCTTATATATTTCAAACCCTATTTTCCCATGCTCGGGTCTTGTTTAACATTTTTCTGCATTTTGGCAAAAACCTAATACAACATTAATAATAATCATGCTGAGATTCCTCTCCTTTTTCCCTCCTTTTTTAAAAATACCAAAAACCTTTTTTTCTCCTCCTTCCTAAATACCAAAAAAATCTCTCCTTCATTCAAATCATTTTCCCTGTCAAGTCGATCATATACTCAATTTTAGCCTGGCTCCCTATGGATATAGTAGGGAAATTGTTCACGTACATTGAGTATATAAAATTTTCTCTCACCCATATAGTCCCCTCGAGGTATGTAGTGATCCAATTCACGTACACTTAGATTTATCAAATGTCTTATCCACACGTACCGATGAATGATTTCCCTTATAAGAAAGATGTATATTGTGGAAGTCATGCTAAAGGGGGGAGCCTTCCACTAACCCAACAAGTGCATAAACCTCATATAGGTGTCAAACCCAAGGCACTCATATTTAGTTTGTTAGTTACCATGAGAAACTCTGCTAAACTCCGGGTCATTATACCACCTAAATTTCCACGGTATTTCGCCTTTTTTTCAAAATGGGACCCCGTCCATGAGCCTAGAAATGAGAAAACCATGTCTTACATATTTTCAAACCCTATTTTCCAATGCTCGGGTCCTGTTCGACATTTTTTCTGCATTTTGGAAAACCTAATAGGAGTGAGAACCCAATAATTACATTAATAATAATCATGCAGAGATTCCTCTCCTTTTTCCCTCCCTTTTTAAAAATACGAGAAAACTTTTTTCCTCCTCCTTTCAAAATACCAAAAAAAATCTCTCCTTCTTTCAAATCATTTTCCCTCTCAATTCGATCGCATACTCAATTTTAGTCTGGCTCCCTATGGGCTCCGATCTTCCATCAAATTGCCACGAAGCTTCATCGATTCTTCTGTTACTTCATTCGAGTTTGTGTTTTACCTTCATGAGCTCTTCATGGAGAACACTAACCAAGCACCAAATTTGCAGCTCGATTTGATGATTATCTTAGCCCAACTCAGCACTAAGGTTAATTACCTTCAAATTGAGGCCCAAGAAATGCATCGTCACTGAGCCCAGATTCCTAAAGAACCCGAGGTTCTCTTTCCTCATGCCATGGGTCCACTCGCTCTCGAGATTGTCTAGGTCCAAGAAGAGTATCAACATGTTTCGTGTGCCCCACCTGCAAATGGGCCACCACCAGCTCAACTCCCTATTCCAAACCTTACCCAACTAGGGGCTAACCTGCTAGTACCAGTGGATCCTAAGGAGGAGGAACTAAAAAAAGTCAAGGAAGACTTCAAACTAATGTCAAAGAAATTAAACCAAATGAAGATATCCAAGAACTACATGGACTACACACATATGTCTCCTTATCCCAAAGCCAAACTACCAGAGAATTTTAAGATGCCAGACATCGAGAAGTTAGGGGTAAGCAGACCCCTAATTGTTCACTTTTGAAGCTATCATCGAGCCATGACCCTCCTTGATGCCTCTAAAGAGATAATAGCCCAAATGTTCCAATAGACCTTGAAATATGCCCTCTAGTTCTTTTTATCCCTTAAAGAATCTAGAATCCATAGTTAGGAGGATGCATGTATGAGTACAAGTACAATGAGGAGTTAGAGGTTACACATCGAGATCTAGAGCTTCTTAAGCAAAACCCTCATGAAATATTCAGTAGCTTCATAGGAAGGTAGAGGCAAAGCTACTAGCTCCAAGGAGGACCAAGTCAGTATCATGAAGAAAAGCTTCTTTCCTCATATCCGAGCATCCATGGGAGGATACTATTACCCATATTTTTTAGCCCTTTAAGAGGCTGGTGTAGAAATTGAGGAGGGTGTTACCAAAGTGGAATTCGAGCCAAAGAAAGTGACCAGATAACTCACTCCCTAAAAGTATGAAAAGCTCACCAGTTCTACAGTCTCAACCATCAACAAAATTTCCAAACCTGTGACATCTTAGGCATCGAAAAGTATCCCTAATCATACCAAGAAAGAATACACCACGTTCCATGCTCCCCTGTCCATAGACTACCAGGCCCTGCTAAGCCGAAACCTCATAAAACCATTGGACCCCCATCCATTACCAAATCTATTCCCTGAAACTTTAGGCTCGATGCCCCTTGTGATTTTCACCAATCTACTCGTCATACCACCGACCAATGCTTCCTCGTTAGAAATGTGATCCAATGCCTAATTGACTAAGGTATCATCACCCCACTAGATAATCATAAATCCAATACCACTCATAACCAACTTCCAACCTATTAAAATGCCATCTTTCTAAAAAATGACCCAAAATTTGACCCATCTACTCTAATCATGCCTAGAAAAGCACCCATCGTCTCTATAATCTCACCAACCCTCTCAAGGATTGCCCATATTTTCTCCTTGACCCTACATGTTTCACCGATCATGCCTTGTAACTCCTTAAAAGGTCATGCACCGCTGTTCTCACCCGATCTGAGGGAGAGACATGGAGTTACCAGATGTGTTGAACTAACTCCTAGAGTTTGAGCTAAAATTTCTCATCGAGATGATTGATAATTATCCAAAATTCAATGGCTTTTTTCATGAAAGCCTGAAAGTTGGCTCAGGATTCAGATGAATGGGTGGTACCTATTTAAGGAGTCAGTCTAGATAATGTGGAACAAACTATGACTGGCATGTTTTGATAGATAGGCAAAATTTATAGCATTTTTATGTTACACATCACTTTGAAGCTTCAAGGATGGTTGGTCCCTTCACTCATGCACCTTCCCACCGAATGGGAAGATCTGTACGATGAAGTCGTTGATGTTTTTAAATGTATTTATTACTCTTGGCAATAGTACATAGTCTCCACCGGATGGGAGGATGATTTTGATAGCTCATATAATGAACCAAGTCAGGAAGAAGTCAGTCCAGTAGCCAACCTATATGGGGTGATATCATTTGAAGATGTATTGGAGGAAATCAATAAATTATCTATTAATCCCGAAGTAGATGAGGCCATGGGGTTCTTTTTCTTCCCCGCCTGAGTGAATCACATGACCAGGTTAGGGAGACATTACAAAAATTTGATTCCTCATGCAATCAAAAGAGATAAACTAAAGGGAGTTTTTGAAGAACTTCCCGTGCCAGAAATGACTAATGAAGAGAGAAAAGTCCTTAACCAACTCAAGAAAACCCAAGCCAATATCACCTTATAAGGGATTTTTATGTCCTCCCAGTTATACCAAAATGCTTTGATGAAACTCATCACCGGCCCATAGTCCCTCCTTCTACTGCTCTCAAAAAGGCTGTAAATATGGTTGGGTCCCTGACCTCTTTCTAACTCCTATCCTTTTTTGAAGAAAAGATACCGAAGTTCGACCTTGATCATAATTATGCCCTCAACATCTCTGTTTAAGTCTTGGGAAAGGTAGTCCCATTATCACTTATTGGCAACAAATTTTCTCTCAATGTTTATCCTCTCACAACCTTCAATTGTTTGGCATTGAAAGTTGTGATATCACTCCCACTTTTGGCATTGTGCTTGCTTATGACAATACCTGCCAAGAGGTAATGGGGTTCATAGAACTCACACTAGGGGTTGGCCCTATCAATTTTTTCACTGAGTTCCAAGTCATTGACATAACTTCATGCTTCAATCTTCTCCTTGATTATCCTTGGCTTCGTAGCATCTGAGGGGTATCTTCTTCTCTCATCAGAAACCGAAGTTCTTCACCAAAATTCAGGTTATCACCATTTTAGGGGACAATCACAGTACAAACAAATCTGGCTCTAGTAATCCAGGATTGGAAATTAAGAATGGGATGAATAAGATGATCCCCTCTGGCTTCAAAGTTAATCCACTTCCCCTTCCAGCAGGAGACAAGTTCAAAGACTGAGTCTGTCCATAACACAACCTACATGAAAACATCAATGTGATTCATATGTTCAAGAACATTCACTTCATGCATAGAATGGGGCTAGTGCAACACCAATAAGGAATCCTTGACCCCATAATCCTAAAAGAGTCCTTTCCCCAATGTGTCCTGGGTTACCAGCCTTCATCAAATGAACTCAAAGGGATCCGACAACTAAGATCGAAAAGAAGTTTGGAAGATGAAAAGACCATTTTAAAAGGCTCTTTGAATGGAAGATTTATTGAGGAGGGTTAAGACTTACCTTTTTATGGATTCCATGAACCATGGTATGACCATGTCGATAAGAAGATGAAACCGGGGATAGAAATCGTCTTTCAAGATAGTAACCCTTGGGCCGAATATTGCAAATATAAAGGCCAAATACTGCAAATATAAAGTACAGCATCTCACCGAGAAAGTCATGACGATTACCGAGGATTCTGAGGAAAGTGATTTCGAGGACTTATTCGATCTACAAACACTAGGGCTGAGTCTGCATGATCCTCTTAGATGTCTCATCGTCAAACCCGTCCACTCAAATCGAAGCTGCTGACATGCCTCTGTTCAATCGGAATGCCATCACTGTCCAACTTGCTCATATTCAATAAAACATTAATGTTCACCCTATTCAAGTCTCTTCACTTAATGTTGTTCATTTTTTTTATATCAATGTAGATGGGACCTCTTTGTTAAGGTTCTCAATGCTATTTTTTCGAAAATGAAATAAACGAGGATTTTGAGTATCTTGTTATGCCTTGCATTAATTATCTTGATTATAATAAAAACTTTGATGATGATGATTTTGCAAATGAATAATTCTTAACTGGTCTCAATAAGAAAAATAACAAACAACTTAACTGTGTTAAAATCAATGATGATAAGAGTGTTGTTATTAATCTCGATTCTGGTAGCCATCATCGCGGGATTAGGATATAGTCCACCCTGAACGAGCATGAGCGTGCACAATTTAAAGAATTTATGTAACACCCCATAATTTAAAAATCGTTACTAAATTAATTTAATTCGAAATTTGGAAAACTATAATTTTTTGATTTAATTATTTTTAGTAATTAAATATGTTGGTTTTCATTTATGGAAAGTAGAATTTTAATAGGAATTGAAATCGGGGGAGAAATCAAAATTTATTTAACATGCATAAAAAATGGGAGAACTTCCAACCTGAGTCAGACCGAATAGATAGGTCCTGGAGGGTGAATCGATTCAGAATGGATCAGATAGGGTGCTACATTATTTTATTATGAGTTCGAATCTCACTTAAACTCTAATCTTTTTTCTCACATTAAAATAACTCGGGGTTAGACTTTTCTAAACACCTTTTCACAAACTCTTCAACCAGAAGACTTCTAACATCGTTACCACCTTTAATCTACAAACCATAGCCCCAAATTTTATCTAAATTCAACTTAAGTTTTGAAGGCTGAATTGGTGTTTTCTCAAGATTCTTCAAACAAATCTTTCTTAATTTTTTGAGAGAAACGCAACCGTGTAATTGGAATTTTCAGCCAACTTTTCAGGAGGCATGAATAATTTTATTCTCTCTCTTTAGGATTATGCATTTTAAATATTGCGTAAATATTAATTTACATGTTTTTCTTAAAATAAATTAACAACCTTAATTAGGGAAAGTGAAATCTAATTTGGGACTATTTTCTGAAAAATCTTAATCTCAATTAAGACACATAACCCCTGTGTGCTTAGGGTAGAAATTTGGTTTTGTTTTTTAGGGGTAGGTTTGCATGTAGAAAATCATATTTATGTTATTTAAATGATAAGAGGCTTGTGTAATCATATGAAATTCATGTAGGTATGATCGAAGCAGATTATTGTGGTGTGCTCCTTAAATTTGCAAGACGTTGAAATTACAATTGTGGAATAAAGTAAATTTGGTGAATTACAGCGATGGAATGAATGAATTTAGTGAAAGTAAATTGGGACTACATGAGAAATTGTATATTTCTCGATAAATTAGGTTGTGCGACTTATTATGCTAATTATATTCATCACCGCGGGGACGACGGGATTTTAGGTTGTACGCTCTCACCTTAATTTTAGGAATGCTCGCTAGGTATATGACTGGTGGGTATACCTTTCTTGTGGCTAACACTTTCTAGGTATGAGACTAGTTAGTGTATATTTTTACAGATAGGATATTCCGGTGTGGTTCTGATTTTGGTGTCGTTCCATTAATTTGGATAGCCTAGGCGCGAGACTATGACGAGATAAATGATACAAATTCATCCTAAAAAATAGGATAGGACGTGTTTGTATTTTGGACACCTCTAGGTATGGGACTAGGGGTAGACTTGAGTTATTATGCTCTATTATAGGGTGGGGCTAATATTAACCAATGATATAATGAGAAATTAAGAAATTTAGAATTAATACCTAAGATAGTTAAGAGGTATTTAAATGGATTTGCTGCGCGAGTATATGTAGGGATGACAGTTTAACTGTCCGACTGAATATAGCGACGTGGGTGTGTCTTGGAAACACGAGTATGTATGGGCTTACAATTAAACGATTCGACTGGCTATAGTTATGTGTCGTTCATGAAACCTCACGAGTATGTGCAGAACTAACAGAATACAAGTTGGTTGGCTATAGTGAGGGTAACAGGTGTGATGTGTAGAACTTTAAGCGTCGACTGACCATATTGGTGTTGCATGATTTAAAATAATTGGTTAATTAAATTAAGTAAGGATAAAAATAAAATTGGAAATAATAATGCTAATGGAATACTTGGGCTTACACTTTAGGGTGGAGTAGTTATATGGTAGATAGTGGTAGTTTACATTTATTCGCACGTTAATAATTATCTTATTTAAATTTAAATATTTAATTGTGGTCTTTATTATGTATAATGCAACTTTCTAGGTTCACGGGCCCTAATTAGGGAGAGTATCTTGTACTCATGCGGTGGGCTCTGACGCGTTGTGTTGACTAATATTTCAGGTATAGCGCTGAAGATTCACCTCATTGAGGTAGGCTTTTCTTTATGCGATTTCATCTCCACCACCAGCATCACCTTCTACTATGAAGTTATATTGGAAATAGATAATCTTGATTTCATGCGCTACCATAGGCTTCTTCAACAAGTTCAGATCATCCTCTAAATCGTTATCCATGCCCTCTTTTTCTCATTCCCTTTTTTGTAAAGGAAATAACAATTCTTTATCTTATCCCTCATATTAGAGAATCCTTCAACTTTCCTTCCCATTTCAGGTCACTACTCCATCAAATCTCATTAAGGATTTGATGTGCTCCCTCAGTTAGTGGGTTGTATTAATTGAATCGCTTTGACCCATCTGCCTTCTTATTGTCCTTAGACTCTTTCTGATTTTCCCAAGTCCAACTAGTGTTGGCCTTAGAATGGCCTAACTCCTTTGCTGTCATGGTTTCTTCAGTGTTCATAATTGTACCAATCTTTACCAACAACTTAGAAATTATTCTCAATGTCTCCTTGGCCAACGTCCTCTACAATTTTATAGGCAACGGACCACTCATGAGCATTATGGATATAACCTTCTCATCATAATTAGTTACTTCTAGATTCTCGATGTTAAAATTGGTGATGAAACTCTCTGTTTATTTCATTTGTCTATTGATGGACGCTTAGCAGGAGATCCACCCTATTAATAGGCTTGGTCCTGAAGTAGGAGTTATTGACGAAGAGATGAGATAGTTACTAAACGTTAGAGGTCTGCCATCTTGGCAAGCTATTGTATCATATTTGCATCGACCCAATGATCGTTCTATATAACTCTCTACAACATATCTCATCGGGAATGGAATATATGTCAACAGAGGCTTGATACTGATCCACATGTAGCATGGGACAGACTTGCCACCGTACTTGGGCATTATCACAAGTACTTTAAACTTCATATTCATTTGAAAACCTGTAATCAATGAGGTAAAAATTAACCCTTGAACAATACCTATCTATAATGGGTTCTTAGTCTTTATGATCTCATCTAATAGATATTCTAACTACTGAATGGATCTCTTCCAAGGTTGTTCCTCCCTCTCGCCTTTCATTCAAACCGACTTCCTCATTCGGCCTTAGCTTTTAGCTGATCTCTTTTCTTGATAAGTCTTCTTGGATTAGGCTGACCCTCATGCATTGATCTTAGATTTGGATGAACACTCTATTCTCTTCATCTCAGGTATCTTGGGATTTTTCTTGTGCTCTATTGGCTTTCTGGGATCTCTACGTTGGTGTTCCCTTACTTGCCATAGGCCCATATGATCAAACACTGAACCCAAGCTAAGCCTCTCCAGAAAACTTTTCCTTTCTGTATAATAAGTTTATTCATCATCATAACTTGTCATCATGATGTTGTTCATCACCCGTGGGTAATAGGACTAATCATCGCATGATTCAGACTATACGGACATACTGCTTTCATCTTGCAATCCATAGTTCAACCTCTTAGGATTATCCAATATCGTGTCATAGTGAGCATGTATCATATCCTTATATAGGGAATGAGGAGAAAGATCATGCGTCCTATTAGAGTTCTCAGCCCCCGTCGAGGTGACTAAGTTTACTTCGGGCCTATTATTTCCATCGAATAACGTTTGTGTCAACTATTTCACATTTTCTTACATTGCCTCCTATCCCCTAGCCTAAATCATTAGGATCCCGTGAAGGTCTCCTATAACAACAAGCATTGAATAAGAAATTCCCTCTATAATGCGGCTACTTTTGGGATTGTCAGTCATGTTTTATAGGTTTCATAAAAAACAAAGTATCGCAAATACCAAAATAGAGTACAATAAAATGATGATTGAGTTATAAGGAGAACAAATTTGAAGCAAGAAAATGTATATCTGAGAGGGAATCTAGGAATCTGAAGACAATTAAAAGGAAATTGTCGATTAATAGACACTAACCTAATTAAACACGAATAAATCATATTGTGATTCACTATTTTTTTAGAACTGGGTATCCTCAACTTACAGGAGTTAAAAAAATATAAAATAATAAATAGCTTATCTAGTTTCCCACAAATGGCACCAATATATTATCGCCTAAAACTAGCATATGCATTAGGGTGTTAGTAAGAATACACTAATCTTAAACTATAATAGATAAAGATATACAAATTGTAATTATACTGATCTAGAGCAAGTATGAGAGAGAGAGAGAGAGAAAGAGATGGAAATTGGATTTATGTGTTTTGTCCCAAAGTGGTGCCTACGTCAATAGGTGTAGTGTTAATTGTATTGAATCTATTGGGAAAAAACCATCGATGAATAATAGTTACAAGCTCTCGTGTTCACTCTAAAATTATGCATAATATGATTAGGAAAAATATATCTTGATGCCCCACAATAAGGGATCGTATATCATTTATTAGATGCTAGAGGAGAGAGAGAGAGAGTGAGTGTTATAGTACATGTGTCATGCCTTTATATGTTAGGAAGTTACACCTTCATATGCAAATAAAGGAGGTTAATCAGGGATTTTTTATGCGCATATAGTGGAGGAATATTTGCATATCTCCCACACATGCGTATCATGTTACTGTTGACGACGTCATTCTGTCACATGGTGAATGCTTGTTATGACAGCGTTACATAATGATTTAGCTACTATGAACTAATTGAGTTAGGATGACTACTTATGATTCTAGGGATGACCAAAATTGCACAATCCCACTAAAATAGTAGCTGAGGTGACCTCCTTTAGGTAATGGATGAATCCAGATATCGCTCTATAATTGGTTCCTATGTAACACCATATTCATAGTACAACAGGGTGGATATTGTCGACAATGAAGAGGCCTAAAACTTAGATATCTCGCGAGCCTGCCATTATAGAAGTATGATCAGTAGGTTTAGGGCATGTAAAGTTCCATACTTTTTTATCATAAAACCATATATTATCGTGAGGGCTCCTAGGAAGGATGAAAGAGAAAATGACTTATAAAATGCCTCTCAAGTTGCACTTTCTGAGGCAGTGTTCCTCTTAGGTTTTTAGATTCCCTTCCACACATGTATCTAAGATATATTCTCTCTTCTAGGGGTTGCGCCCACTCAACTAGCACCATATTCTTGGAGAATCATACCTAGTTTTATTATATCCTGACGATATTTTCACACCGAGAGCATTACTAGGGAAATATTCAAGAGTATTTGTACTTTATTATTCACTAAGAATTTCCTTGGATATTATTATATGAGTCATCAAAACTCCAAACACAAATTTTTAAGGTGTCCTAAACCTCCAATCATAATTAGAAGATTGGTTTCTTTTAGGTGGAGAGGAGAAAGAGGGTGTCGTGCGGGTCCCTCGTGATTGGGAAAGTCTCCTTTGAGCAATATAAATGATTTACCTTTATAATTTCATCATACAATTTTTTACTTTACTATTGATACTTACATTCTTATTATTTCTTTAATTTAAAGACATGGTAACTCCATGTCATAGTGTCATGAACTGGGAGCTAGTGGATGACATCATTAGTTCTTGTATCAAAATATTTGAAGAAGCTTCCCCATTTACCAATCTTTAAGGGATTTCAATTATTTCAATACCTTGCCCTTTAAATGAGCATCAATTATTTTTTATACATTTTCATACATCGACCTCGTATCATATTTATTTGACTGCTAAATACTACTTGATGCAGATAAGTTAATCGATTTAAGTGTCAAAGAGTGGACATGTTAATTCCCAATCTCGTATGTAACTAGGTGACTAAAACTAAGGGGAGGGGAGGCAAGACAACCGAGAAGGTAAAGAGGAAGGAGAATGAACCTTTTATTAATAATCCCCCCAAGAAACCCAGAAAGGATATTGGTTCTTTAAAAATAACTCATGTTACTCTAAGCCCATCTCTCCTCATGCTGCAGCAAAACCTCCTTTCATCTAAGGGGCTCTATCAATCTTTGAAACCTTAACCTAATACTATTTTTGCCAACTCTCTAAGAACATGTGGCTTATTGGTCAACGACGTTCCTAATTGTGACAAGGGGTATTTTCTAATTTAGACAAGAGGAAGGAGGTTGGCCTTGTTATAAATAAGGTCTTCTAGGTTCGTCACATTTATTGATGTATTAATTTTTCTCCAAGTCTAGTTCTTCCTTTCACATTCTCATATTCTTTATAATTGCAGGGTATAATGATGATTTTTTTCTTTAGTAGTGAACTAGGAATAGCAATGATTCTCTTAAGGAATTTGTCGACTATAAAATGTTCTCTTTATTCAAAGGGTTAGTAATGGATTCTCGCTCACGAATTTCAAGCCTGTAAGTCCCTGGAAGTACTTATTTATTGATATTGTAGGGGTCATTCTATTTGGGGAGGAGCTTGTTCTTCTTCTGAATCACTTTCTTAAGGACGTAACCTTCTACTTTCAATGATCCTCTCTTGACTTTATTATTGTATTACTTGGCATATTTTTGCTGATACACTATCTATCGTACCTGTGCATATTCCTCGATTTCCTCACGCAATTATAGGTCCAACCTATTCTCTTCATCATTGTTCTCATTGCAATATTGAACTTTGTGGCTTGGGGAGCCAATTTTAGTCGGCACAATAACCTTGGACCCATATGCTAACATAAACGAGGTTCCCCCTGTTGGGGTCCTAGGGAAGGTCTAGTATGCCGATAGGAAATTGTAGCATTCTTCCATCGATTTACATTTATCTTCTTTATGCCTTGTCTTTTGTCCATTTGTGTAAGACGATAAGGAGATGAATAAAAATTCTTTATCCCTTGCTTTTCAAAGTAGGACTCGTGCATCGTTATCAAACTATTTTCCTTAATCGGTGATGAAGAAATAATGGATCCCATAACCATAACATAAACTGAAAACACTTCTTATTGGTGATATCAATCAGAGGCTCGACTTCGACCCATCTCGTAATATAATCCACTGCCACTATTAGATACTTGAATTATCCTAGATCTAGGGAAAGAGGGATGGAGATATTCATACCCCATTGAGCAAATAAACATGAGGCAGTGATGGGCATGAAGGGTTAATGAGGTTGAAGAAGGTTGAAGACTTATGTTTTCATATCTTTAGCAAGAGTCGTACTTCTTCACGTAGGCATGGGCATCATTGTCAAGAGTCGGCCAATAGTATCCTTGCACAAAAATACTATTGGACAGCAGTCATCTTGCTATATGACTTCTTGAAGATCCCTCGTGAACTTATTACAAAATTTGTTCCATTTTTTAAGGATGTACACACTTTAGGAGAGGAATAAGGAAACCCTTCTTATATAACATATAAAAATAGAAAATTTGAAGCTCTAAATCTGACCTTCCTTGCCTCCCTCTTAGATTAAGGGATCTTTCCATCTCTCAGATTTTATATTATTAGATCCATCCTTGAAGGGCTGAAGCTTAGATTGAATATTTGAACTTCTAGTGTCCTCCTTTTCAATGTGGGCTTCGACCAATATTTCTATTGGTTCCACCCTCCCGAGTTCAGTTCTTGTGGTCAAAGAAAATATTTACCAAGCATCTGCCCTAGCATTTTCCACCCTTGAAACTCTCTGCATCTTCACTTTCACAAATTTGGATATGATAAGTTTAACTCTAGCCACGTATGTAACTATTATCTCATCTTTATCCTCGTATTATCCTGTTATGTATTGTACCACCAATTTTGAATAACTCTGATCTTGACTCTATTTAACTCCAATTGAAAAGGAAAGATTAAATCTATTAATCAAAGCTTCATATTCCACTTAGTTGTTGGAGTTTGAGAAGTTAAATTGAAGGGCATACTCAATGTTTGTTTAATCTATGGACGAAATTATAACCATCACACCCTTTTGCACATGAGGAATCGTCGACATACAACTTTCATAAAAGGAATTTTAAGAAAAAATGGTAAATGGTCCTCCTCTTGATGGATATCTATGGTCGTTTTTGTGTCCTTGTCTTAGATAATTCAATTTCCCTTTTTTGGATCCGAACTTGTGTTGGTCGATACCGAGGCTTAAGTGGGAACCTAATTTATCGAAATCGAGGCCTGAGAGGGAGCCTCAATTATTAAAGCCAAGTCTTTATAGGGGGCTTAATTTTTGGAGCCGAGTCTTGGGAGGGAGCCTCATTTGTTGGAACTAAGGCTTCAACTAAAGGTCCTAGCTAATAGGATTAACCTTCCTCGACCAAACTTGGATCTTACGATGTGAATTTTATAATAAAATATGCCAGTCATTCGCCTTTGATTGCGGTTCAAGGTTGGTAATCTATTTCATATGCTCCTAGTTCAATGGACCATCATGAGCAAACTAGATTTCTCTAGTTTATGCAAGATTTTCCTAACAGGTTGATTTGTTGGCACAACAATTATATGAGCTTGGAAGTATGACTATATCTTTGTTCCTATGTGAATTATTACAAATGCCAATTTCTTCATTTTGGGGTTTCGATTATCTTCCCTTGAAAATATTTGTGGGTATAATATACTGATTCTAAACCCGTTGATCTAGTTGAGCCATTGCTACATTTAGTTCGAATTCAAAGACTACTAAATATGATTACTAATTTTCACCATACAAGGGTTGCGATAAGAAAGAAGTAGAGCCCAAGTAAACATTCAATTATTAACATGCATTCTCACATTCTTGATTCCATTTGGTAATAAAGGAGTCTTTGTTTAGAACTTTTAAGAACGAAAATCATTTATCAATGGCTCTCGAGATAAAGTCGCTTAGGTCCTCTATGCACCCTGTGAGTGTCTAAACTTATTTTCAATTCCTTGGCAACTTCATGTAAATTAGGGCCTTGATTTTTTCTAGATTAGATTCTATCCCACTTTGGTTTATGACAAAATTGGGGAATTTTAGGATTCCACTTTGAAGGTGCATTTGGCTAAGTTCAACTACTTTTGGTGTTTTTCCATTATATCTAAATTATTGGCCAAGTCTTTCACATTGTCTTCAACTTTAAGGCTCTTAGTCAACATGTCATCCTCATAAATTTCCATAGTTTGGCCAATCTAGTCTTTAAAAATTTTGTTCATTAATCTATGATGTGTTCTTCCATCATTCTTCCAGCCTAAAGGCATCACTTATTAATAACAAGTGCCTTTATCAGTTATGAATGAAGTTTTCTCATAATCATCCTCATTCATGGATATCTTGTTGTAACCGTTATATGCATCCATGAATCTCATGAGCTTATTTCCTGCAATGGTATCCATCATTTGATCAATTTGAGGCAAAGGGAAATAATCTTTTCGACATGAATCGTTCAAGTTGGTGAAGTCGACCCACATGCGCCAGTTTCCATTTTGTTTTGTTACGAGCACAACGTTAGACAATCATGAGGGATAGTTGAATTTTTCTATGAGCCCTTCATATTAAAGATTCTTCATTATAAAAACTCCCCACATAAACCAAGAAACATTACTACTCAGTCTAATTATGTTGAATTCAACATTAATTAAATTGAATCCCATTATATTAATCAATTCATTTATTTATCTCAGTATAAATCGTATTATCAATGAAATACAATTATATCTAGTATATTTTTGTATTCTCCCTGTACATACTCATGGATCCACTAATGTCTCAACACATCAAATTCACATCCATCACATCCATCAAATTCACATAGGTGGTTAGCCTAGGTTCCACAATTATTGTAATGTTTAGCCGACAATAGACAATAAACATACTCATGAAACCAACACAAACCATCAATGTATCCAAGATAGTGTGGGTCCCATAATCATCGTAATAGAGGACCTACCCACACCCCCACGTATAGTGATCCACATCAATTCGTCTCTAATACTCGTTTATTATCTTAGGTATTAATTGCATGTTCTTTATCATGTTTTCATTATTACCACTAGGCTCACCAATAGTTTAATCCTTACAACTACAATACTTACCTAGTCCCATAGATAGAGACCAATAAACCATAATTATTACCAACGAAGAATAACTAAAACATAATCATCACCTATTCTCAAGCCTAGGATAAAACTATGTAACGATATACTACGTAATTCCATACCTAGTAAATACGTAAACGTACAAGTGCACACTCCCTAGTCCCATACCTACAAAGTGTCAATGTCAATTAATATGCCGACTCAATAGTTCAATACCTAGAAAGTAACATACTAATTCAATGCTAAGGATATAACTATCCACGTAAATGCTAATGTTCAAACGATGTCAACTTATCAACACAAACATTTTCCATGTTAATTCAACTCTTAATCCAACGATATAATTCTTTATTTTGTAATTGTACAGATTTCATTTCATGTTCATTAAATCAATTATATCAAGTGGTGAAAAAGTTTTACTAAATATCTCAACAAGTTGTCCAAATTCAATATTTCAATACGAGTGCTAATTTATCGAATTAAATCAAAATTCGGTTCAAACATAAGTATTAACAATTTTTAACAATAAATGTGGAATAATATAGTATAATCTATGTCCTACATAGAATACATTGTATAGCTTCATTGGACTTTTGTGTACCGTGTAAACCATCTCGTCTTTTCCTTAACCTGTATTATTGATTCAAGTTCAGCACATCGAAGAACTTCTTCGCAGGAGCGAAGCTCCTACGAGGAGTGCCTGAAAGTGAATTTTTCACAAGATCCTCTATAAGATATTCTTGGTTTTTGTTTAAAGTAAAACTTTTTGTGTGATTTAGAACTTGAAGTGACTACTAAAATCCATATGGGTAAGACATCTAGCATATGAGCCTTTTAACTTTTTCAAATCAATGCGATATATAATTGAGTTTTCCATACACTTCCAAACCAAGAGTGAGATATCTAAAACTATATTTTGGTTGATGAAAACATTTCATACTTTTGATAGAATTTTTTTTCACCCCTCTTCTTTGAGTTATCCAAACCATTGTTGTTGGGTTTTTTGTTTGAGAAAACTTAAGATATTTATTTACTCACCTTGTATTAAGAAACCTAATTTATTCGTGAGTAAATATTTTTTCTTCCTCAGCTTGGAAAATTCATTTTCAGATTTAAAGAACCCCACATCTTTGCAAACACTTCAACACACATATCTTTAGGAATCCCTCAAAATCTTTGGTGTATAATTTTATTTTTTTGAGGTTTCCGTCTAGGAATGAGTTGCTTTAACTGTAAAGAAGAAATTTTTGGTAAGAGATTTGATGACATTAGTCCCAAATGAAAACTGATGGATGTTATGTGTCGTACTTTCAGTAGTTGGTGTTCTCCACGAAGAATATGGTGTGGAAGAGTATCTAGTCAATCATGGTCTCATGCGATTCTAATTCCTTGTCTTCTAGTTATAATGTCTCTACCATAATTCATTTTTCGTTCTTTTCGGCCGAGAGTTTTTCCCCTTATTGGGTTTTTTCCTCTTACATCCATTCTTGTGATTGTTTTACTATTTCTGCATTTTTTAGAATCATTGTCTTAGTAAGAAAATAAAATTTGAGATTCTAAAATCTAGTAAAATACTTCGTCACATTGACTTTTAGATGTTAAACCACTTTGATAATAATTAATTAGTAAACCTTTTTTTAATTAGGAGAATTAATTTTTATTTGGGTAGTTACCATTAAGAGACACACTCTCAACTGGTATAAATCAGATCTCCAAGTTTTAGTTTTAATAACCTAGGTTTAGATCCTTTTGTGTGCAATGGATGGAAGTTCACCCCTCCAACCTCCTCCATTTGATGCTAGAAATTATTCTTATTAGAGAGCCCATATGATATCTTACTTTTTATGGATGATCGAATATTAAATAGTATGATTTTTTAGATGGCCTTGTCCTAAAATCATTGTCGATGATGTCCAAATACACAATATTAGATATAGGTGGAACGAAAAAGATTTAAAGGAGAGTGGGTGGAACATGAAGGAACTCAATGCTATTTTTGGTTGCATGTTCCTTAGTGATTTTTGACGTATATACATTTGTACGATGTCTAAGGAGGTGTGGGATGTTTTGCAAACAACCTACGAAGGCAACTCTATCATATAAAAATCTAAGCTTCAACGACTTACCACCCATTTATATCTCCCTCACAAGTAGGAGAATGGGACTTTTAACGAGTTCTATGCTGAGCTAAAGAACCTAGTAATTTCCATCTTTACTTTGGGAAAGACTATTAAAGAGGATATCATTATTGATAAAATTCACGGTCTCTCACTCATGGGTTCCCTGTCAAAGTGGATGTCATTAATGAGGTTAGATACTTTCTTTTGAACCCAATATGTGTAGACGAATTGGTTGGCTCTCCCCAAACCCATGAGGCGAATTTATCTTATTGCAAAGGAGTACCTCCTAAGCAAAAAATTTATCTTTCAAGGCTAAGAAGTCATCTCTTGATTTTAGTTCCCTTGATATTATTGAGGGTGATATGGCATTTCTCACTATGTTTGACAATAAGTGGCAAAAAAATTCAAACAGAAGGTTGTCCCAAGAGTTTCCCTCCTATATTTGAAAATGGTTAGGGAAGTGGAGAAAAGAAATTTAAATCTTCAAATTCTGTCATGTGTTTTACGTGTTGTGGTTGAGGGTATATTTTGAAGAAATGTCCTTGGATGTGGGTCATGAAGGTTGTAAGAACGATTATCAAGTAACTTTTTGTGATAATTACTCATAATTCGAAGATAAGTCTAAAGAATGAAATTATGCCATTTTTATGGAAGGAGAGAAATTTGGCAAGTTGGATGATTTAGAGAATTTTGATATTCCTCATTTTTCTACTGAAGAAATGATTATTTCAACTCCTTCATTGAGAACTATTGAGGAAGAATAAAAAATGATCACCAAGGAGACTATTATAGGCTATATGAGGAATCCATAAACCTCAAAAGGCATAACATGGAACTCTCCACCATGCTAGTCAATGTCGAGAACCAAATGGTTATGGCCAGTGAGAGTAGTGTGAGCTATTTTGATGTTTCACATGTGGTTCTTAATGAACCACATATTCAAGTAAGTACTAATAATTTTCTTCATCTTGAGATTAAGTTTCTTGGAATGTCCTTATACGAGAGTGAAAACTCAAGAATAGACATAGAGAATCAAATATCTTTACTCGAGGTTGTGCTATTATTCGCGACCACTTTTAAGATAAATTTGGCGGATAGGTCTGAAAAATGAATAGGATGTTTTTGGATCCAAGTTATCCACTTAGTATAAATGTCGAATCGATTTGGGTAGTGATCCCTCTTCATTTAGCCTAGCTACCTTAGCATCCCAATCCATTTTCCAACTACCATGGGTGAATCTTCAACCAACACTATACCCAAAAAATAAAGGAATGTATCATTTATGTGTTCCTTTTGCAATAAAGAAGGACATTTGAAATAGTATTTTTTAGACGTAGGAAGCAACAATTCAAGTGCCCTTCGACCTAATTATTCCATGACCCTATAGGTGCACACATTGTTACAAGTTAGTAAACTTTAAGGAGTTTTATATTTTTCTTCAACTTGCATTGCCTCTAGGTGTTTTTGATAAGGGTAGAAACGTCTATAAGAAGGGGAAAAAGAAGGTGTAATCCTTTTAAAAGTTTTCCAAATGGAAGGAAAAAGTAGAAATGGTTGATCCTCCCAAAATTCCCAAGGTGGTTTCTAAATCCAATTCTTTAAACATTGAATCGGGTTAGTTTAAGAGACACATTATTGATAGATCAAAGATGGAATCTCTATAACAATTATTGAAGGCAAGTTCCTAGTCATCCTTTAAGAAGAAATAGGATTCTTTTAGTTTAGATGTCTTAAGGCATTTGGTTTACTCTTTTTGGATAGGCATCTTACTCTTTATCATTCTTTTAATTCTTTAGGTTCATTTTTTGTTTTTCTCATACCTTTAGATTTTAGCCTCGTATAATATTGGTTTTCTATGCTTGTTAGGTATTATTTCATCCCACATGCTTAAATGAAAACCTACATGCTTAGTTATCGTACTAATTATTTTATTTATGGCTTTTATACTCCATACTTAAATTTTATTACATGAAATGCTTTGGTAAATCAAGCTTGTTGTTTTAGAGTAATTTTACGTAACTCCTTCACTTTACATCTCACTAACATTTGAGAATTTTCACTAAAAATATAATTAAGGGATATATTTTCTACTTCTAAAGGAAATTAAAAGTTTTATGTGACACTTTGTTGAAAGGGTGTCACTATTAATCCTTTTTGTGTCTGAGAGTTTTTATCATTGTGATTGGAGTTGAAAAATATATAATGTTAAAAATGCGACTGGTGATGTGGTAAGGGCTACAGCTTTGGCATTCTGAGAACTACATTTGAAAAATTCAAAATAGTTCCCCCACACTTTATATGAAGAAGAGAAATCCACCACGGGGATTTTTTTTTATCAAAAACGATATCTCAAAGATTTTTATCAATCCAAAAATCGAGTAACATCAAGGATATACAACTTAAAAGGTTTTAATCATAAAATCTCTACTTAAGGGAGAAAAAAGGGTACTTGAAATTTTATTTGGTTTTGAAAAAAAATGAGACCTTTTATTTGTTGTATAAAGTCAAAAAATTTCAAAAGTGAGTTCAAATATTAATCTTTATTCTTTGATTTTATGGGTTAATGCTCATTTTATTCACTTTTCTATCACAAATTATATCTTTTAATCACTTTATTTTTATATGGATTTAATTTGACCTTAGTCCTTTGAATGCTAAAAAATTCTTTGTGTAGAATATTGGACATAACCACAAACCGTTGTGCGATCTTTTGCATCTTGTTTGATCATTCTAAATGGATTTTTTTTAGATTAAATTATGTCTGCCTAGAGCTAAGAAATCGTGTGTGTACATTTTCTTTTAAATATGATTTATTTCTTCATATGACCTTCATTGTCGTTGGTTCCTTTCTATTGCAAAATCGTCGTAACCAGTATTGAATCTTTCGCTGAAGTGACAACTTCTGGGTTTGTTCAAAAGGTCTAATTCTAGATCTCAAAACATTTTTACAAAATTCCTTATCTCAAAATCTCTCTCACCCCAAAGACCCTCCTGCAATCCTCTCAATTTAACATCTTGGAAATAATTTTAGGTGTTCTTCACCTCATTCTAGTGGATTAATTTTCATCCTAGTAAGTTTCATTTTCCTAGATTTTTAGATTTACTCCTTTTTTAAGTTAGGGCTTGGTGATAAAATTTTTGATGGATTTTGATGAAATATTTTCTATGAGTTTTACTTATCTTGAGTTCAGATTGATTCTCCTCAATAGATTTAAATGTGTGTATCTTTTCTTTACCTTTTAGGGTTTGTCAATTCTTGTGTTTATATGTGTTATAGTTTACGGCTATTTGAATTTTTTGTCACTTATGAGACCATTTCTCATTTTTTTTGTATAGTATCCTGAGTTTATACTTCCATTTATAATAGTTTTCTGTGTTTTGTGTCTTGGTGTATGTTTTCAAGCTATTCTATGGCTCCCAAATCTCATCCATGTGCATCGACTTCCTTCAATCCTTACATGTTCAATGAGATGTTCTCTATGCGTTTTGTGCACTGGAAGAGATCAATTGATTTAGACTCTTTTTCAACACCCATTTATATGAGTTTTGGGACATAAGAGATAGGATTGGACTTTTCTCCCAAATCAGGCCATGTTATCCTAACTTAGTGAGAGAATTTTATTCGACTCTTGTGGATGGTAAGGATCACTTTGGTGTTAGAGTTTTACCTACCGAAGTGAGGGGAATTTAAGTGAACCACTCTTTTGAGTTGATAAGCAACCAATTTCATGTCCTAGAAGTAGATTGTCCCACATATCTTTACAATTCGATTAGTAGTGAACCTTATAACTGGAATGTAATCACTTTTGTAATGACAACCATTATCATTCATGGTCTGGACATAATATTCCATTAGAATTTATTTCTAAGGATCTTTATATTCTGAATATGGTTATATCTGGTTGTATTTCACCTACATACCACCCCCACAACTTATTTTTCAAGCGTGCACACTTGTTGTATTCCATTGGATTGGGTGCTAGTTTGTGTTTGTGTGATTTGATCAAGGACTCAATCCTTGATCAGACTAAGAACAATAAGAAATCTTGCATTTTAACCTTATATGTTTGATCCTGCACTTTCTTTTGGAGTTTGCGGCTCCTATTATTCCATATGAAATTTATGGAAAACTATTGCATTGGCGATTGACTCATATTATCGCTATTGCTCACTTTGGTGACTATAGTGTCACATGCACACCACCTCATGATGTTCCTCCTCAATCTCCTCATCTTTCCTCCATCATGTGCACCTAGTATACACCTCTGGACTGAAAATTAGTTAGATTCTACCATTTATCGGTTATCAACTCGATTGCATTCCAGTTTGCAACCCGCCATTGTGGACTATAGGAATCTATTTTCTTCCTTTAGTTCGACGAGTTCTTCTTTCTATGATGACTTTCACTGTACCTTTGATACTCACATACAAAATTCTAGGTAAGGCTTGCAATATGTTCACAATGAGGTTATTGAAGTGTGTGTTATAAAGATATTGAAGACAAATAAATGATGTACGTTTTTTGTTTTGGGCCTTATTGTTTTAGAGTTGTTGGATTTGTATTCTATTAACCACATTTATTGTTATCCTTGTAACTCGTAAATTTTATTCTCATGGTTATCATCACTTTTAGCATTACTTATACCTTTGCCTGATATATTTTTGAAAAAGTACAGGGTTATATGGAATTACTTTATGCCAAACACTCAAATTCACTTTTTAATAAATTTTATTTTGATTTAAATTAAAATGAACGTGCAAGGTTGTGTGATCTCAAATTCCAAACCAAAAAGGAAGAAGAAGAAGAAGAAGAAGAAGAAGAAGAAGAAGAGGAGGAGGAGGAAAAATCCTTTTCAAGAAAAAACTTTAATTCAACACAAATAAAGATAAGACATATATGTAATGACTTATAAATTACTTAGATATCCACTAAATATAATGCACAATAGTTTTCAAATCTTCAACAGAAAGTGATGTAGTCCAGCACCACTAATAGGAACTAGGTCATCCCTCGGTATCTACTAATCAACTTATAGAATATGAAATTACCTTCTTTTTCAGCCTTAGATCCCCAACTCCACAAATTAGCAATAAAGAATTTATTTACAAGGGCTTAAAACTTTGTATTAGAAAAGTAATCCTCAAAGATCCAAGGGGTTTAGAAGAAAATATAATAAATCTTGATCATAAAAATAACTCTAAAAAAGCTTGCTGAAAAGTCTAACCCCGTAGCTCTATTTATAGGAAAAGTTATTGCAAATAGATAGGAATTGAATATTTGGAAAATATTTGATTAAAAAATCACAAACATGCCTACTCGTTCGAACGACCTATCACCTCATTCGAACGACGTACCCCATCTCGTTTGGATAGTTTCCAACGAAACTTTAAACGACATTTCATACCTGAACCAAAAAGGAGAGCTTCAGATCTTGTTAGAACGTGGCAACCTTATTCTAATGATAGGTCCAATCTCATTCGAACGACATGCCAAGTTGTTCTAACGAGATGGCGATGTTTTCACATATTCTTTAAAATTATTTTAAAATTATTTTGAAAACTTTTACATCCAAGCTCCCTTAAAAATAACCCCTGAAACATTAAAGCTTTATTAAACCACCTCATAACTCTTCTTGGGTAAAGTTGTGATGTATGATCTTCAATCTTGATAATGTCACCAATTTTTCTTCAATTCGAAGACTTAAGAATGGTTATAAAGGTGGAGGAGGGGGTAACGAGATAAGCCAAAAAAAATAAAAGGACAAATTACAATTTTTTCTCTTACAATTTTATTTCTCCATTATAGTTAAAATTATTGGCCTTAAGCCAATTATTCTCTTGATTATATTCTTCCTATACTTTATTTTAATCGTTCCCTCTTTATGTCGTTCTTTTTTTTCATTAGCAAGTTTTAATCTCTTAAAAATCCTTAAGGACTTGATCCCATTGTATTCTTAGTTCTTTCCTTTGTCGCTTTCCATGAAAAAAGGGGGACAAGTTTATAGACAGGGCGAGTATAGTTATCGAAGCATATTAAGTTGCTTAGAGTTTTTTATTTCTATATCATGTTTATAAAGAGGAATTGTATATTTAAGGTAGGGTTATTTTAGATATATATTATGCTCATATGTTCTTATTTCTATATCGACATGTTCATATTTATCATATTTTCTTATCTTATTTATTCGCATTGGTACCTCATACACGTGCTAGTGTGTGACAAAAAGGTATTGTGTAAGAGGTTCTTTTGAGCCATGAAGATAGTTGAGTCTATTTTATTGATTAGTTACTAGGAACAAATGTGATTTTCTATTTTGTACTTGACCTTGGCCAGGCGAGTCATAGAGTGGTATATTTCCTTCATTTGCCTGTAATTTTTCTTTTTATATTTTATCTCGAAATTTGACAAAGGAGGAGATTGTAAAAGTATAATATACTCGATGTGCTCTATAGAATTGATTATTTAAATTTCGTGACAAAGTATGTTTGAGTATTTGTCCAAGAGGTCATTGAAAAGCTTCAGCAACATCCCAAATTCACTTAATGCCGAACTTCATGTACACAACTTAGGAATGATATAAGACTTAGTAGTCCTAGATTCAAACCTCAGACAAATTACTTTTATAATTGAAAAATCTTTTTAATTAATCTTGGTTTTGTTGATTTATCAAATACATAATGAAAATATACTTTTCTATTGATAAACGTATTTTTATAAACAATTTCATCTCTATGTGTATTTTAAGTATGAAAGTTCTCGGTTGAGACAAATACACTTAGGTTTTCCCAAAAATCTTATTTTCAAAATTATTTACGAGGCACACTAGACAAATCTCTGGACATTCTCGCGATCTGTATCTTCTCAACAGTGATGCAACGAAGATTTTTTTTCTAAGTGAAAATGTTTGGCAGTACTATTGTGTTCCATGTAAAGTCTCTGGTCTCTCATGGGATCTCTATTATCTCTTTAAGTTTTCCACAATGAAATTACCTTATTGAAGCAAAGCTCCTGTGAGGAGTGTCTGATAGGGCCAAACGTTCTTTTTTGTGCAAGATATTCTATTAGATCTTCTAGGCTTTTTTCTCAAGTACAACTTTTTGTGTGACTTAGACCTTGAAGTGACTACTTGACTCCATAAGGGTGTGATTCCTATCATATGAACCTTTAAACCTTTCAAATCATTGGAAAATATAGTTGAGTGTTACATATTCTCCCAATCCAACAATGAGAGCTTTGAAAAAAAAATTGCTTGATCAAAACATTTCATATATTTGAGATCACATTTTTTACTCATCTTCTTTGAGTTGTCCAATCCATTATTGTTGGGTTTTCCATTTGAGAAACCTTTAGACATTTATTTACTCACCTTGTGTTAAAAAACCTATTTTATTCATGAGTTAATGTAAGGACAATTTGTCCATCTTTATGTATATGTTATGTCATACGCCGTTACAAGATTGTTGGTTGAAAAGATCACATCGTCATCAACAAAATCCGAAGATCAAAAGAAGAATTTAGGAATCAGACCTGACCGGACCGATCCGGTCCAGAAAAGAACCGATCCGGTTTACCGGACCGATCCGACCATCTACCGGACCGATCCGTTTTGTCAGACTCCAGTAGCCACCGGATCCATAGCGAACCGATGAAGGCAAAAGTCCCGGACCGATCCGATGCCAACCAGACCGATCCGGTTTCAGAAAAAGAACCGATCCGACTTACCCGGACCGATCCGCCTAATCGACCGGACCGATCCGGCGAGGATAATCACTGCCAGATCGTGCAGCCGATTTTGTAGGGTTTCGATCCCTTATTTAAACCACGATCAGCAGTTGGTTTTCTTAAGACTTTCCCACGATTATCAGAGCATATCAACCCTAAAGTCTTCACCTATTGAGTCCTATGATTCTAGGTTTTTAGATTCACACATCTTCCATATCTATGTGAATCAAAGTTTGGTAACCCAAGAACACCATTACTGTTGTTCAACCCTTGTGAAGTGGACCGCTTCTTCCTCTTCATTGCTGCCCTCCTGGAAAGGGAAAATTCCAGCCGCCGACATAGGAACCGACACCTGCGGGTATTTCTGTGTCACACTGTTTCTAGCCGTTGCTTTGAAGGTTTACCGAAGACACCGTGCGTTACACTTGTGGGCGATTATCAGGTTGTATGTAAGTCAATGGTCTTGTAAATTCTTTAAAGTTCTAGAAATAAAAGGTTTTGCCCTTCGGAGATTTTTCCTTAAACTTTGTGTGTTGAATAATTCTTGCATGATTTCATATTGTTTCAATCACACCTAGTTGCATGTTTAGGGTTACTTTGGGTTAAAAGGAATTTAATTAAAATAGGTTTTTATTTGAGAAGTCGCAATATTTCCGCTGCTGCTGCACTCTCAAATTGGTATCAGAGCAGGTTGCGCTAATTTATCGCGTATTCCTATTTTCCGCAAAATCGTGTGATATTGATTTTTTTAAAAAATCTGTTTTGTGAAAAATCGCAATTTTTCCTATGGAGCACTTATATAATCAGATGCCTATTTTTGATAAAGTTCACGACCATGCTGAAAATTTAAAAAGTTTGAATTTGAAACTTTGCAAAAGAATTAACGTTTTGGAAAAAGAAAATTCTCTCTTTAAAAGTAAGATTGAATATTTGCAAGAGTTTCAAACTCAAAATGATATTTGTCGTGAGCACTTTGGTAATTTGTGTATTGATTTTGATTCTTTGAAAATTGCCAAAAAGAAGAGTGATGGGAGAGTCCTTGTTTTAGAGAAGGAATTAGAGGACTTAAAAAATTCTAGGGTTCCCGTTTGTGCCGTCAAGGATAAAAAATTAATCGATGATTTTACGGCACGTGAAAAGACTCTTAGGGATAAGTTTGTTTTAATTGAGGGGGAGCGTGATAAACTGTTAAGTTTAATTGATAATTTGAAAGAGAAATCCCTATCTTTGGAAGAGTCTAATTCTTTGCTTGAGTCAAAAATTTTGAAGTTAAAAAATGATTTGACAGACTCAAGTAGGTTTGATAGTGATGGTAATGGCTCATCTTGTTCTCATACTTCTAGTACTAAAGCCAAAACCATTATTTGTTTTAGAGGGTCAACTAAGTCCAAGGATGTTAGAAAAGATCACACTTTAGGTGTCATTCCACCCGTTTACACATGTTCATATTGTGGTAGGAAAGGTCACCTTAGGCGTTTTTGTTTTGATCTTGGAAGAAGTCCTAGGAAGTTTATATCTAGTGTTCCCGTGGTTTCCAAAGCCCCCACACGATGTTTCGCATCTATTTGGGTTAGAAAATCACTTTTAGAGGCACTAGATTTTAGACAAGTTGATTCCCGGTTGCTTGCACATGATTCTTCTCTTGCCATATCATATAGATGATTGTGTTTGCATGTTTGTCATACACTAGTTGTGGTTTCATGTTTTATACTTGTTTGCTAGTGTTATGACATATGTACTTTTGTATATATTTTTTGTTTTGAAAATTTTTGAAAAATACAAAAAGATTTTATTTTGACAAAATTTTTTGAAAAATACAAAATTTTTTTTTTGTGTTTTGGTTGCACCGTTTATGGATGAACACTTTGGATGACCAAGTCACAACTTCATTCCATATATCCATGTGACTGTTTAATAGAGATTTGAGAGGCTACATCATTTCATCCATGTGCTTAACATTGATTGGAGTCCTTGAGATGTAATTAGTGATATTTCCTACATGCTTGACTCCTATATCCTTTATTGCACACATGCACGGCTATATTTGATTATTGCACTTGTCAATCTCATGTTGGCTTGAGTGTTTCCATCTCAATCCTGTCTCTACAATGTATAAAATGCGATAAAACTTGACAAGATTGGATTGCATGTAAAAACCGTTTGGTGAGACTGTGCGCATATTTGCATAACGGGGAGGGGCTGCGAAAGTTGATTTTAATCCTTTGCGCAAAAGCCACCGTTAAAAAAAAGGACCTAAAAAATGGAGGAATTGTAATATCCGAGGTCCTAAGAGGTTAAAAGAGCCCGAAAAAAAATTGAAAGGCAATAAAAAGCAATACATGCCATATATGGGCCATTTAGGTTTCACCATCAATTCTCCAGAGTTTGAGAATTTAGTATACCTCTATTCATAACATAAATCTGAGGGAGTTTGGTTGGAGATTGAAAAACGGGTTTGCACTTCCTTGAAAGTCCTGAAAAAGCATAAATCATTTTGGACGTTATTGGTGTAGAAATCACTTTGAGCTTTGATTTGATGATTTGATTGAGTCAATATCTTATACTGTCACTCGTTTACACCAAAGGAAGCATTTGAGTTCATTCGTTAGGAATATCCAATATTCATCGTGCACATATGTCATGTTTGTATGCTTTGATTTTCCTATCGAATTTTGTTCACACCCATTCTTTTACGCTTTCACCGACTTGGTTGTTTTATGTTCATTCATGGTGTGATTTTATGCCTTGTGACATCCCGGTACTTGATTGCTTGATTTATTTCTCTCATTTGTCTATTTGGGGACATCATAAAAAAGGGGGAGAATGAATTATCTGATTATGGGGGAGTTTTTGAAATTCTGAGAATATCATCTTACATTGATATATATGCTTATGTTTATCTCATTTCAAAACTCGATACGTCACTTGGTATTTTGCTTTATCTCATGTGTGTAGGCACTATCTTGATGATCTCTGAATTGCACACCCTGATGAGAAAAGCGTGAAGATTCCTGAAGAATTGAAGAACAAACGATGCAGTCTTATTCATATGTATCTTTCCAGTTTTGGGTTCATGGAAGGGTAGATTTGTATAGGCAGTTATGAATTGATAATTCGGATTTTTTATGTATGTACCGGCATAGACATAGGGGGAGATTTGTAAGGACAATTTTTCCATCTTTATGTATATGTTATGTCATACGCCGTTACAAGATTGTTGGTTGAAAAGATCACATCGTCATCAACAAAATCCGAAGATCAAAAGAAGAATTTGGGAATCAGACCTGACCGGACCGATCCGGTTTACCGGACCGATCCGACCATCTACCGGACCGATCCGTTTTGTCAGACTCCAGTAGCCACCGGATCCATAGCGAACCGATGAAGGCAAAAGTCCCGGACCGATCCGATGCCAACCAGACCGATCCGGTTTCAGAAAAAGAACCGATCCGACTTACCCGGACCGATCCGCCTAATCGACCGGACCGATCCGGCGAGGATAATCACTGCCAGATCGTGCAGCCGATTTTGTAGGGTTTCGATCCCTTATTTAAACCACGATCAGCAGTTGGTTTTCTTAAGACTTTCCCACGATTATCAGAGCATATCAACCCTAAAGTCTTCACCTATTGAGTCCTATGATTCTAGGTTTTTAGATTCACACATCTTCCATATCTATGTGAATCAAAGTTTGGTAACCCAAGAACACCATTACTGTTGTTCAACCCTTGTGAAGTGGACCGCTTCTTCCTCTTCATTGCTGCCCTCCTGGAAAGGGAAAATTCCAGCCGCCGACATAGGAACCGACACCTGCGGGTATTTCTGTGTCACACTGTTTCTAGCCGTTGCTTTGAAGGTTTACCGAAGACACCGTGCGTTACACTTGTGGGCGATTATCAGGTTGTATGTAAGTCAATGGTCTTGTAAATTCTTTAAAGTTCTAGAAATAAAAGGTTTTGCCCTTCGGGGATTTTTCCTTAAACTTTGTGTGTTGAATAATTCTTGCATGATTTCATATTGTTTCAATCACACCTAGTTGCATGTTTAGGGTTACTTTGGGTTAAAAGGAATTTAATTAAAATTGGTTTTTATTTGAGAAGTCGCAATATTTCCGCTGCTGCTGCACTCTCAGTTAATAATTTCTCTTGTCTTATAAAATTCATTTTGAGAATTAAAGAACCATATTTTTGCAAACACCCCAACACACTTAGGATTCCTTCCAAATCCTTGGTGTACATTTTAGTTGTTTGAAGGTACCATCTGGGAATAAGTTGCTTCAACTTTAAAGAAGAACGTTTTGGTGAGTGTTATGATGACATTAGTCCCAGACTAAAATCGGTGGCATATGTGAATTGTACTTCAGTGGCAGGCACTCTCCTCAGAGAACATGGTGTAAAAGAGTGTATAATCGGTCATCGCATCCCGTGGTTATCATCCTTTGTCTTTATAATTGTAATATATCTATCATAGTGCATTTATCGTTCTTCTCGACCTGAGGTTTTTTTCGTTAGCACAGTCTCGTGACTATTTCTCTATTTCCACATTTTTAGAATCATTGTCTAAATAAGAAAATATAATTTGAGATTCTAAAATCTAATAATATATTTTGTCACATAAACTTTTTGCATGTTAAACCATTTAAAAATAATAAATTAGTAAACTTTTTTCCTGAATTAGGGGAATCAATTTTTGGGGGGTAGATAACGTCGAGAGACGCACTCTTAAAATCAATATGTTCTACATCATATCAATCATCTAGGTGATTTTTTAAATCAACACATATCATCGAATTACATATTTTATTTTACATGAGATTCATCCTAACAACCTAAGATAACAAATTGCAATCATCTAAGTATGTGGTATTCCTAGTATTAAATTCAATTTCGAAGGTTAATAAAAATAAATTTATGATTAGGCTATCACTTTTCCTAATTAAGTTGCTAATCGTGTTAAGAAATGATGGTATTGAATGTTTGGCAACATTTAACTTAAATAATAATAATAATAATAATAATAATAATAATAATAATAATAATAATAATAATAATAATAATAATAATAATAATAATAATAAGGAGAAGAATAGGGAAATTCTTGCCTAAAATGAAGTAATTTGAAAATTCATGTGCATCATTGAATTCGTCTCACGAAAGTGAGCAACTTTCGTTCTTTAGCCTTATTGAAAATATATGTTTAAAGCCTCCCAAAATTAGGTTGAAGTTTTGTATAATGGTGTTTATGGTTGAAACAAAGGGTTTGTATGTATTTTATTTGATGCATAAGGGAGTATGTAAAAGTGTGGATGAATAAAAAATTGAGTCCCAAAATCCTTTTAAAACAAGTATAAATTAATTGCTAGAAGAGACCCCAATATTGTTTTTAAAGAAAATCAACAAATACACACATGCAACCAATCAGCCCACAGACCATTCCATAAAGAAACCAAAAGAAAGACTTGTCAACCTTGATACATGCCTGTAGCCCCTAGCCATCTAGTTGCCATTTTATTTATTTCTTTTTTTTTTACTTTTTTTTTTAAAACCAAAACTAAATCAGTACAATTTTCATCAACTTCAAAACTCTCTAAATTAAAACAGTATGCCCAAATGAAATTCTTTTCTTGGGCACTAAGTCAAAATATTCTATTTTAAACCGCATTATTTTACAAAAAAATCTATCTTAAATCATAATTAAATAAATGTCCAAAATATTCAATTAAATAGTCAAAAATCACCCAATTCAAACCAAATCATATGTTTTCAATTGAATCAAATTCCAACAAACACCATCAGTTTAAATAGTCCATCAAGTTAATTAATTAATTTTGATTCCAAAATTATGTGGTATTGTAGTCTTCCCACTAACATAGGAATTTCATCCTCAAAATTTGATAAAGCATATAATAGTCATGTAAATTTGCACAAATAACAAAGGATTATATACGCCAACCAATAGTATGCCACGACAGGGTGTCCATACACCAATTCCAGTCACATATCCCGCAAGTAAAACCTAATTATATATAACTCAACCATGTATATAAATCATAACTATAAAATACTAATGATACGATGCTATCCCACTAGCCACACTTCAGCTCCTTTTAAGGTTGCCCCACCTTAGCTTCTAAGAGAAGTAGTGCATAAAATTGTGGTGTAATTGGTGTTCGCAATACCTTCCTAGGGAATCTTGATACTATAAGTCCTTGGCCCTGTTATCTTTAGGTTTTGGGACACCTCGTAGCGTGATTCCCTATATAACCACAAGCATAAAAAAATGCCTACAAAAGGACCAAACTGTCAACATAGCGCATGCGAGACATCATTTCCCTATTGAAGGACCTATTGATCTTGCTCCACTCAAGAATCTTCCACCATTGGCCATTTGGACCCATGTTCTCCCCACAATCCATGGTCTTCATATTGCCCACTCGACTCATTCCTATTTCTAAACTTCTTTTGATAGTACATTTTTTCTTGCCATAGCATCAATGTGAGATCCACAACTTGAGAATAATTATTATACATTGGATTCCCTATAACCACTTTCTTAATTGAGAGCATCACACCCTTAAGGAAACATTCCTTTGCCTTCCCTTCAATGTCCACTTCCTTAGGTGCAAGAAATGACAAATTAGTGAACTCATGTTCATATTTAGGAATTGTCTTTGTGCCCTTCTCCAAATCCCAAAATTCCTTCTTTGTACTCCTAATCGAATAAGAAAAGTGTTTGATTTCACTAAAAACTCATCATAGTTCAGACAATCCATATCCCTAGGTGTGGTGACACTCTCTCATAAATATAATGCATCTCCAGTTAACTTAAATGTAACTAACATTTATTTATGAACATCCATGTAGTCCACCACCCTCAAGTTCCTCTTAATATCACGTTTCCATTGGTGAACGACTGTGGGGTCATATCCCCAACAAAAGTTGGAGGATTTACCTTACTGAAGTTGTCCTTCATCATCTCCCATATTAAAGTGGGTGAAACCTATTGTTCTGCCTCTTAGTATCCCCAACTCTATCTACCTACCTCAATCCTCCTTATGAAACCTCAAGAATAATAGTTGCTAACTCTTCGTCTCCCAATAAGAAACAACCTCTACCTGGTGTGAACTGAGGAACCAGAATCGAACCCTCTCTCTTATATCCAAATTTCCATGTGTTCTCCATCTAAAATGACATGAACAAACACTATCAAATTCAGAAATCTAAAGCATAAAAATCAATAAAAAGAATCAAAGATTGGTAAAATGGAAGCTATAACGGACTCAAAACCCTCGAGACCTAACACTATGATCTAATACCTAGTGTAACAACCCACACATTTTATTATTTAATTTTATCAGTACCAAAATATTCGAGCTATTAAAATTAAAAATCCATTCTTAGAATGTGACCCAAATATGAGACCTTGAAACATTTTCCCACAACATATAAATCAATATAATCCAATGAATATAAAACATCCACCACAAGATTTATCACTAAGATAAACTCCAATAATAAATCTCAACTAAAAATATAATAAAACTCAAATGAAACAAAGTCAACTAAAAAATCCAACTAAAAAAAATAAACAACTTTGGAGTCGAGTGGCCCACAAAACCCATAACAGTTGTCTCATAATAAAAATGAATGGAATGGAAACTAGACTAATTCAATAAAATAAATTGCATATGCAAGCTTGCTATGTTCAAAACTATGCAGCTGCCTACCAACCTAACCTGAAATGTTAGTTAACAACGATGCATCTCACCACATGAATACTAACTCTTCTTTCCAAATAGGATATGTGGATCCAGTCATGAGCATTATAATAGATTAATATCATAATGGATAATTTTAATTAATGGATCAATAATAATAATGATGCGAGTAATGTAAAATTATAACAACTACCCACAAAATGAGGCAACCTCACTCCTAAAGTCAAATTTTGTTTAATTCAACATTAATTAAATTACTTTATATTATATTAAGCAATTCAGTTATAATTCTCAATATTAATCATATTATCAATGCACCACCATTATATCCATTTTAACTTTCTATTATCCCTACACATACTCATAGCTCGCCTAATGTCTCAACACATAAAATCCACATCCATGACTATATCTCATGAGCCTAATTTTCATTAGCCTACACATACCGTGATGACCCCACGAACGACACGTCATTGTAGAAAGTTAGCTTAAGCTTCGTAATCATCATAATGGTCGGATCACACTAGACACAACACATAAATCGTTATGTCAACACAAACCGTTAAAGTAGCCAAGATAGTATGGGTCCCATAATCATCGTAATGAACGAACTACCCACACCCTCACATACAATGGCGCACATCAGTTCATCTCCAATACTCTTTTATCATCTTATCTATTAATTGTCTTTTTATTATCATGTTTTCATCATTCACCCTAGCCCCTACCTATAATCCGATCCTCACAACTACAATCCATCCATAGTCCCATATATATAGATCACTAAGTTATAAGTATTACCTATTACTTCACCTAGGAAGAAAACCTACAACATAATCATCACGTAGTCTCAAGCCTATGATAAAATAATGTAATGGCATACTACCTAGTCCCGTAGCTAGGAAATACCTATAAGTACAAGTGCAAACTTCCTAGTCCTATACCTTGAAAGAGTCAACAACAATTAATATTCCTACTCTCTAGTCCCATATATAGAAAGTAAGATACTAATTCAAGGGTGAGGATATAACTCCCTAGGTAAATCCCAACGTCTCAAAGGTTTCAATTATTAACACGAACAATTTTGACATTAATTACATACTTAATTTAACTTTACAATTATTATTTCCCAATTATACAAATACGATTGCTTGCCCATTAAATTAATTATATCAAATGATAATCGATTATTACAAAATATCATAAAAACTTTTTTGTAACACCCCGCATTTTTCATGCATTAAATACGTAATTAAATCGGGAATTGAAAATTACTTGTGAGTCGTAATTTTAATTGAATGAATTAGGAAAATTTTAATCGGGGAGTGAATGGTTAATATTTAAGGGAATTTATTTACTAAGTGAATAGTAATCATTTATTTAAGTCATTTCGAGTATTAATGACAGGGTATGCACTTATCTCAACCGGGAGTCGGTATAGACTAAAGGGGTGGGGGGATAAGTATGTTTATAAATTAGTCCGAATGGGCCGAGATTGTCGAAAAAGTGTACCCGGGGGTAGTAAACGGGTCACGGGGTATTTTTAGACATAGCCGGGCCAACACGGGGGCAATTGGGTCATTTGGGCTTGGACCATTAGGCAAAAAAAGGTATTTAGGTTAATTGTTAAGTTAGGAGAAGAAAGGAAACGACTGATAGAGTTTTAGAAAGAGGCTAAGTGTATTAAGGAACCCTAATAGCAGTTAAAGGCAGTTTTGGGATCACTAGAGAGCCAACAAGGATCATCTTCAACCGTGGAATTCATCTCCGATTCAGACACTACGAAACCTAAGGTAAATGGATAACTTGCAATAGTATTGAATCTGTTTTTCAATTCATATTCATGTGATGTGTTTGATCAAAATTCGTTTTGGGTGTTCATGGCATAAACATGAGGTTTTGAAAATAATAATCTGATTTACGAATTTGAATGAGGATTCTTGTAGAAATCTGATATTATAAATTGATACATATCAGGTAGGATGATATCTGGATAATTAGAAACGAATTTGGTGAAGGGATTTGGGGTGTAAATGGGTAAGGAATTAAAGATGAATATTTTCCAAAATTCAGAAATTGTAGTTAATGGACGAATTAATAACATTGAAGGACATTCTGGAGGTCCCTAATAAGGTTCCTAACTTGTATTATTGTTAAGAAGGCTTGAGATTGATGATAGAAGGAGTTAGGGTTTTATGAAACTCGTCCATGGCAGAATCTGTCTTCGCGAAGAAGACGAAGACCTGCTCGATCGATCGATCGAAGGTCTGGGGTCGATCGATCGATGGTCGGCAGATTCTGACAGTTCGCCCAATTTTCTTTTATATGAAGAAAATTTAATTTAATCTTTTTCCATGAATTAAGTTGGTGAGAAATTTATACATGGGTTTTAAATCTAATTAATGGTGAATAAAGTTAATTAAAATTTAGAGACGACTTAGTGTGACATCATAATTTAAATTTGTTGGGTTTTGGAGAAATTAGGTGTGACATACTAAGGTTGAATTTTTGGGAAGGTGTTCGAAAGGATTAAATACAGATGTAGAGAACAAGTCTGGGGATAACAGTTGAGGAATACCGAGAGATAAATCTTATTTAGGTAAAGGCTAAATAATTCGGGAGTCGGGAATTTAGACTCGGGTGAGGTTAATTCGGACTACGGGAGTAAGTCCAATTTTATGGTGGGGGCGACACCAAAGGTGACTTAATTAATTAACGTGCGGATTAATTAATAATTAGAGTTGGACCACAAACACTTAATAAATTAAATAGGCTTATGTTATGGATTTTCTACATGGTGTAGCCGGGACATTTTATATTTATATATATATACGGAGTGTGACAGTATATATATATAGTGTGTGTGTGCATTAATATCAGTGAATAAATATTATTAGTATATACTCTAGTGCTATAGGAGGAGGTTGCGCGTAGTGGATGAATCCCCTAGCTTGAGGAGTAGGGCGAGTATAATCCCACGTCATAGCGTCCGTTATATGGGTGAGGGGCATCTCACTTTCAGGGAAGGAATATGACCGCGTCCAATTCGTATGTTAAACTAAGTTAGTGAGCGAATCTAACTTGGATAACTAGGTTATGTGAATACACCTAGTGGGATAGCACTTGGGAAAATTTATACTTTGTGAGTATTTTTACTCAGTCGAAAGTTTGTATTAAATGTTATTTCAGTATGTTTGGGAATACTGTAATATGATTAAATATATAATTAGGTAAATAATTATATTGGGATGCTTAATACATAGTGTAAAATGTATTATGTACATGACAGGTGTGAATGTTATATGAAATTAAAAAGGGTAATGATTTAATTAAGTTTGACGTTTATAATAAATTAAAAATTATGAATTAAGGCATACTCGGTTAGAGTAGGTAAATTTCAAGGGTTAAAATAAGTATTGGGTTAGGAGTGTAGGACCTAGTAAATTAAATGGAAGCGTTAATAGTGCACATTAGAGGAGGGGTGAGGAAGTCCTCAAGAGAGTGCGACACTAACTAAAATATGAAGAGCATGCATATTTATTTATTACTGCAAGTTAATCCTTTGTTAAATGTTTTCAAATGTTTTTGGGTACTAACCCTTGCTATAATTTTTTTTAAAAACCTTTTAGGTGTCCAACCACAGGGACGCCAGGCTTGACTCTATTCCAGGTATCCTTTGCTGCAGCACATGTGGATGTTGCGGGGTTTTTGATAGACGCCTCCCTCTTTCATTCGTGTTGAGACTCTCTAGTAGTTATCTGAGCTTGTCGCTCACAGTTCATTTATCAGTATTAGACTTATTGAGATTTTCTTCTTGTCCTTACTTGTATTGGATATTTGGACCGATGGTTTATTCGGTTAGATATTTTAATTGTGGATGGTTATTTCAGTTAACTGTGATTGTGTATTTTTGTATGTTACGCATGAGTTTCATTTAATTAATTGATAGATAAAAATTGGCACTAGTCTATTTTCTCACTTAGGTGGTTAGTAATTAAAAAGACGAAAGTGATGCTAAGAATTGACCAACTGAGAAACCTGTTCTAACTTGATTTAGGACTGATCACCCGGGATTAATTAGGTGGGGTGTCACAGATGGTATCAGAGCATCAGGTTCTAGTGTCCTTAGGATCTGTACGGCTTTCTACGTTTTAACGTAGCACTCGGTTGTTATAGAGCCCTATTATTAGGACTGTTGATTCATTTCCCGCTTGTGATATATCGTACTTCTGTTGTGAATATATTTTGTGTAAACTGTGTACTTATGCGATTTAATCTATTTCAGATGCCACTGAGGAGACTGAGAGCGGAGAGGGCTGAGGCTAGGGATGAGGTCAAGGAAGCTCACCAGGAGCCACAGGTACCGCCACATCCACTACTCAGGTGGCAGTGATAGTGGCCCAGGCGGTCAAAACAACAATGAGAGCTATGGTAGCTCACTTTCCACATCCCCAGGCACCGCCTCCAGTGGAACGAGTAGTTCAGGATCCATTGGGGCCACCATCTTGGCAGAGAGTTAGGGTGACCTTCCAGAAGGGTCACCCACCTGAGTTTCGGGGTAGCACAGATGTAGTAGAGGCTTATGACTGGAAGAAGAACATTCAGCGCCATCTGCGCATGCTGGAGTGTACCGAGGTACATAAATAGATGCTTGCTACCTTTCATCTGTCGGGGGCAGCCTTACAGTGGTGGGAGTCGGTTACCACCGCCGAGGAGAGAGACTTGATGCCGATAGCAGAGTTATGGGTGTGGTTCGACCGCAAATACTTTCCACCAGCAGTAAAGACTGAGATGAGAAAGAAATTTAGTGATTTAGTTAAGGGTGACCGATCAGTGGTAGACTACAAGGAAGAGTTCACCCGTTTGGAAAACTTTGTGCCAAATGAGGTGAGCGATGAGGAGTGGAAGAAATCGAGGTTTATGGACAGTTTAGCCTGGCGGATCAGGAAACACTTGATTGGGAATCCGTCGTTAGTGACGTATACAGACGTTGTTAATGCCTCACTTGTACACTGCCAAGATCATCGCTTCCATGCGAAGGGGAGCAAGCGAACATGGGAGCCGAGCCAACAGGGCAAGGCCGTTACTAGTAGTGACACAAGTGGTGCTCAGCAGCAGGCGGGTAGTCAGCACGGGAATTAGGCTAAGAAGTTTAAGCCTGGTGGGTTCCGACAGGGAGGACAGGGGTTCAGGCAGGGGCATCCGGGCCCGAATCAACAGCAGCAGCAGGTTCCTCAGGGCCGTCAGGGCCAAGGGAACAATGGGGGAGGCCAGCAGGGCCAGCCGCGTCAGGGCCAATAGGGCCAACGACAGTGGGATGGCTAGAGATGTTGTTTTGTCTGTGGCCAGCCAGGGCATTTCAAGAGGGAGTTCCCACAGAGGGGCAGAGGTCAATAGCAGGAGGCCCAATAGGGGCAACGGGGGCTATTACCGCCAGCAGCACCAGCCCCACCCGCCCCACCTCAGCAGGGGCAGATGCACTACGGACGTGTGTATAACGTCCGGGATGTTCCCAATCCCCCGGTGCAGTAAGCACCGCCAGCAGTTGAGGGTATGTTTCTCATTCATGGTTATGAGGGTAGTATTCTTTTTGATACGGGAGCATCACATTCATTCATTAAATTAAATTTTGCTAAACGGGCCGGACTACTAGAGACCGCGGGTAGTCTTCGGATGTGTGTAGAGTCGCCAGTTGGTAGCGAGGCTACGATTCACTCGATTTGTCGGGATGTGGACATTTTGATTGGGAGACTTAGTTTAGCATCGGATCTCTTAGTGTTGGATATGGAGGGGTACGATGTCATTTTAGGTATGGATTGGTTGGCAGGTTATCGAGCGACGGTGGATTGCTACGAGAGGACCATCGTGTTCTCCATCCCAGGGCAGGAAATGTTTTTTATAGCAATGCCGCTACCTGAGGGAGGGTCACGCACCCACTTGTATTACATTGAGGAGGAAACCTCACAAGAGGTGGCTATTCCATTGGACTCAATACCAGTGGTGAGAGACTTTGAGGACGTGTTTCAGGAGATATCAGGATTGCCACCTAGTAAGGAAATCAAATTTGTGATCGATTTAGCTCCGGGGATGAGGCCGATTGCTCGGGCCCCATACCGTATGGCCCCTTCAGAGATGCGTGAGTTGAGGGAGAAAATTCAGCAGCTTCTGGGGTAGGGTTTCATTCGACGAAGTACATCGCCGTGGGGTGCACCAGTGTTGTTTGTGAAAAAGCGAGATGGCTCACTACGGTTATGCGTGGACTATAGAGAGCTGAATAAGGCCACGATACGGAATAAGTATCCGTTGCCTAGGATTGACGACCTATTTGACCAGTTGAGAGGGGCGTCTTATTTCTCTAAGGTTGACTTGAGGTCAGGGTATCATCAACTATGTATCCGAGAGGAGTATGTTCCGAAGACCGCTTTCCTGTCGCGGTATGGATCTTACGAGTTCAGGGTGATGCCATTCGGGCTCACCAATGCACCAACAGTGTTCATGGACCTCATGAACAGAGTCTTCAGGGAGTTTCTTGATCAGTTTGTTATCGTGTTCATTGATGATATCCTGATCTACTCGCGTACCGAGGAGGAGCACGCAGAGCACCTGCGTATAGTGTTACAGACATTACGGGATCACCAACTCTATGCCAAATTTGGTAAGTGTGGATTTTGGCTATGGGAGGTGCAGTTTCTTGGCCACGTGGTGTCAGACCGGGGTATTACGGTGGATCCAAGTAAAGTATCGACGACGAGGGAGTGCGGACAGCCCATGACACCGACAGAAGTGCACAATTTTCTGGGGTTGGCCGATTATTACAGACGGTTCATCAAAGGATTCTCAAACATTGCGGGGCCTTTGACGAATCTTACCCGAAAAGGGGTACCTTTCACTTGGAATGATCATTGTCAATTATCTTTCGACGAGTTAAAGGATAATTTGACATCTGCACCCGTGCTTGCTTTACCTAAAGGAGGATTAGAGTATCGGGTTTACACTGACGCATCCTTATAGGGACTTGGGGGTGTGCTTCAGCAGGAGGAAAAGGCTATAGCTTATGCGTCCAGGAAGCTAAAGCCCCACGAGAGGAATTACCCCACTCACGACCTGGAGTTAGCAGCAGTCATCTTTGCTTTGAGGATATGGAGACATTATCTTCTGGGGGAGCAGTTCACGCTATTCACGGATCACAAATCACTTCAGTATCTCTTCACTCAGAAGGATCTGAATATGAGATAGAGGAGATGGCTAGAATTCATGAAAGACTATCAGTTTCATATTCAGTATCATCCTGGTAAGGCTAATGTGGTAGCAGATGCATTGAGTCAGAGATCGACTGGGGAAATATCAGAAGTCTGGAAAGTGAAGTGGAGAGAACTTCGATACGAGGATGATGTAGCTAGGGCTTGTATGTCAGCATTATCCATTACACCTGAGATCATTATGCGGGTTGTGAGGGCTCAGGCAGAGGATCAGACCTGTCGGGATAGGGTGAGCCAGTTTCTAGCTGAGGGAGCAGAGGGTTGCTCGATCAGCTCGGAGGGAGGCTTACGCCATAATGGGAGATTGATTGTGTCGGAGGATGCGGAGTTGAGGCACGCTGTTATGACGGAGTCTCATGGGTCAAGATTCGCGGTCCATCCCGGTGGGGATAAAATGTATCAGGATATGAGGAGACAGTATTGGTGGACAGGAATGAAACGAGACATAGCAGAGTTTGTTTCGAAATGTGCCACGTGTCAGCTCGTGGAAGTTGACCATCAGAGACCATCAGGGATGCTACACCCACTTGAAATTCCCGTGTGGAAGTGGGAGAGCATCTCCATGGACTTCATTACAGGGTTATCAACATCGCAGAAGGGTCACGATTCCATATGGGTCATTGTGGATCAGTTGACCAAAGTGGCCCACTTCCTACCGGTTCGCACAGACTTTGAGACGATGCTTTATGCGCATCTATTCATAGCAGAGATTGTTAAGCTGCACGGGGTACCAATAAATACTGTGTCGGATAGGGACAAGATCTTTGTGGCCCACTTTTGGCAGAGTTTTCAGGAGGCCATGGGCATGGAGTTACGTTTGAGTATAGCCTATCACCCACAGACTGACGGACAAACCGAGAGAGTCAATCAGATGCTGGAAGATATGCTCAGAATGTGTATACTGGACTTTGGGGGAGGTTGGGAGATAAATCTTCCTCTAGTAGAGTTTGCGTATAACAACTCTTACCAATTCACGATCGGCATGGCACCATTCGAGGCATTATACGGGAGGCCTTGTCGTTCACCCGCTTGTTGGTTAGAGGTGGGAGATAATAAACTATTGGGGCCAGAGATTGTTCAGGAGACATCTGCCAAGATAGAGCTGATCCGAGGGAGGATTCAGATAGATCAGGATAGGCAGAAAAGTTACGCTCATGCTTCACGAAGACATGTGGAGTTAGAGGTTGGGGATCAGGTATTGGTCCGGGTGTCCCCTATGAAAGGGGTGATGAGGTTCGACAAAAAGGGTAAGCTAGCACCGAGGTACGTGGGACCTTTCCCTATTATCGAGAGGGTGGGGCCTGTAGCCTACAGGCTGGGATTGTCGGAGCACCTTCAGCGGATATACGACGTGTTCCATGTGCATAGCTGAAGAAATATCGCAGGAGCGAGAGGGCCTTCTGGCACATTCCACTCGAAGAAATTGATTTACAGCCAGACATCTCATACGAGGAGAGGCCGGTGGCTATTCTAGACCATAGCGAGTGGAAATTACGATCCAAGGTTGTTCCACTAGTTAGAGTACAGTGGGGTCATCACAACATTGACGAGTCTACCTGGGAGCGGAAGGAGGATATGCGGGAGCAATATCCAGAGCTTTTCATCATAGGTATGACCTAATTTCGGGGACGAAATTCCTTTGTAAGGGGGGGAGTATGTAACACCCCTCATTTTTCATGCATTAAATATGTAATTAATTCGGGAATTGAAAATTATTGTGAGTCGTAATTTTAATTGAATTAATTAGGGAAATTTTATTTAAATATTAATCAGGGAGTGAATAGTTAATATTTACAGGAATTTATTTACTAAGTGAATAGTAATCATTTAGTTAAGTCATTTCGAGTATTAATGACAGGGTATGCACTTATCTCAACCGGGAGTCGGTATAGACTAAAGGGGTGGGGGGATAAGTATGTTTATAAATTAATTCGGATGCCAATTCTGAATGTACGGTTGAGTCCGGATGGGTCGAGATAGTCAAAAAAGTGTACCCGGGGGTAGTAAACGGGTCACGGGGCATTTTTAGACATAGCGGGGCCAATACGGGGCCAATTGGGTCATTTGGGCTTGGCCCATTAGGCAAAAAATGGTATTTAGGTTAATTGTTAAGTTAGGAGAAGAAAGGAAATGACTGATAGAGTTTTATAAAAAGGCTAAGTGTATTAAGGAACCCTAATAGCAGTTAAAGGCAGTTTTGGGATCACTAGAGAGCCAACAAGGATCATCTTCAACCTTGGAATTCATCTCCGATTCAGACACTACGAAACCTAAGGTAAGTGGATAACTCGCAATAGTATTGAATCTGTTTTTCAATTCATATTCATGTGATGTGTTTGATCAAAATTCGTTTTGGGTGTTCATGGCATAAAGATGAGGTTTTGAAAATAATAATCTGATTTACGAATTTGAATGAGGATTCTTGTAGAAATCTGATATTATAAATTGATACATATCTGTTAGGATGATATCTGGATAATTAGAAACGAATTTGGTGAAGGGATTTGGGGTGTAAATGGGTAAGGAATTAAAGATGAATATTTTCCCAAATTCAGAAATTGTAGTTAATGGACGAATGAATAACATTGGAGGACATTTTGGAGGTCTCTAATAAGGTTCCTAACTTGTATTATTGTTAAGAAGGCTTAAGATTGATGATAGAAGGAGTTAGGGTTTTATGAAACTCGTCCATGGTAGAATCTGTCTTTGCGAAGAAGACGAAGACATGCTCGATCGATCGATCGAAGGTCTGGGGTCGATCGATCGATGGTCGGCAGATTTTGACAGTTCGTCCAGTTTTCTTTTATATGAAGAAAATTTAATTTAATCTTTTTCCATGAATTAATTTGGTGAGAAATTTATACATGGATTTTAAATCTAATTAATGGTGAATAATTAATTAGAATTTAGAGACGACTTAGTGTGACATCATAATTTAAATTTATTGGATTTTGGAGAAATTAGGTGTGACACACTAAGGTCGAATTTTTGGGAAGGTGTTCGAAAGGATTAAATATAGATGTAGAGAACAAGTCTGGGGATAACGGTTGAGGAATAACGAGAGATAAATCTTATTTAGGTAAAGGCTAAATAATTCGAGAGTCGGGAATTTAGACTCGGGTGAGGTTAATTCGGACTACGAGAGTAAGTCCAATTTTATGGTGGGGGCGACACCAAAGGTGACTTAATTAATTAACGTGCAAATTAATTAATAATTAGAGTTGGACCATAAACTCTTAATAAATTAAATAGACTTATGTTACGGATTTTGTACATGGTGTAGCCGAGACATTTTATATTTATATATATATATATACGGAGTGTGACAGTATATATATATAGTGTGTGTGTGCATTGATATCAGTGATTGAATATTATTAGTATATACTCTAGTGCTATAGGGGGAGGTTTCGCATAGTGGATGAATCCCCTGGCTTGAGGAGTAGGACGAGTATAATCCCAGGTCATAGCGTCTGTTATATGGGTGAGGGGCATCTCACTTTCAGGGAAGGAATATGACCGCCTCCAATTCGTATGTTAAACTAAGTTAGTGAGCGAATCTAACTTGGATAACTAGGTTATGTGAATACACCTAGTGGGATAGCACTTGGGAAAATTTATACTTTTTGAGTATTTTTACTCGGTCGAAAGTTTGTATTAAATGTTATTTCAGTATGTTTGGGAATACTGTAATATGATTAAATATATAATTAGGTAAATAATTATATATGGGATGATTAATACATAGTGTAAAATGTATTATGTGCATAACAGGTGTGAATGTTATATGAAATTAAAAAGGGTAATGATTTAATTTAGTTTGACGTTTATAATAACTTAAAAATCATGAATTAAGGCATACTCGGTTAGAGTAGGTAAATTTCAAAGGTTAAAATAAGTATTGGGTTAGGAGCGTAGGACCTAGTAAATTAAATGGAAGCGTTAATAGTGCACATTAGAGGAGGGGTGAGGATGTCCTCAAGAGAGTGCGACACTAACTAAAATATGAAGAGCATGCATATTTATTTATTACTGCAAGTTAATCATTTGTTAAATGTTTTTAAATGTTTTTGGGTACTAACCCTTGCTATAAAAAAGTTTAAAAACCTTTTAGGTGTCCAACCACGGGAACGCCAAGCTTGACTCTATTCTAGGTATCCTTTGCTGCAGCACATGTGGATGTTACAGGGTTTTTGATAGACGCCTCCCTCTTTCATTCGTGTAGAGACTCTCTAGTAGTTATCTGAGCTTGTCGCTCACAGTTCATTTATCAGTATTAGACTTGTTGAGATTTTCTTCTTGTCCCTACTTGTATTGGTTATTTGGACCGATGGTTTATTCGGTTAGATATTTTAATTGTGGATGGTTATTTCAGTTAACTATGATTGTGTATTTTTGTATGTTCCGAATGAGTTTCATTTAATTAATTGATAGATAAAAATTGGCACCAGTCTATTTTCTCACTTAGGTGGTTAGTAATTAAAAAGACGAAAGTGATGCTAAGAATGGACCAACTGAGAAACTGTTCTAACTTGATTTAGGACTGATCACCCGGGATTAATTAGGCGGGGTGTCCCATTTTCCAAATTCAACATTTCAATACGACTGATAATTAGTTGAAGTAAATCAAAATCCGGTTCAAACATGCATATTAACAATTTCAGCAATAATTCAATACGTTCTATGTCATATTAATCGTCTACGTGATTTTATAAATAAACACATATCATCGAATTACATATTTTACTTAACATGAGATTCGTCACAACAATCCAAAATAGAAAATTACAATCATCTAAGTATGTAGTATTCTGAGTATGTTATTCAATTTCAAAAGTTAATAAAAATACATTTATAATTAGGTTATCACTTGCCCTAATTAAGTTGATAAGGTTATTAAGAAAGCATGCGTATTTAGTTTTTAAGCAACATTTAAATCAAATAAAAATTAAGGAGAATAATAGTGATATTCTTTCCTCAAAAGAAGTAATCTGAAAAATCTAAGTGTACTACTGTGTTCGTGTCGCAAAAGTAAGCAAGTTTCGTTATTCGACCTTCTTTAAAATATGTTTAAAGCCTCCCAAAATTTGGTTGAAGTTTTGTATAATGGTGTTTAGGATTTAAAACAAATCATATGTGTCATTTTTTTAGGCAGAAGGGCGTATGTAAAAGTTTGCATTAATACAAATATTAAGTCCCAGTCTCCTTTGAAAAATAAAGACAAGTTCTCTACTAGAAGAGTCCCCCCCCCCCCCCCCCACACACACACAAAAGGAAAAAAACTTATAAACAAACGTGCAACCACTCATCCCATAAACCACACAAAAGATGACCTGTCAACCTTAAACCAAACAAAAGACCTTTCAACCTAGCTACCCGAGTGCTACCCTTTGTCATTGAGCAGCCATTTTTTTTAAATCAAAACTATTTTCATCAACTTTAAAACTCTTTAAATTAAAACGGGTAAGCCCAAATCGAATAATTTTCATGGGGCCTCAGTCAAAATAAAAAGACTAAAATGCCTCTATGATTTTTACAAAAATTTCTTTTTACACCATAATTAAACAAATGTCCAAAATATTCAATTAGATAGTAAAAAATCACCAAATTGAAATTAAATTAAATCTTTTAAATTTGATCAAATTTCAAATAACACCATTAATTCATCCAATTATTTAATTAATTCTGATTCTAAAATTATGGGGTATTATATAGTTATTCATATATCCCATAATCTAAATTTTAACCTACATGACTAAATATTGCAAAATTGTTTTTTTTATGACTCCTATACTTCATCAATAAAATTCTATAAATTGAAATGCCTTGGTAAATTAAGCTTGCAAATTTTAGAGTATGAGAAAAAAGAGTGTCATTTATAATCATTTTATGATGAGAAAGTTTGACCATGGATGAATTTGAAAAAACAAAGTACAAGCATTCAAAAAAAATATTATAAGAGAAATAGTAGTTAGGATTATGAAATTAGGTAAAAATAGATACTTATCTGTAGACACCCCATTCTAATACCCCCTAACCTCTCCTTAGGTTCTAGCACCTCCCTTAATCATTACAAACCCAAGTCATACCCCGGGTACTGACCTAAAGGCTATCGAGCACTCCCAGACTCTGTTTGACCAAAAGTCAAACTCTTTAGCTTGAACGAGACTGAATGAATCTTTGAAGGGCACTGAATTCCCTTTCCAACGGTCCTTCCCGTGCTCGATTCTGACTTACCATAAGGACGAACGATCCATTCTCCCCCAAAATTCGATCAGGAGGTCACCGGACGCTCCTAAGCTCCGTTTGACCAAAGTCAACTCTTCATCTCGACCAAGACTGAATGAATCTTCAAAGGGCACTAAAACCCCTTTCCAACGGTCCACCCCATGCGTGATTCTGACTTACGATACGGACGAATGATCCGTTTTACTCCGAAAGGTCACCGAACGCTTCCAGACCCCGGTTGACCAAAGTCAACTCCCCAAACCAGGTCAAACTCTTTGGAATGTCAAAGTACACCTCCTAACCTTTCTAAAGGCCCACCTCGTGCGCGATTCTGACTTACCATGCGGACGAACGATCCCTTTACGTCCGAAGTTTCCTCGTCCAAAGGACCGACGAGCGCTTCCATGCCACATTTGACCCAAAATCAATTCCCGAACCCGGGATCAGTCCAAAAAATTTTAAGGTCTCTGAAATACCTTTCCAACAGTTTTCCCCATACGCGATTCAGATTAACGGTTCGCGCTCTACAACCGATTTTCCGAAGGAACCTGAAAGACACTTCCAAACGGTAGGTTCCAAGCTCTGCCTATCGGCAGTGTGCCTAAACACACCGGCCGATTAGAAGGACAAGGGTTATGCCGATCGGCAATGCCCTGGACCTATAAAGAGGAGGGCCTAACCTCATTCTAAGGAAAAGTAAAATCAGAGATCCATCACTCTCAGCAAGCTCAGAAAACCCCTCTCGAAGTTAGCATGGTTTCCACATTCAAATCCCTTTCCAACCTTCACCTTTCATCACCTTTTTCGTAAAACTTGGTGAATTAAGTACCCTCCATCATCATCCAAGTGCAAGGGATGCTCTCCAACATCCAAGATCAAGCTCAAGATCTCCAAGAAGGTCCAACTCTTTCAACTCTCTCTTTAAATTCCCCTAAATCCGCATTAACGTGTTTTATTACTTAGCACTTTTATTCTCTCATCTCACACATCTTAATATATTTTTTATCTAGTATTGTTGATACCAAATTTAATCTGCTGACATGGCTCAATAAAGTGAAGACACGTGGTTGTCTACGTGGCAACAGCAAACATTTTCGAGGAACCCACACGCTCCGAGGAACACTGCTTCCCCGAGGAACTCATACGCTCCAAGGAACTCATACGCACCGAGGAACAAGAACTCTCCGAGGAACTCTTAAATACCGAGAAGCTTAGGCGGTCTGAGCAACTCAGGCGGTCCGAGCTGCACCTCGAACAAAGCATTAATAGCTGGATAACCAACAGTTTGACTGTTCATTAAATGCTTATCATTCAGACGCATACGCTTAAGGGGCATTGAATGTATTACCCTTTCATATGTACATTTAATGTATTACCCTTTCACATTACAGCCTCAGGGCTATAAATACATTGTACAATCCTCATTGTAGAAAAAACCAGAATTTCTTGATAGAACTTGTAATCGAGAATTCCCAAACACTCAACAATAACATAACAATGGATGTAGGCAATTCTTATAAGGCTGAACCACTTTAAAATTCTTTGTCTCATTTATTTATCTGTGATTGAATAATTAGAGTGATCTAATTTTTTACATCAATAGATTGGCGCCGTCTGTGGGAACGATTGGTAATATCGTTTTTCACCAAAAATAATCCATTACAAATGGCTGACATTCCGGAATCCAGCAATCGAAACGCTGGAACCCCTCCAAATCCATCTGCTCCGCCAAATATTCCAGATCTGGCTGGAATAATGACAAATCTGGCTCAGGGCCAAACCGTCATACAAGAAACAATACGACAACTTATCCAAACCCTTCATGGCAGTGCACCAACCCATTTAGGACTGCGGAGTATTCAAAAAAATACCCGTGCACCATCCTCACGTACTAGGCATACCAATTCATATCGCAATGAGGAATCTGAAGATTTTTCTTTTCAACCTGGACGAACTTCGTCAGTGCGAGCCACAGATACAGAACAACGTATCACTCTTTCTCCAGAAACGACTCGTGCGTTAGAGAGGTTAAGCAGGGTATCACCTTTTGATCGATTAGGACTTAGAAGAAGTAGAAGTCCTCCTAACGTCGTATCAAGGAGTTTTTGACGACCATCAGATTTAAGGAAAGGATCTGCCCAGTCGCGACCAGCTGCTCGTCAAGATAGATCTCAGGAATCAACATCAATGCGATCAGCTGCTCGAACCAACAGGCCCGAGGAAGGAAATGATGCGTGGAAAGGCTCTATTCAGAGGCTGGAGGATAGATTAGGGGAAATGGCTAAGGCCAAGAACCCTCTACAACGAACCTTTGTTGGAGGAACACTTTTTGTCCAGGCCATTGTAGATTTTCCAACGCCATCAAATTTCAAAGCACCTGTGGTGACCCCCAAATATGATGGAAAGACTGACCCTTTCCTTCATATAGAACAATACCAAGCTGCATCCGACATCTATGCTGTTCCAGATGAGATGAGATGCAGGGCATTCTCGAGAACTCTTACCGGATCTGCTCAAATATGGTATAATAATCTTCCTCGGGGTAAGGTCTCAACTTTTCTTCAACTGGCCGAGTTATTCATTGGGAATTTCTATTTTGGGGCAAAGCCAGTCAAACGAGTAGCACACTTGTTAAGTGTTCGACAAAAAGCTGGTGAGAGCACCAGAGATCATATAACTCGTTTTAATAACGAGAAACTGGAAGTAATTCATTATGAGGAGAAGACAGACAGCTATTACTGCCTTGATGAGTGGACTACTGCTGAACAAGTTGTACTACACTTTGGCCAAAGATCCACCTGGAACCATATCAGACCTGATGGAAAAGCGTCCAAGATTATGAATGCCGAGGAGGCTATGGCTGCGAAAAAGAATATGGATGCTAAAGAAACCAAGGTGGAAGGTGATAAAGATAAGAAGAAAGAGCACAAGAACAATGGTAATGACAAACATTCAAAAAGTAGGTCGGTATGGGATGTAATGAAGAAATATGATAATTATACTCCTTTGAAGAAGGATATCAACCATGTTCTAGAAGAAATCAAGAACAACGAGAAACTAAACTGGCCAGAGAAAATGAAGGCAGACCCTGACAAGAGGAATAAGGCGAAGTATTGCGAGTTCCATAAAGATCATGGCCATATGACCAAAAATTGCATAGCTCTTCAAAATGAAATTGAAACACTCATCCAACGAGGAAAGCTGTCAAAGTATGTTGATCGTGGAAACGAAAGAAGAAACAACGACCGAGCAAGAGAGAGGTCTAGATCTCCTCGTCGAGGAGAGGAGAACAAGAAAAGAAACCATGAAGTTGATCCAGAAGACGACCCTGATCTTCCCAAGATACCAAGGCAGCCAGAACGAGAGGTATTTTCAATACGTTTTGGGTTATTTGACTGTAATGTTATTACAGGTGGATATGCAGGAGGAGGATACCTTACTGCAGAGAGAAAATCTTACCTCGATGAGGCTCAAGCTTGCTCGTACATTCAGCGAATAAATCTATCTGAGGAGGATCGCCCGAGAAATGTGAACAAGGAGAAATTGGTCATCGGTTTTTCAAAGAACGACCTTACAGGAGTTTTGTATCCTCATGATGACCCATTGGTGATCAAAATAAGGATGAAGGAGGTTATGATTTCAAGAGTACTGGTCGACAATGGTAGCTCGATAGACATCATGTTCTACTCATGCTTCGATAGTTTAAATCTAAAGTTATCTCAACTGGAGCCTTACCACAGACCCCTCATCGGCTTTGCTGGTGAGAAAGTATTTCCACTTGGGACGATCAAGTTGGATATATTCATTGGTACGTGGCCTGCATGTCGGATAGAAAAAATACGCTTCTTCGTGATGGATAAGAATGTCCAGTCATCATACAATATCATCATGGGAAGAGTAGGATTGAAGAAGTTCGAGGCTGTACCATCTACCGTACATCAATGCTTAAAATTTCCAACAAATTTTTGAGTAGGAGTTGTGAAAGGTGATCAGAAAGTAGCTCGGGAATGCTATTATTCATCCGCCGAGTAAGAGGAATTGGGGGAATCAAGGAAAAAGACTACTACTTACCAAGTGGAAGAAGGGGAAGAAATTGAAACATTAGATCCTAGAGATGAGTCGCAACTCGTGAAGGGTCAAGTGGTGGAAGCTACTGAAAACATCATTCTGGACGACGAGCACCCTGAACGAACTACTCAAATAGGTTCGTCGTTGGAAACCTCACTAAAACAGGAATTGATAACTTTCCTTAGAAGCAGAAAGCAAACTTTTGCGTGGAGTCATGAAGATATGCCTGGGATAGACCCAAACTTCTTATGTCACGAGCTCAATGTCAATAAGGAGATCAAGCCTGTGAAGCAGAGAAGAAGAGTATTCAGTCCTGAGAAGAATCAAGCTATACAGGAGGAAGTCGAGAAGCTCCAGAAAGCTTGTTTCATTGAAGATGTTAAATATCCAGACTGGTTAGCCAATGTGGTGATGGTAAAGAAGAAAAACAACAAGTGGATGATGTGTGTAGACTTCACCGACCTCAACAAAGCATGCCCAAAGGATCACTTTCCTTTGCCCCAAATTGATCAGCTGGTGGATGTTACCTCGGAACACGAGTTGGTGAGCTTCATGGATGCTTATTCTGGTTACAATCAGATCAAAATGAAACCTGAAGACAGGGAAAGTACTTCTTTCATTACCCCTAGGGGAACTTATTGTTATAATGTTATGCCTTTTGGTTTAAAAAATGCAGGTGCGACATATCAGCGGCTGATGAACAAGGTCTTTGCTGAATAAATCAGTTGCAATATGGAAGTCTATGCTGGCGATATGCTGACAAAAAGCAAGAAAGCTGCCGACCATATAGTTGACTTAAGTCAGACTTTTGATCAACTGGATAAATATCAAATGAAGCTGAACCCGACGAAGTGCATATTTGGAGTACGAGAAGGCATGTTTCTCGGATACATTGTCAATCAGCGAGGCATTGAGGCAAATCCTGAAAAGATCAAAGCTCTATTAGGGCTGCGATCTCCAACGACGAAGAAGGAAGTACAGAGTCTCACGTGACGAGTAACAGCACTCAACAGATTTGTGTCACGAGCAACTGATAGATGTCTCCCATTCTTCAAGACACTCAGAAAGACTTTTGAGTGGAATGATGAATGTGAGAAGGCTTTTCAAGACTTAAAGAAATACTTGGGAGCACCTCCACTGTTATCCAGGCCAGTGATGGGAGAAAAGTTATACTTATATCTTGCAGTGTCTGAGAATGCAGTTAGTTCGGCGTTGATCAGAGTGGAGAATGGAGTGCAGAAGCTAATTTATTATACGAGTAAGGCCTTCCCAGGAGCAGAGATTAGATATCCAAGGCTGGAAAAGTTAGCACTGGCGTTGATTGAAGCGAGTAGGAGAATGAGGCCATACTTCTAGGCTCATACCATAGTCGTATATACTGATATTCCATTGAGGCAAGCCCTTCATAAACCAGAAAAATCAGGGAGATTGATGTACTGGGCAATAGAGCTCGATGAATATGATATAGTTTATGAACCCAGATCATTGCTAAAAGGGCAGGCTGTAGCATATTTTATAGCAGAGTTCACCTATCCTGATACCCCCGAGGAGAAAAAGTTGCTCGCCGATCAACCTGTGAATGTTACAGGATCAACAAACACAAGCTCAAACCAACTCCGGTTGGTAAAAGGGAAAGTGGATGTTACAAGATCATCAAATTCGAGCTCAGACCAATTATGATTGGTAAAAGAGCAAGAAGAGATGATCGACGAAGAGAAAGAAATATCCGGGGAGGATGAAAGAAAGCAATAAATATTTCACCGAGGAACTCTGACTGATCAGAAATTTGAAGACGAGTTACCTATATGGAGGCTGTAGGTAGATGGTTCATCTTGCACTACAGGATGTGGCGCGGGGATAGTTTTGAGCACTCCGGACGAGGTCGACATGGAATACGCCCTGCGTTTTCAATTTAAAGCTTCCAACAATGAGGCTGAGTATAAGGCCATGATTGCAGGGCTTAGTTTGGCAAAAATTATGGAGGCGCAGCAGGTTATGGTCTTCAGTGATTCTCAATTGATCGTAAACCAAATGATGGGAGTATATGCAGTCAAAGGAGAATTAATGATCAGATATCATGCAAAGGCGAAGAAGTTAGTATCAGAATTTACTGCTATTCAGCTGGTTAGGATACCAAGAATGAAGAATTCAAGAGCAGACGCCTTAACTTGACTAGCATCAGCTACTCGTACCGAGCTCCGGAGAATAATCCCAATTGAAGTTTTAGTTGGTCGGAGCATAGATGAAGATATAACGACGAACTTTATTACCCTTGATTTAGGACCATCTTGGATGGATCCCATCAGGGCATATATCGAAGAGGGAGAATTACCAATTGACAATCTCTCAGCCAAGAAATTGAAGTTTAAAGATGCTCGATGCGTATTAACTAATGGTATTTTATATAGACGAGGAATTATGGCAGGTTTGCAGAGATGTGTACATCCCTCCGAGGTAAAAGAATTGATTGAAGAGATCCATGAAGGGTCCTGTGGAGCACATGTAGCAGGTCGGACGCTTTTACAAAGGGTGATGACGCAGGGATACTACTGGCCAATGATGAGGGCTGATTGTGTAGCCTATACAAAGAAATGTGACAAGTGACAACGTTTTTCTTCCATCCAAAGAACTACACAAGCATTGTTGACACCCATAACTTCCCCTTGGCCATTTGCCATGTGGGGAATTGATTTGGTTGGGCCACTGCCGACGACCCGAGGAAGGTTCAAATACCTCGTCGTCGCAGTGGATTATTTTACTAAGTGGGTAGAAGCTGAGCCACTCATTGATATGACGTACGAGAAGGTGTACCAACTTGTTTGGAAGAATATCATTTGTCGATATGTTCTTCCTCATGCTTTCATCACAGACCATGGAACACAATTTGATAACGAGGAGTTCGCTGCCTATTGTCATCAATCAAATATTTTGAAGGTCCACTCAGCACCAGGCCATCCTCAAAGCAATGGACAAACTGAAGTGACAAACAGAACGCTGCTGAATGGTTTGAAGAAAAGATTGGATGATGCGAAAGCAAACTGGATCAACGAGCTACAATCAGTACTTTGGGCTTACCGAACTACACCCCGAGTAGCAACAGGAGAATCACCATATATGCTGGCGTTTGGAAGTGAAGCTGTTATACCTGCCGAGTTGGGCCTCCCAACACACAGGGTTCTGAATTTCAATTCCCATGTCAGTGACTTAATGAGAAGACTGGATTTAGACATGCTCTAGGAAGTTAGAGAAGAAGCAGCCATTAGAAATGCTGCTTACCAGCAGCGAACATCTTTGTTCTACAATAAAAGGGTGAAGAAGTGTGACCTGAAAGAAGGAGATTATGTGTTGAAGAAAGTCATTCAAAAGCACAATAAGATGGAGGCAAACTGGCATGGACCATACCGAGTTATAGAAGTTGTTCGACCAGTAACTTATCGAATAGAAACTTTAAAAGGCGAGGAGTTTAAAAATGCCTGGAATGCAAAGCACCTGCGTAAATATTATCAGTGATGAATAAAATGAAGAGATTCTGCCGAATTCTTTCTTTTTATTGAAAGTTTTTCGGGAATACTAGTGCTACACACTACTCGGGGCAAAACTTATCAAAGCTCAGGCTACTCAAATTTTTTCTCGAAAATGCCAACTAAGGTTGGTCGAGAAACCAATATTCCTTCGGGAAGTAAAGCTACCAATATTCCTCCGGGAAGTAAAGCTACCTATATTCCTCCGGGAAGTAAAGCTACCAATATTCCTTCGGGAAGTAAAGCTACCTATATTCCTCCGGGAAGTAAAGCTACCAATATTCCTCCGGGAAGTAAAGCTACCTATATTCCTCCGGGAAGTAAAGCTACCTATATTCCTCCAGGAATTAAAGCTACTTGTATTCCTCCGGGAAGAAAAAAATTTGCATTCCTCCGGGAAGAAAAACTTTGTATTCCTACGGGAAATAAAACTATATGTTTCTCGAGAAATAAAAATATTCCTAAAAATGCCAACTTATGTCGGTTAGGAAGTAAATATATTCTCGAAAATGCCAACTTGAGTTGGTCGGGAAGTAAAATTATTTCAAAAAGACTAACTATAGTTGGTCGGGGATAAAAACCCACCAACTGTAGTTGGTCGACAAGGAAAATTTATCGACCTTGGTTGGTCGGAATCATTTAAGAAAAAATCTACTAACTATGGCTGGTCGGGGATGAAAACCCACTAACTGTAGTTGGTCGACAAGTATAATTTAACGACCTTGGTTGGTCGGAAACATTTTAAACATTTTGATACTCGTAACTTTATTATTAAGTGATCGAGCAACATTTTTTATACTCGTAACTTTATTATTAAGTGATCGAGCAACATTTTTAATACTCGTAACTTTTTAATTATTGCTAAGTTGGTCGAGAAACAAAACATCATTTTTACCAAGTGACTACCACAAATTCACACTACCCGACAATAAGTTGGTCGACAAATTACACAATATTGTTATCTTTTTAACAGATACACATGCACAAATATAAAGTGTTTTACAAGACAATAGCAATTAAGATTGCAAATGAAAATGAAAGTCTTTCATTAAATTCAAAACAAATTACATTGATAATAAAATGAAAGTTACATTGACATTGAAATGTATACTAACTACTACATCAAAATTCCTATTCTACTGGTCTTTTCCCCTCTGCTTTTGACACAGGTTCCTCGCCAGCAAGCGGATCATTTAAAGTCAGAGGAGAATTTATAAAATTGAGATCCTTCAAAATCCTGACATTCATCACGGATGGTCGATCTAAGAGGTGCTCGGGACGAGATATATCGGCTTTTGAATGGAGATTGTAGTCACCGAGATACTTTGAAATCAAGCTCCAAGGAATGGCCCGTGCGGGGATCCAACTCATATCTAATTTGTACGGTGGCACAGGTAAGTCGAGCAGCCCGGGATCATGGTAGTCCCACAGGTAATGACCCTGTTCGAGTTGCAGCACACCTAGGGCATTCAACCAGCCCTGCTTGTAGCCCTCATTATTGGCATTCTAGATACGATCGTCCAAACGGTATAGTGCTTCGTTGTATCCAGCCATCCAGAACTCCCTGGGCTGTTTGTGGAATTGATATGTTAGCCTCTCCAGCTGCTCGTGGAGATTTTTGACGAAGAGCTCTTTGTTCTCCAATATAGATTTCTGCTCAGAGAGTTGCTCTTCCAAGTCCCTGATTTTCTTTGACATTGCAGCCAAAGCCTGGTTCTTCGCCATTAGCTAGAAGGCCTGGTTTTCTAAGGCAAACTGAGTCCTCTGTTCCTCGACAGGAATCCGAGCTGCTCTTTCTCGTCCCCGAGGTGCTCTTGCTCGTCCCCGAGAAGATGTGGAAGGGCCAGACCTCTTCAAGGTTTCCAACTCGTCCCTCAAGTTGGCGTTCTCACCTCTAAGAACGAGAATCCCTCATCGGTCACTGGGATTAAGGCTTTTGAAGAAGAGGCTGCAAACTTCAACTGTGACAGCTCCCTTTGTAGGTTGTTGTTCTCTTGCTCTAGCAATTCAGAAATTTGTCTGCACTCCTCGACCTCGCCCTTCAGAGTTCTCTCCCTCACATCGTACCCAACAAAAAGCTTCTCGTAGCCCTTGTTGGTAATGATCTGCTGGTACTTCTTCTCGTAACCCTCATGCAACAGGGCAGTTGATTCTTTGTATTGTAGCTGAAGGTCTTCGAGGGTGCCTTGGAGATCCTCGATCATATCATAATAGGCCACATTATTGGCCACTGCTTGATCAAGTAGACACTTCAGATATTGATATGCTTCAGCTGCCTGTTCTGAAGCATCTTGGCCAAGGATGTCGACGATTTGTATTGCACTCAGGTCTGTGTGACCAACCTTAAAGTATTCATTGCATTGTCGCAGCAGCTTTGTATCATGGGCAGATAACAATTCCATCCTGGCCAGAAACTAGCAGAGAAAGAAAGAGCAATCATCAATAAGAAGTACAAGCAGAGTATGAATAGAAGATAGACAACAATATGTAAAAAGTCCAAGTTTTATTATATCATAGTTCAGAGTTACAAGTTCTGGGTTACATTTGATAAAATAAAAATAAAATGTAAAGATAACCCCGAACAACTCTACACCTTTTCCTTGTCTCCCAAAACCTTCTCGGGAGGCTGGAACGAGGAAGTAGGTTGCTCGGAGGGAATGGATAGTTGCTCGGGGAGCACTGGCAATTGCTCGGAGGAAGTAACGATTTGCTGAAGTTCCTCGGCAGCAGGCTGAATGGCTGAGGGATGATTTCCCATCACCATAGAAGATTCTTCGGAGGCAGCTTCGTCCTCTTCTAAGTCTTCAGGAGTTGGAGGGGGACCAGGGATGTGTTGCTGAAAGAGTTCGGAATTTTCATCCACTTTCATCTCCTGAAGGGCAGCAACCCATCCATCCCTAAAGTATTTAAGGCTGCCATAGTCCACTTGCGACACCATGGCAACCAATCCCTTGTTCCACCCCTTGTCCCAGCCAGTGCTGAAGGACTTCTTCACATCCATCTTTCTCTTCAGCTTCTCCAAGGAAAGTTTCTCAGACAGAAGGTTCTCAGCAGTCTTCAATTTATTTTCAACCTCCTCCTTCTGCCGACTTACTTCCTGAAGTTGGCAAAACTTTTCCTCAGCAACCCTGAGCTTATCTTCAAGCTCCCCAGCAGTTTTAAGCTTCTCTTCGAGATCTTTATTTGCCTTCTCCAGGGCATTCATTTTTTTCTCCAACTCTTTGGAGACTTCAACAACCTGAGTTTTTTCCTGCTCGGTGGAGGCAATCTTCTTCTCCCAGACAGCCTTGTCAGTGGCATATTTTTGGCGAGAATCATCCAAAGACTTGATAGCTTCTTCCAGAGCTCCCTCCACACTAGACGAGGAGCATGAAGATTTAATTTCTTCATCCTTCTTCAGAATTATATTAAAGCAGCTCGTTAATTGTGAAAGTAAAAAGAAAGCAAGTCAGAAACAGAAATGACAAGGGAAATATGAAAAGTTCAAAGTAAGAAGACTTACAGAAGCAAGGTGGCGAGCAGATAACGAAGTGACCATGTCCCGAGTAAGGTTTTCTTCAGTACCTTGGACCTCGGGAATGATCCAGGACTTTACCGAGCTCATGGCAGAGCTCGGGGGAACAAAAGTTGGAACACCGGTTCCAGTAACTGGGGGCTGAGTAATGGTGTCAGCCAAATTGACCGAGGATCTTTTCTTCAGCCTCCCCGGGGGAACAGGAACAGATTCAACCAAGGAAGAACCCTTGGTTGGTGATATTACAATCACCTCTCCAGGAGCAGCAGACCTGCTCGGAGCCACCGCGGGCTTCTCAACAATCTTCACAATAGCAGCCGAGGAAGGTGCATCATTCTTTGTCCCCTCCCCTGGGACATCAACTTTACTTCTTTTTGCCTCTCTAGAACCAGAGGTAGGCTTCTCGAAGAGAGTGGGAGGTCTTCTCTTCTTCATTCTTTCACTCAAAGGGATGTGAGATTCAGGCGAGGAGTTGGTGGAAGCTGGTACTGGCTCTGATTCACTTATTACTGGACGAGCAGTAAAAGAGGTGGTGTAGCTCTTGTATTGCAGCAGATATGAAGCCGACCTAATATGCTCATCATCAACAGATTGATGCAGACTCCAGATAAGTTTCAAGTGCCTTATATTAACATCTGCTTCTTTTGGGCACTTTCTTTTACTATCAACTGCAAATAAATAAACATTGCCATCAGTGACACATTTTATTAAACATAAAAGAAGCATAATTTCAAAATAAATAAAATGAAATAAGAATAACCTATCCCATTGCCATAGGGAGGGTATCTGGGACCCTGATAAACTTCATCTCCTGATAAAGGAGCATGTTGCCAATTTTTTATGACAACCCCGTGCTCAAAATAATCCCTATTGGCATCAGGGAGATTGACTACTAAAGCCCTATTTAACATTCTAGTTTTTAAATAAAAGGTGTTATCACCAACTGCCCATCTATAACAAAACATAATCTCAGGAATTCCTATACGAGTTCCATGGATTTGATTTAACCTATAAACCCCATTAACTATTCTTCATGTGTTGGGGGCTATTCTTGCAGGAACAACGTCAAAATATTGACAAAATTCCAGACACAAGGGATTTAGTGGAAAAGAAAATCCACACTCAGCAATAAAGAGACTGGGGAACCAATGTCCCTCAGCCAAACGAAAATAATCAGAAGGCTCAGAAAGCTCTTCCAAAACAACCCAGGAGGGAATGGAAAAATCAGAGCGAAATTTATCAAGAGATTCAACAGGGTAAACCATGGTGAATAAAGGAAATGAAGAAGAAGGAAGAAGATCTTACAGAAAAAGAGTGGAGCTGTTGACAACGAACGATGAAAAGGATGAACGCACAAGAGAGTAAAGGACAATGGAAAATTCGAAGGTACAAATTTGAAAAGGTAGAAGACGATGGGAGTGTCTGTGAAGTTTAAATACCTTGCCTTGGGAAATGGTAAAGTAATGATTACAAAAAGAAATAATTACGCTACCGGCGACTAGAGGAACAAAAAGGGCGCGACAATCGAAGCGAGAAGAAACGATTACGCTACTGGCGGCTAAAAGGACAAAAAGTACGCAGAGATCGAGGCGGTTATGAAAATTCAAAAAAGACTGATTCTACGAATTTGGAAAGAGAAATAAATACGAGGGAAACACTCCTAAAAATCAGGAGGACCATTTAAAGCTACCATATTCCGAGAAAGAATGTTCCCTACTCCTCAAATTTCGAAGTATGAAACATTGGGGTTTTCTGTTGATACCAAATTTAATCTGCTGACATGGCTCAATAAAGTGAAGACACGTGGCAGTCTACGTGGCAACAGCAAACATTTCCGAGGAACTCACATGCTCCAAGGAACCACACTACAACGAGGAACACTGCTTCCCCGAGGAACTCATACGCTCCAAGGAACTCATACGCTCCGAGGAACTCTTAAATACCGAGAAGCTTAGGCGGTCCGAGCAACTCAGGCGGTCCGAGCTGCACCTCGAACAAAGCATTAATAGCTGGATAACCAATAGTTTGACTGTTCATTAAATGCTTATCATTCAGACGCACACGCTTAAGGAGCATTGAATGTATTACCCTTTCATATGTACATCATTTAATGTATTACCCTTTCACATTAGAGCCTCAGGGCTATAAATACATTGTACAATCCTCATTGTAGAAAAAATCGGAATTTCTTGATAGAACTTGTAATCGAGAATTCCCAAACACTCAGCAATAACATAACAGTGGATGTAGGCCATTCTTATAAGGCTGAACCACTTTAAAATTCTTTGTCTCATTTATTTATCTGTGATTGAATAATTAGAGTGATCTAATTTTTTATATCAACAAGTATTATTGCACATCTCTTATTTATATATAAATAAAACCCAAAAAACAAGAAAAAGAGGATTTGCTGATAAATTTCAAACGGGAATTCTCACACTTTTCTCACAACTAAAACACTTTTTTACACACACACACATACAAGAGAAGTCCCCGGTTGGATTTATGGGATAAATCCCACCCCTTGTTTTGCGTACGAACTACGTGGACTTTGATACCTCTATAGGTTATGTAGGCATCTCAGGGTAAAACCCGAGACTCGAGTCCTTTTTCTACTTTTTTCCTATTTTTCTATTTTCTTTACACTTAACTCTCTTAAATCCTATGTATTTACATATATATATATTTGTTCTTAATGGCGTATTATTCCACATGCGTTATCATTCCCTTATAATGATCAACGCTAGGATAATCGCATAAATCCTATTTTCTAATATTACTTTTAGGAGCATTCCTATGGATGACTCGCTTTATCTCTTCCATGATACAAGTCGATGATTCCTATCTCCGCTTCGTATACACATGCACACACATCACGGGGGAATAAAGGAAAATAGCAACAACCCATGAGAGACCGTAAGGGCGGAATGGGTGCCTAACACCTTCCCATTTCATAACTTAGCCTCCGGACCCTTTTCGAATCATTTTGGTTTCGTATGTATCAGTATGTCTTTGGATGCTGTCCTTCGGGATGTCTCCCTTTTCTTTTGTTTGTTTTGAGTAAAATACACTGGCGACTCTATCTCTCTACATTTTTCACCTCATTCACCGACGCCGGCGGGACCTAGAGGGATCCTCTCCCGCCGCGAGGGGATACATTCGGGGATGGCCACAGTGGCGACTCCGTTGGGGAAATTATATTTTGAGGGCTAGACTCTATTTACATGGGTATTTTAATTTTGTATATATTCCCCTTTTTGCATGTTCCCCTTTTACTACTCATGTGTACCTCATGCTTATGCTTCTATTCACACACTTGTAGAAAATTCTCCATGTACACTTCACACCACGTGCACCTAGAATCACATATAACCTCATGTTGCACACATCACCCATACTTGGTATACGATTGGTACTCATACTTTTCTCCCTATTGGTCATGATCAAGAAAGATACTCTCATCGTAAGATACTAATAAGAGGATCATGCATGATTCACATGATATCACCAAAGAGCATTGTTATTGACCAAATTTTATCCTGTAACTAGAGGGTCACTTCGTGATGGGCGCTAGTCTGGAAGGGCGCAGTTAGCCTAAGCGATATGACTCTCACCTTCCATTTGACAAGTACCTTCAACGTATATCAAATGGTTCCCCCGCATTGTACCGCTTGACCGAAGCCATGACAGGAGGTATATCGCAGGAAACTCATTCACGTACGCTGAGTATATTGAATTCTCTCTCACACGTACCGTCCCCACGAGGTATATGGTGAGACAATTCATGTACACTCAGCTATATCAAATGGCTTGTCCACACGTACCGATTTCCCTAAAAAAGACATATATCATGGAAGCCACACCGAATGGGGCAACCCTTTACGATTCACCCAACCAACTACATACCCGCATACAGGTGTCAAGTCTAGGGCACACATATTAGATTGTCGGTTTCTACCCGAAACTCTGTCGAAATTTTGGGTCGGCCTGCCGCCCTAAATTTTTGTGCATTTTTAAAACGGGACCCTGTCGGTGAGCCTGGTTATAAGTCCAGCCATAACTTTGCATATGTTACAAAACCAACTTTTTCAGGCTCGGGTCCCATCCGGCATTTCATTTTGCATTTAGGAGAAATTAATCCAAGTGAGAACATAATAATAATAATAATAATAATAATAATAATAATAATAATAATAATAATAATAATAATAATCATGCTGAGACCCGTCTTCCAAAAACATTTTTTCCTTCTTTATTAAAAATCCAAAAACACTTCTCCTTTATTTATCAAAAATCCAAAAACATTTCTCTCTTCATTATCAAAAATCCAAAAATATTTTGTCTTTCAATCTCAAAAAGAAAAAAATGTCAAAAATATTTTCCTTATTTTTCTCAAAAATAAATCCAATTTTACACCATCTCAGGTCGATCGCACGCCCTTGGACTAGCTCCCTATTGGCTTCGGTCTTCATTAAAATCATCTCGGGGTTTCGTCCGTTCCCCTACTACCTCTTTCGAGTCTGGTATCCATCCACTTTCCATGGAAAACACAAATCAAGTACCAGTTGTGCAGCCAGATGTGACGACAGTTTTGGCTTATCTCGTATCCAAGATTGACAACCTTCAGGTCCGAAAGATGCAATGAAACCAGGTTCCTATTCCTAAAAGTCCCGAGGCTTTATTCCCTTGTGCTATGGGTCCACCTGAGCCTATCTGGGTTCCTGAAGAATATCAGTACGCTCCACGTGTCCCTCCTGTTAATGTGCCGTCATCTGCCCAGCTTCCTATGCCAAACCTTGCCCAGCCCGGGGCTAACTTGCCTATGATCATTGATTCGAAAGAGGAAGAATTGAACAAGGTCAAAGAAGATCTCAAGATGCTAACTAAGAAGTTTGACCAAGTCAGAATCTCTAGAAATTACATGGACTACACCCACATGTCTCCTTATCCTAAGGCAAGGTTACCCGAGAAGTTCAAGATGTCGAATATCAAAAAATTCGGAGGAAGTGGATCACTAATTGTTCATCTTCACATTTATCACCGTTCCATGACTCTCATAAGGGCTTCAGAAGAAGTGATGGCCTAATTGTTTTAGCAAACTTTGAAGGATAGCGCCCTCCGATGGTTTTTGTCTCTCGAGGAGTCCAGAATCTGTAGCTGGAAGGATGTAGCCCGTGAATTCATGTCGTAGTAAAAATATAACAAAGCGCTTGAGGTCACCCGATATGATTTAGAGATTCTCAAATAGAACTCTAGGGAATCAGTCAGTAACTTCATAGCCCGATGGAGAGAAAAGGCATCCACCATGACCAATCGGCCTTCCGAGGAAGAACAAGTCAGCATTGTGAAGAAGAACTTCTTGCCCCATGTCCAAGCAACCATGGGAGGACAATACTATACCCACTTCCAAGCTCTCAGAGAAGCAGGAGTAGAATCAAGGAAGGTTTTTATAAAATAGAGGTTGAACCAAAGAAGGTGTCCGGACAGTTCACCCCTAGAAAATATGACAAACCTACCAATGCTGCAGTCTCAACCATCAACAACATCTCTCAAACGACCACTTCGTGGGCACCAGAAAGCCGACCTGGTCCAGTTCGAAAGGAATACACCGAGCTCCATGCTCCCCTCTCCAAAGTTTATCAATCCCTGTTAAGAAGAAACCTTATCAAACCCTTTGACCCTCGTCTATTGCCCAATACACTTCTGAGAAACTTCAAGGCAGATGCCGATTGAGCCTTTCACCAAACCACTGGTCATACCACCGACCAATGCTTCCACCTTCGGAACGTAATCCAAGGTCTAATTGACCAGGGTACCATTGCCCCACCAGCCAAACACTACTCAAAACCCACTCCCAAATCATACTAATGCTATCTTCCTAGAAATGAACCCAGGAATTGATCCCTCAACTCAAATCACACCCATACACTCTCCCAAACCTCTCCAAACTTGCCCATATTTCCTCCTACGCTCTGTTAGCCTCACCGATTAGGCACTGTCACTCCTTACCAAAGCATGCATTGCTATTCGTACCCATTCTGAAAATGGACATACGGAATTATCAGAAGTGTTAAACCAACTCCTAGAGATCGGGATGAAATTTCCCTCACATGTGATCATTGATTACCAGAGGTTCAGCATGCTGTTCTTGGAAGCACGGAAATGGGCCCGAGAGTCAGACAGTTGGGTGGTACCAACCGATGAAGTTATCTTAGATGACGTCGTCCAGATCATGGCAGAATTATTCAGGCAAACCAACAACATCTGCAGTATAACCAAGTTACTTGATACTCTGAAATTATAAGGGCACCTTGTCCCCTCACCCTTACATATCCCCATAGAATGGGAAGACCTGTATGAAGAAGACCTTGAAGTTGTGGAATACATTGACTTTACATGGAAAGACAAAATTGCTTCCACCGAATGGGGGGAAGAATTCAGAGATTCGAAATGAAGAACAAGCTTCAGAGAAAATTGGCCCGGTAGCCGACATGTGTGGGATGTTATAATTTGAAGAACTCCTCATAGAAATAAACAAAGTGGCAGAACAACCCGAGATTGATGAAGAAACTGTGTTCATATTCTTCCCTTCTTCAGTAAATCACATAACCAGATCAGGGAGGCCTTACCAGATCCCAAGCTCACTACCAACCAATGACAAGGGAAAGGGCATTGAAAACCTTCTTAAGCCAGAAAAGACCTTCGAGGAAGACAAGATCCTCAATCAACTGAAGAAAACTCAAGCTAACATCACTCTATGGGGGATTTTCATGTCTTCCCAGCTACACAGAAATGCTTTGATCAAGTTGCTCACTAGACCCATAGTTCCTCCCTCTACTACACCAGAAGAAGTGGTAAATTTGATTGGATCCTTGACCTCTACCTGAATGCTATCCTTTTTCGAAGAAGAAATCCCCAGAATTGGGCCAAACCACAATCATGCACTCAACATCTCCGTCGAAGTTATGGAGAGATTCGTACCACTCTCTCTTATCAATAATGGATCCGTGTTGAATGTTTTCCCATTAAGAACCTTCAAATGCTTAGGACTGAAAGAAAGTGACCTCGCTCCAACTTTTGCTACTGTACGTGCCTACGACAATACTCGTCGAGAAGTGATGGGATCCATAAAACTTGTAATAGGGGATGACCCTATAAACCCCGTCGTTGAATTCCAAGTCATTGACATTCCAGCTTGTTTTGACTTGTTACTCAGACGACCTTGGCTCCATAGTATCAAAGGTGTGTCTTCATCACTCCATCAGAAATTGAACTTCTTCATCGACGGACGAGTCATCACCATTTTGGGTGACGATGATAATGCCGAGGGTTCAAGTACCAGCAATCCAATCCTTGAGATACAACACGGGCCAAATGATATCCTCCTATAAGGATTTTGAGTTGAGCCACTCCTACTCCCGGTAGGGGACGATTTCAAAAGGGTTTCTCCAGAATATGACCCCCATGGCAATGTCAATGTGATTCAAATGTTCAGAAACATGCACTTCATGCCCGGATTGGGGCTAGGACAAAGATAACAATGGATACTTGAGCCCATTGAACTGAAGAAAGCTTTCCCTCCTTGTGGTTTGGGGTATCAACCATCAGAACAAGAACTCAGAATGATCCGCCAGTCTCGACCAAAGAGAAGACTAGACTACATCCAGACCATCTTAGGTGACTCCTTGAATGGACGATTCATCAAAGAGGGTGAGTATTTCCCTTTTTGCGGCTTTTCGAAGCCGTGGTATGACCATACAAACAAAAAAAAGAAACCCGGAATGAAGATCTTTTTCCAAGACAGCTACCCATGGGCCGAAAGTTCCCAACACCATATACAACCGCTCATCAGAGATACCGAAGATTTTGAGGGAAGTGACTCCAAGGATTCGTTTGACTTACAGACACTGGGGCTGACACTCTTCATGGTTCATTCAGGCACTACATTACTGGATCCATCCCACCTGATTAAAGCTATTGATACACCTCTCCTCAACTGGCATGCTGCGCTAGTTCTACCTGTTGAAGCCCCACATAACCCCAATGTTTACCCCATTTCTTATTTTATTATCTATCCTTGCTCAAATGTAATTGAGACCTCCTTTGATGAGGTTCTCAATGCTATTTTTCCTATCAATGAAATAAATGAAGATTTTGAGTATCTTGTTGTGACTTACATTAATTTTTTAGATTCTAATCAAACTTTTGATGATGATGATTTTGGAAATGAACAATTCTTAACTTATCTAAATAAGGTTAATAATAAATAACTTAACCACGTTCAAGTTAATGAAGAGGAGACTGTTATTATTAACCTCCGTTCTAGTAGCCAATTGTGCGAGATTAGGATAGGGTCTACCCTTGACGAGCATGAGCGCTCACAACTCAAAGAATTATTGAATGAATTCGTAGATGCCTTCGCATGGTCCTATGATGATATGCCCGACATTGATCCTGAAATTTCTTAGCATGAGATCCCTACTCTTCCAGATTACAAGCCGTTAAACAAAAGCTGAGAATGCTCCGCGCCGAATGGTCGCTCAAAGTCAAAGAAGAGGTGGTCAAACAGCTGAACGTGGGTTTCATTCGTGTGATCGAATATCCCACATGGCTAGCCAATGTAGTGCTTGTGCCGAAATCAAGAGGGAAAGTTTGAATGTGTGTAGACTACCGGGACTTGAATAAAGCCTCTAAAAACGATGATTACCCTCTACCCAATATCTACATGATTGTGGATAACACGATCAGTTATGCTCTCAAGTCATTCGTCGATGGGTTTTCCAAATACAACCAAATCAAAATGCACCCAAATCATTAAGAAAAAATCGTGTTCATTACCCCATGGGAAACCTTTTTCTACACTCTTATGCCATTTGGTCTCAAGAATGCTGGGTCTACCTACCAGAGGGCTGCCACGACCATCCTGCCCGATCTAATTCACAAGGAGGTCGAGGTCTATGTGGATGATATGATTATCAAATCCAAAACTAGAGAAGGTTATGTTCCCTCTCTCTGAAAGTTCTTCGAACGACTGCGACGGTATCAGATGAGACTCAATCCATAGAAATGTGTCTTCGACGTTAAAAAGGGAAAACTCTTGGGATTCATGGTCAGTGAAAAAGGGATAGAAGAAGATCCTGCTGAGCTAAAAGCCATACTTGAGATGCCACCTCCCCGAATGGAGAAAGAAGTGCGTGGTTTCCTTGGAAAATTGCAATACATCTGTCGGTTCATCAGCCAACTCACCTCCATTTGTGAACCAATTTGTAAACTCCTCCAAAAGAATTCACCCAAAGTTTGGAACGAGGCCTTCCAAGAAGCCTTAGACCGAATCAAACAATACCTGACTCAACCTTCGGTACTCATGCCACCACATCCTGGTCTCCCCTTGCTCCTATACCTAACCATAATCGACACTCCAACTGGGGCTTTACTAGCCCACTACCTTGAAGATTACCGTAAAGAAAGAGCCATATATTATGCCAGTAGAAAATTGGCCAGATACGAAGTCAACTACACCGCTTTGGAAAAATCATGCGTCGCGCTTGTTTGAGTCACCCAAAAGTTACGACACTACATGCTCGCCTTCTCCATTAAGCTTGTATCCTGAATGGACCCCATCAAGTACCTTTTTGAGAAACCCACCTTATCCAGCCGAATGGCTTGATGGTTGATCCTCTTATCCAAGTTTGATATCGTGTATGTCACACAGAAAGCCATGAAAGGAAGAGACATCTATGACGACCTCGCTGACTACCCCATGGAAGAGCCTGATGACTAAATCTTCAAATTCCCAGATGAAAACATCTTCTACGCTGCTCAAGATGACCTTCGAAGGCAAATGTTCTTTGATGGCGCGGCCAACTAAAAGGGATTTGGCATTGGGATACTTTTGATCGCCCCAGACGACTCCCACACTCCCATCGCCATCAAAATGGATTTCTCGGCACTAACAATATGACTGAATACGAGGCATGTATGTTAGGCCTCAAAGTTGCTCTCAAGAAAGGTATCCAACACCTAGATGTCTATGGGGATTCTTCCCTCATCATTGGTCAAGTGCTCAGAAAATGGAAAGTCAAGGACCATAAGCTCCAACCCGTCCATGCCCACTTAGAAGAACTAGCCTCCCAATTCAAAGATATCACCTTCCACTACCTACCTCGAGCAAAGAATTACCTAACCGATGCCCTTGATACCTTGGACTCTATGGTCGACATGCCTAAAGGAATAACAATGGCCCCCTTCCTAATCCAAAAGTAAGACAAACCAACCCACTGCTACCATATTAGGCTCATCGCCAAAGAAGATCCGGAGCTAGACAATTGTTGGTATTATGACATCTGGCACCTCCTTAAGCATGGTAGGTGTCCCAAGAGTTCCAACAAAAAATATCGAGCAACCCTCCAAAGACTGGCCGCCCAGTACATCATCTGTCATAATGCATTGTTCTTGAGAAACTTCGATGGAACCCATCTACACTGCATCACAGGGGTTGACATTGAAGAGATAATGCAAAGAATCCACAGCGGGGAATGAGAACCCAACTTGAACGGTCACATGCTTGCTAAGAATATTTCATACGATAAGGTTACTACTGGACCAAAATGATCCAGGATTGCACCGCCTATATCCAGAGATGCCAAAAATGCCAACAGTTCTCTAACCTTTAACACCTGCCTCCGCATGAATTATACAACATAACTTATCCCTGGCCGTTCTCTACCTGGGGCATCGACATTATAGGAAAGGTTACACCCAAGGCCTCTAACGGATATGAGTTCATCCTGGTTTCCATTGATTACTTCACCAAATGGGTCAAAGATGAGTCATACGCAGTTCTGAATGCCAAGAAAGTGGGCAAATTCATTAAGAAAAACATCATCTACTGATATGGGGTCCCACACGAGCTAGTGTCAGATAGCGGGTTGCATTTCGAGGTAGAAATCACAGAAGTGGTCAACGAGTATAGGATTCAGAGACATGAATCTTCTCCTTATCGTCCCCAGACCAACAGTGCAGTTGAAGCTGCCAATAAAAACCTCAAAGCCATCATCAGTAAAATGACGGAAAGCTATCGAGATTGGGTCGATCGAATCCCATACGCCCTCTAGGGCTACTAAACCTCAATCTGAACCTTTATTGGGGCTACCCCTTACTCTCTACTCTATGGCATCGAAGCATTCCTACCCGTGGAGCTAGAAATACCCTCATTACGCGTCATGCTTGAAAGAAAGGTCAGTGAGGAGGACTGGCATCAAACCGACCTCGATGAGCTGTCCCACCTGGACAAAAGGAGATTAAAAGCATTGTATCACATACAAGGGTACCATCGGTAAATAGCTCATTTATTTAATAAGAGAGTCAAGGATTTCGGTGTCCAAGTAGGGGATTTAACCCTCAAAGAAATAGTAGAGCCCATATCTGACCCCAGAGGGAAATTCAAGCCCAATTAGAGCGGTCAATACATTGTAAAGAAGATCTTGTACCGCGGTGCTGCCATGCTCACCAACTTAGATGGAGAAGAGATGGCTCGTTCAGTCAACCTGGGCCGTATCAAGAAATTTTACCCCTAGTCTGAAATCTCGACGCTCTAAGACTCTTCTCATCTCCCTGCTATTCTACAAAAAAAATCCCTTCATTTCCCTCTACCCAGAACTACGTGGGCCTGATCCTCTACAAAAATCATTCTCATAAAAATTAAAAAATTTCAAAAACCCCCATAGGTATGTAGGCAGCTCATACGTCTTATATGAGCACGACCCTTTCTTTTTCATAATAAAACTATTCTTTTCTTATCTCCGAGAATGACAGTTCACTTTAACATATACCTGAACAAAAGGATTATGCATGCCTTAGCGATCGGTATAGATAATTAAAAATATAAAATTCATCAAAAGGCACAACTAGATGATAAAAAACTTATTTATTTCAATAATAAGAAATTACAGTGAAATTACATAAGAAACGGGCCGGATGACTCCCTTCCCCCTACCTTCCTAGAAAGCCTAATAAAATCCCCAAATTTATTCCCCATTACAAAACAAACTTATTTCCCAGTTCAAAATAAACTCTCCCAAAGTCTTACCAATAGCTACAAGAGGATCTCGCTCCATCATCATCATCATCATCATCATCATCATCATCATCATCATCACCATCATCATCATCATCATCATCATCATCATCATCATCATCATCATCATCATCATCATCTACATCATGGGGTCCCCAAGCTTCTCCTGCCTGAATCGAGGGCTGCAGACGCTCCATAGACCGATAAGCTCTAACCAGCAGCAAAAAAACTACCACACCTCCCTCCATGGTATCAGATAAGGTAAGCCATATTTGTCCAGTCTCTACTGTCAACATCTTGCTAACTACGCTTCTCCACAACCACTTCATATAATCCTAAGGGATGTTCCAAACTCTCCCAACAGACTGAGAGGGACAGGTCGACGGACGCCGACTCTCCCACAAAGAGCCAAGCCGTATGCACAAACGCTCTGTCAAATCTTCTATCGGAAAGAAGTCTAGTGTCCGAGGTGGCATGATCGGCTCCTAGCCTAATTGGTGCAGAAGCCGCCAAGGGAAATAAAAAGAGGTCTGTCTGAGACCAACCAGCCAGACATACGGATGTTCTCCCAGTTCCAGAATAGGCAGCAGCTATCCCCACCAAGGTACTGACCAGTACAGATTTGGAGCACCATGCTCCACGAACCAGTTCTCCCAGCTCTCAGTATCCAGGCCAACACTGATGAAATGGCCCAAAAATAAATTAGGTATAGCTGACAAAGGGTATTCCGGAGGAGTCACCAGGTGGAATCTTTTAGACAACCACATGAACAACATCACAGGGCTACCCCTCAGAAAATCAGAACGACCTTCTCGCCAGGCATCCAGGGCATTTAGAGTTTCCTCCAGTATCACCGCCACATTATTACAATGGTAGGACATCCATGAGGTAATAGCTGCAAGTGGTGGGTCCACCAGCAACTCCCCAGTCACCAGCAGCAATTTTGAAACCAAGCCTAGAATGAAAGCTTTGAAATATCTAACATCACTAACCTCCTGCAAATGCATGGACCGCAACACCACTAGAAGATAAATCATACCTCTATCCACCAATGATCTGGCCGCTGAGGACGAAATGAAAAAAATCCCAGCCAACAACTCCCGGAGATAACGAGAAAACTTAGGCAGAGCCGCAGTAATGTTGAAATTTATCCCCAAGATGGAAGAAAATTCCTCATAAGTCTAACAGACTTCTTCCAAGCCAAAGCGAAATACATGGTCTTCAAGGTACCAGGATTATACCGCCGCCATCAGCATGATCCACTCTATGGGTCGATTGTGCCATAAAGAAACTTAATGCATATTGTAAGCATCGTAGTCAACGTTATAGGAGCACATTGCCTCCAAAGTCTCGAGGTAGTTGGAAAACTCAATGCTACCAGGGAGGGCCATCTCACAGAATAAGAAAGTAGGAATGTGAGGGTATGAGGAAAACACTCCACTCTTACCCCTCTTTTATACTTAAAAACCCCACAAAGGACATAACCTCTGCAGAAATCGAAAGAAATCCTGCCACACAAGGTACCAAAGGCTGAAGAGGGTACTAATCAAAGCTTTGAATTGATAGGACTAGACTGACCTATCGATAGGCAGGACAAGGTGCTTGCCGATCGGCAACCACCTACTTTTGAAAATTTTCCTTTTTCCTCTTTTATCAAAATTCAGAAAACTAAAAATAAATTGATATTCTCAACAGAATTTTAAAAATCCCCTTTTCATCTTTATATAAATTCTCATTTTGAATAAAAATTTCTTTCAAAATCGCAAAATATTTCTTTTTATGGTCTCAGCAGCAAAGTAAAAAGTGCACGTGCATGCATTCATTCATCATTAACAAAAGATAATAAAAAAAACTTCATTGCATTGCATAGATATGTTTCTATGTTACATCATTTTGCAGGAAAATAAAGAAAAGAAAAAAAACAAATAGGACTCAGCCCGAACCCACATTCTCTCTCTCTTTCACTTGCCCTTTCCCCTCTCTCTCCTAAGAGCTTCCACCCCTGCGACGCTCTCTCTTTCCCCGACGGTGAGATAACGCACCACCGCTACCTGAACCAAACTCCTCCCCGGATGAGGCAGATCGCACCAAGCAAGAAAGAACATGAATTGCGTCCCGAATATGGGCAGTCACTGAAGATATCCAATCCCTAATATCCCTCAGCCAAGTGGTGGACACCCGAACGTGATGCAAAAAAGGCAAAATCAGTATCAAGCAAAAAAGGATTAAAAGGGACCAAAAGAAAAGAGCAAAAAAGATATATTTCAGGGCAAAGAACCTCCTCTATCAAGCCCAACTCCTCAGGGTCCATCGCATGAGGATAATGCATCATAGTCACCATCCCTCCATCAGCCCGCCGGACATTGTATGAAGAAGTATGCAGCCGCACAAAGGGAACTTCCGAAGTCATCACCGCCGCAGATGTCGAAGGACCGCCACCACTGTGGGAGGACCCCACAGGATGACTTAAACCCGCAGGAGGGAAGGGAAGTACATAATATATGATGGGCGCCATCAGCCAGCTCGTCACAAAGTCCATATAATCATATGGCACAGCTGTATCGGTGTACAGCAGGTACGACTCGCCAATCATCGTCATAATCCTCTCATCCTCCGGCAGCAGCCTCTCCCACCTCATAGACATAGGGGGCCTCGCAGGTGGCACCATCACCTCCCCCTCAGCAATCTATCGGACCACCCTCTCCTCAAGATACCAAGTATGACCAAACTCATGCGCCAGTAAACGTCTCGTCTGCGCATTTACTCCAGTCAACCCCATATCCTGAACAGTTATCCCCCAAGGGTAAAAGGTCACCTGAAAAATCCCCAACAAATATGAGTCAAATACAAAAGCAGAGCACCCAAAGGTTTTAGACTGAAGAAGAATGAAGTCTTACCCTGTTACTGGTCAGGCCATTCAAAACCTGATGCATCGCCTCTAGAGAGAGAGACCTCTTCCACTGTCGATTGGCCTTGCGCCATCGATGCAATCGACAAAAATCCCCAAGAGTCTCGTCCTTCAAAGAGATCAGCTGTGTATTACACCCGATCACCTCATAGAACCATGTCTTCCAAAGACAAAATTTTGCAACTAAAAGGAGATGCATAAGGAAAATGAGAATGCATGAAAGGAAAATGCGCAAACTAAATGATACCTCAAGAATATACATGGCTCCAGTAAAAGTCTCTCATCGGCATCGGCTGAATGCATCTAGAGAAAAATAAAGAGTCGCCAAAGTCAGGCTACCTAAGTCATATAGAGGGATGTTCGAAAACATCCTCAGATATGGTAAAAAACATACGTGGACAACGTCGCCGCTCGATGCCACCAGAAATCTCCCCAACACCAATAAAATGAACAACCGGGCCATCTTCCTCAACTACATCCCATCCTCCACATCGATCACTCTACCCAATAAAATGTCCTTCAGCAGCGACAAACGAATGAAGTCCCCAAACACTATCCTCCCCGCATCACCTAGCGCCACGCGCACCACCTCCGGCCTCACCCACAAAGATAGATCCACTTATGTCTTCTCCCCATCGGAATCCAGCCCTAGTAGCTGCTGCACATCTATGGGAGTCACAGTCATCTCCCCAAAACCAAAATGAAAGGTGTGGGTAGTGTCCCACCACCTCTCCCCCAGAGCGCATAAGACTACCGTCGAACGAGTCGTCTCATCCAGTACAGAATCCAACCTCCCAAAGCCTGTTGAGGATACCACCCAACGCACCACAAGTAGAATATTCTCCCAAAAATCCTTAAGCCCCGTCATCCCGTGGGCACGCATATTCGACAGAGAAACATCAGACTGCCAAAAGAGAAAAACCTTGTCAGAATCCAAGGAAATAGGGAAAATCACCAAAAAAGAATGACAAAAGTCATCTTTACTTACATAATCACCAGGGTTCACAACCCTCGAAGAGCGATGATGCGATGGCTCCCGCAGTAAGGTCCGCTCATCCGTAATCGGCTTGAATGTGTCAAAAGAGTTCTCGCTTCCCAAAGCAAGAGGTTCCCTGGCCCTCAACTCCACATTTACCCGATCATCAATAGCCAACCATTCCCGATGTACTGCACTGCTCACAAAAGAGGCCATTTTTCAGAGATCAGAATTCTAGAATGATTCGCAGAAGAAAATTGCAGAAAGAAAGAAGGCAAGAAATTGTGAAAAATGAGGCTAACTCGCCCCCTTTATATAGGATGCCAAGGTTCATGCCAATCGGCATTGACCCCACACCTACCGATCGGCACTAACCCTTTGCCTTCTCGAGGCAGCCCAAAATTCCATGCCACTGTCGAAGGGCACCCTCCACACCATGCCGATCGGCACCTCCCTTAAATTTTTGTACAAAAATTCCCAAAAAATACCAGAAAACCCTAAAGAAATTCTCAGAAATTTCCTAAGAATCTCGAAAGGATTTAGAGAATTTTCACCAAGAAAATTTCACACTTCCTCAAGCAGAACCCCTATTTACCCAGCAAAACTCTCAAAAGATAAGCGAACCTCTCCCCGGCAACGTCCCGAGAGGACCTCCAAATTATCCAAAACTTCAGGATCATATCCTATTTCCCAAAGGTCTCAAATCTCCCCGAGAAATACGTCATGGACCACCTAATCACTTCCCCAACATCAGATTGGTTGTTCCTCAGGTAAAGTCTCCAAAAGGCACAAGGATTTCCCCAGCAATCAGCTCCCCAGCTCAAATCAAAATCACGAGGTAATTTTCTTGGCAGAATTCCCCAAGAACTTCTCAACTAAAACCCCTAGAATTGGCTTCGACCCGCAGAATTGGTCATCTCACCTTAAGCCCATAGAATTAGCTTCGACCCGCAAAATTGGTTATCTTACCTTAAGCTCACAGAATTGGCTTCGGCCAGCAGAATTGGTCACCTCATCTTTCAGCCTGCAGAATTGGTCATCTCATCCTTAAGCCCAGAGAATTGGCTCCGACCTGCAAAATTGGTCATCTCACCATAAGCCCACAGAATTGGCTTTGACCCGCAGAATTGGTCATCTCAACCTTAAGCTTGCAGAATTAGCTTCGACCCACAGAATTGGTCATCTCATCCTCAAGCTCGTAGAATTGGCTTCGACCCGCAGAATTGGTCATCTCATCCTTAAGCCCGCAGAATTGGCTTCGACCCGCAGAAATTGTCATCTCACCTTAAGCCATAAGAATTGGCTTCGACCTATAGAATTGGTCATCAGAATTGGTCATCTCAACTAAAGCTCGCAGAATTGGCTTCGACCCGCAAAATTGGTCATCACACCTTAAGCCCGCAGAATTGGTCATCTCACCTTAAGCTCGCAGAATTGGCTTCGACCCGCAGAATTGGCCATTTCTAACTTAAGCCCGTAGAATTGTCTTCGACCCGCAGAATTGGTCATCTCAACTTAAGCCCTCGTAATTGTCTTCAACCCATAGAATTGGTCATCTTACCTTAAGCCCGTAGAATTGGCTTCGACCCATAAAATTGGTCATCTCAACCTTAAGCCCGCAGAATTGGCTTTGACCCGCAGAATTGGTCTTCTCAACTTAAGCTCGTAGAATTGGCTTTGACCCGCAACATTGGTCATCTCACCTTAAGTCCGCATAATTGGCTTCGACCCGTAGAAATTGTCATCTCACCTTAATCCCGCAGAATTGTCTTCGAACAGCAGAATTGTTCATCTCACCTTAAGCTCGCAGAATTGGCTACAACCCACAGAATTGGTCATCTCACCTTAAGATCGCAGAATTCGCTTCGACCCGCAGAATTGGTCATCTCATCCTTAATCCCATAGAATTGGATTCAACCCACAGAATCGCTCATCACAACCTAAGCCCTCAGAATTGGCTTTGACCCACAGATTTGCTCACCCCCATCATTCCTTTATTCATCACTTCCTTTAAGACCATCCCCAGCATATTTCTTCAAGCCCGCAGAATTGGCTTCGACCCGCAGAATCGGTCACCCTCAACTTCAAGCCCTCATAATTAGCTTCGACCCACAGAATCGGTCACCCTTATCTCCAAGCCCTCAGAATTGGCTTCGACCCACAGAATCGGTCATCCTCATCCTTATGTCCTCTGAATCGACCTCGAACCTCCAATCATCCTCTTTCAAAGGCATCATGTGGTGTCTATTCAATGGCTATCGTTTGTTCCAAACGCACCCATCGAGGGGCTCTGTAGACACCCCATTCTAATACCCTATAACCTCTCCTTAGGTCCCTAACACCTCCCTTCATTATTGTAAAACCAAGTCATACCCCAGGTACTGACCTAAAGGCCATCGGGCACTCCCAGGCTCGGTTTGACCAAAATTCAAACTCTTCAGCTCGAACGAGACTGAATGAATCCTCGAATGGCACTAAATCCCCTTTCCATCAGTCCATCCCGTGCTACTATGCGGACAAACGACCCATTCTCCCCCAAAATTCGATCAAGAGGTCACCAGACGCTCCTAAGCTCCGTTTGACCAAAGTCAACTCTTCATCTCGATCGATATTGAATGAATCTTTAAAGTTCACTGAAATCCCTTTCTAATGGCCTACCCCGTGCATAATTCTGACTTACGGTACGGATGAACGATCCGTTTTACTCCGAAAGGTCATCGAATGCTTCCAGGCCCCGATTGACCAAAGTCAACTCTCCAAACGAGGTCAAACTCTTTGTAATGTCTAAGTACATCTCTTAACCTTTCGAACGGTCTACCCCATTGCTTGATTCTGACTTACCATGAGGATGAACAATCTGTTTGCGTCCGAAATTTCCTTATCCAAAGGATCGATGAGCGCTTCCAAGCCACATTTGACCTAAAGTCAACTCCTGGACCCGGGAGCAGTCCAAAGACTTTTGAAGGTCCTTGAAATACCTTTCCAACAGTTTTCCCCATGCACGATTCGGATCAACGGTTCGTGCTCTACAACCGATTTTTCGAAGGAACCTGAAAGACACTGTCAAACGAAAGGTTCCAAGCCTTACCTATCGGCAGTGTGCCTAAACACACCTGTTGATTGGCAGGACCAGGGCTATACCGATCGGCAATGCCCTGGGACTATACAAAGGAGGGACTAACCTCATTCCAAGGAAGAGGAAAATCAGAGATCCATCACTCTCAGCAAGCTCCGAAATCCCCTCTCGAAGTTAGCATGATTTCCACATCCAAATCCCTTTCCAACCTTCACCTTTCATCACCTTTTTCATCAAACTTGGATAATTAAGTACCTTGCATCATCATCCAAGATCAAGCTCAAGATCTCCAAGAAGGTCCAACGCTTTCAACTCTCTCTTTAAATTCCCCTAAATCCGCATTAACTTGTTTTATTACTTAGCACTTTTATTCTCTCATCTCACACATCTTAATATACTTTTTTTCTAGTATTATTGCACATATCTTATTTATATATAAATAAAACCCAAAAAACAAGAAAAAGAGGATTCGCTGATAAATTCCAAACGGGAATTCTCACACTTTTCTCATAACTAAAATACTTTTTTACACACACACACACATACAAGAGAAGTCCTCGGTTGTATTTACGGGATAAATCCCACCCCTCGTTTTTCATACGAACTAGGTGGACTTTGATGCCTCTATAGGCTACGTAGGCTTCTCGGGGAGAAACCCAAGACTCGAGTCATTTTTCTACTTTTTTCCTATTTTTCTATATTCTTTAAACTTAACTCTATTAAATCCTATATATATATATATATATATATATATATATATATATATATATATATATATATATATATATATATATATATATATATATTTGTTCTTAGTGACGTATTATCCCACATGCATTATCATTCCCTTATAATGATCGACGCTATGATAATCGCATAAATCCTATTTCTAATATTACTTTTAGGAGCATTCCTATGGATGACTCGCTTTATCTCTTCCATGATACAAGTCGATGATTCATATCTTCGCTACGTATACACATGCACACACATCATGGGGGAATAAAGGAAAATAGCAACAACCCATGAGAGACCGTAAGGGCGGAATGGGTGCCTAACACCTTCCCATTTCGTAACTTAGCCTCCGAACCCTTTTCGAATCATTTTGGTTTCATATGTATCAGTGTGTCTTTGGATGTTGTCCTTCTGGATGGATCCCTTTTCTTTTGTCTGTTTTGAAGAAAATAGACTGGCGACTCTATCTCTCTACATTTTTCACCTTATTCATCGACATCAGCCGAAGCACGCCCGAGAGGGATGCGTGGGACCTAGATGGATCCTCTTCTGCCGCGAGGGGATACATCCGGGGATGGTCACATTATATTTGAAATTTAAATTAAGTTCTCCGCCTGTGTGCGTGAAAGTCTCCACTTGGAAATTATTTTTATTGTGACGTCTCAAAGAGTTTGATTTATCTAAAATTAGGAAACACCAAAGATATGAGACTCTAATGGTTTTAACAAACATTTTATCCAAAGATCACAAAATAAGGAAGTAAAATGTAGTAATTGAAAATGATAGTATAAAATGAAGTTTTTCTTAAGTTGCATAAACCCAAAATCTTCAAAAGTTACATCAAACATTAATCTCCATTCCTTATTTTATAGTTTAATGCTCACGTTATTCATTTATATTATGATTTTTTCTTAAATCACTCTTCTTTAAACGGATATAATTTTAACCATGGTGTTTATTGAATGATAAATCATTATTTTTGTGGAATATTTGACATAAACATAAACCTTCAGTATGATTTTGAATGTATACATGATCATATCATTATTTATTTCAAATGGGGATATAATGTCCTTTCATTAAAACTAAGAATCTTATCTTTAAACTTTTGTTTGCCGCTTTCTTCATATTTTACATCCTTGTCTAGGTTCACGACCCTCGAACTAGTACCTTCAGTGAAACGATAATTTTCGCGACCAATGAAGCTTTACCGTATCAGTGAATAGGTCTAGGAGAGTGAATTTTCTTTAAAATCTTATTTCGAAGCTTTATTTCTTCCCACACAAACCTATCTACTTATACACTAGTTTTCATATCTCTTCCTACCCCATATCAAATCTTAGTAGTTTAGGTTTTCCCCTTATAGATCTAAGCGACTATTTATCCTCTTGGTAAGATTTCTTCCTAGATTTTATTGATTTCTCTTTTTTTGGTTCTTAAGGCTTGGCGTTGTAGATTTTTGGTTTTTCTTTTGAGTCGTATCTATGATATATTAATGTATTTTCCTTTAAATAATATTCTTTTGTCTTAGAGTATTAGTTCTTGTGTTTATCCTTGTGATTTATTACTTTATTTTACTCATTTTAGAACTTTGTTTCTCTACTATAAGCCATGAGAGATAATTCATGATTGTTTAACATTGTGTACTACATGAAACTCCCTCACGTATTTTTTGGTCTTTAATCCTCCGGATTATCTACTGATGATATATATTTACTCATAGGATCTATGTGATTTTTGTCTTTATTCGTGATTTCATTCTATTAAAATGGGTCCCAAATCATGTTCACGTTCCTTGACCTCTACCAACACACATTCATGATTTGATAAGTTGCCCTATACGCACTTTGTTCATCGGGAATGGTCAGTTGATTTGGACTCTCTATATGAGACTTTTATGCCTTGGATTATCAGATATTGTGGGTGGATTAGTATTTGTTCTCAAAGCAGAAGTTACTATCCAAACCCGATTTAAAATTTTAATGTGATTGCCATGAAAGGAAATGATGAAATGGGTAAAGAAGTTATAAAGTATGTAGTTTGTGGTGTGCATACCTATTAGATCATCATAAGTTATTACAATCTCGAGGTTGTCAAGTCTCTAATTTCCCATTCTTAAAGAAGTGTCTCGCTTTTTTTCAAATATAAGTTATTTTAAATTTCAGTGAAACACATTGTCGACAGTGTCCTTGTAACAAATTTCCTAAAGTGTTATGGGCTAAGTATTAATTTTTTTTAATATAGTTGGTTCTTCAAACATTTTACCGACTATGCATCCACAAGAGGTTTCCATAAAACATAGATACATGTTGTATGACATTGGATACGGTGCTTATAGTTTGGATTTTACAAGCATGATGTTTTACCTTGTCATATCTTGTTCAAAGGATGTGATGAAGTCTCACACCATTATCTTTAAGTCGTATGACTGAATGCTTGCTTTTAGATTTAGGGATACTGCTTCTTCCGAATGAAGTAGAAGAAAAACTTGAGGGAACGATATAAATTATATCATAATATATATCAATCATTGAATTGGGCAACTAATGCGGATCACCTGTTCCACCGTATGTTGTGCCTCCTTTTCATCATGCTCCACACATCCTTCTTCTACTTTTTTAGAATCAGGCCTACAAACTATGTACTAAGGAGATTTGGATAGGATTGTTAACCAGTCGGCCTCCTCTATTCGATCTCATCTTTTACCATCTTTTAGTTCATCCTCTCCTCATTCTTTTGAAGCATATCAACGTGACACTAAATATTGACTGAATAACATTAGGACCACTTCATGATGTCGAGATAAACTTTTGGTATTTTAAGATCTTTATGGATAATAAGAAAGGTATTATGAGATGTTACCTTTGTTTTAGGACGCTTATGATTTTAGAGTTAAGTTAGAATGCATATATGATGTAAAAATCTTACAACTCTTAATTGGTTTGCAATGATTATCCAGTTTTAGAATGCATTGATTGCATATATTTTATTTGACATTTGTATATCTCCATGTGTTGTTGTTGGCATTATATCTTAGACCCATGTATCACATATTTCATATTTAACCAGATTATTATATCAATTATTCACTCGCTATATAGTTTTATCTCACTTTGTTAGTTTTAGTAGTATGTTTACTCTTGTTAGTTTTATATCTCTATCTATTTCAATATATACTTTGTTATTTCATTTGTCTTATTGTGTGAATAAAGCGAGATAAGTTTATAGATGGGGAGTATATTGTATTAAGCAAGTGGCCTTACTCTGAGTGTTTTCATGTATATTGAGAGGAATTGCATAGTTAAGAAGGGCTTACATTAATAATTTGATGCTCACATGTACGCATAGTGATATCCACATGTTTCATCAAACTACTCTTTCATTTTTCTATCTTGACAATACACATTGATATTTATGAGTTTGTTGGTGTGTGACAATAAATAAGGTATAAGAGCTCCTTGAAGAATCTTGTCTTTGGTTATTTGTTATTGTATTGTATATATCTTATACGACTTCGGTCGGGCAAGTCCTGTCATAGGTGATAGATTTTATTCACCTTCTTGTAATTTTTATTTTATGTATTTTGTCGTAGAATAAAAAATAGGGAGATAATAAGAGTATAATATGATCATTTCCCCCATGACATTTGAATTGATTTTTTTTTTGTTACAAAATACATATTGAGTCTAGCCCAAGAGGTCTCTAAAAATATTCATCAAACTCATACCGAATCATGCATGTCATTTTCCTCGGGTTAATTAGTTGGGATACAAGTATTTGTCTAGAGGACTTCGATTCACCCTTGTTTAATTTACTTTTAATAAGTATAAAATCCTTCTCATTTGACCTTGTGGTTCTTTTGTTTTAGATTGACAAATCCGAAGATGATATATTTTTCCTATATTAAAACTTATGTTTGTAATGCATCTTTATATTTAGAATTTTACTTCTCCTTAGTTGAACAAGTGAAAAATTAGTGTTCAGTGAAACATAACAAGCCATGGAAATTTGTGTTTCCATTCGTGAAAAATATGACGGTGTGTGATAATTGATTAAATTCGCAAATTTCTAATTTGGCACACTTATTTAATTAGAGTTTATTTTTAAACCAAATTAATTCATCCCCTAAACATCCAACAACGTGTGTGCGCGTGTCTAATCATAAATAAATAAAGCATGCCACCTAAATTTCAGGAAAAATCCCCGAAGGGCAAAACCTTTTATTTCTAGAACTCTGACAAGTTTACAAGACCATTGACTTACATACCATCTTGCTTTCGCCCACAAGAGTAACGCACGGTGTCTTCGTCAAACCTCCAGAGCAAAGACTAGAAATCAGCAGTGGTTGACACACAGCTATACCATAAGGACACGCAGTCTTCACGGTATAGGTTATCCTCCCCAAAAGAGTAACTTCATATAGACTCCCTCCACAATAGCACGTAGCTCTACTATTGTAGAGTTCTCCCCACAAAGAATGAACAAAAGTAAAGTGTGTTCTTGAACACCAAAACAATTCACCAAAGCGTATGGGATTTTTGTGAATTGAAAACAAAAGGGATGAAAACCCTAAAAGAAGGAGTCAAAAAGAATTATACAGATTCAGAGTTTTCTGTCTTTCAAAACGCTGGGACTTCTTAATGAAAACGAAACCATTTAATGACTATTTATAGAAAATCGAGTCGCCTCGGTCGTTAGAACAAAAAGGGAATCTCGCTCGAATAAAGTACAAATGTCTTTTGAACGACATCGCGCGACATCTCAATGTCACTCGAGCGAGATGGGATCTCGCTTGAACGACCTGAGCATCAAAATCGAGGAACGCTACAGGACTTAGAAAATTACTCATTCTCAATTTTTGATGAAAAAAGTCTGCTCCAACACTTAGAAAATATTTTGAAAAAATATCCCAAAGGTCTAAGTGCAAAGTTAAGGTATTTAAAACATAAACTTACCAAAGTAAAATTTGCGGAGACTTTTTGATGAAGAACCTTGATATATTCGTATCCGTCTTGATGTAGATTGCTCTTGAACTTCTTCGACGGTTGTAACGGTATACGACAAAATTAATTGTAACGGACATTTATAAAAATATGTTCTTAAAAATCTACTCCTATGTCTATGCTGGAACATACATAAAAACATCTTAATTATTAAATACCAAAATGCCTATACAAATCTACCCTCCCATAAATCTCAAAATTGAAAAGGTACAAATTTGTAAGTTCTCAAAATTTTCTTCAAAAAATCTTCATCAAATCTCAAAGCTTTTCTCATCAGGGTGTGAAACATAATGATCTTCAATCTTTGTACCTACAGACATAAGATAAAGCAAAAACCTTTGTGAGGTATTGAGTTTGAAATGATATAAGAATAAATCATTAATAAATTAAATCTCTCCCATACTGCAAAAACTCCCCCATAACATGATAATTCTTTCTCCCCCATTTTATGATGTCCCCCAAATAGACAAATAAGAAGAAATAATCAAAACAAGGAGTGTCACGACAAAATGCGTAGCAAACATAAATCAAACTATGCATATGCAAAGGAGTATCTCAAAAACTTTCACAAACTATTTTTGATTTTTCAAAATTTTCGTACAAAAATAAGATACCAAAAATTACACCATGGATTTATACTAAAATAACCAAGTCATAGAAATGGAATGAATGGCTGTGAACACATTCAATAGAAAAATAAATTAAATCAATCATATGTGCACGATGAATACATGTACTCCTAACGAATGAACATCAAAAACCTCCTTAAGTGTAAAAATTGTTGAATTTACATGACATCATCTTGTACAAATCAACAAATCAAAGTCAAAGTGATTTCCACCCCCAATAACATCCAAAACTATGTAGTGCTTTTCTCAAGACTTTCAAGGACGTGCAAACTTGTTTTAAATTCCATCCAAAACTCCCTCATGCATACTTTCTTTTCTAGGTAATCTAAATTCTCAAACATTGGAGAATTGGTGCAAAAACCTAATGGCCCCTTTTTTTGGCATGAATTTATTTTTATTGCTTCTAAAAAAAAATTGGGCTCTTTTGAACCTCTTTGGACCCCGGATAATAAAATTCCTTAAATTTGTAGGTCCGATATAACGGTGGCTTAGTATTCACAAAGTCCAAATGAACCTTTCGCACCCCTTCCCCATTTTCAAATAAACCACACAAACTCACAAACGTCTCTTACATGCATAACTTTCTTATCAATTTTTATCGTGCTTGGTTCGTTTTAAGGACAGTATTGAAGTGAAAACACCCAACCAACATGTGATAAGATAGGCATAATAATCAAACAAATCCGTGCATGTGTGCAATAAAGGAAATCATTAGTCAAACATGCAGGAAGTAACACTTAATTACATCTTAATGACTCCACACATTAAAAAGCACAAAGATGACATGATATATTGTCTCAAAACACTATCAAATAGTCACATGAATAAATGGAATGAAATTGTGACTCGATTATCCTAAGTGTCCATCCATAACCGGTGTAAAACAAAATACAAAACTCTTTTTGGATTTTTCAAAAATTTTAAAAAAATAAAATCTTTTTGGCTTTTTCAAATTTTTCAAAAGAACAAATTTATACAAAAAGTACATGTCACAACGCTAGAAAACATAAATATCATGAAACAAAAACTAGCGTATGATAAACATTTGAACCCAATCATTTATATGATATGGAAAGAGAAGAGTCATGTGCAAGCAAATGGAATCAACTATTCTAAAATCTAGCGTATCCAAAAGTGATTTCCTAACCCAAGCGCATGTAACACGTAGACACGGGACTTTGGAAACTAACAAAATACTAGACTTTGACTTCCTAGGACATCTTCCAAGATCAAAACAAAATCTCCTAAGGTGACCTTTCCTACCACAATGTGAACATGTGTAAATGAGAGGAATGTTACCTAAAGTTTGATCTTTTCTAACATCCTTGGGATTACTTGACCCTCTAAAATAAATAATGGTTTTGATTTTAGCACTAGAAGCATGAGAACAAGGTGAGCCATTACCATCACTATCAAACCTACTTGAATCGTTTAAATAATTTTTCAACTTCAAAATATTCGATTCAAGCAATAAATTAGACTCTTCCAAAGACAGGGATTTCTTTTTAAAATTTTCAACAATTCCTAAAAGGGTATCTCTCTCCCTCTCAATTAAAGCAAACTTTTCCTTAAGAGTCTCTTCACGTGCCATAAACTCATTGATTAAAATATTTGTGTGCTCTTTGGAACAAACACAACCACTAGAATGTTTAAAGTCCTCCTATTATTTTTCTAAAAATAGGACTCTATCGTCACTCTCCTTTTTGACAAGTTTTAAGGAATCAAAGTCATTACACAAATTGGCAAAGTGTTCACGCAGCTCTCCGGTTGTAGAGTTCTCCCCATAAAGAATGAACAAAAGTAAGGTGTGTTATTTAACACCAAAACAATTCACCAAAGAATATGGGATTTTTGTGAATTGAAAACAAAAGGGATGAAAACCCTAAAAGAAGAAGTCAAAAAGAATTCGACAGATTCGCAGTTGTCTGTCTTTCAAAACGTTGGGACTTCTTAATGAAAACAAAACCATTTAATGAGTATTTATACAAAATCGAGCCGCCTCGGTCGTTAGAACGAAAAGGGGATCATGCTCGAACGAAGTACACATGTTATTTGAACGACATCGCGCGACATCTCAATGTCGCTTGAACGAGATGGGATCTTGCTTGAACGACCTGAGCGTCAAAATCGAGGAACGCTACAAGACTTAAAAAATTACTCATTCTTAAATTTTGACGAAAAAAGTCTGCTCCAACACTTAGAAAATATTGTGAAAAAATATCCCAAAGCTCTAACTGCAAAGTTAAGGTATTTAAAACATAACCTTACCAAAGTAAACTTTGCGGAGACTTTTTGATGAAGAACCTTGATATATTCAGATCCGTCTTGATGTAGATTGCTCTTTAACTTCTTCGACGGTTGTAACGGTATACGACATAATTAATTGTGATGGACATTTATAAAAATATGTTCTTACAACCCACAACCTTGCTCGCTTGAGGTTATCTGAAGTGAAACATGACTTCGCATCAGTGAAAGTTTACTTCATAGGTTGTCACCATGTGGAAACTAAGTTAAGTGTAACAGTTTAACATAACTCACAACCTACTTCATTGATGGTTTCCTTAAGTGAAATGGTGTTCCCAACATTAAAGGTCCCATTTTGTTGGTCACGAACCTTTGATAAACATAGCTCAAGATATATGGTTACAATCACGAAATATGTCGCTGACCCTTAAAGTCATTTAAAATTTCTTTGTCGCAACAAAGGTCCCCCCGAGTTCTGTTTAGATTCTCCATCTTTTTGAGATCTAATTGGAAATTGTTCCAACACATAATCATTTTTTTACATCAAACAAAGATTATTTCTTAGACAATAAAGTTAGTCCACTTATGTGTCTTCCCACTTATCTTCATACATAAGTACTACACATACTCTTATAAGCCATCTTTTAGCATGTTGATTTAAGAAAGAAATTTTAAGAAGATGAATAATTCCACCACATTTCTTTATTTATCTCTTGTATGATTTTCAAGATTCTTGATTCATTATTGAATACTCAAAGATTTTTTTACTCAAAAAAGCTTTGACAAATCATTTTCCAAATGTTATTTGTTCTTGAGTATGGAATTTTTTCAAGATATAAAAACACACATGCGAGTTTTTAAAGAGATACGAGACCTTTTGCTACATATTTTGAACCATAGAATATGCTCACACATCCTATTGTAGTTAGTGGTTACTCAGTGGTTTTGTTTCATCGAAACAAAGTGCTATTTCATTTTTAATTAATGTTTTTATGGCATGAAACTTGAATTCATTGGACGGGTATAAAACCAGTTGTGGTTGTGTAGCATACTCCAGCTGTTGGGACTCTCTTCAGAGAATATGGTAGGAAAAACTTGATAGTCACTTAGTGTGTTGTCTAATTATAAGTCATTGTCTTCTATTTTTAATATTCTACCATAGAACATTGAGTCAAGTGTGGTCTATGCAATGTGTTCAACTCAAATAAACCTAGAGAAGGTGAATACATTTAAATGATAATTCCTAGTAATTTTTACAAATATCTTGGCCAATGATACAATCCAGTTAACATATATCTAGGTGAAAAAATTAATTGATTAAAGTCAATTAAACAAATTAGAGTCAAATATAGGTTAATTATGTTAATTAACGAAATACCCCTAAGTCAATTTCATCCATGGATCATATCAGATCCAATCTTAGATTTAAGTGTGTGCACTAGCAAGGTGTACATAAAAAACAATCAACCACACAATATGTACGATTCAAGATCCATAAAGGAAAACCCAACCTATAGGAAAAATCCTCGCTGTATCCTAGTCTTCCATTATATCTAAAAAATAATTTGACATGACGTAATAAGGTACATATTTTTTCTTCCCTAATAAGAAGTTACCTATGGACCCTGGAACTCTCATTCCTTCCAATGAATGATACGTTCAGATGTTCATCAAATGAATATGGACATCACATTCTCCATCCTCCAATTGCACTATGATGGAACTCCTCAATATCTCAAACACCTCATTTTGATCTTGAAGTTTACATATTCAAACTCATATATGAATTAGGTAGAATTAAATTTAAGCTATTTGGTTTTCATTTTAAAATCACTCTCTAATATCACATATAATGAATGAAGTGTTGATTTAAGGGTTCTGTCAATTTTGTGTGGATCAAGTGAAAATGACAATTGAAATTGTTCTCTCTAATCGTTTACCTAAAAAATACCCACTTTATGTTTGAGAAGTACTAGAAAAGTATCTATAAAAATGGGACGTAAAATCTCCTATTTATAAAGTTTTTTAAAGATTAGGTTGCATCTAGTGCACGATTTTAGGCAAAAGGCCTTATCACAAGGTACATGTGATAGTCATGCACACGGTATGAATTTGACTACATATGGATGCTTTTAGGTGATGAAATTAGTAATTCCAAAACATCTTGGTTGTGAGTATAGTAACGAATTCCACCTCTGCACGCGGTAAGGATTTCCACCCGTGTGCACGGATATAAGCAGAACATATACCTTGCCTAAATCCGCACAGTTGTTCGCATGCATAGAAGACCTATTTAAGTTCATGCTTGTAGGTAGAATCTTGGATTCCCCTAAACAAGAATACAAGTAAATTCTTTTCAAACAAAGATTTCACTTGATCATTATAACAATTATTTTTCATAAAAGATATAAATGTGTGCACGTGTGTTAGCCTTGGGAGGATTCAATCAAAACTACCACAAAAAGGATATGATCTTTAAATCATCAGAATTTCTGTGCGAACAATTTGACGTACAGAGGCCATATAATCTTCAATTTCAGTGTCCATATATTCTCATGAACAATATTTTCCCTAACTATCGTCTAACTATGAACGAATCTTTCTTGTCTTGATTTTGCGTAAGACTCAAATGCTTTGACATGGAATTAATCAACCAAAATATATATATAAGTGGTCACATTTCTATCTCCCCTTTTGGCTATCCCGTTGCAAAAACCTCAAAACCCAAAAAATCTAGATTACAACAACCAAACTCATCCCACATTAGCCTTATAATGAGAGTAGTGTGTTGCAGTACACAAGGAAATTATCATACAATTGAAAAACCATAAATGGATTCTTAAAGATGAAATTAAGTCGTAACATAATCACAATACCATAAATACCTAAAACACGACCTAAAGATCATGCAAAAAGAGAAATTCCCCCATATTTTGGAATCATTCGGTAAAAAAAATCAATATGAATAATAAATATGGGAATAAATAGGAAATCATATGAAATATATAATCCCTTTAAATTATATCAATCTTAACCATATATAGTCCCCGGTCATCAATCATCTCTCCCAAAACTTGTTTGTCCATTAATAATGTTTCTCTCAGGGACATACATTTATCCCCAAAGGATTCAATAAGATATATCACCTATCTTAGATGTTTCTCCCCCTTTTTGACATAAAAAGTCAAAGAGAAGTAGAAAAGACTTAGATTATGGGTGTCACATTGTGTAGCAGCAAAATCACAATGTTTAAGAACTAGTGAAACAAAATCTATATAAACATGTGATACAACCAATGCTAAAATGAAGGTAAATGATGGAAATCATCATAAATATGAGAAAATTACCTCAACAAGATCTATAATATCAACTAAAAACATGAACAGGATAAAATGTGATGTATAAAAAATGAATATATAAGAATAACTATTAGAACAAGATATATTTAATCATGTGAGCAAGTGAAATAAAATAATATCATTAAACATAACTAGAAGAGATAAAAAAAATTAGAGCATGAAGACATGGCAACCACACAACTTTAATAAAAACCATCAATGAATCATAATTATCTATACAACCAAGAAGTATGTCAATGTCCAAAACACAAGAACTCTAAAAGTGGATAGGAATAATACAAGTCAAATATAAAATATCCAAATGTACTAATGTAAAAACAATACATAATACCCATTAAAAAAAAAGAGATACACTTGAAATCTCTAATAATCATCTCTATAGTCCTCCAACATATCCTCATCCTCATCTCCATCACCATTATTTTCATCATTGTCATCATCCTTTTCATCTTCAACATCATCGCCATCATTGTTAATAGGGGAAGGAGAGGAATGTGGACTAGATCTAGATGAGCCCAATAAACACACATTTTAGTGCTTAATCTCTGCAATCAGAGTCTAAATGGGCTTGGTAGTCTAGTCAAGCGGTGAAAAAGGGTAGGCAAAGTGCTCGAGCATCAATGTGTAATGCCTTAACCCATATTTATGGGTTACCAGTAGTCAACCTGGTCCTACCCGAGCGTTAGGTGTGAAGTACAGTGAAACAATCCTATATACTATTACTAGTCCAGTTTTAGTATAATTAACATTCACTTGTTTAACATGCGATTCCAGTTTCGATATAAACTACGTGTGGGACTCATGGGGATCACCCCTAAGTCCAAGCATGCAGAGCTACTAACGTAAAAGTAAATAAAATACTTACCAGTATAACATCCTCAAAATACAAAACCGCTCCCAACCTGTCCTAACAAAGCGAGGGTGTGAGCCTATGCTCAGTGGGAAACATATACAAATGAAGTGTAGAATCGAGCTGTAGAAAGAAGACTCAACATGTTATGCCTACGTGCACATGCAATTACATAGTACACATATACATACTTACATATACATATACGAGATAAGAAGATTTTAATTCCGAAAACCTTAATTATAGAGAATAATTTATCTTAATCTCATAAAAACTTCATTTACTCACACTTAGCATTTCTTACTTTATTTAACACACCCGATTTAACACCGAAAACCGTTACGTTTGATTTATTCGAACCCATTCCTTTGCCAGAATTACTCTTTTTATTCATTAAAATATACTATAATATTTTCATTGAAAATAATCATTTGAACACACGCATTCTCCATGTCAGAAAATACTTATTTGTCATTTGAAAACCGTTTTCAATACATTCTTAGGTAAATTATGGTTTTAACCACTTAGGTTGCTCAATCACCCATTTAGCCACTTCCTTTAACCTTTTTTCCTTACTTTATTGACATTTATCAATTATACCCTTACTTGTCCATTTTAACCATTACCAGAATATTTATTTATTCATTCAAGTTAAGTTGCATTAACACATTTTACTACACAATCAATTTCTTGATATGTTCCAAATTTCCTTTATCTTTTCTCAGACTTTTCTAATACAACATACTTCCATGGGCTCTACACCGCTGGCTATGCGCACCATATGCTCTGGCCGGTGTTTAGGGCTTTTCACCCAACTATGTCGGGCCATTCTTTATTTTCTTGGTGTTATCCAAATTCCTTTTAATGTGTTTTAACATTTTACAAAATGTCCACATTATTTCACTTTCCTTTTTATTCGACCGAAGCTAAAACCCAGGACTTTACGGCCCCATTTGTGTTACTCTTTGAAATTTACCATTTCATGTCCTTTACAATTTAAACTTGATTTTTATTCCAAAAATCATATTTATGTAGGACCATTTGTGTAACACCTTTTTCAAATATTTGAAACCACTATCTAACCGGAGGTAAGCTATTTTAAACCTTGTAGGACTTCGAATCCCCTTTACAGTGGTCCATACCGTGCGCGAAGCGGTCTCACGATTCGTATGAATGACATTTTCTACTCCAAAATTCCATCGGTTGTTTTTAGCACTGATTAACCTTGGTCAACTATTCAAACTAAGCAAAGCTTAATGAAAGCTCATAGGGCTATGAATCCCCTTTCTAACGGTCCATTCCGTGAGTGAATCAGCCTCACGGTTTGCATAAATGACCCTTTTTACTCTAAACATTCCTTGTCTTGATTACATCGGATGCTTTCGATCCCTATTTGACTTTGGGCAACTGTCGAACCTAAGAGTGTCTCAATGGATTTTTGAAGGGCTCTGAATTTGATTTCCAATGGTCCTGGACGTGCACAATTTGAACTTACAGTTTGGATTTTATGCTAGGTTTTCTAAAAAGGTCTGTTCCAGACTACCTATAAGCAACCCAGACCCCCTGCCTATTGGCAGGGTGCACTTTCCTTGCCCAGTAAGGCAGGCACTATGCCAATAGGTAGGGTAGGGGCCTTGAAATGGAACTATTTAATGAGACCATGGCCTCACTCCTAGGGGTCTCTTTTTTAGCAATCAGAAACATCCTTACAAAATCAGAGAGCCGTCATTCCCAAAGAAAACCTATTTTCCAACATTATCTCCATATTTCTTAACTCATTTTCTACCACCTTTGTTCACTTAACTCACGTTACTTAACCACCATTATATCACCATAAAATCAACCTACTCTTCTTCAAAAACCAATAACAAAAGTCTTCCAAGAGGTATATTCCTACTCTTTTATAGTTTATCCATTTTCGTTTTATTTACTCACTTTATTCTCATTTTGTGATATCTTTTAGTCGTACTTCATTATATCACATCAACTAATATCTTTTTTTATTACTAGTAATCACATAACATATTTTCATAAAAATCCAAAAAGACAAAAAAGTTACTTATAAATTCCAAAAGTAAGATTTTCTCACTTTTTCAAACCTTTACGCTTGAGTACATTTTCTTAAAAAACATTCAAAGAGGATTCTTAAATTTGGGTTTATGAGTTAAACCCCACTCCTATGACATATTGAACTACGTGGACTTTGATACCCCTCGAACTACGTAGGCATCCTGGGCCAATCCTGCGATTCGAGTCCTATCTTTCCCATTTTATGCTTTTATACTATCTTGTATTTATTTTACGAGTCATGAACTCCTATATATTTTTGTCTCGATCGATATGCACACTTGCCTTTCTATGGCGACTTTTAATTTGATGAACACTCATATTATACTTATTTTTATGTCATTTTTTGGTACATTACTTAATATAATTACGCTCCATATTTCCCATGACGTGAGTTGAATTATTTCCTTCTCCCATTATTTACATTACACTGATGTACACACACATATCACGCTTTGGAGAAAAGGAGAATACTAACATAGCCCATGAGAGACCAAAAGGGCGGAATGGGTGCCTAACACCTTTCCATTTCGTAACTTAGTCCTCGGAACCTTGATTCATTTAGTTTCATATGCATTAGTATGACCTTGATGTCGTTATCTCAAGATGTCTACATTTTACTATTTTGATCAAAATAGGTTGGTGACTCCATTCCTTCGTGTTGTCCTGTTTTGACGATGCCAATTTATTTTCGAGGCAGGTCGCGAAGATACCAGAACATGTGGAAGAAAGAGGACTCCCATATCCTCGAGTCACCCGCCCACGCATGGTGGGAAGAGAGGGAGACGATCTCCTATAGGTTGTTCCCCTCCCGTTCAAAATTCAGGGTGGGCTCGTGTCGGAGGAATCCGATCCAGATGTCCACAATGATGACTCCGTTGGGAACTTTTTATAGAACTAGACTCTATTTTCACACGGGTGTTATTTCTTTGATCTACTGTTTTCCTATATGTGTTCACACCCCTCCCCCACCCAACCACCCCTTCCCCACCACTCCCCCTTTCCCCCACCACACACACACACCACCCCCATACCCTCTACCCCCACCCCCTTTCCCCCACCACACACACATGCACACACATGCGCACACACACACACACACACACACACATACACATATATACACAGACATATATACAAAGGAAAGAGAATGAGAGGAGAAAACTTGAAAATCACTTAGAGAGAGAGAGAACAGTCGCTTAGAGAGAGAAAAAAAGAGGGAAGTGAAAACGGTGGGAAAAAAGAAGAGGCAAGGGTTTTTTTACTGACTAAGTTGTCACGGACCTGTCACGATCTTTAACGGTGACAACATAATAAGGTTGTCTCTATCAATGACCATAACAAGTCAGTGGCAACTGTATTTGTCATGGACTTGTCACGGTCATTAACCGTGACAAGGGTGGCCAGCTGAAAGGTGACAATTTTGCCTTTTTGGTGTAGTGACATGTATATATCATCTTCTTGTCATATACTTCACTTTTTTCTTACTTGTATATGTTCACCATGTTTCACCCTATGCTTACATATATATATTCACTATTCTCACTTCACACACTCACACTTGTATATATTCTCACCCTTAGTTACATGCTTCTCACACCACTTGTAGATTATCCATGCTTAGCTTCACTAGCACACACCCTCACTTTTTTCTCACTTGTATATATTGACCATACTCACTTACACATGTTTCACCCACCACTTGTAGGTTATCTATGTTTAGTCTCACTAGAGCACACTTCCACATTTCATTCACTTGTACATATTCCCATGCTTTTCACTCACACTATTCTCATGTCACTCTCTCACCTTACACATATACCTCACTCACTTGTATATTCGCATGCTTCACACTCTGTATTCATCACTATGATTTGTATACTCTCCATGCTCCATGTATATACCTTCTAGTTTTTCTTTCCATGATTACCCCCTTATCTCATGCTACTTATACATAGTGGTAGTAGTACCTTTATTTGGCATGCATAAAACTCTCCATAAGATGTTAATTAAGACTCATGCTGTTTTGCAAACTACATCACCTGAGCATGGAAATATTTACCAAAATTTTTCTTAGTATTGGGGGGGTCACTTCATGATGGGTGTCGGTCCTGCGGGGAGTGGTTAACCTACGCGATATGATTCCCACCTTACATTGGACTAGTACTTCGACGTATATCAAACGATTTCTCGTGAATCGTACCATTTAACCAAACTCACGATGAGAGGTCTATATCAGGGAAATCTTTCATGTATGTGGAGTATATCGAATTATCTATCACACATGTCGTCCCCACGAGGTATATTATGAGGCAATTCACCTACACTCAGGTATATCAAATGGCTTGTCCACACGTACTGATGAATGATTTTTAATGGGGGAACCCTTCCACTAACCCACCAAATGCATCTACTTCATATAGGCATCTACCCTAGGACACTCATAGCTAGTTAGTCAGTTATAAATATAAAGCTCTAACTAAATTTCAGGTCGCCTTACCGGCCGAATTTTGATGCTATTTTTCCCATTTTTAAAATAGGACCATGTTCGTAAGCTTAGAAACAAGTCAAACCATGTCTTGCATCTTATACCCATTCTTTCCTCCAGGCTTGGGTCTTGTGCAACATTTTTCCTAAATTTTTGGCAAATATAAGACAAGTGGAACCTAATAATAATAACCATGCTGAGGATTTTATCTTTTCCCCGTTTTTCCCCAAAAAACCAAAAATATATCTTCCTTTTTTTGAAAAGAAAATACAAAAATTATTCCTCTTTCCCTAAAAAATAAACCAAACTCAATTTTCCTCTTAGGTTATCGCGTACCTAGATTTTAGCCTAGCTCCCTATTAGCTCCGGTCTTCCGTAAAACCATCCCAAAGCTCTACCGCTTCCTCTGTTGTTTCCATCAAGTTTGAGATTTACCTATGCAATCTAGTCACAGAGAACGCGGAACAAACTATAAATGTTCAACTGGATCCGATAACCATCCTAACCCAGCTCGGTACCAAAATTGATAACCTCCAGGCTAAAGTCCAAGAGATGCAATGACATCGGGCTCGAACTCTCGAGGCTCGTGAACCCAAAATCCTCTTTCCTCATGCCATGGGTCCACCTACTTCTGAACCAGTTTGGGTGTCAGAAGAGTATCAACATGTATCACTTGTAAAGGGGTCTCCATTCACTTAGCTATTCATTCTGAATCTTTCCCAGCTTGGGGATAATTTACCAATACCATTGGATCTTAAGGAGGAAGAACTGAATAAGGTCAAGGAGGACCTCAAGTTTCTATCAAAGAAATTTGACCAAGTCAAGATCTTGGGTAATTACATGGACTACACTCGCATGTCCCGTATCCTAAAGACAGATTGCGAGAGAAATTCAAGGTGCCAGACATAAAGAAATTTGAAGGCAACGACCCCCCGATTCCGCACCTATGTAGCTATCATCAAGTTATGACTTTCCATGGAGCACCAGAGGAGATAATGCCCAAATGTTTTAGTAAACCCTAAAAGAAATAGCCCTCAGATGGTTCCTGTCTCTTTAGGCATCAAGAATCCTCACTCGAGAGGATGTGGCTAGAGAATTCATTTCAAAATATAAGTACAATGAGGAATTGGAGGTTACACGCAGTGACTTAAAGCTACTCAAGTAGAATTCGGGGGAGTCAATCAGTAGTTCCATCGAAAGATGGAGAGAGAAAGTTGGTACCATGACCAATAGGCCATCAGAAGAAGAGTGAGTATAGTAAAGAAAAACTTCCTCCCCCATATTCGAGTTTTGATGGGAGGACTATACTACCCACACTTCAGAGCCCTCCAAGAGGATAGTGAGGAGATTGAAGAAGGGGTTTCTAGTGATAAATTAGAATATGAATAAAAAAGTATGGCCAGGTAATTTGTGCCAAAGAAGTATGATAAGTCATCCAGCACCTCAGTATCGAAAATCAACCATATATCCCAGTCTTCCACTTCTTAGACGCTTAAAAATCATCCCAACACTGTCAGAAGAGAGTATATTAAACTCCAAGCTAGCCTATCAAAAGTATACTAGTCCCTACTTACTTGAAACCTCATCAATTCGTTGGAACGCCGAATTTTCCAAATCACCTTACCAAAACTTCAAGCATGACACTCACTACGATTTTCACCAGATCACAAGACACACACTGATCAGTGTTTCCAATTTAAAAATGTGATCCAAAGTCTCATAGATTGAGGCATCATCGCTCTGCTAGTTAATCCTAAATCTAACACTACTTATAACCCTCTCGCAGTACATGGAACTGGGGTGAATACCATTTTCCCAAAAGAAAACCCATAATTTAACCCTTCTACCCAGATCATACCTTTCAAAACACCCAACATACCTACAGTCTCACCCAAAACCCTCAAGGTTTACCCATTCTTTCTCCTACATCCCACCAACTTTATCGATTAAGATCTGTCACTCCTCACTCTAGCATGCATTTCCATTAATACTTGATTAGAGGGGAGGTATGGAATTACTCGCAGTTTTGGACCAGCTCCAAAGTTTTGGACTAATTGCTCATAAAGATGACTACCGATTGTGAGAAGTTCAGAATTTTTTTTATGAAAGACAAAAAGTGGGATCGAGAGTCAGATGAATGGGTTGTGTTCGTAAAAGAGTTCACCTTATACTACATTATACAGGTCCTGTCAGATGTGTTCCTTTAGAAAAGGGAGATATGAAGCGTCTCCGAGTTGCTTACAGTCCTGAGGCTCTAGGGGCATCTGGTCCGTTCATTCCTTCACTTCCCCATTGAGTGGGAAGACTAGTATAATGAAGTTTTGGAAGTTATTGAGTGCATCAATTTTTCATGGAAAGATGATATCATCGCCATAGGATGAAGTGATGATTTATAGAGCTCAAACATGAGTCAGGGGGTGAGTATTTCCCCTTATGTGGGTTTCATGAACCATGGTATGACCCCATTGATACGAAGATAAAGTTTGGGATGGATATATTCTTTGAAGATGACATTTCCTGGGTCGAGGAATGGAAACATGAGGAAAAACCTCGGATAGAAAAAATCGTAGAAAGCACTAAAATCCTGAGGACAGCGACACCGAGGATTTATTCAACCTGCACATGATGGGGCGTAATCTCTTCATGATCCACCAAGAGGGCACGCTGTCTAATCCGTCTATAAATATCTCAACTACTGAAACACCTCTCCTCAACTAGCATGTCATTCCAGTCAAACTTTCTCAAGTCAATTGAAGCCCTTCTATCCACTCCCTTCAAGAGATCCCTGAGTTTGTTATTGTTTCTCCTATTTCTGATATCATTTTAAATGAGGCCTCCTTTGATAAGGTACTCAATGATGTATTTCCTAAAACTTGTTTTAATGAAATAAATGAGGATTTTGAGTATCTTGTCATGACTTACATTAATTGTCTTGATTTTGATTAAACTTTTAATGATGATGAATTAGTAAATAAATAATTTTTAATTGATCTCAATAAGGAAAAAAATAAAAAATAACCCTGTTCAAACTAATGATGATGAGACCATTGTTATTAATCTCAATTTTAGAAGCCATATTCTTAAGATTACAATAGGTTCCACCATAGTATGAGGGGGGCACAATTCAAAGATCTTATAAAAGAGTTCATGGACGTCTTTGCGTGGTCCTACGATGACATGCCCGATATTGATCCAGCGGTAGCTTAGTGCGAGATTTCGCCATTCCTAGAGTTCAAACCCATTAAGTAGAAACAGAGGAATCTCCGAACATAATGGTACTTCAAGGTTAAAACATAAGCGATAAAACAATTGAACATAGGCTTCATTCGCGTAGTCGAATACCCCATAAGGATGGAAAATATCGTTCCTATGCTGAAATTGGGAGGAAAATTCTGCATGTGCGTCGTCTATCAATATCTAAACGAGGCATCCCTAAAGGATAATTACCCTTTCCCAATATGGGCATGATCGTAGACAACACATCCATCCATGCTCTCAAGTTATTAATCGATGGTTTTATCGGTTACAACCAGATTAAAATGCATCCTAACAACCACGAAAATACTGCCTTCATCACCCCATAGGGAACCTTTGGCTACACAGTCATACCATTTAGGATCAAGAATGCCAGCGCTACCTACCAAAGGGACGCTACAACCATAATGTATTACCTTATCATAAAATAAGATGAGGTCTATCTCAACAACATGATCATTAAGTCCAAGACCCGATAAGGTCCCATTCCTATCTTCAGGAAATTATTCGAGCAACTACGACAGTACCAAATGCAAATCAACCCATAAAAATGTGTCTTCGACATCACTAAAGAAAATTTCCTTGGTTTCATGTCTAGTGAGAAAGGTATTGAGGCTAACTTCGCTAAACTAAAAGCCATACTTGAGATTCCATTACCCCGAACAGAGAAGAAGTGCGAGAATTCATGGGTAAGTTGTAATACATCAGTCGGTTCATCAGCCAACTGATCTCTATCTATTAACCCATTTTCAAACTTCTCTGAAAGGACTCAACCAAATTTTGGAATGAGACGTGGCAAAAATCCTTTGATCAGATCAAGTGATACCTCACCCGACCTCTGATGCTCATGCCTTCGTAGCCAGGTCTCCCACTCCTCCTATACTTGACTTTCATAAATACATTAGTAGGTCTTTACTCGCCCCATATATTGAGAAATCTTATAAGGAGATAGAAATATACTGTGCAAATTGAAATCTATCTAAGTATGAAGTCAACTACACTACCTTGCAGAAGGTGTGGGTCGTCTTGATATGGGTCATGCAAAAATTATGGCACTACATGCTTGCATTCTCCCTCAAAGTAGTATCCCAAATGGATCCCATAAAATACTTGTTAGAGAAACCTAATATGTCCAGTCGTATGGACCATTGGCTAATATTACTAGCCGAGTTTGACATCATTACGTTACACAAAAATTTATAAAAGGGAGTCCCATCTCAGATTATCTTGATGATAATCCCATGGAGGGAACTGAAGTTTGGATCTCTGAATTCCCACATGAAGACATAATTTGCACCTCTCATAAGTACCTCAGGTGGTAGAGGTTCTTTGATGGAGATTCCAGCAAAAAAAAAGGTATGGTATTGGGATACTCTTGATCGCTCCCGATGACTCTCATAATCCCATTTCCATTAAACTGGATTTCCTTTAAACCAATAATATGACATAATATAAGTCTTGCACCATAGGGCTCATGATAGCCCTTGATAAAGGAATCAAGCACATGGACATCTATGGAGACTCAATCCTTATTGTTGGGAAAATTCTTTGAAAATAGAAAGTTAAAGACGAGAAACTCCTACCCTTTCACATCCATCTAGAAGATTTTGCCTCCTAATTCAAAGATGTCATCTTTCATTACCTTCCTAGATCAAAGAATTTCCTATCCGGTATGCGAACAACCTTAACCTCCATGGTCTACATGCCTAAAAAAATAACAATGGCCCCCTTTCTAGTATAGAGATAAGTTATAGTCGCTCACTGCTACTATATCGAGCTCATTATAAAGGAAGATGCAGACATGGGAGGATTATGGTACTATAAAATTTAGAAACTTCTCAAACATGGTAGGTATCCCCAACACGCGGATAAGAAACAACATGCGACCCTTCGTAAGTTGGTTGCCCATTACATCATTGGTGATAAAACTCTTTTCAAGAGAAACTTCGATGGAACCCACCTGTACTGCATAACAGGTGTTGGAATTAAAGAAATGATATAGGAAATCCACATAAGGGAATGTAGGCCCAACATGAACGATTGCATGCTTACTAAGGCAATCATCCATCAAGGGCACTATCAGACCACCATGGTCTAAGACTGCACTACTTATGTTCAGAGATGATTCAAATGCCAATAATTCACTAACCTTTAGCACTTGCCTCCCCGAGAGTTGTACAACATGACCTATCCATGGAACTTCTCCACTTGGGGCATAGATATCATTGGGAAGGTCACCCCTAAAGCATCAAATGGACACAAATTCATCTTGGTCATCATTGACTACTTCACAAAATGGGTCGAATTTGAGTCGTACGTGGCACTGAATGTGAAAAAAGTGGCCAAGTTCATTAAAAATAATATCGTTTGTCTCTAAAGAGTTCCCCATGAGTTGGTGTCAGATAATGGACTCCACTTCGAGGCTGAGATCACATAATTAGTTAATGAGTATGGAATTCAAAAGCATAAGTCTTCTCTCTATCGACCCCAAACCAGTGGTGATGTCGAAGCCTCCGACAAGAGCCTCAAGACCACCAATTGCAAGATGAGTAAAAGTTGTAGAGAGTAGGGTGATCGGATCCCATATTCCCTCTGGAGCTATTGTACCTCCTTTAAAAACCCATTGGGGCTACCCCCTATTCTCTAGTATATGGCTTGGAGTCGGTTCTCCCATTGAACTAGAAGTGCCTTCTTTATGAGTTAAGCTAAAAAATAAGGTTAATGAGAAAGACTAGCATCACAGCCACTACGATGAACTATCACTCCCAAATGAAAAGAGATTAAAATAACTTTACCACGTACAAGGGTACCATCGCCGAATCGGGCGATCATTCAACAGGGATGTTAAGGGCCGTAGTGTCAAAGAATGAGATATTTCCCTCAAGGAAATTATGGAAATTGTCTGGGACCCGAGAGAATAGTTCATACCAAATTGGAGTGGCCCCTACATTAAGAAGAAAATCCCGTGAGGTGGCCATGCTATGCTCATAGATCTCGACGAAAAAGAAATGGCGCATCAACCTGGACCATATCCAAAGAATTTTACTCTTAATCCAACCCTCATCACGCTACGACTCTTCTCATCCCCTTTCCATTAAAAAAACTCTTCATTTTTATCTAATCAGAACTACGTGAAACCTGATCCTCATAATTCACCCCTTTTTTCAAAAAATAAGAAGGTCATAAACTTTCAAAACCACAGAGGTACAGAGGCCATCCATAAAACACATATGGGTGAAGTCCTTTCATTCTCACAAAATGTTATTTTATTCCCCCTCCAAGAACAATGGTCTCTATCATCATTTAAATGAACAAAAGGATTTTGTATGCCTTAATGATTAATATAGACAATTCAAATACAAAAATCATCAAAGATGCGGAAAAATATGTCAAAATTACTTTTCTTTTATTTCAAATTAGGAATATGGTTGTTACATGAAGTATCAACGATAGAAGTCAAATAAACCACTCCCTTCCAAACCATCATACAATATACAAACCCATATCATTGACAACTTCACAAAAGATCCAAATACCTACCAAGAACCTACCCAAAATCAAACACAACTTTCTAAAAAACCTACATCAACTTCTCAAACCTAATCCTTAACTACCAGATGGTCCCTCCTCCTTCTCATTACCTACCAATTGAAGCTCCTAGGCATCCCACTCCTGATTATGGCTTTGGATACGCTCCATGAATGAAAGTCCTAATGACCTTTGATGAAACCATGACACCTCTTCTAAGATGTCGAAGAATATAATGCTTCATTGCCCAGTATCCTCCAGTAGAATCTTCATAACCACCCGTTCTCCTAACCATTTCAAATATTCCCCTGATATGAATCCAACCTCTCCAATAAATTATTATGGATGAATAGACGGTCGGTGGAATTTCCATAAAGGCCTTAATATCATCCTCAAAGACTCGGTCAAATCCTCTACTACAAAGAAGTTGGTTATATAGGGAGAAGTAATTTTCTCCCGTCCTACTTAAAGCAGAAGCCGACATGGAAAATAGAAAGAAGTCTGGTAAAGACCAACTAACCATACATACCGCTAGTATATAACTACAAAATAGGCTACAAGTTGCCCCACGAAGGTACAAACCAATGAAGTAATCGGGCCCCGTGCTCCACAGGCTAGTTAACCAAGTTTTTTGTCAAGAGGTTGAAGCTAAAAAGGGGCATAAAAAAGAAATTAGGAACGCTCGACAAAGGGTATAGAGGAGGGGTCATTAGACGCAGTCTGTTAGAAAGCCACGTGAACAGTATGTATGACCCCCCGATAAAAAGGCCGTCCAACCTTCCTTTAAAGAATTTAGGTTATTAAAATTTTCCACTAATACCATCGTAACAGGACTATAGTGGTAGGAATTCTACGATGCTATCGTGCCCCATTGGGGGTCACCTGTCAGATCGCCCGTCATCAATAAAGCGTGGTAGTCAAGCCCAGGGCTATATCATCCACAAATCCACTATTAGTCAAATTCCTTCGCATACTGAATTCATGATTGCTGAAGGAACGATGTTTCCTTCATGCACCAGCGACCGGGCGACTGAAAGGGAGATGTGGAGCAGCTCTGTCAAAGACACATGGGGATAAAAGGACAAATTTGGAATAGTTTCCACTCCATTAGAGCTGACACCGAGCATCGAATATAATTCCTCATAGATGGGACACACCTCATCTAAGCCAAATCGAAAAACATGGTCTTCTGGGCACCAAAACTGTACCTCTGCTTCTAAGAGGTTCCATCTATGGGAGGATTATGCCATAAAGAGACATGGCACAGACCAAAAGATTTATATTTGATGTTATAGAGGCACATGGCCTCTAAACCTTCAAAATAAGCAGAAAAATCTTTGGGCATTAGAAGAGACATTGCAGAAGAGAGGAAGAAAGTTAAAAAGAATAGAAAGTGGAATGTGATGATGAAAATACATCCAAAGACCCCCTTTATACTAAACAAATTCCACAAAAACAAATGATTTAAAATGGTAACGAATTTCCTACTCCAAAAGTACCAAGAGTGCGCAAAAAGTATAATCAAAGCTAAGGAAGTTATTTAGACTTAAAGCTTATGTCGATATGTAGGCCAAGGGGCATGCCGATCGGTAACCCCTATTTTTTGGAAATTCTTCACTTTTCTCTTTTGTACACATCATTTCCAGAATAAACATTTGCTTTCAAAAATATAAATCTTTGAGCTATCCCTCTGAAAATTCCTTATTTCCTCCTTTGTACATAATTTTTAAAATAAATATGTTTCTTTTACTTGTGAAAAATCAATCTTCGATACAATGATTAAAAAACATGAATAGAAAATTAAAGTGCATGCACAGTAAGCCATTAAATCAAGATAACCCAAAAACTGCATTTCCTATATTTAACTTGTTTGAATTATGACATCCTCTTATAGGTACAATCAGAAAAAGAAGAAAAGAAAAGAAAAAAGATATATCAGGACATATCTTGGATCCCTATAAAATCTCTCTCAAAGCCCCACCTTCAAACACCTCGGTGGATGCACTTTCCCTAGTACCGAGTAGTGGACCCCCTACTCCCATAACCAAAACTCTCCTTAGACGTGGCCGGTAGCACCAGAAAGGAACTGGAAGACTTTCTCACATAGTCTGACATTGCTGCCATCCAATACATGATATCCCTTAGTCAGCTAGTCAACACAGAGACAGTCTGCAAAGAAAGAGAACAAAATCACCAAAATCAAAGAAAATCAATAGAAAAAGAAGACAGAAAATGGAAAAGATAAATAAATGGTCATACCTCTCCCCAGAGAGACTCCTCAAGAAGAACTGTTAACCCGTCTATCGTCGTCGCATTAGGACGGTGAAACACCGATACCACGTCCCCACTGCGCATTCAAATATGATAAGATGGAGTGAAAATATGAAGAAGCAGAACCTCCCCCATTGTCGCTATCGTGCCTCCTCTGAAACTATAGGCCGATCTTATTGGTATGCTGGTACCTTTCCCCGATCCAGTCGCAGGTGGAGGTATGTTATCCACATCATATATGCATGAGGGAATTGATGAATTGATCATGAAGTCCATGTTATCATTGCCCGGCATCATATCGGCGTAATCCATATAGGGCTCTCCCTTCATCGTTGCTGTCCTAACCTCGTCAATTATCTCCTTCACTCCCCCCATGTACTCGGGGGCACCAATTGTGGGACCTCCACCTCTTAATTATATATTGTACCACCCACTCCTAAAGGTACCATACGTACCCAAAATCGTGTGCCAATAACCTCCTTATCTGCACATGCTTACCCGTAACCCCTGCGGCCCTCAAGGGTAGACGCTAGGGGTAAAAGATCACATGTTTCCCCAGTAAAGACTCAGTAATGTACCGAGAAGTAAAGTTTTAAAAACTCAAAAAATACAAAGATAAGGATTAAAAGCCTAACCTCATTGCTCGTGAGGGCGTTTAGTGCTGCTCGAACATCCCTTAGAGAAAAGGATTAGTTTGAATGCCTTTTTAACTTCCTCTATCCGTACAACCAGCAAAAGTCTCTCAACTTTCTCGCCCTCAAGGACACCAAACCCCACATTATGCCCCATCACCTCATAAAACCATGTCTATAAAAGTCAACACTAAAAGTAAAAGGAGAAAGCAAAAGGACTATACGAAAATAAGAGGAAAGTGAACTTATTGATTACCTTTAAGATATACGTGGGTCCTGCAAACCTCTGTTGGTAGCACTCACTGAAATAATCCAAGGAACCATAAAAGGGATGCCAAAGTAAATCTCCCCCAATAAAAAAATGGATGCCTAAAATAATCCTCAAAAAAGGGAAAACCCACAGATGGATGACGCGCTGCTCGTCGCCACCACAAATCCCCCCCAATAAACAAAAAATGAATAAATGAGTTGCCTGCCTCACCTACCACCCATCAGTCTCATCAATCTACATAAATAGCAGAGTCTCCTTCAGTAAAAATATCTATACGGTATAACCTCCGACATGATTCTTCTTATATTCCCCAAGGCAGCCGACACTATAACCTCCGTAATCCACAAATTTTGGTCCACCACAATTTTTTGACCAGCACACTCCAACTCTTTGAACTGATGAACATCCAAGGGAGTGATCATTAACTCCCCAACCCCCAAGTGAAATGTGTGGGTCATGTACCACCACCTCTCGCCCAATGCATAGAGCATCTCCATAGAGCGAGGCATCTTATCCAATGCCCTCGCCAACATGTTAAACCCAGTAGATCCCACCATTCATCGTACAACTCCAAGAAGACTGTCCCAAACCTCGTTCATCCTCGTTATCCCATGGACCAAATGCTCAAAGAGGCTATTTCAATCTATATAGAAATCAATAAAAAAAACTTTCATTATCCCAAACATAAGAAGAAAAATATGGAAAACTAAAGGATAAACACTATTATAGCCATTAGGGTTCTTGACCCTAGCAGAATGGTTATGTACAGGATCCCACGGTAGAACCCTCTCATCCACTACTGGCTTATAGCTATCATATGCATTATAAGCCCTTTCAATCGTCAACAGTCACCTAGTCATTGTTATTATTTCCAAAAGTACCCTCGATTGGTTTTTACAAATGAAATAGACTCAAAATCGATTTTTGAAGAGATAAAGCAAGAGATTTAGTCACTCTGAGGTGTGAAAAAATGAATAGGGCCTCAATCTTTTAATAGGAGGCTAAGGGGTATGCCGATTGTAAGTCCCCTAGTCCTTTCTATTAGTAGTGACCTTTCCCCTTCTCTAAGAATTCCAGGAGTCGTTCCCTATAATGATAAGAACCTCATCGAATCTGTCTATCAGTAGTCCCCTACAAAATTCATTACAAAAATGCTCGACAAATTCGCAAAAATTCCCAAACAATCCCTGCAAAGTTAAGAACATCATTACTTAAAGAAAAACCCATTGAGAGAGCACTTTACTAGTTCTAAACCCTCATTAATCCACAACAGGATCATCAACACTTACTCTTGTCACCAATATACTCCCCAGCATAATAAAAAAATCCAAGGTACGTCTGCACCAATGACGATCTACACCTCCTCAGCAGAGCCCTCAATTAGATGCAATCCTCGTAAATAACTCTTTAGGTTCACAGAATCGACCTTGACCCACTGAATTGATCATCTCAATCTTTAGGTCCGCAGAATTAACCTTGACCTGCTGAGTCATTCATTTTAGTCTTTAGGGATGTAGAATTGACCTCGACCCTCTGAATCATTCATCTCAATCTTTATGTCTGGATAATTTATCTTGATCCAATGAATCAGTCACTTCAATCTTTACTATCGCAGAATGGACCTCGACCCCCTGAAATAGTCATCTCAATGTTTAGGTCCGCAAAATTGACCTCGACCTGCTAAATTAGTTACCCTAATCTTTAGTTTTGCAGAATTGACCTCGATCGGCTGAATCATTTATTTTAATCTTTATGTTTGTAGAATCGACCTTGACCCGCTGAATCGGTCATTTTAATCTTTAATTCTACAAATTCGATCTCCACCCTTTTAATCAATCATTTCAATATTTAGGTTCACAGAATTAACCTCGACCCTATGAATTGGTCACATCAATCTTTAGGTTCGTAGAATTAACCTCAACCCTCCAAATCGATCATTTAACTCTTTAGGTCTGCAGAATCGACCTTGATTCACTGAAATGGACATTTCAACCCTTAGGTCCACCAAATCGACCTTGACCCTCTTAATCGATCACCTCTGCCCCCTATGTCCCCAGAAACGACCCTAATCCTCTTCCTAAACATCGATGAGGTGTCTATCTTTTGACAACCTTCACTTCTTCCAAGATCTCTCATCGAGGTGCTCTGTACACACCCCATCCTACTATCTCCCACCCTCAAGTACCTTTTTAGGTCCCTAACACTCCTCCTCCCTCCGTAAATCCTAGGTCCTACTCTAAGTATCGATCTAGAGTCCATTGATCGCCTTCAAGCCTCATTTGACATCACTCAAATCTCTAATCAGAGTGAAGCTTAATGAAACATTGAAGGGGTCTGAATTCCATTTCCAACGGTCCATACCGTGCTAAAATCAGACTTACGGTTCGCACGAATAATCCTTTTTAACTTTAAGAACTGAGCTGAAGGCCACGGGAATTTTGGACCCCATTTGACTTCGACCAACTCTTTGATTTGACTTAAGCTCAACGAAACCTTTAAGGACTCCAAATACCCATTTCAACGGTATGTACCTTGCGTGAATCGGCCTCACGTTTCGAATAAACAACCTTTTTTACTCTGAAAGGCCATCAAATGCTTTCAATCCCCGTTTGACCTTGGTGAACTATCCAAACTGAGCGAAGCTCAATGAAATCTTACAGGACTCTAAATCCCCTTTCTAACGGCCCGTGTCATGCCATAATCGGCCTCATAGGTCACTTAGTTCACCCTAGTACACCACCATTATATCACCATAAAATCATCCTACTTTCCTTCAAAAATCAGTAGCTAAAGTCTTCTAGGAGCTCTATTCCTACTATTTTATAGTTTATCCATTTTAGTATTAGTTAATTACTTTATTCCCATTTTTGGATATCTTTTAGTCTTATTTCATATCTCACGTCAACTAATATCTTGTTTTATTACTAGTATTCACATAACATATTTTCATAAAAATCAAAACCTAAAAAAAATGATAGTTTACTTTTAAATTACAGAAGTAAGATGTCCTCATTTTTTCACACCTTTATGCTTGAGAACTTTTTTAAAAAAATATTTAAAGAGGAGTCTTAAATTTGGGTTTATGGGTTACGTAGGCATCCTAGTCCAATCCTGGAATTCAAGTCCTTGTGACACCCCGCCTAATTAAATACCGGGTGATTAGTCCTTTATTAAATTATAATCAAGGTGACGGTCAGTTCATTCTTAGCATCACTGTCGTAAAAATAACATTTCCAATTTAAACACCCTAAATAATTAAGCTAAGTGTCAAAACCATTTTTAGACATTACTTTCCAAATTTTATTTTATAAACCAACATTTAAAACCTTACATAGTTCACAGTTAAATAATCACACAACAACTATCCTGAAACATATAATCCAAAGAATTAAACATTCAACTAATTAATTCCGACATTAAAACTTAAAGGAAAAATATCCCGACAATAATAAATCCCAAAGTGTAAATACTGGAAATAAACGAATCACAATATTCGATAAAACAACTGTATAATGGAAAAGGGCAACACATGCCCAACTGGATAAAATAAATACTAGAAGTGGAATCAAGAAATGAGGTCGTCTAAGCAAGAGGCCTACAACTCCAACCTACGCTGTAGCACGTTCCTTCCAAAGGATCCTATGCAAGACACCCCTGTGGTTGGGCACCTGAAATATATACATATATATACAAGAGAGAAAATAAAATGGAAACGGGTCAGAGCCCGATTGTAAAAACGATTTAAAATTTGTTTAGCAAGTATTTAAAATATTTACTGGCCAATGCAACAACATATTAGTGCGACACTCCCTTGAGAAATTCTCACCTCTCTTCTAATGTGCACGCCTATCGCACTAACATTCCCAACAGTTTTACGTATCCTATCTTATGTCGCTCGTAAGATTTAAACTGACAAATTCAACTATTTAAGAGGTTGATTTCATTTAACAACAAAGTTCTCATTTAACTTTATTTACTAACAAAGTCTCGCAGCAATATATTATACTTTTCAAACACTTATTCCCAAATTGAAATAATTATTCATTTCTTACTTCCCATAAACACAGTAGGTAGTTCCCAAGTTCCATAATTAAATATATATATTAAATACTCGTCTAATATATATATTCTAATGGCACCCCACATAATAGTTATGGTGCGGGCATCCTCTGCTATCTAGTCCCCGTGTCACTCGTACTAAGGGAAATACAATTTCGGAATCACTCTCGAACTGTATTAACACAAACAAAAATAATATTGAGGCGAAGCATAGATTCCAGGTCTCTAAGAGGTCAGCACATGCCCTCACGTCTCTTAGGACCGTCTGAACTATTGATTCGATAGCCTGTACCGAATTATTTTTTATCTTATAGGGTACGAGTCAATATCCCCCATAAAGGCTCATCGAGATAAGACTGTCCCAGCGCGGTAACCTCGGGGATAGCAAGTAGCGCAGGCATAATTTTCACACGTATATAGTATATGCATAAACACAGTCATATAAATATACTACTATTACCATATCAAATTTAGGTACATCTCATAACCCATAATTATGACATTTGTCCTTATTACTCGTTATTTAGTTATCACGTATAACGTTTGCCTCTTATCTTAATTTGTCGGATTATTCCAACTTATCAAGTGACACTCGTGAATTTCTATACTCCCAAGTGTAATTTCAGTAGGTACTCATTTTTTTTCAATGTAACTATCTTACGCGTCTCCTTCTTTAATACATAGTTCCATCGTCCCTTATATCTAAACATACCCAAAAATGTGAATCTCGTCTTACATTAAAGATTTCATATTTTTAATAAGTCCTAATGGCCTTCTTTACCTCCCAAAATATTTTAATAAGGATGTCCAAAGATTATTACACATTTAAATTGAATTCAACTATTTAGAAGGGAAAATACGAGTCTGCCAGGAGGGGTCGATCGATTGATGGCAGGAGCTCGATCGATCGATGCGTCGATCGATCGATACTCCTGGTTCGATCGATCGATCAAACAGGTATGACGAATTCTGCAGAAAACCAGTTACGGGTTCTATCATCCAACATCATTAAAATCCAAAGTTTTAACTCCCAAACTCCCAGAAATTTATACCACAAACGTCCTAAACCCAAATGGAGAATATTTAACGTAAAGCATGCGAGTTTTCATCAAGATTCATGGATTAAAAGTGCCCAAATTTATACAATTCTCATGAACCTTAAAAATTTCTTTAACTTAATTCAAATCATTCTTTCTCCAAAAATTCTACTTCTAATTCATCATAAATCCGTGGTTAAACCTCTACATATGAAGGGGATTCCCAGATTGTCATTTATATCACTAAAACATGAAATTTTCTAATCTTCAACATGGGTTTTCTTTCATAAAACTCATCCTAATCAACCCTAAACAAACATGAATGAAGCATTAACGAAATTAAGCAAGATAAATACTTGACTGGGGGTTTTTGGTCTCTGATTTGTGCTGAAATCAGTGTGGTTATGATCCTTGCGACGTGATCTATCATTTGGCGGCGACGGCGGCGCAAACGGAGGAGTTTTCGGCCTAGAACTCCTTGGCAAGCTCTCTTTCCCTCTCCTATGGCCGTCACTTGTCTTTGGTTGTGTTAACCCTAGAAGACAACCTTAGGCATCTGATATAACCCTTGCAAATTCGTGGGTTTAATTACCCAAAATTACAAAATGTCCAAAATGCCCTCCCGGGGTACTAATTAAGCCTAAAAACGCCCCGAGACCCAAACTAACCCCCGGGTACACTTTTCTGACTATCTCGACCCTTCCGGACACTTTTGCGCACTCAAAACGATCATACGCGCAACTTATAATTTATTCACTTTTATTAATTGATATTTAGTCCCGACACGACACAGGCGCATCCTGACTTAAATTTTCAAAATTGTTATTTTATTCACTCGTGACATTTAATAGAAAGAATATCATATATTACTTTGCTCATTAGTAATTTTCAACAAGTTTCCCATACTTACTAACTCACATCACGTTAGTAATTATAAAAATATAATTAATTTCCGGATTTTTATTAAATTAATAACTCACATTAAATTTAATAAATCCCCAAATTTAGAAAGCATAAAAATACGGGGTATTACATACTTCCCCCCTAATGGCGGAATTTCGTCTTGAAATTTGGAAAATAAGGCATACCTGGTAAGAATAAATTTGGGTATCTCTCACGCATATCTGCCTCGCGCTCCCATGTGGATTCCTCCACATTATGATACTCCCACTGGACCCGTACAAGCAAAACTACCTTTGACCTCAATCTCCTCTCGCTATGGTCTAGGATAGCCACTGGTCTCTCCTCGTAAGAGATATCAGGCTATAATTTTATCTCTTCTATCGCGATGTGGGTGTGGGCCATATCATCCCGAAGGTATCGTCTCAACGACGAGATGTGGAATACATCGTGGATGCGATGTAGATGCTCTGGTAGTCCCAATCTGTATGCTACCGTCCCAACCCTCTTGATAATGGGAAATGGTCCCACGTACCTTGGGGCCAATTTCCCTTTCTTCCCGAACCTCATCACTCCTTTCATAGGAGATACATGTAGTAATACTTGGTCCCCCACAATAAACTCCCGGAAGAACCATTTCGCATCGGCGTAGCTTTTCTACCTGTCCTGGGCTACTCGAATGCGACTCCTGATAATCTCAATCCTCGCGGAGGTTTCCTGAATCACCTCTGGTCCGAGAAACTTATTATCCCCCACCTCTAGCCAACACGTTGGGGAACGACAAGGCCTTCCATACAAAGCCTCGAATGGAGCCATGCCAATCGTGAACTGATAAGAGTTATTATAAGCGAACTTTACCAGTGGAAGATGTGGCTCCCAACCTCCTCCAAAGTCAAGGACACACATGCGTAGCATATCCTCTAACATCTGATTAGTACGCTCTGTTTGTCCATCTGTCTGTGGGTGATAAGCTGAACTCAACCTCAACTCTGTACCCATAGCCTCCTGAAAGCTCTCCCAGAAGCGCGACACGAAAATCTTGTCCCTATCTGACACAATATTCAGGGGCACCCCATGTAATCTGATAATCTCAGTAATGAAAAACTGAGCATACTGACCCGTGGTATAGTCCGTCCACACCGGAAAAAAATAAGCCACCTTGGTTAAATGGTCCATAATCACCCAGATGGAATCATGGCCCCGTTGTGATGTAGGCAACCCTGTGATAAAATCCATGGAAACCATCTCCCACTTCCACGCGGGTATTTCTAATGGATGAAGCAGCCCTAACGCTTTCTGATGGTCCACCTTTACCAGCTGGAAGGTAGAACATTTGGACACGAACTCCGCAATGCCCTTTTTCATTCCACTCCACCAGTATTACCGCCTCATATCCTGGTACATCTTATCTTCTCCAGAATGTACCGTAAATCGAGACCCGTGAGACTGGGTCATCACTGCATGACGTAAGTCTGCTCCTTATGGTACCACTAATCTCCCATTAAACCTCAAACCCCCTTCATAACTAACAGAATAGGACTCGGCACCCGCAGCTAAAAGTTATACAATCTGTTCCTAGCAAAATGGGTCTGCGATCTATGCCTGTATCACCCTCGTAACGATCTCGAGTGTCACTGTCATGACAGATATTAAGGAATGGGCTACTGCATCCTGGTGACCTAACTCTTTCCACTTTGCTTTCCAAACGTTCGCTACATCGTCTACCAGTCTACGGCTCAACGCATCAGCAACTACGTTGGCCTTCTCCGGATACTACTGTATGTCGAACTGATAGTCCTTCACAAACTCTAACCACCTGTGCTAACGTATATTCAGCTCTCGCTGAGTGAACAGGTACTGCAGTGACTTATGGTCTGTGAACAAGGAAAATTTCTCTCCCAATAAACAGTGCCTCCAAATCCTCAATGAAAAAACGATCGCTGCTAACTCTAGGTCGTGTGTGTGGTAATTATTCTCGTGCGGCTTAATCTTGTGGGAGGCAAAAGCTATAGCCGTCTCATCCTGCTGAAGTACTCCCCCAAGTCCCCGTAAAGAGGCATCAGTGTAAACCAGGTACTCCACACTCGGTTTAGGTAAATCAAGGACCGATGCTAAAGTAAGCTTGTCTTTTAGCTCGTCGAAAGCCAATTGACAAGCATCATCCCAAACATATGGAACCCCCTTGCGAGTCAGGTTCGTCAATGGACCCGCTATTTTGGAGAACCCCCAAATGAATCTCATGTAGTATCCAGCTAGTCCCAAGAAGCTACGCACTTCCATCGGTGTCGTGGGCTGTCCCCACTCCCTCACCGCTGACACTTTACTGGGGTCAACTGCTATTCCTTGTTCAGAAACAACATGTCCCAAGAACTGCACTTCACGTAACCAGAACTCGCACTTCTCGTACTTAGCATACAGCTGATGCTCTTGTACAGTTTGAAGAACCTGCCTCAAGTGCTCAGCATGCTCCTCCGCGGATTGTGAATATATCAGGATGTCATCTATGAAGACGATGACAAATTGATCCAAGAACTCTCTGAATACTCGGTTCATCAAGTCCATGAATACTGCTGGAGCATTTGTGAGTCCAAATGGAATCACTCTGAACTCATAGGACCCATATCTCATCAAGAAGGCAGTCTTTGAAAAATCCTGCTCCCTAATACGTAGCTGATGGTACCCTGACCTCAGATCTATCTTCAAAAAGAAAGTTTCTCCCCTCAACTGGTCGAACAGATCATCGATTTGAGGCAACGGATACTTGTTCCGTATCGTGACCTTGTTCAGCTCCCGGTAGTCCACACATAGCCTCAGTGAACCATCTCTCTCTTTTACAAACAAAACTGGAGCGCCCCAAGGTGAGGTACTCCTGCGAATGAAGCCCTGTCCTAACAGCTCCTCTATCTGATCTCGTAACTCTCGCATCTCCTCCAGAGCCATACGGTATGGAGTGCGTGCTATATGACGAGTATCCAGTAATAAATCTATGACATAGTCTATCTCTCGACTAGGGGGTAGGCCTGGTATCTCCTGAAATACATCGGAATACTCACGAACAACTGGGATCAAGTCTAAGGGAATCACAACCTCCTTAGAGGTATCCTCCTCTATGTAATACAAATGAGCGGTCGAGCCTCCCTTTGGACGAGGCATCACCGCTACAAACATCTCTTGCCCCGGAATGGCAAAGATAATACTCCCACCAAAATAATCTATCATGGCTCTGTAAGCTACGAGCCAATCCATACCAATAATAATGTCGTACTCATGCATATCTAAGACTAACATGTCTGCTGGTAATACCAAGCTACCAATCTCTACCCACACACCCCGGCATATAAAGAAAATTAGTGATCCATTTCCCAGTGGTGAGTCTACACACGTCACAGTGCTCTCTGCTGTGGCTAATAACCCTAAGGCCTTCGAAAAATGGGTAGCTATAAAACAGTACGTCGCCCCACTATCAAATAAGACCCGACCCATAGTACCATGGATAAGAAACGTACCCTCAATCACGGGTGGTGCCTGTGGAGATGCTGCCTGGTGGACGTTATAGACACATCCGTACTGTAACTGCCCCTGCTGCACTGGAGCGGCTGGAATGGTTGGTAGGGCTGGTACCTGAGCTGGTGCTGGGAGGGCTGCTAGAAAAAGTGGCCTCTGTGGCTCATTACGGGCACCCTACTACTGTGGGGCCCTATCACCCTCTGGACAATCCTGGCACTTATGGCCATTCTTGCCACACACAAAACATCGACCCCTAAAATTACCTCCCCTTTGACCCTGCTGACCACGGCCCTGTTGGCCCTTACCGCCCCGCCACTGGCCCTGTTGGTCCCGATGAAAAAGCTGTTGGCCCTATTGGCCTTGCTGATGACCCTGTTGTTGGCGGTGTTGGCCTTGCTGGACCTGTTGATTAGGCTGGCCCTGCCTAAATCCCCCAAATCCCTACCTAGTATCACCTGATCAGAACCTCTTGGCAGGGTCCCCCTGATGGGAACTCTGCTCATGCTGACGAGTCTGCCCCTGAGATCTCGGTGCTCCACTAGTGCCACTAACCCCTGTCCTGCCCTGCTGGACTGACTCTCCTGCCCGCTTGCTTCCCTGCAGATGGAAGCGGTGATCCTGGCAGTGCAGTAAAGAAGCATTGAGTACATTTGTGAAGGTACTCAGAGACAGATTCCCTATAAGGTACTGACAGATCCTCTAAGATAACCCGTCCATAAACAATAGTATCTTCTTGCCCTTAGTGGGTGCCTCATCTGTCACTATAGTGAGAAGTCTTGTGAACTCCTCTTCATACTCAGCAATGGTAGAATTTTCCTGTTTCAAGTTTAGTAACTTTTGCCTCATCTCGGTTTGCACGACGGATGGAAAGTACTTGTGGTCAAACCGCTCCCAGAATGACTGAATCGAGATAGTATCCCTCTCCTCCAAGGTGGTGGTGGATTCCCACCACTTCAAAGTGGCCCCCACTAGATTAAATGAAGCTAATAACTGTTTCTGCACGTCTGTGCACTCATACATACGCAGATGCCTCTTTATGTCTTTCTTCCACTGGCTGACAATGATGATATCTGAACTACCCGAGAAATCAGGGGGATGCGCCTTCTGAAAGGCATCCCTAACCCGCTCCCATGCTGATGGAAGCTGTGCATGTACTGACGCCACTGCCTGAACTTGGGGTGGAGCGTGCTGTACTACCGCTAGCGCGGCATTCACCGCATGAGCAACAATAGCGGCTACCTCATTAGCATTCATTGTCCCCTGAGTCGGAGCTACTGGCTGCTCGGCTTGGGCACGCCTATCCTTTGGTTCACGTCTCGGAGGCATCTGAAACGTGAAGAAATTATTAGTCTACAGTTATTATCAAATCTCAAATAGCTAAAGACGTAATCGTAAAAGCAAGAATACAACAATCCTAAAATAGGGCTCTATAACAAAAATGCTAAGCCAAAAGCGAAATAAGCCGTACAGATCCTAAAGACACTAGAACCTGATGCTCCGATACCACCTGTGACACCCCGCCTAATTAAATACCGGGTGATCAGTCCTTTATTAAATTATAATCAAGGTGATGGTCGGTTCATTCTTAGCATCACTGTCGTAAAAATAACATTTCCAATTTAAACACCCTAAATAATTAAGCTAAGTGTCAAAACCATTTTTAGACATTACTTTCCAAATTTTATTTTATAAACCAAAATTTAAAACCTTACATAATTCACAGTTAAATAATCACACAACAACTATCCTGGAACATATAATCCAAAGAATTAAACATTCAACTAATTAATTCCGACATTAAAACTTAAAGGAAAAACATCATGACAGTAATAAATCCCAAAGTGTAAATACTGGAAATAAACGAATCACAATATCCGATAAAACAACTGTATAATGGAAAAGGGCAACACATGCCCAACTGGATAGAATAAATGCTAGAAGTGGAATCAAGAAATGAGGTCGTCTAAGCAAGAGGCCTGCAACTCCCACCTAAGCTGTAGCACGTTCCTTCCAAAGGATCCTATGCAATACGCCCCTGTGGCTGGGCACCAGTAATATATACATATATATACAAGAGAGAAAAGAAAATGGAAACAGGTCAGAGCCCGATTGTAAAAACGATTTAAAATTTGTTTAGTAAGTATTTAAAATGTTTACTGGCCAATGCAACAACATATTAGTGCGACACTCCCTTGAGAAATTCTCACCTCTCTTCTAATGTGCACGCCTATCGCACTAACCTTCCCAACGGTTTTACGTTGAAAAACGTTGCTAATGCCGTTTAATACAAGATTAAACTGTATAAGAAACTCCGAAATGTTTGTTGAAGAAACCCTTTTCTTTTGAAAATAAAAATTATAAACAAGATGTGTTTACAAAGAAACTTATGTACGAGAGTAATTAAGACTGTGTAATCAGTTTTTAAAACTAAGACAATTTCAAAAATTCAGCACACTTATAGAATGAGATGAGTAGATGAAGATAATCAACACACAGTTTTTAACGTGGTAAAACCTCTCCCAACAGAGGAAACATCCACGGTGACTTCTAAGTCACAAAAGTAAAAATCCACTAATAACAAATTATAGTTACAAACAATACAACATGCAAGCACACAAATCAACCTATTCTAAGTTTAGGAATATACCCCACTTGGTGTCCTTCTAACTTCTCATAGATCTGATTTGTTGATGATGTTCTTCAGTTTGCTAACTTCCTTTGCTTTAGCTTCCTTACGTCGACTCAATGATCTTTGATCTTACACACAACACTTCCAGTGTAGTAGTGTGTTAAGTGTTTGTGTAGTGATTCCTATTCACATGCATGAACTCACACACACTTAGATTTACAGACAGTCCTAGTAAATTACATATAAAGTCTATATGCAGTGATTTTGTTTTCTTTCTTTCTTACAGAACTAAAAACCTTTTTGACCTTTAATATAACCCAGATTCCACGGATATCTCGCATCAAAATCGGTCAAGATCTTAATCAATCTCTTTTTGAAAACATTTGTGAGATTGAAAATCTCCAAGTGTGAATCCAACTAGGTCAAGGTTAAGTTTTGTAAAAACAGAAACCATAAAACATTTTCAAAACTAAATCAGTAAAGATTTTCTTAAATCAAGTAGTAAATATGCAGATCTAGTGAAAATGTAACATGCAGAGTGTAGATCTAAAGTTTCTATGAAAAAGAAACAAGATCTTCACACGAATGTTTAAGTTGTGAACAAGATCAAGGACAAGGAGGTTACAGCTTCAAAAGAACAAACCACTCTCTCTCTCAAACACTCAAGGATGTGTTTGGGGTTGAATATACGAAGGTTTGTTTCAGAGTTGAAGTGTTTAGAGTTAGGGTTAGGGTTTGGCTAATAGAGTTTTCTTTCTCTCTCTTCTCTCTTTTCTTTTCTCTCTTCTCTCTCACTTCTCTCTTCTCTCTATTTTTTTTTCTCTCAGAAAGACGAATGCCCAAAAGTCTTCTAAGGCTGAGAAGTGGAGGGTATTTATAGGGCTGAGGGAAGGTTCTGGATGTTCGAGGGAAATCAAGGGCTGAGATCAAGTCTTGCAAACTTTGACTTGATCCAAAGGTTATAAAACAGCGGTGATTAAAAATGATTGTGATTGGTTCATATGGATAGCACCGGGATTAACTAAGAACACATGCAGACCCTCAATTAGGAATAATCCAACGATCAACAATCAACCATCCAACCTTCTCACATAATAAACACAAATAGGTACACCAGGAGGATGACAAGTGTTGACATATGAGAGGCTCACACACGCGCGTCCAAAGTAATTACAGAAGGCACCCTGAAGTCTCTAGCGCTTTGAGATTCTACCCAACCAAACATTCGAGTGAGAAATGAAGTTTACAAAATAGAATATTAACCCCACAAATTTTATAATCCCATTTTATTAATAAAAACATTTAAAAAAAGTGTTTAAAAATGTTTAAAAAATATTTAAAAATTCCCAAAAAATTATTAAAGCTCCAATTCAAGGGGAATTAAACACACACTCAATTTTAAGCAATATGAACACATGTATGCACTTCTAATTGTGTGTAGTTTGATTCAATTTATACCTTCATGGATCATTGAAGAGGATTAGAGAGATAAGTTCTGAGGCTTTTTGGATTCTAGGATCGACAACCAATTTTGTCACTATTTCCAAACTAGATGAACACTTATACAATATAGACTTAAGCAAGTCAAAGGTATAAGGTGCTTCAATCTCCCCCTTTGGAAATATGCGACAAAATCTCCTTTGAGTTAGCTTAAAACTCGTAGGGAACCAAAAAAATAAAACCTAGTCCTATACAAAAGATACTATCTACCCATTGCCTAGAAAGTCAAAAATTACATAACTCAACTATTTACAAATTTGTACACTAGAAAAGGTAGACAATCAGTAGAAGAGATCCCTGCAAATATGCACACTAAGATCAAGCAGTTTAGATTAAATGTGAACAAAATATTGAACTCATAAAACTCAAATTTCTCCCCCATTTTGTCTCAAATGGACAAAGGGTAAAACTTAAGGTCTTAAGAGTTTAATCAGCGCATACCATGCCTATAGAATTTCACAAATACAGAAATCTGTTATAGTCTAGAGGTTTAGTGAACATGTCTGCAAGTTGCAGATCAGTAGGCAGGTAATGAATTTCGAATTCCTTAGTTTCAACAAGTTCGCGTATAAAATGATGTCTTATTTTAATATGCTTAGTTCGCGAGTGTTGAACCGAGTTTTTAGATATGTTAATGGCGCTTTGATTGTCACAATACAATTGTAATTGATCTTCTTTAATCCCATAATCGCTTAACATCTGTTTTATCCATAATAATTGAGCACAACAACTTCCTGCTGCTATATATTCGGACTCAGCCGTAGATAAAGATGTGCAATTCTGTTTTTTACTACTCCAACCAACTAAATTATTGCCGACATAATAACAGGCACCTGATGTACTGTCATCAGTACAACCGACCCAATCAGCATCAGTATACCCTATGATGGTGCTACAGGTATCCTTAGTGTACCTAAGTCCAAGATTAAGAGTGCCTTTTATGTACTTTATTATACGTTTTACACTCAATAAATGGCTCTCTTTAGGGTTATTCTGGTAACGAGTACACAGACATACATCATACATTATGTCTGGTCGCGAGGCAGTTAGATAGAGTAGGCTACCAATCATACTACGATAGAGTGTGGAATCAACTGACTTACCATTTTCATCTTTACATAATTTAATAGTAGTACTCATAGGCGTTTTGGAAACTTTAGCATTATCTAAATCAAATTTCTTAACAAGATCTAAGACATACTTGGTTTGAGAGACAAATAGTCCATCAGAATTCTGTTTCACTTGAAATCCTAAGAAAAGTTATAGCTCCCCCATAAGGGACATGTGAAATTCCTTATGCATACTAGCAGAAAAGGATTTAAGTTCAGATGTGGAAGTAGACCCAAAAATGATGTCGTCTACATAGACTTGGGCTATAATAATGTTTTTGTCAAAATGTTTGACAAAGAGAGTCTGGTCATTTCCTCCTCTCTTAAAACCCTTATCCAACAAAAAGTTGGAAAGGCGTTCATACCAAGCTCTAGGAGCTTGTTTTAAGACATACAAAGCCTTTTTTAGACGAAAGACATGGTTAGGGTATTTAGGATCAATGAACCCTTTGGGTTGTTCTACATATGTTTCTTTGGACATAATTCCATTGAGGAAAGCAGATTTGACATCCATTTGATAAAGTGTAAATTTTAAGTGACACGCTATGGCGAAAAGAAGTCGAACAGATTCAAGACGAGTGACAGGGGAAAAAGTCTCGCTAAAATATATTCCTTCTATTTGAGAGTAACCTTGAGCAACAAGTCTAGCTTTGTTTCTAAGAATCACCCCATTTTCATCAGATTTGTTCTTAAAGATCCAACGTGTTCCAATAACATTTTTGTTTTGAGGCCGAGGTACAAGATACCAGACATCGTGAATGACAAATTGTAAAAGTTCTTCCTGCATAGCAGAAATCCAGTGTGTGTCATTCAATGCTTCATTAACATTTTTCGGTTCCACAAGGGAGACGAAACATGCATAATTAGAATAATTTCTTAACTGGGATCTAGAACGAACTGGCTCATTAGGATTACCGACCACGTTATCAATGGGATGATCTTTAAAGACCCAGCCAGGTACTTCTGGACTCTCAATAGGTAATGAGTCATCTATTTCTGGTGAATCAGTTTTGAAATCATTTTCAGATTCAACCACAATAGGTGATTCAGATATCTTATTTTCGACAGTAGTGTCGTTTACAATTACATTTATCGATTCCATAAGGGCCTTAGTACGCAGATTGTATATACGATAAGCACGACTGTTTGGGGAGTATCCTAAGAAGATGGCTTTATCACCACGTGTCTCGAATTTAGACAGATGTTCTCTGTCTTTACAGACATAACACTGACTTCCGAAAGTTCTTAGATATTTCAGATTAGGCTTCTTACCGTACCACAACTCATAAGGAGTTTATTTAGAGTTTTTCTTAAGATAGACCCTATTTATGATATGACAGGCAGTTCTAATAGATTCTACCCAGAAGTATTTAGGTAGAGATTTGGCATGCAACATGACACGTGCCATCTCTTGAAGAGTTCGGTTTTTCCTTTCAGCAATACCATTCTGCTGAGGAGTCTTAGGGGCACTAAATTCATGTTTGTAACCGTTGTAGTCACAATATTCAACTATTCCTGTGTCTATGAACTCTCCCCCTCTATCACTATGAATGCGATTGACTTGTGTGTCCTTCTCATTTTCAATTCTTAGTAAAATTTTCAAAAAATTCTGAAACGTGTCAGATTTTTGTTTCAAGAAGGCAACCCAAGTGAATCGTGTGAAATCATCAACCATGACAAGGATATAACTGTGTCCACAAAGACTAACAGTTCTAGAGGGACCAATAAGGTCCATATGGATGAGATCTAAAGGTCTAGAGGTGAGAATGTCTTTAACCTTTTTATGCGAAGTCTTAACTATTTTTCCTTCCTGGCAATGACCACAGACAACACTTGAAATAGGTTTAATTTTAGGAATTCCTCTAACAATCTCTTGACTAGACAATCTACCAAGGATATCATAACTTAGGTGACCCATACGATTATGCGAGATTTCATTGTCATCCATTCTGACAATGTTACAGGTTTCAGAACCAGTCTTGACAGTATAACAATTGTCAGGTGTTCTAAATCCGGTAATAATGCATTTACCTTTATCATTTAGAATTTTACAATTGTTCTTTGAAAAGGTAACAGTATGGTTAGAGTCACAAAATTGTGATATACTTAGGAGGTTGGCTTTAAGGCCTTTAACTAATAGAACATTTTCAAGAACATGCATTCCTTCTTCTTTTAAGGTTCCTTTACCTATGATCTGGGATGAAACTCCGTCACCAAAAACTACTTTCCCACCAGCAAATCTGGTTTTGTTTAAAAGTTTGGTTTCATCTCCTGTCATATGTTTGGAGCATCCTGAATCTAAATACCAACCAGATGAAGTGTGTTCATCTTTTAAAGCAGTGATGACAATGTTACACTTCATTTGGGGTAAAAGATCATCTTTTCTAACCCAAATAGCTCTAGTTTTAATTTTGCGTAAGTTTGCCCTCATTTGATAAAACTTTCGAGAAACACCTTTTTATCAAAAAATATTTGGGGCAACAAACTGATTATTGTGGAAAATTTGAGCTTTTGGTTTAGGAAAGTTTCTGGGAGCCTTTCTCTTAAATGAACTCTTAGTTTTGGTCTTTCTATTTCTGTAGTTAGAGTTCTTATCAGGTTGTCTTGGAAGGACATAATGGTTACGACTTTGCCTAGAATAGTTAAAGTTCTTGTAGACAAAAGAGTTGTACACAGGGGTGTTTAGACGCCTAGCATAACAACCTTCAAAGGAATGACGATAAATGTCACAGTAGGAGCAATATTGATTGCTTCAGGGATGAATTTCCTTAGGGAAACTTCTAAAGATGGGTTTAACAGCATTCTGTTCAGAAGTCCTATTCCTAGAAGGTATGGTCTTATAGGTAGAATCAGCCTTTCTGATTAAAGGACAGACGTATTTAGTCTTAAGTGCAGTCTCAGCCTTAGAATTACTAGACTCTCCAATGTCTTTCTCTTGTTGCTTTTGATCAAATTCCTTTTTAATAAAATGAAAGTCTGGACATGTTTCAATTGGTCTTTTGCCCCCAGACACAAACTTAATAGGTTCAAGATTTGTAGTTTGTGGTTTGTTCTTAGGGCAAAATCCAATACCGGTTCTATCATCAGAATTGGTCTTGGAGTCAACAACAAAGTCAGTAAAACAATTTGAATTGTTTTCAAACTTAGAATTTTTTTTGAAAACAGTAGCTGTCTTTGTTTTTTCTTCCTCCAGTTCTAATAATGTTCCCTTGTATTTCATTTCCAGGGTTTCATTAGTTTTAGTCAACTCTTTTAATTTTTGATCAAAAGTTTCAATTTCAGATTGATGAGTCAGACACTGGTTAGTGTACTCTTCAGCATTCAACTTCATAATAAGACTTAGACCATCTAATTTCTTAGTCAGGTCTCTAACAGTCTTCTCCATTCTAGTGCCTTTTTTAAGAGTTTTAGCATACAAAGTATGGATATCAGGGAGGTCATCTGTGTCTGAGTCGCTAAGTGAAGTGTGTGTAGTGACCCCTAACGATTCAGTTTTAGTACTCACGCACCCATTTACATCGTCATTATCGAGATCACTTTGACTCACACACACGAAATTAGAACTAGCAACATTTTCAGATAATAAAGCATCTAGGCCAGTCAAAGCAGTATTCACACAAGCAGAAGTAGGAGCATCATTATCACACACAGGTATATCATCATTGTAAATGATCTTAGCATAAAAGGACATGCAAGGGTCAAGTACATTTGATGACTCAAGTTCCTCTTCATCAGAGTCACTTGAATCATTCCAAGTTTTACAGACATTGGCTCTATTGTGTGTGTTCGCTTTATTCAAATTAACTCTGCAATCGTGAGCAATGTGACCTAGTTTCCCACATCTAAAACATTCAATATTTTTAAGGTCTCTAGTGGGTCTAGAGTTGTTATCCTTAGGATGTTTGTCAAGTCCTCTCTCATGAGGTTTGGGATTAGACAGAGTAGGATAATTAGGCTTGCCTTGTTTAGATGCCTGTTTGTTTCTAAATTTGACAATTTTCTTAAATTGTTTAGACATCAAGGCAATCTGATTATCTAGTTTGTCTATATTGCACTCCTCATCAGAGTCAGAGTTGGTCAAATTAGACTCAAGTTTGGGTATCTTAGAGGCAAAACTCAAGTTAGAGTTGGGCTGTTTTCTTTGAGAATGATTTAATTGTTTCTTAAAGTCTAATTCCATTTCCACAGTCCTAAGTTTGCTACTGAGTAACTCAGGGGTAAGGTTTTGATCACTCATTTCCTCAATAGCATACCTCTTACTGTCAAACTTTTGTGGTAATGATCTTAGGATTTTAGAGACAATTTCATTCCTATCATAAGTTATACCATTAGCATGCAACTTAGTAACTATATCAGTTAAGTTCATGTAAAAATCATCAAAAGACTCAGAGTCAGACATAATCAAAGAGTTGTACTGCTGGGTAAGCATTTGAGTTTTAGCAACTTTAACTCTTGAGTCTCCTTCATGGGCAGTGATTAATGTGTCCCAAGCTTCCTTAGAAGTGGCAGAAGATGAGATTCTCTTGAACTCATACTCATTAATTGACATAAAAATGGCATTCTTGCCTTTATTGTTATTTCGAGAAATGGTTTTCTCTTCTTGGGTAAATTCACTTAAGATTTTCTTTACCCTCTCATCACTTCCTTCAGTGGCTGGTTTAGTAGGATAAGTGTATCCATTTTCAATAATGTCCCAGACATCATCTCCTAAAGTCCTTTGGATGAAGGCAACCATTCTTACTTTCCAGTAAGCAAAGTTGTTTCCATCAAAGAGTGGAGGTCTGGACAGATTACCAAACCTTTCATTCTTCTCGTCCATAGTTAGGTTTTTCAGAAAACGATTTCAGAAACACAAGATCTTTTGAAATAAAAGTTAACAGGGCTCTGATACCAATTGAAAAACGTTGCTAATGCCGTTTAATACAAGATTAAACTGTATAAGCAACTCCGAAATGTTTGTTGAAGAAACCCTTTTCTTTTGAAAATAAAAATTATAAACAAGATGTGTTTACAAAGAAACTTATGTACGAGAGTAATTAAGACTGTGTAATCAGTTTTTAAAACTAAGACAGTTTCAAAAATTCAGCACACTTATAGAATGAGATGAGTAGATGAAGATAATCAACACACAGTTTTTAACGTGGTAAAACCTCTCCCAACAGAGGAAACATCCACGGTGACTTCTAAGTCACAAAAGTAAAAATCCACTAATAACAAATAATAGTTACAAACAATACAACATGCAAGCACACAAATCAACCTATTCTAAGTTTAGGAATATACCCCACTTGGTGTCCTTCTAACTTCTCATAGATCTGATTTATTGATGATGTTCTTCAGTTTGCTAACTTCCTTTGCTTTAGCTTCCTTACGTCGACTCAATGATCTTTGATCTTATACACAACACTTCCAGTGTAGTAGTGTGTTAAGTGTTTCTGTAGTGATTCCTATTCACATGCATGAACTCACACACACTTAGATTTACAGACAGTCCTAGTAAATTACATATAAAGTCTATATGCAGTGATTTTGTTTTCTTTCTTTCTTACAGAACTAAAAACCTTTTTGACCTTTAATATAGCCCAGATTCCACGGATATCTCGCTTCAAAATCGGTCAAGATCTTAATCAATCTCTTTTTGAAAACATTTGTGAGATTGAAAATCTCCAAGTGTGAATCCAACTAGGTCAAGGTTAAGTTTTGTAAAAACAGAAACCATAAAACATTTTCAAAACTAAATCAGTAAAGATTTTCTTAAATCAAGTAGTAAATATGCAGATCTAGTGAAAATGTAACATGCAGAGTGTAGATCTAAAGTTTCTATGAAAAAGAAACAAGATCTTCACACGAATGTTTAAGTTGTGAACAAGATCAAGGACAAGGAGGTTACAGCTTCAAAAGAACAAACCACTCTCTCTCTCAAACACTCAAGGATGTGTTTGGGGTTGAATATACGAAGGTTTGTTTCAGAGTTGAAGTGTTTAGAGTTAGGGTTAGGGTTTGGCTAATAGAGTTTTCTTTCTATCTCTTCTCTCTTTTCTTTTCTCTCTTCTCTCTTCTCTCTATTTTTTTTCTCTCAGAAAGACGAATGCCCAAAAGTCTTCTAAGGCTGAGAAGTGGAGGGTATTTATAGGGCTGAGGGAAGGTTCTGGATGTTCGAGGGAAATCAAGGGCTGAGATCAAGTCTTGCAAACTTTGACTTGATCCAAAGGTTATAAAACAGCGGTGATTAAAAATGATTGTGATTGGTTCATATGGATAGCACCGGGATTAACTAAGAACACATGCAGACCCTCGATTAGGAATGATCCAACGATCAGCAATCAACCATCCAACCTTCTCACATAACAAACACAAATAGGTACACCCGGAGGATGACAAGTGTTGACATATGAGAGGCTCACACACGCGCGTCCAAAGTAATTACAGAAGGCACCCTGAAGTCTCTAGCGCTTTGAGATTCTACCCAACCAAACATTCGAGTGAGAAATGAAGTTTACAAAATAGAATATTAACCCCACAAATTTTATAATCCCATTTTATTAATAAAAACATTTAAAAAAAGTGTTTAAAAATGTTTAAAAAATATTTAAAAATTCCCAAAAAATTATTAAAGCTCCAATTCAAGGGGAATTAAACACACACTCAATTTTAAGCAATATGAACACATGCATGCACTTCTAATTGTGTGTAGTTTGATTCAATTTATACCTTCATGGATCATTGAAGAGGATTAGAGAGATAAGTTCTGAGGCTTTTTGGATTCTAGGATGGACAACCAATTTTGTCACTATTTCCAAACTAGATGACAGTATAGACTTAAGCAAGTCAAAGGTATAAGGTGCTTCATACGTATCCTATCTTATGTCGCTCGTAAGATTTAAACTGACAAATTCAACTATTTAAGAGGTTGATTTCATTTAACAACAAAGTTCTCATTTAACTTTATTTACTAACAAAGTCTCTCAGCAATATATTATACTTTTCAAACACTTATTCCCAAATTGAAATAATTATTCACTTCTTACTTCCCATAAACACAGTAGGTAGTTCCCAAGTTACAGAATTAAATATATTTATTAAATAATCGTATAATATATATATATATTCAAATGGCACCCCACATAATAATTATGGTGCGGTCATACTCTGCTATCCAGTCCCCGTGTCACTCGTACTAAGGGAAATACAAGTTCGGAATCACTCTCGAACTGTATTAACACAAACACGAACAATATTGAGGCGAAGCATAGATTCCAGGTCTCTAAGAGGTCAGCACATGCCCTCACGTCTCTTAGGACCGTCTGAACTATCGATTCGATAGCCTGTACCGAAATATTTCTATCTTCTAGGGTACGATTCAATATCCCCCATAAAGGCTCATCGAGATAAGACTGTCCCAGCGCGGTAACCTCGGGGATAGCAAGTAGCGCGGGCATAATTTTCACACGTATATAGTATATGCATAAACACAGTCATATAAATATACTACTATTACCATATCAAATTTAGGTACATCTCATAACCCATAATTATGACATTTGTCCTTATTACTCGTTATTTATTTATCACGTATAACGTTTGCCTCTTATCTTAATTTGTCGGATTATTCCAACTTATCAAGTGACACTCGTGAATTTCTATACTCCCAAGTGTAATTTCAGTAGGTACTCATTTATTTTTCAAGGTAACTATCTTACGCGTCTCCTTCTTTAATACATAGTTCCATCGTCCCTTATATGTAAACATACCCAAAAATGTGAATCTCGTCTTACATTAAAGATTTCATATTTTTAATAAGTCCTAATGACCTTCTTTACCTCCCAAAATATTTTAATAAGGATGTCCAAAGATTATTACACATTTAAATTGAATTCAACTATTTAGAAGGGAAAATACGAGTCTGCCAGGAGGGGTCGATCGATCGATGGCAGGAGCTCGATCGATCGATGCGTCGATCGATCGATACTCCTGGTTCGATCGATCGATCAAACAGGTATGACGAATTCTGCAGAAAACCAGTTACGGATTCTATCATCCAACATCATTAAAATCCAAAGTTTTAACTCCCAAACTCCCAGAAATTTATACCACAAACGTCCTAAACCCAAATGGAGAATATTTAACGTAAAGCATGCGAGTTTTCATCAAGATTCATGGATTAAAAGTGCCCAAATTTATACAATTCTCATGAACCCTAAAAATTTCTTTAACTTAATTCAAATCATTCTTTCTCCAAAAATTCTACTTTTATTTCATCATAAATCCGTGGTTAAACCTCTACATATGAAGGGGATTCCCAGATTGTCATTTATATCACTAAAACATGAAATTTTCTAATCTTCAACATGGGTTTTCTTTCATAAAACTCATCCTAATCAACCCTAAACAAACATGAATGAAGCATTAACGAAATTAATCAAGATAAATACTTGCCTGGGGGTTTTTGGTCTCTGATTTGTGCTGAAATCAGTGTGGTTATGATCCTTGCGACGTGATCTATCGTTTGGCGGCGCAAACGGAGGAGTTTTCGGCCTAGAACTCCTTGGCAAGCTCTCTCTTTCCCTCTCCTATGGCCGTCACTTGTATTTGGTTGTGTTAACCCTAGAAGACAACCCTAGGCATCTGATATAACCCTTGCAAATTCGTGGGTTTAATTACCCAAAATTACAAAATGTCCAAAATGCCCTCCCGGGGTACTAATTAAGCCTAAAAACACCCCGAGACCCAAACTAAACCCCCGATACACTTTTCTGACTATCTCGACCCTTCCGAACACTTTGGCGCACTCAAAACGACCATACGAGCAACTTATAATTTATTCACTTTTATTAATCGATATTTAGTCCCGACACGACACAGGCGCGTCCCGACTTAAATTTCCAAAATTATCATTTTATTCACTCGTGACATTTAATAGAACCAATATCATATATTACTTTTCTCATTAGTAATATTCAACAAGTTTCCCATACTTACTAACTCACGTCACGTTAGTAATTATAAAAATATAATTAATTTCCGGATTTATATTAAATTAATAACTCACATTAAATTTAATAAATCCCCAAATTTAGAAAGCATAAAAATATGGGGTATTACAGTCCTATCTTTCCCATTTTATTCTTTTGTACACACACATCACGCTTTGGAAAAAAAGAGAATATTAACATAGTCCATGATAGATCGAAAGGGAGAAATGGGTGCCTAACATGTTACCATTCCGTAACGTAGTTCCGTACCCTTGATTCGTTTTGTTTCATATGCATCAGTATGACCTTAATGTCGTTCTCTCGAGATGGGTATATTTCTTTTTCATGTTTTAAGAAAAATAGCCAGCGACTCCATTTCTTCATGTTGTCCCCTTTGACGATGGTGTAACACCCCGTGTTTTATTAATTATTGATTTTAATTAATTTGAAGAAAAATGGAGTGACATAAAATTTTGGGATTTAATGGTTTTTAATAATTAAACATGTTGGCTTTTATATTTGAGATGTACATTGTCAACCCGTAATTTACATCGGAGTTAAAATATAAGGTTATAATGATTTCTAAAATGTTTTATCTAGTAGGTATGTTTTTGTTGAGTTCAAGAATATTTTCTAAGTGTAAAGGCGGAGTTTTAAAGCTTTTTGGGCCGTTCAAACGACACAGTATGTCGTTCGAATGACATCGCATGTAATTTGAACGACATCGAATGTCATTTGAACGACATGTGTCAGTCATTCGAGCGACTGGTGAGGCGGCGGATTAATTAGAGTCCTAATCGTTTTCTAAGTCTTAAACCCTTTAAATACCAAAACTGATATGGTCTCGGACTTTTAAAACACTTTTCTCTCAAACTTTCTCCAATAAGGTTCTCCAATCATATTTCCTCTCATCTCCAACCCCTAGCCCCAACTTTTAACAAGTTTTAACTCAAGAATTGAAGATTCAATTGGTGTTTTCTCAAAAGGAGTCCAACCTTCTACTCAGAGTTTTGATTCGACTAATCTCAGGCATGAAAACTCCATTCCTTTCCTTTAGTTTTATGCATTTTAAGTGTCGCCTAAATCCTTAATCACGTATTTTTTTATTAAATCAATTAGCAACTTAATTAGAGAAAATGGACACTAAATTTTGGAGTTGTTTTAACGAAATTTTTTAATATGATTAATCCTTGAAACCCTTGGGTGCGCAAGTTAGATTAATTGAGTTTTTATGGTTTTTGGGGTGTAGGTACGCATGTAGAAGTTATGGGATTATTTATATGTTATGTGGGATGCGAGAACACTTATAAAAATTAGAAGATTAATAAAAGAGAACGATTATGTCATATTGAATAATATCTCATGTTAAATAAATTAACAAGTATTGGACGGAAATATTTATGTTGAAAAGGATGACTATACTATTAATGGAATTAAATTTGAATTGTGACATTTGTGATTAAAGTGCCATGTTGTGATTATGATTTGTGATATTGTGTGAATTGGTTTATTCACTTTTCCCATCGTGGGGATGGGGGGGCTTTTGGGTAGTATATTGTTCACCTTGATGATAGAATGCTCATTAGGTATGGGACTAGTGGGTAGGCCTTGGTTATAATTTATGCTATCTAAGTATGAGACTACTTAGTATAGATTCGTGAGGGTTTCATATTCTTGGGGTGGGCTGATTTTTATATTTTATTATCATCGCACTAGACTAGGCATGACACTAGGACGTTGTTATTGTTAAAAATTCTTCCTATTCATAGGGTAGGATGTATGTGTAAACTGGGGACCCATAGGTATGGGACTAAGGGATATTTTAAGGATCTCACATTAAGGGTGGGGTAATTTGATAAATGAAAAATTAAGAAAATGAGAATTAATACCTAAGATAAAAATGGGTATCAAAATTTTTGACGACATAATGTGTTAGGGACCGACAGTTTAAACGGGTCAGCTTGGGTGATTTATGTCGTGTCGTGTGTGAAACCTTATCATATTGCACGAGATCGACAGTTTAAATGGATTTGGCTGGCTATTGATAAGGGGAAGTGTGAAACTTAGGTAAATTACCACCCGGGGTGGGAGGACGACCATAATAAAAAGTGAGAACAATAATAATTTTAGGTTAATTTAATTAAATTAACGCTTTGGGGCTATGGGATAATTAAAATGATATTGGTGTGTTTTTATCAAAATCTTTAGGGGTGGTTAGTAACTTATCTTTCCCACGTTTAATTATATTCGTTGTGATATTTATTGCATATAATGCTATTACTTGGATTCACGAATCCTATTTGAGGGGACTAGTGTGTATTCATGCTCGGGGCTCACACCTTGTGCATTGACTAACATTTTCAGGTATTAGTGCTGGAGTAGCTACATAGGATTTATTGGATATTATTTGGAGGTGCAGCTGGAGTTTATTCATTTTATTACTTTATTTAGTTAGACTTTCTTTTCAATCGTGATTTCATTATGAGACTTCGTTTGGTTTTTATTGGGCCATTTGGTTCCAAAGTTGCTAGATCATTTTAGTTGGATTATTCACAGTTGATTATATTATTCAGTTTTTAATTAAATCATTATTGGATATTGGATTCATTCGAAGTTTTAGCATGTGATGGATCTTTTATAGCTCAGTTGTTATTATCATTTGGGACTGATTCAATTATTTATCTGGTGGACTGATTTATTTACGTATCATATTTTTCTCATGCTAAGAATGATATTTTATTTAGTTCACACCCGACATAATTTTGGTGGCAGCCGATGCCAGAATTATGCGGGATGTGACAGATGTTCGATTTGTATCTGAGGCTGCCCATTAAGATACCAGTGCGAGTGGCAAAAATATGACTCCCATATCCTGGAATCACCCACATAGGCACCGTGGGAAGAGAGGGAGATGATTTCCTCTAGGTTCCCCCCCCCGTCCCGATTTCAGGGCCATTCCGTACCGGAGGAATCCGACCTAGATGGCCACACATTTAAATTCTATTTTTTATCTTATTTTTTGGTTTGTTAGCTTAGTTTCATCTCTTATTCAAAGTTTTCATGTTTTTAATCATGTTTTGGTCTTTATCCAGGGTTCATCTCTTATTAAATTTTTTTAATTTTTGTACAATTGTACCAAATTGTCAATATTTTTTCTCCCTCGACTATCGGTTATGTCAACAAAGATTTATTATCATTTAACTTGTATTCAAAGTTATTACAAAAGATTTAGTTGTCCTAGCAACAAGTAATACTAACTCATTTTGGTAAAATTAAAGCAAAAAATGGAAAGGTCATGTAGGTTGTAATAAAAGACCAACGAAGGATCCCTAGGCACGAGATCAAGTTGGTTGAGCAAAAGCCTTGATGGGGGAAGCCCCACACACAAGTGCATTCTCACTAGAAATTTCCAGGCCTAAAGTTGTGTGTGATGACACCTATTAAAGGGTAATCACGCGATCTAACTAATAGAAAATAGTGAAATTCTCAAATCCAAAAAAAACGTAAAGAAAAATCATTTCATTGAACTTCAAAGAAATATAGCTTTTTTTTTACATATAACTTGGAATATAAAAAAAAGTTTTTACATAATTAAACACCCCTAATTAGAGGGATTGAGATTAGTGTGATTTCTAGGATCGATAGGATATGCACGACCTTTACAAGAACTAAGATCTTGTTAGTCTTAGTTAGAATGGAGAGTCAGTTGACAGAGAATAGAATAATAATCATTATCACTAACGTTTTGGCGACGCAACTGTTAAAGGAAAACATACTTGATAGTCTAATAATTTTCATGACCAAATGGGGGGAAGTATGGGACAAGGATCATCAATGGCTTACCAGTAACATACCTAGAAGGTATTAGGAATTTTAAAAAAACATAGAGCATTCAACCACCTGGGCTTATAATCCTAAGCTTTGATATCTTCAACATGAAAAGGTGCATTGAGTACACTCTCGTCATAACCGTCCTACCACACATGCTTCAGGACATGACAAATTCTCTGACAAATATTCTCATATTTCACGGATAAACCATGTATGATCGATTAAGAATTTATAAGATCGAAGAGAGATTTTTCCCTCTCAACCTGCAAGTTTGCATTATCTGTATCGAATAAGTATGCAATACCATGCATGTTTTCTAGCTCGGTCTTGCATTCTTGAAGCTCTCTAAGATAACCAAAGTTGGTAACACACACATTATGGAAGCCTTACCTAATGATTAAATATGTCAACCTTGCCCGAGAAGATGTCATTTCTCCTAAAATAGAGTGAAGATAATCATCGTATAGGATCACCAAGTCCATGTTCTAGGAAACAACATCGTGAGAGGCTAAAACGCAAAAAAAAAACACAAGTTAATTAAAAACACAATACAAAATCTATAAAGTGCATGAGACTAATATTATATAATGAAAGGAAACAACGACGATAATGTTAAACATCCATTTCATTGATTCAAATTTCTAAATGGAATCAATACCTATAAAATCATCAAATTAAAAAGGAATATAGAGGTGCAAAATATCCTAATATTTAATTGGATCAATGGCCACGACCTCATCATTTGTATTCTTCTCACTTGTATCTTCCTCTTCTTCCAGTACTGGGGGAGGGATATGCTAGTACTGATTATATAAGTTGAATGAGGAAGGGACCTCTACCTTTTCTAGGATAACATCCCACCCTTTATTAAAGGCATACTTTCTTACAGAGCCATTATTTGTTCATCATGCTTGCAAAAAGTGTCCTAACCTTCATTTTCTGCCTGCCTCATTTTGCTCTTAGGCAACCCTCAAGTTTTTAGTCAAATAAGTGAGTTTGGTCTTCAGTATGTTGACCTATTTAGTGGCCTTAACCATACCCTCCTTATGGTCCTTCTCCTTTTCAACCATTTAGAGATCAACTGTTTCAATAGATTTATTTAAGTCCCCTGTGGACTCATCAAACATAGAGTCTTTTTTTGCTTTCTTGGTGTCTCTATCAACTATTAAAGAAAAGTTCACAATGAACTTCAAGCACCAAATCATTATTAGCAAATTTGAACCTAAAAACTGAGAGAGAAAAAATATAAATACTTACGTGATAGGGGGGATAAGCTTCATGTTGAATGAGTACATCCTTTTTTTAAAGCGTCCACAGTAGCCTAATCATGAGGGAGTATTTTATAGTAAAGAATATCCATAGACAGGTTCACGAAGTATTTCACGACATATTTTCCTTTTCAAGATGCACCACCTCCTCCTACAAATGAGTGGTCGCTCGAGAGAATCTTTCTATATGATCTCTTTTAATGGTTAAACCCATATTTATTTATTGGGTAGGTCATATAAATTAATCTAAATGGATGAGCCCTCAGTTTTTTATCTCTTCTTCCTGATGGAAGAAGCATGTTTGGACAAATATTTCCTAATAAAATATGGGTTCCGACACTTAAAGGACATGTCATCAAAAACAAAGGAAGTTTTGGTGATGTCTAATAGATCAAATGAGATAGACATTTTAGATTAACTAGACATACTTACAAGATCATGTAGAGGAATGGCAATAGGGATATAGTCGGCGTACCCCTCCAGAACCTCTAACTCTCTATTAACTAACCAAGCAACAAAGGAAGTGATACAAGGAGTATATGGGAGTAGAACCACACGTTCTCATGGATGATATACTTGTCCAAGACTCTACTTGATAGACTAAGCCTTATTTAGATCACTCAAGTTGATGTCGTTCGAGTTGGGATATTTATTCTTATGATCAATTGCAAAGGCAATAAACCAGATTAGATGAAATCATAAGGAATTGTAATGAACAAAAATAACGGGGGCAAAGACAACCTATCATCATTCCCATATTTTGAAACCTGGGCCCATTATAAGAGGGCTCACCCATACAGATAGAAATACCTATTAGAATGGGGAGGTTCATAAAAAAATCTTATTGTTCCCTCCTCACCTTAAAGGTAAAAAGACATTCTTTAGAGTCAAAACCCTTTGATAACAGTACATGATCTTAGGAATGCTAAGATTCGCGCCAAATATTCCATTGACTCTATTGATTATCCTTTAAACGTTAAGGGTAAAGTGATTATGAAGCACCATGAAGTATTAGGATACCTCATGAAAAACTTATATGGAGGGAATTGCATCCCATCCTGTATTACTATAATGGACAACATCCAATGAACCTCAGGCATATCATAATGATCATAAACTATTCTTGGTAACATGATAGTTACCCACTCAAGGATGTACCTCAATTTTGAGTCATTAATAGTAGATTCTTTTATCACATAGATCGTGATTGCTGAAGACATAGATGAAAAATCTTGAAAGAATAAAAGAGAAGAGATAATAGTGAGCTTCGAGAGATGTAAAGAGGTGATGGATGTTAAAAAATCTCTAGAATGATTCAATACACTTTGCAAATGAGAACGAGCGTCACAAAGTGAACCAAACTTTTTTGGAGGCTGCAGTCTCAGGAACGATTCCCGAAATGTACCCCATAATTATGCATGATTTTTAAAACACTGGCTCCACCATTCCAGGAGGCAACTACTCCTCACATTTAGAATGGAAAAAAAAGAAAATTTACCCCAACCAATGGAAGACCTTGCACCCTCAAGAGCATAAAGGTCTTGGGGATAATTTTGGGATCCATTATTTATAATTAATGATAAACGTGAATGGAGGGAACAACCAAAAGATTTCATTTAATCAATATTAGAATATCTCCAAGCAAGAACGTGAATAGTTCATGGGAGTGTTGATATGTTCAAATGAGGATTATTTCCATGACATGATAAGTGATAAGAAGATAACCCGACGTTCTTAGGATACCTTTATTAACATATATAAATAATTTAAACAACACCATTAGTGGAATATGAGTTTCAAAGCCTAGGGACTCTATCAAATTGTACTTTTGAACAGAAAAATAATTAATATCTCTCATTCACAAAAATAAACCACATACATTTATGTGTCCTCTATTTTTTATGCTTAATAATTTATTCTACTTTATATTATTTTTGTCATGTGTGATCAAATTAATTCTTCCAGTAAGTTATGTCCACTTACAAAATTAATAGGTAATGATTTTAGTACAACTACAAATACAAACAAATGTTCGATAAGATTGGAGGATAGATAACATGAATGCAAGCCAGGTGACTTTAAACGACGCTATTGTCAAACAATGTGTCTTTAAGAAAATTATGTTCCCACTATAATACTAATGGCATTTGTTATCCTAGAAATATAACCAAGAGTGAGTGAATTGGATATTGTAAATTAAACGACTATTTAAAATATTTCAGGCTTCTCTCTTAAAGATTGATTACAATCGGATAATTGAATTATATATGAGGAAATTAATCAATCAATAAGTAATAAGGTTTGAAATTTCATAGAAATATTAACGAGAGAGTTAAGTGAGATATTACAAATCGAAATTTTAACGTGGTTTAGACTTACCTACATCCATACTCGAGACGGTACTCGAGAAAATTCACTATCTCCAGTTCACTAAGGTAGGACCAACAACTACAAAAGGATTTATTCCAACTTAAAAGATTTATCACACCCGTACGGGTTTACCACACCTTACCAAGCTTTACTACATGCCACAGGATTTATCACGCCCATTAGGATTTACCACACCCTCACACTACCTCCCACAAATATACATCGATGTTCAATCATCATAATTGTTGTTAAATTTATATTTTTTTTTCCAGTGTGTGAGCTATTTTAGAATAACTTCGGCAAATATGGGTTGAACCCATAAGGATTTGTCAATTTATGCCAAAAAAATATAACTTTGAAATAGACAAAATGATGTAGAGATGATAATTGAATCAAAATTAAATAAAAACAATTACGAATAATAAGAGCAACACACAAATATGTAATCAATACGGGAGAAACTAGGATTCGATGTCCATTTATCACTTTTAATTAACATTACATCTCAATTTAATTTAGTTATTCATTTTTTAAACTCAAATTAAATCGACTCTTGTCACGTTTAATTCAGAAAATAAAACATTTACGTTCAAATTACTTTTAACGTCTCTAATTTAGATGGATAAAAACCACATTCCCATATAAAAATATGAATTTTTAAGTTTAATGATGTATTTACGCGTGGACTATCAAAAGTATGGAGTGCAAGCATAACCCATCCAAAATAAAACTCGTTAATTCTCAAAACTTGATTACACAAATTGCTTTTGAAGGTTCTAAAATGCACTCTTGTGTCATTTTAAATGAATACTTAATTTTTAAATCATTTAATAGGTCTAGGAATAAATAAAATTAAATCAACACATCAATGTTAATCATACATGATAAATTTCACCCTAATCTTAGTAATGAAATTTAACTAACGTCATTATATAAATAAGAAGGAAGAAAATTAATTCTTATTAAAACTTCAAACTTACTAAAAATATGTCTTGCACAATAAATTTTGACAAAACTTCCCCCACAATAATCACAATTCATGCCCCTAAAAAATATATATTCTACTCTATAAAATTCTCCATAAATATTATCTCGAAAATGATGAGGCCATGGTTTTATTTATAGGCCAATGGATGAGGTGTTTGGGTTGGAGTAAAACAATAATTTAGTTTGTTTATTTTGAATTTGTAAAAATTTTAAAACCAATTAAATTAGAGGTATTTACAAAATGTAGAGTTTAAATTTTGTATTGGTCACTTTTGAAATTTCACAGTATCTCTTGAATTAACTTCTTCTGATAAGGCTTGGGGAAGTGATTTTGTAAATCCATTCTTAAAAATTTAAAAATGTAACGTCCCGAGGCTTGCCCTAGTTGGCTATGGACGTTATGTCACTTGAGCTCATGGGGATTTAAAATTTAAGAAAAATAGGGCAATTCTTATATCGTGGCATATATGAGGCCTTAACCTCTACATAAGAGTTGGCAGAATTAGTAGTATTCATAAATTAATAATACATCTCAAATGACAATTTATTCACTAAGAATTTGATTCAATATAATAACTTCTTATTACAATCCAAAAAAAGATATTCCTTTTCATAAAAATTCCCCAGCTCTCTAATTACAACTACGAGTGAAATCTAGATAAAAACTCAAGATATGAACTAAGGAATATTACTCTCTACGACTTTTATACCCTTTGCAGCCTCAACTACTATCATCTCCTAAGTCGAGGAAACAAAGAATATAGGAGGGGTGAGCTCTAATAGCACAAAAAGGGTTAACTCAAAGGTCCCCATCTTCCTGGCAAAACTAGTATTTACCGAGGCGACAAATATACAAATGATATAATGAATTCTTATAAAAGCGTAGCATAAAAATTGTGTGTTATTAATAATAAGGAAAGGAAAGAATCGTGTTTCCCAACCCCTCAGATTCTCCAATGGCATATATCACAATCTCCTGAAGGTCTCAACTCTCTGTCTACTCCCATAGCTCAATCTCCCATGGTTTGCCCTCATAGTCTGCGTCATATTTCTTATAACCTTGGACTTCTCATACTCTTCACCCTTATTCTAGGCATATTAGACCTAGTTATGCCACATGGAGTAGCCTCCTCTCCTAACTAATCCAGGATGAGCGATCAAGGATCTACTATTAACTCTACACTTTGGCCGAGCTCTATCGCAATGTTAAGCCCCAAAATTAGCCTATCCTCAATCTCCCTAAACTAACCTTGTTGACATTAGGCACTGAGTAGGAGGTTTTGAAATATACATGGTTCTTTAGCTTACCTAATAACTACTATGGCGTTAATACAAAATCCCCAACTTAATAGGCACAATATAATATTGCTTCTCAACTCCATGGCCTCCTATAATAGGTCGTGGCCGCATGGAAAGACTTACAACTCTTGGTCAACAACATCAATGGTATTAAAGTAAAATAATATTTTAAAACCCTAATTTACTCTCAACTTGAGTCCTCAAAGATCAAAGGCAAATCCCTAAATAAATCTCCTAATGTCAAGTAACAACATACTCAAAAAACCATTCTCCAATAACACATTCTCACTGCAAGAATCCTAGTAGAAAACATCTAAAATCACATGTCCATATAATTTTCCTACGTATCCTAATCTCTCGGGATCAATGGCATTACACATCCTCTAACTTAGATGAATAGTAGTCTTCCATGGTCTAAAACTAGAAACTCAGAATCTCAGATGAATAGTACAACTCCAAAGACATTTTCCAAATTTCACATGAGGGAGCATATCAATCAATAAAGATAGAAAACTAGAGTTTTGAGTAAGGAAGAAAAAGGTGTGGCCAGATCCCTTACCTTAGTTGATCAACTCCGACAAATAGTATCCTTTCGCAACTTCTTTCTTCGGTGAACAATACTGCCCCCTGCCTTGCTCCAGTAACCTTCTCTTCTTCATTAATAAACCTTACTTTCTCTCTCTAACAGGGACTTCAAGGTTTATAATGCTCTTAGGAAGTGTTCCAAGGGTAGGTATTTATTGGTTCTAGTGGAGAACCTAGGGTTTCCTCTTTTGGGTACACTTTTCCATAATTACCCCATTTAAAAAGGCTTATCAAATCCTTTAAAATTTCTCCTCAAGTCATGACATAATAAGGATACATAGTTATCCCTCGTGCTTCTAAGGAAAACTAAGCTCCACGGCAATCACCTTAGGCCTTTGCATACTAAGTCGTAGTCTTCTAGGTTCTATATGTCAACGGATCCCTCTTCGAACCTAGGTTTCTTTTCAGTTCAACTACACACCATAGCCTCCTATAGGGCCACAACCTCTTAAGGTTCTAAGGTTCTTACAACCTCCATAACTTAGGAAATTACACCCTCAAAATTAAATGACTTGAAAGTATAAATTAGTTCATACCCTGGAATAATTGTTGATACTTTTCTTTGATAACGAACTCTAACTCCTAAATGTCCTTTTTCATAGCTTGATGTGTCCAAAGCACCTTGAGTAGGTATATTATTTTGGACCTCGGCTATTTTTTTCTTTCCAAGACATCAATTGGGGCCTTATCGTAACTTAAGTCTCTATGGATCTCAATGGGAAAATGGTTCAACATGTGGTACGGGTCTCAAATGTAATTCCTCACCATTAAAATGTGTAAATCATTTTTCACATGGGATATTTTCATGGGTAGAGCTAGCCTAAATGAAGTCTTTTCAACCTTCTCATTAATATCAAATAGTCCAATATACCGTGGGCTCAATTTGCCTTTCTTTCAAAACCTCATGACTAGCATCAATGGGGAAAATGTAAGAAAGGCATGATCCCCAACTTCCATGTCCACGTCCGTTCTTTTGACATCATCTCAATTTGTGTATCTGTTGTGAGCACTCCCTAATCGTTCTTGAATCAGTCAAACTTTATCTGCGGCCTAATCTACTGATTCTGGTCCTAGTAATTGTCATTCCTGTAAATAGAAGTGAGCGCTAACAGAATAATGCAACTTCTCAAATAAATTCAATTTTAATTAACCAAAATTTTAGTTAAACCCTAACACATGCATATAGGTGATTTGATAACTTAAAATCAATAAGTATGCAAAGGAAACCAATATCAGGAAAAAATTCCAAAGGGAAAAGCCTTTTATTTCATTATAATTATAAATCACAACTTACACGGTTACAATGAAATAGATTTTTGACCCATAAATACTCGTAGGTGTCAGTTGGTGTCATCAGGAATGGTTCACATGTGGCTATACCACAAGAACTGTAGTACTATCTTCAGCCCAGGAATACTGCAGCACTCCCTAATGACACGCAGTCAATCAACCCAATACCTCCCTTAAGTGTCACCTATTGTTAGAAGTAGATAACCTCTCTATAAGAGAAAACTTGAACAAGATGTATGTTCTTGGGTTCCAAAATAATTCACCACAGCATATGGGATTTTTGTGAATTGAAAACAAAGAAGAAGCCAAAAGTGTTCTGTTGATTTTGCAATGTTTTCAGAATGAAAAACGATAAAGACATCTTGTGAAAAAAGGATTTGGAGAGTCCTATTTATAAAAATTTTAAGGCAGCAGGTCGCTCAAACGAGATAACATGTCATTTGAACGAGATGCAGTGTCGTTTGAATGACAACTTGCACTTCGCGCGGCATGCCATTTCGTTTGAACGACATACGATGTCGTTCAAACGAGATGGATAAAATTCAATATTTTTCTTTTTCTTTTTCTCGTTAAATGCACCGCCTCAAAAACTCCAAAAATTATATTTTTTGATGAAAAAACATGTAACGCTCCGCTCCAACACTTTAAAAATATTTTGTGAAAAATATCCCATTATCCTAAGTGAATAATTATGGAATAAAACATAATATTTACCAAATTCGTCTTGGAGAAGCTTCTTTGATGAAGAGCTTTGATATTCGGATCCGTCTTAATGTTTAAATGATCTTGAATAATTCTTCAACGATTGAAGCGGTATATGACATACTCTAATGTAAACAAGACTTATAAAATATATCCTTACAATTTTCCTACCTCATCCTAACATAATTGATTGCGTCATGTTCTCCCATATAACACTATGTAGGGAGACATTTTAATACTCTCTTGGTAACCATTGTTATACATAAAATTTACTAAGGGTATATGGTCTTCCCAATTGCACTGGAAATATAGAAAATAAGCTCTCAAGATATCCTCAAGGGTTTGATTTATTGTTTTCGTTTTTCCATATGTCAGTGGATGGAAAGTTATACTAAAGTCTAGTCGTAACCCCATTTCTTTTTTAAATCTCTTTCAAAATATTGAGGTAAATGTAAGGGCGTAGTCAAATACTATGGTCACAGGGACTCCATGGAGTCTTACTATCTCCTTATGAAAAGTTTGTCTAACTGATCAACATAAGACATGGTATTGACAACGAAAACGTGGGCGGACTTGGTTAATTTATCCATAATTACCCAAATGGAATCCATTCCTCTGTGCATCTGTGGAAATCCAACTATAAAATGCATAGAGATGTTTTCCCACTTCCACTCTAAGATAGGAAAGGGTTGTAACAGTCCTCCTATTCATTAGCATTCTGCCTTAACTTACTAGAACACAAAACACTTGACTATAAACTCCACATCCTCTCTCATCATGTTGGATAACATAAACTTTTCTTCAAGTTTTTGTACATATTAGTGCTTCTGAGATGAATTGTAAAGGCTGAGGAGTGCCCCCTTCTAGCACTTAGAACTTAATATCTTTATTATGTGGTTCACACAATGTAGTCCCATATCGTAAAGCTTCGCGGTCACTAATTCTTAAGGTTGTCCTCTCTCCTTTATTCATAAGTCTGTGGATCTTCTGGAGGTTAGGGTCCACGGCATGCTCCACCCTTATCTTCTCAATCAGAATTGGTTCAACTTCTAGTGTCATAAGGCATCTGTGGCCACCACGTCTTATGAACTCAATCCACATTTCTTCCAAGTCTTGTAAAATGTGTTCTTTATTATTACTTCTTAAAGCGCTAAGGGAAAATTTTCTACTAAGAACATTGGCAACCACATCGTCCATTCCGGGATGATACTCAATTGAGCAATCATAATCCTTGATTAATTCTATCCAACTATGCTGCCTCATGTTCAAATCTATGTGCATGAAGATATAGGTTAAACTCTTATGGTCCGTAAATATCTCACAACTTTCCCCATATAAATAATTTCTCCAAATTTTTAAAGCAAACACCCACTGCATCTTTAAGTCATGGGTCTAATAATTCTACTCACGAGAACTCAGCTGCCTAGAAGCATAACAAGTCACCTTTCCATTCTTCATTAGTACATAACCAAGGTTGTGGCCTGAAGCATCACTATAAATCACACAGCTCCCCTTTTTTGGTTAAGACTAGGATAGAAGCGGCCACCAGTTTCCCTTTTCACTTTTGAAAACTCTCTTCACATTTTTTGGACTAAAGAAATTTCTTGTCCATCCATTTTAATTGGGTCAATGGAATGGCTATCTTGGAAAATCCTTATACAAATCTTCTATAGTAGCCTTGTAGGACGAGGAATATTCTAACCTCCGTGATTGTAGATGGTCTCTCCCAATCAACAATGGCTGAAAACTTTTTTGAGTCCCCGGCTAATCCATCCTAATTCACTATGTGGACGAGGAAAGCAATCACCTCTAGCCAGCATTCAGACACAAAAAAAATTGCATATAATATTTATTTCCTAAAAACCTCAAACATTCCACAAAGGTGTTCTTCATGCCCCTCTACCTACTTAGAATAAATCAGTATATCATCGATGAAAACAATCAACACTTTGTTCAAGAATGGACTAAACACCATATTCATCAAATCCGTTAAAGCCGTCGGGGCGTTATTAAGCCCAAATGGCATCACCACAAACTCATAGTGATAATACCTAATTTTCAAGGCTATTTAATGAATGTATTCATTTTTATCTTAAGTTGGTGATATCAAGATCTCAACTCAATTTTATAGAAATATATAGCATGCTTTAATTGGTCAAAAAATCATCAATCCCAGGTAAAGGGTATTTATTATTCACCATCATCTTGTTCAAATTCTTATAATCTATGCACATGCTCATAGTTCCATATTTTTTATTTACAAATATCCCGAGGCACCCCAAGGGGAAGTACTAGGTCTAATAAGGTCGCAACCTACCAAGTCTTTCAGTTTTTCCTTCAACTCCGCAAGGGCCATTCTATATGGAACCTTAGAACTAGGTGCAACCTACGGGGAAAGATCAATAATAAACTCAATTTCTGTATTCAGGGAAAACCTTGGCAATTCTTCGTAAAAATATTGATGTAGTCCGTGACCCTAAGGACATCTGCTAACATGACCATTATATTCTCAATATCCTTGACGTATGTTAAGTATCCATGTCACCCTATTTAATCATCTTCCCAAAACTCATCTCTAGTATTAGCAAAGGTTTCTACTAGACTAAGTTCCCTTAAAACTCGCTTCGGCCTTCTTAGGTCTACACAAGGTAATTTGCTTACTAGCACAGTCTATTCTAGCAAAGTGGGTGGCTAACCAATCCATGCTTAAGAAGATGTCGAATTCTTCCATTTATAAGGGAATTAAACTAACTCTAAAATCCTAACATCATATATCCACGGTATATCCCCCGTATATGATCACAGCCTCTGATGGTCCCTCTCTAGGTAATAATTACTAGGGGTGAATCGAAGGTCTATGGCCTCTTTTAAATTTTCGTGAAAAAGTAGTAGATACAAAGGAGTGTGTGGCCCCAAAATCAAAAAGTACATAACATTTATGCCATCAATTGTAATGGTACCTGCTATTAAATCCATGTCATTCCCTGAATCCTTAGCGTAGAAGTCAAAGTCTCTGGTAGAATGCCCTATCTTCTCAGCATTCTTATTTGGCAATCTACAATCTTTGACCATATGGATGAGTTTTCCACAGTTATAGCAGCTCAATCCTAGTGGTCAAGCCTTCATAAAATGCCCCTTTGTACCACAGTTGAAGAACAAAATGTTTTCGATGTCAATGTTTCCCTTTGCGGCCCCTTAACTCGTTCGCAGTTTTTGTGTTTGCTATTGTGGCTTATCTTCCTTCTTTGTTCCATCTTCTCTACCCTTTCTCTTTTTCCCTTTTACTTCAATTCATCCTCAAGACCTTGTTCCATGATTTGGGACACCTCAATCAATTACATGTAACTTCTTAGTCTTAGTTGCACAACCTTGCTGTGAAATCCCCGCTCTAAGCCCCTCCTAAAATTCTTAGGCTTATTTTCCTCAGTGTCAACACAATAGGGGTATAAATGGGATAATTCTGTGAAATTTGTTTCGTACGGGATCACTGACATGGTTCCTTGAGTTAAATCTAGAAATTCCACCTCTAACCTCTCCCTAGCCGCGACCAGGAAGTACTTTTCTAAAAAGAGTGCTTTGAATCTAGACTAACTCATAGACACAACATCTCCTCCCAACTGTATCTTCTTGATCATATACCACCAATAATCGCCCCATCCTCAAACATAAATGAGGTGAAGGAAACATTTTGCTCCTTAGTTAAATACAAAACATCAAAAATCTTCTCCATCTTTTTAATCCAGGCATCGGCCTTTAAAGGGTGAGCCTCTACATTGAAAGCCTTCAGCCCTAACTTCTTAAAATATTCTATGGTAGAGCCCACTGTCCTTTTATATACTGATCTTGAAGCCATGGCCCTAGCTAGGGATTTCACTAATCCTACTAGTGCTTCTAACACTTGTTCTGCGACCGCGCAGTTATGGTTTGCGGCACCATTAGCTCTGCGGTTACCTCCTGGCATGAATTTCCTAACAAAAAAGAATCATTTACATAGAAGTAGATATTCTTATCACTAATTCATTAAGTACATCTACAAAATTAAAATATTCCTAAAGTTTTCCTAGGTCGAATGCTCTGATACCATATATAACGTCCCGGCGCCTGAACGTTATGTCACTTGAGCTCTTAGAGATTTAAAATTTAAGCATAATAGGGAAATTCTAATATTGTCGTAACCTACTGTACATTATAATTGACAGAATTAATAGCACTCATAGATTAATAATACATCTCAAATGACGATTCATTTACTAAGCATTTGATTCAATATAATAACTTTTTAATACAAGCCAAAAATGATATTCCTCGTCATACAAGTTCTCCAGCACTCTAATTACAACTAATAGTGAAATCTAGATAAAAACTCCAGATAGGAACTATGTAATACTACTCTCTGTGGACTCAACTATTGTCAGTTCCTAACCTGAGAAAATAAAAAATATATATAAAAGGGGTGAACTCTAATAGCTCGGCATGGGTTAACTCAAAGGTCCTTATCCACCTGCTAATGTTGGTATTTACCAAGGCAATAAATATGCAAATGATATAATGAATTTTATAAAATCAGAGAATAATAATCGTCTGTTATGAATAATAAGGAAAGGAAAGAATATTATTTCCTAACCCCTAAGATTTCTCGATGACCTATGGCTCAATATCCCAACAATCTCAACTTCCCGTCTTCTCCCGTAGCTCAATCTCCCATGGTTTTCCCTCATATTCTGCAGCATATAGTTTTATAATCATGTACTTCTCAAACTCTGTAGCCTTATTTTAGGTATCTTGGACCGAGTCATGCCACAGGTCGCATTCTCCTATCCTGCCTAAATTTAGGATGAGCGATCCATGGTCTGCTATTAACTCATCACTTTGGCCGAGCTCTATCATGGGGTTATGACCCATAGTTAGCCTATGCTTAATCTCCCTAAACTAACCATGTTGAAGTCAAGCACTGAGAAAGAGGTCCTCAAATAAACATGATGCATCAGCATGACTACTGAATGTTGTGCCCTCAATATTGAATCCCCAACTCAATTGGCACAATATAATATTGCCTACTAACTCCATGACCTCCTCTAATAGGCCACTACCTCAAGGAAATAATTATAACTCTTGGTTAGCAAACCCTAATTTACTCTTAACTTGATTCCTTAAAGATCAAAAGAAATTCCCTAAATAAACTACCTTAGGTCAAGTAAGAAAATCCTAAAAACCCATTATCCAAATATAAAATTGCATTCCAAGAATCCTTGTGAAAAACATAAAAAATTGCCGATCCATTTAATATGACAAAGTCTCCCAATATCTATAGATAAATGACACTCCATGTCCTCTAACCTTGATGAATAGTCATTTTCAATGGCCTAAACCCAAAAACCCAAAATCTCAGATGAATAGTATAACTCTATGGACATTTACCCATATTTCACATAATAATTCATCTCAATTAATAAGTACATTAAAACTAGAGTTTGGAATAAGGAAGAAGAGGTTGAGGCCAGATCCCTTACCTTAGTGGATCAACTCTAATGAATAGTAGCCTTTCGCTGCCTCCTTCTCTAGTGAACATTACCACTCTACCATGTTGTAGTAGTAACATTCTCTTCTTCACACACAAACCTTACTTTCTCTCTCTAAAATGCATTTTAAGGTTTCTAATGCTCTTGGGAAGCATGCTAAGGGTAGGTATTTATAGGTTCTACTGAGAAACCTAGGGTTTCCTCTTTTGAGCACACTCTTCCATAATTACCCCTTTTAAAAAGGCTTCTAGAATCCTCCAAACTTAATCCTCAAGTCATGACATAATAAGGCCACATCGCCATCCCTCGACCAACGCTCCACAGCTATCACTTTAGGCCTTTACATATTAAGTCGTAGTCCTTTGGGTTGCATGTTCTCTAACCCCTACTTTAACCTAGGTTTATTTTTAGTTCAATTACACACTTTGGTCTCCTATATGGCCATTATCTGTTATGATTTTAATGTTTTTATAAAAAAGTTCCACAAATTTAATGAAGATTCCCTTTTTTATTTTGACAAAGTCACCAATCACTTTTCATTCTTTGTGAATTTCTCGGCAAGCAAATCTCCTCATTTTGACCAAATCAATGATGATGGATGGTGGTTTTTAATGGTGTACCAATTTCCACATGTCACTTGTTGATAAGGCCACCAAAAATAATATGGATGAAAAGGGAGAGTTAGGGATGCACACATGCGTCTTTCGTTTGGCTGCTGACGCTCTGGCCAATGGCCTTATGACACTTGGATCCTTTTCTCATTTTTGTCTCTTATTAAAAAATTTAAGGCAGAACCTGGGTTGTCTAGTTACACCTTCCCATCTCTAACCATGGAGGCACAAAGCCTTTTGATACATGTTCCAACCCAATTAATTATATCCCTCATTTTTATCAAGATTTCCCATATTCACAATATGAACCCCAAGACTTTGCAACTTTTCATGTTCAAACTACATTCCTCAATAATTTAAGGGGTACCTATGAAAAAGAAAAATAAATATAATTAATTAAAATTTAGTCCCTTAATATTTTAGGAAATTGCCCCAAATTGCATTTTAGACCACAGAATTCATAACTTCTCCATTTTAATTCGAAATTCAACCAAATTTTAGAGGAAGCTATATATTGCTTAGATAAACTTCATAAAATTATATATAGGCCCATAAAGTTTCTAAAATTATCGTTTCACCCCCTGGGGATTCTAAAATTGCTATTTTAAATTAAATTTTATTCAAACTTATCTTTTCTTTTAATTTAACAAAATGACTCTAAAAGCTCATTATTTATGATGCAACGAGACAAAAAAGGCCTATATTTAGGAATAATTAATATAATTAGTCACTCATCAAATATCCTCAAAACTAGACTTTTGTAGTCCTCGAGCAAAACTATTTTTTTTAAATTTAACTCACTTTCGTAGGAATCGCGATTGCACTTAGCATGTGTAACAACTCGTTAAGCCCTTAGGTTTTCATAGTGGAGGAGTTTTCTCTCGTGAGAGTTTGTTGTTAACATACCCACAAAATTCAAAAACACGACTCAATAAAAAATACAAAAAAATAATGTAACTAAGTCTCGAATGCAAACTTCATAAATATAGTAGAACTTCACTTCTGAATCTCAACTATCATATATGTGTGTGTAGACAATATAATCATCCATTTCAAAAGATTTGATCATTATGTTTCTTGTCCGAATATTTGTTTCGATTTTAAAATCTCAAAAGATGCACTCACAATCAAATCACTCAAAAATCTATTATTTTTCTCTCGGTATATGTGAATAAAAGAGTAAATTTAAATGAATAAATTTTACATATACATGATTTAAAAATGAACTTTTTATAATAGATGAATATAATCTCTTGAACGAAAAATTAATTACCTTTTGAAAATATTGAATTGCACCATATATCCTATTCATCTTCTCTTCACACTATAAGTAAATTTACTTTAGGTCGATTAGGACTTTCTTCAGTTGTATTGTATCAGGTTTTGGTTAGAAAGAACCACTTTTGATATTAAAATTTCTTAGAATATATAGGTTTTTTGGTATTTTGACTTTTAGGCACTTTTTCTAACCTCCATTTTTCTTTTCTTTTTCTTTTCAAACTCACATACTCTTTTCTTTTTCTTTTTTTATTTTTTCATCTTTATTTCTTTCCCCTTTTCTCATTTTCTTTCTAAACGACATCCTTGAAAAAAATTATTTTCTCTTCGGCCTTTTTACTACCATAAATTTGCCCTAGTATTCCTTAGAAAATATGTATGGCTTCATTTTATAGGCTTTTAAACTTACTGTTAGAGTTGGATAGGATGATGGATTCTCAATAACAGGCTTATTTTCTTTTTGGTGCAAAAGAGCTTTCAATGGAATACTATAAAAAGGTCGGTTCAGACTAAATTTTGGGTTCTCCAACGATAGCCAAATAATATTTCTCGAGTTCAGTTAACTTAGTTTGTATCTCAAGACCTCTTACTAAGACTTCTAATACTTAAGATTCATAATTTTGACTTTTTTCATTAATCGAACAAAATAAAGAATTTTTTTATCATCAATGAATTAATCACTAATGGAAAGTTTGAGTTATTTTAACTCATATTGATTAAAATCTCTCAGAAATGATGAATGCACAAAATCTCACCAGGTTAAAATCTCCACATTTAGTCGTTAAGCATGTTAACTTTCGCCTCAATATCCATTATAGATCATATTATCTAACTAATATGTATAATTTTCATAAGTTGAGAGATTCGTGAATTAATTATATATGAAGAAATCTCTTCAAAACTCAATTATATTGAATATATTTTTGGATTTTTAAAATTAATTTTTCAATTTTTTATTATTTTTTACTTTTTTATTTTTTTCAAAGAAAAGAAAACTAACCTCAATACTTCGAACCTAATTTATACATTGTCCTCAATGTAAAAGAGAAAAATAAAAAATGGCAGAAAAGAAGTGAAAGATATTATTATAATGAGGGAATCTTTCCAACACACATTGCCTGAACAAATGAAAAACAAAAACTACAATACAACAATAATAACTCGATTTTATATTCAATCTTGGTACATGAGGTCTTGTAGGATAATTTCCTCCACTTATCGATCTCACAATTTCAGATATGTCTTCAACCTTTGACTATTCACTTTGAAAATTTCACCAATTTTAGGATTCTCTATCTCAACCGCCCCATGTGGGTAGACTCTCCTAATGGCAAAGGAAGCGAACCACCTAGACCTCAACTTACCGGGAAAGAGATGAAACCTAAAATTCTACAAGATGATTTTTTTGTCCAATTTCGAATGACTTTTCTAGGATGTACTTCTCATAGAAAAATTTCATATTCATTTTCTATAATTTTGCATTTTTGTACGCATCGTTCCTAATCTCTTCCAACTCATTGAGTTGTAGTTTGTAGACCACATCCACAACAAGTAAGTCAAAATTTAAAACCTTGATTGACTAATAGGCCTCGTGCTCTAACTCTACTGGAAGGTGATAGGCTTTTTCATATACAAGCCTATACAGGGACATACCGAGTGGTGTTTTGTAGGCAGTGAAATAAGAACACAATGCATCTAATAACCTTAAGGACCAATCCTTTTGATTAAGATTCACTATTTTCTTGATGGTTTTATTGATTTGACTATTGGAAACTTCTACTTTCTCACATCATTCATTATCCTTGATTTTAAGGTTGAACTTGCAGTTATAGGATCCACCTAATGCGACAAGTTTAAGTATATTTTTAGATAAAAGGTATAGCAGGGCGAATGATTGGTGAAAATGAAAACATTGGAACCTATCAAGTAAGACCTAAACTTCTCTAGCGCAAAGACAATAGCGAGGAACTCATTTTCAGTCATGGCATAGTTCAAGTGGGCATTGTTAAGAGTCCTATTGGCATAGTAGATAAAGTGAAAAAGTTTTGGTAATACCCCGTATTTTTATCTGTATTATTTATTTATGAAAATTTATGGAAATTAATTACGCGCGCTTGTCCTCACTAGAGATGTCACTATTTTACACTTTTTATGTATTATTTAATTTGGATTTGAAACCGGATTTATGTATACTAATTCATTAAGTGATATTTGGAATAGTATCGATTGATTATTTAATGCCTGAGTTGATCGATATTTTATTTGGCATATTTTGTACTCGGACTAGAAGGAACTAAAAGAGGAAAAAAATAATTAGGATGATTTCAGTGTGGTTTTCTCGACATTTTGATTGAGGTAAGTTTATATTTAATTTGATTATAGTTGATTTTAAGTTACCTTATATCTATATATTAAAATCTAAACATAATAATGTTTGAATCTAATTTATATCTATAAATAGCTACTATTTGCAATTAATCTAATTAAGATGTTAATTAGGTTAATTTTCTTCTTATATTGAAGTATTTCCCCATGAACTTGAATTGAAGTTGTTAAAAAAGTGTTTGAACTTGTTTTATATAAAAAGGTCATTTAAAATCCCTATTATTAATTGATTTAATCCATAGAAATTGCAAGTTAATTGTAGTAGAGGATGAAACTCTAGTTCTTTTGATTTAATTTGAGATTTCCATTTAAATATTGATAGAAACTTATATAATTGTTGTTAGAATTAGGTTAAAGTCATATATTTGAAGTGGATTTGATGGTTGGTTGTTGGTTGGGGCTTAGATGAATCTTGGATGCCATTAATGGTTATTTAGGGATAGAATTTGGGTTTTCGATAAGGTGCATCCTGTAACAAGGGGAAGTGTCAACCTACAAAGGTGATCGATTAATCGACCATGACCATTGATCCATCGATTACCAGGATTATAGAAAATTGAATTATGAAATCGTTGACAATGGTTTTGTATTTATTGGATTTTTAAAAATTTCTTTTGAATATTTTAACAAGAGTGATTAAGGATGAAATTCCAGGTTAATGATTTTGGTTTAGGATTCATGTTGTCATTGTATTGTTGGATTTTGGGGCTTAAGGCTATGATGGATTGACCTTTAGGTATAGTATACTTATAAAATAGAGTGAATTCTACTATTTGAGGTTTTGGAGATTAGGTTTGGGTTATTTGGGTGTTTATACCTTGATTGGTTTGTGGTGGTCGAATTGTGTAAGATGTACTAGTTGAAAATCCAAGATCGAAATGGCTTGTTAAATGGGATTTTGGAAAGCTCGATACCTAGTCGTGTAGCCTCATAAGATTTGGCTAGGATTATATAAGATTGGATACAGTTAATGTACAGATTTTAGTATAAGTTGTGTGTTAAACTATAACTATATTTTGAACGGCACTGGTAAGTGGCGCTAGTAACATATAGATTCGAAGAGGGGTAACGGGATTATTACCTATTAATAGTTTGGTTTATTATGGATGGCTCAGTAACGATGGGTCTCTCTCTCTCTCTCTATATATATATATATATATATATATATATATATATATATATATACACACACACACACACACACACTAGGGTATGCCCGTACCTGAAGGCATACCAATATTTGGGAACGCTAATATAATCACAATAAAATAACGATATTAAAGAAAGCTAACATAATCACAATACATATAAGTTAAATTTTAAAAAAAAATGAACAGAGTTTTCTTTATTTATAGGACAATCCACCTGTTTAAGGTATAAAAAATACTTCAACAACTAAATAAATAGTCAATCGTGGACCTTATATAAACTATATCACCTATTTAATAATATTCCATATAAATCCCATGTGTTGTAAAACCTAACAATATAAATACAATTGGGCAAAATTTCCTGTATTTCCTTATCCTTCTCCACGGGGACTCGTCTGACTTGCCAATGAGAAGAACTTGTGGGTTCACTTTGTACCTAAAGGATAATAAAAACATATGGAAGTCATACTAATAAAAAGAAAATGGAATAATCACACTCTAAATTCGTTAAAAGGTTACTTTATATCCCATGTATAGAAGTTATAATAGAACTAATTCGCATCAATCCGATAGAACTAATTCAGCTAAAACCTCAATAAAATGAGTCAAATTGATCAACGGAGATAGATAACTTACTAGAGAAAGAGAAGGTCATACATTCAGGCTTAATTAATTTTTCTTCTTAAACCTTTTTCCATCATAAATAGGGTATTTGAGCATCATCGAAGGCAAAACAAAATGAAGGAAGTTGCAAAACAAAACATTGAAAGAAAGGTTTGTAAAAAGACGAAACTGAAATTAAAAAAAAAAGTAGAAGGAATCTTTTTTCATCCAAGTTTACATGTATTATCAAAACAGAGTATTTGTTCATCCAAGTTTGTTCATCCAAGGGGATTCCCATAATAGTAGACTGTTCATCGAAGTTTGTTCAGTTGTATTATCTATATTATCAAAACAAGAAATAATGTCTTCTAATAATAAGAGGCAATATTGAAACTCTAATAGTAACAAAAACAATGATTTGCTCACTATACAAAAGTACAACATGAGGTGTCCTGCTAACAATTACAAATCCTATATGAAATTATAAATCTTATACAAAATTACAAATCCTAAAGAAATTATACCATCTCCAACAATTAGTAAACCGCACTCAAAACCTGTAACAAAAAAAAAAATAACATGCAAGAAAATATACCAAGCTAAAGAAACAATTAGTAAACCATCTCCAAAAATTAGTCGTGTAACCTGTGTTTGGGGCTAAAACCAAAATAAAGAAGCAAAATAAACCCCGTGAAAATAATGGGGGTGTTTTTGTCAAATCCATGTCACAATCACTTTGAACTACAAATAATTATATGAATGTATACGCATAGCAATTCACATATGATGTGATATAGTGAAGTGCAAATTTTTTTAGCTCTACACTTTTGATGTGAAATAAACAAAACAAAACAAACAAAAAAATCCTCATCCGAGAAGTATCCAAAACATGTCGTGTCATACTCGTATGGGATAATATAAATCTAGAAATTTTATAGTATCGGTGCTACATAGTTGTAGAGTGTTCATATAAAAATAAAGCAGTGTTAGTGACTCTCTCTCTCTCTATGAGAAAAATAAAAGTAGCATTTGGAAGAGATTTTGCGAGTTTTTTATAAGGATGTTTGGTGACATTTTGTGAAAGGGATTTGATAAGCACCCAAAACTGTACATTTTATATCCCAAATAGACGTACTTTAGTTGCTAATTCCCGGCAATTTGGGTCTTATGCGCTTAATTGTTCCATATGCATGCTTAATTGTAGTTGCGGTATCAAAAGCTATATTTCCAGGCAATTTGCTGTTAAAATGTAGTTAATTCCCTTATCCCGTAACCCTAGCCTACCCTAACCTAGCCTAAACCTATTTCGAACCCTGTGTGTGTTTTGTTTGTGCCCTTTTATTATTTTTTAGTTTTAGTCATTTTAATTTTAGGATTATTTAAGATTTATTTAGAATTTTTAGGTTTTATTTTCTATTTTTCTATTTTATTTTTATTAATATAATTTTATTTTATTTTTATTTTTATTAGCTTTTAGTGTAGTCTTATTTTATTAGGAGTAGTTTTTAGGAGTTTACTTTTAGATTTTATATTTTTTAGGAATTTAATTTTCATTTAGATTTTAAGTTTTTATTTCTTTTGTTTTTATATAAGCTTAGGATTTTATTTTTATTTTTTTAGTTTTAATATTTATATTTTTTAGTTTGTTTTATTTTTAGTTAGATTTTATTTTTTAATTTTAGTTTTATTAATTTTAATTGAGTCTTTATTATTTTAGGTGTCCAAAACAAACACACACTCACAAACTTACCCTACACCCTCATACACCCTATCTACCCCACATGATCTTCTTCCCAACCTCACTCTCTCTCTCCTGCTAACCCACATACCACCATAACAAACAAATCACCTCTCTCTCTCCTCACACCTCACCATTCCCATGCACACTCAAGCCAATTCCCAAAAATACCCTCATGCTCCATGTGCCTACTATAAATGAAGATGAAGACCCCATTTGAAACGAGCTTTTGGAGTAGAGAAACCCTAGAGAGAAAATTAGATAGAGAAACACCATTTTTATTTTTTAGTAATTTAGTTTTTTTTAGATTAAAAAAAAAAGTTAATAAATTGAGTGTTGTAATTAATTGAGATGATGGGAAAATTGAATAATTAATGCAATTGAAGGCAATTTTGGTTTGATTACTCCTCTCTAATTTTCATTTTATGCTCTTATTTAATTCTATTGTTTATTGGATGATGATTATGGAGGGTTAATAACCCCATTCAAGGGATTAATTGAAACCCTCATGAATCCAATTTGATTTAATTGTAAATTCTAATTTTGTTAGTTTCCTTTGATTAGTAAATTTAATTCCTACTTATTTTCACATTGAGAAATGGAAAATCATCCTTGATAAAGGAATGAAAATTGTATTGTCATTTGATCATTTGATTCAAACTAGAGATAGGCTTATCACTTGATTTAAATGATAGTATAATTTTCATCTACTCTTGTTTTTACTTTGTCTAATTAAAAGTAGTTTGGTAAATCGATCCTAGCGGGTGATTTATTTAATTGATTTTAATTCATTTAGAGTAGTGCTTGTGGGGATTAAACTTACTTTTCTAAAAGAATATTCAATTAATTCATTAGTGTAATGAGAATTAGCTTTTGAATTATGTGAATATTTTGGAAATTGATGAAATTAAAATAGTGCAAGTTAGATAAATTTGTGTGAATTGAGGGTGGATTTTCCATCCTTTGAATATTTTCTCTCATTTAGTTACATCTCACTCACTAGTTTATATTTTTCATACTTTTATTTTGGTTTGATTACCCCTTTTCATTTAGTTATTAGTTAACTCATCCTTAACCACCCAAATTGTTTTAATATTGAAAAAGTTAAAAAAAAGTAGAAAAGTGAAAAAGCACAAAAATAAAATAAAAAGTGAATTACAATTTTGTTCCCTTTGCTTTGCAACCTTGAAAGTGGATTGATACCCATACTTACCGCTACACTTGACATTGTTATATTTATAGGTAGTTGAGTATTTTGATTAGAGGAGCTTTTCAAGCAACGACGAAAAAAATACACCGAAAAGTCAACTCTATCAAATGGCGTCATTGCCATTCTTGGGATCGTGAAGCACTCGGAGCGGATTCAATTTTGTAGTTCATTTATTTTCTATATTTTGTTTCATTTTAGTACCATTTTTATTTTTTATTTTAGAAGGTTTGTATTAGGATTTTTATCATTGCTTGTATTGCAGTGCATAGGGACACCTTTATTTTATTTTTCCTTTTAAAAATTGTAATAATTGAGGACAAGCGTGATAGGGAAACCGGACAAGGTAGAGAGAGGGCGTCCAAGGCGAGGATTTAGAAGCCTCTCTAACTTTGGTCAGTAGGACTCCCGGGGCTGACTGAGATAGGCGTGATCTCCCCCCGGTCGACTTAAATTTTTCGGCAGCCCACGGCCTAATAACTGTGGGAGGTACATTTCTTGAACACTCGCGCCTCTCCTGTTAGCGAGTCAATTATTGTGTGTGCTTGTATGCTATTATTTGATTTTATTCTCGCATTTATTTTCGAATGGTGTGATGAATTAATTGACTAAGACCTACACCCGGTCACTCACGAGAAGGGATTTCATCACCCGACTCACTCGCTTACCATTGTGTGCTCCCCTAGCTATCACTAAATATAAATTCATCAACTAGGTAGCCCACTAGGAGAACCTTTTTGCAAAGGCGATCACTAATATTTTGTCTATGTGCTAGTTAGGAAATTTCCTTGACTTGTGTGTGTGTCCAATTCATTCTTCGGTAGTCAGATTTTAGTGAGTTCGTCAAAATTCAAAGAGTCCATATTTTCCCCCACCTTTTTCTTCCAAAAAAATCCAAAAATATTTTCTTTCATTTTTATAAAAAAAAATCCAAAAACATTTTCTTTCTTACCTTTTTAGCAAAATCCAAAAATATTTTCTTTTGAAAAATTTAAAAATCAAAAAAATATTTTCTATCCACATGGCCGAAGAACGTCCCTTACGGGGGACTACTTTGGTCATTTTCCATTGACACGTGACACGTGTGAGAGTGATCCCCAGCCGTTTCTTTATGATATTTTTAGTGGTTTCACTTCTCTCACGAGTACCGTCGATACTCTTGACCCGTCTATGCACGTACCACCTATTCCATCACCCTCAGTGTCAAGTGTTGACGTGCCTCATCCTTTGTTGTGCACCCACTATTATTATGCCGATCACATGTCCCATGAGTGTCCGTACATGTCATATCCATCCGAAACCACCATGGAACATGTGTATCCATATGACACTGTTCCAGAACCCACCTCAACCTATTATCCTGATATACCTAATCCCGAGTTGTGTGAGTACCCGAGCTATTCGTGGAGGCTTGATCACCCTTCCACGCAATACGAATCTCAACCCGATGTTGTGGATCCTCACACGTTCCAACAGTCGTTATGGAAACCTTGTGCAACCATTCTCGATCAGTTCCCTCACTACGCACCCACTAAATTTCAACCATTTGTCCATCACGAAAGCGATCCTTTCGTGTATGATGTACTTTGCCCCACTCCACACAATTCATTTGAGTATTCTCCGTATAGTCATGATACTAGTGAGTTGTGCCCACCTCAACCACTGCCACCACCCATCACTCCACCACCTCCATCCACATCCGCTCTTGAAAGCCTCCTGCAAAATTTCATAATTGAGCAAGAGCAAGCCACTCTAATTCAAACTCAAGCTCTCCAAAGGATTGAACAACGATTAAATGAATTAGAGTGAGAGTGAGAGTCGGACATTAGCATGCATCCATCCATTGTTTCACCTGAGTGTGCATATGATATGTCCTCTTGTGACACTGATTTTGAGTGTGACCAACCCTACCACCTCGAGAATCTTGAAGTTGAGACCATTCCATGGTCCGGGCCCCAGGTCGACAATTGTGTTGACTTACCTTTCGATAGTGAGCCTGATCCAATTCCACCATTTCCACCTGAACCCCACCTTGAGGTTCACACTCCCGTCATATCCAAAAATATGCTCGAGCTTTTACCTTATGCCCCAATTGCATATGTCTCTGACATGCCCATATCTTTTAGGTTAGCTCCGGCTACGAGGGCTCACCATTTTCTCGAGATAGAATCTGTGATAGTTCCTAACTATCCGGATATGGATCATGTTCCTCAATGCATGGATCCCTTTGAGCCCGATATTTCGAGTCAGCCCTCTATCTCTGATCTTGGTGCCTCATTTGAGCTAACCACCCCATTTACGTATGCTACTCTTATGGAGAAGCTGACCACTCCATCTTTAGAAACCACACTCCCTTGTGAGTATTTCGTTACTCCTCCCAATGAGTGTGTGTCTCCCACGCTTGAGTTAGATCATCTTCCTCCACCATTTATCCCACCCGACCCACCCATTGTCCCTTTCACCCCACCACCTAGTTTGGATCTTGATTTTACACATTTCATGTTTCCATATAAATTTTTGGATCCTAACCTAAAACCATCCTCCACCATCTATGAGAGTATATGTGGTGATACTTTCCACTGCCGTGACATTGAGCTTGTTACCATATGCACACCACTTCCTTATGGTGTTGATTTTTCTTCTCAACAGCTCCCTGGTGTGTCATGGCACGACCACTATCATCGTACATTCATAGAACGGTCGTGTGATGTCTCTGAGGCCCAACCCATTCCACTTACCAAACCATTTTGCCTCTGTCACCAATTAGAGCATCATGCTTATAGGGCCTTAGTTGCCCTCACTTTTAAGCTCAACAAGGCCCGTGGCCGATACCTCTTCACCCTTTCCACCCTCACCTTTACCATTTATCCCACCCACCCATAGTCCACCGATGCTTTGCATCGTGTGATACACTTTGCCATACAAGTGCATTGACCACTTTAGCCTATTTCCAACAAGACTGACGCTTCAGTCTTGTTTGGGGGTGATTCTCATCACCCAATTCTTCTGCCACCCCAAGCTTTCCTAGTTCCTATCTTTAGGGTGAGAAATGGTTCGGTTTGGCTGAAGACATTAAACTTAGCGCTACCGGGAGGCAGCCCACAATTTCTGAGTATGAGTCTTATCCAGTTTGGGGGTGGTGTGTGACATCACCCAATGCTTTATCATGCTTATAGACTTGTACAAATTTTTTTCTCTCTTATCACTTTTTATTCAGGTTTCATTTTGGCTTCATCTGTCCACTACATTAGCGGTTCATTCTGGTAATCTCTTTCCTACCTTATGCTCTCAGTTTTAAAAATCATTTTACCTAACATCGAGGACGATGTTCCTTTTTGTTTGCGGGTGGGGAATTTCATCAAAATCGTACCTCTTTTGAAAAAAATTGAGTTTTAAACCTGATTTTTAAAATTTCGTGCAGTTTCTTTCATCTCAATCAATGATGTGAATTTTCAATCATCCATCCTTGTAAGTCTAGGAATCGAGCTAGAGAATATTTTTTTCTAAATAGCTTATGTAATACATAACAAGGCATGTTGCACCATGAATTTCTAGACTCAACAAAATTTGCACACTTATCACGTCAATACGATTTAGAGTTGAAGAGTACTAAAGAGAACCTTAAAGATCACTAGTAGAGACTTTAGCTTTTGAGATTTGTGCCTTTTACCCTTTCAGAGTATTTTACGCAATCTCCGAGTCACAAGTTGATTCAACTTCTTTTGATTTCGCACTTTAATTGTTGTATGATCTCATTATCTTTCATAAAATTTTGGCTTGATCACTGAGAATGATATCACTTTCGAGTTGTAAGAAACGCGTGTCTTGATATTTGTCCCGATCACCAAATGTTCATCCATACACCTACCACTTTTCCATATCACATTTACCATTCACTTCACCCATATTCTCATTTATTCCCCTCATCATCCATACACATTCTCCACTCCATTCATATATCATCCACCATCATTTTGAAAAGAAAAAAAAAAGAGTGTTGATTCCAAATGTTAAATGTCTTCAGTGTTGGTTTGAAAAGTGAGAAAAAAAAAAGAAAAAAAGAGAAAAACATAAAAATAGCAAAAAATAGAAGAAAGAAAATTTTCGAAAAAATCGAAGAAAAAAAATAGAGAAAAGAAAAGAAAGTGAGTGTATAGTTAGTAGTTCTTGTGTAATAAAGACATTTTGTTCTTCAAGTATATAACACTCTTCTCACACATCCATCATACATTCATCCATCATCCTTCATCCTTCATATCACTATCACCATCCCATCTTATCCTTCATATCATACCATTCTCATTTCATTTACCCCTCACCCATTATCATCCATATTTTCCCTAGGTGTTCGGGCAAATGATAGTCAAAGTGGTGAATAACTCGACGTTCTCACTATAGTGATTAGCATTTATTTCATGAGATCATTTTTCTTTCTAATCGTTCGTTCTTTCTTATGTGTGTGTGAGACGTTTGAACTTGCTTACATTTACTCACCTCCTCACACACAAGAGCGATACACTTACCCTAATCTCGAGAGCTCGTTTGAGAGAGTTATATATAGTGAGATTTTGAAGTTGAAGCATTGATTCTGATAAGGCAATCTAGGAATTACTCTTATGATACTCGACCCGTTTTGACTGATTCACACTACACACGTTGAGTTCTAGGAAGGATGTGCCTTGAGTATTTACTTAGCTAAACTTTTTACACATTCTAGCTTGTATTTCTTAAATTATTTCTCGTATGATGGATTGTGTGATTATTCTATGTCTAATAAGAGATTGACTGCATTTCAATAAATCTTTGCAAATAAGAATTTTGTGGGTATATTCCCTGCAAACCCTCACCAGACACAACTCATCCCGTAGGGCAACCTATAGGTTTAAAGGCTTGTTGCACATGCTAAGTGCTATCGCAAGTGCCCGCGAAAGTGGTACACTTTTGGTTACTTATCTTTCTCTTTCTCTCTATCTTATTACTCGAGGACTAGCAACGCTCTGTTTGGGGGTGGTATGATAAGCACCCAAAACGGTACATTTTATACCCCAAATAGACGTACTTTAGTTGCTAATTCTCGACAATTTGGTTCTTATGCGCTTAATTGTTCAAGATGCAGGCTTAATTGCAGTTGCGGTATCAAAAGTTATATTTCCAGGCAATTTGCAGTTAAAATGGAGTTAATTCCCTTATCCTGTAATCCTAACCTAGCCTAAACCTAGCCCAAACCTATCCCGAACCCTGTGTGTGTTTTGTTTGTGCCCTTTTATTATTTTTTAGATTGAGTCATTTTAATTTTAGGATTATTTTAGATTTATTTAGAATTTTTAGGTTTTATTTTCTATTTTTCTATTTTATTTTTATTAATATAATTTTATTTTATTTTAATTTTTATTAGTTTTTAGTGTAGTCTTATTTTATTAGGAGTAGTTTTTAGGAGTTTACTTTTAGATTTTAGATTTTTTAGGAATTTAATTTTCATTTAGATTTTAAGTTTTTATTTCTTTAGTTTTTATATAAGCTTAGGATTTTATTTTTATTTTTTTAGTTTTAATATTTTTATTTTTTAGTTAGATTTTATTTTTTAATTTTAGTTTTATTAATTTTAATTGAGTCTTTATTATTGTAGGTGTCCAAAATAAACACACACTCACAAACTTACCCTACACCCTCATACACCCTATCTACCCCACATCATCTTCTTTCCAATCCCCTCTCTATCTCTCCTGCTAACCCACATACCACCATAACCAACAAATCACCTCTCTCTCTCTCTCTCTCTCTCTCTCTCTCTCTCTCTCCTCACACTTCACCATTCCCATGCACACTCAAGCCAATTCCCAAAAATACCCTCATGCTCCATGTGCCTACTATAAATGAAGATGAAGACCCCATTTGAAAGGAGCGTTTGGAGTAGAGAAACCCTAGAGAGAGAATTAGATAGAGAAACACCATTTTTATTTTTTAGTAGTTTAGTTTTTTTTTTAGATTAGAAAAAAAAGTCAATAAATTGAGTGTTGTAATTAATTGAGACGATGGGAGAATTGAAGAATTAATGCAATTGAAGGCAATTTTGGTTTGATTACTCCTCTCTAATTTTCATTTTATGCTCTTATTTGATTCTATTTTTTATTGGATGATGATTATGGAGGGCTAATCACCCCATTCAAGGGATGAATTGAAACCCTCATGAATCAAATTTGATTTAATTATAAATTCTAATTTTGTTAGTTTCTTTTGATTAGTAAATTTAATTCCTACTTATTTTCACATTGAGAAATGGAAAATCATCCCTGAGAAAGGAATGAAAATTGTATTGTCATTTGATCATTCGATTCAAGCTAGAGATAGGCTTATCACTTAATTTAAATGTTAGTATAATTTTCATCTACTCTTGTTTTTACTTTGTCTAATTAAGATTAATTTGGTAAATCGATCCTTGCGGGTGATTTATTTAATTGATTTTAATTCATTTAGAGTAGTGCTTGTGGGGATTAAACTTACTTTTCTAAAAGAATATTCAATTAATTCATTAGTGTAATGAGAATTAACTTTTGAATTATATGAATATTTTGGAAATTGATGAAATTAAAATAGTGCAAGTTAGATAAATTTGTGTGAATTGAGGGTGGATTTTCCATCCTTTGATTATTTTCTCTCATTTAGTTACATCTCACTCACTAGTTTATATTTTTCATACTTTTATTTTGGTTTGATTACCCCTTTTCATTTAGTTATTAGTTAATTCATCCTTAACCACCCAAATTGTTTTAATATTGAAAAAGCTAAAAAAAAAGTAGAAAAGTGAAAAAGCACAAAAAGAAAATAAAAAGTGAATTATAATTTTGTTCCCTTTGCTTTACAACCTTGAAAGTGGATTGATGCCCTTACTTACCGCTACACTTGAGATTGTTATATTTGTAGGTAGTTGAGAATTTTGATTAGAGGAGCTTTTCAAGCAACGACGAAAAAAATACACCGAAAAGTTCTTTTTATCAGGATTCCTTGGAACATAATGCTGATCCCACGCCAGAAGATAGTAAGGTGCATCCTAACAGTACCCCAATATTACAAAATATAGTACAACAACAATTAAGAAAATAATCAAAATAACATGGAACTGTTAGTTGAGAAAACAATTAAGCAAGCATGTTATCTGTTAGATTCAAACATCATAAACAGGTTTGAACCAACAAGCACCTGCCTAAACAAACACTGAAAAGTAGCTTCACTCGTGAACCAAAACTTTGGATTTAAACATGAAATAAACAGTAAGGAAATGAAGTTAATAAATAACGAAATGAATCATTGGAAACCAAATTGGGAATGAAGATACAATATAATAATAGTAAGGAGGATTGAAGGTCTAATGTAAAGATATTGTCTCTTACCATAGATTTACAACCGGAATGAATTTTCTCAAAATCATACACGCCTCTTGTACATTCGGGTATTAATAAAGAGTGACATTAGAATAGCGGGAAAAATTGTTATCTCCCCAAATTCAAACATTTCAATGGGAATATACACGAATTCTAAATTTTGAATATAAATTATCACCTTAGAGTTGAGTACAGGGGCACCAACTAAACTCTTCATACAGTTCAATGGGAACATGCCACAATCTGCAAATAAAGACAAAGGGAGAAATGAGTTCTATAAAGTACTTGTTACTATCACAAACAGAGAATCTATTGAATTATACAACAAAACAATAGAACAATAACCATAATCTACCTCATAGTAAGATTGACTCAAGATGCTTCAATATGAGCATTCTAAGTAGTTTATATTAATGAACGACAACAAAGGTGTTTATTGAAAGACCCAAACATGATAAGAGCAAAAGTTAAAGATAATTAAAAACCTAAAGTAAGTACAAAAATTATAAAGAACGTAGGCAGAGTTAGAATTGTGTCCATATTAAGTCATGGTATAAAGTATATATCACTTGTGAGATAACACTGCCAAACAAACATAGGGCTGAGGCAATAATTGTGCATCTAATTCCTCGTTCTTGTGCAGGAAAAAAATAATTATAGAAAAATGACATACATGTTCAAGGCTAAGCTTGCAAGAATATCATATTGAATATGTGTCCCCGATCCAAATTTTAGGGGTCTCTAATCATGTATAAATGAATTGAAAACCCATAAATTAAGGAAAGCTTGTAAATAAATTAACTACAGATTAAGAAAGAAAGGAACAAACTTATTTAAAGAAAACTTGTAATTCAAACAATAAAAGTACCTACTTGAGGGAGAATTGTTTTCTATGGTTCTAAGATATTCTCCTACCTTCCTCTCTATGAAAAACTCATTAGAACTATCTTTTCTAGGTCATTATAAAGATACAAATATGTTTTAGAAGAGTTTGTAAAATATTAGAACTCTTTGGACTAATCAGCATTCAAGTGAAAATTCGCGCATCAGGTACCCCGAATCGGTTCTACATATACCCCGAACCAGTTCCCTCCCGAACCGGTTCATTCTGTGGTTCTGGGGAACTTGCTGAAAATTCAACACTTATAAATATTTTCATGCTTTCTTCTTTTCTTTCGTGGATTTTTTTCTCAACTTCAAATGATCATAACTCCTTAATCGTAGCTCGAATTTGGGTGCCATTTTTTCCAGTGTTATCGTTGTTCCGAGATCTTCAACTTTCCACTTGGCCCCATCTTTGGGATAAGGCTACAGAATCACGAAAATGCCCTTGAACTTGCCTTCTTATCCTTTCTTTCATTGTTTCGATTTCTCTTTCGCATCGCTTGCATACTTTACCTGTAAAACACATAAAATTAGCACAAAACATGAAATACTTGACAACTAAGGTTAGTAGCATAATTACGAGTTAAATCCATAACAATTGCACCACTCGGATTCACAAAGGTACCAAAATTAAGGGGATAAATATACAATATGTATGCCCGATCAAGGGGCGCATGGGTATCGGGAGATAAGTTAATAAAAAGATTCAATCATTTGAGTCATGATCCATCATATAGATACAACTCAATTTCTTGAGTAAACTTAGAAAATATGGGACTACTCGGATAAAAGATGCACTGAGTTGCAAAGAAGAAAGATCATTCCTTATTTTAGGGCAGCATACAATCAGTAACAACATATAAAACTTCATCAATAGCAGCATACAAATTTTTTTATGAAATTGTTACCGAGTTAACTTTGTTTTTCAATAAGTACAGTACCAAAATATCACATGCCTGTACATTCCATGAACCATAATTTATTTTCGAAGAAAGAATATACATATGTATGTACATCGTGGGCTGGAAGAGAATTATTAAAGCAAAGAAATAAATAAACATGCATAAATTGAAGAGAAATGGGTGTAAATACGCAAGCGAATTAAAATTTGAAGATAAATGAAAATTTGATGCTAATCTAAGGCAAATTGTCACCCAAAAAATCTATACCGAGTCCCAGAAATGCGTAATCATGGTAGGGAGACATTTGCAGGGCGCATTTATCAAAGCCCAATGAAAAAATTATAGTAGAAACTAAACCTATAACACATGAAGTAAAAAGGACAATGGCGCATTTTAAACAACAAATTAAACATAGAATTAAAAAGTGAATGATTTAATCAGCCAAAGGTCATTTCTATAGGTCATTATTAATACTTAATAGGTCATCTCTTTCGAGAAAGACTTAAGACTACACTGGGTGACATCCTCTATAGTCGATACCCCAAATTATTGTTAAGTGGTTTTATCCGAGTGATTTGACTTTTGATTATATAGGTTGTTATGTCATACGGTCATAGTGCTAAATTAAACCCCACATTATCACTCGATAGTTCATATGACCAATGATATTTAACCACACTTTAGAGCTCTCAATAATTTATTCGAGAAAAACAGTCGATCAAAAACTTAAGTGGACCAAATCAAAGTAGGATACTTAACTGAGCGAGATACATTCATTTGTGATTGCATGGTCACGCCACTGATGTCGCCGATGATTCCATTTATGGTCCAAGTGATCATAATAGATCAATTGGCTTTGATTCCGAGGTCATAAGTCTAATCGACCGAGTTCATTCTCGGATGAAGTGAGACCCCATTGAAAGCTGCAAAACAAACAAACTCCAAAATCAAAATAACACAAACACAAAACCAATATATACAGAACAAAAATAGAGAGAAAAGAAAAGAAAAATGTTATGTTGGTTTTACTCCTCAATTATTGCAGTGAAGATGAAAAGTCAGTGACAACAAAAACTAATAGGAGGGCTCACCAATCTCTAATAGTGTGCCTCTTCACGCAACCAAAAACAATGTTTAGATTACGACAAAAAGCAAACTGTGATGTGAAAAGATCGTTCGAAAAATATATACATATATAAAAACAAAGTTTAGAACAATTAAAATTCACAATATCAAAAATACATCAATTCTTTTAAAGAAAAACTAATTAAGTAACCATAGTTGTAAAGGTACAGAAAAAACAACCACATATAGATTTGTAGTGCACAATAAATAACATAATAATGGAATGATCACATGAACCATTGTGTTTACGTATCATATAAATAGTATGGTAGTAAAATAGTGAGCCTAAATACAAAAGACAAAATACAGAGAGGGGTCTGTAGTTATATAACGGAGAAAGTGGAGAAACAACCAATGGATTTAATAACAAAGAACATGGAGAAACATCCATTTCGCCTCATTTTTTTGGAATGCACAAACTTTGAAATCTAGGTTTGATTAGAAGTGCTAAAATGAGTGTAATCTCAAAATGAGAAAGTTTTGTATTTTAGTAAAAGGTATGAATGTCCTACATCATGAACACTCCTTCCCTAGCATTTAAATTCCATATACAATTTAACTTGCCCAAAAACTATCACACTACCAAATGAACATGTTCACATTAAAAATTGTTGAAATGATATGCAATGTAACTCCCCTGAATTTTGAACTTCCTCTAGAGAATCCGATGCTTTGACGATGAAGTAAATGTAAAAACGCATCCTTAGTCAAGTTCTTCATCTGGATAACGAACAGAAATGAATACAAAGATTAAGTCTAGTATAAATAACACTTTTGGATGAAATGTAATAATAAACTGAAAATATTGTAGACTAAGCTCAGAAAATATAACAAAAATAGCAAAAAACTAACAATCCTAAAATATAAATAAACATAAACATTGACATACCTATCCCCCGGCCTTATTATAGCCTTCGATTAACAAAAGTATTACTATCATAAAAATTTTTAAAGAACAAAAACAAAGATATAGATAATTTATAAACAAAGTAACTAAATGGAGATATAAATGCAACTTTCATATGATGCCCAAAATAGAGGTGAAAACTGAAAACTTATGCCATTGTGACTGTTTGTTTATTGTAGCCATTATTTTCTTCTTGGCATGTTTCAACTTTAAATGTATAATGGGTTATATACATGTTTATGTCCAAATTATAACTTTTTCGAGTGAGGAGAGAGTATACCTCACATATGGGTATGAAAATCTTAGCATCACATGTATCATATAAGCCCCCCCCCCCCCCCCCCCCCCCACACACACACACAAATAGAGCAAATAAACAGTTAAGAGTGTGAAAATAAAATGAGATTTGGGGCTTCACAACACAAACACAGCTCTGTAAAAATAAAAATACACAAAAAATGCAGATCTCCAAACATGACTATAAATGTTAACCTGACATTGACGAAAACCCTATAAATATTATTAAAAAAAGAAATGTTAAGAGAAATAGTTTTGAAAAACTAAAATTTTCTTTTCCTTAGATCTAATTCAGATAAGAAAGCTTACACCAATAGATGGAGATATTACTAAAGAGGTTTCACGATTCCCATTATTCCTGCCAACAAAAAGGGCTTGCACATGAATGGTTGGAAACGTAGAAAACCCACAAATTTACATAAATAAATGGACAAACACAGATATAGAGAGAGTCACCAACCTTAAGGAGTGGCAGTGTGGGAGGGGAGAGGATGCGTGTATGTTTGAGAAAGAGAGGGAGCTTTCCATGGGAGGTGTACACGGGTGGAAAAGCTGGGGAGAGAGGATATTAGGGGGATGAATGGAAAGGGAAGGGAAGAGAGAGAGATCGTGGAATGAGGTGAGTGTATGAGGGTTTGTGGTGAGAGTGTATTGTAGTTTTGTTTACAAAGATACCCCTAAATTTGAATTTTAAAGAAAAGGGGGAAACAAATTAGAATGTGTCAAAAGAGGGGAAAACCAAAATTTTCAAGAGTAAAATGGGTATTGCAGTAAAAAATACATCTTGTGACATCATAAGCTAAGATTATGGCATACATAAGTTTTGTAACTTATTATTATATATATATATATATATATATATATATATATATATATGTGTGTGTGTGTGTGTGTGTGTGTGTGTGTGTGTGTGTGTGTGTGTTAATTTAACACGTTGCTTAGGGTTGTAAATATGACTCGGTAGCATTGGCTCAGTATGTATTTATGTTTATTTGATTTAACCCATAATAAAGGGTTATATTTGATTGGATGTTTTCTGTTTAATACATACTATGTGTGAGTGCTCATGGAGAACATACTAGGAGGGATTCCATTATGGGGCGAGTGCGACGTTGACCACGATAATGCCTCGATGAGGAGACGAGTTTTCCACGGTCATTTTTTGTAACACCCATACGCTTCAAACCAAGATAATTGAATCAATGAATAATTAAATTATCCTTTATCTCCCTTATAAATTACTTAAATCCAAAAACATCGTAATAAATTGAGACTATGTCATTAAACATGCAACTTTGCTATTACACAAGTACCCCTTGAGGTTACAAAATGACCAAATTACCCCTTAAACTTTTAAAAGAAGCATAACTTGACCTATACTTCGCCCCTAGACCCAAATTTTATATAAAATTAAACCCCTAGACTTTAAATAATTAGAATTTATAACCTCAACATTTAAATTTCATGAATTTACACATATGCCCCTAAAACATAAAAATTTTAATATTTAATACCAAATAATTATAAAACTTTCTTTCTAAGGACTAAAACTTAAAACTTGATATTTATACATCCTCTTGCTAAATCAGTCTCCACCTAGGCAGAACATATCAAAATAATATGGCTACATCATGTAGCCAAGTGCATTTGAACTCCCCACAAACTTATCTTCTTGAATCCATGGAGAAACCACCTCCCTTATTCACCAATCAACTCCTCCTAACCTATACAATAAAATGCCCACGATCACCAGCAACAAAACTCACATCTTCAGCCTTTCAATGTTAAAAAATTTCCATCCAAACTAATAATCAAGTACTAGCCCCTCCCGCTCTCAACTTCAGCCCTAACTTACTCAACATACAAGTAGGTTTTATCCTTTTAATAGTAAATTTCAATGAACTTGTTTTACTACTATTGATATCACATTGTGAGAACCCTAAATTATTCCTGGTATGTGTATATTACTACCATACTATTATGTTGTTATACCTCCGTGATAATTAATTATGGATCAATTGGATCGATTTTAACCCTTGTCGTCCAAAAATTGATGTCATGAAAATCATTATAATGATTGAATCAGTTCACCCTGCACCTTTGTGCAAATTATTCTTCTAGAAGCATCAGTATTAACTAGGGAGTAGACCGACATGTTATCCTGTGGAATTTTTCTACTTGGCGTAAGGTCTCATGTGCTTGAGAGCCTAGATTATAGCTACATACATATAATTCTCGCTTTAATAATGTGCCTATCCAGTTACTTCTCCCCAAGATTTTTGGGTTGATATTATAATTTGGTTATACTGATTACGCTTCATTATTCGATACCAATTAGTAAACTGGTAAGTATGGGATTATCACTTTAAATTTATTGACTTTCTTGTTAAACAACATGTTCTTTGTAGCATACAATTAACTCTATACACACTCCAAGCTTCTATTTATAAGAATTAGTGAGATCTACTTCGCATATTGTTGTTAATTCCTTTTTCCTCCAGATGTTTTAGAAAAAAGAGGATTAATCCCCCGCCCTTTTATGATATGCACGGACAACATGTTTGCTTATACAACTATATGGAGGGAGACTAAAGAAGATGGGAGCAACGAGTGATGGTTTTCAATACCGTATGTTGTTTTTGGTTATAAAAATAATATGTAATATCATTAATTCACCCCTGTGGTGGTAGTATAATAAATAAATGTTGCGACTATATCTAATGAAGAAAGTTTTTTTTTCGCCTCAACTTTAGTTCATTTATTTGTTTAATATCTTATACATTCATACCAAAAACAGGGTGTGACAAGTTGGTATCAGAGCCAGGTTCCTATAAAAATATGTTGGGTTAGATTCCTATATGGGAAAATTTTCACATAACATATTAGTTATATTACACTTTTCGTAACTTCTTTACCTTTATTATTTAATAAATCTATTTTACCGCATGAATAGTAGGGATTCGTTACTTTTTAGTTTGGATATCATACCCAATAATCGATGGGAAACTATGATCTGAGAAGAAGATTTTATAAGACTTAGTACATGATTAGGGAAGTAGACGAAGAATAGATCAATTCCAGCAGTGCCATGAAACAACTAGTATTAACTAATCATGTTTTTAGAGAAACTCAAGTAATGCAAAAAATGTGTGACTATATTCACAACCCAACTATCCTACATGAAGCTATCAATCTTGCTTTATTCGATACTCAGCCATCTCCTCCACTTCACCCCGAGGCTATTTCAAATGGAGAACTCATTAAAATTTCCTCAAAATCCTCCAGTGATTCTACCGATGATGATCCCTCGAAACCAGATTTTGATGTCATTCTTGGCACCGATTCATGCTGATACAACAGCTTCAAATTAGGAAAATCCAAAGACTATCCCTCCTCATAAAATTAGGAATAAACTAGTTGTAGATATTATGACCAGACTAGTAATTAGGAGGATGACTGATTTGAGGTTGTAAGCATAAATATTTTATCTTAGGCTTTTTATTTGTATTTATTTGCACTTTGGCGTATTTGGCGTATCCCGTTACAAACCCAAACGCACTGACACATCGAAACGAACTCCAACATCTCTAAGTTCAAGACTCCTTGCATCTCATGAAGGTATAAAGCTTTTAGGAGTTCTTAATTATATCTAGGACGTGTATTAAAAAAAATGAGGCTGGATTTTTAAAAGTTTTTTAAAATTAATTTTTTGTCGCCTAGTTCAAACAAGTTTGAAGCTCATTCGAACGAAATTTTCATTTTGTTGAAAAGAAGTTAGACATTTACTTCGAAGGAATATTTAACGAGTTTTCCCTTCTTCACAAAGAATTATCATTAGCAGCTCGTTATATATATATATCGAACGAAATGCCTTTCTCGTTTGAACGACTTATTGTTCCTATTCGAACGAGCTAACTTTATCATTCGAACGACCTTAATTTTTATTCGAATGAGCCGTCGCCTCGAATTTTGTGTCAATGTATAAATACCTGATTTGAGTTATTTTTTTTATTGGGACTTTGGAAAAAACAAAAAATGATTTAAACCAAAATTTTTCCATCCTTTGGGTTTCCAAACACTTTTTGATTCACAACTTTATATCCCCAAATATTTTGTGAATCCTTTTGAAACCCTAAAAGTTTATATATCTTACATATACCTTGTGGAGAGGATTCTCTACAGCTGACCTTGTGAATTGAGGGATCACGACTAAAGAAGGATGAAGGATGATCGATGGATACTGAGGGTATACTTCTACATGTGGACGACGCTGAAGTGAGCCATTTTCTTTAGAAGGTTTTGAAGACACTGCGTATTATACTTAGTCGGTCTAAGTAGTCTGTAAGTCGATAGTCTTGTAAAATGTTCTAAAGTGTTGATTAAAGGATTTTACTTATAAAAGGATTTTTCCTCATCTCTATATGTTTGAATGTTTAGTTTGATATTTGCAATTATGTATTTAGAACTCATATTTTCATGCACACCTAATTTAATCAAAGTTTAATACTTGACTAAACTTCGATTTGTGTGCATTGGGATTTTAATTGAAAAATATATAAAAATTGAATCTTTTTTATTGTAACCACCCTTGTCAGGCATGTTCATACCCATTTTCAAGTGATTCAAGAGCGAGTTGCACTAATTTATTGTGTAGATCCTTATTTAGTGTTGTTTAGGGTGGTTGTTTATTCATCTCTCTTGTGTTATTTTTTTCTCTCTCGATGGACAACCATAGTGAAAATTTATCTCGTTTGAATTTGAAGTTTGCAAAAAATTAAAATTCTTGAAAAAGAAAATTTTCATTTTATAGCTGCTATGGAACTTTTACAAACTGTTCAAACTCAAAGAGATGTATTTTGTGAGAGAATTATGGACAAGGACCATGATTTTAAAATTTTAAAATTGTGCAAGAAAAAGAGTGATTATAGAGTCCGATTTTTAAAAAAAGAATTAGAAGACTTGAAAATTTCTAGGGTGTGTTTACATGCCAATGAGGATAACGATTAATTGATTAATAATTTGAATCACGTGAGAATAATCTTAGGGATAAGTTTGCTTTAATTGAGTGGGAGAGAGATAACCTTCTAGGAATGATTGAAAATTTGAAAAAGGAGTCCCTAAAGTTGGAAGAGTATAATTCTTTGCTTAGGTCTAAAATTTTGAAGTTAAAAGATGATTTAAAAGACTCTAGTAGTGTTGGTAGTGATGGTACTGAATTCTATCATTCTAATAATTTTGTTTCTAAAGACAAGACCATTATTTATTTTAGAGGGTCAACCACATCATAAGGTGTTAGAAAAGGTCAACCCAAAGGTCCCATTTCTCATCGTGTTAACATGTGCACACACTGTGATAGGAAAGGTCACCTTAGGCATTTTTTATATGATCTTATAAAAGAGTCTGGGAAGTTGAAATCTAGTGTCCCCTTGGTTTCCGAAACCCGATGCATTAAGTATACATATATTTGGGTTTGGAAATCTATTTTAGAGGCATTATAGGTTCGACTGCTTAATTCTCGCATGCTTGATCATGACTCTTCACATGCTATATCTTATGGGTGATTGCTTGCATATTTTTGTTTGTTATACTCTAGATGTGCTTAATGATAGTGTTTTCTAGTGTTATGACATGTTCTTAATGATAGTGTTTTCTAGTTGAGTCATAATGAAAAATATATAAATGATTTTGGTTATCCTTTGAGTTAGAGTTGTTTCTTTTTTCAAAAATTGGTATTTTCTTTTGAATTTTTTTAGAAAAGCTCAAAAAGATTTTTGGTTTTTGTGTATTTTAATTTTACACGTGTGGTGTGTCATATTGGTGTGTTTGCATCCAATTCACTCCATACTTTCCATATGGCTTGGACATTTGGTTATGATTGTAGACAATTTTATTGTTATTAACCATGTTATCATGTAGTTGTTTCGAACTTGATTTGCTTTATGGATTTGACTTTGTATATGCCTCTACACACATGCATGAGCTTTTTAAACATTAAATTCACATGTATATTTGATCTTTGTGAGATGTTCTACCATTAATTTTGTCATCTACATGTTTATGTCACTATGGGGGAATTTGTGCATGTAAGAACCATTACCCGTGAGAGATTTTGATTAGTATTGAAAAAATATGTGGGTGCACGGGAAAGGACTACAAAATGATCAAATCTCCTTTGTGAGAAATCCAACATTAGCAAGAGCCTAATGAAAAGATTAAGGGCAATAAAAATAGAAAAATTGCCTAAGACAACATAGTTTAGTTTGTTTGATCTTTTAAAAGAAATTTCTTCAAAAGAATTGAGAAAAGAAAAGAAAAGAAAATATATATGTTTATCTTTTGAGGGTGTTTAGTTGAAGATCAACGGGTTTGCACAATGAATTCTAGTTATGATTTATGCTTATTTTGTCATGACGCCATTGATTTGTAGAATCATCAATATTCTAGGATTGTGTGCATTGCGCTTATTTGTTCATTAAGTTCATTTTATCTTATCATTTGAGGCTAAATCTTAGTTTGATAAAGTTTTTGTGATAAATTAGAACTTTTTTAACATATTTGAGTATTTGGGTCATAATTCATTTGTATCTAGTTCGCTCCCATTCATTCCATCCCATATGTTTAGACACGTCGAAACTATGCTAGCATGTAAAGCTTATGTATTTTGTCTCGAGTTTGTGACGTTTATACGTATATATGTATGTCGGATTTTCATTGTATACTTTGCATATATTATATATGGTATCGTGTTTTGACTCGTTGAGGTTTTAATTTAGTCCATGGTTGTCACATACTTGATCATAATTTGGATTATGTTTGCTTGAGTTATTGTGTTGTATTTGTAACATTTACACTTTTTTGAAAAGATTAAAATTTTCAAAAATAGTTGGTTTACTTTACCTTTGAGATTATCATTACATGTGAGTTATATATATATATATATATATATATAAGTAGTAATATATCATCACAAAAAGGGGGAGAACAAATTACAGAGGAGTTTGTCTTATGAGGGAGTTTTTATATCTGTTTAAAACTCTATGCATCACGATATTTCTTTGCTTCATGTGTGTAGGTATCTGAGGGACAAAATAATTTACACTGGATGAAAATAAAGTTTCCCAAGGGAAGAACACGATATGATTAAAGAAAATGTTTCACTATGCCATTCCATTTCTAGGGTTTGGGAGGGTATTAGAATTTTTTTCATATAGGGTTTTTTAATATAATTTGGATTTCGATTTTAATTTGTATAGTTTTTAACGAGAATATCCAAAGAAGGAGATTTATAAGCACAAATATTTTAGTTTCGGATTTTTATTAGTATTTATTTTCACTTTGGTGTACTTGACATATCCCGTTACAAACCTAGATGCACTGACACGTTGAACCGAACTCCAACATCTCGTAGTTCAAAACTCATCTACATCTCATGAATGTCTAAAAAATTTAGGAGTTCATAATTATTCATAATTATATTTGGGATGTGTTTTTAGAAAAACCGAGGATGGATTTTTTAAAGTTCTAAAAATTATTTTTTTTTGGATTCCTTCAAATGAGTTTAAAGCTCGTTTAAACGAAATTTCCACTTCATTTGAAGCTCGTTAGATATTTACTTCGAAAGAACATCTAACAAGGTTGCACTGATTCACTGGGAATTCTTGTTAGAAGCACGTTAGATATATACATCGAACGAAATGCCTTTGTTGTTTGACTGACCTACTATTCTCTTAAATACTTTTTTTAAGTTATTTTTTCATTGGAACTTTGGAAAAAACACAAACTGAATATCTAGACCAATTTTTTTTTCATTTTTTGGGTTTCCAAACACTTTTTGATTCACAACTTTACATCTCCAAATATTTTGTGAATCCTTTTGAAAACCTAGAAGTTTCTGTATCTTGCATATACCTTATGGAGAGGATTTTCTACAGCTAAACTTGTGGCTCGATGGATCTCGACTGAAGAAGAAAAAGGTTAATCGGTGGATACCGAGGGTAGACCACTACCTGTGGATGACTCTGGACTAAGCCATTTTTTAAGAAGGTTTTGGAGACACTGCGCATTATACTTAGTCGATCTGAGTAGTCTTTAAGTTGATAGTCTTGTAAAACATTCTAAAGTAATGATTAAAGGTTTTTCCTTGTAAAGGATTTTTTCCTCATCTCTGTGTGTTTGCATGTTTGGTTTGATATTTGCCATTATATATTTAGAACACATATTTGCATGCACACCTAATTTAATCAAAGTTCAATATTTTCCTAAAATTGGATTTGTGTGCATTGGGCTAGAATTTTTTTATTGTAACCATCCTTGTTGGGCGTGTTCATACACACTTTCAAAGACTTTACATGGAGCTAGAATATGTAGGTTGTATTGTAAAATACTATGTTAACTTTCCTGTATAATATACCTAAAGTTGTTTTTATATGCTTTTTAAAGAATTAGTGTTACACATCTTATTATGCCATTGTTATATTATTATTCTCTAGGATCGTTAGCACTCGAACTCCTTCCATCAGAACTCAAAATGAGTAGACCGACACTGAAGGAATTTGGAAATTCCATCAATAGCTAACATCTTTAGCCCGACATCAGCAAATCCATACCCAGTTTCAGAAGAAATTTCAGATAAAACACATCGAATAAATGCTCTCAATAAATTTCTGAGACAACCACCCCCTCCATTTCTTGGAAACTCAAGCACCAATGATGCTGAAAAGCGGATGCATCAAATCACAAAAATATTCAATGGGGTAGAAATCGTTGCAAATCTTCGATTAACCTTGGCATTCTACATGTTTGAAAGTGAAGCCGATTTTTTATGGCAAGCTTTAACCCGAAGTCGCAATGTAACCACACTGATCTGGGAATAATTTGAATAAATCTTCTTCAAAAACTACTTTTTGAGATGGAAAGAGCGATGCCGACCGTGGATTTCATGAGGTTACAACAAACCAATTTGTTCGTGGCTCGGTACGAAGCCAATGTTACCGAATTATCATGTTATGCAGTCGAGTATGTGGATACTGAGATAAACAAGTGTAAGAAGTTTGAAAGAGAATTACACCAAAGGATTAAAACTTTTGTCCCCCATTTGCATATTTGAGAATTTTCTCAACTTGTCGAAGTTGCTTCAATTGTCAAACGAAATCCCCCATCAGGAGGGTATATGCGTTCACCTCACCCTATCAATAAGAACAATCACATTGTTAGAACTTTACCTCGACCTCGACCCCAACATTATCCCAATCTCAGTGGGCATGTTTACTCCCAAATCTGCTATAGTACCACCTATCCATTAATTCGTTGTCATGAATGCCAGGAAGTAGGACATGTCCTCCCCACGTGCCCTAAGTTTAATCCCTTTGGAATTCTACATTAACCAAGTAATCCCTCGAGAATTCAAGAAACATGTACTTTCCAAAACCCGTGTAGGCCTAACAAAATTAAGAAACCTGAAATGGTCCCCCATCGTGGAAATAATTATGCCATATTGCCTATACAAAATTCACACGATGTAATAGAAAGTACAATATCCTTTCATAATTTCCCCGCTCATATTTTATTTTATTTTGGTTCAACTCATTCATTCATTAGGCTTAAACTAGCTAAAGTTTTACAAATTTTTCTTACATCTTTAAATACTCCCTTGGAAATAGAACTAACTACTAGTGAAATTAATACACCTACCCACAGATATGAAAATTATAAAAATGAACTAGGTTTACATAAGGTCTTTGTGAACATAATAATGTTAGATATATACTGATTCGATATCATTATTGGAATGGATGCATTGTCAAAACACTACTCTTATATCGATGGCTACTTAAAGAGAATAAATTTTTGAGACCAAGAGAATCGTTATTTTATGTTCCACGGAACCGTTCATTCCAACCTGATTAGGCAAAAATTATTCCAAATTTATCCCCTTAATTTAGAGACTTTTAGCACCTCGAACGATGTAAATTGTGTTGATTTATCTCATATATGTGCTAATGACAATTCCTAAATAGTTCCTCAAGTTTTTTGTATTTTTCATGCTTTTTACAGGTATTCCATATAAGTGAGGAGAAGATGAAATTCAAGATCGAGAAATCAGGAATGGAATGAAAGTCAATGGGAAAAATAGTCATTTTACATGCGGAGTTCGGACGAAAGACCAAAATGAAAATTTAAGACCTTATGTTTACAAGCACGTAGGAAGAAATGGTGTCCCAATTTGAGCCCCCGGTCAGAAGTTGTCGAGCTTCAAAGATTAGAGAAAATCAATAGAAAATAAGAAAATAAAGAATTCCAAAATTGAATTGGACTAGTCAATGCTAACAGCGAACCGATCCGGAAGAAATCCATACTCTGAATAAATTTCACCACCAGACCGGACCATGTTATTCAAAAATGACCGATCTGGGACAAAGGCAGACTCTGAATAAATTTCAACAGCGGACCGATCCGGACATAGCTGAAATTTAACCGACCCGGTGCCTTGAAGATCTATGGATAAAATTACAAATAGGATTGATCCATTATAAAATGAAATCGGATTGATACGGATGATGCCAGACCGAACCGAAGACCCTCGCCGGATCGGTTCGGATGAGATTTTCTCGAATATTCTTTTCAAAATTAAGAGTTTTATCTTGATAAAACTCTTGTAATTTTCGTAGGGTATTTAATTTATCTTAATATAAACATTAGGAGGTTTGATTATTATTAGTTTTGAAGGGCTCTTGCATTCAAGAACCCTAGTTTTTAAGTTTTGGTACAGTAATTCAAGATTCAAGCTTTACGTCCAGATTCCTTCTTTGCAAGTATTATTTAATTTATACTTTTAATTGCTTTCATATTTTAGCTTGATTAGTCATTAAATTTAGGTTGCAATTCATACTTCCAACTTTCTTCTCAATTTCTCACATAGGTATAAATTTTTACAAATTTAGTTGTGAGGTAGTATTCACTTTGATCATGTACGGCTAAGTTTCCAAGGGTTGGGATGCATGAACCCGACCCGATGTAATTTATCTATGTAGAAAATAGGTTTTGAATTGAAAATTTATTGGATTGTGTTATGTAGTACACACAACCATCGTAGACGTTTTAACCTCATTTGTCCTAGGTAACCGGGGTGTTTGGATGCGATGCCCATGTTAGCTACTCGGCACCGCTTCATTCTTACCTTTGATTACTTAAGATGCGGGCTAGTACCCGCATATATGTAATGCTTAGGATTAGTAAATATTGGGTTCAATTAACTTTTTAATTCAAAAGCTAGTATTCTATACAGTAAATGTACTAGGGTTTGGGGAATTGTATCATAACCTATCTTTCCCCTATTAATATTCACTCCACTGCAGTAGTTTATTTCTGTGCATTTAGGTAGTTAGTAGTTTAAATTTCCTTCACATTTAGTTTGTATTCATTAAGTTCGCAGTTAATCATCTTTTTAGTTTCTTTTCTCGAGTCAGTTTAGGGATAATCTTCTATTCCTTCGTCGTCACGAGCTTTCGTCCTAGTTCCCTGTGGAGATGATCTCGACTTATCGAATTATTACTTGAGCGACAGGCTTGCACTTAAGCCTATATAGCATGCACACTAGATGCACATTTGTGGTCGCGTCTAGTTTTTGGCACCGTTGTTGGGGATCTAGGTAGACTTTATGTTAGTAGAGTCAATGCCAAATTTGATTCCAAATTTAAAAAAAAAATAGCCAAAAAATTTTTAAAAAAAATAAAAATCTATAAACATTTGGAAAAATAAAAAGCTCAAAAGAAATCATCTCTCAAAAGACTTTTCATGCAAAATCCCAAACAAACTCCTCAAAATACTCCAATAAGAATCCACGAAAATCTCATCGTTGAGTACAATTCCAATAGTCCCCATACTCCTCGCGTTCCACAATTCTGGGCTCCACCTCCAAACTCCATCACAAGTCACACTTCTAGAACACTGAGTTAGGATTATGAGTCCATTGGAGAGAGATCAATGTCGAATATTGGTAGTTTCGGTACGTGTGAGGGAGACCTACCGTATTGTCCCAAGAAGGAACTCTTATTTCCTAAGCAAACTTTCACACCTGGATACATTCTACTTTCGTACAATGTTGGACAATTCCACTTCCATAATGGGTTGATACAAATTCTTCCAACATTTCACGGCATGGATTCAGAGAAACCATATATCCATATTCGAGAGTTCGAAGTGGCGTGTGAAACCTTTAGTGATCAAGCTTGCACGCAAGGCGTCATTTGCCTAAAGATTTTTCCCTATTCTTTAAAGGATAAAGCTAAGACCTGGCTTTGATATTTACCACCGAACTCGATCATATCATGCAAGGATATGCAATTCAAGTTTCTTTCAAAGTTCTTTCCATAACATAATACTAACTCTGTCAAGGCTCAAATTCAAGCCTTTCGGCAACAAGATCATGAGTCATTTGACAAGTGTTGGGAACAATTCTAAGAGTTGGTTAACGCTTGACCCCATCATGGATTTGAGATACATCACCTTATCTCTTTCTTTCATCACGGGCTTACTATAATGTCTAAATAACTTGTTCAAACAATGTGTGAAAGACCATTTTAGGAATTAGATGAAAGTGACGTTGAGGCTCATCTTAAGTATGTCACCGAGACTACTCAATCATGGGATACATCCGATATTAATGCCTAAAACTGACCTCAATAAGTGTCCATTACTCCTGCTACGTCCGGTCTATACCAATTGAATCACGATACCTTGGTAGACCATTAAATTGATCAATTTGAGAAAAGTATGAGAGTTCTACTCGAGGTAGGACTTAGCGAAGTTACCAGACCCACCCATGTTGTGAAAGAAAATGTGTGCCCCATTTATGTGGAGGGCCATTCAACAAAGGAATGTACGATGATACCCGCTTACAAAGCCATGATTATTGAGCAAGTAGAAGCAATAGGAGGGTTTAAGGTAAATTTTAACGCCCCTCACGGGAACTCATATTACCCTTCATGGAGAAACCATCCCAATTTTAGCTACGGGCAACAACAAGCTGCGTTGAATCCACATTCACATGTTGCCTTACCTTCAAATCCTCCTTAATTTTAGCAAGAACCACCTATGAAAGCACATATGCAAGCTCCACCTCTAGGCCCATACATTACCCTACCGTGAAGGACTCTTGATGACAACTTAACCCAGTTTATCCAATCTCAAAATGAAGCCAATGCCAAGTTTGAGTGCATGTTCACTGAAATTCATACGAGAATATCTAAGTTACAATCTTCGTTGAGTGTCCAAGAAAAGGGAAAATTTCCATCTCAAGGCTAAAGACCTCCTCAAGGTCAAGCCAATGTTATCTCTACACCTTCTGATCAGCAAGAGCAATTTCAAGCTATCACCACTCTACGTAGTGGGCGAGTCGTTGATTTATCACCTCCCCCACACGAGAAGACAAAAGACAAGGAGGTTTCGCCCATCACGAAAGAGGTCGAAGATTACCCCTTGAATGAGAGTGACAAGGAAGACATTAGCAAGCCTGAAGTTATTGTGAAACCACCCACCGCTGATCCATTCCCTCAACGGTTGGGCCCACCTAAAAAAAGAGCCTCCCGTGTAGATGTGCTAGATGTTCTTAAGCAAGTGAAGCTGAATTTTCCATTCCTTGATGCCATCCAACAATTTTCACTTATGTTGAGGTCATTAAAGATCTTTTGACTGTGAAAAGATGGCTAAAGGTGAAGAAGAATGTCTTCCTATAACGGAATGTGAGCTCCATTCTACTTATCGACCTTCCACCCAAGTTTAAAGATCCGGGTGCACCCACAATCTCATGTGTTATTGGAGAACGTCAAATTTTAAGAGTCTTATTGGACTTAGGTGCGAGTGTTAATATCCTTCCCTATTCCATTTATAGGCAAATTGAGTTGGGTTATCTTAAGCCCACATGAATCACTGTCCAATTAGAGGATCGCACAGTGAAGGTGCCTCGAGGGATTATTGAGGAGGTGATAGTCCAAGTGGACACTTTCTACTTCCCTGTAGAATTTGTCATTTGGGACACGGAGCCCTCCATCCATTCTAGTAACCATGTTCCCATAATTCTAGGCCGCCTATTCTTAGCTACGGCTAATGCCTTAATCAATACACGAAATGGGAAAATGTAGCTCACTTTTGGGAACATGACCCTCGAGACGAACATCTTTAATGTTACTAACCAAATGGGTGATGAAAATGAAATCCATACGGTCGACCTCATAAAGGAGGTAGTAGGAGATCACATCGAGAGAACCATGGGTGGGGACGCATTAGAAGCATGCCTAGTGAGAGTGATGAGAGTGAGATACCATACACCAAGTTTGAGCGAGAGGTAGAGGAGCTGAAAGCCATATTAGATAAGGGATCATCGTTAGAGGAATTTAGAGATATTCATTGGGTTTTTATATTCGAGGAACTACCCCCGAGGGAGTCATTCTTAACACCTTCCGAAGAGAAATTTCCTACCCTCGAGTTGAAAAAACTACCCTCTGTTGTGAAATATGCTTTTTTAGGAGAGGATGAGACATTTCATGTTACTGTCTCCTCTAGCCTAGATAAAGAGCAAGAGGGTAAGTTACTTGAAATTTTGAGGAAGCACAGAGGTTCGTGTGGTTGGTCGATAGAGAATTTGAAGGGTATAAGTCCCCTGATTTGTACCCATAAAATCCACCTCGAGGAGGACGTGAAGTCCTCGAGAGAAATGCAAAGGTGACTAAACCCAACCATTAAAGAAGTTGTTAGAGTAGAGATTGTAAAGTTATTAGATGCCAAGATTATCTAACCTATCTCGGATAGCAAATGGGTGCACCCAATTCAAGTCGTCCCAAAGAATTCGGGAATGAGGGTGGTCGAAAACACTAAGGGATAGTTAATTCCTCAAAGCACCACCACCAGGTGGTGTGTTTGCATTGATTACCGAAAACCCAATGCCAAAACGAGAAAAGACCATTTTCCCTTTCCCTTTATCTACCAAATACTTGAATACGTAGCGGGTCACGCATACTATTACTTCTTTGATGGTTATTCCGGATATAACCAAATTAAGGTAGACATACTTGATAAAAAAAAGATGACTTTTACATATTCATTTGGCACGTTTGTCTACAAACGTATGCCTACAAACGTATGCCTTTTGGATTATGCAATTCACCCGTAACCTTTCAAAAGTTCATGCTAAGTCTCTTTAGAGACATGGTAGAGAGAGGAGTTGAGGTTTTCATGGACGATTTCAGCGTTTTTAGCCCCTATTTTGACCAATGTCTAGCGAATCTTGAGAAAGTATTATCCCGATGTGTGGAGAAGAACTTAGTCCTTAGTTGGGAAAAATGTTATTTTATGGTTATCGAGGGCATAGTTCTTGGCCACATAGTCTCATCTAAAGGCATAGAAGTTGATCGAGTAAAAATAGATGTCATAGCTGAGATTCCCCTACCTAAATCAATAAAGGATGTGCACTCCTTCTTGGGCCACGCAGGATTTTATAGAAGATTTATCAAGGAGTTTAGCACCATCGCTAGACCCTTGAGTAACCTCCTTATGAAGGATGTACCCTTTGAGTGGAATGACGCATGCCAATAGGCTTTCGATAAATTGAAAATCATGTTGATTTTCATCCCCATCATGCAAGCTCCGGATTGGTCTATTCCATTCGAGATTATGTGTGATGCTAGTGACTATGCAATTGCGTTTGTTTTGAGCAAAGAAAGATAAGAAAGCTCATGTCATCTATTATGCTAGACAGACGTTAACCGGGGCACAAATTAACTACTCCACCACGGAGAAAGAGTTGTTAGCGGTTGTTTTTTCTTTGGATAAATTCCGATCATACCTTGTTCGTTTGCCCATCACATGTTGTACCGACAACGCGCCCTTGAATATCTCCTTACTAAGAAGGATGCAAAGTCGCGCCTCATAAGGTGGATCCTACTCCTACAAGAATTCAATCTCTCTATAAAAAATAAGAAATGGGTAAAAAAATTTGTTTCTGACCATTTGTCATGGCTCTCGTCCAACGTTCCAAGTGATCCAATACCCATAGACGAGTATTTTACCGATATGCATCTATTTGCTACTTGTTCTCTACCTTGATTTGCGGATATCGTTATCTATCTTATCATGAGAGTCATTCCTCCTACATGGACACCGCAAGAGAAGAAGAAATGCATCACTTGGTCTCGCATGTTTTGCTATGATGACCCATTCTTATTCAAATATTGTGAGGACCAACTCATTCGAAGATGTGTTCCGAATGAGTAAATTCAAAGTGTAATCCGTTTTTAACATACAGAAGCTTGTGGAGGCCAATTATCCAAGAATAAGACTGCCACTAAAATCTTCCAAAGAGGTCTCTATTGACCCACAATGTTCCGGGTTGTGAACGCGTATTGAAAATCTTACGATAGATGCCAAAGGATGGGAGTTATTACCTGTCGCGATATGATTCCACTAACCCCTATACTCATCATTGAGTTATTTGATTGTTGGGGTATTGACTTCATGGGACCATTCCCTCCCTCATTTGATTTCTTATACATCCTCGTCATGGTAGATTACGTCTCCCAATGGGTAGAGGCAATATTTACCAAGATAAATGATAATAAAGTGGTAATAAATTTTATAAGAATATATACGCTCTCGCTTCGGTGCTCCGAAGGCGATCATAAGTGATAACGGCAAAGATTTTTGCAACAAGCCATTTGAAAAGTTGATGAGAAAGTATGGGGTCATCTACAAGGTTGGAATGACTTATCACCCCCAAACAAGTGGACAAGTTGAGTTAGCAAAATGTGAAATCAAAACCATCCTTGAAAATTAAATGATGTGCCATGGGCTTATCGTTTCGCCTACAAGAACCCCATAGGGATGTCCCCATTTTGTTTTGTCTATGGCAAGCCTTGTCATCTCCCTAAGGAGCTAGAGCACAAAGCCTATTGGGCCATCAAGAGGTTGAACTACAATCTCAATAAAGATGGTGAAGCTCGCAAGCTTTAATTGAAAGAGATAGAAGATATGCACAATGATGCATATGAGAATGCCAAAATTATAAAGGAAAAAATGAAACTTGAGCATGATAAGATAATTTGACTCAAAGAGTGTCATGTAGGATGTGGGTACCCGGAATTTAGTGCTATAAGCCTGGACGAGTAGCCCAGCCCAAGCGGCCCAAAGTCCAGGCCCCTCATCTTTTGTATGGATCCGATTTCCCCACGATCCCATGAAGGGAAGTTATAGGGGAGCACGATCCCATGAAGGAAATTATAGGGAAGATGGCTAATATGGAGGAATCCATCATCTCCATTAACTAACCTACACATATATAAATTAAACCCTAGGTTCGGGGAAAAGGACAAGTTGTATTCTCTGTACTTATTCTCCAGAATATAGAGAAATAATACTGACTGCACCACCGTGGACGTAGGCACATCTTTGTTGAACCACGTACACCTATTGTTGTGTGATTGGCATTTTATTTGTTCTTTCTTGGTCATTACTTCTCTCATATTTATTTGTGTTGCACAATAATTATCACCAACAGTAATTGTCACCACAATTGGCGCTGTCTGTGGGAAGCGTTCATCTTTCCCTGAGAAGAGCCCACGCCAAGAAAAGAATCTAAGATGTCTGGTCACAGTAGCAACGCTCCTCAAGTAGGAGATATTCAAGAGCCACCTGCTCCTCGCAGGATTAGGTCTGAGGTCCGACGTTCAGATCGTGGGGCTCGCTTGGAAAGGACAGCCTCACAAGAAAGTCAAGGACCAACAAGATCCACGCAGATATCCAGATTGATTGATGCATACGAGGCAAGGCTCCACGAGCAGAGGGAGTCTTCTCGCAGATACGAGGCTGAGAATGCTCGCTTGAAAAGAAGACTGGAAAGACTGGAGAAGGAACTACGTCCCGATACCAGAAGACACCCCTATCGCACTCCTATCCCTCAGGCGAGCAAATATCGCAGCCGAGTAAGGAGCCTTAGGCGGGAATATCAAAGGGTCGAAGGTGGCAACTCAGACGACGACCTCCGCGAGCAACTAAGAAGAGCTCGCCGCTACCAGAGCCCTTCTCGCAGCGACGAAAACATACGGAACCTGGTCCGCAGAGAAATGGACCAACATCCATCTCACCGCGGCACCAGGTCGACCAGAGAACTCTCCAGGAGAGCCCTCAAGACCCAGATGAAGTCACCCTTCACGAAGGAAATTGAAGAGGAAGAGGCTCCCAAGAAATTTGCCATTCCAAGGTTCAAGATTTACGACGGGAAGACTGATCCCATTGATCATGTCAGGTAGTACCGGCAGGCCATGACCCTCTGGAATCACCGGGATGCACTGATGTGCCGTATTTTCCCCTCGAGCCTCCATGACGTGGCCCAAAAATGGTTCGAAAAACTCCCTCACCGATCCATCAAAAATTTCAAATCCCTGACCGAGCTCTTTACGGCCCGGTTCATCACCAGCAGCTTCCATCCCAAAAGGATGGATGCTCTATTAACCATGAAGAAAACGCCTTAAGAAACACTCCGAGACTATGCGAAGAGGTACTGGGAGTTATTCAACGAGATCGAGGACTGCACGGAAGAGGTGGCAGTGGCTTCCTTCAAAATTGGATTACCTAGCTCTTCCCTCCTTTACCAGTCCTTGACGAAGAAGGAAGCTATGACCATTGACGACCTGATGGCCCGGATTGATAAATACGCAAAGGTGGAAGATGTCACCCGCCTTAATGTAGGAGAAAACGGTCGAGCCAAGCTCACTACCAAGGGAAGTGAGAAAGTTGAGAACCAGAAGAAAGGAGGAAAGAGTGGGGGCAAGAATGGCTCCAAAAGTGGAGGGAGCCCTGACGTAACAAAATCATTCCAGGCGGTCAACACCGTCTTCAAAGAGCCAATTTATAAAATTCTCGCGAAGATCAAGGATGAGCCGTTCATCAAATGGACCCGAAAAATGGGAGGAGACCCCTCGAAAAGAAACAATGCATTAAGATGCACTTTCCACAAAGAGGGAGGGCATAAGATCGAGCACTGCAAGGCTCTTAAGTCCCACCTCGAGGAGTTGGCCCAGTCCGAACATCTGAATGACTTTGTGGAAAAGAAGGTAGAGAAAGTGGCTGCCCACAAAGAGGCGAAACCCGACAACGTGTTGGAAGATAATGCCGGACACGAATTCGCAGTAATCCATGGAGTATCTGACGTCAAGCAAATACAAGGGAACTCAGCTCGAATGGAGGTAAAGAAACTGACAGCGGTAATGCAAGCTTTTCAGATTGATCCAGCAAAATCACAGTCAGGAAAACGTTGGCGAGTAGAGGACATCAACTACAACAAAGCATATTGTCTTCACGGATGAAGATCTTGTGGGAGTAAGGACCCCACATCATGATGCCTTAGTCATTACACTCAGGATAGTCAACTTTGACATCGACACGCTGCTCGTCGATCAAGGAAGCTCATTCGAAGTAATGTACATCGACCTGTTCCGAAAATTGAAGTTGAGCGTCGCCGACCTAAAGGGAACTACTGTCCCTCTGGTCGACTTTTCTGGAAAAATGACCATGCCCCTGGGCAAAATAGTACTGCCAGTGCGCGCTGGAAATGTTTCCAAGATGATCGAGTTTTTGGTGTTCGACATTGATTCACCGTATCAGGCCATCCTCGGCAGGGGATGGCTTCATGCGATGAAGGCAGTCTCCTCGACCTACCAACAGAAGCTCAAATATGTTACCGAGCGAGGAGTAATGGAAATACACGGCGACCAGGCGATGGCAAGGAAGTGCTTCATAGCGGCCATCCGACCAAAGCCAGAGAAAAAAGCCGATCAACCCAGCGAGAAAGTGGAGGAAGGTGCAATTCCTTCCAAATAGCAATTAAAATATGGAAGGCCTGGAGTGGAAGAGACCAGGCTCCTCCTCTCCGAGCGTGTCGTCGAGGACCTGGTAGAAGTGGCGGCTAGGGAAGGCGACAATAGCAGAGTCTTCCTGATCGGAGCATCACTCAATGACCAAGAGCAAAAGGAGTTGTCAACCTTACTCAGAAGCAACATAGATGTTTTCGCTTAGGAACCTTATGAGCTGCCAGGAATTGATCCCAATATGGTCTGCCACCAGTTGCACATCGATCCCACATTCAAGCCGATAACGCAAAAGGCACGGCGAACTGCTCCCGAGAAGGCCAGAGCAATAGAAAAAGAAGTCAAAAAACTGCTGGATGCAGGATCCATACGGGAAGTGCAATTCCCCAAATGGTTATCCAACCCAGTGGTAGTTCCGAAAAGCAACGGTAAGTGGAGAGTTTGCATAGACTTCACTGACCTCAACAAAGCCTGCCCCAAGGATAGCTTCCCTCTTCCGAAAATAGACCAACTAGTAGACGCCACCGCAGCTCACGAACGAATGAGTTTCCTGGACGCGTACTCAGGATATCACCAGATTCCCTTGTATGCCCAGATCAGGACAAAACGGCGTTTATCACGACGGTTGTTTTATATTGTTACAAGGTCATGCCTTTTGGGCTCAAAAATGCAGGGGCAACCTATCAGCGGCTAGTTACTAAAATGTTCAAGAGTCAAATGGGAGACACAATGGAGGTCTACATCGACGACATGCTCGTCAAGAGCAAGGAGAAGAAGAATCACCTCTCGGACCTGTCAAGTACCTTCAAAATCCTCAGGAAGTACCGAATGAAACTCAATGCGAGCAAGTGCTCCTTCGGTGTCCAGTCAGGGAAGTTTCTTGGGTATTTGGTCAGCAAGCGAGGCATAGAGGCTAATCCGGACCAGATTGATGCAATCAACAGAGTGCAACCTCCTCGCACAGTCCGAGATGTACAGAAGCTCACTGGAATGCTCGCTGCTCTAAATCGTTTCATTTCTAAATCCTCCGAGAGATGCAAGCCTTTCTTCAACTCTTAAAAGGCAGCAAAATAGTAGAGTGGAGCCCAGATTGCTCGCGAACATTGGACGAGCTCAAGTCCTATCTAAGCACTCCACCACTTCTTGTCATACCACATCAAATGGACTCTTTGTACCTCTACCTCTCTGTATCCAGTCATACTGTTAGCTCGGCGCTAATGTGCGAAGTTACAGGAATCCAACATCCCGTCTATTACGCGAGCAAAAGCTTATTAGATGCCGAGAAGCGCTACCTACCATTGGAAAAGCTCGCATTCGCCCTAGTAATAGCCTCGAGGAAACTGAAGCATTACTTCGAAGCTTATACGATCATCGTCCTTACATCACACCCCCTCAAGGCTGTCCTAAGGAAGGCGGATTTGTCAGGCAGACTGTCTAAATGGTCAGTCGAGCTCGACCGGTTTCACATCCAATTTCAACCAAGGACAGCTATCAAGGGTCAGATCCTTGCTGATTTCATAGCTGAATTCACAGGCGAAGAACCCTCCGACCAGTCTAAGCCAACAGAGCAAAATAACCAAGCTACAGTGGAAAGCTGGAAACTATTCGTTGATGGAGCCTCCAACTCAAAGGGGGCAGGGGTAGGAATTGTTCTCATCACTCCAGAAAACACAGTCCTTGAGCAAGGAATTAGGCTGGGATTTGCAGCCTCCAACAACGAAGAAGAATACGAAGCCCTAATAGCAGGTCTCCAAAAAGCACAAACTCTGGGAGCAAAGCGTTTGCAGGTATTCGGTGATTCGCAACTAGTTTCCAACCAGATAAGTGGAGACTATAACACAAAGTATGAGAGAATGGCAGCCTACCTCTCCTTGGTGAAAAACTTAATAACGAGCTTTGAAGAGATCAACATCCAACAGTTTCCCAGGGGGCAAAACAGCCACACTGATGCGTTAGCAGCCCTGAGCTAGGCAGTTGATTCTAGCCTTAAAAGGGTTATCCCTATCGATTTCCTCAGTTGCCCTAGCATTTACCCCAACTGCGAGCTGAAAAAAGCAATACTCCAATTGGAATCAGCCTCTAGCTGGATGGATCCCTTGAAGGACTATTTAAAGAACGGAACGCTTCCAGAGGACAAGAGAACTTCCCACCAGATTAGAGTCAAAGCTGCTAGCTTTAACTTATCCACAGGAGGCGACTTGTATAAAAGATCTTTCTCCGGCCCCTACCTTAGATGTGTCCACCCAAGCGATGTCAAGGCAGTGCTTCACGAGCTTCACGAAGGAATCTGTGGAAGTCATGCCGGAGGAAGGTCTCTAGCCTTCCGAGCAATGAAGGAAGGTTATTGGTGGCCATACATGCAAAAGGACTCAGCAGTATATGTCCACAAATTCCTGAAATGCCAACTTCACGCTCCTATGGTCCACCAGCCCGCCAGCAAATTAAAATCCCTGACCAGCCCCTGGCCCTTCGCCCAGTGGGGAATAGACATCGTGGGACCACTGCCCACCGCTGCCGGCAATCGCAAATACCTGTTGGTTGCAACTGACTACTTTACGAAGTGGATCGAGGCAGAACCACTGGCGAACATCCGAGATGCTAACATGATAAGGTTCGTATGGAGAAATATAATCACTCGATTCGGAATCCCCAGAACCGTCATCACTGACAATGGAACACAGTTCGAGAGTGGCCCTTTTCAGGACTTCTTCAACAAACACGGGATCAGGCACCACTTCAGCTCGATGGCCTACCCTCAAAGCAACAGACAAGCTGAAGCTTCCAACAAAACAGTGATCGCTGGATTGAAGAAGCGGTTAGAGCGAGCCAAAGGCGCATGGGCAACCGAGCTACCGCATATCCTATGGGCATACAGAACGACTCCTAGACGAGCAACAGGAGAAACGCCATTCTCACTAGCATATGGTATGGAGGTGATCATACCACTAGAAGAGGGATTGCCAACAATGAGATCCGACCTTATCGAACAAGGCCAGAATGATCAGGCTTTGCTCGCTGAACTCGACCTGGCCGACGAGCGCAGGGAACTTGCCCTAGTGAAACTAGCGAGCTATCAGCAACAGCTCGCGAAGCACTACAGGAAAAGGGTCAATTCGAGGAAATTCAAAGTTGGGGACTATGTTTTAAGAAAGGTCATGGGCAACACAGTGAAGCCATCAGACGGTAAACTAGGCCCAAACTGGAAAGGACCTTATAAGATAATTAGAGACGACCTGCAAGGTGCCTATCATTTGGAAACGATGGAGGGCAGGGAGATACCACGAGCATGGAACGCAACTAATCTCAAGAAATTCTATTTTTAGGAATTCTATTATTAAATCTTTTATTGTATTCGTTATGTGAAAGGACAGTTCATTTCTCATTTCACTAATGAAAATCTCTCAGTTAATCACTCTCTAATTAGTAACGGTCGTATTTTATTACACATCCCTTCCAAAACACAGGCATAATGGTCGACATAGCAGGGGAACACCCCTCCTCAGGTCATCGTCATGAAGCATGATAGACCTCTTAGCATTGCCCCTGGCAATATATGAAGCCCTACAGAGTATTCTTAGGCATCAAACCTACTTTGGTTAAATAAAATCCTGATCGGATGAAGACATCCAATACCAGGTGTGTCCTCGCCAATTGCCCTACTTAGTCCTAAGGGAGTGTGACGACACAACCTAAAAGGTAAAGTGAGGGCACAATGGTATTCTTGCATTATACTGGACTGGGGGGACACTCACATGACAAAATAAAAAGGATTGTGAAGCAGCAAAAATATAAAAGGATTGGATGAACACGTTTAGTCGGCAAAATTGCCCAAAACACGAACTTTTCATTAATCTTTTATATTTACAAACAATGATAATACATGTTTAGTCGGCGAAGCTCGCCCAAAGCATTTACAATTATCAAAAAGAAAAAGAGTAACAAAATCTCAAGGAGGTGGAAGCCTCCGAACAAGATAATCAGCAACTTTAGCTCTTCTTCCATCATCAGGAGCGGGGGCTAGCTCTTCCAAGACCTCATTTGCGTCCAAATCCAATAGTTGTCGGGGAATAGCATCAATAGGGATCCATCGATCATCCCTCCTGAATGGATTGGGCATCAGAGTGGAGGAGGACATCTCGTGTCGATACCATAACATCGAGTTCCTCGGGACCTGCAGCTCTTTGAGGTCACTCAACCACCCTCTGATGAAGGAAAGTTCCTCGAACTCTGATAGTCTCGTTGGAGCATCCAGCCAGCCTTGATCGTAGCCATCAGACCACACTTGTCGAGGACCCTTCTTGAACAAATGCCGTAGTCGGGTGACGTCCCTCTGGAGCCCAACAGCAGTTACATAAGCTCGCCGAACATCATCGCGCAGCTCCTCCATCTCCCTCTCATGCTGTTCCTCGACTTCCCTGTTCCTACCCCTGGAACTCCTGCCAGCACGCGGGAGGGTAGGCCGAGCAGCTCGCGATGAAGAAGAGCCTTGCAGGACTGCCGAAACGGTGCTCGGCGAATGCTCCTTAAGCCTTAGGACTTCCCTCATCAAGTCTTCATTCTCCTGCTGCAGGAACTCCCCAACCTGGTTAATCTCGGTGGCCTCCAGCAACCTTTCTCTCAGTGCACTGACTTCTTCTTGTACTGAGGCACCAATTTCTTCCATCTCCTGGAGCCTATCCTTCAGGTTGGCCACCAGCTCGGACTGATCCTTATATTTTTGGTTCCTTGACTTGGCAAACCTGCAAAGTCTAGCAAAGGCCTGGCAAACCTTAGGGCTTGCATTAGGACCAAGAGTCCTACCCAGTTGGGAGGTAACAAGAATATAATCATCAACATCAACCAACTACAAGTAAAAGAAAGAGAGAGAAAGAGATCAGCGTAGACAAAAGGAGAATCTTCTCATTTCATTAATAAAGACCAAGTACATCGAACAGAAAAAACTTGGGAGATTACAAGCAAAAAGTACAAAAGTAAATCCTAAGAACAGATTAACTGGCAACCTCAGGCTGCCCAGCGGTGTTCGGCTACTTCCCCTTATCAGCCTGAACCGGGCGAACACCAGCAGGAACTGTATCCGAGGGAAGATCAGTACCCTCGATGGTTGGAGCAGGAGCTTCTTCGTCCACAGTTGGCTTGGGACCCGGGTCGTGCTCGTCAAATAGGGAAGACTCAGTATCCACACCAGCAGCTAGAAGAGCTTTGTTCCAGCCCTTCTTGAAGTTCAGACGTCCGATGTAGCCAATCTGAACCTCAGCATCATCATAAGCAGCATCCCACCCAGAGTTGTATGAGTCCTCCTTAATGGTGGCTGCCAGGGCTTTTTCCGCCTCTAGCTGCTCGGCCAGAACCATGTTCTTCTCTGCGAGGTCCAGCTTGCTCGAGCACACTAGGTCATAAGCCTTCCTTAGCTCGCCTAGCTCTTTAACCGCGTTATCCCTCTCACGGGCAGAGTTGACGAGGGCCAGATCAGACGAAACTCGAGCTACATCAGCAGCCTTCAGATCAGCCTCCAACTGAGAACCCCTAGCTTCCAGAGCAGACTTTTGCTGCTCCAACTCACCGTTCCTCTTCACCATCTCGTCGCGAGAACGATAGATCACAACGAAGTCGGTCACAAACTGCAAAGAATAAAGAAGAAATCAGGAAGAGGAAACAATCAAGACTTGTTAAAAAATTGAGAATTGGAAGGGAATTTTACCAAGGCCAGCCTCTGGCTAGCTTGCAGGGCCAGCTGATTGGACCCCAGCGCCCTCTGGCGATCCGTAGGAAGAACTGCTCTCTCAAGCAGCGCAGGAGCTAGCTGAGGAGAAATGGCCACCGAAGCCCCCTCGGGCAAGGCAGATACTGGGACCAAAGCTTGACCTGCCTTGGTCCTTGATTCCATTTTCCTCCTCTCCTCCTCCTTCTCTCTTTCCTTTCTCTTCCTCTCCTCTACTCTCTTCTTCTCCTCTACCTTTTTTCTCTCCTCCTCCTTTTTCCTCTCCCTCTCTTTCGCCTACTCCTCCTCTTTCCTCTTCCTCTCTTGCTCCTGAGAGGAAGGCCGAGAACCTATAGTCACAACCCCAGATGCAGTCTTCTATTTCTTTGACCTTTGTGCAAGGAGCACATTGTCATCATCATCATCATCATCTCTGATCAGGTTCTTCCTTGGAGGCATATCTTCACCAGAACTGCTGGAAGTACTCGACGATCCTCGAGCCTCAGAAGTCTCCTCAGAATCAGAAGAGCTGCTACTATCAGAGCTCCCTTCACCGAGATTACCTGCAGGCTCACTTTCAGAACTCCCCTCCTCTTCGTCCAACTGGATTAGATCGGCAGTAGTCTCTTCGCAGGAAGCAAACTCTAGAACACTGTCCATAGGCCATGCTATAAAGCTAGAGCCTACGTTCTTACACTCTAACAAGAAAGTAGTAGATCTGGGATGCTCGCCGTCACCCAAAGGCTCTCTGATGTTCCAAGCATTAACCAACTCAGAAATCCGGACCTCGCTAAGAGCAGGCTCCAAGTTCCGTGACCTCGCTGTAAAAGAAAACGCAGAAGGGAGTTAGAAAAATCATAAGCCAGCAGAGATTGAAGCAATAGTACAAATATCTACCTATATATTCTTCCCCATAAAAGGGAACAGTGAACCTCTTAGACCTCGACCCTTTAGATTGGGGAGAGAACTGCCAATTCCTAACAAGAAAACCTTCCTGCCAGTAGTCCTTATGGGAATCAGGTAGATTTACTACCAATACCCTATAAGGGCTCCTAGCTTTGAGGTACAGGGCACCTGAACTAGTTCGAGAGAAGGAGTAACAAAAGCAGACTTCGGCGAGCCCTAACCTTGTGCCATACAGTTGATTTATCCTATGCACGCCGTTCACTATTTTCCATACATTGGGCGAACATTGTGCAGGTACAATACTAAAATAGCTAAAGAAATGCAGAAACAGATCATTAGGGGGAAAAGTAAGTCCCCCTGGGAGAGAAACAAAACATGAATCCAGTGGGTATCCTCTATATCCCTAATGTTCCTAGGAGGCGAGGCACAACACTCAATCTCTACCCACTCAGGAATGTTGTAGAATTTTCTAAATTCCGAGATTGACCTATTTCCAATCTTCGCCATTGGGAAATACAAGAAAAGCTACAAACCAAAGAGAAAATGCAAAGGGCACGAGAAAATTACAAGGCAGAAGATCAGGTCAAATAACGAAGAAGCAACAAGAGTGGAGATCGAAAGCAGAAGGTACGAAGCGCAAGAGTTCTCAGATGATGGAAGATTGCTGGAAAAGCTGAAACGACGAAAAGAAATGAGCCTTATTCCAACAAACCTTCAAAATCTAATCATATTGCACAGTAAGCGAAGCGGTTGCCGCCAGAAATCGACTCTACAGCTCCCGAGGAATTGTAACGCAATAATCATTTAAATCTGTTGGGCCCACATGCATGGCACAAAAAATTTAGGGGCAATTGTGGGTACCTGGAATTTAGTGCTATAAGCCTGGACGAGTAGCCCAGCCTAAGCGGCCCAAAGTCCAGGCCCCTCATCTTTTGTATGGATCCGATTTCCCTACAATCCCGTGAAGGGAAGTTATAGGGGAGCACGATCCCATGAAGGGAAGTTATAGGGAAGATGGCTAATATGGAGGAATCCATCATCTCCATTAACTAACCTACATATATATAAATTAAGCCCTAGGTCCGGGGCAAAGGACAAGTTGTATTCTCTGTACTTATTCTCCAGAATATAGAGAAATAATACTGACTGCACCACCATGGACGTAGGCACATCTTTGTTGAACCATGTACACCTGTTGTTGTGTGATTGGCATTTTATTTGTTCTTTCTTGGTCATTACTTCTCTCATATTTATTTGTGTTGCACAATAATTGTCACCAACAGTAATTGTCACCACACAGGATAAAAAAGTGCTTCTCTACAACTCTCGATTACACTTGTTTCTCGGTAAGTTGCGTTCAAGGTGGACGGGTCACGGAGCTATAGAGTTGAAAGATTCAAAAGGGGGAAATACTTTCAAGGTGAATGGCTAATGTCTCAAACTGTACTTTGAGGCATGCATCGATGAAGCCGACACCATTTGCTTATCGAACCCCATATATGGGGACTGAAAGAGAAGTACGAGAAGGTTATCGCACCCCCAACGCGTATGGGGTGAATCTTGTGTATAGTATATGTGGGTTGGTTAGGTTAGTTAGAGTCCGTCAATGTAAGTCACATAGGATAGGTGCGGGAGAACACACGTCGATAGTGAGTCTGGGGTTTCGGAGCAACCGTTGAGAGATTTTAGGTCAATCATGTGTAGGTATAATTATGGGAGCATCCAGATATTGAGAGAGAAGAGTGAATTCTGCAAAAAAGGGAAGCTATAAAATTTTGGTATCCGCACCGGTCCGCCCCTGGGGGTCGGGATCGATTCATTTTTGAGAAAAATTAAAAAAAATAAGACCCGACCAGTCCGGTTCTGGTCACTCGGATCGGTTCGACTTCTATTTTTTTACTCATTCCTGAGATGCTTCCCCCATTCCCTAATACCCATTCTTCCCTCCCAATACGATTTTCCCTCTTCCCTATCCACCCTTTCCATCCTAAATTCACTCCCCTTCCCTCCAAAAACCAACCCTTCCCTCCACACACACACCCGCCATACACTTATAAATACACCCTTCCCTTCCTTCCTTCCACCACCACTCCTCCTAACTCTATAACTCTCTCTCTCTCTCTTCCGGATTTCTACCTTCAACCCACTGCTATCCCACATGGCCAACCGTTCCCTCCCCTAAAAATATAACTCTATCGAGGTGATTAACTACGAAAATGACTCATACCGCTCAAATCAAGAACAAATCCGGTATGAACATTTTTTGACCAATATAGAAAGCTACAAATAGAGCGCCAAGTGCGCTGGAATCAGCTGCCGAATTCTGTCACCAACCTCTTCCTTCCAATGGGTTGATGTCATTTTCTTAATGAGCCCCCCGAAGAGGTATGGGCAGCCAAGGTGCGAGCTTTCTATGGATCCCTTGTCCGCACCGCTGATTTTATTTCCGAGGCATTTGTTGACAGCATATGCATTCCATTATTCTTTGAGATTCTTATCTAGAAACTAGCGAAAAAGATGTCCCGAACCCCACCGAATTCACGTACCGCAATGCTTTTGCCCCCATTGACAAAGCCGTATGCATAGCCCGCATAGCACCCGATGAGCCTTGGGGCATCGAAACATTTCTAGAGGGTCAGATGAAGGACAAGGCGCGCGTCACATTTCAAATTGTATGAGCAAATATCCTCCAAACTTCCAATGATTTCGCAATGCACCCCCGTCAGGTAACCCTCGTGTATCATCTTTTTAACCCCGCCACCCCTATCAACCTGGCCCATATCATTTACAAAGACAATTTTTTTGCGTCCTTGGACAAAAAGGGTACTACCCCTCTCCCGTATGCCCGGCTCATCGCTTTCATTCTAGACAATGCGGGAATTTCCCCTCCAACCAGGTTTCCTCGCCTTCCCACCCCTCTTAGGCAGGGCACCCGTACCAAAAATCAGAAGAAACGGGAGATTATCTGCCCACGGAGGGCGAATGATGATGACGATGATGATGATATAGAGGCAAAAGATGAGGATGAGGATGATTTCGAAGAGGAAGAAGTTAGGGACGCCTACATGGTTATGGGTGAGGGTGAAGAGGAGGAGTACAATGAAGATGATGATTCAGATTTTGAGCCACCGGGAGCCGACTTTGATAGACATATCATCGCGCTTGAATCATGACTCGACGGGTTCATCACTCGAGACGATGAAAACCAACGAGCATACCAGTGAGACACAAGCATGATGAATCGTCTCCAGGCTAAAATGTATTGAATGATGATGGGTGTACCTCCACTGGATTACTTTTATGACCCATACCACCCGGATGCTCTCGGCCTTTCTCACCCTCCACCACAATAGTTTTTTGGGTTTTTTTTATGTATCTTCCTTATTTCCTGTTTCCACATATTTGTGTGCTGCTATATATAATGGAAATTGGTTTGCCTATCTTGTCTTGTCTTGTACCTGCTTATTTATGTCTTTCATTTTGTACTTCATTCCATTCTCTTTGCTTTCTCTCTTTAATTTATCTTTTAGTCCTTTTTGCATTGGGACTTTGCAAAAGTCTAAGTTCGGGGGGGTGGGGGGTGGGGTACGCATGCGCTTCTAAATTTCACAAAGCTCAAAATGCCCAAAAAGCCAAAAAAAATAGAAAATTTCCAAAAAGCCAAAAATATTTTTTTCAAAATAAATAAAAATTGGAATTTAAATTTTTTAAAAATGTCACAAATTTTTGTTTAAAGTCTCGAATTGTAAAAATTCAAATGCACTAAGACGAAATTGACCAAAGATGAAAATTGAGCGAAAACTGACGACTTAACGAATAAGTGTGGAGATTAACTAACCCGGTGAGATTTAAAGCCTATCAATTTTTCTGAGTTTTTAAATCAATCTGAATTAATGGTTAACTCATAGTTCAATTCAATGTTTTAAAAAAGTTGTTGAAGATCTCAATTCCTTTATTTTGATCGGTTGTGGGAAACGTGTGAGATGTTCTCTTGAAAAATGTGCTAAAATATCTCTAAACAAAATTAATCTTGAGACGCATGTGATAAATTAATAAGTAATTCGGATAACGAAGTTAGGCCCTTGTTTGTTACCCAAAAATATTAGCCATAAAAAGTTGTGAAAAAATTTCCCCTTGCAACCCAAATTGAGCCTACTAAAATTTTCCAATTTCGTTTGTAACCCGAAAAACCCAAATAGCCCAAAATGTTGAAGTTGAAGATTCAAAAATTAAGTCCAAATGGTGCGATAAAACGGCACAAGAAAAATAGAGAAATGCTCAACAAAAATAGCAAGAAAAGAATAAATGGAAAAAGGAAAAATAGTAAAAAAGAAAAAAAAATGAGCAATAACCCAAAAAAGCACTAACGAACATTATAAGGACATTTTCCAATTCCAACCTTTTCGGCTATCCCCAATGTACCCAATACACCTTATAACCCAAAAAAGCCCTAACCGAGTCCGGATTGCAAAATTAATTACCGCGTGGAGAATTAAGACACGAAAATATAATATAAGAGATTAACTGGTGTGTATAAGAGGCAATGTTCCCGTTTCCCAATGATCATAACCCGATGAGGAGATCTTTTCACCCATAAATTTTCGCCTTTCAATTTTGTGTGCATGAATTCTTGTTCCAATGCATTTACTCCTTATATCACGCATACTAAGCGAAATAGCCACATTTTGAGTGATTCGTTTGTGAGAATATCCAGTGAGAATTTGAATCAAAATGAATTTTCGAAAAAGTAACGTAATAATCAATCGATGGAAATTGGCGGTTAAATTTCTGGCTTCACACACGCACACAGCAAATATAGACTTATGAATATAAATATATGCTGATTATTTTTCAAAATTTTGAATTATAAATTTTTTTGGTATTTTGAATTTTGTTTGAGTCAAAAACCGAATTTTTTGGGTATATTCACTACAAACCCTCACAAGACAAAATCCGTCCCACTAAGGTGACCTACGGGTTTAAAGATTTGTTGCGTACGCCCAATCCAATCGCTTGCACGCAAAAGAGGTACTCTCTCTTAATAAAATGATTTTTAAGAGTTGAGTCTGATTAAGTTCTTTTACATTGCTCGGGACATGCAAAGTTATAAGTTAGGGAGGTTTGATTAGGCATAAATTCTGTCAAATTTATCCCCTTAATTTAGAGACTTTTAGCACCTCAAACAATGTAAATTTTATTGATTAATCTCATATATGTGTTACTGACAATTTCTACATAGTGCCTCGAGTTTTGTGCATTTTTCGTGCTTTTTACAAGTATTCTATACAAATGAGGAGAAGAAGAATTCAAGACCGAGAAATCGGGAATGGAATGAAAGTCAAAGGGAAAAATAGTCACTTTACATCTAGAGTTCGGATGAAAGACCAAAATGAAAATTAAAGACCTTGCATCTACAAGCACATAGGAAGAAACGGCGTCCCGATTCGAGCCCCATGTTAGAAGTTGTTGACCTTCAAAGATGAGAGAAAATCAAGAGAAAACAAGAAAATAAATAATTCCAAAATCGGACCGGACAAGTCAATGCCAATAGCGAACCGATTCGGAAGAGATTGATACTCTGAATAAATTTCACCACTGGACGGGACTGTAGCTGTTAAAAAACAAACCGATCAGGGACAAATGCAGACTCTGAATAAATTGCAATAGCTGATCGATTCAGACGTAGCTCAAAGCGAAACGGTCCGGTGCCTTGAATATCTCTACATAAAATTACAGACCAGATCGATTTGTTGTAAAAGGAAACCTAATAAATCTTGATGATGCCAGACAGAATCGAAGACCCCCGCCGGACCACTTTGGATGAGATTTTATATGAATATTCTTTTCCAAATTGAGAGTTTTATCTTGCTCAAACTCTTGTAATTTTCGTAGGGTATTTAATTTAGCTTAATGTCAAACATTAGGAGGTTAGATTATTATTAGTTTTGAAGGGCTCTTGCAGTCAAGAACCCTAGTTTTTAAGTTTTGCTACAGTAATTCAAGATTCAAGCTTTAATTACAGATTCCTTCTTTACAATTATTATTTAATTTCTGCTTTTGATTGCTTTCATAGTTTATCTTGATTAGTCATTAAATTTAGGTTGCAATTCATACTTCCAAATTTCTTATCAATTTCTCACATAGCTATGAATTTTTGCAAATTTAGTTCTTAGGTAGTATTCACTTTGTTCATGTCCGGCTAAGTTTCCAAGGGTTGGGATGCATGAACCCCACCCGATGTAATTTATCTACGTAGAAAATAGGTTTTCAATTGAAAATTTATTGGATCGTGTTATGTAGTACACCCAACCATCGTAGACCTTTTAACATCATTTGTCCTAGCTAACCGGGGTATTTAAGGATGTGATGCCCATGTTAGCTTTTCGGCACCACTTTATTCTTACCTTTGATTATATATGATGCGGGATAGTACCCTCATATATGCAATGCTTAGGATTAATAAAGAGTGGGTTCAATCAAATTTCTAATTCAAAAGCTAGTATTCTATCCAGTAAATGTACTAGGGTTTGGGGGATTATATCCTAACCTATCTTTCCCTTATTCATATTCACTCCATTGTAGTAGTTTATTTCTTTGCATTTAGTTAGTTAGTAGTTTAAATTTCCTTCACATATAGTTAGTAGTCATTCAGTTCACAATTAATCATTTTTTTAGTTTATTTTCTCGAGTTAGTTTAGGGATAATCTTCTATTCCTTTGTCGTTCCGAGATTTCTCAGTAGTTCCCTGTGGAGACGATCCCGACTTATCGTATTATTACTTGAGCGACAAGCTTGCACTTGAGCCTATATAGCACGCACACTAGATACACATTTGTGGTCGCATCAGAAACCTTCAACGCCCCAAATATAAAATTTCTCTTCTTCATTAATTCTTAGAATTTTGAATAAATGAGGATGTTTTCTCAAACAATAACCAGGTGTACCCCCTTCCTAAGAAATAAAATTTACCATCAATATCTACCCATATACTTCTCCTATTTTGATACCTCTGTGTCGAATGGCTCCTTTAGAACTCCATAAACTTCATACCCAACTAGATGATCTCTGGAAAAAAACTTGTATTCACCTTAGTTCATCTCCTTTGGGAGTACTTGTGTTATTAGTGAAAAAGAATGATGGAAGATTTAGATTATGCATAGATTAACATATGTTGAATTCAGTAACAATTAAGAATAGGTATCCTCTACCTAGAATCGGATATTTATTTGATCAACTTAGAGGTGAGGGAGTTTTTCCAAGACAGATTTACAATCTAGTTGCTATCAATTACGAGTACAAGAATAAGAAGACGTTCAAAAATCTGATTTTCAAAACCATAATGGACATTTCTAATTTAATGTAATGTCCTTTGGATTAACCAATGGCATCGTAGCTTTCATGGATCTTATGCATTGAATATTTAGGCCTTTTCTTGATCAGCTCATTATCATATTCATTGTTGACATCCTCATTTATTCCCAAAGTCATGTGGAGCATGCCCAACACTTAGAAACTGTATTAGGCATCTTAAGGAACTATAGACTGTTTGCCAAGAAAAGCAAGTGTGACTTCTCAATGAAGGAAGTAAAATTCCTAGGACACGTGATTTCAATAAATGGAATCTAAGTCGATCCTGCTAAAATTATAGCCATCCTAGAATGGAAAAACCCTGCCAATGTCACCGAGATAAAGATTTTACTCGGATCAGTAGGTTATTATTTTCGTTTCGTAGATGAATTTTCCCCAATATCTCTCCCATTACTAAAGCTAACTAGGAAGTAAGTACCAATTGTATGGACTGTCGAATGTGAACAAGCATTCCAAATATTAAAGGATAAATTAACTATTGCCCCTGTTCTAACTATTCCTTCTAGTAATGTAAGCTATGATGTGTACATCGATGCCTCTTTATAAGGGTTAGGTCATGTCTTGATGCAAAAAGACAAGTAGTGGAGTATAGATCTCAACAACTTAAAACTCATGAATGTAATTATCCTATACATGATCTTACGTTAGTAGTTGTGGTCTTTTCCTTAAAGATATGATGTTATTATGTATACAGTGAAGAATTTCAAGTCCTCTTAGATCATAAAAGATTAAAATATATCTTCACTCGGAAGGATTTAAATTTGAGACAAATACATTGGATAAAATTTTTGGATAATTGTAGATTTAAGTTACACTGCCATCTGAAAAAAGGTAACATTGAAATGGACACTTTAAGTTATAATCCCATTAGTAGACTTAACAAATTAATCTCATATGGTATTTATGATACCATAGAGTAATATGATCTTCAACTAACCCCACCTTTCTCAAAGTTCTCCAACATAATTGCTTATTTACACCTAAGAAAGAAAATCCTAACACAAAAACCCCCAGATCCCTTTGTAATCAAACAAAAAGCCCAGAATGAAACTCAAGAATTCTCGTATGATACAGAAGCAGGCTTATGATTTAGAAATAGATTATATATTTCCGATGAATTATCATTACGAGAACAAGTGTTGCACGAATATCATCGTTCTAAATTCATGATACACCTCAAAAGCTCCAAAATGTATCATGTCTTGAAGAAACAATATTGGTGGCCAAAAATGAGGAATGACATTGAGTACTTTGTAAGAAGATGGCCGACTTTGTCAACAAGTAAAGATAGAACACCAATGTCCTGGTGGACTCCTCCAAGATATTCTAATTACGGAATAGAAAGAGGATCATGTCACCATGGATTTTGTTAGTGGACTAACTCGTACATCACAACAAAACAACTCTATTTAGGTGATAGTAGATCGACTCACCAAATTTGCCTATTTTTTTGGAGTAAAAACCACCGGTTCTTTCCAGAAACTCGGTAAACTTTATATTCGAGAAATTATCTGATTACATGGAATTCCCCTATCCATAGTATCAGACCCATATTCTCATTTTGTAGGAAGATTTTGGCAAGAACTTCAAGACGCAAGGGGTTATAACTTCATTTGAGTACCTCATTTCATCCCAAGACAGATGGACAGTCTAAGCACATGTTCAAACCTTAGAAGATATGTTACAAGCTTATACATCAGACATGCCTAATAATTGGAGTGAACACGTATCGTTAATTAAGTTTTCATATAATAACAATTACCAGTCAAGTATCAAAGTTTCCCCGATTGAAGCCTTGTATGGAAGACCATGTGATCGCCAACATGTTGGGCCAAATTAAGAAATAATAAGAAATTTGGTCCCAAAATAATCCGAGAAACTATCGAGAAGATACAACAGATCAGAGAAAAACTCAAGACCACCGAAGATTGACAAAAGATATATGCAGACCATCGTGGGAAGCCACTAGAATTTCAAATTTTTGATCGTTTATTTTTGAAAGTTTCTCGTTGAAATGGAATTTTACATTTCAGGAAGAAAGGGAAACTGAAACCAAGATATATTGGACACTTCACTATTATTAAACGTATTAGCTCTATGGACTATCAACTAGAATTACCCGCGAAATTGTCTAAAATTCATAATGTGTTCCAAGTATCCCATTTTCTTCAGTATATTCCAGACCCAAAATGTGTCATTACATTGCACGAAAACTATATTGATCCTAACCATGAATTTAAGGAACGCCATATTCAAATTTTAGATCGCCAAGTGAAAGTATTAAGAAGGAAAGAAATTCCCATAGTAAAGATACTTTGGGAACATCAAAATCAGCAAGAAGCCACATGGGAACTAGAATAGGCAATGAGAAAATAATACCCTGAGCTTTTTGAAGGTAAAATTGGAGGATAAATTTTCTTTTTAGGTAGGTAGATTTCAACACCCGTACACTTCAACTGATCTAAATGAATCAACGAATACCTAAATTTTCCTTTATCTCCCTTATATAGTACTAAAATCCAAAAACATCCAATAAAGTTAAAACTACATCATTAAACCTACAAATTTTCTTAATTACACAACTACCCTCGAGGATATAAAATGACCAAATTACCCATTAAACTTTTGAAAGAAGCATAGCTTGACCTATACTTATCCCGTAGACCCAAATTTTATATCAAATTAAACCCCTAGACTTCAACTAATTAGAATTTATAACCTTAACCCTTAAACTTCCATGAATTTACATAAATGCCCCTAAAACTTGAAAAACTTCATATTTAATACCAAATAAATATAAAAATATCTTTCCAGGAACTAAAACTCAAAACTTGATATTTACACTTCCTACCCCCCCCCCCTCGCCAAATCAGACTCCACCTATGCAAAAAATGCCAAAGTCACATGGTTACACCACATAACCATGTGCATTTAAACTCTCCACAAACTTATCTTCTTGAATCTAGGGAGAAACCACTTCCCTTCTTCACCAATAAACTCCTCCTAACCTCTACTATAAAATTCCCACGATCACTAGCAACAAGACTCATTTATTAAGCCTATTCAAAGTTCAAAATTTTCCCATCTTAACTTTAATCCTAACTAAGTCCATTATACTCAACAAAAAAGTAGGTTTTACCCTTTTAATAGTAAATTTTAGCATACTTATTTTACTAATTTTGATATCACACTATGATAGCCCTACATTATTCCTAGTTTATGTATAATACTACAATATTATTATGTTGTTATACCTCTATGATAATTAATTATGGATCAATTTTAACCATTCTCATCTAATAACTGATGTCATGAAAATCATTGTAATAATTAAATCAGTTCACCCTGCACCTCTTTGCAAATTATTATTGTAGAAGCATTAGTATTAACTAGGTAGTAAACTGTCGTGTTGTCCTACTAAATTTTTTTACTTGGACTAAGGTCTCAGATGTTTGAGAGACTGAATTATAGCTACACATGTATGAGTGCCACTTTAATAGTGCGCCTAGACGGTTACCTTTCCCCAAAGGTTTTGGGTTGATATTAAAACTTGGTTATAATGATTACGCTTCATTATTATATACCAATTAGTAATCGGCTAAGTTAAGGATTATCAATTTAAATTCCTTGAATTTCTTGTTATACAACCTGTGCTTTTGTAGTAAACAATTAACTCTGTACACACTCCAAGTTTCTATCTACATATAATTTGTTATAGAATTGATAAGATCTGCTTGGCATGTTTGTGCTAATTCATTTTTCCACCCGATGTTCTACGAAAAAGAGGATAAATCCCCCTCCCTTTTTGTTTATATAACTAATATAGGGAGATTAAAGAAGATAGGAGCAAAGAGTGGCGGTTTTCAATAACCTACATTATTTTCTAGTTTTGGAAATAATATGTAATATCAGTAATTCACCCCTGTGGTGGTAGTATAATAAAAGTGTGACTATATCTAATGAATAAAGTTTTATTTTTTTTCCTTAAATTTAGTTCATTTCTTTGTTTACTAACTTTTACATTCGTACCCAGAAGTGGGTGTGACATTTTTACCTCGGGTCCGATTCCTTGGCACCCGTGTCCCGAGGGGGTTTCACGGGGAGATTTCATCGTATAGTCATGGGTATGGTAGGTTATACGAATAATGGGTAGGAGTGACTATTTATCTATTGGTCGTGATGAGAAATTAGGTTTGGGATGACTTAAGACTACACCTAGTACACACGAGCGATCCCCAAAGGCGATAGGGATAGGCCTTTGTTATGCGCGGTGTGAGTATCCCATTTATTTGTATATGCTAGGGGTTGTAACTATGTATCATTGTTAGGCGTAAAGATTATCTTTATCGTACGTTATGTGATCACATATTCTGGTACTATAGATAATTGCACTAGTTTACGTATTATACTTGAGATGTATATGCTTATTATAAGCATGTATGCCTATATACATATGACTTAAGATTTATGTGTTAACTATACTAGAGATGTATGTATTACTATGTGGCATGTGATATCCCTAGTCGGATAAACTTGAGATTTATGATTTGAGACTGCGAGTGGCACCTTGGTTATTTGGTGAGACGTATTGTAAGTTTGGGACTAACATATAACATATGATTTATAATGAAAGAGATTAACGTAACGTTGAGAAAATAAAGATTATCTAATTAAAAGATAAAACTTTAATCACATGGTCTACATATGGGGTCGAGATTAGAACCACATGTTATTTTAGGTTATTAGGTTGGGTAACTAATAACTTAAAATTCACTAAAAGACAAGAGAAAGATTTGTATCCATGGCATAGCCCAAATTAAATTATGATCTTATTCTTCATAAACTTATTGTTTACGTTGTTGTTATATATGTGCTTTCACGGGTCTTGGATCGTTGTTCCTTCCATTGTTAGAGTTAATTGTTGGAGGATCGCCTCTATCAGTATTATAATCCTTCATTCCTAGGATGTAGTAGTGTAGCAGGGTCGCTAATTCATTCTTGTACTATTTTACATTTACAGCAGAATTGTATGTTGTGTTGTTAAATTTTGAATCGACTTTTGTGCCTATTATATTGGTATCAAAGTTGGATTATTATATTAATGGTGATATGCATCAAAGTTTGTTTTGTATTACTCGATTTTGGTTTATCTCATTTTGTTACTTGTTCAGATTTTATTTTGTTTCGTTATGCTAAGAATGTTATCAAATGCTTTTTATTCCCATTTTTTTATTTTAGGCGTGATCAATTTATTTATGAATTTTATAGGGTGTCAGTTTCTAATTATGCTAACCTAAAACTGCACCTATGTCTTAGTCAAAAGCATCACACATGATCTTGAAAGGCTAAATCCAACCGGGAGGTTACATAATGGGTGCAAAGTTCAATTCCTTCTTTAGCCTTTAAAAGACTTGAAGGCACTCGTCACTAAAATCGAAAGGTGTGTCTTTGGCAAGAAGATTGCATAAGGTTCGAGATATTTTTCTAAAATCCTTAATAAATATCTTATAAAAAATGTCGTGTCCTAAGAATGGTCAAACTTCACGCATAGTTTTTAGGGGTGGGAGATTACCGATTAGATTAATTTTAGCTTTATCAACCTCGATACCCTTTTCAAAAATAATGTGACTTAGCACTATGCCTTGTTTCACCATGAAGTGGCATTTTTTTCAATTAAACACGAGGTTCTTTTCCTTACACCTCTTCAGAATGAGGGTGAGGTGGTGAAGGTAATCATCAAAGCTAGACCCAAATACCAAAAAGTCAACTATAAAGACTTTGAGAAATCATTCCACCATATCCAAAAAGATACTCATCATGCACCGTTGAACAGTAGAAGGTGCATTGCATAACCCAAAGGGCCTGCATTGTTAATAAAAATACAAAATGGACAAGTGAATGTTGTTTTCTCTTGATCCTCGGGAGCGATGGGAATTGGATTGTAACCGGAATAGCCATCGAGAAAATAGTAATAAGGATAGCCGATTGATCTTTCTAGAATTTGTTCTAGAAAACGAAAAGGAAAATGATCATTCCTTGTAACAGCGATCAACTTCTTATAATAAATTCACACGCCAACCTGTTTGAATCTAAGTGGGTACTAACTTATTGTCATCATTTTTCACCACTGTGACACTGAATTTATTCAGGATAACTTTAACGGGGCAGACCAATTGGCTAGCAGATATTGGATAGATAATATCCGCATCGAGAAATTTGAGCACCTAGGCTTGGATGATCTCGTTCATATTGGGATTAAATCTACGTGGTGCTTCGTGGGAGTTTTTAACACTATCTTCTAAGTGAATCCTATGCATGCACACCAATGGACTTATCCCCTTAATGTCTGCTATGGTACATCTTATGGCTTCTTTGTGTTCTTTGAGAACATGAAATAACTTACCTTGATATTCTTTCTCTAAATTGGATGACAAGATAATAGTCAAGATGTATAAAGTTACTAAGAATCGATCTTCAAGCGTTTCAAGTAGTGGCTTCAATTCAAGCCCCTCGGGAGCTTTCTCAATCGAGGGAAGAATATGTGATGTGGAGAGAGTAGCTCAGGCTTAGATTTATAATTTCCTACTTACATAAAGGTGGATGAGTTGAGGAGGGTGTTGACTTCTTCAATTGACTTGTAAATTGTAACAACTTGTAAAATTGCGTAAGAATATATCATCCTTACCCTAAAATCCCTAAACTACCAAAAAACCTATGACTTCAAAATCTTTACTTTAAAAGACACATAAGGTGTCTAGCCAGACTCAAAACCTTATATAAACTAAAATATGAGTAATGCTTAAAAATGAACCTCAAAAGCATACCAATTACAATACTAAAACTCCAATTTCATAAAATTACACAAAAGCCCCTACAGACTTCAAACCCTGTATACACATATTAAAACCCCTTAGGATAAAAATGTTACCATAAAAATCACCATTTAACTTAAAAATAAAATATATTTTGAAAAACCATACATTAAAGTCTGAAAAATTAGACATTACACACCTAAACTTTCAAAACACATATAAAGTACCATAAAATAACCCTACAATTATCCAAGGACTAAAAACTAAAACCTCAAAAATTTACACGTACCATCCTTACCCAGATTGGACACCTGTTATCCTATAAGCATCTTAGGTCACATGATGTCACATTTTACCCACATAGAAACACATGAATAAAAACTCAAAAACCAAATAAACCTTGGGTTTCATCGACCAGCATTTCCACCAATCAACTCCTCATCACCAATAGTACAAAAACCCTACCTTGCCTCAGTAAAAAATGCAACTCTTTATAGTGAGAAACAAAAGGCAAAAATAAGAAACTTTGGTGCTTTTATCATTTTATGTAGAAATCTTGTTCTTTTTTATTTTGTTTAGTTTCTGCACTTACATAGCTTTCATTTATGCTTTTATATTGAAGTTCTAACGTTAGAATAACACTGAAAAGGCTTGATTACTAGAAATCATCAATAAATATTAAGATTTAATGGTGAAATCTGTAATAATAACTTTGAACTAAGTCTTGGGTCTAAGGAATCTAGGTGCATAGTTTAATTTCATTTTCATTACACTTTTATGCCCTAAATCAAAGATTTTTAGTTACGGCATCAAAATTTTTAGAGATGAAATTCAGGCTTTATAATGCATCTCAATCTATAAAACTAAAACGATTGAATTCAGTTTTCATCACAAAACAAAATATGAACCTGCAATGACCTAAATTATATCCTAACCTCATGAATGTTCTAGTCAAATTTATTCCCTTTTAATAGAAAACTGATAGCTCACTACAATGAACGTCAATGTCTCAAACTTATATGTTTGGATTTCTCTCGAAATATTAGGCAACTTTCATTTTGGAATCAACTTAAAATGAAATATGTAGAAAGACTTATCCATGATCAAAGTTTTGTCAAAACCCCAGGTCAACAGTCGAAGGAAGACAATTACGAGTAGTCCACATGAGGTGCATGAAGTCAAAACCAACGCGTATGACTTTGACGTGAGGGCGCGTCACTAATTAGATAATTCTCAAATTTTTACAAAAAAGTTATTTTATTTTTTCGTCAAAATAGTATTTTACCTCATCCTGTTCGGTCAACTACTAGAAAGAATTTTCCAAGAAAAACAAATTGAAAGTTAAAAGTTAAAAATAATAAAGTTTATTACACATAAACCCTTAAATTTTCAAACGTTTGAATTTTACCCCAAAATTTAAAAAGCATGTCCTTTCCATCAAAAACAAAAAAATCGTATCTTACCAAAAATACTAAATATGAATACAAACTTATGAATTACTTTAAACCGATTACAAATAATTACACAAATAACCCCATACTTTTTCTATTTTCAGTTTAAATTACGTACAAGCCCCAAGTATTTTGTTTTCTTCCATAATTAAATACCACGCCCTAAATATTTCATTATATACATGATTTCTAAAATTCTCAGTACCCATACCCTACTCAAGAGTGTAACTAAAATACCATAATTTTAAAGTAGGTGAATTATATTCCAATATTTTTGAGATTATAACTTAAATTACTGCAATTGTTTATAATTACGTGATAGTCCCAGAACTCTTGTTCTCATTTATAAAATCTTTTGTGTAGTTTAGAAATCCCGTTGAATATTGATTCAAATTTGAAGCATATTAACCCTTGTTTCCCTTATCTAAGCCAACCTTAAACTGATGATTTTACTAAATTCAATAATTTCATAAACACGAGACGAAATTCATTAAACCCTAACAGCATACAATATAATCAGGTAATAGACTGAATATCTACCCACGACAGTGTTATTTGGCCTATAGGACTCAAGATTTGAGGGCCTAGTTTTTATGTACCATATGGATGCCACTCATTGGAGTTAGGCTTAGCAGTGTTACTTATCTCCAAAGATCTTCAGATTAATGTTATTATATGTGTATTGCTATAGCCAATATAGCTGATAATTATGGGTTATCTGGTTATAGAAACACCTGAACCTTTATCCTTATGACTTATTATCACTTATCTAGTTATAATTATTCTAGTTTCCTACGTTTCAACTAATTCAATCATTCCCTTGTTTATTATCAATTATAATTCAAATTTTCCTATATTTCTTTACGTACAATTGATCATAAATTCTCATCTTTATATGCTATTGCAGCTCTGAAATCTAGTAATCAATTATGAAATTGGGACTTTCTACTTGGCAAAGTTTTGCTTATTCTTTTCACGTCCAGATAGACAGTGAGCTCAAATAAGGATAAATACCCCCCCCCCCCCCCCCACGGCACCATCCATTTTCTACCCATTATGCCCGAGGAAACATATTTTGTCATATGCATATGGGCGGTGGTTAATAAAGAAGATAAGATGGAGTGAAATATTTTTACTACAACTTACCAATTTATGTAAACCTTAATATGTCCCCCTTTTCTTCTATTGTGTGAGACTTTAAACGTTGTGTTATAAGGTGCATGTTGCACCAAGTTTTTAATAAAGTTAGTTTTTTGCCTAAAACTTTATTCATTATTATGATTATTATTTTATGATTGTTTAGTTCCATCTACAGAATATCGGGTGTGGCAACATGGTATCGGAGTTATCACTAAGTTTATTATTCATCTACAGGACCTAAGATAACTTACTAGATATTTTAATTTCAAAACTTATTCGTTACATCATACGATTGATTTTTCCTTGCAATCATGAACGTGTAGGATAAGATGAATTTAGACATGAAAGGTTCACTTGGACAATCAAAGATGAAGGTTATGCAAATTTTTATAAAATCTTCCGCAGCATCGATCATGAATGGGATATTACAACTCTTGAAATAAAACATGATATTTTGATTAGACAACTTATTGGTGAGGAACGGTCAGCAAACAAGCTCACATATATGCTGAGGATCCTAAAATGCTTCAACAAGCCTTTCACTTAGATTAGGATTAGGATTTAGAAGAACAACTTATAGTTACTCCACCATACTCTCCAAGCGATTATGGATTAGTAGAATCATCTGTGAGTTTCTTCACTTGTATCTCATCATCATTAAATTCTACTTCTGGAGAATCTGACATTGCACTTGACCAAATCATGCCCCAACTTACGTAAGAGGGAACATGAAGAAGAGTCCAAGTGTATCTAAATACAGAAATAAATGATCGATGTCGTATTTAATCTTGTGTATGGAATAAGAAGTTAGTTATTATAGTACATTTGTGAGCATGGATAACCATTGTATACTGTGTGTGTTACTTTGTAGTTCCTGCAAAATTTTAATTATGTTATATTTGGGAACACATATAAACTAGTTATATAAACTCTTGTTTTGTTTAAATTACAAAACTCTTTTTATATCTTTATTTATATTTCATATAGGATGGTAAACACATGAGCATCACGAAGTGGAGTTCAACACTAAGAAGAGAATCAAAGTGCTATAAATCTTTCGTTTCCTCCTGCTACCACCTATAATATACACGATGTCTACACGAGTTAAATCGACAATAGAAAAATTTACCTCCATGTCCGATTAATGACAATATTATTGAAGAAATACAAAGAATGAATGCACTTAAAGTATTCCTTCGACAAAGACCACCTGTCTTTATGGAATACATAGCTAAAGTGAGTCAGAGAAATGGTTACATCAGATACTGAAAGTATTGAATGGATTAAGTATCGCACATGGCCTTAGGATGAGGTTAAAAACATATCTATTTGAAGGAGAAGAGGATTTTCGATGGCAAATCGTTATTCGTCCAAAAGTGTTGAAATATTAAGTTGAACCAATTTGAAGAAATTTTCTTTAAGAAGTATTTTTCGAAATAAGCAAAAGACCAGTTGGTAGTAGATTTATTCAGATTATAATAGCAACAAATGACATTGACACAATACGAGGCTAGATTTATCAAACTTTCTCTTTATGCTCAGGATTACAAAAGAAGCAAAGAAATGAAAACACTTTGAGCTCAAACTTCGAACTAATATCAAGACTTCTATTATATATTGTAACTTTATCATTTTGATCAAATGATAGAAATATTCGCTCTCATTGAATGAAATCCAACTTTTGGTGGATTTACTCAAAACATAATTCTAATTTCCAAGAATCCATATGTGGCAAAGACGCGGATAAATCAAAGGGATTATCCCTATTCAAGACCAAAAAATGGTTGAGCCTTTGGTTAAATTAACCATACTACCTGTGGGCCTGTTATAGAATGACATGAATATAACGAACGAGGTCATATACATCCGCAATGTCCAAAGTTATAACAATCTAACCTCAAGAAATTATTCCCGCCAAACAAAGTCTTTTCACCAAACAAACCCACCAACTTTATCAAACCTTCATTTATTATACCAATTGGGAATGGTAACAAGAATTCATCTCAAAGGTTTCTTGTAACCAATAAAGGACAAGGACAAATGAATAAAAACACAATGATGGAATGTTATGACTTTTTAGACAAGGAATCCAAATAATCATGATGTGGTCGAAGGTTACATATTTTTCCATAGTTTCCCGGCTCACATATTATTTGATTATGGATCAACCCGTTCCTTTATTACTTGCGAATTTCTTTTTATGATTAAGATTTCTAGAAGTCACTTAAAATACTAATTGACAATAGGAATTCCAAGAGGGAGAACTGTAATACCCCGTATTTTTATGCTATATTAATTTGGTGATTTATTAAATATAATGTGAGTTAATTATTTAATAAAAATCCGGAAATTAATTATGTTATAATTATTAACGTGACGAGAGTTAGTAATTATGGGAAATTTGTTGAATATTACTATTGAGCAAAGTAATATATAATATTGATTATATTGAATGTCATGAGTGAATAAATGGCAATTTTGGAAATTTGAGTCGGGACGCGCCCGTGTCGCGTCGGGACTAAATATTGATAAATAAAAGTGAATATTTTATAAGTTGTTCGTATGGTCGTTTTGAGTGCGCCAACGCATCCGGAAGGGTCGAGATAGTCAGAAAAGTATACCCGGGGGTTTAGTTCGGGTCTCGGGGCGTTTTTAGGCCTAATTAGTACCCCGGGAGGGCATTTTAGTCATTTTGCATTTTTGGGTAATTAAACCCACGAAAATTAAAGGGGCTATATCAGATATCTGGGTTATCATCTAGGGTTAGAAACTCTAAACAAAAGTGACGGCCATAGGAGAGGAAGGAGAGAGCTCTCAAGGCAAATTCAAGGCCCGAAACTCAACCGTTTGCACCGCCGCCACCGCTAACGCGTAGATCGCGAGACGGGGAACGCAACCATGCCGAATTCGACACCAAATCAGAAGGTCGAAAATCCCAGGCAAGTGTTTATCTTGCTTATTTCGTTGGTGCATCCTTCATATTAGTTTAGGGATGATTAGGGATGAATTTCATTGAAGAAAACCTAAATTGTGATAGGAATTTGCATGTAGTGATGACTTAAACCTTATTCTGGAAATTTTTGGTGATGTAGAAGATTAATCCATGAAATTTTAATGTAGTATAAGAAGGAATTTCTGGAAAAACAGATTGGAATCATGATTTAGAGGTTTCTAGGGTTATTGAACATTTAAATGAATTATGGCATGATTAATCCATGTTTACTGACGTAAATTGACATGCTTTACGTAGGAAATGCATAATATCATGTTAGGATGTTAGTAGTGCAAATTTGGAGACGATTGGGATTAGAAAATATGGAAATTGTTGAAGTTTGGAGATGAAACCCGTAACTGCAGAATTTCAGTTTTCGCAGACCTGCTTGATCGATCGATCGAGCCTAGAGCTTCGATTGATCGAAGGTTCGATCGATCGAGCCCCAGACCTCGATCGATCGACCCCTCCTGGAAGACTCCTATTTCCTTTTTAAATGAGTTAAATTCAATTTATTGTGAGAAAATTCTTGGGCATCCTTAATAAAATGTTTCGGGAGATAGGGGAGACCAGTATGACATGTGAATAGATTTTGGGACCCTTAATGACGGGCAAAGATTGTATTTTAGGATAATTACATAAGGGTCGGTAAATTTATGACTTAAAGAGAGAGACACGTAAGAGAGTTACTTTGGGACAAATGTGTATACCTACTGAATCCTATAATTTGGAGAATAAAGCCATGAGAGTTGTGGGGTATGTTGGAATAATACCGAATCAAAGGTTAGAAACGAACCGTTATAAGTGTTTACTAAAATATGATAATATGGATAATGTCGTAATTATGGGAATTGAGAATATACCCAATATTGATATGATAATATTAGTATAGTTATATGATTGTGTATGCATATACTATCTATGTGTGAAAATCATGCCCACGCTACTTGCTATCCCTGAGGTTTCCGCGCTGGGACAGTCTTATCTCGATGGGACCTTTATGGGGGATATTGACTTGTACCCTAGAAGATAGATATCCTTGGTACAGGCTACCGATGTGATAGTTCAGACGGTCCTAAGAGACGCAGGCATGTGCCATCCTCTTAGAGACTTGGAATCTATTCTTCGCCTCATCTTGTTTGTGTATAGATATCCTTGGTACAGGCTATCGCAGTGATAGTTCAGACGGTCCTAAGGGACTTGGAATCTATACTTCGCCTCAATATTGTTTGAGTATGTGTTAATACAATTCGAGAGTGATTCCGAATTTGTATTCCCCTTAATGTGAGTGATATGGGGTTTGGATAGTTGAGTATGCCCGCACCATAGTTATTATTTGGGGTGCTGTTATGATATATATATTTTCGAGTAGTTAATATATATATATATATATATGAAAATTATGAAATCTGGGACTGCCTACTGTGATTTGATATGTAGGACATGGTTGATGACTCAAATTGTAAATACTTGTTTTGAGAAAGTATAATATGAAATTGGAAAACTTTATTGATTAATAAAGTCAAAATGAGAACTTTGGTTACTAATTGAAATATTCTTTTCAAACAATTGAATCGTTAAATTTTGAATCTTACGAGTAATCTAAGATAAGTTAAATCATTGGGAAGATTAGTGCGATAAATGATAAGACAACCCGTTGGCAAGGTTAGTGCGATAGGTGTGCACATTAGAAGAGAGGTGAGAATTTCTCACGAGAGTGTCGCACTAATATGTTGTTGCATTGGCCTGTATCAATTTAAATACTTGCTAAACAATTTTTAAAATCATATACACTATCGGGCTCTGACCCGTTTTTCTCTCTCTCTCTCTCTCTATTGTATATATATGTATATATTACAGGTGCCCAGCCACAGGGGCGTCTTACTTAGGATCCTTTGGAAGGAACGTGCTGCAGCTTAGGTGGGAGTTGCAGGCCTGTTGTTTAGACGACTTCATCCATTCGATTCTACTCCTAGTTCAGTTTTATCCAGCAGGGGCATGTGTCGCCCTCTTTCTATTATTTAGTTGGTATTGTCAGAGATTGTAATTTTTACTTTCAGTACCTTTATTTCGGGATTTATTACTGTTAGGATGGTATCAGAGCATCTGAGGTCTGACCTGTGACACCTCGCCTTATTTGAATGAGCCTTAATGTAAAACATACATGCTGAATAAATCCCAAAGTAACAGTACTAGGAATAACTGAAATATAAATGTCCCAACAAAACAGATAAACAGTGGAAAGGGCGACATATGCCCCAATAACTGAGAATGATAGAAGAGGAATCAAGTAAATGAAATCGTCTAAGCAAGTGGCCTGCAACTCCCACCTAAGCTGCAGCACGTTCCTTCCAAGGGATCCTAAGCAAGACGCCCCTGTGGCTGGGCACCTGTAGTACATACATATATATACAAGAGAGAGAGAGAGAGAGAGAGAGAGAGAGAGAGAGAGAGAGAGAGAGAGAGAAACGGGTCAGAGCCCGATAGTGTATATGATTTAAAAATTGTTTAGCAAGTATTTAAATTGATACAGGCCAATGCAACAACATATTAGTGCGACACTCTCTTGATAAATTCTCACCTCTCTTCTAATGTGCACACCTATCGCACTAACCTTCCCAATGGTATGTCTCATCATATAACACGCTATCCTTTCCCAATGGTTTAACTTATCTTAGATTATTCGCATGATTCAAAATTTAACGATTTAATTGTTTGAAAAGAATATTTCAATTAGTAACCAAAGTTCTCATTTTAACTTTATAAATCAATAAAGTTTTCCAGTGTCATATTATACTTTCTCAAAACAAGTATTTACAATTTGAGTCATCAACCATGTTCTACATATCAAATCACAGTAGGCAGTTCCAGATTTCAGAATTTCATATATATATTAACTACTCGTATAATATATATATTATAACCGCACCCCAAATAAACTATGGTGCGGCATACTCTATTTTCCAAAGCCCCATATCACTCATATTAAGGGGAATACATTCGGAATCACTCTTGAATTGTATTAACATAGATACACAAACAATATTGAGGCGAAGAATAGATTCCAAGTCTCTAAGAGGATGGCACATGCCTGCGTCTCTTAGGACCGTCTGAACTATCACGTCGATAGCTTATACCAAGGATATCTATCTTCTAGGGTACAAGTCAATATCCCCCATAAAGGTCCCATCGAGATAAGACTGTCCCAGCGCGGTAACCTCAGGGATAGCAAGTAGCGTGGGCATGATTTTCACACATAAATAGTATATGCATACACAATCATATAAATATACTAATATTACCATAACAATATTAGGTATATCTCAAATCCCATAGTTACGACATTTATCCTTATTTTCACATTATTGGTATCGCGTATAAGGGTTCGTTTCTAACCTTAATTCGAAGGATTCTTCCATCTTATTACGTAACTCACATGGACTCTATCTTCCCAAGTATAAAATTCAGTAGGTGTCTTTTTTATATTCCAACGTAACCCTCTTATGTATCCCCCCCCCCTTTAATACATAAATTCATCGACCCTTATGTAATTATCCCCAAAAATACTATTCTCGTCTCACATTAAGAGTCCCAAAATTATTCATATGTCCTACTGATCTTCCCTATCTCTCAAAACACTTTATTAAGGATGTCCAAGAATTATTTCACGATAAATTGAATTTAACTCATTTAAAAAGGGAAATAGGAGTGTGTCAGGAGGGGTCGATCGATCGAAGTCTGGGGCTCGATTGATCGAACCTTCGATCGATCGAAGCTCTGGGCTCGATCGATCGATCAAGCAGGTCTGCGAAAACTGAAATTCTGCAGTTACGGGTTTCATCTCCAAACTTCAACAATTTCCATATTTTCTAATCCCAATCATCCCAGAATTTGTACTACTAACATCCTAACATGATATCATACATTTTCTACGTAAAGCATGTCAATTTACGTCACTAAACATGGATTAATCATGCCCTAACTCATTTAAATATTCAAGAACCCTAGAAATCTCTAAATCATGGTTCCAATCTGTGTTTCCAGAAATTCCTTCTTATACTACATTAAAATTTTGTGGATTATTCTTCTACATCACCAACAATTTCCAGAATAAGGTTTAAGTCATCATTACATGCAAATTCATATCACAATTTAGGTTTTCTTCAATGAAATTCATCCCTAATCATCCCTAAACTAATATGAAGGATGCACCAACGAAATAAGCAAGATAAACACTTGCCTGGGATTTTCGACGTTCTAATTTGCAGATGTTTTTGGTGTGGTTGCGTAGCCCGTTGCGCGATCTACGCGTTGGTGGTGGTTGCGGTGCAAACGGGTGGATTTCGGGCCTTGAATTTGCCTTGAGAGCTCTCTCCTTCATCTCCTATGGCCGTCACTTGTGTTTAGAGTTTCTAACCCTAGATGACAATCCATATATCTGATATAACCCTTTTAATTTTCGTGGGTTTAATTACCCAAAAAGGTGAAATGTCCAAAACGCCCTCCCGGGGTACCAATTAGGCCTAAAAACGCCCCGAGACCCAAACTAAACCCCCGGGTACACTTTTCTGACTATCTCGACCCTTCCGGATGCGTTGGCGCACTCAAAATGACCATACGAATGACTTATAAAATATTCACTTTTATTAATCAACATTTATTCCCGACGCGACACAGGCGCGTCCCGACTTAAATTTCCATAATTGTCATTCTATTCACTCGTGACATTTAATAGAACCAATATTATATATTACTTTGCTCATTAGTAATATTCAACAAATTTTTCCATAATTCTATTCACTCGTCACGTTAATAATTATCAAGGTTCTAAAAAATGCGGGGCGTGATTGAGGCGTGGAGGCCAAGCCTTAAAGCCTTAAAAGCCTAGGCGGGCCTAGGCGTGAAAAGGCGTTTAGGCCTTCTTAATATATTTTAATATTTTTTAACCATAACAAGACTATTAAAATACAAAAATTTCACATATCATAAAAATATGTCTGAATATATGCAAATTAAAATACTATCTGATTATTTTGGATAAGATAATGGTTCAGTTTGTAAACAAATTCTTTAAAAGGCGACATCGTTTCACTAAGGCATTGTTGTTTTTAGAAAAAAGTGCGCCGTAAGGGTTTTACCAAGAATAAGGCGTGAAAAGCGTAAGGCGAGGCGTTTCTCCTAAGCCTTAAGCCTAGGCGTGCCTAGGCGGAGCCTAGGCGGGTTTTTTAGAACAGTGATAATTATAACATAATTAATTTCCGGATTTTTATTAAATAATTAACTCACATTAAATTTAACAAATCCCCAATTTAATATAGCATAAAAATACGGGGTATTACATACTTCCCCCCTAATAACGGAATTTCGTCCCGAAATTCGGAAAACAAGGCATACCTGGTAAGAACAAATCTGGATATCTCTCGCGCACATCGGCCTCGCGCTCCCAAGTGGATTCCTCCACATTATGATGCTCCCACTGGACTCGCACAAGTGGAACTATCTTCGACCTCAATCTCCTCTCACTATAGTCTAGGATAGCCACCGGTCTCTCCTTGTAAGAGTTATCAGAATGTAAGTCTATCTCATCCATCGCAATATGAGAATGGTCCATATCTCCCGAAGGTACCGTCTCAACGACGAGATCTGGAATACATCGTGAATGCGATGCAAATGTTCTGGTAGTCCCAATCTGTATGTTACCGGCCCAATCCTCTCGATGATGGGAAATGGTCCCACGTACCTCGGGGCCAATTTCCCTTTCTTCCCGAACCTCATCTCTTCTTTCATAGGACATACCCGCAGTAACACTTGGTCCCCCACATTAAACTCCCGGAAGAACCGTTTCGCATCGGCGTAGCTCTTCTGCCTGTCCTGGGCTACTCGAATGCGACTCCTAATCATCTCAATCCTCGCGGAGGCTTCCTGAATCACCTCCGGTCCTAGCAACTTGTTATCCCCCACCTCGAGCCAACAAGTTGGAGAACGACAAGGCCTGCCATAGAAAGCCTCAAATGGAACCATACCAATCGTAAACTGATAAGAGTTATTATAAGCAAACTCTACTAGTGGAAGATGTGGTTCCCAACCTCCTCCAAAATCAAGAACACACATGCGTAGCATATCCTCTAACATCTGATTAGTATGCTCTGTCTGTCCATCTGTCTGTGGGTGATAAGCTGAACTCAACCTCAACTCAGTACCCATAGCCTCCTGAAAGCTTTCCCAGAAACGCGACATGAAAATCTTGACTCTATCTGACACAATATTCAGGGGCACCCCATGTAATCTGACAACCTCAGCAATGAACAACTGAGCATACTGACCCGTGGTATAGTCTGTCCGCACCAGCAGAAAATGAGCCACCTTGGTCAACCGGTCTACAATCACCCAAATAGAATCGTGGCCCCGCTGTGATGTAGTCAATCCTATAAAAAAATCCATGGAAATACTCTCCCACTTCCACTCAAGTACTTCCAATGGCTGAAGCAATCCTGACGGTTTCTGGTGGTCCACCTTCACCAGCTGGTAGGTAGAACACTTGGACACGAACTCAGCAATGTCCTTCTTCATCCCACTTCACCAGTATAGCCTCCTCATATCCTGGTACATCTTATCTCCTCCAAGATGTACTACAAATCGGGACCCGTGAGACTGGGTCATCACTGCATGACGTAATTCTGCTCCTTCTGGAACCACTAATCCCCATTAAACCTCAAACCCCCATCAGAACTAACAGAGTAGGACTCATCACCCTCAGCTAAAAGTCGTACAATCTGCTCCTGGCAAAAAGGGTCTGTGGTCTGTGCCTGTATTACCGTCATAACAATCTCGGGTGTGACTGTCATAACAGATATGAAGGAACGAGCTACTGCGTCCTGGTGGCCTAACTCCTTCCACTTTGCTTTCTAGACGTCCTCTACCTTGTCTACTGGTCTACGGCTCAACGCATCAGCAACTACGTTGGCCTTCCCCGGATGATACTGTATATCAAACTGATAGTCCTTCACAAACTCTAACCATCTGCGCTGTCGCATATTCAGCTCTCGCTGAGTGAATAGATACTGCAGTGACTTGTGGTCTGTGAACAAGCGGAACTTCTCCCCCAATAAGTAGTGCCTCCATATCCTCAATGCAAAAACGACCACTGCTAACTCCAGGTCATGGGTGGGGTAATTCTTCTCATGTGGCTTAAGCTTGCGGGAGGCAAAAGCTATAGCCTTCTCCTCCTGCTAAAGTACTCCCCCAAGTCCCCGTAAAGAGGCATCGGTGTACACTAGGTACTCCACACCCGGCTTCGGTAAAGCAAGAACTGGTGCTTAAGTAAGATTGCCTTTCAGCTCGTCGAAAGCCAATTGATAAGCGTCATCCCAAACATATGGTACCCCCTTGCGAGTCAGATTCGTCAATGGACCCGCTATTTTGGAGAATCCCCGAATGAATCTCCTGTAGTATCCGGCTAACCCCAAGAAACTACGCACTTTCGTCGGTGTCGTGGGATGTCCCCATTCCCTCACCGCTGACACTTTACTCGGGTCAACTGCAATCCCCTACTTGGAAACAACATGGCCCAAGAACTGTACTTCTCGCAACTAGAATCCACACTTCTCGTACTTAGCATACAACTGATGCTCTCGTAGAGTCTGGAGAACCTGCCTCAAATGCTCGGCGTGCTCCTCCTCGGAGTGTGAATATATCAAAATGTCATCTATAAAGACGATGACAAACTGATTCAAGAACTCCCTGAATACTCGGTTCATTAAGTCCATGAATACGACTGGAGCATTTGTGAGACCGAATGGCATCACTTTGAACTCGTAAGACCCATATCTCGTCAAGAAGGCAGTCTTCGAAACATCCTGCTGTCTAATACGTAGCTGATGGTACCCCGACCTCAGATCTATCTTCGAAAAGAAATTTGCTCCCCTCAGTTGGTCGAACAGATCATCGATTCGAGGCAACGGATACTTATTCCGTATCGTGACCTTGTTCAACTCCCGGTAGTCCACACACAACCTCAGTGAACCATCTCTCTTCTTCACAAATAGAACTGGAGCGCCCCAAGGTGGGGTACTCCTGCGAATGAAGCCCTGACCTAATAGCTGCTCTATCTGATCTCGTAACTCTCGCATCTCCGCCGGAGCCATACGGTATGGAGCGCGTGCTATAGGTCTAGTATCTGGAAATAAATCTATAACAAAGTCTATCTTTCGACTGGGGGGTAGGCCTGGTATCTCCTGAAACACATCGGAATACTCACGAACAACTAGAATCGAGTCTAACGGAATTACAACCTCATTAGAGGTATCCTCCTCTATTTAATATAAATGAGCGGTCGAACCTCCCTCTGGGCAAGGCATCGCCACTACAAACATCTCTTGCCCCGGAATGGCAAAAACAATGCTCCCACCAAAGCAATCAATCATGGCTCTATAAGTTGCGAGCCAATCCATACCAATAATAACATCATGCTCATGCATATCTAAGACTAACATGTCTGTAGGTAATACCAAACTACCAATCTCTACCCCCACTCCTCGGCATATAAAGAAAAGTGAACCATTCCCCAGTGGTGAGTCTACCTACGTTACAGTGCTCTCTACTGTGGTTAATAACCCTAAGGTCTTCGCATAATATGTAGCTATAAAACAATGCGTTGTCCCAGTAACAAACAAAATTCGACCCAAAGTCCCATGGATAGAAAACATACCCCAAATCGCGGGTGGTGCTTGTGGGGCGGCTGCCTGGTGGACATTATAGATATGTCTGTACTGTAACTTCCCCTGCTTCACTGGAGCTACTGGAAAGGTTGTTAGGGTTGGTACCTGAGCTGGTGCTGGGAGAGCGACTGGAAAAAGTGGCCCATGTGGATCGTTACGGGCACCCTGCTGCTATGGGGCCCTAACACCCTCTGGGCAATCCTGGCATTTATGGCCATGCGTGCCACACACAAAACATCGGCCTTTGAAGTTTCTCCCCCTCTGACCCTGCTGCTGTCGGTGTCGGCCTTGCTGACTTGGGACTTTATTACTCTTTCGAAACTGCTTCATTTTACCACGTTGTTGACTAGAACTGACTCGATCTTGGGTAGTTTTTTGTCGCAATTTCGGGATCTTCGCACATTTGTCAGCTTTAGTCACATGCATTTGGCTAACCTCTCTAGGTATTTTTCCTCCTTTAAGTTGTATGCTGCGTTCTTGGTATTGTAAAACCGTAGTGGTAACTTCTTGTGCCACGATACCTGCTAACTCGGGCGGTTGATATTCTCTCTGGGGGTACCTGAGGTGTGAGTCGATCTTGCTCGTTGACTCCCTTAACCGTTTTAACTAGTTCTTCTTGACGGTCCATCCAAAAATTTAAATAAATTTGGATGAGTTCATCATTCAAATAAACAAATCGCAGAAGCACGAATTCCCAATGTATAGAGATGAACACAAAATTCCTAGTATTTAGGGCTCTATATCAAAGAAAGTAACACTGAAATCATAATAACCGCACAGATCCTAAAGGACACTAGAACCTGATGCTCTGATACCACCTGTGACACCCCGCCTAATTAAATACCGGGCGATCACTCCTTTATTAAATTAAAATCAAGGTGAACAGTTGGTTCATTCTTAGCATCACTGTCGTAAAAATAACTTTTTCCAAATTAACACCCTAATTAATTAAGCTAAGTGTCAAAACCATTTTTCAACATTTCTGACCAATTTTATTTTTAAAGGAAAGTTATTTTTTTTTTTAATTTGTAACAACATTTTCAATAAGTGAGAATCATACAACAATAATCCTGGAACATAATCCAATTACTTTAAACATTCAACATCCAAAATCCCAACATTAAAACTTAATGTAAAACATACATGCTGAATAAATCCCAAAGTAACAGTACTAGGAATAACTGAAATATAAATGTCCCAACAAAACAGATAAACAGTGGAAAGGGCGACACATGCCCCAATAACTGAGAATGATAGAAGAGGAATCAAGTAAATGAAATCGTCTAAGCAAGTGGCCTGCAACTCCCACCTAATTAGCTGCAGCACGTTCCTTCCAAGGGATCCTAAGCAAGACGCCCCTGTGGCTAGGCACCTGTAGTACATACATATATATACAAGAGAGAGAGAGATAGAGAGAGAGAGAGAAAAACGGGTCAGAGCCCGATAGTGTATATGATTTAAAAATTGTTTAGCAAGTATTTAAATTGATATAGGTCAATGCAACAACAGATTAGTGCGACACTCTCTTGATAAATTCTCACCTCTCTTCTAATGTGCACACCTATCGCACTAACCTTCCGAATGGTCTATCTCATCATATAACACGCTATCCTTTCCCAATGGTTTAACTTATCTTAGATTATTCGCAGGATTCAAAATTTAATGATTTAATTGTTTGAAAAGAATATTTCAATTAGTAACCAAAGTTCTCATTTTAACTTTATAAATCAATAAAGTTTTCCAGTGTCATATTATACTTTCTCAAAACAAGTATTTACAATTTGAGTCATCAACCATGTCATACATATCAAATCACAGTAGGCAGTTCCAGATTTCAGAATTTCATATATATATTAACTACTCGTATAATATATATATTATAACAGCACCCCAAATAAACTATGGTGCGGCATACTCTACTATCCAAAGCCCTATATCACTTATATTAAGGGGAATACATTCGGAATCACTCTCAAATTGAATTAACATACATACACAAACAATATTGAGGCTAAGAATAGATTCCAAGTCTCTAAGATAATGGCACATGCTTGCGTCTCTTAGGACCGTCTGAACTATCACGTCGATAGCCTGTACCAAGGATATCTATCTTCTAGGGTACAAGTCAATATCCCCCATAAAGGTCCCATCGAGATAAGACTGTCCCAGCGCGGTAACCTCAGGGATAGCAAGTAGCGTGGGCATGATTTTCACACATAAATAGTATATGCATACACAATCATATAAATATACTAATATTACCATAACAATATTAGGTATATCTCAAATCCCATAGTTACAACATTTATCCTTATTTTCACATTATTGGTATCGCGTATAAGGGTTCGTTTCTAACCTTAATTCGAAGGATTCTTCCATCTTATTACGTAACTCACATGGACTCTATCTTCCCAAGTATAAAATTTAGTAGGTGTCCTTTTTATATTCCAACATAACCCTCTTATGTATCCCCCCCCCCCCTTTAATACATAAATTCATCGACCCTTATGTAATTATCCCTAAAAATACTATTCTCGTCTCATTTTAAAAGTCCCAAAATTATTCATATGTCCTACTAATCTTCCCTATCTCCCAAAACACTTTATTAAGGATGTCCAAGAATTATTTCACGATAAATTAAATTTAACTCATTTAAAAAGGGAAATAGGAGTCTGCCAGGAGGGGTCGATCGATCGAGGTCTGGGGCTCGATTGATCGAACCTTCGATCGATCGAAGCTCTGGGCTCGATCGATCGATCAAGCAGGTCTGCGAAAACTGAAATTCTGCAGTTACGGGTTTCATCTCCAAACTTCAACAATTTCCATATTTGTTAATCCCAATCGTCCCAGAATTTGTACTACTAGCATCCTAACATGATATCATACATTTTCTACGTAAAGCATGTCAATTTACGTCACTAAACATGGATTAATCATGCCATAATTCATTTAAATATTCAAGAACCCTAGAAATCTCTAAATCATGGTTCCAACCTGTGTTTCCAGAAATTCCTTCTTATACTACATTAAAATTTCGTGGATTATTCTTTTACATCACCAACAATTTCCAGAATAAGGTTTAAGTCATCATTACATGCAAATTCCTATCACAATTTAGGTTTTCTTCAATGAAATTCATCCCTAATCATCCCTAAACTAATATGAAGGATGCACCAATGAAATAAGCAAGATAAACACTTGCCTAGGATTTTCGACGTTCTGATTTGCAGATGTTTTTGGTGTGGTTGCGTAGCCCGTTGCGCGATCTACGCGTTGGTGGTGGTTGCGGTGCAAACGGGTGGATTTCGGGCCTTGAATTTGCCTTGAGAGCTCTCTCCTTCCTCTCCTATGACTGTCACTTGTGTTTAGAGTTTCTAACCCTAGATGACAATCCATATATCTGATATAACCCTTTGAATTTTCGTGGGTTTAATTACCCAAAAAGGTGATGTCCAAAACGCCCTCCCGGGGTACCAATTAGGCCTAAAAACGCCCCGAGACCCAAACTAAACCCCCGGGTACACTTTTCTGACTATCTCGACCCTTCCGGACACGTTGGCGCACTCAAAACGATCATACGAATGACTTATAAAATATTCACTTTTATTAATCAACATTTATTCCCGACGCGACACAGGCGCATCCCGACTTAAATTTCCATAATTGTCATTATATTCACTCGTGACATTTAATAGAACCAATATTATATATTACTTTGCTCATTAGTAATATTCAACAAATTTTTGCATAATTCTATTCACTCGTCACGTTAGTAATTATAACATAATTAATTTTTGGATTTTTATAAAATAATTAACTCACATTAAATTTAATAAATCCCCAATTTAATATAGCATAAAAATACGGGGTATTACACCATTGTATTGGAAAGTTTTGCCAAGCACTGCAAAAATCCATGGGGACGAAATTATACATAAGCACGGCCTTTCACCCGCAAATAGATGTACAAATTGAAAGAGTGATTCGAACTCTCCAAGACATGTTATGAGCTTGTGCTTTAGAATTTTTGAGAACCTGGAGTGATCACCTAGCATTAATAGAATTCTCTTACAACACCAGTTATTAATCCAATATTCAGATGACTCCGTATGAAGCCTTGTATGGTAGACCATGTCATTTGATGTTATGATGGAACAAATATGTAGAAAGTAGCATCCTTTGACCATATATCATAAAGGAAACTACAAAGAAGATATGACTCATAAGAGAGAGGTTGAGTACTACTCAAAATCAACAAAAGAGTTTTGATGAAAACCAAAGAAAGACTTTAGAATTTTAGGTGAATGACCAAGTATTATTCAAAGTTTCTCCACGAAAAGGAATTATTCAGTTTGGAAGAAGAGTAAAGTTAGCACCTCGATACATAGGACCTTTTCAAATTAACGAAAGTGTAGGGTTGCTAGCTTATCGCTTAGAACTAGCCACAAAATTATCCAATATAGACGATATTTTTAATGTGTCATAATTATAAACATATATACCTGACCCTAGACATTTATTTCTTGGAAAGGAATATCTGTATAGCCAAACCAAGATTTCAAAGAAAAATCGATTAAAATTCTTGATTTTCAAAACAAGGCTTCTCGACGAAAAATAATTCCTTTAGCCAACCTTATTTGGCAACTTCAAGGCAAAAAAAAGCAACTTGGGAAACTGAAGATTCTATATGACTACAATACCTTGAACCCTTTAAAAGTAATTTTGAAGTAAAAATATTTAGGTAGGTAGAATGTAACAACCCAAAGAATTTCCATAAGAATATATCATCCCTGCCTTAAAATCCTTAAACTACCGAAAAACCCATCACTTCAAAACCTTTTCTTTAAATTACACATAAGGTATCTAGTCAAACTTAAAGCCTTATATAAACTCAAATATGAGTTATACTTAAAATGAACCTCAAAACCATACCAATTACCCTACTAAACCTCTAATCTCATAAAATTACACAAAAGCCCCTATAGACTTCAAAACCCTCTATAAACTTATTAAAAACCCTTAGGATCAAATCCTTATCACAAAAATCATCATATAACTTTAAATAACATATATTTCATTAAACCATCCTTCAAAATTTTAAAATTACCCATTGTAATCCTAAACTTTCAAAAACATATATAAAGTACAATAAAATAACACTAAAAATCTCCAAGGACTAAAAACTAAAGACTTAAAATTTATACATACCAAATTTACCCAGATTGGACACCTGGCAACCCTTTAAGCATCTTATGCCACATGATATCACATGTTACCAACATAACCACACATGAACCAAAATTCCAAAACAAAAGAAACCTTGGGTTTCATCCCCCACCATTTCCACCAATCAACTCCCCTTCACCAATAATATAAAACCCCATCTCCCCTCTATAAAAAAAAATGCACATCTTCATAGTGAACAATACAAAGGAAAAAAAAGAAACTTTTGGTATTTCTATCATTTTATGTAAAATTCTTGATCCTTTTAATTTGGTTGAGTTTATGTACTTATATAGCTTTTATTTATTCTTTTATGTTGAAGTTCTAATGTTAAAATAGTATTGAAAAGGCTTGAATACTAAAAATCACCATTAAAACTTGAGCTTGTAATCCCAACTTTGAACCGTTTTCAAAGTGGCAGAACAAGCTCTAGGTCTAAGGAATTTAGGTGCATAGTTTAATTTCATTTTCCTTACACCTTTATGCCACAAATCAAAGATTTTTTTGTTACGACATAAAAAATTTCTGAGATGAAATTCAGGCATTATAATGCATCTCAATCCATAAAAATAAAATCATTAAATTCATTTTTCATCATAAAACAAAACTATGATAATGATGTCACCTAAATTATAGCCTAAACACGTGAATGATCAGATAATTTTGAATTTTTTTTTTCAAAAAACTTTTATTTTATTTTTCTGGTCAAAATAGTATAGTACCTCATCCTGTTTTGGTAACTAGAACACATTTTCCAAGAAAAAATAGTTTGAAAGTTAAAAATATGAAACTCTTACTAAACTTAAACATTTGAATTTTACCCCTAAATTTAAAGCCTAATTCCTTTACATCAAAGCCAATGAAATTGTCTCTCCACCACATATTCGACATGTAAATACAAACTTATGAATTACTTTAAACCTATTATAAATAATTACATAAATAACCCCATACTTTTTTCCAGTTTGCATTATGTACACACCCTCAATTTTATTTTCATCCTTATTTAAGTACCATACCCTAAATATTCATTGTATACATGATTTCAAAAATTCCCAGTACCCAACTCCTACTTAATAAGTGTAACTAAAAGTTCAAAATTAAGAAGTAGGTGAACTATATTTCAATATTATTTTAATCTTATAACTTTAATTAATGTAATTATTTATATCACTATGTGATAGTCCCAAACTCTTATTTTCTTTTGTGTAGTTCAAAAATACCATTGAATGTTGATTCAAATTTGAAATATAGTAACCCTATATTGCCCTTATCTAAGCCATCCTTAAATCAATGATTTTATTAAAATCAATTATTTCATAAACACGAGATGAAATTCATTAAACCCTAATAGCGTACAATATAATAAGGTAATAAACTGATTTTCTACCCATGACGTTGTTGTTATAATAGGCCAATAGGACTCAAGGTTTGAGGGCCTGTAGGATTCAAGGTTAGGCCTAGTTTTTATGTATCATATGGATGACACTCTCTGGAGTTAAACCGCTACACCAAAAATAGCAATTTGGCACACCCTGATATTTAAAATCTGGCACAGTTTAAAACTGTGCCAGATTTTGGCACGATTTTATAGAAATTTGGCACACTTTAACACAGTGCCAAAATTTGGCACTGTTTTAAAGTGTGCCAAAATTGAGTACACTTACTAAAATATATAATACCCAAAAAAAAAACATTACACTCCTCTCTCTCTCTCTTGTTCCCGCTCACGGTTCCTGCCCCGCTCACTCCCTCTTCACTAGGGCTCAGTCTCTCTTTCTCGCCTCTTGGTCGGAGCTCACTCTCTCGCCTCTAGGTCGGCTATAGGCGGTCGACATCCATTCTCTCTCTAGGTCGACAGTCCATTCTCTCTCTAGGTCGGCATCCATTCTCTCTCTAGGTCAAAATCTCTGTCTCTACGGCCGACGCTCTCTCTCTCTCCGGCCCACTCTCTTTTTCTCTGGTCACTGCATTGTTCTCTCACTCCACTCATCCTAATCAGGTGATTGTTTAAAGCATCTGTATTTTTTTTAACCTAAGTTAGGTATAAGATTTGATCCTAGAGTTTATGATATGCGTGATTTGATTCGTATTTGCTTTTTAGGGTTTTATATATACATTTTTAAATATTTATTGTTTTTTTTAATGTGTGAATTGAATGTTGATAATGAAAATAAATAAATCATTGGTTTTTAGATGGACCTTGGAATCTTTTAGTGGTAAATTATGTTTTTATGTTCTTACCCTTTTAATTAAAATTCATATTTGATCTGATTCGTACAGGTTACGGAGTTTTAAGAAAATTTAAGAGCAAAATATTCAATAATAATGTAAAAATAACAAATTGAAAAGTAGACACCCCACTAATTAAATGGATAAATGAGATTATGTGATGAAAATTTAAGAAAAAGAAAAAAAAACTATTTAAATAGTAAGTAGACATTAATACTAAACATTCTATAATGATGTTACACATGTAGAAAAATATTAGACCCGTTCAAGAGGTCTCACTATGACTGTGGTGAGAACTCTTGAATTGTCCCATTTTTGGACAGTTTGGAAATGCAAAAGTTTGTATTGTACATAATGTTTATGCATGTCCTATTTTGAAAAATTCGGTGGCATCTCTTTATGATCTTTGGGTGCATACTAGATTGATGTAGTGTTTTGTGTTTTCTTGGTTGAAAAACTTAAGTAACACATGAACACTCCCAATTTAAGTTGTGTACTTGAAGAACTATAGGGAGATGCTGGCGAAATATTCTAGATTAGGACATGGCATGAGACATTATGAACAATACAAAATATGCATTTTCGAATGGGATAGGACCCTTACCCTATAGAGGAGATGGAGGAAATATAGGAGCTCAAAGATATACATATTTACACTTGAATAAAGTTAAATATATTTACAGTAAGAGTTTATATTATAATGTGTGTTCTTTAAATTTATTAGGATGTCGTCGGGAATCAACAAAGAGTGGAAAAATGAGAAAAATATCAAGACCGATACATATAGAGATGGGATGTTACAGTTTCTACATTATGCGCGTAGTAATAGTTCCAATGTTAAACATTCATGTCCCTGTAGACGTTGTCGAAATGGGAAAGGACATGTTGTTATAGATGACATATTCATTCATTTAGTGACATATGGTATGGACATGATCTTTACCTTATGGAATTTTCATGGTGAGACATTAGTTGTTGATCAAGTCCAACCACCACCGCAATCTGTGACACCGACAGAACACATTGATGTGCACAATATTCCAATTTTGAATGATCTTGTGAATGATGCTTGTGAGATGTTTATGGGTGAAACGGAACCTAGTGAACCTAATTGTGTAGGCAGTGATGAAGCCCCCCCCCCCCCCAACTTCTGGGGTTCCCAATAATTCTCACACACATAAATACAAAGTTAAGAAGTATGATCGTTTACATCAACTCACACAGGAGCGATTGCACCCAGCTACCGGTTCTTCGCGTCATACCACAATGTATGCTCTTATAAAGTTGAATGATTTGAAAACACTGTTCAATTTATCAGATGGCGCTATATGTGGAATTCTTAGATTGTTAAATGAACTACTTCCTGAAGAGAACAACTTGACAACTAGTTATACAGAAATGAAAAACACCGTTAGAGATCTCGGTATGGATTATGTTAAGTGTGACGTATGCATTAACAACTGTATGATATTTTGGAAAAAGCATGAAAAATATACTAGATGTATAAAATGTGGTTCTTTACGCTACAAGTTTACTTGTCTAGACGAGGGTGGGGGTAGAAATTCAGAATACTAATGGAAAAAAAAGTACTCTAGGGTTCCTAAGAATGTAATACGACATTTCCCTCTAATCCCTAGGCTAAAACGGTTGTATACCATAAAATGGATAGCAGAGAAAATAACTTAGCACGCTCGTGCAAGCTCTTGTATGGAATTCTTGCGTCATCCCCAAGATTCAGCAGAATGGGTAAATTCAAACATTATGTGGAGAGATTTTTCAAAAGATTCGCAAAATATTCGACTTGCAATAGCAACTGATGGTTTTAGCCCGAATAGCATGTTTGGCCGTAAGTATAGTTGTTGGCCAGTGATAATTCAACCTCTCAACCCTCCATCAATGTGTATGAAAAGTGAGTTTTCAATGTTGTCTGTATTGATTCCCGGACCAAAGTCACCATCAAATAATATTGATGTCTTCCTCCAACCGTTGGTCGATGAGTTAAAGATCTTATGGTCTGAGTTGAGGCTTGGGATGCGCATAAAAATGAGAAATTTTAGTTAAAATCCATGTTGATGTGGGGTATACATGATTTTCTAGCTTATGGGATGTTAGCAGGTTGTTCAACTCAAGGTTACAATGGGTGCCATGTTTGTTCTACAAATACACCTTCTGAATATCTTCCTAAGTCAACGAAATGTTGTTACCAACGATCTCGTATGTTCCTTCTTAAAGACCATCCTTACAGGTTTGACACATCAAAGCAAACATTTAATGGTAAAATAGAGGATGTTATGTCTCCAAGAAAGTTAACAAGTGTAAAAGTTGAGCAGATAGTGTCACTTATCGCTCGAGAAGGTGTTCAAAGAGAGGGGAAGGGAGACAAAAAGGGAAAGGCAAAAGGAAAGGGAAAGGGGAAGGGGAAGGGGAAGGGGAAGGAGGATGTCGTAATGGAAGATGATGATTATCAAAGTGAGGGTGACGATAAAAATCTAGCAGGTACCGAGGGTTTTTCAAGGAGGTCAATTTTTTTTTAGTTAGAGTACTGGAAGGATCATGATATTAGACATAATTTAGATGTTATGCATGTTGAAAAGAATGTCACAGAGACTCTTTTAGGTACAATACTCTCGGTGAAAGGTTCATCAAATAAAGATACAGCCAAAGCCCGTGAAGACTTAAAAGTTCATTTGAATCTTAAAAGGAAATTATGGATGAAAGATGTTGAAGGCAGTAACAAAAGGCTTATGCCAAAGGCACCTTTCTCATTAGGAAAGGAAGAGAAAGAAGCCTTTTTTTGTACACTAAAAACATTAAAGGCACCGATTGGATTTTCATCAAATTTCAGCAACAATGTTAACCTCGATCCACCTGGATTTAATAATCTCAAGTCCCATGATTATCACGTCATTATGCAACGGTTGCTTCCTGCGTTGCTTATGCATTCATTTCCAGATGATAAGCCTTTGTTTAAAGTTATACAGCGGATAAGCATATTATTTAGTGTGTTGTGTGCCAAAGTGATATTTAGGGAACATCTTTTGAAGGCTAAAAATGCATTGTTAGAGGCACTTTGTGTCTTTGAAATTTATTTTCCACCAGCCTTTTTTGTGGTGATGATCCACCTCATACCATTCAGCCAATGAGGCTTTGACAGCTGGGCCACCAAGATATCGGGCGATGTGGTCGTTTGAGAGAGAAATGGGAAGATATAAAAAGTGGTCACGAAATAAGAGGTACATTGAAGGGAGCATTGCTAATGCATATTTGTTACATGAAGCTTCTTTGTATTCCATGGAGTACATATCAAAAAGAGGTGAAGGAACTCATAAGAGGAATATTGAGGATTTTCTTGATGATGAGTTTGATGACTCCGAATGCCAACGACCATTGGGTAAAAGTAAAGAATTGATCTTAAATAATGTACAATATGAGCAAGTGTGGAGATGAGTTTTATCTCAATGCGACGATGTTGATGAATGGAGAAGGTACACACTTAGTTCTATGTTCATTCATATCAATTGATTGTAATGTGATATTTCTTAATTTTGAAACTAATTTCTTGTAGAAAATTTTTGGTAACTGAGACTCAATCGAGGCATAGAATTGATGATTTCATCCCTTGGCTAAGAAACGAGGCAAGTATTTATTTATACATGTACTTTTTTATCAACCGTAATTATTTTTAATGAAACTTTAAAAAATTATCAATTCCTTACAGGCCTCAAGATTTAATGATAGGAGAATTTTGCCATATGATGATGGTCCACTCTATAGGGTTACTAGTTATGAGAAATTTTAATGCAATGGGTACACCTTTTGTACTTCTGGACATGAAGAGAATCATAACTTTCAGAGTAATGGTGTATCCACTAAGGCCTTTAATAAGAAGGGGATTATGACAACCTTTTATGGAGTTATTAGACAAATACTCGACCTCAATTACATTGAGTTCGCACATACTGTCTTTTATTGTGACTGGGTGGATGTTGATGATAAGAATGCTTGCAAAGTTAAACCCACCTCAAAATTGGTGATGGTTAATCTTAGTAAGCTCTTGAGTAAAAATACCATTCACAATGATCCGTTCATCCTTGCATCTCAAGCCAGTCAAGTATTTTATTGTCAAGATGTAAAGACGAATGGGTGGTCAGTTGTTTTACACTCTCCCAAAAGGCTGATGAAAGAAATAGATGTGATTGATATTGACCGTACGATGTATGACTCCATTCTCAAGGAAAATGATAAATTGCTGGAGCTTTTGGATACGGATTTCTAGTGCAATGATTTAGTTCTGAACTTGTTTTTGAATATTCATTGTTCTATTTATTCCGTTTGTTGTTGTCGTTGTTGTTGTAAACATTTAATAGTTTATTGCTGTTTGAACATTTAATACAGGTATGGTTGTTTGAACTTGTAATTCTATGTTTACTGATGTTTGAGCATGTAATATACTGGTGTCTATTTGAACATGTAATCTTCTTTATATTGCTATTTGAACATGTAATATTCTTATAAATGGTTATTCTAATTATTTTGGTGTCCAATAGTCACTTTTTCCAGATAAATGTCTCATATGGGTGATACTTCGCAACCGTCAATAAATGGGGAGACATATATATCAACCTCCCATTATAAGGTTGCTTCGGGTGCTTCAAGAGTAGGTGATGAATCTTCCACTAAGAAGTTAAAATTTAATGAGCACGGCCTTCCAGTTAGTGAAGACTCATAGACACTCTTAACCAGGTTGGGAGACTTAGCAAGGACACATGTTCCCATTTCTTATACGAGTTGGAAATAAGTGGATGTGCGATATAAGAACTCAGTTTGGTCATCATTAATGGTATACTATTCCTTTCTATTCCAAAGAATGTAAATTCAATTATGTGATGTTTTAATTTTATTTCTTCATATATTGTAGAAAGAGTTCCCAGATGTGCACGAAAATCAGAAGAAAATTTTTATGAAAAAAGTGAACGATGCATGGAAAAAGTTCAAGTCAAAGCTAAAGGTTAATTTGAAGGATGGTGATGTTGGAAAGTGGAAGGAGAAAGTGCTACGAAATGTCAAATCTGAGGACTGGGATGTGTTTTGCAATAATGAAGCTTTATAGGTTCAAAAAACTTTGCGAAGAAAGAACAAAGAGACTAAACAAAATTGTGTGAGAAAGACAACTCATAATACAGGTCGTCATGGTTATGCCCGAGCTTCAGAGAATTTGGAGAAAGGAGCATGGGCGTGCACCCACTCGTGCTGAATTGTGGTTGGCAACTCATATAATCAAAGGAGGTGGTTATTCCCCTCATGATAAAATATTTGCGGTAATTTAAATTTTTTAATGTTAGTTTTGTCTAAAAAAAGTATCGTATCATCAAACCTAATGTTAATATATTTTTGTACAGGACCAAATTCAAATGCTTCTGGATGTATACAAAGCGAGTGGTCAGGAGGAGACCTTGGATGTCGGGCCTATTTTTTAGGTCTTAGGAAAAGATATGCGAGGATGTGTTCGTTGTGTTGGTTCCATAATTTCGAGAACCGCTATATTAGGGTCGGCATTTGCTAGAGAAATGCTTGAGGAGGTGAAAGAGGACACCGAAAATTGGAAGGATCATGTTGATCACCTTAGGAGTGACATAGAGGGGATAAAATCCTCATTAGATGAATTCATTACTGACTCCAAAACTGGGAAATTTTCATGTGTTGGACACAATTCTCAAGAGTTACCTACTATAGGCACTGGAACTCCTTCGTGTTCTCGTTCCTCCCCTGCATTCGAGGTTACAAATTTCACCTCTCTAATTGAATGCAAAATACTATCCCACACACGTGAAATTGTTGGTTATGGGAGGAAAATGCAACCAGGAGCCGTCTCGACCGTTCACTTCCATACATTGAGAAAGAATGAAGTGCGAGTTTTACTCGATGACATCAAAGTGCCCGAGTATCCAGTTTGGGGTGGAAAACAATCTCATTGCGAGAACTTGGAAGATGTTGGTAAAAATAGAATTATGTATTGGCTCGATAACCTTTGTCCTCCCATTAGTGACACCGACGAATGACCTTTGTCCTCCCATTGGTGACACCAACGACCTACGCCACCATGCTTCAAAGTACTTCCCTCTAAGGTACAAATCTGCAAAATCTCTACTTATATTCCTAATTTATGCTTCGATAATCCTGCTCCACCACCTAGTGAATTGACTTATGTTGTTTCTGTTTATAGCATCAAGGGATTTCTTATTATTCCAATTTTAATATCATTTATTTATTGCTAAATGAAACTGATCATGACCCCCACATATTGAATTAGTCTATTGAATTGAGTTATGTTATTGCTGCTTTGTTTGGCACTCTTGCATTGAGTCATGGTATTTGAATTAGTCTATTGAATTGAGTCATGGTATTTTAATATCAGTTATGTTATTGAATTAGTCTATTGAATTGAGTTATCGTTATGCAATCAACTAGGAAAACTAGTTAGTTATTTATCATTATTGAGCGGGAAGCGGGGGCAAGCTCTTATATATAATAGTTGTTATATATAACGGGTGTTATATATAACAGCTGTCATATATAACAGCTCTATTATATATAACATTTGTTATATATAACAGGTTATAGGGGTTCATAGTGGGTGGAGTGGAGATTCGAGTTATTTTTCTAATTGCGGGGAAACGCTACTCCAATCATCCTGTTATATTAATGGATTTCAAAATGGATGATGGAGGATTTAATGTTAGTGTGAAATCCTCTTTCAAAGTGTTTGCATTTTTTAGTTTTGATATTGATATTGATATATTCCTCGGCATATCGAGATACTTCCATAAATTTGGCCTCGTATTGTGCTACCATAGGATGTTGTTATTTTAAGCTTAGAAAATCCACAGTCATCTGTTCACTCGTTGATTCTGAAAATTATTTTCAAAGAAGATTTCTTGGAACTGATCCTATGTTAAGTCATTAATATCTCACTAACGAAGAAAAGATTGCCACTGAAAACCCAATTCTCTTTTAAATAGATACGTGACCAATTTTACCCTAAGGTACGGACATATACCTACTCCATTAAGGACTTTATGTGCTTGACGCATCCATTCCTTGGCTTCGAAAGAATCAGGTTTCCAATGAAATGATGGAGGTCTTATCCGAAGAAATTCTTTAAGTCCATTCATTCTTCGAGGGTGAAAACCCAAACCAGTCCCAAAATGGCCCCGTAAGAGGTATGAACACCTCGCACGGGACCAATGTAACTCGTACGAACTGACCGCGTAGTCCTGGGTCTCCCGATTTGAGAATATGACGATAATTTCAAAATATGTAGATTAGGCTCGAAAACAAGCCGTTCGAGGGTGAAAACCCAAACCAGCCCCCAAACGGCCCCGTAAGAGGCACAAATACCTCGCACGTGATTAATGTAACTCGTACGAACTGATCGCGTAGTCCCGGGTCTCCCGGTTTGAGAATATGATGATAATTTCCAAATACAATGATTAGGATTGAAAACAAGTCGTTCAAGGGTGAAAACCCAAACCAACCCCCAAACGGCCCCGTAAGAGGCACGAAAACCTCGCGCGTGACCAATGTAACTTGTACGAACTGACCGCGTAGTCCTGGGTCTCCTAGTTTGAGAATATGATGATAATTTCAAAATACGTAGATTAGGTTTGAAAACAAGTCGTTCGAGGGTAAAAACCCAAACAAACCCCCAAACGGACCCGTAAGATGCATGAACACCTCGTACGGGACCAATGTAACTCATACGAACTAACCACGTATCCTGGGTCTCCCGGTTTGAGAATACGATGATAATTTTAAAATACATAGATTTGGCTTGAAAACAGGACGTTCGAGGGTGAAAACCCAAACCAGCCCCCAAATGATCCCGTAAGAGGCACGAACACCTCGCACAATATCAATGTAACTCATACGAACTGATCGCATAGTCCCGAGTCTCCTGATTTGATAATATGATGATAATTACAAAATATGTAGATTAGGCTTGAAAACAACTCGTTCGAGTGTGAAAACCCAAACTAGCCCCCAAACGGCCCCATAAGAGGCACGAACACCTCGCACGGGACCAATGTAACTCGTACGAACTGATCGCATAGTCCCGGGTCTCCCAGTTTGAGAATATGATGATAATTTCAAAATACGTAGATTAGGCTTGAAAAGAAGTCGTTCGAGGGTGAAAACCCAAACCAGCCCCCAAACGGGCCTGTAAGAGGCATGAGCACCTCGCACGAGACCAATGTAACTCGTACGAACTAACCGCATAGTCCCAAGTTTCCCGATTTGAGAATATGACGATAATTTCAAAATACGTAGATTAGGCTTGAAAACAAGCTATTCGAGGGTGAAAACCCAAACCATCCCCCAAACGGCCCTATAAGAGGCACGAGCACCTCGCACGGGACCAATGTAACTCATACGAACTGACTGCGTAGTCTCGGGTCTCTCGGTTTGAGAATATGATGATAATTTCAAAATACCTAGATTAGGCTTGAAAACAAGTCATTTGACGGTGAAAACCCAAACCAGCCCCCAAACGGACCCGTAAGAGGAACGAACACTTTGCACGGGACCAATGTAACTCGTACAAACTAACTGCATAGTCTCGGGTCTCCTAGTTTAAGAATATGATGATAATTTTAAAATACGTAGATTAGGCTTGAAAACAAGCAGTTCGAGGGTGAAAACCCAAACCTGCCCCCAAACGGCCACGTAAGAGGCACGAACACCTCGCACGGGACCAATATAACTCGTACGAACTCACCGCGTAGTCTCGAGTCTCCCAGTTTGAGAATATGATGATAATTTCAAACTATGTAGATTAGGCTTGAAAATAAGCCGTTCGAGGGTGAAAACCCAAACCAGCCCCCAAACGGTCCCGTAAGAGGTACGAAAACCTCGCACGTGACCAATGTAACTCGTACGAACTGACCGTATAGTCCCGGGTCTCCCAGTTGGAGAATATAACGATAATTTCAAAATACGTAGATTAGGCTTGAAAACATGTCGTTCGAGGGTGAAAACTCAAACTAGTCCCCAAACGGCCCCGTAAGAGGCACGAACACCTCGCCCGAGACCAATGTAACTCGTACGAACTGATCGCGTAGTCTCGGGTCTCTCGATTTGAGAATATGATCATAATCTCAAAATACATAGATTAGGCTTAAAAACAAGCCGTTAGAGTGTGAAAACCCAAATCAGCCCCCAAACAGCCCCGTAAGAGGCACGAACACCTCGCACGGGACCAATGTAAATTGTATGAACTGACCGCGTAGCCCCATTTATCTCAGTTTGAGAATATAACGATAATTTCAAAATACGTAGATTAGGCTTGAAATAAGTCGTTCGAGGGTGAAAATCCTAACCAGCCCCCAAACGGCACCATAAGAGGCAAGAACACCTCGCAAAGGACCAATTAAACTCGTACGAACTGATCGCATAGTCCAGGGTCTCCCGATTTGAGAATATGATGATAATTTCAAAATACATAGATTAGGCTTGAAAATAAGCTGTTCAAGGGTGAAAACCCAAACCAGCCCCTAAACGGCCCCGTAAGAGGCACGAACACCTCGCACGGGTCCAATGTAACTCGTACGAACTGATCGCGTAGTCCCGAGTCTCTCGATTTGACAATATGATGATAATTACAAAATACGTAGATTAGGCTTGAAAATAAGCCGTTCGAGGGTGAAAACCCAAACCAGCCCCCAAACGGCCCCGTGAGAGGCAACAAAACCTCGCGCATGACCAATGTAACTCGTACAAACTGACCGTGTTGTCCTGGGTCTCCCAGTTTGAGAATATAACAATAATTTCAAAATACGTAGATTAGGGTTGAAAACAAGCCGTTCGAGGGTGAATACCCAAACCAGCCCCCAAACGGCTCCGTAAGAGGCACGAACACCTCGCACGGGACCGATGTAACTCGTACAAACTGACTCCGTAGTTTCGCATCTCTCAGTTTGAGAATATGATGATAATTTCCAAATACGTAGATAAGGCTTGAAAATAGATTGTTCGAGGGTGAAAACCCAAACAAGCCCCAAACGGCCCCGTAAGAGGCACGAACACCTCGCACGGGACCAATGTAACTCGTACGAACCGACAGCGAAGTCTCGAGTCTCCCGATTTAATAATATGATGATAATTTCAAAATACGTAGATTAGGCTTGAAAAAAAGTCGTTCGAGGGTGAAAACCCAAACTAGCCACCAAACGGTCCCTTAAGAGGTACGAACACCTCACACGGGACCAATATAACTCGTACGAACTGACCGCATAGTCCCGAGTCTCTCGATTTGAGAATATGATGATAATTTAAAAATACGTAGATTAGTTTTGAAAAGAAATGGTTCGAGGGAGAAAACACAAACCAGCCCCCAAACGGCCCCGTAAGAGGCACGAACTCCTCGTACGGGACCAATCTAACTTGTAGGAGCTAATCGCATAGTCTCGGGTCTCCCGATTTGAGAATATGATGATAGTTTCAAAATACGTTGATTAGGATTGAAAACAAGCCGTTCGAGGGTGAAAACCCAAACTAGCCCCCCAAAGGCCCCGTAAGTGGCACAAACACCTCGCGCAAGACCAATGTAACTCGTACGAACTGACCGTATAATCCTGAGTTTCTCGGTTTGAGAATATAACGATAAATTCAAAATACGTAGATTAGGCTTGAAAACAAGCCGTTCGAGGGTGTAAACTTAAACCATCCCCCAAACGGCCCCGTAAAAGGCACGAACACCTTACACGAGACCAATGTAACTCGTACGAACTGATCGCGTAGTCTCGGGTCTCCCAGTTTGAGAATATGATGATAATTTCAAAATACATTGATTAGGCTTGAAAACAAGCCGTTCGAGGGTGAAAAGCCAAACCAACCCCCAAACGACCCCGTAAGAGGCACGAACACCTCGCACGGAACTAATGTAACTCGTACGAACTGACCGCGTAGTCCCGGGTATCCCTATTTGAGAAAATGATGATAATTTCAATATACGTAGATTAGGCTTGAAAACAATCCGTTCGAGGGTGAAAACCCAAACCAGCCCCCAAACGGCCCCGTAGGAGGCATGAACACCTCACACGGGATTAATGTAACTCGTACGAACTGACCACATAGTCTCGGGTCTCCCAGTTTAAGAATATGATGATAATTACAAAATACATAGATTAGGCTTGAAAATAAGCAGTTTGAGGGTAAAAACCCAAACCTGCCCCCAAACAGTCTCGTAAGAGGCATGAACACCTCGCACGGGACCAATATAACTCGTACGAACTGACCGCGTAGTCTCGAGTCTCCCAGTTTGAGAATATGATGATAATTTCAAACTATGTAGATTAGGCTTGAAAATAAGTCGTTCGACGGTGAAAACCCAAACCAGCCCCCAAACGGTCCCGTTAGAGGCACGAAAACCTCGCACGTGACCAATGTAACTCGTACGAACTGATCGTATAGTCCCGGGTCTCCCAGTTGGAGAATATGATGATAATTTCAAAATACATAGATTAGGTTTGAAAACAAGCCGTTCGAGGGTGAAAATTCAAATCAGCCCCTAAACGGCCCCATAAGAGGCACGAACACCTCGCACGAGACCAATGTAACTCGTACGAACTGATCGCGTGTTTTGGGTCTCCTGGTTTGAGAATATGACGATAATTTCAAAATACATAGATTAGGCTTGAAAATAGGCCGTTCGAGGGTGAAAATCCAAACTCGTCCCCAAACGGCCCCGTTAGAGGCACGAACACCTCGCACGGGACCAATGTAACTCGTACAAACGGACCGCATAGTCTCGAGTCTCCCAGTTTGAGAATATGACGATAATTTCAAAATACGTAAATTAGGCTTGAAAACAAGCCGTTCGAGGGTAAAAACCCAAACCAGGCCCCAAATGGCCCCGTAAGTGGCACGGACACCTCGCACGGGACCAATGTGACACGTACGAACTGACCGCGTAGTCCCAGGTATCCCAGTTTGAGAATATGACGATAATTTCAAAATACATAGATTAGTCTTAAAAATAAGTCGTTCAAGGGTGAAAACCCAAACCAGCCCCTAAATGACCCGGTAAGAGGCACGCATACCTCGCACGGGACTAATGTTACTCGTACGAACTGACCGCGTAGTCTTGAGTATATCGATTTGAGAATATAACGAAAGTTTAAAAATACGTAGATTAGGCTTGAAAACAAGCCGTTCGAGGGTGTAAACTCAAAGCAGCCCCCAAACTGCCCCGTAAGAGGCACGAACACCTTACACGAGACTAATGTAACTCGTACAAATTGACCTTGTAGTCCCGGGTCTCCCGATTTGAGAATATGATGATAATTTCAAAATACATAGATTAGGCTTGAAAATAACCCGTTCGAGGGTAAAAACCCAAACCAACCCCCCCAAATGACCCCGTAAGAGGCACGAACACCTCGCACAGGACTAATGTAACTCGTACGAACTGACTGTGTAGTCCTGGGTATCCCAATTTGAGAAAATGATGATAATTTCGAAATGTGTAGATTAGGCTTAAAAACAAGCCGTTCGAGGGTGAAAACCAAACCCAGCCCCCAAACAGCCCCGTAGGAGGCATGAACACCTCACACGGGATTAATGTAACTCGTACGAACTGACCACATAGTCTCGGGTCTCCCAGTTTAAGAATATGATGATAAATTCAAAATACATAGATTAGTCTAGAAAAAAAGTCGTTCAAGGGTGGAAACCCAAACTAGCCCCCAAACGGTCCCGTAAGAGGCACGGACACCTCGCACGGGACCAATGTAACTCATACGAACTGACCGCGTAGTCCCGAGTCTCCTAGTTTGAGAATATGATGATAATTTCATAATACATAGATTGGACTTGAAAACAAGCCGTTCGAGGGTGAAAACCCAAACCAGGCCCCAAATGACCCCGTAAGAGGCACGAACACCTCACACGGGACCAATGTAACTCGTACAAACTGATCGCGTAGTCCCGGGTCTCCCAGTTTGAGAATATGATGATAATTTTAAAATGCATAGATTAGGATTTAAAATAAGTCGTTCGAAGGTGAAAACCCAAATGGCCCCGTAAGAGGTACGAACACCTCATATAGGACCAATGTAACTCGTACAAACTGACCGCGTAGTCCCAGATCTCTCGATTTAATAATGTGACAATAATTTCAAAATACGTAGATTAGCCTTGAAAACAGGACGTTCGAGGGTGAAAACCCAAACCAGCTCCCAAACGGCCCCGTTAGAGGCACGAACACCTCGTACTGGACCAATGTAACTCGTACGAACTGACCGCATAGTCCCGAGTCTACCGATTTGATAATATGATGATAATTTCAAAATACAAAGATTAGGCTTGAAAACAAGTCGTTCCAGGGTGAAAACTCAAACCAGACCCCAAATGACCCCGTAAGAAGCACGAACACCTCACACGGGACTAATATAACTCGTATAAACTGATCGCATAGTCCCGAGTCTCTCGATTTGAGAATTTGATGATAATTTCAAATACATATATTAGTCTTGAAAATAAACCGTTCGAGGGTGAAAACCCAAACCAGCCCCCAAACGGCCCCGTAACTAAATTTGATGCTATACTTTTTCGATTATTAATCTATGGCGATGATGATAATTGTCCTGGGTTTGTATATTATTAGTGTATTTATTTTATTTTATTTTTTTAAATTTAGTTAACATAATGCCCTCATTTTACTTCTTTACTTCATTTTCTTTGTCCACATTTATATTTGAGCAAACAGTGATGACAATGTAAAATTTAGGCTTGGGGGTAAGGATGGTATTTTTGAAAAAAAATATTCAAAAATTCAAAAATATTTTCAATATAATTGAGTTTTGAAACGATTTCTTAATATATAATTAACTCATCGATCTCTCAACTTATGAATTTTTTTATACATTAGCCATATAACATGATCGAAACTTGATATTAAGGAGAAAATTAACATGCTTAACGACTAAATGTGGAGATTTTAGCACGGTGAGATATTGTGCCATTCATCATTTGTGAGATATTTAAATCAGTCTGAGTTAAAATAACTCAAACTTTCCTTCAGTGATAAATTAATTGATGATCTCAAAATCTTTGTTTTGTTCGATTACTGAAAACGAAAGGCAAAATATGAATCTTAAGCACTAGAAGTCTTAGTAAGTCATCTTGAGACAGAAATAGACATAACGAAACTTGAGAAATGAGATTAGGCCATCGTTTGAAAGCCCAAAAATTAAGCCCAAACACCAACATTTTTTACATTGAGAGAGTAGCTACAGCGGAAATATTGCGACTTCTCAAATAAAAACCAATTTTAATTAATCCCAAATTTTAGTTAAACCCTAAGACATGCATCTAGATGATTTATCAAATAAAATATAGCATGCATGATAAAAATAAACAATTTCAGGAAAAATCCCCCAAAGGGGCAAAACCTTTTATTTTCATTATAATATTGTAACATACAATTTCGGATTACAATGAAAATATAGTGACTAAGAATTACCCTCAGGTATCGGATTCTGTAGTCGGCGGTTGGAAATATCCCTTTCCAGGAGGGCAGCAATGAATCCACACGCAGCGAACCCACATGAACCTCAGTCCAATCAACAAAGGAAGAACTGCAGCACTCCTCAATAACACGCAGCCATGAAACTTTGTAGAGACTCCCTCAGCAATGACACGCAGCCCTCGGTTGCAAAGATCTCTCCACAAAGGTTTGAACAAACACAAGGTTGTGTTCTTGGGTTACCAAAAAGATTCACAAAGGTTTGACAATTGTGTGAATCAAAACATGAGTCTTGGGACTCAAAAATATGAAGACTAGAGTAATTTGGACTCTCAAAAACGTCTTCTAAAGTCTTGCAAAACAACTCCCCTGAAGTTGGTATTTATAGGAAAAAATATGAAGAGTCCCATGTTTTTAAAACTCTAAAATTCTATCTACAAAAAAAACAGCATTCTTTAAGGAATTTTCTCTATCTTCAAAATGCCATAACTCCTTCACCGTAGCTCGGATTGAGGTTCCGTTTTTTCTAGTATCTTCGTTGCGGCGAGCTCTTCAACTTTCTAGTTGACCAAACCTCCGAACTATGGATGTAAAATTACGAAAATGCCCTTGAACTCTCCTATAGTGCCTTTTTTCACTGTTTTGACTTCCCTTGCGTACCACTTGCATTAAGTCCCTAAAATCTTGGACCGTGAAGTCGTTGAGGCAGATGTGGGACATATTAATGGAGATGTTGAATGCTTGATTCCCGGAATTTGGATAGAGGCCGTCATGTGAGATCGTGAGGTGACGTGCCAAATGTAGCGGCGTACGACATGCACAAATGTAACATGTTGGACATGAGAAAAAATGTCCTTACAAATCTCCCCCTATGTCTATGCCGGTACATACATAAAAAATCCGAATTATCAAATATGAAATTGCCTATACAAATCTACCCTCCCATGAACCCAAAACTGGAAAAGGTACAAATGAATAGTCTTCATCGTTTGATCTTCAAATCTTCAGGAATCTCAAATCTTTTCTCATCAGGGTGTGAAATTCAGAGATCATCAATGTAGTACCTACACACATGAGATAAAGAAAAATACCAAGTGACGTATCGAGTTTGAAATGAGATAAACATAGATACCAATATATGATAAGCATACGTAAAATCTCAAAACTCCCTTAAAATTCAAACTCCCCCATAAAATGATAATTCTTTCTCCCCCTTTTTATGATGTCCCCAAATAGACAAATAAGAAGAATGAATCAGACAAGCAAGCAAAATCGGGCGTCACGGTCTACAAATCAAGGCATCAATCAAATGACAAACGTGCTCTTGCAAGGAGATGCTAAAAAAAATCTTCGCAAACTATTTTTGATTTTTTTATACAAAATATAGATACCATTTTGAAAAAAAATGTAAAACATGATTCCAAAATCACACCATGGATTTAGACTCAAACAAACAAGTCATGGGAACGGAATGTATGGGTGTGAACACATTCGATAGGTAAATCAACTCAATCAATCATATGTGCACGATGCAAATGTGTACCCCTAACGAATGAGCATCAAAAGTATCCTTGGGTGTAAAAAATTTGTTGAATTTAGATGACATCGTCTTATGCAAATCAACAAATCAAAGTCAAAGTGATTTCCACACCAATAACGTCCAAAACTATGTAGCGCATTTTCAAGCATTTCAAGGACGTGCAAACCCGTTTTAAATTCTCCAACCAAACTCCCTCATATATATATATATATATATATATATATATATATATATATATATATTCTTTTAGAGGTAATCTAAATTCTCAAACTTTGGAGAATTGGTGCAAAAACCTAAATGGCCCATAATTGGCATGAATTTTTTTTTTTTTTTATATTGCCTTTAAATTTTTTTCGGGCTCTTTTAACCTCTTTGGACCTCGGATAATAAAATTCCTCAATTTTTTAGGTCCTTTTTAACGGTGGCTTTTGCGCAAAGGATAGATGATTACCTTTCGCAGCCCCTCCCCGTTTTTAAATAACGCACACAAACTCACAAAACGGTTTTTATATGCACAATTTCCTTATCAAAAAATTATCGCGCTTGGTTCGTTTTAAGGACAGGATTGAAGTGAAAACACCCAACCAACATGTGATAAGACAAGCACAATAATCAAATAAATCCGTGCATGTGTGCAATAAAGGAAACATGAGTCAAACATGTAGGAAGTAACAATTAATTACATCTTAATGACTCCAAACATTATAAAGCACATGGATGAATTGACATATTGTCTCAAAACACTATCAAATAGTCAGATGAAAATAATGGAATGATGTTGTGACTCGGTCATCCTAAGTGTTCATCCATAAAAGGTGCAAACAAAATACAAAAATCTTTTTGGATTTTCTCAAAATTTTAACAAACTAAATTTTTTTTGTATTTTTCAAAAATTTTCAAAAAAAATATATACAAAAGGTACAAGTCATCACACTAGTAAAAATACAACATGAAACCACAACTAGTGTATGACAAACATGCAATCACAATCAACCAAAAGATTTCACATGGGGTGAATTACGTGCAAGCAAACGGGAATCGTGGACAAATAAACCATAAGCCTCTAAATCCAATTTTCTAACCCAAATTGATGTGTAACGAAGTGTGGGGGTTTTGGGAATCGAATTTATTATTTCATTAACCTTATTAGGTCCATTTATAAGCTTATAACAAAAGTGCCTAAGATGACCTTGCCTACCACAATGTGTGCAAGAGTAAATCGGGCGATTTTTGTTCCCTAAAGGTGGCCCTCTCCTCAAATTTATCGGTTGCTCTCTCCGAATTTGCCTAGGTGGGTCTCTCCTAATGATTCTAGGAGGTTCTCTCACACGTGTGGGAATGGGTTCAACATATTTTTCAAGACCAATCCCACCCCTATCCGTTTTGATCTCGACTGTGCCTAAAATCTTATCAAGTTTTTCAAACCTAGACTCCAAATCAAATTTCACTTTACTTGAATCTTTTAATTTCACCTCAAGTTCACCTATCCTAGATTCAAGTACTAGTTTAGAATCCTCAAACTCTAAAAGCTCCTTTTTCATAGTCTCCATCAACCCTCTAAGACTATCTCTCTCACCCTCGACGTACTCAAGCTTCTCTTTCAAAATTTTCTCATGTGCCCTAAGTTCTTTAATTAAAAAATCATTATTTTTTATGGCACACTCTTTCAATTGAGCTTTCAATTTCAAATTTTCTTTCTTTGTTTTCAAAGTTTCAGCATAAAGTTCATTGAAAGCAGTTTGCAAGTCATGCTCATCTACACTTTCCTCCTCACTTTCATCCACACTCCCATCACTTTCACTATCATCACTAATCACACGGATGGGAAACTCTCGCCTAGAAGCATAAAAAACTTCTTCTTTCGAATCACAATCACTAAGGGTAGAAACATGAGAAATCGATTTATTCAATTTCTTCTTTAAATTTGTGGTACACTCATGTAACGTGTGACCAACACCCCCACAACAAGGACACCTCTCAGATTCGTTTTCAACAGAAGATTTAAAACAAGAGTTTGTGTGAATTTTCCAAAATTTTTCAAAAATTTGACATCGAAGATTATCAAAACCATCAAAATCCATTTTTGTGCAAAATCAGAATCAAAACACAATAACTTAGTGCAACAGGCTCTGATACCAATTTGAGAGAGTAGCTACAGCGGAAATATTGCGACTTCTCAAATAAAAACCAATTTTAATTAATCCCAAATTTTAGTTAAACCCTAAGACATTCATCTAGATGATTTATCAAATAAAATATAGCATGCATGATAAAAATAAACAATTTCAGGAAAAATCCCCCAAAGGGGCAAAACCTTTTATTTTCATTATAATATTGTAACATACAATTTCGGATTACAATGAAAATACAGTGACTAAGAATTACCCTCAGGTATCGGATTCTGTAGTCGGCGGCTGGAAATATCCCTTTCCAGGAGGGCAGCAATGAATCCACACGCAGCGAACCCACATGAACCTCAGTCCAATCAACAAAGGAAGAACCGCAGCACTCCTCAATAACACGCAGCCATGAAACTTTGTAGAGACTCCCTCAGCAATGACACGCAGCCCTCGGTTGCAAAGATCTCTCCACAAAGGTTTGAACAAACACAAGGTTGTGTTCTTGGGTTACCAAAAAGATTCACAAAGGTTTGGCAATTGTGTGAATCAAAACATGAGTCTTGGGACTCAAAAATATGAAGACTATAGTAATTTGGACTCTCAATACGTCTTCTAAAGTCTTGCAAAACAACTCCTCCGAAGTTGGTATTTATAGGAAAAAATATGAAGAGTCCCATGTTTTTAAAACTCTAAAATTCTATCCAGCGTACAAAAAAAACACCATTCTTTAAGGAATTTTCTCTATCTTCAAAAGGCCATAACTCCTTCACCGTAGCTCGGATTGAGGTTCCGTTTTTTCCTGTATCTTCTTTGCGGCGAGATCTTCAACTTTCTAGTTGACCAAATCTCCGAACTATGGATGTAAAATTACGAAAATGCCCTTGAACTCTCCTATAGTGCCTTTTTTCACTGTTTTGACTTCCCTTGCGTACCACTTGCATTACGTCCCTAAAATCTTGGACCGTGAAGTCGTTGAGGCAGATGTGGGACATATTAATGGAGATGTTGAATGCTTGATTCCCGGAATTCGGATAGAGGCCGTCATGTGAGATCGTGAGGTGACGTGCCAAATGTAGCGGCGTACGACATGCACAAATGTAACATGTTGGACATGAGAAAAAATGTCCTTACATACATTATTTCATTGCAAGCCCATTTGTGCCAAAAAGAAGATAAGCCTTTTGTTGAAAGCCCACTATCCTACCCAACTCCAACTGGGAGTTTAAAGCCTAAAAAGAAGCCGTACCCATTTTCTGAGAATACTAGGGTAAAATTACGATTGGAAAAAGGCCAAAAGAGAATAAAGTTGCAAAAATAATGTGTGAAAAGGAAAGAAAAGAAAAAGTGAAAAACATGTGAGTTTGATTAGAAAAAGCGAAAGCAAAAGAAAAATGGAGGTTGGAAGAAAAGTGCCTAAAAGTCAAAATATAAAAAAACCTCTATATTCTCAAAAACTTCAAACTGCAAAAAACCATTCTTTCTATCCAAATCTGAGCCTACAGTACAACCAAAGAAAGTCCTAATCGATCTCAAGCGAAATTAGTTAAAGTGTGGAGAGAAGATGAATAGGATCTATGATGTGATTCAATGTTTTCAAAAAGTAATCGATTTTACATTCATGAGATCATACTCATCGATTAAAAAAATTCCATTTTTGATCATGTATATGTGAAATTTGTTCATATAAATTTACTCTTTTATTCACATATACCGAGAGAAAATAACCGATTTTCGGGTGTTCGATTGTGAGTGCATTCTGTGAGATTTTGAAATCAAAACGAACTTTCGGATAAGAAATGTAACGATCAAATCTTTTAAAATGGACGCTTATATTGGCTATGCACACACACACACGGTAAATTGAGATTGAAAAATGAAGTTCTACTATATTTTTATGAAGTTTGCATTCAAACTTGGTTATATTGCTTTTGTGTATTTTGTATTGAGTCAAACTTTTGAATTTTGTGGGTATATTCACTACAAACCCTCACGAGACAAAACTCATCCACTAGGGTAACCTAGGGGTTTAACGGCTTGTTGCACATGCTAAGTGCAATCGTGATTCCTACGAAAGTGAGTTAGATTTTAAATTTTAGTTTTGCCCGAGGACTAGCAAAGTTTAGGTTTGGGGGTATTTGATGAGTGCATTATTTTGTATATTTTATACCCAAATTTATACTATGTTAGTCCCATTTTAGTGTATTTAATTTATGACTATTTTATTAAAAAGAGGAAAAAATGCGAGAATGATTGAATTCCTATTGAAAATGGAAATTTTAAGTAAAAAATTGGCACTTCGATAATTTTATAATATTCTTGTGCTAATTTGTGAAAAAAGTTGCCTAGTGAATTTTTTGCAGGTAATGATAGAATTTGGTGCAAATTGATGATCAATTCAAAAAATGCGCAAAAAAGCCAATTTTACGGTCGTTCAAAAAAAATTGTTTTTAAACTGGTGAAATCGTAAAAAAGTCGAAAAAATTTATTCTCCGATTTGGACGAAAATCGGCATGCGTGTTCATCAAGAAAGATAAGAGTTTTCGAGTGGGGGGAAATTTCGTCCCTTATCACGATCCAAAGATTAAAGAGGTGGAGAGATAGCTACTGACACCATTGGACCAATCAGAAAGAGTCCCACCACAACTAAAATACCTCACCACTTGTCCTATAAAAAGGACCCTTAGGCTCATAATTTCGGAGACAATTAGAGAGGAGATTCGTGGAGGATTTCAGGGAGAAACTTTGAGTGATTGTAATTAGTTTGAGGGCCAAGTTTTTATCATTTTTTATAGGATTGAAGATTGTTGTGAGGGAAGTATTTGTAAGTTTGGTTTTGTAACAACCCGTCCTTTTTGGAGACAATTAAAATCCATAATTGAATATAAATTGGCGATTTAAGGAATTTCTCAAAATAGTGATTTTGGGGATTCTCGAGGATTTAATGATTTTCGATGGGTGTTGTGGTTATTCTTGGGACTAAATAGGTCGAAGTATTTTAATTATATGTCACCGTGGAGTAAAGCAACAAAAGAGGTAAGATTTTAATTGAAAAATCCGCATTAAGTTATATGGTTTAGAATAGTGATTTGCGGTCAAGTACCTCAGATGGGAATTTTGACTGCACCGTGAGTCTCGAAATGTCCGAGATAGTCGGAAAAGAGTGTCCGATTGTCGAAATTGAGTTTCGGGGAATTTTGGAGTTAAATAGGCTCGTAATTGAGTAAACGAGTCATTTTTGGGTTTTAGGGGGTTAAACCCTTCTCTTCTTATTTAAAGACGGAGAAAGGGAAAGAAAGAGAAGAGAAGGAAAGAAAAGAGAGAGAAGAGAGAGAGGAAGAAGAAAGAGGAGGAGAAAAAGAGGTCTCGGGCCAAATTCCGTCGGACGCGACTCGGAATCGTCGAATTTTATCCACGAGGCAAGTGTTTACTTGCTTTATTTACTTTTTTCATAAATCTCATAACGTAGTTTGGTATTAACAAACCCTAAAGATTTTAGGTTGGGTTTTCGTGGATAAAACGGGCTTTTGGGAGTTTAAACGAATAAATCCCTAAAATTTGCTAATTGGAGAAACCTAGAAATTAATTGAAATAAATTGGTGGTTTAGGGTTCTAGGATGTTTAGAACGCTTAATATATGTGTATTTGTAGTTGGTTGAGGTTGTAGGACGTTGGGTGTCACAGATGGTATCAGAGCATCAGGTTCTAGAGTCCTTAGGAATCTGTGCGGACGTACTACGCTTTCAGCGTTGCTCTCGATTTGTTATAGAACCTTATGATTTGGATTGTTGAATTCCTGTGGTGAGATTTCGTTCTTCTGCCATATTATAAGGTTATAGTAATCTTTTGCGCGCTCGTTTGAGAATCGTGTGCGGAGCCAGGATGGCGGCAGGAGGTGGAGCTTAGTTGGAGCTTTAAGGTTGAAGCTTGTAGTGGAATTTCCTTCTAACGAAGAAGTTATGAGGACTAGTAAGATAATTTTAAGAAGCAGGGTAAAGTGGTTATTATGAGTTTTACCTCAATAAAGGAAGTATATTTAGTGTGACTAGATAAAGTCGCATTATTAGTTAGCCCTAGATTCATGTGTGTAATTTTGAGTTTTGTGGCGGTATCGATAACATTATATAATGTATGTCTATGTGTTGTCCGAGGTAGCGGAGTTTTATTTTCTTTCATTCGCCATAGAGGTGGGTGTTGATATATTGTATATATATATATATATATATATATATATATATATATCTGGTTAGTGATACTCATTTTATATGCTTATACGAGTATGGTGATATGGTGAGTATAAGATATTATGGTATTATAGGAGCAATAGCAGGCTAATGATGGCAAGACTATCGTGTCCGCAGTTCCGGGGTGGAACATGTTGTTGTTGCGATATCTCACCTGAATACAGGTTGAGTTCGCCTTTATTGATGTGGGTAAATGGAACTTCGATGAGCAGAGGTTTCCTTATCGTGATTTGAATGCGTGGCGACCTTATAGATATGATTTAAGGCCGCAGGATTATTGTTGAGCTGTTAGATTAAGCTCATTATGGGTTTGTGCAAGGACTTGTAAATTAGTGCGAGCGCTGGTTGGTGTGACTCTTAGTTAGAGATAGGAGTTCAGACCGCCTTTTGTTGATAGGGGATAGGATTTTCCCGGTTGCATGTTCGAAATAACCGACGAAGTTAAGGGTTAATGTGTGGAGGGGTTCCTTGTTTAGATTTCGCTTTACGAGACGCTCCACACATGATCTTAACGGCGTCGGGAGCGGAGAGACGTTATAGGATGCAAGAATGTTGGTTTTGTGGAAATATCTTATAGTGTGGATGAACCACTATAGGGTATGAGCCACATGATGTTGATATACTTATGGAAATATTGTGCTATGAAAAAGCACTAAAGTAGTCCTTTCACCACAAGTGGGTGGGTGGATTAGGACTTAGAGCAATTGATTTGAGGATAATAACCAGCCTTAGTGATAAGGCAAACTTTGAGGAAATACCTTTTGGGTATTATGTTCGTGACACTTTTTACAGAAAGTGGGCACTTCGATTGATTAGGTTTCCTTCCGTATAGGTGGAAGGATAAGATAGTAGAAACGCGTTCGTAAGTTAGCATAGGTAAGATATAGGACGTCCTGCTGGTGTGCCTTAGGTCGCTATATCTCAATGACCGACAACGCGAGGGAGTAGTGTAATGGGAGGGTTCCTTGTTTGGATTTCGCCTTGGCGAGACGTCCCACGCATGAAACCAAGCAAATGTTGGAAGTTGAGAGAGTCCTTGGGCACTAGGGACATATTTAGACTATCGTTTCGCGTAGGTAGGGTAATGCTTAGACCGTAGCATTATTAGGATGTAGGTTCGATAGAATTAATGGCGTCGAGGTTAGGAGAATTTCATTTTGCAAGTTGGGAGGACCCAGAGGTGAGTATTACACCGAGGAAAGGAGACCCTTATCGGGAGAGAGTGTTACATGTCAGACGTTCAAGATAGATGTGCAGATGTGCACAGGTTAGAAAGGTGTATGGGCACCTTAGTGGGTTGGTTTATATACCGCCTGAAATAGAATGGGCTTAGTATATAAATTTGAAGTTTATGCCGTTAGGCACTAGAAATATTGGGTGCGATGTGACGGTATTGGAGTCACTTTACGACTATGGTAACTGTATGGTATTTGGTTGGGAACCGGTGCGTTAGTATCACTCCCCTTTGAGATATTGGGATTTGGAGCGATTCTGGAATTGGTGGTGTAGGTTGTATCCGAATTTTGAGGATGAAATTCCGTTGGAAGGGGGGAGTATGTAACAACCCGTCCTTTTTGGAGACAATTAAAATCCATAATTGAATATAATTGGAGATTTAAGGAATTTCTCGAAATAACGATTTTGGGGATTCTCGAGGATTTAATGATTTTTTAGAGGTGTTGTGATTATTCTTGGGACTAAATAGGTCAAAGTATTTTAATTATATGTCGCCGTGGAGTAAAGCGACAATAGAGGTAAGATTTTAATTGGAAAACCCGCATTAAGTTATATGGGTTAGAATAGTGATTTGCGATCAAGTACCTCGGATGGGAATTTCGACTGCACCGTGAGTCTCAGAATGTCCGAGATAGTCGAAAAAGAGTGTCCGATTGTCGAAATTGAGTTTCGGGGAATTTTGGAGTTAAACAGGCTCGTAATTGAGTAAACGAGTCATTTTTGGGTTTTAGGGGGTTAAACCCTTTTCTTCTTATTTAAAGAGGGAGAAAGGGAAAGAAAGAGAAGAGAAGGAAAGAAAAGAGAGAGAAGAGAGAGAGAGGAAGAAGAAAGAGGAGGAGAAAAAGAGGTCTCGGGCTAAACTCCGTCGGACGCGACTCGGGATCGTCGGATTTTATCCACGAGGCAAGGGTTTACTTGCTTTATTTAATTTTGCATAAATATCTCATACCGTAGTTTGGTATAATCAAACCCTAAAGATTTTGGGTTGGGTATTCGTGGATAAAACGGATTTTCGGGAGTTAAAACGAACAAACCCCTAAAATTTTCTAATTGGAGATACCTAGAAATTTATTTGAAATTAATTGGTGTTTTTGGGTTCTAGGATGTTTAGAACCCTTAATATATGTGTATTTGTAGTTGGTTGAGGTTGTAGGATGTTGGGTGTCACAGGTTTATTAATGAAGATCTCTACTCATTCTTGCAATTCCTCTTTCATTATGGTAGCTTTATTCTTATATTAGGAGTAGGGTGAATTTATCATAGTTATCTAATATTGTCACATTAATTTTATCGTTGTTTATTCCCTACTTGTTTTAATTGTTATTAAAGATTCGATATTCATTTTAAAGCGACACGAGAGTGTGTTTTAGAACCTTCAAGATTGTTTTATAAAATCAAGTTTTGAGATTTAAAAATAGTAATTTTTGATGGATTATGCTTGCACTTTGATTGTTTTGATAGTCCATGCTTAAATACATTTGCGAATTTTAAAATTTGTATTTTCTAAGGGAATGGGGATTTTAGCCGTTTATTAGAGACGTTAAAAATATTTTGATCATAACCGTCATATTTTCCGAATTAAACGTGGCGAGAGTCAGTTTAATTTGAGTTATGAAAAGGTAATGACAACATTAAATTAGCGTGGAATATTAGTTACGTGAAAAATGGACCCCGAATCCTAATTGTTTCCTAATTGTTTACAAATATCGCGTGTTACTCTCATTTATCGTAGTTGCTTTTATTTAGTGTAGTTCATAATCATTCTCTATCCCATTTGGTCTAGTTGTACAGTCACAATTAATTTGAATGAAAAATTGACAAATCTCTGTGGGTTCGACCCGTACTTACACTCGCTATTCTATAATAACCCGTGCACTCGCGGTTTTTTATAAATTGACAACAAGTTTTTGGCGCCGTTTTTCTTTTCTCTTGTCTTTTTCTTTTCAACCCACATTTTTCATCATCTTTTTTCTTTATTTCTTTCTTCCCGCGTTTTTCATAAAATCTCACATTTAGGAGTGGAGTATGCATCCCCACTTTTACGTGACTATTTTCGAAAAAGGGATAATAAATATTTGTATCGTTATTGCGATTTATTACCTTCATGTGATGCATCGACATATGATTCATGCGATTCAAATTTATTTATTATTAATGATGTCGGTGTACACCATTATAACTGTGGATTTAAGATTGAAATTTGTATTGTGAGGCCACGCTCTCAAATTTATGATGTTTTGGCACTTAGTGCTATAAATTATATTAATTGGAATGACCCACAACTTTTTCGATTATTAATCTATGGCGATGATGATAATTGTCATGGGTTTGTATATTATTCGTGTATTTATTTTATTTATTTTTTTTAAATTTGGTTAACATAATGCCCTCATTTTACTGTGACAACCCGCTCATCAAAATAAGGGGTGGCTAGTCCGATACTCAGATATTTACAGGAATCATAGATGGACTATTCTCAGCATCGCAACAATATACTAAGTATACGGGATAACCACCCTATATTTCAGAAATACGGGTTGCCAAATTTTTTATTTTATAAGTTAAAGAAACTATTTAAACAACCCAATTTAGAAAGAAAGTGGGTGAAATCTACAGGAATAAAACTGAACAATATAGATATACACAATAACCGAATAGTCTGTCGGTTAACCGTCTCATATAACATATTATAACAATTTAATTTGAGTTACATAATACATTTCAATAAGCAATTACAAAAGCATGGGCCACACGCTCGAGTAAATGACCCGATCGCAACTAGAATACAAAAATGGACACGTCTACAACAAAATATCCCGCAACATCCGCAAGGTGTTGCAGCTCCATGACACTGGAAAGGGAAAGTTAGTACGGGCATCCTTGCGGCGGAACACCTGAGCGGAGATAATATTCATGCACAACAAGAAATATGAACGGGTCAGGGCCCGGTTTTTATATGATCACCAGATGAATAAAGAGTATGACAGTTAATCATGATTAATAAAGATGAGAATCTACCTACACAATCTCAAAGCATAATCTGAAGCTATTAAATGATCACAAGTTTAATTTAGTTATGCAAGAGGATATGAATGAATATCATTAATTAAAATCTCCGTCATTTTACACTGTTTCATTTCATCGTTCCATATCTCATTAGGAAACATAATCATAATTATTTGCTCTTTATGGCAATTATCATAAATCAAGTCCCACTTGAATAAGAATAGTTATATAAATCTATATATAACGATTCTAAGACCGCCCATCCGGGTTTTTTCATTGTGCGCGCCCCTAAATGACTATCATCTTCCAGAGCCTATCAACCAAGACAACCTGGGCATCCTAACGCAACGTCGGGAAGTGGCCATATACCTGCGACTGAGTCATAACCACACCCGGAATTACCTCACTAGCGCAAAATAAATACAACATACATAATAACTGGTCATATGGCCAAGGACTATATTCACCCTGCATTCACTAGCCAGGGGACTTAACCTCAACCGCGAACTTCCCTTATGATAGCATTTAGAGAGGTGTGTTTAAGCAAATTATTATTTACGAGTTTCATTTTCATTTTAATATATACATCCATTTTTATCCAGAGCCATACATAATTCATGTCATCAATATAACCTCAATGAATGAATAAACTCTCAATTTATTCTCCAAACATTATTTTGTGGTGTTATTATAAATCACCAATTCTAGCATCTCCCAATAATGTGACAAAAAACTCTTCAATTATTTATTTCTACAGTCACGAAACATTACATTTACTATTTAAGAGAAAAAGAACACCTAACCTTCTATTTACCAATCCCCAAATAATCCTAACTATTCTATTCTAACATAACGTATTTGCCCACCAAATATAAGACTCTAGGAAGCTAAGTTTAGTTCGTTCAAGAAGGTTCCTAAGTCCTAAGCCTAAAAGAAAAGGATAAAAATTGAGTTAGAAAAATAACTCAAAACAGCAGGATTTCCAAATCGATTCGCCCTGTCCGAATCGATTCGGTCTTGAAGCGAATCGATTCGGATAGGCCGAATCGATTTGGTCAAGAGAACTTGACATTCTGCAAACTACCGAATCGATTCGGCTTGGTCGAATCGATTCGGTCCACTCAGACTTGTAGCCTACCCCTTTAGCGAATCGATTCGCTAAGGGCGAATCGATTCGCCCAGCCTAGAATTGTAAATTTTGGCTATGGAGTTTTATAACTCCAAATTTACCAACTCATTTCTACCCAAACAAAGGTCATTTATTGCAACCAACCAATAACAAATGCATCTAACTACTATAATTCACACCAATAGACATCTAAATCAACTTCCAAGGGTTCAAAACCTACAAATCCCTTTAAAACCCTAAAATTATTAAACCATAACAAATACACAACAATCACACAATTTATTCACCTTAAATCATATATTAGCAAGTAGAAAACTTGCCTTGAGGTTGAAATCTCAGATTCTTGGAAGATGGAAGCAAGATCAATTCTCAAATCTCCAATCTCTCTATTTTCTCCTCTTTTCTCCACAAATTCTCTTCCTCTCTCTTTCTCTCTAGGTTTAGTAATACACAATTGAGAAATGAAATGATGTGCAAGACTAAATCGTGACTTTAGTCTAAATTCCTAACTTAATTGATTAATACCACATTACATTGACTCATAACTACACATTTATGTTAAAACCAGTCAAAAGTGTCTGAAACCCCAAAATACAATATGGCACTTATTTTGACTATCACGCACCTTTCGGGACTAACTACGCCCTCTAAACTGACATCCAGAAATATTTGAGTCATTTTTTTATTTCCCATTTCATTATAAACCACTATGGTCATTTTAAGCATATGACATAATAAAATATAACACAATGCTATTTAAGTTCCAATAACGGTAAATATGCAACATTCTAGTAAATATGCTTAATTATATCATTTAGTTCATATTTACTCCATCATCCATATGTTATATAATTACTTCATGCAGTAAATTAATATAAAATAAATGTCTCAAAAGTGAGGGTTGTTACATTTACTTCTTTACTTCATTTTCTTTGTCCACATTTTTATTTGAGCATACATTGAGGACAATGTAAAATTTAGGTTTGGGTGTACGGATGGTATTTTTGAAAAAAAAATATTCAAAAATTCAAAAAGATTTTCAATATAATTGAGTTTTGAAACGATTTCTTAATATATAATTAACTCATTGATCTCTCAAATTATGAATTTTTTTTACACATTAGCCGTATAATATGATCGAAAATGGATATTGAGGAGAAAGTTAACATGCTTAACGACTAAATGTGGAGATTTTAGCGCGGTGAGATATTGTGCCATTCATCATTTGTGAGATATTTAAATCGGTCCGAGTTAAAATAACATAAACTTTCCTTCAGTGATAAATTCGTTGATGATCTCAAAATCTTTGTTTTGTTCGATTACTAAATGCGAAAGGCCAAATATGAATCTTAAGCACTAGAAGTTTTAGTAAGTCATCTTGAGACAGAAATAGACGTAACGAAACTTGAGAAATGAGATTAGGCCATCGTTTGAAAGCCCAAAAATTAAGCCCAAACACCAACATTTTTTACATTATTACATTGCAAGACCATTCGAGCCAAAAAGAAGATAAGCCTTTTGTTGAAAGCCCACTATCCTACCCAACTCCAACTGGGAGTTTAAAGCCCATAAAAAGAAACCATACCCATTTTCTGAGAATACTAGGGTAAAATTACGGTTGGAAAAAGGCCAATAGAAAATAAAGTTGCAAAAATAATGTGTGAAAAGGAAAGAAAAGAAAAGGTGAAAAAAATGTGAGTTTGATTAGAAAAAGTGAAAGCAAAAGAAAAATGGAGGTTGGAAGAAAAGTGCCTAAAAGTCAAAATATCGAAAAACCTCTATATTCTCAAAAGCTTTGAACTCTAAAAAACCATTCTTTCTATCCAAATATGAGCCTACAATACAACTAAAGAAAGTCCTAATCGATCTCAAGCGAAAGTAGTTAAAGTATAGGGGGAAGATGAATAGGATCTATGGTGTGATTCAATGTTTTCAAAAAGTAATCGATTTTCCATTTATGAGATCATACTCAACCATTGAAAAATTCCATTTTTGATCATGTATATGTGAAATTTGTTCATATAAATTTACTCTTTTATTCACATATACCGAGAGAAAATAACCCATTTTCGAGTGTTCGATTGTGAGTGCATTATGTGAGATTTTGAAATCAAAATGAACTTTCGAATAAGAAATGTAACGATCAAATCTTTTAAAATGAACGCTTATATTGGCTATGCACACACACATGGTAAGTTGAGATTGAAAAATGAAGTTCTACTATATTTTTATGAAGTTTGCATTCAAACTTGGTTATATTACTTTTGTGTCTTTTGTATTGAGTCAAGTTTTTGAATTTTATGGGTATATTCACTGCAAACCCTCACGAGACAAAACTCGTCCACTAGGGTAACCTAGGGGTTTAATGGCTTGTTGCACATGCTAAGTGAAATCGTGATTCCTACGAAAGTGAGTTAGATTTTAAATTTTAGTCTTGCTCAAGGACTAGCGAAGTTTAGGTTTGGGGGTATTTGATGAGTGCATTATTTTGTATATTTTATACCCAAATTTATACTTTGTTAGTCCCATTTTAGTGTATTTAATAAGTTCTTTTGACTATTTTATTAAAAGGAGGAAAAAATGCGAGAATGATTGAATTCATATTTAAAATGGAAATTTTAAGTCAAAAATGAAATTTGGTGCAAATTGATGATCAATTCAAAAAATGCGCGAAAAATCCAATTTTTATGGTGGTTCGAAAAAAAGCTATTTTTTAACTTGGAAAATCGTAAAAAAGTCGGAAATTTTTATTCTCCGATTTGGACAAAAATTGGCATGCGTGTTCAGCAAGAAAAGATAAGAGTTTTCGAGTGGGGGGAACTTTCCTCCCTTATCACGATCCAAAGATTAAAGAGGTGGACATATAGCTACCGACACCATTCTCTCAATCAGAAAGAGTCCCACCGCAACTCAAATACCTCACCACTTGTCTTATAAAAAGGACCCTTGGGCTCATAATTTCGGAGACATTTAGAGAGGAGATTCGTGGAGGATTTCAGGGAGCAACTTTGAGTGATTGTAATCAATTTGAGGGCCAAGTTTTTATCCTTTTTTTAGAGGATTGAAGATTGTTGTGAGGGAACTATTTGTAAGTTTGGTTTATTAATGAAGATCTCTACTCATTCTTCCAATTCCTCTTTCATTATGGTAGCTTTATTCTTATATTAGGAGTAGGGTGAATTTATCATAGTAAGCTAATATTGTCACGTTAATTTTATCGTTGTTTATTCCCTACTTGTTTGAATTATTATTAAAGATTCGGTATTCATTTTAAAGCGACACGAGAGTGTGTTTTAGAACCTTCAAGATTGTTTTGTCAAATCATGTTTTGAGATTTAAAAATAGTAATTTTTGATGGATTATGCTTGCACTTTGATTGTTTTGATAGTCCATGCTTAAATACATTTGCAAATTTTAAAACTTGTATTTTCTAAGGGAATGATTTTAGCCGTCTTTTAGAGACGTTAAAAATATTTTGATCATAACCCTCATATTTTCCGAATTAAAAATCCTCCCCGAAACTCCTCTCCAATTATCTCCGAAATTATGAGCCCAAGGGTCCTTTTTATAGGACAAATGGTGAGGTATTTGAGTTGTTGTGGGACTCTTTCTGATTAGTTGAATGGTGTTGGTTGTTATCTCTCCACCTCTTTAATATTTGGATCGTGATAAGGGACTAAATTTCCCCTCACTCGAAAACTCTTATCTTTTCTTGCTGAACAACACGCATGCCGATTTTCGTCCAAATCGGAGAATAAAAATTTCTTGACTTTTTTACGATTTCACAAGTTTAAAAACAGCTTTTTTTCGAACCACCGTAAAAATCGGCTTTTTCGCTCATTTTTTGAATTGATCATCAATTCATATCAAATTCCATCATTACCTGCAAAAATTTTATTAGGCAACTTTTTTCACAAATTAGCACAAGAATATTGTAAAATTATCGAAGTGCTCATTTTTTACTTAAAATTGCGATTTTCAATTTGAATTCAATCATTCTCGCATTTTTTCCTCTTTTTAGTAAAATAGTCCTAAGAACTTATTAAATACACTAAAATGGGACTAACAAAGTATAAATTTGGGTATAAAATATACAAAATAATGCACTCACATGCGAGGTATTCGTGACTCTCACGGGACTATTTTGTGGCTATTTTGTGTTTTCACCCTTCGACGACATGTTTTTAAGACTAAGTCTAACTTTTTACAAATTTTCGTTGTGCTCTCAAATTGGGAGTCCCTTGAGTGCGCGATCGGTTCCTGCGGGTTGCATTGGTCCCGTGCGAGGTTTTCGTGCATCTCTCGGGGCTGTTTTGTGGCTGTTTTACGTTTTCACCCTTTGACGACATATTTTTAAGCTTAAGTCTGACAGCTTAAAAAAATATTAAGCATTTTTTGTCTCACACCAGGAGTGTCGGGAGTATTCGGTTCGTTCTTATGGGTTACGTTGGTACCGTGTGAGGTGTTCGTGCCTCTCTCGGGTCCGTTTTATGGCTTTTTTTATATTTTCACCCTTTGCCGACATGTTTTTAAGCATAAGTCTAATTTAAAAAAATATTCAGCATTTTTTTCTCAAACCGGGAGTCTCGTGAGTATGCGATCGGTTCCTATGGGTTACATTGGTCCCGTGAGAGGTGTTCGTGCCTCTCACAGAATCGTTTTGTGACTATTTTATATTTTACCATTTTGGCGGCATGTTTTTAATCCTAAGTCTAACCTTTTGCAAATTTTGATCGTACTCTCAAATTGGGAGTCCCGTGAGTCCGTGATCGGTTCCTGCGGGTATTGGTCCCGTACGAGGTGTCCGTGCCTCTCCCGTGACCCTTTTTTGGCTGTTGTATGTTTTCACCCTTTGACGACATGTTTTTAAGCCTAAGTTTAACAGTTTGTAAATTTTCGTCGTGCTCTAAGGACGAGAGTCCCATGCGATGTGTTCGTTTTGTGGCCATTTTACGTTTTCAGCCTTTGACGGTATGTTTTTAATCCTAAGTCTAATATTTTTAAAAATTTCATCGTGCTCTCAAATTGGGAGTCCCGTGAGTACACAATCAGTTCCTGCGAGTTACATTAGTCCCGTGCGAGGTGTTCTTGCCTCTCACAGGGCCGTTTTGTGGCTACTTTATGTTTACACCCTTTGACGACATGTATTTAAGCCCAAGTCTAACTATTTAAAAGTTTTAATTATGCTCACAAATCGAGACTCCCATGACTGTGCAGTCAGTTCCTGCAGGTTACATTGGTCTCGTGCGATGTGTTTGTGCCACTCACGAGGCCATTTTGGGGCAATTTTACATTTTTACCCTTTGACGAAATATTTTTAATCCTAAGTTTAATTGTTTGCAAATTTTTGTCATGCTCTAAAAATAGAGCTCCGTGACCACACGATCTGTTCCTACGGGTTACATTGGTCCTGTGCGAGGAGTTTTTGCCTCTCACGGGGCTATTTTGTGGTTGTGTTACATTTACCCCCTTTGACGGCATGTTTTTAACCCTAACTCTAACTATTTATAAATTTTCATCGTGCTCTCAAATTGGGAGCCCTGTGATTACGCGGTCGGTTCCTCTATGTTTCATTGGTCCCGTGCAAGGTGTTCGTGCCTCTCACGGGGCCGTTTTGTGGATGTTTTATGTCTTTCCCCTTTGACGACATGTTTTTATGCCTATGTCTAACAGTTTTCATATTTTCATCGCGCTCTCAAATCGGGAGTCCCGTTAGTACACGATTAGTTTCTACGGGTTACATTGGTCTCGTGTGATGTGTTCGTGCCTCTTACGGGGCCGTTTTGTGACTGTTTTACATTTTCACCATTTGGCGACATGTTTTTAAGCCTAAGTCTAACTGTTTGAAAATTTTCATCGTGGTCTCAAACCTAGAAACCCATGTGTACAAGGTCGATTCTTTTGAGTTACATTGGTCCCATACAAGTTGTCCGTTCCTCTCACGGGGCCATTTTGTGGCTGTTTTATATTTCCACCCTTTGATGACATGTTTTTAAGCCTAAGTCAAACGGTTTACAAATTTTCATTGTGCTCTTAAATCGGGAGTCCCGTGAGTACGTGGTTTGTTTCTGCGAGTAACATTGGTCCTGTGCAAGGTGTTCGAGCATCTTACAGGTCCGTTTTGCGGCTGCTTTACGTTTTCCCCCTTTGACGACATGTTTTTAAGCCTAAAATCGACAATTTGTAGATTTTTGTTGTGTTCTAAAACTGGGAGTCCCGTGAGTATGCGATCAGTTCCTGCAAGTTACATTGGTTCCGTGCCAGGTTTTCGTGCCTCTCTCGTGGCCGTTTTGTGGTTGCTTTACGTTTTTACCCTTTGACGACATGTTTTTAAGCCTAAGTCTAATAGTTTAAAAAATATATTCAACATTTTTTCTCTAATCGGGAGTCTCGTGAGCACACGGTCGGTTCCTGTGGGTTACATTGGTACTGTGCGAGGTGTTCATGCCTCTCGTAGGACCGTTTTGTGGCTATTTTACGTTTTCACCCTTTGACGGCATGTTATTTGTAAGGACATATTTTCATAGTTTGTATTTACATTGCGTATGTCCTGTACCAATACACCATTCGAAGGAAGTTCAAGTTTCTATGCTCATTAAGACGAATTCGAATATTAACATTCTTCAACAATAAGCCTTTGCAAGATTGATTTTGGTAAGATTGTATTTAAAGTTTCATTAATGTTTCATTTAAGTGTTGGTATATTTTTTATAATTTTTTTTAATATCAAAATATCACGTTATTTTTAAGTCAAATAGTTTTTGGAAGAACTGTAGGCAGAGTTAAAGTTTTGTTCCTATCATTCAAATGACATTGCTCAATCGTTTAAAGGACATTCCACTGTCATTCAAATGACATTGAGATGTGTTCAAACGACATGCTGATGTCGTTCGAACGACCCCACTGACTCAAGATTTTTTTTATAAAATAGCTACTTTGTGAACCTTTTTTGTTTAAGACTACAGACTTTGATGAAAACGAAATTGCATTCTGCAGAATTTTTACTCTTCACTTTTAGGTTACAAAATCTTTGTTTTTGGATTCACAAATGATCCCAAATACTTTAGTGAATCATTCAAGATACAACTTTGTTGAAGTTTCTCTTGTAGAGACTAAATCTCTACTGCTGGATTGGTAGCTATTGAGGGAGTTGTTGCTGACGATTGCAATCACTTACGATGACTCGAGGGTATTCCTTGATGGAGACAAAGCAATGATTATTGTGCGAGTCCATTTCTAGTTTCAAGGTTGCGGCGTATGTGAGTTTGCTGAGGTAGATTCATTGCAGATTTTCGTAAGTGTGTTGTACGTTGCGATTTGCAAACATTTATACAAATAAAGGTTTTGCCCTTTCAAGGGATTTTTCCTGAAATTAGTGTGTCCAGCAATTTGTGATTATTTTTGATGGCATGATTAATTTATTCATTTAGATGCATGTTTTAAGGCTTAATAAATTTGGATAAAAACTGACATCTAGTTACATAAGTTAAACGTTTGGTAATTTGCAAATTAAATTGATAATCGATATCACACAGCATTCTCAAATTGGTATCAGATTAGGTTACTCTAATTTATCGAGTGATCCTTTTTCAGCAAATTTTTTGTGATATCGATTTTTTTGAAAAATTTGATTTTGAAAAAAAATTCGCCATTTTTTCAATGGATAACTTATATAATCGGATGCCTGTCTTTGAAGGAACTAATTACGCCTATTGGATAGCCTGCATGAAATATTCATTAAAGGCTATCTATGAACGTGTTTGGTTGTTTGTGAAAGAGGGTGGACTCCTCCCTTTGTCATAGTAGATAATGTCAAATCTTAAACCTATGTCAGACTGGACTAAGGATGAATTTAAATGGAGCATATATAATTCTCGTGGGCTAAGTGCAATTTCTGGAGCCATCACACCCGACGAGTTTTGATGTATCATGATGTGTACCACGTTAAAGGAAGCATGTCATGTTCTTCAACTTACCCATGAAGGCACAAATGCAGTGAAAGAATTTAAATTGCAAAATTTAGCTACTCAATTTGAAACAATAACCATACTTGAATTTGAATGTTTTGATGAGTTTTAAGTGTGTTTGTCTGTTAATGTCGATACTATTTTCAATCTTGGTGAACACATTCTTGATGCACGAGTAGTTAAAAAGATTTTGAGATCATTGCCTAAATATTTCATCCCTAAAGTCAGTGTGTTAAATTCTTTTGGAAATTTGAGCAATTTTAAGTTAGAAGAACTGGTAGGAGATCTCCAGACATATGAAATTGACATGTTCCCTGACACTGTCAAGCCTAAGGATAGATGGATAGCACTTAAGGCCCTGTCTAGGAAAGGGGAGGAAGTGCTCAAGAGAGGGAAGAAAAAGAAAGATAATGTCTATGAGTCCGAGTTTGATTTTGATGATGTGGCCATGCTTGCTAAATTTTTTAAAAATTTTCTCAAATTTTTCAAAGAAAATTCTTCCAATAAAAAGTTTTTTGAGAAAAATAAAAAGAAAGGAGAGGCCAAAGAAAGCGGTGAGAAAGAGGAATAGGAAGAGGAAGAGGAAGATGAGATATGTTTTGAGTTCGAGGGCAAAGGCCACAAAGCGTTTGAATGTCCCACTTTGCTTAAGAGAAAGAGCAAGAAAATTTCCATGCCAACCTCTCTTAGTGATAATGACAAGGAAGTGAAAGATTTCGGGGATGAATCATCACATTGTATGTGTTTCACTTTTATGGCAAGTCACGTGAGCACACCCAGTTTATCCCATGACGATTAGGACACTTGTGTAAGTGAGACCCCCGGTAAGGATTTGAGTGTTTCGAATGAGTGGGGGAGCGAGATTGGAAGTAAAAATGAAAGTGAACTCCATAAAGCGTTTAGAGATTTGTGTGCCGAGACCTTAAAGACAAAGAATTATAATAAGAAGTAAGATCTTAAGGTGTTAGATTTGGAAAGATAGATACTTTTTTTAGAGGATTTGAGGCGCAGGCGAGTCAACTCGAGAAGGTGAAGGTTTCTTTAAGTGAGTAGTTTATTGTCATAGGCCGGGAAAAGAGTGAACTTGAAGCCCGTGTGGTCCAACTAGAGAGATGCCCCTCAGTCCTGCTTTGGGTAATGTTGAGAAATTAGGAATAAGTCATGACGGTACATCTACTTCCGATGTTGCACCAGAGTCAGTTGCCGAGTTTGTGATAAATCTTTATGGATCTCAACCTAACCGACCTAAGCATCCCATTTGAGATAGAAGAGTGTGTCCTCAACGTTTTGATAGAGGTTTTCCTAAGACCGTATATGTTTATTCCCATTTTAAGAAGAGAGGACACCTTAGAAAATTATGTTTTAAGTAGGGTAGTATGTCACATAAAGTTTTTCCACGTGTTCCCACACATGCACCCACATATGGTACTTTTCCTGCTCTGGGAGATTACATGAGAGAACACATATTCGAGAGCAAGTTAAGTTTTTGTCACAACTTCACAAGATTTGGTGAATATTTTTCATAGGATATCACCACCTTTGGAAAACTCCTCTGCACCTAATGGTTGAGGTTATGCGTATTGCTAGTGTGTACTACTTTTGTATTTATCTCTTCCTTTTGATATATATTTCGAAAAACCAAAAAGATTTTTGTTTTTGAAAAAAATTGAAAAATATAGAAAGATTTTTGTATTTTATTTTACACCATTTATGGATGGACATTTAAGATGACCAAGTCACAACTTTATTCCATATTCATGTGACTATTTGATAGTGTTTTGAGATGATACATAATTTCATCCATGTGCTTTATAATGTTTGGAGTCATTAAGGTGAGATTTGAGATCACTTTCTACATGTTTAAGTCATGATTTCATATAATTCACACTTGCATGGATTTGTTTGATTATTGTACTTGTCTATCACATGTTGGTCAAAGTGTTTCCATCTCAATCCTGTCTTTAAAATGAATCATATGCGATAAAACTTGACAATGAAAGTAGTGCATGTAAGAACCGTTGCCCGTGAGGAATTTGTTTAATTTTAAAAAATAATGAGTGAACATGGGGAAGGGATACAAAAGGTACAAATGTCCTTCGCGATTAAGCCACCGTTTAATTCGGACCTAAAAAAGTGTGGCATTATAAAAAGTAGCCAAGGCCAAACTATTTTAGTTTGATATGATCATTTAAAAGAAAATAATTGACTAGAAAAATATGATCATTTTTATATATGAGGGAGTTTGGTTGGAAATATATCAATGGGTTTACACGTCCTTACAAAGTCTTAAAAAAGTATTAAATAATTTTAGACGTTATTGGTATGGAAATAATTTTAGACTTTGATTTGTTGATTAGATTGAGTTGATATCATTTGAATTCAACAATTTTTACTCCTAAGTATGATTGTGAAGTTCATTCTTTAGGAGTATCCATATTCATCGTGCACATTTGTTATATATGTTTGAGTTGATTTATCTATTGAAAATGTTCACACCCATTCATTCCATTTCCACGATTTAGTTATCTTAGTGTAAATTCATGGTGTGTGTTGTTTTTATAAATTTTCTTTGCTTGAAAAAAAATTCACAAAATCAAAAAGAGTTTGTGGATATTTTTTGAGTTTATCCTTGCATGATCGTAGTTGCTTTATTCGTGATGATTTTCATGATTGTGACACTGAGTGCTTATTTTTGTATTTATTCCTTTCCTTGTCTATTTCGAACAAATAAAAAGGGGGAGACCGAATTATGAATGATGGGGGAGATTTAAGATATTTGATCTTTGATTTGATTTATATTTATCTCATTTCAAACTCGATACATCATGAAGGTATTTGTTTCTTGTCTCATGTGCGAGGTACAAATTTTGAGGATCATTATTTTTGACATCCTGATGATGACAAAGAAATGTTGGATATTTGAAGATGTCAAAGTTAAATATTTTTAAAGAATTTGAAGACTTACAATTTTAGTACCTTTTCACTTTTGGGTGAGGGTATTAGATTTGTCTATGATTTTTTATGTGATAATTCAGATTGTTTTTAGTTTGTTCCAACATAGACATAGGGGGAGATTTATAAGGACATATTTTTCATAGTCTGTATTTACATTCCATATGTCTTATATCATTACACCCGTCGAGGAAGTTCAAGTTCATATCTCATCAAGACGGATCCGAATATCAACATTCTTTAAGAACAAGACTTTCCAATATTGAATTTGGTAAGGTTGTGTTTAAAATTTCATTAATGTCATTTAAGTGTTGGGATATTTTTATAAAAGTTTTTTATCAAAATATCTCATTTTTTCTTAGTCAAACAGTTTTTGGAAGACCTGTAGGCCGAGTTAAAGTTTCGCTCCTGTCATTCAAAAGACATTCCTTAATCGTTGAAATGACATTCCACTGTCATTCAAATGACATTGATAGTCGTTCAAACGACATACAATTATCGTTCAAACAATATTTAAAATCGTTCGAATGACCCCACCGACTCAAGTTATTTATAAATAGCTGCTTTGTAAACCTTTTTCATTTAACACTACAGAATTTGACGAAAACGAAACTACAATCTGTAGAATTTTTAGTCTTCACTTTCAGGTTACAAAACCTTTGTTTTTAGATTCACAGATCATCCTAAATACATTAGTGAATCAGTTTTGAACCCAATATATAAATTTGTTAAAGTTTCTCTTATAGAGACTAAATATCTATTGCTAGATTGGTAGCTCTTAAGGGAGTTATTTGATGACGATTGCGATCACTTGGGAAGACTCGAGGGTGTTCCTTGCTGGAGACAGAGCTGCAGTTCTTATGGGTTCTTATGGGAGTCCATTGCTGGTTTGGAGGTTGCGACCTATGTGAGTTTGCTGTGGAAGATTTATTGCAGATTTTTGTAAGTGTGTTGTACTTTGAGATTTGAAAACATTTATAGAAATAAAGGTTTTGCGCTTTGTAAGGACACAAATTTCCAATTGAGTCCTTTGTATTTTTGGCTCAATTTCGGACAAAAACGTTTGAGTCGTAGGATAGAGTATATTGATCATCTTTCAAGCCTATGACGTGTTTTTTGAAGACGTAGCGGCCAAGTGTATAAAGCTTCATCAAAATGCCGAGTTTAAGTGCCTCATTTCTACGTCATCAATAGTGGTTCCATGCTCCCAAGGTATGAATGCATTACATATATATATAGGAGCTTGGAACGGTTTATATTGGGTGTTAGGTTTTTAAAACTGTGTTTTGTTTTCAGATGTTCTCTATTAAAACTTATATATATAAAGTATATAATGTTTATGGGTGTAAAAAGAATTTTTGAACATTCTGTGAGTTCGTTCGAAGTGTCGTTCGAATGAGATTGCCGTTCGAACCACAAGTCATTAGAACGAGATTGCCAACGACTTCCCATTATGGCATACTGGAACTTCGTTCGAAATGTCGTTCGAACGAGATGGTCGTTCTAACGATATTTCTAACGAGCTTCTAACTAGTTCATACTGGAACTTCGTTAGAAGACTCGTTCGAACGAGAATGTCGTTCGAACGAAATGTCATTCGAACGAGATTTGGCGGGAACAGGTTTTCGGCAGTTTTGAGCAGTTTTCTCCCACTTCCACACTTGTTTCTTAACTGATTTTTCCCAGACTTTACTATGTGCGGGAAACCATTTTTTTAATCCAACTTTTTCATATCCTACCAACCTCTAGAGAGTGTTAGAGAGAAAAATTGTTTTAGAAAAAGTTCATTGTTTTGAGTGTTAATTTTCAAGGACAAAATCTTGTACCACTCTTGTTTACACCCATTGTTTTGTTTATCCAAGTTCATATATATATACATCTTGCTTGGAGTTTGGAACCGAGTTTATCTCTATAGTAGTTTGAAGAGAAGTTTGGGTTTTCTTCTAAATCCCACAAAGAAGAAGAGGTTTTCGTAATTTACCCACTTGGAGAAAGGCTCCTAGTTCGGGTGACGGTGACCACATAAAGTCCGATCGGTGGATTTCGAGACCGCGATGGAGCTCCGGAGTTATTCGCTAAGTGGAGGTGTTTTCAAGAAGGAGCGTCGAGGCTTGAGAGGGATCGAGTCGTGTGAAGTAAGTCTTTTGTCTTGTAATTGTAAATTCTGTACTTAGTGGATTTGAGGCTAGGGCCGTCCGAGGTTTTTTCCCGTTGTGGGTTTTTCCTCGTACATCCGGCGTAGTGCGATTGTGATTTATTTTATCTTGCTATATCACCTAGATGCATGGTTAGGACTACAAGATAAAATTAGTTTTAATTGTCACACTTAATTTAATTTGGTGCATAATTAAATTTGGGTAAAGTCTATTTAATTCAAGTCTATCGTTAAAACTGATTTGGCCTAATTTGTTAATATTAATAAATATGACTTGGACTAATTATTAATGACGTTGAAGTGAAATTAAATGAGTGTGTGTTTTAATTAATTTCACTCGGTTTAATTTTAATTTTGGAGTAAATTAAAATTTGGTGTTGTTAAGTTGTGAACCATCACTTCTTTACGCTTCCGCATCTCAACAAGGAAATTGATTTTAAAGTATGAAGAATTAGTTTATTTTAAAATCGGGGGGGGGGGGGGGGGGGGGGGGGGGGGAGGGGGGGCCCTCAGACACTTTCAGATTGGTATCAGAGCCAAAGCGATAAATTATTTCTTTAAGATCCTTTAAATATTTTTGGCTAAAATCAAATTTTCCCCATTTTCTAAATTTCCTATTTTCGAGGGTTCTAACTACGCGTATTGGAAGGCGCGAATGAAATCGACACTAAAATCTATCGGTGAGAGAGTTTGGATGTCTGTTGTTAACGGGTGGTCCCCACCAACTCACTTAGTTGAAAATGAACGTGTTCCCAAACCGGCCGATAGATGGACTAAGAATGAGTTTAAACTTTCTAATTTTAATTCCCGTGGTTTGAATGCCTTGTTTAGCGCTGTCACACTGGATGAATTCCGACGTATTATGACGTGTGAAATCGCTAAAGAAGCTTGGGATATTTTACAACTAACTCATGAAGGAACTAGTGTCGTTAAAGCTTCGAAACTCCAAAACCTCACCACTCAATTTGAAACTATCAAAATGAACGATAATGAAACTTTTGATGAATTTTATGCTAGACATTCCGATATTGTCAATTCATCTTTTAATTTGGGAGAGAAAATACCCGACAACCGAGTTGTAAAGAAAATTTTAAGGTCCCTACCCGATAGATTTATTCCAAAAGTGACCGTTTTAAATTCTTTACCAACTTTAGCCTCTACGAAATTAGAAGAACTTGTAGGTGATTTACAAACCTATGAACTAGACATGTTTCCCTCTAAAACTGAAAAGAAAATAGAAAAGGGCGTTGCTTTAAAAGCTCGAAAAGAGGTCAAACAAGTAGTAGAGAGCGAGAGTGATAGTGACTCGGAAGACATGGCTTTGTTTGCTCAAAAATTTAGAAAACTTCTTAAATTTAACAAAGATAAATTTAAAAATAATTTTAAGAAATTTGAAACTTCTAAGCATGACAAAGTCGATAAGATCCCTAAACCTATTAATGAACAACTAAATATGGACGAGTCTAATAGGTGTTTTGGTTGTGAGGGTTATGGCCATAGGGCTTCTGAGTGCCCCACTAAACTAAGGAAAGAGGGTAAACGACCCATTTCATATAATGCGATCCTTAGTGATAGTGATAAGGAAGAGGGACCCGATTCCCCCACTAAGCCCAACTTTGTGGCTTTTATGGCTAGTCATGTGAGTGATAGTGAGAACTCATCGATTGATGAAACTTTAACACATGACACTTCCGAGGTCAAAGTTTTTGATTCCCTTATTTTTTATGATAGTGAGAGTGGAGAAGAAAGAGAGAGTGAAAATGAAGAAGAGGTTAATGTGAGTGAACTTCAAAATGCTTTTCAAGAACTTTATAAAGAATCTATCAAATTGAAAAGAGCTAATTTGAAGTTAGAAGCTATTTTGAAAGAACGTGTCAAGGTCGTTGATAATAGTATGTTGGTTGAAGACCTTAGGACACGAGAGAAAACTCTTCTAGAGAAGCTTGAATATATATATATAAGGCGAGAGAGATAGCCTTAGGGGTTTAATAGAATCCTTGAAAAAGGAGCTTCTTGCTTTTGAAAAGCGAAAAGTTTTATTAGAGTCTAACATTTTAGAATTTCAAAATAAATTAAAAGACTCTAGTAATGTCAAATTTGATTTGGAGTGTCGTTTGAAAAAATTAGATAAAATATTAGGAACGGTCCAAATTAAAAATGACACTTGTGGTTTACGTTTCAATACTTGTAATGAATTTACTCATAACGCCAAAACCAATGTTTTAGGAGAATCTTCTAGGAAAATATTTAGAGATCACTCCTTAGGTAAATCTTTTCGACATGTTTTTACTTGTACACTTTGTGGTCGAAAAGGTCATCTTAGGAAATTTTGTTTTGATCTTAAACGTATTCCTAGAAAATCCCAACGTAAAGCAACCAAGGTAGTTAAAATTACTGCACCCCAAGAAAATCATTCTTCATTAATTTGGGTTAAGAAATCCGACTTGGTTGCCTTGCAAAATAGGGTTTTTGATTCTCATTTACTTTCACATGCTTCCTCCCTTGCTAAATCTAAAGGGTGAATGTGTTAGTGTTTGCATACTTTAGCTTTTGTACTTCATGCTATATTCACATGCTAAATATATGCTTGTTTAATCATTTCCTAGTCTATGCTCCATGCTTATCACATGCTAGAATTATGATTTTTGTTTATCTTTTGTAGTATATTTCCTTCATTTTGTTTGCATCAAATGAAAAATACAAAAATATTTTTGTTTATCATTTGGATTTTATCTCTTGATAATTTTAACTTAATGAAAAGTTCAAATGATTTTTGTTTGTCTTTTGAGTATACATATTTTTTTTAAATTTCAAAACCTCAAAAAGATTTTTTTTGTGTGTATTTTAGTTTGACACACTTTATGTGGCATATACTTGTGTTTGAATCCCATATTTTTTCTCCCCCATGTGGCTAGAACTTTTGGTTTAGATTGTCAATCCTTAAAATGTTCTTTACCATGTTTATATGGAGTAGTTGGATTTTGTGTTGTTTAAATGGATTCTATTTTTATATGCCTCCATTGACACATGCACGAGCTTTTTTGAAATTTTAATGTCACATGTTATATTTGAGCTTTGTGAGATGTTCTCCTATCAATCTAGTCATCTACATATTTATGACCTAGGAGGACTAGTGCATGTCAAAATACGTTGCACGTGAGATTTGTGTGAAACATAAAAACATGATAAATACAAATGTGCACGGGGAAGGGCTCCGAAAGGACTTAGTTATCCTTTGCGATTGTAAGCCACCGTTTGAAATGGACCTAAAAGAAATACGTGGTCCAAAGGCCTAAAAACAGAAAAATGGCACTAAAAGAAAAATAATTGCCAAGGCCTGTGTTTAATTGATATATCCATTCAATATAAAAAGAATATATATATGCTTCTTGAGGGAGATTGGATGGTATATCAACGGTTTGCACAATGTCCGTTTATCCTAGTTGTACTTTCAATGTCATGACTCTATTGATTTGTAGAATCATCAACATGCTAGGCTTGTATGCATTGTGTATGTTTGTTCATTGAGTTCAATCTATATTGTCACATGAGGTTGTATTCAAATGTGATGAAGTTTGCAATCAATTGAGAACTCCGTGAACATGTTTTAAGTGATTGGGTCTAAATTTAAGCATTACTTGTTCACACCCCAACACTTCCGTTTTCATATGACACATTTTTGCCATACGAGTGTGAAAGACTCCTATTATATTTTGTATGTGTCATTTGTATGTTTATATCTATATATGTGTACTTGAGTCTCTTTGGTATATATTATGTATACATATATTTGATATTTTTGTTTAGTCTTTGCCTTGATTTCTAATCCATATATGCTATAATTCATACTTGGTATCCATCTTATTGCAGTCTCGGTTGATATCACATGCTTAACAATTTATATATCATATTGGTATCATTTTAGTGCATCCTAGTTGGTATCCGATGTTATTTCTTGGATTAGTTGAATCTTTGTTGCCCAAGTGCTTTAACGTTCTCATCTCATTCTATTTATCCCTTGCTTAGTTTAGAAGGTGTATATGCTTTATTTGGGGGAGATAAGTTAATGTTTAATTTGTTAACTTTGTCTATTCCTGAACAAAAAGGGGGAGAATGATAGGGGGAGAAATGGTATCTAATCCTATTATTATCGTATCTTAGTTTGGGGGAGATTTATCTTAGGGGGAGACGTCTTTCTAAGTAGGTCATTTGTTTGATAAAGGGGAGAATTAAGTTAGGGGGAGTAATTATTTAATTGCATTTAATATTTTGATATTCCCTATGCGTTTGATAGTTTGCTTAAGTGTGCAGGAATACTTCAAAATGGCAACATTCAACATCGGCAAAGATATTGACCCTTGGGTTGTTTGAGTCAAGCATTGTATTTTTATTTTGGGTGGGACATTATTTTTGAGTCTAGTGAGCTTGACGATCCTTTAGGATTTTTGTTGGTTTTTGTCCCGGAATAGCCAAAGGGGGAGATTTGTAAGGACACAAATTTCCAATTGAGTCCTTTGTATTTTTGGCTCAATTCCGAACAAAAACGTTTGAGTCGTAGGATAGAGTATACTGATCATCTTTCAAGCCTATGACGTGTTTGTTGAAGACGTAGCGGCCAAGTGTATAAAGCTTCATCAAAATGCCGAGTTTAAGTGCCTCGTTTCTACGTCATCAACAGTGGTTCCATGCTCCCAAGGTATGAATGCATTACATATATATATAGGAGCTTGGAACGGTTTATATTGGGTGTTAGGTTCTTAAAACTGTGTTTTGTTTTTAGATGTTCTCTATTAAAACTTATATATATAAAGTATATAATGTTTCTGGGCGTAAAATTTTTTTTTGAACATTCTGTGTGTTCATTCGAACGACACTTCGAACGAGATTGTCGTTCGAACCACAAGTCGTTCGAACGAGATTGCCAACGACTTTCCATTATGGCATACTACAACTTCGTTCGAAATGTCGTTCGAACGATATGGTTGTTCTAACGAGATTTATAACGAGCTTCTAACGAGTTCATACTGGAACTTCATTAGAAGACTCGTTCGAACGAGAATGTCGTTCGAATGAAATGTCGTTCGAACGACACTTCAAACGAACTCACAGAATGTTAAAAAATTATTTTTACGTCCAGAAACATTATATACTTTATATATATAAGTTTTAATAGAGAACATCTGAAAACAAAACACAGTTTTAAAAACCTAACACCTAATATAAACTGTTCCAAGCTCCTATATATATATGTAATGCATTCATACCTTGGGAGCATGGAACCACTATTGATGATGTAGAAACGAGGCCCTTAAACTCAGTATTTTGATGAATCTTTATACACTTGGCCGCTACGTCTTCAACAAACACGTCATAGGTTTGAAAGATGATCAATATACTCTATCCTACGACTCAAACGTTTTTGTCCGGAATTGAGCCAAAAATACAAAGGACTCAATTGGAAATTTGTGTCCTTACAAATCTCCCCCTTTGGCTATTCCGGGACAAAAACCAACAAAAATCCTAAAGGGCTGTCAAGATCACTAGACTAAAAAATAATGTCCCACCCAAAATAAAAATACAATGCTTGACTGAAACAACCCAAGGATCAATATCTTTGCCGATGTTGAATGTTGCCATTTTGAAATATTCCTGCACACTTAAGCAAACTATCAAACGCATAGGGAATATCAAAATATTAAATGCAATTAAATAATTACTCCCCCTAACTTAATTCTCCCCTTTATCAAACAAATGACCTACTTAGAAATACGTCTCCCCCTAAGATAAATCTCCACCAAGCTAAGATACGATAATAATAGGTTTAGATACCATTTCTCCCCCTATCATTGACTTCCCATTATGGCATACTGGAACTTCGTTCGAAATGTCGTTCGAACGAGATGGTCATTCTAACGAGCTTCTAATGAGTTCATATTGGAACTTCGTTAGAAGACTCGTTCGAACGAGAATGTCGTTCGAACGAAATGTCATTCGACGAGATTTGGCGGGAACAGGTTTTTGGCAGTTTTGAGCAGTTTTCTCCCACTTCCCCACTTGTTTCTTAACTGATTTTTCCCAGACTTTACTATGTGCGGGAAACCATTTTTCTAATCCAACTTTTTCATATCCTACCAACCTCTAGAGAGTGTTAGAGAGAAATTTTTTTTTAGAAAAAGTTCATTGTTTTGAGTGTTAATTTTCAAGGACAAAATCTTGTACCACTCTTGTTTACACCCATTATTTTGTTTATCCAAGTTCATATATATATACATCTTGCTTGGAGTTTGGCACCGGGTTTATCTCTATATTAGTTTGAAGAGAATTTTGGGTTTGCTTCTAAATCCCACAAAGAAAAAGAGGTTTTCGTGATTTACCCACTTGGAGAAAGGCTCCTAGTTCGGGTGATGGTGACTACGTAAAGTCTGATCGGTGGATTCCGAGATCGTGGTGGAGCTCCGGGGTTATTCGTTAAGTGGAGGTGTTTTCAAGAAGGAGCGTCGAGGGTTGAGAGGGATCGAGTCGTGTGAAGTAAGTCTTTTGTCTTGTAATTGTAAATTCCGTACTTAGTGGATTTGAGGCTAGGGCCATCCGAGGTTTTTTTTCGTTGTGGGGTTTTCCTCGTACATCCGGCATTGTGCGATTGTGATTTATTTTATCTTGCTATATCACCTAGATGCATGCTTAGGATTAAAAGATAAAATTAGTTTTAATTGTCACACTTAATTTAATTTGGTGCATAATTAAATTTGGGTAAAGTCTATTTAATTAAAGTCTATCGTTAAAACTGATTTGGCCTAATTTGGTAATATTAATAAATATGACTTGGATTAATTATTAATGGCGTTGAAGTGAAATTAAATGAGTGTGTGTTTTAATTAATTTCACTCGGTTTAATTTTAATTTTGGAGTAAATTAAAATTTGGTGTTGTTAAGTTGTGAACCATCACTTCTTTATGCTTCCGCATATCAACAAGGAAATTGATTTTAAAGTATGAAGAATTAGTTTATTTTCATATCAACAAGGAAATTGATTTTAAAGTATGAAGAATTAGTTTATTTTAAAATCGGGGGGGCCCTCGGACACTTTCACGCTTTTAGGGGAATTTTCCTGAAATTAGTGCGTACAACAATTTGTGATTGTTTTTAATGGAATGATTAATTTATTCACCTAGATACATGTTTTAGGGTATAATCAATTAATTTAAAAAACTGACATCAATTTAAATAAGTTTAACGCTTGAAACTTTGCGAATTAAATCGAAAATTGATATCGCACAACATTATCATTTTGAATCCTAAGTCTAATAGTTTGTAAATTTTCATCGTGATCTCAAATCGAGAGTACTGTGAGTATGCGATATGTTCCAACGAGTTAATTGGTTGTGAGAGAGGTGTTCATGCTTCTCACGAGGCTATTTTGTGGCTATTTTACATTTTTTCCCTTTGACGGCATGTTTTTAAGCCTAAGTTTGATAGCTTCCAATTTTTCATCATGCTCTCAAGCTGGGAGTACCATGAGTACACGATCAGTTCCTATGAGTTACATTGGTCCCGTGCGAGGTGTTGATGCCTCTCACAGGTCCATTTTGTGGATGTTTTACGTTTTCACCCTTTGACGGTATGTTTTTAAGCCTAAGTCTAATAGTTCATAAATTTTCATCGTGCTCTTAAATCGAGAGTCCCGTGAGTATGTGGTCGGTTCTTATGGGTTACATTGGTCCCATGCGATGTGTTCGTGGCTCTCATGGTGCCATTTTATGGTTGTTTTACGTTTTCACTCTTTAACGAAATGTTTTTGAGCCTAAGTCTATGTTTACAAATTTTCATTGTGCTCTCAAATCGGGAGTCTCTTGAGTACACGGTTGGTTCCTGCAAGTTACATTGGTCCCATGCGAGGTGTTCGTGCTACTCATGGGGCCGTTTTGTGGGTATTTTACATTTTCATCCTTTGATGGCATATTTTTAATCCTAAGTCTACAGTTTGTAAATTTTTGTCATGCTCTTAAAATGGGAGTCCCATGAGTTCGTGATTAGTTCCTGCAAGTTATGTTGGTCCCGTATGAGGTGTTTGAGTCTCTCTCTGGGACTTTTTATGGTTGTTTTATGTTTTCACCCATTAACCACATGTTTTAAAGCCTAAGTGTAACAATTTGTAAATTTTCATCATGCTCTCAATTCGAGAGTCCCGTGAGTACACGGTCAGTTCCTGCCGGTTACATTGATCCTGTGAGAGTTGTTCTTGCTTCCCACGGGGTCATTTTGTGGCTGTTTCACATTTTCACCTTTTGTAGATATGTTTTTGAGCCTAAGTCTAGCAGTTTGCAAATTTTTTTTGTGCTCTCAAACCGGGAGTCCCGTGAGTACATGATCGATTCTTGCGGGTTACATTGGTTTTTTGCAAGGTGTTCGTGCCTCTCACCAGACCGTTTTGTGGCTATTTTATATTTTCACCTTTTGACGACATATTTTTAAGCCTAAGTCTAATAGTTTGCAAATTTTCATCGTGCTCTCAAACCGGGAGTCTCATGAGTATGTGGTCAATTTCTAGAGTTATATTGATCCCGTGCCTTTCCAGGGTTGTTTTACAGTTTTACCCTTTGACGATAAGTTTTTAAGCCTATGTTTAACATTTTGCAAATTTTCATCATGCTCTCAAATAGAGAATCTCGTGAGTACTTAATCGGTTCCTGCGGGTTACACTGGTCCCGTGTGAGGTGTTCGTCCCTCTCACGGGGATGTTTTATGATTGTATTACGTTTTCACACTTTGACGGCTTATTTTTAAGCCTAAGTCTAATAGTTTTCAAATTTTTGTGGTGCTCTCAAACTGGGAGTCTTGTGAGTGAGCGGTCAGTTCTACGGGTTACATTGGTCTCGTACGATGTGTTCGTGCCTCTCACGAGGTCGTTTTTTAGTTATTTTATGTTTTCACCCTTTGACGATATGATTTTCAAACATAAGTTTAACAATTTGTTCATGAAAGGAGTCTAGGATAATAGGGTGTGTTTTCCCATATGGACTTTTGATAGAGTATTTCAAATACGACTCCTCTCATTCGGGGAGTGTGGCTTACATCAAGAGCCACCAATCTAGGACACTCCAATAATATTTTCCCCCATTCTTGATGTTTCTCATTTACAGCACTCCTTTTCCCTTTCTTTGAGTGTTTCTTCGCCATGATTTTCTCTCTACCAAGCTTCTCATACAAATTATAGATTACTCCCAAGACACTTTGGTCTTTCTGCCACGAATACACCTTCGTTACATGTACAACTTCTTTACTAGCACACATATTCTCTTGGAGATGCATAAGATCTATTTTTTCATTTCTAGATTTCACAGGATTACTGAGTTATGAATAGGGTATTTTCAAATTTTTGTTTTTTGTTTCAGAGTAACTATATTTTCTTCTTGATCACATATTTAAAGTGGTCTAAAAAGCGCACCTATCGATGTCCTTAGCTTCATTCAAAATAGCAACCTTAGTAGAAAATATAGAAGCTAAGGTTCTAAGACGCTTTTTCACTACCTTGTTTTTTGGAATCTTTAGACTAGGTTGAAAGACGCATTCACAATCTCCATTAACCTGGTATAGTAGTCATTAAATAACTCACTCTCCACCTTTATCATGATTTCAAATTTGGTTATGATATGCTATAATTTCGCATGGTTCACACTCGAAGTTCGTTTATGCGTAACTCTCAAAATATATCGTACTTCTTTGGCTTGCTCGCAAATAAGTATGCAATTGTACTCTTGCGTACTCACCGAAGCAAAAAGAGCATTTAAAACAGTCGAGTTGAAGTTGCAATCAACAAATTCAACGTTCGTCCATAACGACCTTGGTTTCTTCGCACACTCAATCTTTCTCTATGGTAGAGTAAATCCAACCTTCTTTGTCATGCCCCAAATTATAAAAAATGGTAATAATTTAAAATCAATACTATAATTTGGATATGTGATGGTGCATTCAGAAAGTTGTCAGATAAGAATTAGTAACATCATAAATACAACAAAATATTAATATTACGTACAAGGACTTAATACATAAGAGGTTTTAAGTGACATATTTTCAACGAGTTATTAAGGAATATAATATGTCTAGAGAAGGTACTTACAATTTACATAAGAAAATAAGAAATATAATTAAACAAGACGTGCATCCCCAAATACGTTGGACTATAGAAAAACGAACTTTAAATAGATTCAATCCTTGTACAAAATCAGAAAGAAAAAGTGCGTAGCATCATGAGTAACACAACCCAATGAGAATACACTTATGCTCAAAATTCATCTCCCAAGTATACTAATAGCAATGATTTATATTTATATATCAATTTTTAAAATTGTGCCAATAAACTTAAGCAGGGATAAAATATAATTAAGTGATTAACGATATAATTCATCATTTTCAATATATTGAAGACATATAGGCCTCTAAAATTTATTTGCGAGGACTAGTAACAAAATATTACGACAATTACACTAGCAACTTCTAGTGTGCATTGCTGTTAGGCCATAGTACATACGCCAACTTGCATATATGTATACCTATACCCATTAGACAACTTCTGGTGGTATATACTATATTAGTGCAATAACTGTAGAATTATCTCAATCCCGACCAACCTAGGAGGAACCTCAAGTTTAACAACAACAATAATAGGCGATGATATATCACAACTTAAGTAATGGCCTCGACACTCGGTATAGCTAACTTGCATATAACCTTTCAACACTTGAATAAGATTAATCACATATGCATTTATCATGAGAATAAATCTAATTTTGATCAAAATTCACAATATAACATTAATATACTCTACACAAGAAATCAACTAATATTCTCCACAATTATTTTGACATGTTATAATTGACAGGCTTACTCCGATATTACTATTATACAAATTTTTGATGTTAACATGACAATACATTTTCACATTAAAGTTTAATTCAAGAATTCACTCATTTATTTTTAGTTTGAAACTTTCGACAATACATTAGGGTTAAACTTTAAATACTTTAAATAAACTTACTCATAACAACTTCCGTTTTTATAATCCCTAAAATATTACATCATAAGTGTTTACTTGTGCAATTTTCATAATACCGAAATTTATGCAATGGTATAAACCCAAATTTTTATGAGATAAGTTATGTTTATTAGTCTACTTAAATACTCCATTTAAAAATTAGTATTATGTCTAAAATGAGATTGTAATATAACATCACATGAAATTGTTCCATTTAATTAGGAATGGTCATTACATGCAACATAAATTATATAAACACATATTACCATCTATAATTTTGGGACAACAATTTAACACTAACTTTAACATTTTCTTAAAATTATTATATCTATTTAAACTACTCCAAATAAATTGTACAAGGTTCCTATATGAGTTAATATATCACACAAAAATTTCAGACATAAATAATAAACCTAAAAATTTCTAAAAATTCGTATATAACATGCTATTAGAATATTTGACACAAAATTTTTAGATTTATATAATAAACTTTAAAAATTCATATCTCACTCATTTATTACCCAAAAATTATGATTCTGGTGTCTAAAGAAATCTAAATTTATGCTATATCCACAAAAAATATAAATAAATTCAAAACAATTGTCTACGTGAGGTCGAAATAAAAATGAAATTCGTCATACTCCTAATTTAAAAAAAAAAAATTATAGGACTCAGATGGGGAAGAAATTTTAATATTTTGTTTTTCATTATCTTAGGTGACTAAGTTAATTATTTAGAAATTTTTAGAGTTAAAATGGATGGGTTTTAGATTTTCTTTCTCTAAGTAGCCATTAAAGCTTCAATGGAGCTTCCATGGCTATCCATTACTAGAAATATGCTTAAAAAAGATGAGTTTAAAGAAGAAGATAATTCTCACATAGTAGAAAAAGTACCTTGGTGAAAATTATAAGTTAAAGTTCCTCTCTATTTTTCTTTGGCCTTCCTTTTTTCTCCTTTTCTTCTTTTCTCTCTCCCATTTTCTTTTATTTCACTTCACCCAAAAGGCTAAATTGTCACCTTTTAGTCAGCCAACCTTGTCACAGTCATTGATCGTAACAAAAAATACGCATTTTTTGTCACGGTCGTTGTCATGGTCAATGATCGTGACAAGTCCGTGAAAATGGTTTATGGCGGTTAATGACTGCGACAAGCCCATGACAATTAAAGTTGTCATGGACTTGTCACTATCATTGATCGTGACAACTTTAAAGAGTTTTCACGGTCAAAGACCTTGACATGTTCGTGACAACTCTTATAATTAAAGCCCTAGGTGCCTTTTTTTCTCACCGTTTTCTTTCCCTCATTTTTCTCTTTGCTGCCCGAGTGACGGTTCTCTCTCTCAACATTTTAGGTCATTTTTTTCTTTTCTTTCTCTTTCCTTTGTATATGTGTGTGCATGTGTGTGTAGGGGTCTACGCGCGCGCGTGTGTGTAGGGGTGTGTGTGTGTGTAGTGTGTATGTGTATGTGTATAGGTGTGTGGGGGTGGGGGGTTAGTGGTGGGGTAGGGGTAGGTGTGTGTATGTAAGAGTTTGTGTGTGTGTGGGGGGGGGGGGTCTGTGTGTGTGGGGGGGGGTGCAGTTGGGTGGCGGGGAAGGGCGAGAGCCATGTGTGTAGGTGTGTGTGTGTGTGATATTGATTTTGAATTTGAATTAGACGATTCGATGTGTCCCGACCTTATAACATGAATTGCACTGGTATTGATATTGGATTTGATTTGAATTGAAATTAAACGAAGGTTTAATTGAATTTGAAATTGAAATTGTAATTCATTTTCGATTGAATTGAATTGGTAAAAATTGAAATTGAATTTGAATTGGTATTGATATTGGTGTAAATTAGTTTAAATTGAAATTGAATTTGAATTAAATGAAATATACTTTAAAGTAAATGAAGCAAAATTTAAATTACATGATTAAATGAAAAATACTTTAAATGAAACATACTTTAAATCACATATAGTGCGCATAGATACTAGCCTTCTAGTTCTTATGTGTACGAATTCAATAGCCTTTAGACCTGTTCGAGAATCATTACCCCTGTAATGAGATCTCTCGAATTTTTCCGTTTGGACAGTTTGGGACTACATAGTTTCTTTATAATAATATTCTTAGTGGCTTAAACTTGTTACTTTTGGGGGAAGTTTCGCAGTCGTATCTTAATGTTCACTGGGTACATACTAGATGATGCGAGGTTAAGTGTTATACTCTGGCTATGAGAAAGATTAAACAACTTTACATGCCATGGTTGGTTTGCATAGTTTGAAGACCCAATATGGTTTGTCTGGCAATAGCATGACAAGAATTTTAAATTGTGTGAAGGACTTGCTACCTAAGCAGAATACGCTTCCAAACAGCTATCGTACTATGAAAAATAGTTTGAAAGGTTCAAGAATGAAGTATAAATCAATTCATGCTTGTGTGTATGAAAATCTAGATCGGTGTCTGGTATGCGATGAACCTAAATATGTCCAATCTACTGGCAAGGAAGGCACAAGCTCAAAAGTGCCTCAAATTGTGTTAAAATATTTTTTCGTTGGGCCTAGATTAAATCAATTTTTCACAGTACCATGGATAGTGGAGGCAATGACTTGACATTCTAGGGCAAAAGCAGGGGATAATCTCACGTGTCATCCTATTAATTCCACAGTTTAGAAGAGGTAGAGTTTTGAGTATCTCAATTTTTCTCAAGAACATCGTAACATTCGCTTGGTAATATCAATAGATGGTTTCAATTCATTTGGAAATCTAAGTGCCAATCAGATTGTATGGATAGGGATCCTAGCCCCACTCAACCCCCCTCTTTTACAGTGTATGAGACCTGAATTTTTGATGCTATCTTTGTTGATACCAGGGACAAAGGCACTAAGTGAGGACATCAATGTATAGTTGGCTCATGTGGTAGAAGAATTAAATGAGTTATGAGAATATGGTGTGTAAGCATTTGACTCTTTTAGAAAAAAGAGTTTACGCAGAAAGCTATGTTGTTATGGGAAATTCATGATTTTCCAGCTTATAGGACATTATCCAGTTGTGTAGAACATGGTTATTTGGGGTGTCCTATTTATGGAGAGAAGACTGAATCTCCTCATCTCCCCACTCGCTCAAAAATGTATACCATTGCCATAGGATGTTTTAACCCCCCGTTCATAGTTTTAGATTTGAGAAAGGTTCCAATTTTTTACCGGGCGAGGTTGAACATAGGCTACCGTTGAGAAAAATTTTAAGCTCAGAAATTAAAAGTAAATCTTCTAATTGTGTCCCTAATATGCCTGGTAAGAATCCTAAATTTGAGAATGTCAAGCATAAGAAGACTTCAACTGGGAATGAAACTGAGACAAGAAAGGCATGGTCTACGAGGTCAATTTTATTTGACTTGCCTTATTGTAAGAATAACCCGGTCTGCTATGTATTGGATGTGATGCACACAGAGAAGAACATCGCTGAATATATTGTGGGCACATGCCTTGGGAGAGTCATTCTAAGGATGGAGAAAATGCACGAAAAGACTAAAGCGTTGAAACTTAAGCAACAACTATGGTTGAAAGATGATAGTAGGGGAAGGACAATAATTCCCCCTGGCGTGTTTACTTTGACAAGTGAGGAAAGGAAGGTTCTTTTAGATAAAATATATAATTTGAAAGTTCCATATAATTTTTTGTCCAACTTGCAAAGGATTGTGAATTATGCTACCCACGATTGGCATGTGATCATGCAATTGGTTCCTCTATTGTTTAAAAAGCATTTCTCCAAGAACAAGTATTTACGGAGGGCTATTATGCAAATTAGTATCTGCTTCTCACTTTTATGTAAGAAGGTAGTCAATCAAGATCACATAGTGGCCGCAAAATTGGTGGTGAACGAAGAGATCTGTGTGTTAGAGATGTACTTTTCCCCATCTTTCTTTGACATAAGTGTTCACTTGTTGGTACACCTATGCGACGAGGCACTTCTTTGCGACCCAGTTACATATCGCTGGATGTATCTATTTGAAAGATTGATTAAAGTTTTCAAAGATTACATAAAAAATACATGATACATTGAAGGATAAATTGCAGAGAAATACATCACCGTGGAGTCATCAATCTACACTCGAGAATATATGCCTGACTCGACCAACGTGGATGAGATTGACAAGTTCGTCGATGAGGATGGTTATGTGATGGGCAAACAAATGAAATTAACGAGTTTGCAACATGAACGAGTAGCTCATTATCTATTTAACACACATGAATATGTCAAATAATGGAAAAAGTAATTTTAAATTATTTTAACTTGTCCATTACTTTAATTTTATATATGATTAATTATGTAATACGTTGGTCACGATCTATGCAGAATATATAAAGCCTGTGAGAACAATAAAAGAAGAAAAACAATGGGACAATTAGATAACGAATTTAGGTTGTCGTTGTCACACGAGGTAATTATAATATGAAATGGATGTTATTAAATGTCACATTACAAGAAATCTTTACAACTAACCTAATTATTTTATCTATATTCTCAGCTCTTAAAGACGGGTGATGAGACATTAAGGCTTGCTCGTCTAGCCACCGGACCCTTGTTCATGGCACAAGAGTAAAAAAGTATCGATTGAATGGTTATGTATTCGGTGCAAGAGTATATGAGGAAAATATAAATGTACATAACTCGGGCATTTCATACAAGTCTTTTACTTTCTTTCGAGCGAGCGCAAAAGATAAAAACCTCGTTGAAGCTGAAATGATTTACTATGGATTAATTCAAAATATATTTGAATTGGATTATGTAAGCTTCAAAGAGATTGTATTATACTCTGATTGGATAAGAGTTGAGGATAAAAATGCTTGTAAAGTTGATCCTGGCACCAATTTGATCATGGTTAACTTGTCCAAGTTGAAGAGCAACGAACACGTGAGTGATGAGCCGTTTGTTTGTGATTTTCAAAAGGTCAAGCAAGTGTTTTACTCGGAGTATATCAACAATGAGTCGTGTTCAATCGTCCTACATGCACCAAAGCATCTAAACAGTAGTGTGAATGACTTAGATGCTCCTACCGAATATCAATCAATTTTTTCTGAAAACCCGAATTTAAAATAATTTTTAGATTTGCAATAAGTATTCCAATTATTTGTAATGATCAGTGGCTGTATTATTCTAGTGCCTTATTATTATCGGATGATAATTTAATGCTTTTTATTCATTTGTACTTGATTATTTTAATGCTTGTAATAACCAGTGGGTGTATTATTCTAGTGCTTTGTTATTATCGTATTTGAATCAAAATCAGTTTTATTGTTAGTGAATATGTTAATTAGGATTTTAACCAATTTAAGCATTAATTCAAAGTGCATGCCCGAGAGTGTGTGTTCCCGGGGGGGGGGGGGGGGGGGGGGGAGGCAGTGTGCATGGTGGGAGGGGTTGCAGTGTGCGTATGTATAAATTGAATTTGGCATTGGTATTAGTATAAATTGAAATTGATATAAACCGGTATTGATATTGGTATTAATTGAAATTGATATCGTATGTATTGTTATTATCGGATTTGAGCATTAATTCAAACTCCATATACATGTTTGTACTAAGAATAATAATTTTCACAGAAAATGTCTTCATCCCAGCGCGATAGCGGAGGCGACGAGGGCTCCTCGTCCAGTGGGCCCCAAAAATGGGGAAAATTAGGGTCCACCAGTTAGAATAAGAAGACATTATTAACTAGATCACTAGAGTTACTGAAGACGATCGTGGGCTCGGGGTACACTGATTGGAGGCACGTGCCTAATGACCTCAAGATTAGCATCTGGGGAATACTACAGGTAGTGTATTTATATTTATATTTATAAGAAACTAACACTTACTTTCCTTTTGGTTTATTTGTTTGACAGGAACAATTCGGCCTGCCCCCACATGTTCGCGACTCCACGTTAGAACAATCGAGGGATCAATATAAGACGTGGAAGAAGAATATTGCTGGCACAGTACTTTGGGAAGACCCGAGAGTCCATTCTGAGTATACGTGACACCATCCTCCTGAAGGAGCCAATCTCATTGTCACAATGGAAAAAGTTTGTTGACAATGAGATCGATGAGAGACAATTGACATCTCGCCAATCGGGGACGAAGAACCGGGCGAAAAAGTTGGTAAGTTTTTTATTTTTCTTTAATTTTTGTTTTATGTTATTCTAATTTAAATTACTTTGCATTACTTAATAATTTTGCATTATTTTATTTCAGAAGACGGAGAGTGGCCCTAGAGGTAGGCCACATAGGCTCGATGCCTATGTGGCAATTCGAACGAAGAAGGGTAATGACAGGAGGTGGCCCCGAGCATCGCAACAACGATTGCAAGTTATAAATGTTTAATTTTTTAATTACGTTATCATTTTTTATTTACTTAATTATCTAATTGTGTACTTTTTATCATTTTAGGAAAAGCTTCGAGAAGTGCATGAGTCGTATCCTGATGCTGACAAAGCATTTTTGGCTACAGGCACACTCAACCAAGTGATCAGGACAGATCCAAGGGGAGGACTAGGGGTGAGATCGTGAGTGGGAAAGTCGAGGATCATCGGAATGGAGACAAGCAACACCGGGTTGGCACATACGTTTGACACTCATGACGATAAGCTATAAAGGTTGGAGGCGACGATCCTAGATATGTACATATTCATTAAGCGTCAGTTTGGGAAGGGGAAGGAGAAGGAGAAGGAGAAAGAGAAGGGTAAGGGTAAGGAAAAGGAGGTCGAGGTAGATGAGGTCATCAGTGCTTCATCACCGATACATACGGACTCGCCATCATACGATCCATTTCCCATTTTGTCTCCCGTTGAGGGGCCTATGTCAACGATCGGTTGGCAGAGCGTGTTTCTACTCGACATATATTATGGTGAGCGGATATCGATGGGGTTGAGGGACACGTCCTTCCTCCCGAGTATGTTGGTTCATGGATGTCCCCTCTAAAAAATTGAGGAAAGGGTGCTCGTCATGCAAGTTGTAACCGAAAAGGAGAACTCACCTATGTGGTTGCGCGAATAATGTGGCGTTCGACGAATTGACGGGGAGCTCAATGGATATATTGTGTGACCTTCCTTCCTCCTCCAACCTGCTCAAGACCCTATACCATGACATTATTTCTATCTTTTTTATTTGGATATTGGATATTTGTATTTGTATTTTATTTGTTGGTTTGGATATGAATATTTTTATTTCTTTTTTATTTGGATATGGATTATATATGCCATTATTTGGTACATTATTTCTATTTTATTTGGATATATGCTGTTTGGACAAGTATAATTTTGCTATAACATGTACAAACATACTGCTGGGCAGTGGCAGTGACCATACTGCCCAACAGTTTTTTTTTAAATTATGCCTGAAATTGTCACACTCAAAAATTGTGACAAGTCTGTGACAAAGAAACTTGTCATGGGATTGTCATAATCTTTGACCGTGATAATTTTTTTACTTTTGTCATGGGCTTGGCATGGTCTTTGACCGTGACAAAACTTCTCAAGGTCAAAGACCCTGACAGGATCGTGATAAAGTCCATGACAAAGGGACTTGTCACCCCTAGACTTTTCACAGTCAAAGACCTTTACAAGTCTCACTTGTCACAGTTTTAGACCTTGACAAGTCGACTGTTTTGGTGTAGTGTTTGCTAGAGTATATTACAAATTGTTTTATTTAAGTTGATGAAAGAAGCTTAATACTGACCAAAACCATGAGCTTTATGGTTGTTTTTCATAGGTGGTTTTAACATTGATTGGACACTTATCCTAGAAGCTAGACACTTGTACTCATCTTTTCTATTTTCTTTTTTATTATTATTAATTTATTTATTTTTACGTATAAATTTTCAATTATGATACTCAACTTTGAACTAATTCAAAATTTGCCACCACTAGTTATATATGTATATTTAAAAAAAATTTAGTATAATTTTATTTATTTATTAATAATATGTGATTAAATTCAAGGTGTTACTAAATATGTCACGTTACTAATATTATAAATGAAAATAATTTAATAATATTCTATTATTTTGAAGTCGGGTCACTACACTCTTCAACACCCATCCACACGCATTCATGTTTGGATCTAAGATGTGCTCTCATTTTTACTTTACAATGCCCATAGTTTGAGCCATCAAAATAAGGTGGACGATTTTTGGAACTAGAATAAAAAAAATGACCATAAGAGCAAAATTAACACAATTAACAAAAAAAGTAAGTTACTAACCAAAATGGAAATAACACACAATCAACACAAGATCTACTCAAGCATGTAAATGCTAAAAAAATGAGAATTGAGCTCTTAATGTGGCGAAATCCAAGTGTCCATGTAGATACGCTAATTATTTTTATCGATTTTTGATCGCAATTCCAAAAAACCTAACTATTAACTACACTCTTTACGGTAGTATAGCGGCTAGTTCGGGTATCGAAAATCCATAGGGAATGTTTGATAGGCATTAATTGATTTATTACTTCTCAAATAAAAGTATAAAAGATGACGATGGTTTAAAAGGAAAAAGGAAAAAGTTAACTACGCGATTAAAATTAAACAAAGATTAAGAAAATGAGATTAGGATCACATCCCCACCATGGGATAACATCACGTAAAATGGATTTGGTTCGAAAATAATTAACCGAGAATATTCAATTAACCATAAACATCAAAGGAAGTTAAACGCCTAATATTTCAACTTTAATACACAAGGTTTCAATTAAATGCATTTATAATCAAAACCTAGATTTCAAAGCTCAATACCTTTTAATGGTAGAAATATAATCTGAACCTTTAAACTAAGTATTACACATGCTAAGAAAAATAGATAAAACAAATTAACAAATGAAAACAACAAATAAACTAACAAAAACTAGTTAACAAATCAAGAAAACTAATAAACAAAGCTTGAAACAAAGTAATGAAAGTAGATATATGGGGAAGAAGATGAATACTGTAACTTACATACAAAAATGGGTAAAACAAAAGAGAGAGAGAGGGAGGGAAACCTCCCAAGCAAAAACCCTAAGCTATTCTAACCTAAAAATGATGTAAAATGACCCCCTACTTAAGAGAATGTTTACCCCTTATATACCCAAGTAAAAATGAACCAAAAATAGACATTTGCGAACCTTTACTATAGTTACATTGATTCGGGTAAAATTTCAAATCAATTCGGATCCTGGCAGTACCATTCCTACTCCGATCCAATTCTGACACATCATATGGAAAAGCCATAAAATCTTCACACGGACTCGAAATGGCGCATGTTCAGAACCCACACAAAGATAATTCAATTGTACGCACATTAGTGCTTTTAAACACTCCAAATTATTCAGAATAAGTTTACCAAGTTACCCTTAAAAATTAAGAATATGTCAAAACTTTTGAAAATGACCATAACTTCCTCATTAGGGATTGTAATGATGCATGGTCGGAACCCACGCCATAATAATTCAATTGTCTACATGTTGGAACTTTTATACCATAAAAAATAGGGAGTTTAAAAAGACCAAATCGCCCTTGAAGTTACATCTTACGATGAAACTTTCTCGAAATGCATCCAACTTTGCACTGTGCATGCATAACACCTACAAAAGCTCAATTATACCTGAAAAAGCATATGTAAAATGGAGGAAATATGTACAAAGGATAAATGCCACTTTTATGAGCGAATGATTGTATTTATCATATGAAATAATCCGTTAAATCCCTAGGTTGCCTTGGTGGAGGAGTGCTGTCTCGTGAGGGTTTTAGAGATGAAACTCACAAATATCAAAGTTTCCTCAAAATTTGCCCAATCAATCAAAAAGACATGCTAAACAGAATTTCAAACACATTATTAACAAAGTGAATGCATTCACATAAAATTTCATAGTTATTAACATTATAAAATGAACTTCATCAAATCAAAACCTTAAGTGTGGAAGGAACGGTGAGCACATGCAAAATATGATTTGGCAATACTATTATAAACCGGATAAACACTAAAGAATTTTTTATATCATTCCTTTTTGGTGTTTACACTCAACAAATAAAAACACTATGAAATAGGGTAGAACACACATGGGACGTGCGGGCATAAAGAGTAAATGTAAAAGAAAACTAGACTGCATACATGTCATTACTGAAGAACGCTATAGATAAAATGAAAAATATGTAATCAAAATGAAAGGATATCATCATTTAATGAGGTGAAATGCATTTTCATAGATTATCAACATTATTATAATTTTGAATCGAATTCAACCTAGGATCACATATGACTTTTATAGGGTTGTAATGCAGGCTTGGGTTTAAGGTTATGAAATGAAGGGGACATTTACGGATTCAAATGTGTTCGGGGATGAAAATTTTGGGGTAATTGAAAATTGCGAGCAATTTCTAAATTAGAATATGATTTCCATCACAAGCATTGGATTTTACATTGGAGAGAGTGAACAAAACTTATTGAACACTATGTTTATAAAGGAGATACTTTCTCTTTCTTTTGTTTTATTTTCACTTTTTCTTTTCTTCTCTTTTTCTCTTTCACCTTTTCTTTTCTTTTCACTCTCACATGCTTAATTGCAACCAAAAAATAATAAAATAATTCAATCCTAAATATCATTCCAAACAAAGATATGAAAGGTGTTAAATATGGTTTGTAACTGCAATGTGGAGTTGGTGGTAGGATTTTGGGTTTTGAAACAAAAGGCTATATTAAGGCTAGAAGGGGTTGACTAGGAAAATATATAAGGTGAGGTCAAGGTCAATATGGGTGATATAACAAAAAGGTCATGTGATCCTTTACTAGAGTTTATACAATTATCAAGTCAAAATAACTTCGAAAATCATGATCAAGTAACACATTTCAAAATATGAACTAAATTAATGAATGATCAAATGAAAGAATAGTGAGATTACCGACGACTTTAACATTTTTAAGGAGGAAAGAGTAATGCATAACACTGACAAATGAAGAAAAGTGCAATGCTCACTAGGTGTAAGTTTATACAATGCAATAAAAGATTACCGAATTATGAAAATATTAAACCAAATCATTAAACAAGAAAAACGCATGTGCTCATTAGTTTAAAAATTAATTCATGAAGTTATTCATAATATCAATGATTGGACTATAGTCTAATAACTTTTAAAATATAGAACATGCGTCATTGAATTATCTATTGGGTTAGGCATTTGTTGAAATTTATCATCGAAAACAAAGGCAAAATGCCCAACAAGGGAGGAAAAGAAAGAAAATATTATTAATATTTTTAATTTTTCAACAAAAGCATGCTTGGAACGAACATATGATCAAATCAATGAAACTCAAAAAAAAATAGGGATAATAACCCACACCTCTCACTTCAATGTTGCATTGTCCTTAATATGAATCAAGAACACAACATAAAAAGAGAAAAATAAAGATATTACCCAAAATAGAGCGATCCCCGATAAGTAAAAGTCCAAAGATACTACAAAACATGTTAGCATTAAGCATAAAAAAGAATAAAACTTTAACTAATTACACTAGATCGTGATTAAAAAGGGAAAAAAATAAACTACTGTTTGCAACTTACAATTTTAACTTCTAACTAACTATACACTAGAAGTTGAATTTTTTTAGAGTCCACCCAAAATATAATTTTACTTTGAGGGATTAATGGTGTACCCTCATTTTCCTGCATACCTTTCGAAAAATAGGAATTCTGTTTGAATAATGGAAGGCATGTGCAAGGCATAAGACATGAACTATAACGCCTCGCGCACCCGGGGAGAGCGACCGGAGCGCTACTGCGATAAAACTAACCAAATCCACAATCAACAAGGTATAGAGTATATAAACAAAACCCAGAATATAACAAAGAATCCACTAATCTCAATTCATCAAATTAAATACAACAAAGTCTCTCGAAATAATAAAACTAACTATCTCAAAAGAAAATAATTCGCCAATGCTCTATACATCAAAATAAATACAAATTTTCTCATGAATACTCTCGAATATTCTTCAATCATAATATCTAAGCTAAAATCATCCCAATTGGTCCATAGCGCTCAAATCCACGCTAACCTGCCAACTAAAAGAAAATATGGGGAAGTACACAATACGACAGAAAAGATGCTTAACAAATATTAGCGGTGAATAAAGCGTAACAATACGAGTACGAATATTCAAATCAAATGTGAATCTCATAAGCATTTTTATCAATATAATTTCTCAATAACACATTAATTCGAGTCACCAGGCCTCATCATACCGTGCCATACTTTATCAAGTAGCCGAAACAGGAATCTTGGCGGGTGCCCAACATCAGTTCCATATTAAAATCTCATGACAACATGCTCAACAAAATAATACCACATGAATCAAAATCAGATTCCAAAAATAATTTTCAGATTCCAAATGAATTTAACAATTCAAATAAGAGTTCAATAATCACATGAAATCAAAGGAAATAACTCTCGAGAGATTTAAAGAGAATATTGTGTAAAATCCCATACCTCAAACCACTAAAAGAAACCAAAGTAATTCTGCCCAGAAATCTCATATTACACCATTAAAATCATCTCCCAAGAATAATCAAAACTCTCCAGGAGTTAACACCAAAATAGCCCCAAGAAAACCTTCAAAAACTAGGGTTGAATGCATAATATGAAAGGGTACTGTTTGTGTATAAAAGAGAGGAAATAAAATATGTTTATTGCTAAAAAGTTGAGCCAAAAGTTTGGCCCAAAATGGTCACCCAAGACCCCTTTTTATAAGGCAAAAATAAAAGAAGTTAAACCAACACAAACTCTAAAAACCTTGCAGCGCACGAAATCTGTTGGGGTCGATCGATCGTCCCCCTGGCATCGATCGATCGATCGCCCAGTTATTTTAGCCAGCCGCCTTTAAAAATTTCGATGGTTAAAACATTTAAAAAAGTCCATTAAAAATCCGTTTTAACTCCGATTTCGAAACCGTTTGAAAATCTCATCTTTAAAAATAAAATCCAACATATTTGAGCAATCAAAATAATTTTATCAAAAACTTTATTTTCCTCTATATTTTTAAAATACCTCAAAATTACGCGGGTTGTTACATGAACCATCACCAAATTTTTTTAGAGGAGGATGGGGGATTTATATGCTAATGGGACAAGTACAATTGGTATGTAAGAAAAATAAAATTCCCTTGCAAAAGTTTTTCAAGTTGAATGGGAGGCGAGACATACAAAAAGGAAGAACCCATATGATTCGAGTAAAGACTCATCGCCAATAAAGGATTAAGCATTTCAAAGTTTTCAACCGACTCATAAGAATATTGCAGTACTTGCTATGGTTCCATAATGGTGAACGAAAATGGGGATGAAATAAATTCAATCTCAACATTATCATTCCGATCTCTGAATTCAGCCAATCATGAAAGGTGGTGTCTCACACCCTTTATGGCTCGTAAATTTTTTTTTTGTTTTGTCACGTAGGACACCTCACGACACTACATGCATTATATCATTTCTAGTGATTATGTGTTGGTTTTAAAACAAAAAAACTAGTTAAAAATTTTAAATTTGGAATTTACTTTATTAAATATTTTCTTAAAAAATAAATATCAGAAATAATTATTAAATTTTAACAATTTTTTTAATGCGTTACATTTTATTAAGTATTTTGATATGTATGTGTTGATTGCGTGGAAGTCCTGATATGTATAACACTTGCATGTGTTTATTTTTTAATGTGCTATATATATATATGGCAATTTTTTAACATCTTATAAGTTGAAGATATTGATTTGTTTGTATGCTCCTCCTTCAAATGGTGCGTGTTATATATTTCATACATGCTATGGGACCATAGTAGGTCTTGTAGGTTTTGTCCTTGGTATATATTATATATGTATGTATTAGCAGGTTTAGTAAACTAGGCTTAATAGTTGATAGGTGTCTGTTGATTGAAAGATTTGACCATAGCAGATTTCTTTATATTTAAAATACTTGATGCCGATTTGACTTTAGCAGGTCATTTAAGACTTAGCTGTTACCAATTTTCGACCAAGTTGGTCCAGAATATTACCCTTAGTTACATATAATCCTATTATATATATATATATATTAGTGGATGTCCGTCCCTAAGCGCACGACAATAAATTTGTCCCGTGATAAAAAAAAATTTGAGAAAAAATAAAATAAAAATTAAAAAGAAAAAAAAAAGAAAAAAAGAAAAAAAGAAAAAAATAGTTAAAAAATTAATAAAAAATAGTTAAAAAAATGAAAAAAAAATTGAGAAAAAATAAAAAAATTGAGAAAAAAAAATAAATAAATATAAATTAAAAAAAGAAAAAAATATTTAAAAAATTAATAAAAAATAGTTTTAAAAAATGGGAAAATATATTTAATAAAAAAAATAAATTTACACGTATTTAAAAAAATACATGTATTTATAATAGTATAATAGTATTTATAATAGTATATATATAACACAAAAAGAAAAAAGAAAAAAAAATAACTTTTAGCATGACATATCATGCATGGGCATGAAATGAGAAAATGTCATCCATACAAAAATGGAGATATTTTTGCCAAAACCATGCTCCTTTATTATATATATATATATATATATATATATCCATATAACAAAGGAGCATGGTTTTTGAAAATTTTGGCCAAAATATCTCCATTTTGGTATGCATGACATTTTCTCATTTCATGCCCATGCATGAAATGTCATGCTAAAAGTTATTTTTTGTGTATGTTATATATATACTATTATAAATACTATTATACTATTATAAATACATGTATTTTTTTAAATACGTGTAATTTTTTTTTTTTAATTAATTTTTTAAAACTATTTTTTATTATTTTTTTAAATATTTTTTTCTTTTTTTAATTTGTATTTTTTCTTTTTTTTCATTCTTTAAAACTATTTTTTATTAATTTTTTAACTATTTTTATTTTTTATTTATTTTTTCTCAAATTTTTTTTTTATCACGGGGGCAAATTTATCGCCGTGCCCTCGGGCACGGGCATCCACTAGTATATATATATATATATAGAGAGAGAGAGAGAGGTTCACAAGTGGACCAAAAGAATGAACTTTTTAATGGACCTTAACAAAAAACAAATTAATTTTAATTCCTATAGTGTAATTGGTCCGCGCCAGCGACACCAAATACGCGTGTCGATCGATCCCCCACTCCCACCCCCACCCCCACCCCCATGGCAGCCCTGCTGTCATAAGCGCTGCCACAAGGGCTGCTTTGGTGATGGTGGTGGTTGGGGGGGTGGGGGGGCGGTGGGGGGGGGGGGGGGGGGGGGTAGTGGGGTGAAGGTGTGGTCTCGGGTGCAGCTGGCGCGGACCAATTACACTATAAGAATTAAAATTAATGTGTTAATATGTGTTTTTTGTTAAGGTCCATTAAAAAGTCAATTATTTTGGTCCACTTGTGAACCTCTCCCTATATATATATACTAGCGATCCCGTGCCCGACCGCACGGTGATAAATTTGTCCCCGTGATAAAACCCAACCATTATAACCCGTCATTTTTTAGAAAAAAAATCTTTATAAAAAAATAAAAAATCTAATTTTTTAAAAAAATATTTAAAAAAATTATTATTTTTTAAATATTTTAATAAAAAAATAAAAAAATAATAATAATATATGTATGTATGTATGCATGCATACATGCATGTGTATGCATGTAAGCATGCAACACATAAAATGCCATACATGTTTATCATGCATGTCTTATCATACATGAGTTACTATTCATAACACCATTGTCCTATATTATATATATATATACATATATATATATATGTATACATATATATATATATGTATACATATATATATATATGTATATATATATACACACCAAGGGTCTAAAAAATGCATGGTGTGCTCGAGACGTGGAGGTCAAGCTTTAAGCCTTAGAAGCCTAGGCGGGCCTGAGGCGTGAAAAGGGGTGAAAAGACGTGAAAAGGCGTTTAGGCCGTCTTAATATATTTTAATATTTTGTAACCATAACAAGGCTATTAAAATACTGAAATTGTACATATCATAAAAATATATCTGAATATATGCAAATTAAAATACTATTTGATTATTTTGGATGAGATAATGCTCCGGTTTGTAAAAAAATTCTTTAAAAGGCGATATCGTTTTACTAAAGCATTGTTGTTTTTAGAAAAAAAGTGTGCCTTGAGGGTTTTAACACGAATAAGGCATGAAAAATATATGGCGGAGCGTTTTTCTCAAGCCTCAACCTAGGCGAGATTTTTAAAAGAGTGATATATATATATACTAGCGGATGTCTGTGCCCGAGGGCACGGCGATAAATTTGCCGCCGTAATAAAACTCAACCCATAATAATCCATTTTTTTTTTTAAAAAAACACCTTTAAAAAAAATAAAAAGCCTAAAAAATATATATTTTTAAATATTTATTAAAATAATATTTTAATAAAATTAATAATAAAATAATAATATATATATGCATGCATGCAATATATAAGATGTCACACATGTTTATCATGCATGACAAATCCTATTAGGATACTATTTATAACACTATTGTTATATATATATATATACTAGCGGATGCCCGTGCCCGAGGGCACAGTGATAAATTTTCCCCCGTGATAAAATCCAGCCCATAATAATCCGCCTTTTTAAAAAAAAACTTAAAAAAAATAATAATAAAATAATAATGTATGTATGTATGTATGCATGCATGCAAACATGCATGTGTATGCATGCAAGCATGCAACACATAAAATGCCATGCATGTTTATCATACATGTTTATCATGCATGAGTTACTATTCATATCGCCATTGTCCCATATTATATAGATATATATAAGCCTTTACCTATCTGTTAATCGATTAGACCAAGCAGGTCATTTGGTGTGTTCATTTCATGTTGACCATATCTTGTCCCATCTTAATTACTGTTGCCTCTATTTCCATAATTTGCAAAAATGATTTGTTTTAATCGACACTGTCCCACTTTTTCGCCCATGGTTTTGACTCAATGTCATGGATTTAAAAAAAAAAAACAAAATGTTTTTTACACTTCTTAAAATGACACCGTCCATTATGATTTTTGACTAATGATATATCTTTTTTCTTACCACGATAATTTTGTTACCATCCGTTATGCCCACGTTTTTTTTAAAATCAAAATTGTTTTATCCATTTATAAAATGCCATCGTTCTCATCATATTTGTTCAATGGTAATTGTTTTAGCTAAGTTTACAGCTGGCATCCATTTTGTTAAACGTTAACTTTTTATTCTAACAACTAGGGCTGTAAACGGATATTCGAAAATTCGCGTCCGTCCGATATCCGAATCCGAATTTGAGGATATTTATCCGAAAATATGGAAACGGATACGAATATGGATACTCTATAAAAATATCCGAGAAAACGGATACGGATACGGATAGTACTAGTATCCGACACGGATAATCCGTATCCGATGCGGAGTATCCATTTTATAGGATATCCGTTTTACCGGATATCCGTATCCGTCAAACATATGTTTACAATATTACTAATAATACTAGTATTAGTATTACTAATAAAGTAATATTAAAATAAACCTTAATCGTTTATTCCCTAAAACAAAATAAACATATACTCCATTCAAAACAAAAATACTCTAAAGTTATTATTTTATTATGTATGTTATAACATGTCATGTATTATTATTTTATTGGGTATCTTATCATGGAGGTACATAAAATTTTCAATACACCCTATCACACATAGCTTACACCCACTAAAGAACATATACTCCACTCAAAACAAACAAAAAAACTAACTTCATTTCATTTCTCTTTCGTACAAAACAAGAGAAAAGAAACCCTCTTGTGGTTGTTCGTTAGTTTCCTTAATTATAAATAAATGTAAGAGAGAAATAAAAAAGAATGTAAGAGAGAAACATAATAGAATGTAAAAGAGAAACAAAAAAGTAAAGAGATGGTTTTAATTATGATGAGAGCTGAAGTTAACAACAGATATATTATATACAAAATAAAAATATATACTTATTAAAATAAAAATATCAGTATGTTTTGAAAACAAAAGGTCTATGAGGTTATCATTCTCAATAAATTTGATTTAATCTAAAAGGTGCATATTTATTTCTACTGTCATGAAATGCGACTGCTATTTTTTTTTGAATGGCTATAAGCTTATATGGCTGTAAAGTATGGATGGCTTTAAGCCGTATTATCATTATGGAATGATACTATTATTATGGAATCCATAATTGTTGATGTTAGAAGACAGTAATTTTGTAATATATTTATTTGGATTGGATTGGATTTCATTGGATTGGATATTTTAATAGTTATTTTTTGCGATGGCTAAATAATGTAAATGGATACAGATATTATCCGAATCCGAGGTATCCGAGCGGATACGAATATGGATAGTTATTTTAACTATCCGGGCGGATACGGATACGGATATGGATAGTACATTTAGATAGCGGATACGGATATGGAAAACATGGTATCCGATCCGTATCCGTCCGTTTACCACCCCTACTAACAACCTTCGATTTGTTTGAGTTGGTTACAACTGTAGAGACGTGTGTTAATTGTTTAGACTAACAATTTGTGTTTCTTTGTGGGTCACATGATTACATTTTATCTACGGCTTAAATTGATTTTGCACAATCTATGTGTGTCTTATTTTCTCTGATCAGCACACACCTCACAAGTCTAAAAATTTAGCCTTTTGGGTCTCATATATTTAGCCCGAGAAAATTATTTTTGAATCAAAACTCTGCTAAATTTTTAAGAGAAAAAGAGAGAGTTTACGCACCTTATTTTTCAAAGATTTATGCTGTGTGTGTGTATTTTTTAAAAAAAATTGATTCATCTCAACATCTTTTCAAGTCTCTCCAGGTTCAATTTTTTATGACAATTTAAGAGCACCGGAGCCTCATCTCTCATTTGAATTTTTTTCGTGAGTATTTCTGTCTACATATATTTATAGATTTGTATATTTTAGATATATTTTGTGTTGTGTTCTTGCTAATTATATTTTATAAAACACCACACACACAAAACCATAAATCTTGTAGTTTCGTTCCTGATTTACTAGATTTGTGTTATCTTGTTTGATCTTTTGTTTTAGATATGATTTTTTTGAATATTTGAACACTGAATCACACATATATCACTTTGTCTATATTCTTTATGGTTCTATTGTTCTAGATTCATACTTGTTTTAAAACATTTTGTTTTAAAATTATTCAAGAAATTTTAGTGGTAACAAAGTCTCCTTTTATTCAAGGTTTATACATTTAAATCTTTAAAAATCATTGAGGATCTATTTGTAAAATAAGAAATATTTGGATTGTCCCATTGAGCTAATCTGATCTTGATAATTTTGTGACCTTGGACTTTGTATACGCGAACCATATTATCTTTGATATCGGATCAAGGACTGAGAACTAGAACTGATTGGATTGAATCGAGTATATTAATCTGTTTAAACTGTTTGAACTTGACTTAATAAGATACTAGATTAAACCTTGATTAATCTAAATCTATTTATAAAAACAGTTTGTGTATATTTGAATTTGTGTGTATATATATATATATATTTGAAGTTATATTGTTTTTGTGTATATTGTTACACTATATATGATTTCTTAATGTTTGAAGTGATTTCAGGAACATACATGATTTGCTTATCATTTTTAGATCACACACTTTGTATACCACTATTCACATAGGCATTGATTATTGTGTATATATTATAGCGAATCTGATTGTTCTAATTTTTGAGAAAAAAATTGTTGAAAGTTGTGTTAAATTAAGATAGCTTGATCTGAACAAAGAAAGAAAGAACATAAGAGTTGCTGCTAATATTTGGGAAAGAAAATTATTTCATAGCATTCGAGGTTGTATCATTAAGTGTGTGTGTCATCTAGGATAGCACACAGCACACAGCACACAAATACTTCACTAAGAACTAGGACACAATAGTCACTGAGCTGAACTTGAGCTAAGAGAGCAAGAGGGAGAAGCTGTGACGTGAAGAACTCAAAGTCAACAAGGATAGACTAAAGGGAGATCAGAAGAAGTAACCAGGGAGATCTTGTTCTAGGTGAGGTAATACCTATATCTATATACTTTATGTTGTCTTGTTTGATGTTTGTATTATCGTTACTATTTCGTTTTGGTTTTAGTGGAAGTAGACTAGGTTGACTCTTAGGAGAGTCTGTCGTTTTTCCCGGGGAAGGGTTTTTGTGACATAAAATAAATACCACGTGCTTTACATTTCGGCATCACACTTCATACGAAACATTAGGAGTTAAAACTAGAAACTCATTTAATAAAACTGAATTGGTTATTATTCTATTAATCACTTAGGTTAATCTTAGATAATAATCTGGACTTTTAATTGACTTCGCTGACTTAAATTTGTTTTAATAAAGTTAACAATTCAAGAAAAGTTTGAATTGGTCCCTCCTAGAATAACCTATAAAACTCGTAGGTAAATTACATTTACTCACCAATTGTTATGCTATAGCCCTAACTCAAGTGTGTATTCAATTACTTCTCAAATAAAAGTGTAAAAGATGATGATGGTTTATAAGGGAAGAGGGAAAATTTAACTACGCAAATAAAATTAAACAAAGATTAAGAAAATGAGATTAGGATCACATCCCCACCATAGGCTAACATCAAGGGATTTAGTTCGAAAATAATTAAATTTGCATTTTTAGTTAATTAAAAACATCAAACATGAAGAAATTCAATTTAACAATGAAAGATTAAGCTTTCGCTCGAATATGGTCACAAATGGATCAATTTCGGAATATTTCTATAAACACTACCGTTGTATGACAGAAAAAGTTAAACGCCTAATATTCCAACTTTAATACATAAAGTTTCAATTAAATGCATTTATAACCGAAGCCTAGATTCAAAGCTCAATACCCATTAATGGTGAAAATATGACTCCAATTTTTAAACTAAAATTACACATACTAAGAACAATAGAAAAAACTTATTATCAAATGAAAACAACGAATAAACTAACAATAACTAGTTAACAAGGAAAGAAAACTAATTAACAAAGCTTACAACAAAGAAATGTAACCAAATATAATACTGTAACTTACATACAAAATTGGGTAAAACCAGAGAGAGGGAGGGGGAGGGGGGGGGGGGGGGGGGGGAGGGGAGGCTCCCAAGCAAAAACCCTAAGCTATTCTAACCTAAAAATGATGTAAAATGCCCCTACTTAAAAGAATATTTACTCTTTACATCAACAAGTAAAAAATAACCAAAAATAGACATTTGCAAACCTTTACTATAGCTAAATCAATTCGCGTAAAATTCCAAATCGATTCGGATCATGGCAGTACCATTCCTACTCCGATCTAATTCTGACACGTCATACGAAAAAAGCCATAAAATCTTCACACAGACTCGAAATGGCGCACGGTTATAACCCACGCGAAGATAATTCAATTGTCTACATGTTAGTGCTTTAAACCCTCCAAATTATCTAGTATAAAATTATCAAATTACCCTTAAAAATGAGGAATATGCCGAAACTTTTTGGACATGATCATAACTTCCTCATTCGGGATCATAATGACACACGGTCGGAACCTACGCGATGATACTTCAATTTTATACATGTTGGAACTTTTATACCATACAAAATAGGGAGTTTGGAAAGAGAAAATTACCCTTGAAGTTACGTCTTGCAATGAAACTTTGCACTGTGCACGCATAACAACTATAAAAGATAAATAATACCTCAAAAAGTATATAAACATCAATAATAGAGGTTTTTTAGTTAATGAGCATAAATATGGGAATTAACGTACATAATGGAGCTAAAATTCGCAAGAATAAAAGGGTGAAAAATACAATAGTCGGGACAAATCGACTCTGATATCAATTGAAGATGTGTGAAACATGCTTAAGTAAACAAGAACAACAAACCTTGAGGGGATGGGTGAATAGGTTAAAAAGCATCTTAAGGTCAATTTTTCACACTTGCACAAAAATTGTTCATAATTTTAAATTCTTAACACTATATTTGATAAAAACCTTTTTAAAGAACTTGACTAACGTGCACAAGATGAAATTAAGCGAATCTAGTGTTGAAACCTAGATCTAAAACCCTTAATCAAATTTTAGGTGAAATCATAAAATTTGAACTAAATCTTTGTGATGTGCATTCACTGATAATAGTAGGTGGATTTTTCCAAGCCTTAGTTTTAGAGGGTTGATGGACACGGCTAATGCCAGTATTGTTCCTCAAAGTCACAAAAAAGACAATGTTAGTTAGATGATAGCTATATATGGGAAGGATAATTGTAGAATCACTTATGATAGTTCGAGAAGTAAAAAATAAAAGGTTCCTTGGGCCAAAATAATTTGTTTTCATAAAAGGATTCCTAAGTGTGCCTTTCACCTATGGGTAGCTTGTCATGACAAATTGTGGACTAAAGATCTGGTTCCTGGCTTTTTTGATGATATTTATTTGAGATAGGTTGTTTTGGTTAGTAGGCTTGATCTTTGGGATCACTGCTTGTTGCTTGTATGCCTGGTTTATGCTTGAAGATGTATTTTTCATTGTTTGGGGGGTTCTTTTTAGTTGAAGTATGGGTTGTGTTTGGTACTGAGGCTGGGCTTTCCTGGGTTTTTATGGCTAATATTTATGAAAGACTAGAGTTTTGTTGTGTAAAGATCATTGGTTTGATGGTTGGGTTTGATTTGGTTTAAGACGCATTTGGTTTTTTAGGTTTTGGGAAGGTTGGTTCGTCTTGTTGTTAGGGTTATTTTATAAAGGAAATGTTTCTCTCTCTAAGTCTAGTTGGGGTTTTGAGAATGTTTGATGGTTTAGTTTGATTTAATGGTTTTGTCTAAGTAGGTGAGTAAAATCTTCGTAGTTTTGTTCCGTTGGCCAAGCGAGAGGTGGCTACCCATGTTGGTAGTCTAGGAATGTCTAGGTTAATCTAGAGTAATTAATGGTTAGGATGAGGTTTTTTAGTCCGAGTAGTGTGTGGTTAGTCCTTTTATGTTTCTGGGTTTTTGGGCCTGCTGTGCCTTTTAAATTGTATGTGGGTTTTAAGGTGTGTTTGGTCTTTTTACTTTTGGGCTTGTATGCCTATTTTTTGCAGCCCATTGCTTTTGTTGAGGTGTAGGCCTTTAGGCCTTGTTGTTCTTGTTTGGGGATTTTTCTCTTATAATTAAATCACATTTTACCAATTCATCACACACAAAAGATAAGAAGGTACCTATCATACAATTTCTATCATGTAGTTGCCTATAAACCATTCAACTTTCCTAACAACCAATTATAATCCACAATAAGCTCCATGCCATGAACGAAGAAGTCTATTATATAGCTTGGAAGTCGTGCCACTTTCCAAATTCTTCAATAATCTGGAATGCCTCCAATTTTAGATCATAGAGTGGTTGATCATATCAATTCAATAAGTGTGGAATGAATTGACAAAGGCTAGTGTGAAGATCTCCTTAAATCCACTCTCAATTATCTTAAAAACACTTTAGATCAAACATATATCAAAGTCTTAAAAGTTTTTGAAGAACAAGTGAGGTTTAAAATTGAAGAGACATAAAAGAGATCTCCACTTTAGAAATTTTCTTAGAAGGCCATTTAAATTGTGTAAAATTCACATCGTATAAAAAATTAGGAAAATTGGTCTTTAAATAGGAAAATTTCAAAATCTGGGGCCACCGTGCGAACGGTTAGATTTGATCATGCACACGATTCTAGGTAATATGGAATATTGGCCCGGGCCACGCACATGGGCTCCCTTTGTAGCTGTGTGAATGGGCCATGTTCATGGACTCATTTTTTATCTGTTCGAACGGTCAAAGCCAAAAATATTTTTTAAAATACTGTAAAAAGTTCAAAGCACAAGACCAACTCCCAAATCATTTTGAAAACAAGTTTAAAATCCATGATACTATTTAAATCACTTGTTTAATATTTTAAAAATCCCCACACATTTTATAATTAAAGTGCAACATTTTAGAAAATGAAGTGCACATGTGTGTTTAGCCTTGTACAATTGAGAACAACATAAAATGATACAATCTTCACTTCAGTGTGGATGTACAACAACATAATACTTCAATGAGCGGTGTGCATAATCTTAAATCTTCAAGGTTCATGTAAGTTTAATCTACACCTCACTCATAACGAATCAATTCAATATAACTTGAAAGACTCAATGACTCAAATGTTTTGACACAGGAATCTGGGCAACTAATATTTCCACAAAATTACATTTTCATAACCCAATGTACATATCCAAATAAATATGGATAATTACAACATATAAATATTCTTTTGTATGTTTATTTATTATAAAATTATTTTTCTTAGGTTTTGTTAAACCGATATTAGTTATAGATCAACTTTTTTACTATCTTTGGTTTAGATGATGTCACATTCCTTAAATTGTTCACATGTCATGTAACATTGAGATTGTTATCACATCTCTTCCATCTTTCCCTAAATTTTTAAACAAAATTGTTCTTAGAAAGAGTATACAAATAACAAGCAATAACAAATAAAGAAATATAAATCACAGAAATGATAATCTAGAGAAAATAATATAGAGAGATGAGAGAGAGAATGAAACCATATTTACATGGTTCAGACCAAAGAGGTGCCTACGTCCACAGGTGCAGGTGTAGATTGTATTGATTCAATGGGTTAAAGCCATGGATAAATGTGGATACAAGCTCTTAAGTTCACTCTAGACTTTGACAACATAACAATAGGAGAAAAATATCTCTATCACCATAAAATGGAGGTATGTGTGCTATTTACAAGCTGTTGGAAAAATATAATAGGAGTGACTTGTGTCAATCTTGATTTTATAGCTTAAAGAGGTACAAACTTTATGCTGGTGAGAGAATACTCATATAGTTAGTTATGGGCATATGGGGGGAATATTTACATATCTCCCCCACGTGTGTGTGCTGCATCATCCAATCACACAGTACATGCTTGCCTTTGATGGATTTACTTAATAGTGTTATCCTGTTGTGATCTAACTAGGATACTAGGGCCGACCAGATTACATGAGCTGACCAAATGTCTATTTGAGCCGACCTCAATTATGTAGGTGATGGGTTTGTTTGGTCCATGAGCTAAACCATATTCATGTTATATAAAAAATCTCCCAAGAATTTGATCACAATTGAGGCTTGTAGCATATTCTCTGAAGTATCATGTCTTTTGGGTATGTGCCGAGCATATAGAGTAACTGAAGTGTTACCTAATATGTTATCGACTCATGCTCTAGTCTTATTATAAGGATCTTCTCGATTTAAGATGTCATCGACTCGTCAAGGCCTGAGAAGAATGACTTATAAAATTTATCGCTTAAACATGAAGTTTTCACATATCAGATAGTGAGAGTGGCAACTAGCGCATTTAAGGCACGTGCATTTAAGGTAGTGTGCATATTAGTTAAGGTGTCAATGTTTTTTCAAAATCAATCATTACAGCCTCAAATAAGTATATAAATAATTCTTAAATCATTCAAACCTTTCTCATTCACAATGCTTTGCATTTTACAGAGAAAAAATAGACTTTGATATTCAGATCCTTCTTCTCCTGCTAAGTCTTCCTTATTTCTTCCATTTCCAATTGCCTTATTCACTTGAAAAGGATTATTACCTATTTTAGACTTTTTTCCTATTCAATCCATCATTTATGGTCTTCGTGTATTCATTTGGGGTTTTCAAGGTAGGTTTTCCCCTTTCTGTAGCTTTTCATGGTTTATTCTGAAATTTCTTCCATTTCTGGTGCGATTTTCTATTGTTGTATATTGTTATGGATGGATTTGAATATTGGTTGGAGTTTTATGCGTCTTAGGTGGCCATTGCGGTGGTTGGCCTAGGGTTTTTAAATTTTGGGCTTTTTAGGTGTTTTAGGGTTTTTCAACCCCAAATCCATCTCTTTCATCACTAATTTAGCCCCTAAATCCAACATAACCCCTTTATGAGTGATCATTCTTAGGTCAATAGGTAGTTAGAACATGTAAAGATCTAGATACAGTTTACCCAGAGGTTTTTTCCAAGAGGTTTCCATTCTACTAATGGTTGTTTGGCCCGAGGTCACTACTTCTAAACCTAAGGTATACCCCTCAAGTTCAATCTTCACCTGGGTCTGCACTACAACCCTCGAAGGAGTACAAATGTCTCGAGTATTTAAGGCCTTTTATTATTGAAGATGTCTACCACTAACCTAGTGGTGGAAATTTTGCAAATATGATTTTTAACATATAAATTAATGACCTATAGGCTTTGGCTGAAAAGGTCATTCCTGATAGGCCCAGGCCTTCCAGTTTTCCCGATGTTGAACTAAAGTTGCATGTATATATAAAATGATATAAACAAAATCTAATTTTTAACTTTTTAAAATTAAATATTAAACTTAAATAGAATTCACCTTAATCACCAATTTTAAATAGTTGTTGTGATAAACAATTTTTCAAATTTTATCTCGTCCTAGAACATGCATCAAAGTGAGAGTAATAATAAAATAGAAAAAAACCACAACACACCGATGTAAGTAGAAAATCTATAATGGGAAAAACCTCAGGTGACCCACCCATACAAATAACTATGATAAGGAATTACAAAAGTACGATAGTAGACTTACACAATGACTCAATGCCCTTACAATCCTTGATGCTCTCCGTCCCTTAGACCTCTCCTCTACAGCAACACACAGGAGTACACCCATGAAACTACCACAATGTGTGAGTCCACAACCATCTCGGTGTCCACCGATTAGGCTCCACAACTATCTGTTGATCTGAAACATGGACGCATCGCTTATTCACCACAATACCATCAACACGGAGTCCACCATGTGTTAAAAAAAATACGTAATTCACCATATGAAACGTACTCAACAAAGATGATGATGATGAGTAAAACCTGAATGTTAAATGATATCTCAGGGCATATAAATATTTGAACTAGGATCTCAAATAGTTTGGGTAAGACTAGGGTTTGGGAGCTTTTGGATACGTTTAAAAAAATAATTTTCACCAAAAGTCTCTTTAAAAACTGATGCCGGCACTCTAATTTATAATAAATATATTTTTCAAGGACTTATTCGAATGAAAACAGGTTTTTGTTTGAATGAAAACATGTGTCTCATTCGAACTAACTAAAACCTCCTTCCAACGAATATGATATTCTCCTTGGAACAAGTTTATACGAGTTTCAAACGATATTTATTCTGGGAACAGAAAAACCTCACTTGATGTTCGTTTGAACGATAACCTCTTCTGTTTCAAATGAACACTGAAAAGTTGTTTGAACGACTTAAACCAAAAATAATTTTCTTTTAAATACACTCCTCTAATACTTTATAAAAACAACTACTCACTATTAAGTTTTACGGATCAAAGTGTTTATGCATTCATACCAGATCCCTCAAAACACGAGGATAAGAACTTGGCATGACACACGACATAATGAATGTAATCTCTGAAACTTCATGTCTATGTGTTCAAATAAACATGCCGTAGGCTTGAATGGTTAGCAAACTTAAGTCCTAACCTACGACTAAAAGCTTTTTTCCAAACACGGTATAAGACAAAATAGATATAAATTGATTATATAAAAAATTTGTACTTACCAATTTCCCCCGTTGGATATTTAAAAAAAGCACAAAGAAAAAACCTATGGGTCATCAAGATCTCTAAAATACTCAATCCTATCCCTAACACCAAAAGGAAAAGTATAAACACTTAACATACACATACTCTGAGAAGCTTTACTCTTATGTAAGCTTTGCCACATCGTTGCAAACCTGTCCACTTAAACACACCTTCAAATGCGAAGAGAATATAACAATATAAATCTGCATAAGATTAAACCATCCCCCTTTATCTAATAATCTCTACCTAAGTTAGGAGTCTCCCACTAGGGCAAAAATCTACCCCAGACTATAAAGAATGAGATATCATTTTCTCCTTTTTTTTTAGGAAAAGACAAAGATTAAAGGTACATAATAAAACCATCTCTCCCCAATATAACCAAATCCCCCCAAAATGAAACAAGGATAAGGATATAGGAATAACAAGTATGTTATGCAAAGATGCAAAGTGAAACATAAAACAGTAAACAACTCACTAACACGAGCATACATAATCCAAACAATGACCAAACAATACCAATTTTGATGCAAAATAGGATATCAACTTGAATACACAAGAAATACAAGAATACCAATCAAAGAAACAAAATATATCAAGGTGATCATATAACATACCAATGAAATAAATTTGATTCAAATATAAAGCACATGGCAATATGGATTAAATGCAAAGATTAAAAAAACATTTATAGATATGCAATAAGATACCAATAACGCACAAGCAAATATATAGGTATAAATGCCACAAAATGCCACAAAACACATAACATCTACACACTAGCATAATATCGATGTGTCTAAACATGTGAGATGGATTAAAGGGGCGTGAACTAACAATAAATAAATTATGACCCAATCACTCAAAAATGTCCAAGGAGTTCTATTTGATCGTAAAATTTTATCAAACTAAGAGTTAGCCACAAATGACAGATATAGTGAAATCAATGAACAAACAGACATAATGAACATAAGTCTAGAATTGTGATGATTCTACAAATAAAAAACGTCATACATGATAAGAATAAATAGGATTCATTTTGAAAACCCGTAGATCTTCAACTGTAACACCCTCAAAGGCAAAGCAACTGTCATATTGTTTTCACTCAATTCTTTGAAGAGATCATTTTTGAAAATCAAACTAACAAGCAAGTTGTCCTATAATATTTTCTTTTTGCTTCTCATTTTTAGGCTCTTGCCAATAGTGGCTTTCTTGTAAAGGATATTTTCTCCTTTTGTTGCCATTTCCCATGCACCATCATATATTCAATAAAAATCAACATACTCATGGGCAACGGTTCCTACTTGCACGAATACCCCATAGTCAATAGATATTGTATATGACAAGATTGATGGGAGAACATCTCACTTAGAGTAGCTAAACATGTGAAGTTAAAATCCAAAAGAGCTTGTGCATGTGTGTGTGGAGGCATATACAAAGTAAATTCATTAAGAAAATGAAAGTCGAAAAACTCCATATAAGCATGATTAAGAACAATCTAAGCGTTAAAAATCATAATCAAATATCCTAGCCACATGGAAATAAGGAATGAAGTAGATTCAAACACACTAATGTGCCACAAAAAATGTGTAAAATTAAACTACAAATAAACCAATAATATTTTTGAGTTTTTAAACATTTAAAAAAATAATATCTATAAAAATAACAGCTCAAAAGACAAACAAAATATTTTTGCATTTTTCAATAAGACCCAATAAATGTAAATTAAAATATAAAAAACTCAAACCACATACAACTAGCAAATACATATAATAAAAGTACAAAAGCTAGTGTATGTAAACATGCGAACACAATCTACCATTATATTTAGCATGATAATTATTACGTGCAAGCATTCGAGAATCAAGAAGTCTATCATGTAAAGACTCCAAACCTGATTTTCTAACCCACATAAGGAAAACATGATGCTCTCAGGTGAATCTAGACTTAGACTTCCTAGGCCCATTTACAATACTAAAGAAAAAAATATCTAAGGTGGTCTTTCCTATCGAAATGCGTGCATGTGAAGACACGAGGAATGTTACCCTTGGGTTAACCTTTTCTAACATTCCTAGCAACAGTTGATTCTCTCAAAATCATGGTCTTAGATCTAGTAGCGAAAGCATTTGGATCATTGAAGCTAATCCCACACGTGTCGTCTTTGATTCAGATGGTGCTTAACATCTTTTCTAACCTTTTGACCTAGATTCCAAATTAAATTTGACATTACTCGACTATTTTAATCTCTCATCAAATTTCATAATCCCAGACTCAAAAAAACAACAAGACTCTTCAAACTCAAGGTAATCCTTCTCTAAAATTTCCATTACTCATAAAATGCTATCTCGATCCCCCTCAACTAATCTAACCTTTTCCTTAAGAGTTTTCTCATATGCCCTAAAATCATCGATAAAAACACTCTCGTCATTACCCACGACATATTATATCAACATAGCTTCCAAATTTAAGTTATCCTTCTTCAATTTCATCGTATCCGTATACAACTCACGAAAGGTAAATTGGAGTTCACTCTTCTTCTTATTCTCCACATGACTCTTTAAGACTCACATAACTAGCCATGACTAGCAGAATTATCTTCATCGAATTTATTTTCATTAAGACTCACATGACTAGCCATGAACGTGATGTAATTGTTTTCAATGGGAGAATCGGGTCCTTTTTCGGGTCACTATCACTAAGGGTAGCATTGTACACCTTCAGTTTTTTCCCTCCTTCCATAGTTTAGTGGGACACTCGATTGCCCTATGATGATAATCCTCATAATCGAAGAATCTATCCGACTCATCCCTCTTAAACTTATCATTACTATATTTAAGAAATTGATAGACCTTGTTATACTTATTTTTCTCATACTTATTTACAACTTTCGATTGTTTTCAAACTTGAGAAATTTTCTAAACTTCTTCGCAAAAACATAGCCATATCATCAGAATTGATGTCAGACTCATCATCTAAAACACATGTTTCCTTATTCTAAGCTTTTAAAGCAATGCCATTGTCTTTCCTTTTCGTAGAAAACCATGTCTATCTCATAGGTTTGAAGATCACCCATAAGATTTTTGAGTCTTATAGAGTCTAAAGTATCCAAGGAATTCAAAATAGTCACTTTTGAATTGAATCTTTCAGGAAAGGACCTTAAGATTTTCTTGACTACTCGATTTTTGGGTATTCTCTCTCGCAAGTTAAATGACAAGTTCAAAATATCTGAAAGTCTAGAATAGAACTCATCAAAGGATTCACTCTCCTCTATAATAATGGTTTCAAATTCAGTACTGAGGTTTTGGGGTTTGGAAGCCTTAACAACACTAGTACTTTTATGGGTGAGTTGGAATATGCCCTAAATATCTTTAGACGTCTCACATGTAATATGTGGGGAAACTCCTCCAAGGTAACAACATAAAATAATGCATTCAAACTGCATGAATTAAGGTTACACAACATATTCTCCTTTTCATTCCATCTTTCTATTGGTTTACGTACAGGAACTTCACCTATTAAAGTTGTGGGTGAGGGCCACCCTCTAATAAATTCTTACCAAACCCACTCATATATTGCCTTTAGTGCTGATTTCATCAACATCTTCTAGTATGCATAATTAGACTTCTCAAACACAGTTGGTCTAGAACACGATTGACCCTTCTTATAAAAACCTCTAAAATTCATGCCTCAACACGACTTTAACACAAATTTGGTGTTCCTGCTCTGATACCAATTTGAAGTTGTAGGTATATCGAAATGGTCGAAACAAAAGTTAATTTTTAATTTTTTAAATTATATATTTGACTTATTAGAAATTAAAAAAGCACCAATTTTAAACAATTATTGTGATAAATGATTTACCATATTTTATCTTATCCTAAAGCATGCATTTAGGGGAGAGCAAGAGTAATATAAATTAACAAACTATAACACACCGATGCACAAGGAGAACCCACAACGGTAAAAACCTCGAACGACCCAGGCACACAAATTTATTATGATAAAAAATGACTAAAGTACGATAGTAGACTTACACAGCAACTCGATGAACTCGCAAGACTTGACGCTCTTCATATTTGACCTCTCCTCCATAGTGACATGCAGGAATACACCCGTGCAACTGCACAGCATGTGATTCTATACACATCTCAGTGTATACCGATAAGGCTTAGCAACAATTTATAAATCTAGAACACAAATGCCCTACCCTAACACCACAAACATGGATTCCACCGTGTGAAATACATATACAAAATTTACTCTATGAAATGTACTCAACAAAGATGATGATGAATAAAACATTTATGCCAAACGAAATCTTAGAGCATATAAATGTTAGAACTTAGATCTCAAAAAGTTAGGGTGAAACTAGGGTTTGGGAGCTTTTGGATATGTATAGAAAAATAATTTTCACCAAAAGTCTCTTGAAAAAATGATGTCAGCAAACACATTTTTTTAGGCAATATATTTTTTGAGGACTCATTTAAATGAAAACGGGAGTTCTTTCAAATGAAAATGGATGTCTCGTTCGAACGAATATGATATTCTCGTTAGAATAAGCTTCGAACGAGCTTCAAATTATATCTATTCAGGGAACATAAAAACCTCGTTTGGTGGTCATTAGAAGGTCATTTGAAAGACAACATCATCCTATTTGAACGAACACTAAAAAGTCGTTCAAATGACTTAAAAACAAGAATGCTTTTCTTATAAAAATAACCCTCAAACATTTTACAAAAACAAACACCCTATATTAAGTTCAAAGTATCAAAATGTGTATGCATTCATACTCGAGAGATCCTCGAAACATGAAGACAAAAACAAGGAAGGACACATGACATAATGAATACAATCTTTAAAACTTCGCTACTACGGCTTCAAACAAACACGTCATCGCCTTGAAAGATCAACAAACTCAAGTCCTAACCTATGACTCAAAGGCTTTGTCCAAAAATAGAGTAAGACAAAATACATACAAATTGACTCTGTCAGAAGTTTGTCCTTACATGTACCTCCTATCGAGGAGAGTACTTATGAGAATTATACAAATTCATACGACCCTGCTAATACTAAGGCCAGGTACTATGCTTATGAAATTATTAAATATAAATTGGATGACCTAAGAGATTGGTATATCATTCCCATCAGCATCACGATGATACTACTTGATTGTGATGAGAGAGTTTAAAATTAGTGTGTTGCCAATGAGATTTTCTTCCCAATGTGGGCTATTCAGATCAGAGTTTTTCTACCCATTCACCCTATTTTAAGGTCAATACTGAGGCTCTATGGGGTTGCTCTAACCCTACTTCGCTCGCTCGCTTATAGGAAAATTTAGGGGCAATACTATTTTGGTAGGGGCGCACTGGATTCAACCTTACTGAGGATATATTTAGGTTCATTTATAGCATAAAGGACAATGCCAAGGATCCTGGGTATTACTATTTTACTCCCAGAAAATCACATTTAAAGATGGTGAAAGTTTCTTAGATGAACAATCACAGTTGAAATAACCAATTTTTTATGATTGAAAAATAATGGATAGTTTCATCAACATGAGAGGGTTTAGACTAGTCTTATCCCCTGTAAGGGTAATGGGAATAATAAGATTGGTATATTCATTTTTTATGTGTGCTTTTTTAACTCCTTTTCATCGACTCTGTACTGATACTTTCATCCAACCTTTTCAGTGAAAAAGTCTCCTATTTTAATCCCTCCGTTGAAAGACTTCTTCGAGAGCACTTGTGTGCTGAATACGCCAAAATTCTAGGATCTCTTCTCTATGGCCAAGTTTATAAAAATCAAATACTACACTCTGCCAGAAGGTGTCTCACCTTGGGAGAAACTAGTGCCACTAATTGTCAAAGACCAAGTTGAGGTCGATCAAGTGGTTGAGGTTGAAGAAATTAAGACTAATTTTCTAAATGTATCAGGTCATCTTCCATTATTCATTGTAATGTGACTAACTATCAACCTCTTCTACAGTTTTTACTCCTACTTATTTAATTTTCATATTTGAACCTTTATGTGGTATGTCCATTCAATAAGTTTACTTTAGCGCCATAGAGGATGTTCACCGTAAAAAGATCGAGAAGGAGGAAAAAAAGAAGGCAGATACCAAGTCCAGAGTTAAGAAAAAAGTCGACGCTCAAAATAGGGCCAAAGTTGAGGCCAGGAAGTAAGCTAAAATTAATGTATGAAAGAAGAATGATGCTGCTATAATTAGAGACAAATCTAAATGGAAATCTCCCATGCTACATGATCTCCTAATTATTGGGGAAAAAAGGCCTATAGAGGCCCACGCTGCCCAAAGTGATCCCAATCACCAAAGGGTAAATGAGATAAGACTGACATGGCCTATCTTGGAGATGGTACAAATTAAAGGGCATCTTGCTCACAAACTTGCCAGAGAAATAGGGTCGTTCTACTATTATGGTGGAAGGTAGGACTTCAAATTTCAATCTCCGCCACTGAGAAGAAAAAGTGGGACTAAGACTCCATCTTTCACCACATGAATAATGCTATGGACTTGGTCGGCTACTATGGGCACAATCCGAACTTTAAGTTCTTGAGGGGTTTTGACCCTAATGCGCTTTGGAAGTTGGTAAACCATTGCCTGGTTGTGATAAGTTCTCGAAAAGTTTATCATTATTTTTTTTGCTAAATGCTTTACTGATTGCTGATCCCACTGTCATTTTTTTGAGGGTGCAATGGATGCTACAATTCTTAGGGAGAAAGTGTGACTAATTATCAGGCTTACGAGGAGTAGAGAGAGTCAATTAAAGCACTTACTCATTAGAACACCAAGCTGAAGGAGGACCTCAAACAGTCTGAAGATGAGATACAAAAGACCTACAGTGAGCTTTAGGAAAGAGATGACCAGGTGGTCAGGAAAACACTAGGTCTTAGCACGATCGAAGAGGAAAATAAAAAGATAAAGGACCAGGTTGGCACTAACACCATGAAACTTTAGAATTTTGAGGAGGCCATTAAAAAGGCCAATAAAGAGCTCTCTAAGGCTAATGAGGATAACACCATGGCCACCGAGGCTCTTATCAATGTTGATGAGGACTAGGGTTAAAAAATTCAAATCTTATGATAATTACAAAATGGAGATAATATCATTCTTCCTTGAGGGTTACGACGAGCTAAAAAAGAGAGTTATGAAAAATTACCCCATTGATAAGTGGGGAGGTGACAACGACGAAGTAAGAGCTTTGGTATTTGGGAACAAGATGGATTGAACGATTCCACAACAAAGGATGAAGAGATTAGTCAAGTTGATCAAGATGCTTATAAATATACCACATTTTCCATAACTCCAGAGGTTGACCAAGAAACTTCCATGATCCATGCTATTGCTGCTAATGCTCCCTAAGTCACTCCAGAAAATGAAGATAGTTCCATGCCTTAAAAACTCTTGAATTTATATTTTTGGGAAGGCTTTTGACTTATCATTATCCCTATTTATCGTTTTAAAAATTATTTGTAACAAACATTTAACATCTTTACTTGTCCATAATTTGAAGTTGAGTGTTATTCAACTTCATATCTATATGCATGTATTTTGTTTGTTGTGTTTGACTTTCTATAAGTTATTTTGTGGAAGTTTTTAAAGGTAAAGACTGCCAATATTTATGGTTGCATAGTTGGATCCTATTAACTTGACTCGATTTACTAGCATTTTAAGGTAGGGCCTGCCAGTAGTTTAATTGTATGGTTTTGAGGTAAAATCCTTTCGACCTAACTTGACTTACTGGATACCATGTGGACGAACCTGAGTTATCTTGACTTGGGATCTACCATTGCTTATGCCATCTTACTGGTTGTATGGGAAAATCTTATTGTCCTAACCATGTCGTAACATTGGTTTCCCAGGTTGAACAAATGTTATTAGGATCTATCCTTGCATTAGCCATTCATATGACTGCATTGGATTTCCTAGATTTAGCTAAACGTCTGGATCGTCAACTATGTAAGATGAGTCCATTCATGAAATGTGGTTTGATTAATCATTATATTACGTTTGTCTTTGAGATTTCTTCAGCCTGAGATTTTTGCACATCTCTAACGATTGATTACGTAAAAATGAAAAACTAATCACATTATTTTATTCTCTTATAAATCATAATCTGGTCCCCACCATTGATAATACTTCTTCCGATGTTTTGAAATCCACGAATTCTTAAATTGTTCACCTTACAAAGACTCTATCTTATAAGTTCTTGGTTACACGAAATAAGGAATTCAATACGGGTCATGCCAATTCATTTCTAGCTTATTTCCCTCTAGATAACCTTACTTAGCACATAGTTTACTTATTTAAATGTGCTCAAATTTACCATTTTATTATAAAACTGGACTGTCCTTTATTAGTAAGCTACAACTCAAAGTGTCACGTGCTCCCTGACTTCCTCTACTAGATTAAAATTGAGTCTCATCATTAAGTCACTCTCTGGCGAATTAAAATCGAGTACTTTGTGGCTGGGTAAGCCAATCTCAGTGGGAACTACCGATTCTATACCAAATACCAACATAAAGGGGGTCTCCCTAATTACCTTCCTCAGCATGGTCATGCATGCCCAAAGTATGATTTACAGCTTATAGATCCAATTCCCTTTGGCATTATCCAATCTTCTTTTCATACTGTCCAGCAAGGTCTTGTTAGTGATCTCTATTTTCCCATTGCACTGAGGATGAGTTAGTGTTGAATGTATCTTCTTGATCCCCTATCAGATGCAATAGTCTTCAAACTTGTCATTAGAAAACTGTATGCCATGGTTAGTGATGAAGGCATGTGACATGCCATATCGACATATGATATTCTTCCATAATAAACAGAAAACTTTCTCATATGACATCTCGACCAGTGGATTAACTTTTACCCATTTAGTGAAGTAATACATTGCTACCACTAGGTATTTAAATCTTCCCCTTGTATTTGGCAGTGTTTAGACCAAATTAATCCCCCACATGGCAAAGGGACAAGGAGATGTGATCAGTTACAATGTAACTTCAGGTCTTCTATGTATCACGTCATACCTCTAACATTTATCGCACTTTTTATCGTAGTTGGCATAATCCTCATTCATAGTGGGCTAGTAGTATCCTTTCGTAGAAACCCTATCATCAATGACCCACATATTAAATGGTCTCCACACAATCCCTTATGGACTTCCTTTATCAAACCATGAACTTCATTGGGATTAATGAATTTGAGTAGTGACATGAAAAATCCTCATCTAAATATAATTATTTCTTCAATTGTATATCTTATCCCCTTATAACAAAGTCTCATTGCCTCCTTTGCATTCGACAGTACTACGCTGGTCTCCAAGTATTCTCAGATGGGATCTATCTATAAGGATTCCACATTTAACTCCATTACTAATACGCATTCTTATTATATGTTGCGTTGCGATAAGATCTCCATAAGTACTATTTTTCTGAGCTTGGCTCTTATGGATAATGCTAGATGGAAAAGTGCATATGATAATGTATTCTCAAACCTTGGTATTCTAACCATCTGTATAGATGAGAACCTTGGTAATAATGCTTTCACCTTTTCTAGGTACTTCATCATGGACTCTTTTCTTTTGCTATAAAATTTGAGGACCTGATTCATGACTAGTTGGGAATCACTATGTGTTGATAACTACTCGATGCCTATTGACAATGCCAATCTCAATCTTACTATAAGGTCTTCATATTCTTCCTTGTTATTGGAGGCCTCAAAGTTAAACACGAGGACATGAGTCACATCAGCCATCAGGTGTTGTAATGATCATGCCTGCTCTGCTACCATTGTCACAGGATAAGACATTTATAAACAACTGCTATATTGAAGGTCCTTCTTAAAGCTACATTCAACTAACAATCCATACCTAAATAATTTTTTCATTTCCTTTGAATTGCTATATCTTTCACCCTACCGAGCCGATGAGTCTAGATTGCTATTGATTTGCTTGATCGACTTGTTTGCCATGTGCTTAGCTAGCTTCTCTTAATCTTAGGTGAATTTTACTATAAAATTAGCCACCACTCATCCCTTAATCATTATTATGGTCTCAGTCAATATGTTATACTCTCCTATTTTTACTACCCAAACCATCAGTCTGCCTGATTTCCCATGCTTATGAATAGCCTATCATAGAGGAAGGTTGGTAAAAATGATAATTGTATATGTCTGAAAGTACGACTTCATCCTTCGAGATGCTTCAATCAGAGACAATGTTAACTTTTCCAGCATTGGGTATCGGATTTCAGCTCCACAGTACACCTTGATAGTATAGTATAATGCTTTTGTATTCTATCCACTTATTGTATTAGTGCTGAGTTGACCACTGACTTCGAAACTACCAGTTATAAGTACAACATCTCACCAAGGACTGGCTTTGATAATAATAATGTGGATCCTAGGTACTTCTTCAATTCTAAGAAATTTTTGTCACATTCCTTATTTAACTCAAAGGTATTTCTAAGCACCTTAAAGAATGGAAAATATCTATCAGTGGCTTTTGAAACAAATCGATTATAGCTACTCGTCCTATTAGTCTTTGAATTTCTTTTTTATTTTTAGGAGATGTATGTTAATCAGTGCTTGGATCTTATCCTGATTAGCGTCCTTACCCCTCTGTTTGACTATGAAGCTGAGGAACTTTCCTACCTGACTCCAAAAATTTACTTCGTTGGATTCAACTTCATTTGATACTTCCCTAATTAATCAAATGTCTAACCGAGGTCCGAATGTGATTGACTGCCTTCCTACTGCTCGTAAGCTTATCTTCGACATATACCTCCATATATTCCCAATTTGTTCCTCAAATACTTCATTCATCAGTCGTTGGTATATTGCTCCAGTATTTTTTAGCCCATAGGGCATATCATTGTAGCTGTACACACCTTAACTAATGACGAATAAGGCATTTTCCTTGTCTTTTGGCTTCATTTTGATTTGGTTTTATCCTCAAAAAGCATCTATAAACCCGCGCATCTCATGTCCAACAGTGGCGTCGACCAATTAGTCAATTCGGGCTAGACCTTATTGAGGTTAGTAAAGTCGACGTATATGTGCCAGTTATCATTATTCTTTCATACCATAACCTTATTCGAGAGATAATCTAGATATTTAACATCCTTAATGAAGTCTTCATTTTTTAACTTGTCAACCTCCTCCTACATGGCTAAGGTATTCTCTGGGATGAACACATGGCACTTCTTTTTGATGGGGTTCGTGTCCTTCATGGTACATGTCAAACAAAAGTTAGATATTTTCCTAGCATGTACTTATGAGTCTAGAAAAACATACTGTTTCTCTGCTTTAAGAAGTCTGTCAACTTTTTCTCAAGAATGGGTTCCATATGACCCGATTATGGTTGTTCTCTATTGATTCTCCTCACCTAGGATAACTGGCCCAATCTGATCATTAACCTCATTTATGACCAGTTTATCTTTATCTCGAGGATCAAATATCTCCATTTGACATGTACCAATCAATTTCTTCTATTCCTCTTGCTTTGCCGATGTATATTAGCATTCACGATATTCTATTTGATTTCCTTTCACTACTCTAACACCATTGTTCATAGGAAACTTTTTACATTGGTGGATGATGGACAAAAAAATTCAAACTTCTTTAGGACAACCCTACCAAAGATTAAATTATAAATCGAGTGGATGCTCTTTTTAAGGATGAAAAACGATATCTGTTCAGTTTGGCAGGTCGACCAAGTGACAATGCAAATCTCTATCTCAATTGTTCCCAAGGGGTACACCTTCTCCCTCGAAAAATAAATAAGAGGCATGTGATACGCCTCCAACCTTTTGTCTTTTAACCTCAACTTCTAAAAATAACTATGGAATAGCACGTCTATAGAGATGTCATTATCTACCCGAATTCTCATGACTTTACTTTCGTGGACTATCATGGTGACGACTAAAGGGTCATTACGTGGATACAAAACACCATATAAATCATCTTTAATAGACCCATAATAAGACACTATATATTTACCTTCGAGGACGAGTTGCCTTATCATTAGCTAGATTGATCTCCCTAACATGAGCACAAACCTTCTCCTCATTGAGGTAGGTTTTCCTTTATGCTAATCATCTCCACCACCAACATCACCTTCATTTATTAAGTGACACTTGAAAGGGATCATGCCTACTTCATTCACTAGCTTCTTAGGGTTTTTTGGTAGGACTAGATCACTACAGTCATCTGAGTCCTTATCATAGCCTCATTTTTTCTCATCAACCTTTTTACAAGGAGACTTAGATCATCTCCTGATCTTCTGCACATAGATTTTATTTTCTCAAATAACCTTGTCAGTGTACTTCGCCAACTTACCTCGCATGGTCTAGGCCTCAACCTCAATTTTTAAAGCCAAACATTTATCGGTGGTGTGGCCTGGTCCTTATGGAACTCGCAATACTTTCTCTTATCTATCATATTTGGCGGAGCCTACTATTTACTTGACTATTTCAGGTCAATACTTCCTCAGATTTTATCAAGGATATGGTGTACACCAACGGTAAGATATTCATCATACCTCTTTAGATTGTCAACTTTCTTATCCTTATACCTTTTCTTCTTATTGAAAGTCTTTCCAACATCAGATTCGACATAGATGTATGCTGCCATCAGTTCTTCAGCATTCATGACCTTCTAGACCTGGTCAGGAGCTTGGCCATCGTGTCTGGTAGTTCTTTAGCTAATTTCTAACTCAACTTTCTAAGTAGAATATCTCTCGTTATGATAGTAATTGAAATCTTTTCATTGTATTCAGTCCATATTTCTTCACGATGTTAAAACATGTGATAAACTCCCTTATCATCTCGTCCTCTTTTTGGCGGACATTTAACAAATGAGATACCTTCTTGTCTGGCTTAGTTTTGAAATAAAAATTACTAACAAAGAGCTTTGTCAACTACATGAAGTTTGAGACTTGTCTCTAGGCAAGTTGTTATACTAAATTTGGTCCAACCCAATCAGATTACTAGAGAAGGACCTATAACGCATCTCCTCAGGAATAGAATAAATATTCAAAGTGTCTTCGTACTATTCTATATGCTGGATCAAAATTTCGATCATATCATAGAGCTATGACAAGTGGTTTGAATTTAGTGGGTGTTGGATAACCCATTACAACAGTTGTAAAGGGAGATCCTTGCACATATCTCCTTTGTAACGGATTATTTATCTTGGCAATCTCACCCAGATGATCTTTTAAGCATTGAATAGGCCCCTTATAGGGTTGTTCTTCCCGCTTGACCTTCACTGCGACTGTCTTCTCGGCTCAGCCTTAAATTTAAATGGAGCTCTATTCCTGAGAAGTCTCGACTTTAGTCGATTTTCACACATTTAGCCGTGATGTGGACAAGTATTACACTTTCCTGGTCCCTGACTTCCTTGACTTGTTTCTTTATTATTGAGGTTCCCTTGGCTTTCTACACTAATTTTCCCTTGCTTATATCGAGCCCAACTGATTAAATAAAGAACCCATGGTTAACCTCTCTAGAACACTTGGACATTCCATGGAGTAGGTTTGGTTATCGTCGCATCTGATTGATTTAACGGTGTATGTTGCTCTTGGACGATATGACTTATTATCCCATCCCGTTCCAGAGTACTTGCTTGCCACCTTAAACTCGAGAGCCCAAATCTGACCTCTCTAAATTCTCAATTGCCCTTTCATAGCGCGCTTGACTCATGTCTCTGTATGGGGATGAAAGAGGCGTCTTGCGCCTTATATCAGAGTTTTCCCCAACTTCTGGGGTAACTCGGTTCATTTTGGGCCTATTCTGTCCGACGAAGATACTATATGTTAGTTGTTTCACACTTTTTTGCATAGCCTTCTGGCCTCTATCCAAGATCTATAAAATCCCTTGTATTTCACCCATAGCCACAGGTGTTTAGGGTGGAACACCCTATTCAATTTGACTACTCTACGAGTTTTCAACCATTTTTCACAAAACTTGTAGGAAAATAATGCTCCGCAATAACAAAACATAGTATACCAAAAATAGTAGTTGAAAATGCAAAAAAGCAGATTCAAAGTAGGAAAAGTGGATATAATGGTGGATTCAAGGAATTAATCTGAATTGAACAAAAATTGATTAAAAATGGAATTAATCTGAATTGAACAAAAATTGATTAAAAATGACTCTAAGCAATTGAAATCTAGATTAATCATAGTGTGATTCATTAGTTTACAAGAAAATGGGCATCCTTGTGTTTAAGAAATAAATAATGGTGGAAAGCAACAATGGTCTACTGATTCCCACCAATAACATCAATCTATTATTGCCTAAATCTAGTATACTAATTATGTCCTAACAAAAGTATATAAATTATAAAAAATAATAGATTAATAAATATAAATCACACAAATACTAATATAGATAAAATAATAGACATATATAAGAGAAAGTGAATGAAACCATATTCACATGGTTTGACCAAAAGAGATGCCTACGTCCACATGTGCAGGTGTGAATTGTATTGATTAATTAGGCCAAAGTCGTTGATATGTGTAGGATATAATCTCTCAAGTTCACTCTAAACTTTAATAACATAACAGGAAGGGAAAAATATCTCGACCTCCATAAAGTAGGGGTATGTGTTCTATTTACAGTCTGTTGGAAGAGAGAGAATTGAGAGCGATGTGTGTCATGCCTTTATAGGTAAGACACATAGACACTTTACTTGCTAGTGACAGAATAATCATAAACTTAATTATGGGCACATGGGGGCCTTTAATGAAGTTACATAGTGGTGTTATCCTACTGTAAGCTAACTAGGTTAAACGAATTAATTAGGATGTTAGGGCTCACCAGATTGCCCAGGTTGACCAGATAGCTATTTGAGCCAACCTTATTTCTGAAGGTGATGAGTCCAGTTGCCCTCATCTAGTTGGTCCACGAGCCAAACCATATTCACGGTATACTAGTGGACATCTTAATAAATATTGATAATTAAAACATATAAATGTTATTTTGTATGTTTAAAATTAATATTCTTAGGTTTCATTAAACCCATATTAAATACAAATTAATTTTTTCACTATCTTTGGTTTAGATGAGGTCACATTCCTTAAATTGTTCACATGACATGTGACATTGAGATTGTTATCAATTATCTTCTATATTTCCCTAAAATTTTATATTAAAGAGATTCCACTAAAAGAGAGGATAATTATGGGGTTGCATTCTACACAATCAAATGGATGATGTACAACTCTAACCTCTTAAGCAACGTGGATTCCAAGGGAACATAATGAAAATTATAATGGAAATGAAGTTGAAAATGAATATAGATCAATGAATTTTCTACCCGTATGATATCTTGACAAATTTATTATTATAATTTGACAAGATTTTCATAGATCTAGTTCAATAAGTTCCAACTTTACAAGTCTTAATTAAGGAAGCAACAAGAAAACGTTGACTTAGGAAGCCAATTTATTCTCTCTTTTTACCCATGGATACTTATTTCTCTTGGGTGGCCTCACCATGTTGTTGATAATGAGATGAAACTAATGTTATTCAATTTCATACAATTGTATCCTTTTATAGAGGGAGATTAAAGATAAAATTATAGTTAGAGATAATTCCTTACATTAATAGAACTAAAGCTGGCTCATAAGTTTGCTCACGCAAAGAGAAGAGGAAGATGGAGCAAACATAGAGAAAGCTTTAATAAAAATGGAGGAAGTTAGAAGAAAGTAAGATAGTTAGGCGTTTGAAGCAGGCATTGAGGAAGATTTCCAAAAAGAGCTGTTCATATAAGCTTTTTATTTCTATTTTACTTAAGTTATATGTATTTATGATACATATTGTCATAATGAGATATATTGTAATAATTGGTGAGGTTGATTGGTATCCACGAGGGACCAGGTTTGGCAGGACTTGGGAGAGCTTTCATGCTCTCTAAACAACCTCACTTAGGGAACCTTTGAGGGAACCAGTTTGGAGGATTGAGAAGAAAACTAATGTTAAGGCATTTAGATGCATCACGTAAAACACTAGTTAAGCTGAGAGAGCATAAACCAAAAAGACACATGCTAATCAATTACAAGGCTCCTCGAACAAAAGTGTTGGGGGGTGGAGAGGGGGTTCTGACATAGAGAAGCATTATCTTGAATAACAAATATTCGTTTTACACATTGCCCCGTACTAAGAGAGTTTTATGTTGGTGTTTGAGCTGCCTACCTAGAGTGTTTCTAGAGTGCTTGCTTCTTTGTCCCTCTAACTAGTTGTTTCAAGAGTTCATTTACTATTCTAAACATATAGTCTTTATTGTTTGACTTTGAGTTATACATGAGAGTTTGTGAGTTCACATTTAAAAGAGTTTGATACATTTCAGTTGAGTTCATTACATCATTATTGATGGTATCTTGTTTGGTAAATTATCGCCATTGTTAGAGGTTGTACCTCATGTTATATTCAAGCACTCTATCATCAAGAGAACTACTCTCTTAACAAATGGCTCAGGATAAAGTTACCCGTGCTATTAACTTGGACGAGTTTCGGACGAGGGAGGAATAAGAAGAAAAGGAACACGAGGTTCCTAGTGACAAGGGAGAATTAGAAGATTGAATGGTGGGCATGGAAGACATAGTTATTTCCTATGGCGAATTGAGGGATAGTGGCATGGAGCAAGTGTACAATGTGGAAGGTCATATAGTAGAACCCTGTTTGGAGTATCAAGTTATGTCGAAGTCCCCTAAATTTACATGGTTTTTTGATAAAGTTGGGATGCTCCAGAGAGTAGATTGGATACCGCTCAGGCAGTACTAGACATTGCCAAGAAGAATGCAGTTCCATTGATGAGATGGAAGGGCCCAATGGCTAGTGAAAACGTTCATGTCAAAATATATTTTTTAATGTCGATAGAGCTGTCAGGTTCCCACACAATCGGCCACTGTATGTCATGGCAAGTGTGAATGGCGTGAGCTTTTCGATATCTTTGATGGACGAAGCTACCTCTATTAACCTCATCCTATTAACGCCTTTTACGCTGGTAATATCTCGGAGACAAGGTTGATCATGATTCCACTTGCCATTTATAGTTCTAATAATTAGACTTCAAAATCCATTGGGTAAGTTAATGTGAGATTGTGATGGGGAATCTTACATCACAAATTAAGTTCCATATGATTGAGAGTGAAATTTCCTACCATATATTAATAGGAAGAGTGTGGATGCACAATCACAATTTGGTTCATTCGACGTACCAATAATGAGATTATGCTAACATTAAGGGAATAAAGATAATAATCTAAGCGACCAAGAAGCCTTTTGCATAGGAGGATGCACACTTGGTGGATGCTGCATTTTATAATGAGCTGTCTGAGGACACATGCATTTTAACACATAATGTAGAGGGATTTAGAATCCAAAATATGAAACTAAGGTTAAGGCCTTTAAACAACCAAGATGATGAGATGGTGGATGTATGATTGAGAACAGGGGATGGGCATGAGGTCATTACTAAACCTCAAACTATTTCCAAGTAGCTAAGGTATAGAATGAGGCCAAAGACTGACCCAATGGAGCACGAGATAAAATGATACATCATCCTCAATATAATTTCTAAGACAATGTTTGAGGATGATGAGATAGATAGAAAGAGGAAAAAAGTTTCATTGCCCAAATTCCAATAATAGAAAGTAGAACTGAAAGATGAAAGTTTGGTGTTATGGTAGATTTACAAGGAGTCCTAATGGACCAAGACAAGAAGAAGGCTATTCTTGGCATACCTCGCCCAAGAATGGTGAAGGATCTTATGAGTTTCCTCAGGAAAATTTCCTACCTGAGAAGGTTTGTCTAGTTTTATCTAAGATTACTCATTTTTTTTTATAGATTTTCTCTGCAAGACTGTGAAGTTTAAATGAGAGGAATCTCATTAAGAAGCTTTTACCAGGCTTAAGAAATTACTCACTTCTCCACAGACTATGATTACTCCAAGAGCTGGAGTACGATTGCAAATTTACGTGACTTATACTAAAATACTTATCGGTGCTTTTTTTTGCACAAGAGATTGATGGATAAGAACGACCTGCTTATTATCTGAGCATAATCATTCATTGTCCAAAGGTAATATATATTAATGTTGAGAGGCATTATTTGTCCATGGTATTTGTTGCACAAAAACTTAGGAATTATGTGCTCTCTTTCACTATTCATATTGTGACCATATATGATCCCATTAAGAATTTATTGGCATGAACAATTTTCATTGGGAGGGCATAAAGGTGGTTCCTTATCCTCTCATAATATGATATGAAATTCTTGGTTCCTCGTGCGATCAAGAGTCGAGATTATGCAAATTTACTGATAATCCCCCCGGGATATTTGAGCCACCCCACGAGGACATTCCAAGAAATGATTTTCAAGCTAACTTCTTGGAGGCTAACTTTAAAGTGTGGACGATGAATTTTGATGGCTCATCCACTCAGGGAAAAGGGGGAGAATGAGTCATTCTTTTAAGGGGTAAAGAGGAAATGTATATGTCTTTTAAGTTTAATTTCTTTTGCTCCATCAATGAAGCATAATATATGGCTTTAGTGATTGGTTTGCTAGAGGCTCTTTGAAAAGGCATCCATGCGCTCTGCATCAAAGGAGATTCCAACTTAGTGCTCAAGCAAGTGAATGGAGAATATGCATTAAAGTATATAAATTTGGAACCTTATAGAACAATCATCCATAAGTTTATCGACTAGTTCCATCAGGTTAAAGTAGGAAAGCATCTTAGAATGATGAACAAATATGCTAAGGCCTATGCCACCATGGTATAAAAAGTGGCCATGAGCGATAAGTCAACAACTATGACGATTCAAAGAAGAACGACTCCATCGATCGTATTTTCTATTTTGCCAAATGAAGATGACTAAGACTAGATAGGTGAAATTTGGAATCAACTCGAGTCTGGAGAAGGAAATATGGAGCTCAGAGAGCTAGCATAATATTTCATTTTAACATGGAGTTAATACTTCAAAAATATTGGAGGATGGTTAGAGAGGTGCTTCGGCTCAGACAAACCATAAAAAGGTTTAAAAAAAACCACGAAGAGAATTACATGACTTCTTAGTTTCCTCTGTATCAAATAATTCAAAGAGTGGCATTTGTAGTCAATAATGAGGCGGGATGCTACAAAAGTACAAAGAGAATATGCTATGTGTCAACTTTTCTTCCACGGAGATGAGGGAAACTTCTTAGAAACTCAAATAGATTGGATATAACCTTATATTGATTTTATCAAAGATGGATTCATTCGTAAACAGAAGATTGATGCCATGGGGATTGGAAGGAGAGACCACAGGTTCTACATTCAAGAGGAGAATTTTTATCATAGGGGATACTTCAATAGACCCTTAAGGTGTATCACAAATGAGGAGGCACGATAAGTCCTTAAGTAAGACCACGATCCAACTCCCATTGGGGGATCCTTCTTATGATCAACTCATGACTTTAGGATATTAATGGCCAACCATAGTGAAATATTTAGCTGAGTTTGTTCAGAAGTGCAAGGTGTGCTAATAACATGGAAATATGATCCATACTCCTTCAGTGGACATTTATTCTTTGGTAACTCCTTATCTCTTTTACTCTTGGGAATTTGACCGTGTGGAAGGAATTTTTCCTCCCTAAAGGGGAAAAATATGGATGCTTGTGGCCACAAAGTGCTTCATAAAGTGAGCAGAAGCAATACCCATGAAGGGACCAATAATGACATAATGGCACGATTCACCAAAGAGTATATAATTTGTCATTTTGGAATTTCCAAGGTTATTTCATCTCATAATGGAACTATGTTTCAACATGGAGGTGACCTTTCTCACAAAAAAATATTTGATCATACATCATACCTCAATCGTAGCCTACCCTAAAGGCAATGATCAAGCTAAAGCAAAAAATAATACTTTGGTCAATATCTTCACCAAAATGATTGAAGATTTCCTAGAGTGTGGGATGACAAAATTCTAGCAACACAATGGGCTTATTAAATGACCAAAGAAAGGCAATTGGTTATATACCCTTCTCTTTGATTTATAGAGCTGAAGAGATTTTGCTAGTTGAACTAGAATCGCCTTCAGCTAGATAGGCCATAAGAATTAACATGCTACCCCAAGATAGGAAAGTTCAACTAGAAGCATTGGGTGAACATAGAGATAATGTAAAACAACACTTCCAGATGTAAATGAAGCAACTCTCGTGGGATTATGACAATTTAGTTAAGACAAGGAAGTTTATAGAAGGAAGTTTAGTCCTAAAAGAAACTGTTAGACATATTAGAGGACTCCCAGTGCCTAAATTTGTAGTATATTAGTAGGGAACATTTATTATCAAAGAAGAACATGACTCAAGTTATGTCTTGATCTCAAAGATAGAGGAAGATAGGCCTTTCAAGTTTAACAACAAGTGGTTAAGAGTTTACCATGTTTAGATTTAGTTATACCATCTTATTTTAAATCCTTTTATTTTTGAGCTTGATTATGAAATTCCTTGAGAAATGTTTAGAGATTATCAACAAACACTTATATACTGGCGGAATCACAATTATATCTTAAACGAAAGTATTGAAAGAAAGTAAATGAGTAAGGGTGTATATAAATGAGAATGAAAAAATATGTTTCCTTATTTTTATTTTTATTTTTAATGAAGTTATATTACACATGAGAACTATTGCCTAGAAATATAAAGAGACAAAACATTCCTATCTTGTGAGGAACGACAAGTCTGGGGAGGTTAAATAACCTCCACGCATCACATATGCATGTTGAGCTCAAGACTATTGAGCTTCCACAGTGGCCTGAAGCCTTATTCAAACTTAGGATCTCTGCTCCAACACAATTTCATGGTCACTAACATCCTTAGCTAAGGCTTCTTCTTCTACCTTGACCTTATTATTAAGCTCCTCAACACAGAGCTCAAGATCTTTCACCTTTTCCTCTTTAAGACGATGAATCGCAACGCTCTTGAGATACGAATCACGTTGAGTCTCTAAGAAAATGTTCCTTAAAAGTTTTAAATGATTAATGAGATAACTAAAGTTGAACCCATACTTAGATAATTCCCTCAAATTACACAAATTCTGGTTGATCACGGCCCTATTAAAGTTGGTCGTTAGATTATTTATGATCTCTACCACAATTATCTCTAAGCTTTAGAGTCTTTACCCCATGATAACACAGTTAGAATTTAGGCACACCACCACACGAGATCCACTGACACGAGATCCAGGATAGACGCAAGCTCGGCCAACCTCAGGATGGGATAGGGAATCTTCCACTAATGGAAGAGGAACCTCATGTCCATGAGTAGTTAAATCATCCTGGGAAGGCTGCATCAATTGAGAAAGAAAAGAAAAATATTCTAATAGTTAACATATGGTATTACAAGAAAATAATTACAACAATTTGAAGCTTTACCTCTCCAAAAGCCTCTTGTAAAATCCAATTCATGATATGCCTCATTATAAGGAAAGGAAGAATAGATTTGTTAAGAGCACGAATAATTGCCTGTATGTCAACCTGGACAACAACACATATGAGTTGGGTGTTATTAGCATAATAATTTGAGTAGGCATCTGGCAGGTTCGTAAGAAGAATCATAGTCGGGGGTAAATATTGGATGTTGGAGAATTATAGGCCATTAGGAGAGCTTGTTCAGGATTCATTGCAGCTTTATAACTATTTACGAGCCTAGCGATGTCTGCTTTCGGCAAACGTTTACGTGCTAAATCGATCACACGAGTTGAGGAGGCACGCCGGGAGAATGTAAAACCAACCATAGAGGAATGAAAAAATAGAGTTGGTTCGGGAGAGGGATCTTAGATGAGTGGGATTATTAGGTTTCTTAGGGATGAGGGAGAATAACTAGTAGATGAAAGTCCCTAAAGAGTAAAAAAGTAAAATACATAGAGTATAAGAGAAAGCACGTTAACAATTAATCAAACTGTGATGATGTTAAATATCATTCAAGGGATTCGAACTGGTTTTTAAGCTTACATAACAATGGAGGAAGAGTTATATAATGTAATAAAGTAGCAGAAGAGATGCAAAATGAAGGACAAACACAAGAATTTCAGTGGTTCAACCTTAGCCTGCATCCACTGTGCAAATTAAATGAGTGATTTTACTGTAATGGGTGGTTGGAAGCCATTAAATACAAGTACAAGCTTTTCTCTTTGTAAATTCTCTGAACAAGATTAGTTGTATAATGGGGTTTTTGTTGGATTTCGATCCTTGTATAAGGATAAAATGAGTGTCTTTTATAGTCCTGGGGGTGCATTGTGTCACCCCCAGACATGTAGTCCGTGTGTGATGAGATCAACAACCAATGGATGCATGAAACCTGTAATAAAGAGAGGTGTACAGGTCATGATGAGAAATATTCCCCCACGTGCTGGTTGATTTGTTATACAGTTTTGATTGGATATGTCAAGAATACCCTTGTTATGTTTTTCATGCGTGAACATTGTTTCTAAAGTTGTGGGTCTTGACTTTTCAAGACTAGGCAGTGCTCTAATCTTGAGAATGGGTCCAAGATGAGACTGGATCCATGCCTAGCTGGGATGGTCAATGATGAGGTGCTGGACTCATGAGACTGTCTTAAGCAGACACATATACTGCCAGAGAGGCCTATATTATACATTGTATATCACAAGGCTGACAATGTCCTTGCTCTTTAGGCCATCTCCAATGGGCAGTCTAAATGTATACATTTAGACTGCCAAAGTTTGCAGTGGGTTAAATAATGTGCACATCTGAGAGAGAGAAAGTGTAGCGCCAATGCAAATTTGAATGGCCGGAAGACATTGTGTAGGAGGGGGGGACCCACAGCTGGGCGGGCAAGTTTTAGCCGCCCAGCGTGTGGGTGGATGACTCTCTACTGCCCAGATCCCACCCACTAATAAAAAATAAAAATAAAAATAAAAATTAAAAGCCAAATGGTTAAAGGCTTTTAACGGTCGAATTTGAATTGTGGGAAATGTGGGCGGCTAAATGTCTCCCGCCCAGGGTGGGCCCTACCTCTGGGCGGATAAAAGTCTCCCGCCCAACATCATTTTACACATTCCCAGTGTGGAACCACACTCAACAATCTATTCAAAAAAATCTAAATACCCATTGTTTGTACACTGCCCATTGGAGATGGCCTTAGTGAAGGCTATCCTGTGACAATATGGTCTCAAAGGCCGAGATAACCGAATATGGGACTGATCATGAAAGATCTAATGGGATGATGACTTTGAGATATCACATTGGGTGTCGTATAGAAGAGACCAAACTTATGTATATCAAACTATTTAAGAAATTACCTCTTTAATAGGAGAAATAGGTAGCGTTCGGACAATTTACATTGAAACAACTGCAATATCTTCATTCATAGGACTATTATATAAAATAACGGGTTCAGATGAACCTGGTAGCAATGAAGTTGAACTTGGACTAGGAGGGATCACCACACACTCTTTAGTTACACGTTTTCTTAGTGTTTTTGGTAGGGGTGTGCACGAACCCGAATAGACCGAATGGACCGAAAAAACCGAACCGAACCGAACACGCTTTTGCATTTTTTTTTAATTCAGTTTTAATTTGGTCTAAAAATATTCAGGACTGCATAATGCGGTTCGGTTTCGGTCTTGGCTCGTAAAATTCGTGTTTAGACCGGACCGGACAACTTTGATTATATATATATATATATTTCTTAAACACACGCATAGCAGCCACACACGCACAACATACCACAACCACAAACTAATTTCCTTCGCTCTCTCTCTCTCTCTAAGTTCTACGAAGAGCATCAGCAGCGCCACACACACACACCTCATCTCCTCTCCCTCAGATTTACGTAATCATTAAGATTCTTGACCTCTACTAATTCTTCTAGGTGTTGCTATAGAACATATTTCATCATGTTGCCTCTATCCTTATGATATATGCAATATTTTTCCTTTCCTCCTAGAGCCCTGTCTACCTTTGGTGGACATTCGAAGAAAGAGTTAACTTCAAATTGGTTAAGATCATGTTGATAATCTCTTTTAGGACCATGTGGATTCCCTGGTAGGATTCCTCATTGAGGGGAGTTTTCTCCATATTCTTTCCTTAATTGGTTTTGTCAAATTTTTGCATTTTCTACTTACTTGAGACAATATTGCTGTTGTCAGAACTCGAGACCTGAAGCGTTATTCCTCTCTCCCACCCCTTAGCTCATGCTTGTGCGTCCTTTGGGGGACAAGGTGGTCATCGCCTTGTTCTCTTTAATATGAAATGGAGTCTCCAGTCTATTTTACCCCAAATAAATAAAAAAGGGTAAATCCTCCGCATAAGCCTAGTTATGGCAAGTGATCTACATGTTTGACTAGAGAGTCAAAGATTAAGGGACTAAGTTAAGGATTAAGAAAGTGTTATCACTTGCTTTTCCTTTTGGTCTAAAATGTAGATCTACAGTATGCGTGTCATCATGTTATGGTGTAAAATTAATAATAAAGTGAAAATATTATTACGTATCTAAACCATGGGGTGTAGTGTGAGATGTGTATATGGATAATATAGACAAAAGATAAACATGTACAAGGGTCAGAATTGTTCACATGGTTGCCAGTCGGAGTGAGCCTACATACTCGCATGGAGTGATTCAAAGTCCATGTAGTTCATCAAGTGCCCTAGAGGGATTATACCTCATATGAAGGCTCGATATAAGAGACCTTAACTCTTTTTTATGTCTCAAAGTGCTTTTAGAGTGAGGCAAGTCTAGATTTGAAAATGAAAAGAACGTTGTATTAAAAAAAGATGCCTGGTGAAATGGGTTCACTCGTAACACCTTTTTATGGATAAAGAGTGTAGAGACTTCCAACATTAAGAACAAAATAGTACGTAGAATCCTCAGATCTATGATCCTCTTCTATAGACAAGAATATTTCATGTTTTTAATGCTTTTTCTTTAGTTTTTAAAATGAAATGCAAAACGGCTGAATATGTAAATGGTTTGACTTGAAATTGAAGATAGTTCACAACACCACCCTTTTTATCAAGGCTTCAAAAAAGAAGAGTGAAATATGGAGTACCTACAAAGTTACACACATTCCTTTATGCTTTGACAACTTTCCAGCTTGGAATCAACTCTTTTTGAGATAAATGTAAGGTTATTTTCATGAAATCCTATCTATAAAGGAAGAAACATTATGAAAGATGGAAAATGTGTCTTTTAGTTAATAATGGGTGTGGATAATGAAGAAAAAAGCTAGGGCTTGAAGTTAAGTTTCTAGATCTATGCTTGGGAAAGGGTTTGGAGTGAATTGGAGAGTTTCGATGCTTTTTAGAAAGAAAAAAATATTCTCGAAGGAGAGCACTAAATTTATGGTGTGAAGTTAATGACTCTGAAAAATAGGGCTGATGACCGATCGGTCTTGGGTATTGTGAGCCCTAATCGATCAGTTAAGCGTGTTATATCATGGGCATAACGTTCCTTTTGGTTTGGGCTTGACTTTGCTGTGTGATTTTCTTTTGATCTATCATGAAATATTATCATGAGTTTGATATTTGGGATTTCGAGAGGCTTTGGTACATGATTATCTTTAGGGACAAAATGGGGTGTCTACAGAGCCCCTCAATAGCGAAGTTATTTTTTATGGGCATTATTTGAAAAAGAGAGTCCCATTATATGATCGCCAGGGGAATCTTATCTTATTATTGACAATTAAGTTCGACTGTGAACTTATTGTTTGTGAAATAGGGGTTTATTTGTATATAGGTTAAACCAAAACTTTTTTTCCATGAGGTATGTTAGGATAAGGTGCTCAGTGAATACTTGAAGGAAATCTCCACAAGGGGCCTAGATGTTTATCGATACACTGGATCATTGAGAGCGAGTTATTTACTGGGGGATAATGTGTTTGTTGATACATATAATCGTTTAAGGATAAAGGTGTACATTGGGGAACAAGGTGTTTGTTGATACACCGAATCATCAAGAAAAGGATTTCCAAGGGGGAGCAAGATATTTGTCAATATACCGAATCGTTAGGAAGGTGTCCATTTGAAATGAGGTCATTTTAAATACACCGAGTCGTTAGGAAGTTGTCCGCTTAAGATAAGTTGTTTATTGATACACCAAATCATTAGGAATGTTTTTGCTTAGGATGAGGTATTTTTGATACACCAAATATTTAAAGAAGATGTCTGCCTGGGATGAGGTATTTGTCGATACATTGAATCATTAAGGAAGATGTCAATGAGGGACAAGGTTTTTATCGATACACCAAATTATTATGAATGTATTTGCCGATACACCGAATCATTAAGGAAAGTGTTCGCCTGGGATAAGGTGTTTGTTGATACACCAAATTGTTAGGAAAGTTTCCATTTAGGACAATGTGTTTGTTAATACACCAAATCGTTAAGAAGATTCCCGCCTAGGACGAGGTGTATGTCGATACACCGAATCGTTAAGGAAGATGTCCCCCCGGGTTGAGATATTATTTGATACACTGAATTGTTAAGGAAGATGTATGTTTGTGACAAGTGTTTGTTAAGACACCAAATCATTAGGAAAGTGAATTTTATGGTTCTAAGAGGGGAATGAATTTGAATTTGACGATTCCTAATGAATTTGATTTTGAGAAAAGAATGAATTTGAAATTTGATGATTTTTGGGAAAAGCGTGAATTTCAATTGGATATAATTTGGAAAATTGGATTTTTTAATTGGCTATAGTGCGCTTAACTAATTAGTCATCGATATTGTGCCCGCTTGATAGATTGGTCAACCATGTCGCGCCCAGGGCTTTTTAATCCATTTTGAATTGGCTTAAATCTTTCGGGTAGTTTTATGAGTTGTTTTAGTTTTTAAGACCTCTGTGAAGATGTTTATGAGTTTTGTTTTGTTTTGGAAAAAAAACATTTTGAATGTGTACCTTTCAAGGGCTATAACTTGCAGTGTTTAAAATCGTTTAAGTGAGTCAAATAATCATGAAAGAGCATCTAATATATGTGTGTGTGTATGAGGGGTGGTGTATGACTCATTCTCACGAGTAAAGTAATTCTGTGAGAGTAAAAAACCATGGACGAAATTTAGGACTCATTTTGATGAGTCAAGTCATCGTGCGGGAGCACATAAGCATCGAAGAAAGAAAATGACTCATTTGGATGAATAAGTCATCGCGCGAGAGCATGACATTATAGAAGAGATTAAAAGACTCATTTTGGTAATGAGTCGAGGCTATTATATAAGAGCAAAAAATCGTGGAACAAATGAAATTACTTATATATGATGAATCAGGTAACTGTGATAAAGCACATAAGAAATATATGACTCATTCTGATTTGAGTCATCGTGTGAGAGCATGGAAGTAAGAAAGAAAATGACTCACTTGGATGACTCAAGTCATCATGCGAAAGTATGGTATCACAAAAGTCATTGAAAGTATCATTTTGGTAATGAGTCGAGGTCATTGTGAAAGAGCACGAAAGAAGTAAGAAAGCGATGCATTTGTGATGAGTCAGATCATTGTGCAAAAACACGAAATTCGCAGAAATGATCAAAGACCCATTTGGATGAGTCAAGTCACGGTGAAAGAGTACGACATTTGTCTAGCCATCTTATATGTGAGAGCGCACATTGACTACTTAAGGTCACATATGGGATAGTGTTTTTTTCCCATAATAGGAAAACTTTTAACGTTCACGTGAGACAATGGTGTATTATAACACATCACGGTAATGCCCTCACGACAACGTGATACATTACGATACACCACAATAATTTTGCATGATACGAAGTGTTTTTATGAACACTAAGTTTATTGAAATCATCTCCATGAGAAAGGGTATTTTTTGAAACACCGGGCCAATTAAAATCGTTTGCATAAAACGAGGTGTCTTGATAAAAAATTGGGCGATTGAAATCGTTCTCATAAGACGAGGTGTTTTAAGAAACATTATGGTTATTGAAATCGTCTGTATGAGATGAGGTGTTTTAATAAAACAACAAATTGATTTAAAATCGTTTACATGACACGAGGTGGTTGATAAAACACCAGATTGATTTAAAACCGTTTGCATGAGTTGAGATGCTTTTATAAAACACCTGATAGACTAAAACCATCCACATGAGATGAGGTGTCTTTACGAAATAACTTGGTGATATATATCATCCACATAAGACGAGGTGTTTTTATGGAACTCCAAATTGATTGAAACCGTCCACATAAGACGAGATGGTTTGACAAAACACCAGATTAATTAAAAATTATCGTCCTGAGATGGGGTACTTAAAGATACACCAAGATGATTTTAAATCCGTCTGCATGGGACAGAGTGTTTGAAGACACACCAAGCTAATTTGAAAACCGTCCGCATGAGACGGGGTGTTTTAACAAAAAAAAACAGATTTCTCAAAAACCGTTTGCGTGAGATAGGGTGTTTGACAAAACGTCAGATTGATTGAAAACTATCCACATGACGGGGTGTTTGACAAAACATCGGATTGAGAAAAAACCCATCCACGTGAGATGGGTATTTTAACGAAAGTACCATATCTATTAAAAACTGTACGCATGAGACAGGGTGTTTGGTGAAACACTAAATAATTTAAAAACCGTCCTAATGAGACGGGGTGTTTGAAGACACACCATGATGATTGAAAACCATACATATGAGATGGGGTGTTCTAAGACACCAAACTGATTTGAAAACTGTTCGGATGAGTCGGGGTGTTTGAAGACACACCAAGTTGATTTAAAAATCATCCGCATGGGATAGAGTGTTTGAAGACAAACCAAGTTAATTAAAAATTTTCTGCATGAGACGGGTTCGATAAATAAGGATTTTGATAATGATTTTAACTGTTATGAAATTCGTTGAAGAGGAATGGAGATGGAATTTGGATTTGATTTAGGAGGCTAGTTAGTTCGGGATTTAATGGAGGGGTTAACGCTTTTTTTAATTTTGATTTTTGAGGACATGGATAATGAATTTTTGATTTTTTTGAGGGATTGATTTTTAATTTTTTAGAATTAGAATGATTGGATTTGGATTTTTTAAATTTATTGAGGAGACAGGATTTTTCGATTTAAATTTTATTTTTTACAATTTATTGAGGGATTGATTGCGGAGAAAAAAGATTTGGAATTTTAATTTTTAAAATATATTGAGGAGGAAAAGGGATATTTAGATTTGAATTTTGATTTTTTAAAATTTACTGGAGAGGAGAATGGATATTTGGACTTGAATTTTGATTTTTTGAAATTTACTACATAGGAGAATGGATATTTCGATTTGAATTTATTTATTTATTAATGTATTGATTGGGAAAAAATGATTTTTGGATGAACTAAGGGGAAAGACTGATCGTAAAAGAGATTTAAGATTATCACATAGTTGGAATGCAATTAGATTACGATCTTTGGGGCCCTCATGCATGAATAGATAGATTTACATTATGTGTGGAAGAACTAGAGGTGTCCTCATGTTCATCTGAGGCTTTATTGAGAGGCATGAGGAAACATAAGGGTTCTGAAGACCTTATTAAGATATAGGAGGTAACTTAAAGGTCTTATGACTAAAGAGGATCAAAAGTGTCCCGTAGTCCTTAAATCAAGGAGTCATGACTAAAGGTGGATACACAGTCATTAGTTGCACTCTTGCTAGAATCACAATTCAAAACAAAGAGCCATATAGGTTCAAGGTAATTTTTTTTGGATCAGTCAAGTTCTAATGAAAATATTTGTATTTTTAGAAGATGTTTTATCGGACTTGAGACTAGATCTATATATGTTTTATATATGTTCTTGAATTTCACGAATTACTTTGTTTCCATTTGAGGATTACATCTCTCATGATTAAGGACAATTATGGAAAACCAATTTCATCAAGGTGAGTTGATAAGGATGTGTAACTACATGCATGTCAAGTGATTGACAAATATAAAAAAGATCCTTAGATATGGATAATGGTATGGAAAATCACGAGATATTAATGATCTAACCACTGTATGGATTATATTAGCCATTAAGGCTGGTGTACATGCCATATGAGGATTGCTCTTTTGAAGATTTTCATCATTTTTTTGTTGAGATCAATTAGAGCACCCTTAGAAATGACCAGTGAGTTCAAATAGAATTTGAGGATGACTCTCACTCTCGAATAATGTCTTCTTGTTTAACTTTAAAGAGATGATTGACTTTCTGATTTAGCAGTGTAACTCCAAAGTAAGAATGTGTGAAGACATGCCATGATGGACATTTAAGGGTCATTCCTGTTGGAAAATTGGACTTGAATTGGGTTTAAGAAAGCTGTCCAGAATTTTCTGGACAGAATTTTGAGCAACTTTGAGCTCAAATTTACGTGGGACCCACACTACGAAAATCGTGGGACCATATACGAACCCGTTCACCTCCGTAAGGAGATTAACGTAGTATATTCGTATATCCAATTTCAATAAGTTATGAATGATAAATATGTCACCAAAGTGACTCACAAAGCAATGAAAGTTAATGAATTGGGTGTGTTTTAACTCTTGTCCCACATTGGAAGAGTAGTGGAAATTTGATGAGTTAATAACACCCCAAGTATGGACTAAGGCTTGGATGCCTTGGGGTATCCCAACTCTTTGAAGGGGAGATGACCTAAGCAATGCACGGGTTGACTTTCGGTCAAAAGTCCACACGCGCGCACTTCCGTCTGGCCGACTCGGGCTTGGGCTTGGGCTTATAAAAATCTTCTACATTTTTGGGCCGAATTTATTTAACTTTCTGGGAATTAATTATTAATTAATTAATAAACTGTTGACAGTTATTGCCAACAGTCAACAGTTAATTCGTTTAACTGTTTTGACAGTTATTTGCCAACCGTCACCTACTTTGCTATAAATACAGATGCCTCCCTCCGTTTTTGAAGAATGAAAAATTTCCCTCCTCCAAAATTGCTGTCATTTTATTCTAGAAAATTCCTGTCATATCTGTTCCGGAAATTCTTTTTTCTGCATAACATATCTTGCATTGTTGTTGAGTAAAAGCCACAGAATTTGAGTTCGTTGAAATTAATTATTCTTGTGCTACATAATTAATTGGAAAAATCCGTTCTATCTTGGGTGACAATATTCTTCAACCTCGGAGCACATTTGAGGGAATAAATTGTCTTAAGGACACTGTGAGATTCACAGGGCTCGGATTATTTCTTTTATTCTTATATTATTTCTGCAAATTCAAGTAAGTGTTTCATTTCTGTAATTCTGTTTTAATTCCGAATTATATAATAATTAATAATTCTGTGCAATTGTTATTTATAAATAGTAGACATAACAATCTTAAGACAATTTAAAAAGTTCTACTGTTTTTTAGTGTACATAATTTTTTTTATTACAGAAATATATTTATTGGAAATAAATCTGTTTTGACAGAATAAAATGAATTAATTTACTGCTTTATTGTAGAAATTAGTAAAACAGTTTTGATATAGAAATTAATTTCTATACTGTTTTTATATTCTGTTTTAGAAAATAAAATTTTATTTGTGTATTCTTGTTAAAATTTGTTTATGTAAAATTTTTAATCTTTAAATTATAATTCTGTTTTGTACAGAATTATTTTTATTATTAAAAATTAGTGTGACACAGATTTTATATTTAATTCTGTTTTTTACGGAATTCTGTTTATATTATAGTTTAATTCTGAATTTTATTTGGAATTCTTTTGGAATATTGTGAATTATATTTTGAGGAAATTGGTGCACATAATTTTGTATTCTGTTTTGATTAATTCATTATATATGAATTTTATCATTGATAAAAATTCTGTTCTTGTAACATAAATGGAATCACAAAGTACGAACAGTACTCCTACTAAACTGATTGTCACCAACACAAATATGACTGCACCCGTATCTATGCCACACGGGGAGAAACCGAAAAAGTTCATTGGGACTGACTTCAAACGTTGGCAAGGACAAATGTACTTCTATCTCACTACCTGCCAACTGGGCAGGTTTGTATATGAAGATTGCCCCTCTATTCAAGGGGGAGATGTCGCTGAAAAGGTTGCTGCTGTCGATGCTTGGAAGCATTCGGACTACCTATGCCGAAATTATATTTTGGCCTACTTGGATAAGACTCTGTATCATATCTACTGCACTATCAAGACATCCAAAGAATTGTGGAATTCTTTGGAAAAGAAGTACAAAACTGAAGATGCTGGGATGAAAAAATTTATCGTCGGGCGTTTTCTGGACTTCAAAATGGTTGATTCTAAATCTGTGATCTCGCAAGTGCAAGAATTCCAAGTGATCCTCCACGACATTCATGCTGAAGGAATGTCAATTAGTGAAACTTTCCAAGTTGCTGCAATTGTTGAAAAGTTGCCACCATCTTGGACTTTGTTCAAAAACTATCTCAAGCACAAGCGAAAGGAGATGAATGTGGAGGAGTTGGTGGTCCGGCTAAGAATCGAAGAAGACAACCGTGAGTCTCAAAAGAAAAGTGGGAAGAATCCGATGGAAACAAAGGTCCATGTCATTGAAGGTCCTAAGAAGAACAAACGAAAGTATGATGGGAAAGGCACTTCCAAACATAATAAGAAAAAGTTCAAAGGCAAATGCTACAATTGTGGTAAACTGGGACACCGCTCAAGTGAGTGTCGTAAGCCTAAGAAGCAAAATAAAAATAACTCTCAAGAAAATGTAACTGAGGGTGAGAATATCACCAATGATTTGGCGGATATGAATCTTTCTGCCGTGGTCTCTGAATGTAACTTGGTTGGAAATACCAAGGAATGGTGGGTGGATACTGGAGCCACACGACACATTTGTGCAAACAAATGGATGTTCACCACCTATAAGCCTTTGGAAAATGAAGAAAATCTCTTTTTGGGAAATTATTCCACTTCGAAGGTGGTGGGACAAGGAAAGATAACTCTAAAAATGACTTCTGGAAAGGAACTTACTTTCAATAATGTTCTTTACGTGCCTGATATCCGAAAGAATCTGATTTCTGGATCTCTCCTTACTAAAAATGGTTTCAAGCTTGTGTTTGTGTCTGATCGCTTTGTGTTGTCTAAAAATGACATGTATGTAGGAAAGGGCTACCTAAATGAGGGGAACTTTAAACTCAATATTCTTACTGTAACCCCAAAAACATCTATTTCAATGAATGAAATTGCTAGTTCTTCTTACTTGATTGAGTCATCTAATATTTGGCATGCTAGATTAGGACATGTTAATTTTGATACATTGTGTAGATTAATTAACTTGGAATTTTTGCCAAAATTTAATATTGATAAAAATCATAAATGTGAAATTTGTGTGGAATCTAAATGAGCTAGATTACCTTTCCATTCTATTGAAAGGATAACTGAACCTTTAGATTTAATTCACACCGATATTTGTGATTTGAAATTTGTTCAAACTAGAGGTGGGAAAAAGTATTTTATTACTTTTATTGACGATTGCACAAAATATTGCTATGTATATTTGTTACATAGTAAAGATGAGGCTATTAATGTATTTAAACAATATAAGAATGAAGTTGAGAATCAATTAAGAAAAACAATAAAGGCTATTAGGAGTGATATAGGAGGTGAATATTAATATCCATTTGAGGAATTTTGTTCTGAAATTGGGATTATTCATCAAACAACCGCTCCTTATTCTCCTCAATCGAATGGTGTTGCTGAACGCAAAAACCGTACTTTGAAAGAAATGATGAACTCAATGTTATTAAGTTCAAGAGCTCCACAAAATTTGTGGGGGGAAGCCTTACTTTCTGCTAATTACATTCTCAATAAAGTACCTCACAAAAAGACTCACAAGACACCTTATGAATTATGGAAAGGTCGAAGACCTTCCTATAAATATTTACGAGTGTGGGGGTGCTTAGCCAAAGTGATGGTTCCTAAACCTAAAAAGGTAAGAATAGGGCCAAAAATCGTGGATTGTGTATTCATCGGTTATGCTACTAATAGCAGTGCATATCGATTTTTAGTTTGTAAATCTAAGATTTCGGACATTCATGTAAATACGGTTATTGAATCGAGGGATGCTTCATTTTTTGAAAATGAATTCCCGTATAACATGACCCGAGAATCTGGTCCTTATAAAAGGATAAATCAAGCTACTACAAGTGGTACTCATCAACCTATTGAATCAATAGAGGATGAACCAAGACGTAGTAAAAGAGCAAAAACCTCGACTTCTTTCGGTCCGGATTTTCTAACATATTTGTTAGAAAATGAACCTCAATCGTATAAAGAAGCTATATCCTTACCCGATGCTTCCAATTGCAAAGAAGCAATTAATAGTGAAATTGAATCCATATTACAAAATCATACATGGGAACTAGTGGATCTTCCACCAGGTTCAAAACCGTTAGGTTGTCTTCAAAAAGAAATTGAAGGCCGATGGATCAATTGATAAATTTAAAGCTAGACTTGTAGCTAAAGGCTATAGGCAAAAGGAAGGGTTGGATTACTTTGACACATATTCACCGGTAACAAGAATAACGTCCATTCGGATGTTAATAGCAATAGCTGCTATTAATGGACTTGAAATACATCAAATGGATGTAAAAACTGCATTCTTAAACGGTGAACTAGACGAGAAAATTTATATGGAGCAACCTGAAGGGTTCAAAGATCCCGGACAAGAAGGAAAAGTATGTAAGCTTGTTAAATCATTATATGGATTAAAACAAGTACCTAAACAATGGCATGAAAAATTTGATAATGCAATGTTATCAAATGGTTTCAAAATTAATGAATGCGATAAATGTGTTTACTTTAAATACATTCATAATGGATATGTCATTGTATGCCTCTATGTTGATGATATGCTTATCATGGGTAGTAACTTGGAAATTGTCAAAACTACAAAACAAATGTTGAGTAGTAGATTTGACATGAAAGATATGGGAATCGTCGATGTTATATTAGGAATTAAAATTTCTAGAACATCGGATGGACTTATATTATCTCAATCTCATTACATAGAGAAATTACTTGAAAAATTCAAGAAGTATGATATTAGTCCTACCAAGACACCTGTAGATGTAAATTTACATCTTACAAGAAATAATGGTGAAAGCATATCTCAACTAGAATATTCTCGTATTATCGGCAGCTTAATGTATATCATGAACTGTATGAGACCGGACATAGCATACTCAATAAGTAAGCTAAGTCGATTTACGAGTAATCCAGGAAGAGATCACTGGAAAGCAATATTGAGAGTTTTGGGTTATTTAAAATATACTCAAAACTATGGATTGCATTACTCAAAATATCCAGCTGTTTTTGAAGGACATTGCGATGCAAATTGGATATCTGATACAAAAGACTCTAAGTCTACGAGTGGGTATGTGTTTACCCTCGGAGGTGCAGCCGTATCTTGGAAATCCTCAAAACAAACGTGCATTGCTAGATCGACAATGGAATCTGAATTCATTGCACTAGACAAAGCTGGAGAAGAAGCTGAATGGCTTCGAAATTTCTTAGAGGATGTTCCAAATTGGTCTAAACCCGTGCCCGCAATATGTATACATTGCGATAGCCAATCAGCGATTGGAAGGGCACAAAATCACATGTATAACGGAAAGTCATGACATATTCGTCGTCGACACAATACCGTTAGACAACTTCTCTCAAACGGAATTATCTCAATTGACTATGTAAAGTCAAAAGATAATATATCGGATCCACTAACGAAAGGTTTAAACCGAGAGCAAGTTGAAAGATCATCGAGAGGAATGGGTCTAAAGCCTATAAATAAATAAGAATCAATATAGTGGCAACCCAACCTAGCTGACTGGAGATCCCAAGATCTAGGTTCAATGGGAAAACCGAACTATGTTGTATTTAGTAAGCACTGGAGGATAATTAATCCTATCCATTCCAAAGATGAGACAATGCATATCTGCCGCGAAATTAGGATAAGTTATGATTTTAATGACATCTATATCTTAGTACGTCTAAGTGGGGTATTGCAGAATACTCTTTATGGAAGTCACCTACGTGAGTAAGAAGGGGGACACTTCTATGAGAATAATGAAAGGCATATTCTCTAAAATACTTGCGGAACCAAGTGGTGTTCATGACCAAAATGAACACAATCGTGAGAACCAACTGTGTTGAAGAATTGTTGTGTGAATACTATAGTCTAGGTTTACAAAAACGGTTGACGGTTCAAGGACGTGAAGTCTACTGATTAACCAAGTAAATCCGATAGTATATCACTAAGGAAAGTTCAAGTCCACTAGGATACTTCTCCCGATGCAATAAGTCTTCAGTTTTACTCAACTTGTGTCTGCATCTGCATTAGCATCTATTTTGTTTTATTTATAGCGATATATCATTCATGTGGGGGATTGTTGGAAAATTGGACTTGAATTGGGTTTAAGAAAGCCGTCCAGAATTTTGAGCAACTTTGAGCTCAAATTTAGGTGGGACCCACACTACGAAAATCGTGGGACCATATACGAACGCGTTCACCTCCGTAAGGAGATTAACGTAGTATATTCGTATATCCAATTTCAATAAGTTATGAATGATAAATATGTCCCCAAAGTGACTCACAAAGCAATGAAAGTTAATGAATTGGGTGTGTTTTAACTCTTGTCCCACATTGGAAGAGTAGTGGAAATTTGATGAGTTAATAACACCCCAAGTATGGACTAAGGCTTGGATGCCTTGGGGTATCCCAACTCTTTGAAGGGGAGATGACCTAAGCAATGCACGGGTTGACTTTCGGTCAAAAGTCCACACGCGCGCGCGCGTCCGTCCGTCCGGCTCGGGCTTGGGCTTAGGCTTACGCTTATAAAAATCTTCTACATTTTTGGGCCGAATTTATTTAACTTTCTGAGAATTAATTACGAAATTAATTAATTAATTAATAAACTGTTGACAGTTATTGCCAACAGACAACAGTTAATTCGTTTAACTTTTTTGACAGTTATTTGCCAACCGTCACCTACTTTGCTATAAATACAGATGCCTCCCTCCATTTTTGAAGAATGAAAAATTTCCCTCCTCTAGAATTGCTGTCATTTTATTCCAGAAAATTCCTGTCATATCTGTTCCAGAAATTCTTTTTTCTGCATAACATATCTTGCATTGTTGTTGAGTAAAAGCCACAGAATTTGAGTTCGTTGAAATTAATTATTCTTGTGCTACATAATTAATTGGAAAAATCCGTTCTATCTTGGGGGACAATATTCTTCAACCTCGGATCACATTGGAGGGAATAAATTGTCTTAAGGACACTGTGAGATTTACAGGGCTCGGATTATTTCTTTTATTCTTATATTATTTCTGCAAATTCAAGTAAGTGTTTCATTTCTGTAATTCTGTTTTAATTCCGAATTATATAATAATTAATAATTCTGTGCAATTGTTATTTATAAATAGTAGACATAACAATTCCCAGATTGGAGACTTTTGCGTTGGATTAGGATTCTCATAGTTTGTGTTGTCCTCGTTGTTTGATTTTTTAGAGACATAATAGTTCTAATCATGGGATTGACTTTGGATCATAGGGGTAAATGAATACATGGGATTTATCTTGTGGTCAGGTCGGACCCATAAATGGGCTACCTACATATTCTGTAAAGGGAATTAGGCCAAATGTAGTTCATATTCATAGGGTATTTGAGTTTGGTTGGGTAAGTATTGGTAATGTATTAACTACAAAATTCTATGATTTATAAGGTTTAATCACTCAACAGAATCATATGTTTTAGCTAAACGATTCTCACATCTTAATATAGGAGACCTCGATGGCTTACTTTCTTAAAGAAAAGCACATGAAATGATAAGAATGGTCATATTTATTGCATACTGAAAATGGTATTCACGGTGTACCTTAATGACTTCTTTGATGGAAATGTTTTGATCGCACTTCTTTCCATTGGCCCACTAATGTTCTTTGGGAGTATATTGTTTTCCTTTTCATTTTTTATGCCTAATATTTTTCTCAGATCACTTTGGCTAGGGAAAGGTTGACATGATAGACTATTTTTTTAATCTATCCCTTAGAGATGCATTGGCATTATGTTGTGCATTTGGATAGCCATGGGCTACTGCCATTACTGACTTATTAAGGTCTTTTTGTTGTCATTTCATGAACATTATAACAACGGTTTCATGATGAAAAATGAATTTTGTTCGAGAAAGGGGGAATAGGAAATCCTAGATCAGAATCTACATGTTCATGACCTGGAACATCCTTTTTGACAGATATAACACATTTTTAATTAGATTGAGGCCGTTATCGGTGTTTGAATTTAATGCCAAATCATCTTGACTTGATTATCATTACTCTTTTTCAAAGAGGTGACATCGTGATTTGAAGTGTGAAACAACTTAATGTGGAATATCATGGTGTTTGGAAAAAGGTGTTGAAATGACTATTTAGGACAAGTGAAGAAGACACCCCGTTGAAGGAAATCTCAATTAACGTGTTTTACCTCAAATGAGGGAAAATAGACAAGAAGATTTAGAAAGAGGTGTTATAGGTGATCTCATTTACCAATTTTTTTATTTTTCCAAATTTTTGCTTAGGCCGCCCCTCTTGGAGTTTACAATGTAGCGAGACCCATTGTTTTTTTATATGTTTTTAGAATAATTAACCCCTACAAGATATACAGTGGGTTGTCCAAGTATTTACAAGGGTTAATCATGCTTGTAAGAGAATGGGTGGGGAAGTAAGCTTTATTGAAATTTTGGTAGTAGGATATGCGTGGCTAGGTTTAAGTGAAATCATTGGGAAGTTAGGCTTGGAAGAAGGTTATTATGATATATATTTTGGGTGGAAAGAGGGGATTTTGATTTTCACTTGATTGTCCCTTCTCACTCAAGATCAAATGCATCCAAAGAATATAAAACAATTCAAGGAAACTCAAAATTATCATTTTATTTGACAACAAAATTTATAGCTTTAAAATAAGGATCGAATTGGAAAAGATACTTATTTTCTTTCTTTACAAAGATTTTTTATTTAAGAGAATAATTTTTTTTATCGATTCAAATTATATTACAATGCCCGCAAGTTCTTAAATTAGTGTATTCACAAGATTGACATGCCTCTGCGAGACCGGGGGGGGGGGGTATGGGCCCATAGAGGCAAGGTTGATTGGATTGTAAAGGAGAGAGTGCGATGAGAATATGAAGGTGAGAATGTGCTTGGGGGAAAGGTTAATAGGTCTATAAAGGTGAGAGGGTGTCGAGATTATGAAGGTGAGAATGTAGATATGGTGGCAAAGAGTGATGGACTTATAAAGGAGAGATTATGCCTATTGAGGTAAGGTTGATGGGTCTATAAATATGAGAGTGGACAAAATGCACCAAAATCTTCATATTATAATCCCATAATCTTCGACGAAATAAATTACAAATGACGAGACAAAAGTCCCCGTATTATAATTGTGTAATGAAATAAATTACAAAAATGAGACTATAAATAATTTTCGGTATCAATTGTCTGCTACCCACTATATCAAATGAAGAACCCAATGGCCTTAATATTTCAACAGTGTTTGGTTCACGGGATCAGACTTTGAGTTTTACCTGAGACTTTAACATTTTACTTTCTTTTAGTTATAACTTTACACAATCTTCATTTGGGATCAAATTAAAATGCACTTTAAACCCAACCGTTCCTGGATTCAAGGCAGATATGTTATGTGAATAACCCGAGTCCAAATTTGGTCATCCAAATTTACCATTTCCCCCTGAAAGTGCGCATGTGACTCCTTATTGCCCTGATTGCTTCCCGACTTCACCATTTGCATTTTTACCCTTAAAATACTAACATAAACCTTGAAAAATAGATTATCCATGAATATTTAAGGTTGTACAGTAAATGAGTGTAAAATGTTGGCTTAAAAAGCAAGGGAATGCAATATTGCATAGTGAAATGGGTAATAAAATTCAATATTTGACACTAATCACATCCTATAATTAATATGTTGCTAGTCTCTAGAGACATAGTAATCGATTTGTTCGTGTCAAATTCGCTATTTATTCAAAAACTATAAAAAAGAATAGAGATTTCCTTTCACGGGATGTACGGTTGTACTTAGCTTATACAACAAGCCGTTAAGCCCCTAAATTACCCCTAGTGGATGAGTTTTGTATCTTAAGAGTTTACAGTGACTCACAAACATCATAGTTATCTCAAAATACTTACTCATTTTCTAATAAAAAATCTTATTCACAATCTTAGATTTTAACAAGTAAATAGCAATGACTGGAAGGTTTATCTAGTAATTAATTTACTATAACCATTATGTTACAACAATTAATGACATTTATATGTATTGACTGAGTGCATGGTGTAAGTCTCATAATTTTACAAGTGAAAATATTTTGAGCTTTTGATGACTCAATGCTTGTAGTAAAGTGCACTAAAACAAATCTTGCTGGAGATTATGCTAAAAAAATTAAAACACTCTGAATTAGTGTAAGTCATTTGGTACATGCATGCATAAAAAGTAAATGTAATTGAAAATAAAACCTTGCACATGTCAGTGATGAAAAACGTTTATATAAAATGAGAAAATCAAATCTCCTAAAAGGATACTGTTTTTTAAAGAACATGAAAAATAATCTTTTCATTGTTGGGAAAATCATGTTAACCTTAGGATCATTTAGGGACTTTTCACGATGGAAAATACGTATATGGATGATAAAAGTCAACACCTCAAAATGATTTTGTATATTTGAAGAAAGGGTGAACTTTGAAGGATAACTTCTTTTTCTTTTCTTTCCATTTAAATTCTTTGCTCTTTTTTTGAATTCCTTTATTTCTATTTCTCATTTATTTTATTTTTCGTCTTTTATTCTCTTTCTTGATTTTTTTTGTTCATTCCCTATATTTTTTTACATTTCTTTTTGGATTAATTTTCAAGAGGTTAATGAAGCGGATTAAATGATGAAAATGAATTGCCTTTGATTAAAAGTGAGGTTAAAACATAATTTTTGAATTTCGTTTCGTAAAAGATCATATCATCATTCGATAGTCGACATTCAAAATAAAAATATTGAGATTACCAACAACTTAGAATATTTTTTAAAATAAAAATGAATAAATCCATACATCACTGAGAATAGGGAAGATAAAAAAAAATTCACATAGTAAGTATACCTATGCATCTTTAATTTTACTGAGTCATTAAGCTTTTAAAATTATGCCAGTATAATTCGTGTTGTGCATGAAGTGTCAAAACATGAATCATAAGAATTAATAAAGCATAATGGTGATGGTAAATAAACTAAATAGCTATTTACACAAGTAATCTCTTAGATACGTTTGTTGCCTTTTGTTTTAAAAGAATGCGATAACTTAGAGAGTAAAATATATAAAAAAACAAATAGGCAAAGCCTAGAAAAGAAGAAAGAAAATAATTTTGATTTTATTAAAATTTTCAAGTTTTATTTATTTATTTAAATTATTAGAGTTAGTTTTCCCTAGAAACTTTCGTCAATAATAACTTAACAAATAAATACAAGCTTGGTGATAACATGCGAATGTGAAAAATAAATAAAGTCACTCCCTAACTAAAATTGAACATTTTCCTCAATGTTTAATTAAGAACTTCAATCATGTCAGAGTATGAGGGATAACTTTATGGGTCGATAATTTAGTGATCCTTTGGATGATAGCGGGATAATTTCTTGGAAAACATGTTAATTCGAAGCATGTAGATAAAAAAAATGAGATTTAGAAAAATCTCCTTTTTATTTTTATTTTTATTTATTTATTTTTAAATGGTATAAAAGAACTTGTCAATAATAACGAGTTTGGGCAATGCTCAGATTCTATTGGAAAAAAGATAATTTATGGAATGCTTGAGATGGTACCCACAGATGGTTCGTCTAGAGTGATTTCTTCCATTAGTGGGTTGAAACCTTAGAGAAATTCTTTCAACCTTTGGTCGTTGACCTTTTGACAGGGTCCCGATTCATGGGTTTTCAATATCAACTGATCCAAAATCAAAGACATGCCAAACTATGTTCGGTCCTTGCCACCAGGATTGCAATTTCTCGAGAAATAGGGGTATGCAATATTCATATAATAAAACTTTTTTCCCTACCTCAAAGTGCTTGAGCACCATCTCTTGTCATCGAAGTCTTTTGTCTTAGCCTTGAAAATACGAGAGTTCTCATATAATTCATCCCTTAACCAATCCAGTTCATTGAGTTGGAAATTTGCGAATCTCCTCCCTCCTGTATCTAAAAGTTGAGCCTTTATAGCATAATATGCACGGTGTTCAAGATCGACTGATAGATGACCCTCATTTCCATACACGATGCGGTAAGGGGACATACCTAGTTGGGTTTTATAAGTTTTTTGATATGCCCAAAGCGCTTTGGCTAATCGATAAGACCAATCATTGGTTAAGGTATCAAAAGTCTTCTCCAATATCCATATAATCTCCCTATTTTCCAACTCATCTTGGCCATTAGTTTGCGGATGGTAAGTGGTGGATAGTTTGTGATATAATCAGACATTAGAGAGGTGAAAATATAATTAAAAAAGTGAACACCCTGGTGACTAATGATAGATTTTAGCGTGCCAAAATGATCAAGGATGTGCTCTTTTATAAACTTTATCACCACTTTCATAGTGCTCTTTCATGTCGACACGACCTCAACCCACTTTGACACGTAGTGGTCTGCCACTAATATGTACTCAAACTAGTTGAATTTAGGTAATAAACTAATGAAGTCTATGCCCCAACAACCAAAGAAAATGGTAATAAGGACCCTAGGACATAAGCATCATGTTCTGTCTAATGACCTTCCTAAGTAATTTGGGCAAGGGAAAGTTGTGCAAAACACTTACGCATCTTTGAAAAGTGTGGGCAAATAAAATCTGCAGTGTAGAACTTTGAATGAAATTTTTTGGGAAGAAAAATGTCTTCCACATGCTTCATTATGGCAAAACGATAACCCACTAGAAATCTTATCGTTGGGGACACACTTTTGAATAATTTGGATCGGTTAATATATGAACATATAAGGTCAATGAAGAAGAATGACCAAGAAACTATCGAAAATATTTCCTTATCTTTGGATAAGAACTACAATGGGTACTCCCCTATGACAAGGAAGTTAGGTATATCAACATACCATGGCAAGATAGAAGCGACCATGAGTTGTTTTTCAGGAAAAAAACTCTTGAATAGGGACTGGATCTATTTGATCGTGATTAAATGCCAATCGGGATAAGTGGTCTGCAATCACGTTTTCAACCGCGCTTTAGTATTTAATTTAGAGGTAAAATTCCTAGAGGAGTATTACCCAATAAATGAGTCTACTCTTAGCATCCTTCTTAGAGAGAAGTTATTTTAGAGCAACATGATCGGTGATACAAATAAATGGTGATCTCACCAGGTAAGCTCAAAGCTTATTTAATGAAAATACTATAACTAGCATCTCCTTCTCTACCGTTGAATAGTTCATTTGAGAACTATCAAGTGTGAGGATAGCATAAGTGATGACATATGGCTTTTTATCCCCTCTTTAACCATTATTGCCCCTACTACATTGTCGCTAATCCATCAACTCAAATGGAAGAGACCAATCTGGTGATTTCATAATGGGGTCTGTGGTCAAGAGGGACTTTAACTTCTTAAATGATTCTTGGCACACGTCTGGGGATAAAAATGAAATATCTTTAGCCAGAAGACCACACATAAGGCTTGCACTCATGCTAAAGTTATGAATAAATCTTAGGTAAAAATTGGCAAGCCAAGAAATGACCTCACATCTTTAAGGGTTTTAGAAGGGGGAAGATTGGAAATTACATCAATCTTGGATTTGTTAACTTGGATACCCTTATTGGAGATAATGTGGCCGAGGATGATCCCTTATACCACCCTGAAGTGACACTTCTCCCAGTTGAGAACAAGATTCTTCTCAACACATATTTCTAGCACCCGATCGAGGTTTGCTAGACAAGCTTCATAAGAGTTAGAAAATATGCTAAAGTCATCCATGAATACTCAAATAATGTCTTCCACTATATCATTAAAGATACCCATCAATCACCGTAGAAAGGTCTCTGGTTCATTATAAAATCCAAAGGACATTCTCCAAAAGGTAAAATTATTTTATGAAAAAGTTAGGGTGTTTTTTTATCGTCAGGGCATATTTCGATTTAATTGTAACCTGAATACCCATCAGAAAAATAGTAAAACTTGTGACCGATTACCCATTATATGATTTCATCGTGGAAGGGTAGAGGAAAATAATATTTCATGATAATCGCATTGAGCTTACAATAGTCAATGCATACACGATATCTGATAGGAACAAGGTTACCATCAGTGTTCTTTATTAATATGATGCCAAACTTCTTTGGAACCACTTGGGTTGGGCTCACCCATTTGCTATCGGAGATAGGGTATATAAACCCTACATCAAAAAACTTTATTGCCTCTCCCATTACCATATATATCATATTAGGCTTAAATGTATCTTTATTTGACGTGTGGGTTTGGCATCTTCTTCCACGGAAATGTTATAAGTGCAAGTGGATGGACTATCCCCTTTTCAAGTTAGTAATACACCACCTTATGGCATTATTATGTCTTCTTAACGTGCTTAAAAGACATGTTTCCTAAAAGGTGTCAAAATTACCAGTAATTATAATAAAAAAACGTGTTTAGACTTCCCATAAATGCACACTTGAGCTCTTTAGGTAATTATTTGATCTCAAGAGTTGGAACCGATATACTAAAGGGGAAATGGAAAGTCCCCTTTGGGGATAATTTATCAAAATGGGAGACCTATATTGACTTTTTGATACCCCCTCATTATCCTCAATATTAAGGTATTCCTACATGCTGTTTATTCCCCTATCAATAAGTCTTCCTTGCTCAGTTCGAGGGCATGACAATTGTCCCTAATCTCATCACTAAATAAATAAAAATTTATAGTGAGTAAATCATTGTCTTCACACTCATTACTCCACAAATCAAAGTTCAAAGAGTTAGAAATACATGCTTTTAAGGGATCTTTAAAATGAGAGAGGTCAAAATATTCATGGACAATTGTATTTATATATGCAACCATATCGGTTTCTTCCTTATCGGAGTAACTAGGTTACTTTAGGAGAGAGAAAAAATTCACCTCAATGGCCAAGTTACAAAGAGACATTTTCATCACCCTATTCCTACAGTTACCCAAAATGGTTATCCAAAAATTATCAAGAGTTAAGAACTCCCTTTTTCGATGGGTTGAGTGTCCAAGATAATGGTGGATTGATCAGCGAGTTGTAAAGTGACTTTCATATATTTAATCTCATCCAAATTTAACTCCAAATATATAGAATATGGAAGAAATTAACGCTAGAACCTAATCCAGGGTTGGAAATTATAGGGCATGCAGGATCTTTAAATATTGGAACAAGATTATTAGTGATGATATATCTTTCTTATGCACCATATATGCCTTTTTTGCATATTTCTCTGTCTCTTTATTGTGCACAAGTTTTCAAGGAATTTAACATATTACAGCACGTGTTTAATTGTCTAAAGTAATGGAACATTCATATTCATTTGTCTAAAGAGTTCCAGGAACCACTCAACGATGTCTTTGTTCACCTTTTGTTCGAGTATCTAAGGAAACGGTGCATGTTTTGGATTTATAGGGTTGGAAGCACAAGTAGAATCTTCTCCCTCAGTGGAGACATTATTGTCTGACTCTCGTGGTTTGAGAGGCCCTTCTTTCATTAGGCCAAATGGCTTTTCCCATGGAGTGTGTTGTAATAACTTGTTCCGAAGGTATCCCTACAACATAATTATATACTGCTTTACTACCTCGTGGGGTAGTGATACCATTTGAATTATCGGTATCTGTCTCATTAGGGTTTGACCTCTCAATACCCATTTGTCCCTTTAGATTCCATTGGGTTTAATCATGGTTATGATCTTTGCCTTCTCCTTACTGGATGTGAAAAATTGTGCTAATGACACTATATCGCCTACATGGTTTGATCCATTTGTGACATTTTTGATGATTGGGCATGGGCATACTTAAAGTGTTTTAGTTGTCTTAGTTGTTGGTTCACAACATGTGGCTTTTTAGTTGCCTTCTCGTGGAGTGAAATTTAGTGTATGTGATAAGAATTTGTATAAGTTGGATGTTGGTATCGCAGTTGGGGTTGATATAGGGGTTGAGGTTGGTGTTCGGATTAAAATTATGGAGGTGGTGGATTGGTGTGTTAGGTGCTCGTCCCTTGTAATATGACATTCAAAGTGTTCTTCCATGAAAATAAAGAACTTGATGTCCTATCATTCAGACTATTAGGGGGATTGCTATTGTCACCACAGAGATTGTTGGAGTAGTTATTTTGATTTGATCCTATGATGTTGTCTTTCTTGATAATGACCCCCTTAATACCGAGGAGTGAGGTAAACTCCTTGGTAGGGTGTCCAACCAAGTCACAAATATTGCAAGCCATGGTTGCATGCCGCTGGCTCACTTGTATCGCCTCAACTTTGCAATATAGTAGCGCATAATTTGTGTGTATATCGTCTTCTTCTTCTACCTTGGTGAGGTAAAGCCTTTATTATTACTAGAGACACTAATGCTTGATTTTTGAATGCGATCATATAGGTTGGAAATGTCCTAACCTCAGGGGTTTTTAGCCATAAACTTAAGATGAGCTTCGACTTGATCCGTGCCAAGGGCCATAAAACTTCCCTGACACATTGTCTCAACTAATTGATTTGTCATTGGCTTGAGATAACCATGAAAAATAAAAATTTATCTCATATTATCATATCCGTGGTGCGAACATTGGCGAAATAGGCTTTTAAAATTTTTCCATCATTCGTAGAATGTTTTGTCCTCCATTTACATGAAATTCTAAATTTGTTTTATTAAAGCGTTTGTCCTATGAATATGAAATAATTCTTTCAGAAATAAATCTTAGAGTTTATGCCATGTGCCAATTGAATTGGGAGGCCATGCTGTCATCCATTCCATAGCCTTATCCCTTATAGATAAGGAGAATAATTTCAGTTTAATAAGTTGGAGATTGCAATTTTGGTTGGATAAAGTGTTACACACTTCCTCGAGATCAGTTATATGACTATAAGGATTTTCATTTTCCATTTTGTGAAAAGTTAGCAAAATATTTATCATGTCGTTATAGAAATGGAATGTCCCGGAATTATAAGGTTATGTAATACATCATGCGTCCATAATCGTCTCCATACGGAGATAATCTCCCAAAGTTTGGGGTGCATTCTCACCTCGATTACCTTGGAAATTGGACACTAGGTTATGTCGGGCTAGTAAATGGGTTAGTGTATCCGATGAATGGGCATAAAATGGTACGGATAATGGTTCGGATAATAATGTGAGTGTGGTAGATGTGTAACAAGTGAATTAATAGTTGGACGAGGATGATAGTCTCCAAAATTGGGAATGACTAGTACTAGATGAGTCAAGTCCTAAGTAGACAAACCGTTATTTGGAGTTTGAGATTGGGAAATTAATTAGTTTATGCAAATTTAACTATTCCTTTAACAATGCTTGCATATTATTAACATTAAAAAGGAAAATTAATTGCAAAGTAAATTAGTTTTAATTACGATTTATTTGAATCCTCGATAACGACGCCATTTTGATAAGCTTTTTTCATTATTTTCTAAGATGCAATGATCACTTTCTAATCAAAGACATGGTGAACAGTAATATCATCGATTCGTGTTGCGAAACAACTTTATCAATTTCCATAGCTTAATGATTAATGTGTATAATGTTAAGTTGGGTTTCGAATGTAGAGAGATTGAATTTTTGAGGGCGTTAATTGAGTTCGTAATAAATTACTAAAAGAAATAAGAAAATATGTTTTGTTGGGGTTTTTGATTAATTTATATAAGTGGACATAAATTGAATTTTTAGAAGTCTTGTGAAAAGATTAAAAAAGTAAAAAAGGGAGTTTTTTTATTTACGATAAAAACAAAGGTTGCGGAATAATACCGAACTTTGAATTGTAATTATTATAAACTTTAATTAGTTTTAAGATTTAAGTATAAAATTGAAATCTCGTTGAAGTGAACAAACAAATATTTGAGAATAATTCGTTACATAAAAGATGAAATTTTTTCCAAAAATTTATCGAAAATAAGTCCAAAGCATGCTGAAAAATATATTTGGATCTCAACAATAATTAATGCATGATATTAATTATGAAGTCACCGCATATTTATATCATCTTACTTATTACGATTTTTATCTTAAAAGATCATTTAATTTATAACATTATACAAATTCTAGGTGGGTTCATAAATCGTAACCGTTATAAAATTAACTCCTCATATCTAACATGATAATTACGATTAAATTGCAAATACAAATGAACTTCATTCTCATAACAATTATTAAAACGGTAATTAAGACTTACTTGAATAGATGACAAATAGGTATAAGAATATTAAAGAAAGAATTATTGAAAATCAACCAAAATCTGCGTATTATAATTCGGTAATCTTTGACGAAGCAAATTACAAATAATGGGACAAAATTCCTCGTATTATAATTATATAACGCACTAAATTATAGAGTTGAGGGATTTTAAATGAAGAACCCAATGGACCTTTTTAAAGGTGAGGGATTTTAAATGAGGGTAAAAATGGAATAAAATAATTTTTGGGGATTTTATTTAATTATTCAAAAGGGGGAGCAGAGGGGCAATGGGAGAAAAAAATTATGGGTGCTATCTAAAAGAATTATTGGCTTTTCTTTATTTTATGTTAATCTTTTTTAAAAACACCTCATTATCAGAAATACATTTTGTTTGTAGCATATATTCGTGGAAAACACACTCGAATGTAAAAAGGAATGGGGGCAAAAGGATTTGGAAAAAGGTATAGAACCAAAATGTCACATGGGTGAAGAATGTTAGCTAATGGAAAGAAGACTTGGAAAGAGCTAGGTCCAGGCGCACGATGCATGAGGTCTCTCAAGGAAGGGGTTGGAATGCCATGTGGTGCGCCTGTAAAATCGCCCTATCACATGACGCACACTTGGCCATTTATAAGAACTCAAAGCAAATAAAAAATAAAGCTGAGGGAGGGTTTCGAACTCAAGACGTCTCCCCTAAGGAAAAACAGCCTTACCAACGAGACAACCGACTCATTATTAAATATTATACGTCTGAAACTATATGAGCCTTTGTTTAAATTAACTTTTTAATATTTGTAATTTAACCCCAAATGCTTATGACTTCCTCTTATGACCTTCGATTTTCGCACTGCAAGAATTGACGTGACCTGCATTTTGATGCCAATAATATTTCAACAGTGTTGGGATGAGGAGGTTAGACTTTGGGTTTGACTTTAGGCTTGGACTTTTGACATTCTTTCGGGTCCAATTTTATGCGGTTATAATATTTTCTTTTGAGATCGAATTGATATGCCGTTTTAACCCAGACGCTTCTTGAATCGAGGATGATAACTTTCATGAGTTTGGGTTCGAATTTGGTCATCCAAATTTACCATTTTGCCCCTAAAAGTGCATACATGACTATTTATTTCCCTTATTGCTCCCTAACTTCGCCATTAGCATTGTAACCCTGTAAATACTCAAATAAACCTTACAAACGAGATTATCCATGATTATTTAAGGTTGTACCATAAATGAATATAAAATGTTAACGAGTATGGGATTGCAATATTACAAAGGAAAAGGGGTAATAAAATGCAATATTTGACACTAATCAGACTACGACACCTCTGGGATTTTAGTTATGTTGATAAAGGATACGTAGATTTCTGTTAGTGGCTTTTGGTACACCCCAATTCTAAATTTTCCCTCCTCTCTCCTTTCAAAACTCCAAACTATCCCCAAGGTTTAACAACATCTTCTTTTTAGTGATCACCCAACATACATGAATAACTTTGTTAGCGATTTTAAGGTCCACTCCCATTCTGAATCTCCACCGAGGCTACCTTCTATCCTATAAATAACTTCTCACTTCTCAAGATAAGTCTTACACTTGCACACAAATCATGTTGGAACACGTGAATAACCAAAATATTTTGGGTTTGATCTCGTGGCTATACGAGTACGTAGGCACAATATCAAGTCCTTCTTGTGAGTACAAACCTCGATAATGTATCTCTCGATATGTTATCACCACCAAGATTAACCCATATATCACATTTCATTTCTATCTTTCCTAAAATATCAAATGAGATATCAAGATATCTCAAGCCATGAATTCTTATGCACACACACACGTAACATTAACGACTGCCTATTACCTATGTCGAGATCCCTTGTACCCTTATAAACATTGACAACCACCCATTACATAAGCCAAGATTTATCGCACAATTTATACATACTAATGGCCATCCGTTAACCCAAATACTGAGTTATGCACAAGCATACATGTATACCCATACCATTTTAAATGATGTTTATACACCTCTCAATTATACCGTTTTTATACCTAAGCGTGTATTTATGTTTTAAGGTATTCTCAAACTAAGGTCTTTTATCATATTCTAAAATAAATTAAAAAGTAATCAAATAATGTTAAGAGCGATAATAAGCATATACTTAAAGAATCATAAAGAACAAGTGAGGTGCTTAATACCTCCCCCACTCGTAATCCAGCTAGAGACATGTGTTGACTTTTTTCTTGGTACTGTATTTTCATTTAAAACGACTCTTTAAGATATTAAAACTTGACTCTTGGCGTTTTGAAATTTTTAGCACTTACTTTCTCGCTCCAAGCTTCTTTCAACCATTTGCTCTATTTTCTCTTTTCTCTAAACTTTTTCACCATAAATGGCTTCCATGTTAAAAACCCTATTTATATATATTTCTAATTTAGAAAAAAAATCATTGATGAGAGCATGGATAATTGCTCGATTATAATTGAGTAATTGCTTACCCCATTCAGTTTCCATGGGACCTCTCGTTTTGTCATATGTCCCTCCTTCCAAAATAAACTTCCTTTTAAGTTCTTAGTCAACTATCTCGAATTTAGGGAGCAAACTCTCTCCATTCAAAAATTTTAATCCATTAAAAGGAACTCTTACCTCAAATTTAGGTTTTGGCCTAGACCAAAAGATAATGATTAGTGGAGATAATGGGCAAACCGCATCCTCCAAGAGAAGTCTGGATTAATAGAGAAGACAAGTATTTTTTGATGTGATCAGACTTAACTTGAGTAACATTGAATATGGTCTTTTTTTTTTATCTCTAATACCATTCACTTTTGGAATTTTACATTCAATTATTTCAAATTTAGTTTTGGGATGGATCGACTTCTATTAGAAATCTGCCAATTAGTTTTTTTTTAAGTTATTAAAGAGGATGTTTATCCTTATATGTTATCGGTTGATTGCCTTATGCAGTTGAAGAATGATAATACTTATATGTCCTATTCTACCTTTATAAAAAGATAGAATAACACTGATGGTCCTGTGACTATTAATTTTTCCTTCTATTTTCGCTACCAAAACATGTTTTCTGTGACAAGTCTCAATGCGTGATGCTAGAGTATTATTTTTTAAAAGTAATTTTTGTTATAGGTAGATAATTGTCTCTTGAACCTTAATTTTTAGACTATATTTATAGGATTTCTCTGAGTTACAGGTCAGACCCTTTAACACTAATTGAGGTGAGCTATTGTGGGTCCTCCAAATATGGCTTCATGCCTATTTTCCAGCGATTAATCACTTTCTTAACAACTCAGGCTTTAACCATAGTCATGCCTACTACAATGCTTTACTTGCCAATAACAACTTCAATTCTCTTAAGGTATATTTGAAGGTTTTGTTTTTAATCGGCCTAGGATCCTACTTCATCATTTATTGAAAGTTACCATCCCTTTAGTGGCATATTCTAATTTTGAATAACCCCTCCCCTAAGTAATATTTCTTGTGTCCTAGTATTCCCACATAAATTATTCTTGTGTCCTAGTATTACCACATTAATTATTCTAACTCCAAATTATTTTATTCCTCTTGTAGCCTTAGCTGTAACTTCTAATGGAGTAAAGGATACTTTCCTAATTGAGGATATCAAATCTCCTACAACTCTAAACCTAAGTCTTGTACCAACTAATATATTTTCTTATGAGTCTATCCCTGTTTCAAATCTAATTCCTTCAACGATTTCTCCTTTTATTAATATCAGTTTCCATGCTCCTATTCTTGACATTATTAAAGATGTTGTTTACGCCTCACCTCTTGTGGTAGAGGGGGGAAATATCCATGTTGAACCTAATCCTAGAGAATGTGTTTCTCCTAATCCTCATAATGATATTCTAGTGTCACTATCCACACCTTTGAATGATGCTCCTCCACCACCTAAAACCATCTCGCTAACTGTGTGCAACCCTAAGTTGATGTCCCCTAAGGAACTTGATCGTTTTTAAGAGGAACTCCAACACATAATATCCTGAGACTCGTTTTAACCACACCTTCTTCTAGTGTGGAGCAATAATTGTAGATTGTACTTCACCATTAAAAAACTCCATCATTCTGGAACTTGGATTCTTTATAAGCTTTGAAATTATTTTAAAGTTACGCCAAAGTACTATTTGAGGCTCTTGTTTACTTTACTTTTCTTAACGGGTCAAAAATAACTTACTCCAGCCTTTCTTGGCTTTGGGATGTTTAAAAAACAATCCTGAAGGAGTTAGATACTATCGTCTACTCTCTCTTTATTTATCGTGAGAAGGTGGCCCAAGTTGATATAGAAGAGACAAGTTTAACTGTTGAACATGCCTAGTGTACTCATTAGAAAGCAAAGACAGCTTGTTTCCTAGTGAGTTAAAATATATTCAAGCAAATAGGTCTATACTATTTTCATAAAAAGAGGAACTGTACAAGAAATTCGTTCAAGTTAATGTTGAGATGGGGGGTGAGTACTCTAGAAGAAGCTTATTCCAATTAAGGTTGAACTAGTTGGTTAGGGAGATGAAGCTATCTGCTAGAAATGCAAACTTGTTTGATAAGAGGCAAGTTCAGATAAACACTATGAAAGCAATGTCCCAAGACTATTGGATCGTGTTTAGGTCTTTTATAACTAAACATTTGTAATATACATTTGGGAACATAGTATTTTTTTCTCATGTGAATATGATCATTCATATCCTCAAGTGGTAGGATCCTCCGTTGACTGCTCCGTACATTTGGAATGGCCCTTACCATTTAGGGGATCACTTTCCATAGGTTGTATCCCTTGATACTAAAGGTAATACAACATTCAAAACCAAATCTCTGTAACACCTCGTGATTTTTGAGCCGTAAAAATCATTGATAAATTAAAATTTTCGAAAAAGTGATTTTTTGGAATCTATTTAATTTTGGTATGTAAAAACGTTGATTTTTATATATAAAAGAAGTTTTTAAGTGGAATTTAAATTGGGATTAAATTTTGGAAATTATAACTTTTTGTATAAAAATCGGGGGAGGATCCGACCTAAGAAAAAATAAATAAAAATATTTGACCGTCCGATAGAGTTGAATTTTTTTATGTAGTTTCATCTTACCTTCCCTTTAGCTACTATGCCTCCAAGTTTCATCCAATTCCAATGATCTGATCGTCCGTAATAAATTTTTTAGTATTTGTGTTTGAGTAAGACTCAAATTTTTTTTGGTATATAAATATAAAGTGACGTGTATTTTAGCTTTCTCAAAAATTAGTAGCCATCTATATTTTCATCTTCTTCCATTTAAAAAACTCTAGCCCCAAACCAAGATTTTAGTCCATAATTTGAAGGCTTATTTGGTATTTTGTCGAGTTTGGGCTAGAATGAGTTATGATCGTTTTCTCGAGAGGAATGGAGTGGTATGATCAGAATTTTGAGGCAGAATCCTATGAATTTCTTGTGATGACTTTAAGGAATGGGGTTTACACAATATGCTCCTTAGATATCTCGAGAGTAGTAATTTGTTCCTCATTTATTTTTACTCATATTATTGATATGATGACATTTATTAGAATCTAAAATATTGATTCGATTGAGATATTGTATTTGTTGATGGGCATGGTGTCATGAAATTTTTATATGGCATGAAGAATGATCACCCACCAATAGTCCAAAGGTCCGATAGATAGGATGAGGCTTTACTAAGCTAAGGTGAGGTGAGGTGAGGCCTAGTGACCTAGTGATGTGTTATTGAAAATTAGTTCGTATAATGCTCGGATGTCGCATTGGACTTCAATTTAGATTCGTATTGTTGCATTTTATTCACTGTTATTGTTTTGAGCATCTAATCTTGTCATATTCCGTACTTTACCTTATTTTTCTTTTTAGTAGTAAGTCAGCATGGATTTGGATGCTACGGATTTTTGAAGGATTTTAGAGCATTAAGTTTGGAGGATTTTATTTTTATTGTATAGCTTGGTAGTGTAATGCTTTTAGGGATCTTAGTATTACCTTTGAGTGGAATTTAATTGTACTTATTTTGGAAGTGTAAATTTTGGATTCGTTATATTTATTTTATGGAATATAGATGCTCTATACTAATTGTTGAGGATTTAGTTTAGTTTTAATTGTTGTAGTGCCTCTGTTTACAGATGGTGTCAGAGCTTAGGTAAACAATAACCCTTGGATCTTTGGGTTTGGGTCTAACATGCGGGTTAGATGTGTTTTGTTGGAGGTAAGGATTTTTTTGTTGAGGACGTGGTATGCATCGAGGTTAGGATTAGTAATCTTGGTGTGAGGATGCTTAGAATTGATTTGGGAACTTTAGTGTTGTAATGATTTTTGAGAGAGAGAATCAAGTAGTTATTCGTGAGAGAGAGCATGGGGAAATAAGCGAATATGATTGGGTGTATGGTCACCTAATGGTGGTTTTTATGGGTAGGCATTTGTGCACCATATTTTATCTTGAGCGTTAGGCTACGTTGAATTTCGTGCCAGTGGGGAAGTGTGTAACCACCTGTGATTTTTGAGCCGTAAAAATCTTTCATAAGTTAAAATTTTGGAAAAATAAGTTTTTGGAATCTAGTTTTGGTATGTACAAATGTTTTTTTTATATATAAAAAGGAAGGATTTAAGTGGAATTTAAATTGTTATTAAATTTGAAAATTATAACTTTTTGTGTAAAAATCGAGGGAGGATCCGACCTAAGAAAAAAATAAAGAAAAATATTCGACTGTCCGATCGAGCTGAATTTTTTTGTACAGCCTCATCTCGCCATCAACTATTGCGCATATAAATCTCATCCAATTCTAACAATTATATTGTCCATGATAAATTTGTTAATGTCTGAGTTTGAGTAGGACTCAAATTGTTTTTGGTATATAAACATAAAGTGATGGGTTTAAGACTTTTAAAATACATTTTAGCCTTTTCAAAAATCAATAGGTTCATCTATTTTCATCTTCTTCCATCTAAAAAACTCTAGCCCCATTTAAACCCAGATTTCAATTCATGATTTGAAGTCTTATTTGGTATCAGAGCTTAGGTATACAACAACCCTTAGATCTTTTGGTTTGGGTCTAACATGGGGGTTAGATGTGTTTCTTTGGAGGTAAGGAGATTTTGTTGAGGATGTGGTAGGCATCGATGTTAGGATTGGTAATCTTAATGTGAGGATTCCTAGAATTGATTTGAGGACTTTAGCGTTGTGATGATTTTTGAGAGATAAAATCGAGTAGTGATTCGTGAGAGAGCGCGTGGGAAAACAAGCGGGTAAGATTGGGTGTATGGGCACCTAATTGTGATTTTTATGGGTAGGCATTTGTGCACCATATTTAATCTTCAGCTTTAGGCTACGGTGAATTTCGAGGACGAAATTCCCGTGCCAGTGGGGAAGTATGTAACACCTTGTGATTTTTGAGCCGTAAAAATCTTTTAAAGATTAAAATTTAAAAAATAAATAAATTATGGAATCTATTTAATTTTCGTATGTGCAAATTTTTGTTTTTATGTATAAAAGGAAGTATTTAAGTGGAATTTAAATTGGTATTAAAATTTAAAAATTATAACTTTTTGTATAAAAATCGAGGGAGGATCCGACCTAAGAAAAAAATAAATAAAAGTATTAGATAGTCCGATCGAGCTGAATTTTTTTGTCCATCTTCGTCTCACAATCTGCTACTGTTTTTATAAATTTCATCCAATTCTAATGGTCTGATTGTCCGTAATAAATGTTTTCATGTTTGTGTCTGAGTAAGACTCAAATTGTTTTTTGTACATAAACATAAAGTGATGGGTTTAAGACTTTTAAAGCACATTTTAGCCTTTTTAAAAATCATTAGCCTCCTCTATTTTCATCTTCTTCCATCTAAAAAACCCTAGTCCTATTTAAACTAAGATTTCAGTTCATGATTTGAAGTCTTATTTGGTGTTTTCTCGAGTTTGGGCTAGAAGGAGTTTTGATTGTTTTCGCGAGAGGAACACAATGGTGTGATCTGAATTTTGAGACATAATCTTGTGATTTTCTTGTGATTATTTTAAGGTATTGGTTTTACGCAATATTCTCCTTCAATCTCTCGAGAGTAGTAGTTTGTTCCACATTTATTTGTACTCATATTGTTAATATCACGACGTTTGTTGGAATCTAAAATATTGATTCGATTGAGATATTGTATTTGTTGATGGTCATGTTGTCATGAAATTTTGATATGGCACGAAGAATGGTTAGCCACTAAAAGTCCAAAAGTTCAATATCCAGGATGAGGGTTTTCGAAGCTTGGGTGAGTTGAGGTGAGGCCTGTTGACCTTTGATGTGTTAATGAAAAATAAATTGGTATAATGCTCGGATGTCGCATTGGACTTGAATTCAGATTCATATTGTTGCATTTTATTCACCATCTATTCATATCATATTGTTTACTTTCCCATATTTTTCTTTTTAGTGGAAGGTTAATGTGGATTTGGATGCGACAGAAGTTTGGAGGATTTTATTTTTTTCTCTAGCTTAGCAATGTTATTTATTTAGGGAGCTTAGTATTATTTTGGAGTGGAATTAATTGTAGTTTTTTTTTAAATGTAATTTTCGAATTCATTATATTTATTTTGCGGAATATAGATGCTCGACACTAATTATTGATGATTTAGTTTAGTTTTGATCATAGTGGTGCCTCGTATTTTGTGCGGAGTGTTACAGATGGTATCAGAACTTAAGTATATAGGTTAGATGTACTTCGTTGGAGGTAGGGAGTTTTAGTTGAGGATGTGGTAGGCATAGAGGTTAGGATTAGTAATCTTGATGTGAGGATGTTTAGAATTGATTTGAGGACTTTAACGTAGTGATGATTTTTTAGAGATAGAATCAAATAGTGATTAATGAGAGAGCGCGTGGGGAAATATATGTGTTTCGTTGGAGGTATGAAGTTTTTGTTGAGGACGTGGTAGGCATCGATTTTAGGATTAGTAATCTTGATGTTGGGAGGCCTAGAATTAATTTGAGGACTTTAGCGTTGTGATGATTTTTGAGAGATAGAATCGAGTAGTGATTCCTGAGAGAGTGCGTGGGGGAAACAAGCAGGTAAGATTGGGTGTTTGGGCATCTAATTGTGGTTTTTATGGGTAGGCATTTGTGCACCATATTTTATCTTCAGTGTTAGGCTACTGTTGAATTTTGAGGACGAAATTCCCGTGCCAGTGGGGAAGTATATAACACCCCGTGATTTTTGAGCCGTAAAAATCTTTGCTAAATTAAAAAATTTTAAAAAATAAAATTTTGGAATCTATTTAATTTTGGTTTTTGCAAATGTTTGTTTTTATGTATAAAAAGAAGTATTTAAGTGGAATTTAAATTGGGATTAGAATTTAAAAATTTTAACTTTTTGTATAAAAATCGAAGGAGGATCCGACCTAAGAAAAAAATAAATGAAAGCATTCGATATTTCGATCGAGCGGAATTTTTTGTCAAGCTTCATCTCTCCATCTTCTACCATGATTCTAAATTTCATCCAATTCCAATGGTTCGATTGTCCGTAATAATTTTTTTAGTGTTTGTGTTTGAGTAGGACTCATATTGTTTAAAGTGATGGGTTTATAACTTTTAGAACACATTTTAGTCTTTTCAAAAATCAGTAGCCTCCTCAATTTTCATCTTCTTCCATCTACAAAACCCTAGCCCCATTTAAATCAAGATTTCAATCCATGATTTGAAGTCTTATTTGGCGTTTTCTCGAGTTTGGGGTAGAACAAGTGTTGATTGTTTTCGCGAGAGGAACACAGTGGTGTGATCCTAATTTGGAGACATAATCTTGTGAGTTTCTTGTGATGAATTTAAGGTGTGGGGTTTATGCAATATTCTCCTTAAATTTCTCAAGAGTTGTAGTTTATTCCGTATATATTTGTACTCATATTATTGATATCATGACATTTATTAAAATCTAAAATATTGATTCGATTGAGATATTGTATTTGTTGATGGGCATGTTGTCATGAAATTTTTATATGGCACGAAAAATGGTCAGCCGCCAATAGTCCAAAAGTCCGATAGCCAAAGTGAGGCTTTACGAAGCTTAGGTGAGGTGAGGTGAGGTGAGGCCTGGTGACCTTTGATGTGTCATTGAAAAATAAATTGTTATAATACTCAGATGTTGCATTAGACTTGAATTCAGATTCGTATTGTTGCATTTTATTCACTGTCTATTCATGTCATATTATTTACTTTCCTATATTTTTCTTTTTAGAGGAAGGTCAACGCGGATTTGGACGTGACGAATTTTTGGAGGATTTTAGAGCATGAAGTTTGGAGGATTTTAGTTTTTATATAGCTTGGCAGTGTAATTTATTTTGGGGAGCTTAGTAGTATTTTGGGGTGGAATTTAATTGTAGTTATTTTTTAAGTGTAAATATTGAATTTGTTTTATTTATTTTGTGGAATATAGATGCTTTGCACTAATTATTGAGGATTTAGTTTGGTTTTAATCATAGTAGCGCCTCGTGTTTTGCGTCGGGTGCTATAGATGGTATCAGAACTTATGTATTTGACAACCATCGGGTCTTTGGATTTGGGTCTACCTTGAGGGTTAGATGTGTTTCATTGGAGGTAGGGAGTTTTGTTGAGTACGAGGTAGGCATCGAGGTCAGGATTGGTAATCCTGATGTGAGGATGTTTAGAATTGATTTGAGGATTTTAGTGTTGTGATGCTTTTTGAGAGATAGAATCGAGTAGTGATTCGTGATATAGAACATGGGGAAACATGTGGGTAGGATTGGGTGTATGGGCACCTAATCATGGTTTTTATGGGTAGACATTTGTGCACCATGTTTTATCTTGAGCGTTAGGATTCGTCCAATTTCGAGGACGAAATTCCTGTGCCACTGGGGTAGAATGTAACACCCCGTGATTTTTGAGCCGTAAAAATGTTTGATAAATTAAAAAATTTGAAAAAATAAATTTTGGGAATCTATTTAATTTTGGAATGTAAAAATGTTGGTTTTCATATATAAAAAAAGGTTTCAAGTGGAATCTAAATTGGGATCAAAATTTGGAAATTATAACTTTTTGTATAAAAATCGATGGAGGATTCGACCTAAGAAAAAAATCAATAAAAATATTCGACAGCCCGATCGAACTAAATTTTCTTGTCCAGCTTTGCCTCATATTTCATCCAATTCAAGCATTCCTATCGTCCATAGTAAATTTTATTAGTGTTTGTCTTTGAGCAGGACTCAAATTCTTTTTGGTATATAAACATAAAGTGACGGGTTTAGGACTTTAAGAACACATTTTATCCTTCTAAAAAATCAGTAGCCTCCTCTATTTTCATCTTCTTCCATCCTCAAAATCCTTGCTCCATTTAAACTAAGATTTCAGTTCGTGATTTGAAGGCTTATCTGGGATTTTCCCGAGTTTGGGCTAGAATGAGTTTTGATTGTTTTCGCGACAGGAGCGTAGTGGTGTGATCGTAATTTTGAGGCAGAATCTTGTGAGTTTCTTGTGATGATTTTAAGGTACGGGGTTTACATAATATGCTCCTTAAATCTCTCGAGAGTAGTTGTTTGTTCCTCATTTATTTGTACTCATATTGTTGATATCATGATGTTTATTGGAATCTAAAATATTGATTCGATTGAGATATTCTATTTGTCGATGGGCATGGTGTCATGAAATTTTTATATGGCACAGACAATGGTCACCTGCCAATAGTCCTAAAGTCTAACAGCCAGGATCAGGGTTTATGAAGCTTAGGTGAGGTGAGGTGAAGCTTTGTGACCTATTGATGTGTTATTCAAAAATAAATTGTTATAATGCTCGTATGTTGCATTGTAATTGTATTCAAATTCGTATTGTTTAATTTTATTTACCGTTATTGTTTTGAGCATTTATTCTTGTCATATTGTGTACTTCCCCGAATTTTCTTTTTAGTGGCAGGTTAGCATAGATTTGGACACGAAGGATTTTTAGAGGATTTTAGAGCATGAAGTTTGTTAGATTTTATTTTTTTATATAGCTTGGTAGTGTAATTTATTCGGGGAGCTTAGTATTATTTTTTAGTGGAATTTAATTGTAGTTATTTTGGGAGTGTAAATTTGGGATTCATTATATTTATTTCGTGGAATATAAATGCTATATACTAATTATTGAGTATTAGTTTAGTTTTAATCATAGTAGCGCCTCGTGTTTTGAGCGGGGTGTTACAGATGGTATAAGAGCTAAGGTATACAAAAACCCTCGGGTATTTGGATTTGGGTCTAGCATACGGGTTAGATGTGTTTTGTTGGGAGTAGGGAGATTTTATTGAGGATGCGGTAGGCATCAAGGTTAAGATTAGTAATCTTGATGTGAGGACGTTTAGAAATAATTTGAGGACTTTAGTGTTGTGATGACTTTTAAGAGAGAGAATCGAGTAGTGATTCGTGAGAGAATGCGTGGAAAAATATGCGAGTAGGATTAAGTGTATGGGCGCCTAATCGTGGTTTTCGTGGGTAGGCATTTTCCTACCGTATTATTTTATCTTGAGCGTTAGGTTTCGTCGAATAACGAGGAAAAAATTCATGTGCCAGTGGAGAAGTATGTAACACTCCGTGTTTTTTGAGCCATAAAATTCTTTGTTAAATAAAAAAAATTTTGAAAAATAAATTTTTGTAATATATTTAATTTTAGTATATAAAAATGTTGGGTTTTATATAATAAAAGAAGGTTTTAAGTGTAATTTAAATTGGGATAAAAATTTGGAAATTATAACTTTTTGTATAAAAATCGAGGGAGGATCTGACCTAGAAAAGAAAATAAATAAAAATATTCAACAGTTCGATCGGGCTAAATTTTTTTGTACATCTTGATCTCACCTTCATCTACTACGCCTCCAAATTTCATCCAATTCCAACGGTCAAATCGTCCGTAATAAATTTTTTAGTGTTTGTGTTTAAGTAGGACTCAAATTCTTTTTGGTATATAAACATAAAGTGACAGCTTTAGGACTTTTAAAACACATTTTAACCTTCTCAAAAATTATTAGCCTCCTCTATTTTCATCTTCTTCCATCTACAAAACCCTTGACCCATTTAAACCAAGATTTCAGTCCATCACTTGAAGGCTTATTTGGTGTTTTCTCGAGTTTGGGCTAGAACGAGTTTTGATTGTTTTCGCGATAAGAACGCAGTGGTGTGATTAGAATTTTGAGGCAGAATCCTATGAGTTTCTTGTGATGATTTTAAGGTACGAAATTTAAGCAATATGATCCTTAAATCTCTCGAGAATAGTCGTTTGTTCCGCATTTATTTGTACTCATATTGTTTATATCATGACATTTATTTGAATCTAAAATATGGATTCGATTGAGATATTGTATTATTTGATTGGTATGGTGTCATGAAATTTTCATATGTATCGAAAAATGGTCACACGCCAATAGTCCAATAATGGGGATGAGTCTTTACAAAGATTAGTTGAGGTGAGGCCTGGTGACCTATTGATATGTTAATAAAAAATAAATTGGTATAACACTCGGATGTCGCATTCGACTTGAATTCAGATTTGTATTGTTGTATTTTATTCACCGTTATTGTTTTGAGCATCTATTGTTGTCGTATTATGTGCCTCACCATATTTTTCTTTTTAGGGATAGGTTAGCGTAGATTTGAATGCAACGGATTTTTGAAGGATTTTAGAGGATGAATTTTGGAGGATTTTATTTTTTTTATAGCTTGGCAGTATAATTTATTTCGGGAGCTTAGTATTATTTTCGAGTGAAATTTAATTGTAGTAATTTTAAAAGTTTAAATTTTGGATTCGTTATATTTATTTTATGGAATATAGATTCTCTATACTAATTGTTAAGGATTTCATTTAGTTTTAATCATAGTAGCGCCTCATGTTTTGAGCGGGGTTTTACTGATGGTATTAGATCTTAGGTATACGATAACCCTCGGGTCTTTGGGTTTGGGTCTGGCATCCGTGTTAGATGTGTTTCGTTGGAGGTAAGTTTTTTTGTTGAGGATGTGGTAGGCATTAAGGTTAGGACTAGTAATCTTGATGCGAGGATGTTTAGAATTGATTTGAGGAATTTAGTATTGTGATTATTTTTTAGAGATAGAATCGAGTAGTGATTCGTGAGAGAGCGCATGGGGAAACATACGGGTAGGATTGGGTGGATGGGCACCTAATTGTGATATTTATTGGTAGGAATTTGTGTACCGTATTTTATCTTGAGTGTTAGGGGTCGTCGAATATCGAGGATAAAATTCCCGTGCCAGAGGGGAAGTATGTAACACCCCGTGATTTTTGAGCCGTAAAAATCTTTGATAAATGAAAATTTTTGAAAAAATAAAGTTTTGTAATCTATTTAATTTTTGTATGTAAAAGTTTTAATTTTTATATATAAAAAGAAGGTTTTAAGTGGAATTTAAATTGGGATTAAAATTTGGAAATTATAACTTTTTGTATAAAAATCGGGGAAGGATCCGACCTAAGAAAAAAAAAATATTTGACCGTCTGATCGAGTTGAATTTTTTTGTGTAGCTTCATCTCACCTTCAGCTACTACACTCACATTTCATTCAATTCCAACGGTCCGATCGTCTGTAATAAATTTTTTAGTATTTTTGTTTGAGTAGGACTCAAATTCTTTTTGGTATATAAAGATAAAGTGACGGATTTAGGACCTTTAAAAAATATTTTATCCTTTTCAAAAATCATTCGCCTCTTCTATTTTCATCTTCTTCAATCTACAAAACTCTAACCCCATTTAAACCAAGATTTTAATCCATGATTTGAAGGCTTATTTCGTGTTTTCTCGAGTTTGGGCTAGAATGAGTTTTGATTATTTTTGTGAGAGGAACGCGATGGTGTTATCAGAATTTTGAGGTAGAATCTTGTGAGTTTCTTGTGATGATTTTAATGTATAGATTTTACGCAATATGCTCCTTAAATCTCTCAAGAGTAGTCATTTGTTCATCATTTATTTGTACTCATATTGTTAATATCATGACGTTTAATGGAATCTAAAATATTGATTCGATTGAGATATTGTATTTGTTGATAGACATGGTGTCCTGAAATTTTTATATGGTACAGATAATGGTCACTCGCCAATAGTTCAAAAGTCCAATAGCCAGGATGAGGCTTTACGAAGCTTAGGTGACGTGATGTGAGACGCTGTGGATTTTGGAGGATTTTAGCGCATGAAGATTGGAGGATTTTATTTTTTTGTATAGCTTAGTAGTTTAATTTATTTGGGGAGCTTAGTATTATTTTCGAGTGAAATTTAATTTTAGTTATTTTGGAAGTGTAAATTTTGGATTCATTATATTTATTTTTGGAATATAGATTCTCTATACTAGCTGTTGAGGATTTAGTTTAGTTTTAATCCTAGTAGTGCCTCGTGTTTTGAGCGGGGTGTTACAGATAGTATCAGAGCTTAGGTATATGACAACCCTCGGGTTTTTGGGTTTGGGTCTAGCATGCGGGTTAGATGTGCTTTGCTTCGTTGAAGGTAAGGAATTTTTTTGAGGACGTGGTAGGCATCGAGGTTAGGATTAGTAATCATGATGTGAGGATATTTAGAATTGATTTGAGGACTTCGTTGTTCCCATTTTTCTATGCGAAATGTGTTTTAAGGATGACAAAAGAATTTTCTCTTTTTGAAAAAAACTTTTTCAAAATTTTAATATCCACTAAGTTGTGAACCAATTCTAACTTAACCAAATTTTATCTTGATTAATCCTAAACATACATCTAGTGATTAAAGCAAATAAAATAAAGTAAAGAATAGTCACAACGTTGGAGGTACGAGGAAACCACAACGGGAAAAAATCTCGGACGAACCAATCCAGACAATCACTATGATGTGGAATTTGAAGGAACATACACAAGTCTTAGTCAACGGATCGATACCCACGATACTTGACACTCTTTTGATCTTCAAGCACTCATCCACAGTGCTCATGCATAAAGTCCTTCTTCTACGGTGCTCGTCCACAATACTCGCGTCCACGTATGTCTCGGTGCCCACCAATGTGGCTTTCAACGTCTACGATATTGAACATGAAATCCTTCTCTTCTTCACCTTAAAACCCAATGTTCATGTGTAGAACAAACTTCTTCTTGGTGAAAACAAAGATCACAATAGCATATAGTAATGAAAACTCAGATATTTGAAACTCTAAGGATGTTTTAGACTTAGAAAACCTTAGAAAATAGTTACATAAAACGTAATGGTTTGTAAACTGTTTTCGAGAATGCACACTTTTCAAAACTCTGAGAAAACACGCCTTAAATAATATGTTTTAAGTCGGTATCCCGCTCGAATGACAAAGGCATGTCGCTCGAATGACATCCTTATGTTGCTCGAATGACTGTCAAAGTCGTTTGAATGAAAAAACTAGTGTGTTTGATTTTAATAAAACTCTAAACCATCTTTACCTCAGAATAAACTAAGTGTAAATGTTTTCAAACTCTTTTAAAGATATTTATTTAATAAAATAACATCCTTAAACATTTTAAAATAAATTCGGAGTCCCATTAAAATTACGCATTCATACCTGAGTGATCTCGAAATGCAATTAAACTTGAAGCTTTGTCGCAACGTCTTTAATAAACTTCAACATGTCATAGTCTGTGTGGGATCGTGACAATAAAAATACGACCTATGACTCAAATGTGTTTTGTTCCAAAAATAACTCAGATAAACGTACAACGGACTCAATTGGATATTTTATCCTTACAAATCTCCCCCTTTGACAATTCTGAGACAAAGCCTATAGTAAAATGCCTAAGTGTAACACCCCGTATTTTTATTAACTATTTTTATTAATTAATTGGGATTTTCGAGAAAAATAAATTTTTGAATTTAATAATTTTTATTGGCTAAATATGTTGGTTATGATTTTAGAAGAATCAAACTTCAAGCGGAATTAAAATCGGAGTTAAAATGGATTTTATATTGATTTTACAGTTTTTGTCCCTTATAATTTTTTTTGGGTGAACTGCCAGATTTTAGGCATGATCGATCGATCGATGCCTGGGGTAGATCGATCGCCCTCCCAGAAAATGTGAGCAGTAAACTGTTTTTAGTATTTGTCTAGGATTAGGACTCCTAATCACTATATAACCTTGTTAATACGTAGGGGGGCTTCTCATAATCATTTTTTCTCCAGTTTTTCACCAGAGAACACTTCCAAATATTTTTCCTCTTACTCATAATCACCAACCTTCTTCATTATCAAGCTTTTTGTCACAAGTTTTGGGATGCTTAATTGGGGTTTAATCAAGTTGGTTCAAGAACACTCTTTTGCTAATTTTTCGCAAGGAATCCAGATTTTCAATCAGATTTTCAACACAATCTTTATAGGCATGAATACTCTATTCTTTTCCTTTAGTATTATGCGTTTTAAGTGTCGCCTAAACACTTAATTACATATTTTCTTAAAAATAATTAGTAACTTAATTAGAAAAAGTGGACACTAATTATGAGGCTATTTTTATAAAATCTTTTAATCTGAATAATATTCATAACCCTTTGGGTACGTAGGATTCATGAGTGATTTTAGGTTTTATTGGTGTAGGTTGCATGTAGAAAAACCCTAGTTTTAAAGTAAAAAACATTTGGGTGCGTATAACTCATGTAATACATGTAGAAATAATAAAATTTGGTTTTTGATGTTTATATGATGAAAAATTGGTATATTTAACTTAAAATAATTAAATGAGACTATTTGGGTATTGTTGACGTTGTGATAATTAAATTAAAGATTTTATTGAATTGGACTATCATGCGCAGTTTTATATGTTGATTAATTATTCTTGTTGGTATGACTTGTTAGTATTATTAAATATCATTGTGACGATGGGTTGTTGGGTATTATTGTTCTCCATATATTTTAGAATGCCTTCTAGAAATGGGACTAGTGAGGGAAAATTATCACGATTTTATTGTGTTGGGGGTGGGATAATTTTTATTACTTTATCGTCGTTACGCTAGTCTAGGTATGAGACTAGGTTATGATTAATCTTAGAAAATCCTCTTATACATAGGTTAGGACGTATTGATAACTTGGGGACTCTTTGGTATGGGACTAAGGGGTATTTTGAGGATCTCACATCGATTAAAAGGTGGGGTGTTTATAAATTGTGAATAAAGAAATTGAGAACTAATACCTAAGATAATAAGATGGGTAATAAATATATTGGCGACATAATCAGCGAGGGCCGACAGTTTAAACGGGCCAGCGGGCTTTTTACGTCGTGTCGTGTGTGAAACCTTGTCAATCAGCGAGGGCCGACAGTTTAAACGGGCCAGCAGGCGTTTTGACAAGGGGATGCGTATTTTGGTGGAGAAATCACCCGAGGCGGGAGGACCTCCATAATAAATGTAACACCCCAAGACTTTTGAGACTGAGAAATTAAATTTTGGGAAAATAAAAATTTAATGAAATTGGAGAATTTCAAAATTTGGGAGTTGAGGCCCAAAAATCGAGAATATTTCAAAGTATTCCGGATGATATTTTTGAGGGTACCATCGATCCCGGAAGGGTCGAAATAGTCAAAATGACTGTCATTGGGTTTTATTTTGGCTCCGGAATGTTTTTAAGTTATTTTGGCTCGAATTGGAGTAAACGAGTCATTTAAAGTGTGTATTAACATTTAAAATTGGGATTTTGTTTTAAAGGATTTGGAGGCTTACGGATGAAGCCATTTCTCATTTGAGAGAAAGAGAGAAAAAGCCCTAGAGAGAGAGGAAGAGAGAAAGAAGAAGAAAAGAGGAGAGAGAGGAAGAAAGCTTGGAGAATTCCGGCCAAACCGCGACATCGAGGACGATCCAACCTCTACAAATCTGAGGCAAGTGTTTAATCTTGCTAAATAGCTATTTGTGTATTTTCATTTCATAATTTGTGGGGTAAAGAAATGGATTTTGGGTATAAATATCAAAACCTAGATTTTTGGGTTAAATCTTGAAATCAATGTTTAAATTGAGATTTAATGGCATAGAAATGGTTGGGATAAACTTTGGGTTGATTAATGGGCTTAAAATCATGTTGTGATAAAGTATTGGGGGTTGGAATGAAAAATTTAGGGTTTAAGAATTCGTGGGTTTTGATGAAGAAGAAGAACCCTTCAAAATTGCAGGTCCGAATCGATTCGCCCCCTCAAGCGAATCGATTCGGTTTAGTGAAATTGGCAGGTCTGCATTGACCAAATCGATTCGGACCCAAGCCGAATCGATTCGGCCTATTGCAGAAGTCCAGGTCTTTGGACCCGAATCGATTCGCCTTGGAGGCCAAATCGATTCGCTAGACCGAATTGATTCGGAATAGGGCTGAATCGGTTCGGAAATAGGGCATTTTGAGGTATTTTTCTCCATAGTGAATTCAACCCCTTTTTGGTTTGGTTTATTGATTTGGGGCTTTCTCTTATGATGAAAGAGATATGTTCTTGGAGACACATAAGGAGTTTCTCACACATTAGAATTTTGGGGACTCCTTAGGGTAATTTGGGAGAAATGTATCCATGTATGTATTTGGAGTTATGTATAGAGATTTTGGGGAAACCCTTTGGGATTGAGAATCCCAATTGTAGATTTAAAGTAGGTGTAGATGTGATGTGAGGCTAAGAACTCTTAGAGAGATCTCAGACTAGGGTATTCACCAAAGTGATTGAACCATAGTCGAAATCGAGGGAAATGAGATTATTTGATGATTGAAAGAATGAGCTTGAGGCTGATAGACTATTAGTTATATGTATACCGATAGTCAAATGATTACTAGATTCTTTAATGTACTCGGAGATATAGATGATATGTGTAGTGATGGATTCCTACGCAAACTCTTGGGTGGTATCCCTAATGTTGAATATATAGGTATAGATATATACACATGGTTTTGGGAGACTATTCATCATAGGAAAATGATCGAATATGTTTCAAGTATGGAATTATATTCACATATCAAGGTAAATTTAATGGAAATGGTGGTAACGGCTTGTATATTGAGGACTATGTGTACTTATAGCCAGGTATATATATATATATCTTATACATATGAACGAGAATTAGTCTATATATATAGATAAGGATATGTGAATATGTGTTGATATATATATATATCTGTATGTATATAGATATATGGATATCTTCATATTATGGATATACATGGTATGGATATTTAAACCGTATACGATGGTTTATTATTTGATCATATGATTGGATCATATGTATTATATATATTATGCAGGTAAATGATATATATACTTAATTGGTTAAGCATACCCCGCTCATGCTATCATTGGGAAGTTGCGCGCGTAGAGGGTGAGCATCCTGGCTAGAAAAGCAGGGTGTGGATATTCCCCAGGTCATAGTCGTCCCGTGTGTTACCATATGATATATATATATTTATTTTGGGATGAGACGTGATGGGTATGTTTCGTCTCATTGCCGGTTTGGAGCTATGACCGCTTCCCGGGACGTCGTGTGCGTGAGTTTACCACGAGTTGGGTGTCGTTTAGTCCCACCATGGTGGCCCCAGTTTTGCTACGTGAGCCGGGCACTGGGAAGATGATAGCATTGATGCAGTTTATCGGCGATACATATAGCCGGGTATATTATGTGCATGGCCTTGTACATCATATGTAGTATGTACACTTGGCTATTGGATTGATGATGATATATATACAGTTAGAAATAAATACCTATATATATATATATATATATATATATATATATTTATTTATATATATATATATTCTATAGATGAAAGGATATGGACTTTTATGAAGTACATCTTAGATGATTATGGTGTACTAGATTGATGGGGGTTGATGTATCGCACATAAGGTATTATTCGGTTACCTCATCCCAAGGATATTATTGGAGGTTCTTTTATTTTATTTTATTTGTTTTCTTTTTTTTCTTTTCTTCTTTCTTTCTTTAGTAGTTATAGAAGTTTAGTAGTAATGATAGTATTAACTTGTATGTTGAGGATTATGGATCTCTAGAATCGACATTGCCCAGGAGTAGTGTAACGAGGTGGTTCCTTGTTTGGATTTCGCTTTGCGAGACACCTCACGCACGAAACGCAGTGCCATGTCGAGATTTGAGAGAAGTAATTCCATAGGTGGCATCTCGGATCTCTGGTCTTTACCATGTCAGGAGTAGTGTAACAGGGCGGTTCCTTGTTTGGATTTCGCTTTGCGAGACTCCCCACGCACGAAACGTAGTACAATTTTGGGATTAGAGAGAAGTCTTGCCAATATTCCATGTGCATGTTATTAAGTATATTAATTCTTACGTTTTTAGCCTATATAGGTATATATATATATGCATATGTATAGGGGAAATGTTTTAGGAAGTATGATGATTATAATTCATAAGATTATTAATCGGAATTCATTAAGCCTATTATGGCATAATTGTTTGTATTCATAATCTAGTAAGATTAGAAACATGGTGGATTCTTGGGCTATGTTAGGAAGGCAAATTCTCGTGGGGATAAGCTAGGCCTATAATAAGTTAGGTTGTCCTAATAATGTGGGGGTAATTTAACTAAAACTTGAGGACGCGAATAGGTGCGCGCCTTTAGATGAGAGGTGAGTTGGGGTTTCGCGAGAGTGCGGTCTCACTTTAATTATGAAATAAAGTGCACCGATATTTATTATGCACGGTTAACACACTTGCTAAATATTTTACACATTCGGGGCTCTGACCCGTTTACTTTTCTCTCCTCCTTGTATATATATATGTTACCACAGGTATCCTATCGCATGGATGCCGGATGACCTTCTATCCTGAGTCTTGGGAGCCGTGACAGGTGCGGACTGTTGCGGGATGTTTCATGTAGCCGCTTCCTACTTCTTTAAAATTCTAGGTAGGATTCATGTTGTATATCGGGTTTGTACCCAAGGGATATTTATATACATGTTTATATTTATTCCATTCAGTTATTGTATTGGCTGTGATCCGACAGCTTATTCGGGTCTACTTTTTGTAGTACATTCGGTTGTATTTAATTGTTTCATTTTATTTCTAGCATTTTATTTATTATAGTTCTTTCTTGCATCTCTCCTATTCATTAGTAGTTTTATAGTGTTGGGTTGTTGTATGTTGCAAGTTTTAATTTATTATAACATCTCGCTTATATGATTTCGGGTAGTTAGTCCTATATTATATAGTACCGTTAGTTGATGTTGAGACTGGACCATCTGGAATTCCTGATTTAATATAGTATAGGGCTGGCCAGCCGTTATTATTTTAAGCAGGGTGTTACAGATGGTATCAGAGCATCAGGTTCTAGAGTCTTTAGGATCTGTGCGAATTATGGATTCTTCCGTTAACGTTCTTGACATAAAGCCCTATAAATAGGACTGTTGTGTCCACTGTGTTGTTTTCTTCTGTGAAGTATATTCACTTGATTGGCGTTCTGATAACAGTTGCTCTTGTTTCGTTTCAGACGTCGCCTAGATTTTTGTTGTCTAGGAAAGGATAGGTTTAAAAAGTACAATACCCATAGTATATATTGGGTACGCTTTGATCGGGAGTATTTGTTTTTCCCCGATTCAGGAGGAAATATTGAGGATATTTCTAGCAGTGGTTCGAGGTGATTTATCGGCGGTTGAGTAAGAAAGGAAATTTACTCGAATGGCGAATCTTGGTCTTAGTGAGGTAAGTCCGAGGAGAGACATGTAGTGTAGTCCTTGGGAGGTTTAGATTGAGAATCTGTTAACCTTAGTTAGGAAACCTAATGTTGGTGACTCTTACCGAGGTGAGGTTGGTGTAGTTGTCCCAATATTAGGAGTATCGCCTTCTAGATGAGGGAGAATGCCTTTGGAGACTCAGTTTCGTCGTGTAGGACTGAAGGAGTTTTCGACAGTTGCAATCGCGACTTGCCCTTCAATATGGTTAGGAAGGGTTCTGAGAAAGATGTTTCTCTTATGAAGAAATAGGCTTAGGGATAATGATTTTCCTGGAAGGAGTTGGGGACCCTGAGTTGAGATTCAAGGACGAGGGGAAACCATTGGGTTATGGAACTATAAGGTAGAATACCTTTCTTTGGGTTTAAGTTACGCTTTGTGCGATATTGGGAACACCGCGTGTGAGGTGTGATGAGTAGCTAGCCGCTATACCGCTAGGGGGTATGGAATTTTCTTAGAGAAGGAAGTGAGCAAGTGTGGCCTTGGTATGGCGTCTTGGGAGATGATACACCTTTTCGTAACAAAATAGTAGGGAAGTTTTAGTATCCCTATGAGGGAACAATTTATTTTTATATAACAGTGTTGATGTGATGTAGAGGAACTTCATAACTGAGAGGTTCAGAGTTTGGTAGATTCCGTGGAGCGGATAGTTTAGCTCATAGTTGTGCTAGTTTTGAGAACTAGGTATTGGCTAGAGTATTGTATTAATTGAGGCCTTGTGTTTTAAACATAAGGTGTTTGTTTGGCGTGTCGAAAGACGCGGAAAATATTTATATCGTATTATTGTATAGGCCCTCGGGCAATAGCAAAAAAAAATATGGAAATATTTTTATATATAAAACCTTAACCCTGGTTCAACTAATCTCAATCCCCGACCTAGCTACACAGTAGTGTATTGAGAGGGTTCCTTGTTTGGATTTCGCTTGCGAGACCTCCCCCGCACGAAGGTGGCTAGCGTCAGGAATTGAGGAGAGTTCAACCAGTGGAAATTTTCAAACTTTTATATATTTAGTATATTATTATAGATTATGTTACCGAGGGTTATCTTACAATTTGAGGCTAATGGAGCCTGATTAGGATTTTACGAGTGGAAACTCGGATACGGGGTGTATGGGCACCTCGGGGTAGTTATTTGTTTTAAAATCCATATGGTTCGACGTGAGAACTAGAAAGAATCGGCATAGTGATCTTGAGGATTGATGTAAGGAGTAGATGATATTGATGTCCTAGGCTCATCTTAAATTTCGCGGACGAAATTTTTGTAAGGGGGGAAGATTGTAACACCCCAAGACTTTTGAGACTGAGAAATTAAATTTTGGGAAAATAAAAATTTAATTAAATTGGAGAATTTCAAAATTTGGGAGTTGAGGCCCAAAAATCGAGAATATTTCAAAGTATTCCGGATGATATTTTTGAGGGTACCATCGATCCCGGAAGGGTCGAAATAGTCAAAATGACTGTCATTGGGTTTTATTTTGGCTCCGGAATGTTTTTAAGTTATTTTGGCTCGAATTGGAGTAAACGAGTCATTTAAAGTGCGTATTAACATTTAAAATTGGGATTTTGTTTTAAAGGATTTGGAGGCTTACGGATGAAGCCATTTCTCATTTGAGAGAAAGAGAGAAAAAGCCCTAGAGAGAGAGGAAGAGAGAAAGAAGAAGAAAAGAGGAGAGAGAGGAAGAAAGCTTGGAGAATTCCGGCCAAACCGCGACATCGAGGACGATCCAACCTCTACAAATCTGAGGCAAGTGTTTAATCTTGCTAAATAGCTATTTGTGTATTTTCATTTCATAATTTGTGGGGTAAAGAAATGGATTTTGGGTATAAATATCAAAACCTAGATTTTTGGGTTAAATCTTGAAATCAATGTTTAAATTGAGATTTAGTGGCATAGAAATGGTTGGGATAAACTTTGGGTTGATTAATGGGCTTAAAATCATGTTGTGATAAAGTATTGGGGGCTGGAATGAAAAATTTAGGGTTTAAGAATTCGTTAGTTTTGATGAAGAAGAAGAACCCTTCAAAATTGCAGGTCCGAATCGATTCGCCCTCTCAAGCGAATCGATTCGGTTTAGTGAAATTGGCAGGTCTGCATTGACCGAATCGATTCGGACCCAAGCCGAATCGATTCGGCCTATTGCAGAAGCCCAGGTCTTTGGACCCGAATCGATTCGCCTTGGAGGCCAAATCGATTCGCTAGACCGAATCGATTCGGAATAGGGCCGAATCGGTTCGGAAACAGGGCATTTTGAGGTATTTTTCTCCATAGTGAATTCAACCCCTTTTTGGTTTGGTTTATTGATTTGGGGCCTTCTCTTATGATGAAAGAGATATGTTCTTGGAGACACATAAGGAGTTTCTCACACATTAGAATTTTGGGGACTCCTTAGGGTAATTTGGGAGAAATGTATCCATGTATGTATTTGGAGTTATGTATAGAGATTTTGGGGAAACCCTTTGGGATTGAGAATCCCAATTGTAGATTTAAAGTAGGTGTAGATGTGATGTGAGGCTAAGAACTCTTAGAGAGATCTCAGACTAGGGTATTCACCAAAGTGATTGAACCATAGTCGAAATCGAGGGAAATGAGATTATTTGATGATTGAAAGAATGAGCTTGAGGCTGATAGACTATTAGTTATATGTATACCGATAGTCAAATGATTACTAGATTCTATAATGTACTCGGAGATATAGATGATATGTGTAGTGATGGATTCCTACGCAAACTCTTGGGTGGTATCCCTAATGTTTAATATATAGGTATAGATATATACACATGGTTTTGGGAGACTATTCATCATAGGAAAATGATCGAATATGTTTCAAGTATGGAATTATATTCACATATCAAGGTAAATTTAATGGAAATGGTGGTGACGGCTTGTATATTGAGGACTATGTGTACTTATAGCCAGATATATATATATATCTTATACATATGAACGAGAATTAGTCTATATATATAGATAAGGATATGTGAATATGTGTTGATATATATATATATCTGTATGTATATAGATATATGGATATCTTCATATTGTGGATATACATGGTATGGATATTTAAACCGTATACGATGGTTTATTATTTGATTATATGATTGGATCATATGGATTATATATATTATGCATGTAAATGATATATATACTTAATTGGTTAAGCATACCTCGCTCATGCTATCATTAGGAAGTTGCGCGCGTAGAGGGTGAGCATCCTGGCTAGAAAAGCAGGGTGTGGATATTCCCCAGGTCATAGTCGTCCCGTGTGTTACCATATGATATATATATATATTTATTTTGGGATGAAACGTGATGGGTATGTTTCGTCTCATTGCCGGTTTGGAGCTATGACCGCTTCCCGGGACGTCGTGTGCGTGAGTTTACCACGAGTTGGGTGTCGTTTAGTCCCACCATGGTGGCCCCAGTTTTGCTACGTGATCCGGGCACTGGGAAGATGATAGCATTGATGCAGTTTATCGGCGATACATATAGCCGGGTATATTATGTGCATGGCCTTGTACATCATATGTAGTATGTACACTTGGCTATTGGATTGATGATGATATATATACGGTTAGAAATAAATACCTATATATATATATATATATATATATATATATATATATATATATATATATATATTTATATATATATATATATTTATATATATATTCTATAGATGAAAGGATATGGACTTTTATGAAGTACATCTTAGATGATTATGGTGTACTAGATTGATGGGGGTTGATGTATCGCACATAAGGTATTATTCGGTTACCTCATCCCAAGGATATTATTGGAGGTTCTTTTATTTTATTTTATTTGTTTTCTTTTTTTCTTTTCTTCTTTCTTTCTTTAGTAGTTATAGAAGTTTAGTAGTAATGATAGTATTAACTTGTATGTTGAGGATTATGGATCTCTAGGATTGACATTGCCCAGGAGTAGTGTAACGAGGTGGTTCCTTGTTTGGATTTCGCTTTGCGAGACACCTCACGCACGAAACGCAGTGCCATGTCGAGATTTGAGAGAAGTAATTCCATAGGTGGCATCTCGGATCTTTGGTCTTTACCTTGTCAGGAGTAGTGTAACGGGGCGGTTCCTTGTTTGGATTTCTCTTTGCGAGACTCCCCACACACGAAACGTAGTACAATTTTGGGATTAGAGAGAAGTCTTGCCAATATTCCATGTGCATGTTATTAAGTATATTAATTCTTACGTTTTTAGCCTATATAGGTATATATATATATGCATATGTATAGGGGAAATGTTTTAGGAAGTATGATGATTATAATTCATAAGATTATTAATCGGAATTCATTAAGCCTATTATGGCATAATTGTTTGTATTCATAATCTAGTAAGATTAGAAACATGGTGGATTCTTGGGCTATGTTAGGAAGGCAAATTCTCGTGGGGATAAGCTAGGCCTATAATAAGTTAGGTTGTCCTAATAATGTGGGGGTAATTTAACTAAAACTTGAGGACGCGAATAGGTGCGCGCCTTTAGATGAGAGGTGAGTTGGGGTTTCGCGAGAGTGCGGTCTCACTTTAATTATGAAATAAAGTGCACCGATATTTATTATGCACGGTTAACACACTTGCTAAATATTTTACACATTCGGGGCTCTGACCCGTTTACTTTTCTCTCCTCCTTGTATATATATATGTTACCATAGGTATCCTATCGCATGGATGCCGGATGACCTTCTATCCTGAGTCTTGGGAGCCGTGACAGGTGCGGACTGTTACGGGATGTTTCATGTAGCCGCTTCCTACTTCTTTAAAATTCTAGGTAGGATTCATGTTGTATATCGGGTTTGTACCCAAGGGATATTTATATACATGTTTATATTTATTCCATTCAGTTATTGTATTGGCTGTGATCCGACAGCTTATTCGGGTCTACTTTTTGTAGTACATTCGGTTGTATTTAATTGTTTCATTTTATTTCTAAGATTTTATTTATTATAGTTCTTTCCTGCATCTCTCCTATTCATTAGTAGTTTTATAGTGTTGGGTTGTTGTATGTTGCAAGTTTTAATTTATTATAACATCTCGCTTATATGATTTCGGGTAGTTAGTCCTATATTATATAGTACCGTTAGTTGATGTTGAGACTGGACCATCTGGAATTCCTGATTTAATATAGTATAGGGATGGCCACCCGTTATTATTTTAAGCAGGGTGTTACAATAAAATGAGGTTATAATAAAAGATGGTTAATTTAATTAAATTAACATCGTGGGACTTGGGAATTTAAAATCATATTGGTGTGCCTTTATGAATGAGATTTTTACGGGTAGTTAGTGGTTTATATTTATCGCGTTTAAATAAGTCGTTTTAATTTAAAATATTCTATTGTGATATTTATTGCCTATAATTCTATTGTCTGGATTCAAGGATCCTATTTGAGGGGAGTAGTGTGTATTCTTGCTCGGGGCTTTGGCTCTGACCCATGCGTTAACTAATCTTTTTCAGGATTAGAATTGGAGAAGCTGCATAAGATTTTTGGATATTATCATTTAGAGGTGCAGCTGGAGCGGATTTACTTTGTTGTTTTGTTTTAGCTTAGACTTTCCTTTCAGTCGTATTTCATTATGAGACTCAGTTTAGAGAGTTATTGGGCCATTCGGTTCCAAAGTTGTTTATGCGATTTATTTCAGTTATTCAGAGTTAGATCTTTATTTAGTTTTTTTTAATTAATCATTATTGGAGATTGGATTTTCGAAGTAAGCATGTGATCGATCTTTTATCGCTTAGTTGTTTATGATCATTTGAGGTTTATTCAATTATTTATCTTATGTACCGATTTATTTGTCTCTCATATCTATCTCATGCTAAGAATGGTATTTTATTTACTCACGCCCGACTTAGTTTTGGTGGCGGTTGACGCCAGAATTAGGCGGGGTATGACAGGTGGTATCAGAGCATGGTCTTAGGTCTCGTAGGTTATGAGTTCGTTAACTTCCGCGTTATCGATCTTCGATCCTCTTTGTTGATTTATACTCCTAGAGGTAGTGGGTCTAGCATACATGTTAGATGTGTTTCTTGGAGATGTGAAGTTTTGAGTTAAGGACGTTGTTGGCCTTGGGTTTAGAATTTGTGAGCTTGATGTGAGGATACTTAAAATGGATTTTGGAGACGATAATTATTTTGGAGACTTTAGTACAGATGTTAGGTATCGTAAGTATTGGTTTTTGATGTTGAGATTTAATTTAAGGACGTTAGCATTTTGATGACTTTCCGATATAGGATCGAGTGGGGGATTTGTGAGAGCGTGTGGTACGCCATTATTTTCATAGTTATGCATATGCAAATAGGCAATATATGTTATTTTGTTGTTCGTGAGGTAGGTGCGCATAGGATTGGGTGTATGGGCGCCCAATTATGGCATTCTACGGGTAGGCATATGTGAGCCCTATTTTCTTTTTTGCGAGATTTAAGTGTTTATGTGTATGCTTCGTCTAATTTCGAGGACGAAATTCTTTGCTAGTGGGGAAGTATGTAACACCCCGTGTTTTTATTAACTATTTTTATTAATTAATTGGAATTTTCGAGAAAAATAAAATTTTGAATTTAATAATTTTTATTGGCTAAATATGTTGGTTATGATTTTAGAATAACAAAACTTCAAGCGGAATTAAAATCGGAGTTAAAATGGATTTTATATTGATTTTATAATTTTTGTCCCTTATAAATTTTTTTGGGCGAACTACCAGATTTTAGGGTAGATCGATCGATTGATGCCTTGGGGTAGATCGATCGACCCTCCCAAAAAACGTGAGCAGTAAGCTGTTTTTAGTAATTGTGTGGCATTATGACTCATAATCACTATATAACCTTGTTAATCCGTAGAGGGACTTCTCATAGTCACTTTTTCTCCAGTCTTTCACCAAAGAATACTTCCAAATATTTTTTCTCTCACCCATAATCATCAACCTTCTTCATTACCAAGATTTTTGTCACAAGTTTTGGGAGGCTTAATTGGGGTTTAATCAAGTTGGTTCAAGAACACTCTTTTGCTAATTTTTCGCAAGGAATCCAGATTTCTAATCAGATTTTCAACAAGATCTTTACAGGAAAGAATACTCTATTCGTTTCCTTTAGTATTATGCATTTTAAGTGTCGCCTAAACACTTAATTACATATTTTCTTAAAAATAATTAGTAACTTAATTAGAAAAAGTGGACACTAATTATGGATCTGTTTTTATAAAATCTTTTAATCTGAATAATATTCATAACCCTTTGGGTACGTAGGATTCATGAGTGATTTTGGGTTTTATTGGTGTAGGTTGCATGTAGAAAACCCCTAGTTTTAAAGTAAAAAATTCTTGGGTGCGTATAACTCATGTAATACATGTAGAAATAATAAATTTTGGTTTTTGATGTTTATATGATGAAAAATTGGTATATTTAATTTAAAATAATTAAATGAGATTATTTGGGTATTGTTGACGTTGTGATAATTAAATTAAAGATTTAATTGAATTGGACTATCATGCACAGTTTTATTCGTTGACTAATTATTCTTGTTGGTATGACTTGTTGGTATTATTAAATATCATTGTGACGACGGGTTGTTGGGTATTATTGTTCTCCATATATTTTAGAATGCTTTCTAGGAATGGGACTAGTGGGGGAAAATTATCACGGTTTTATTGTGTTGGGGGTGGGATGATTTTTATTACTTTATCGTCGTTACGCTAGTCTAGGTATGAGACTAGGTTATGATTTATGTTAGAAAATCCTCCTATACATAGGTTAGGACGTATTGATTACTTGGGGACCCTTGGGTATGGGACTAAGGGGTATTTTGAGGATCTCACATCGATTAAAGGGTGGGGTGTTTATAAATTATGACTGGATAAATTGAGAACTAATACCTAAGATAATAAGACGGGTATTAAAATATATTAGCGACATAATCAACGAGGGCCGATAGTTTAAAAGGGCCAGTCGGCATTTTATGTCATGTCATGTGTATAACCTTGTCAATCAGCGAGGGCCGACAGTTTAAACGGGCCAGCCGGCGTTTTGACAAGAGGATGTGTATTTTGGTGGAGGAATCACCCGAGGCGGGAGGACCGCCATAATAAAATGAGGTTATAATAAAATCTGGTTAATTTAATTAAATTAACATCATGGGATTTGGGAATTTAAAATCATATTGGTGTGCCTTTATAAATGGGATTTTTACCGGTAGTTAGTGGTTTATATTTATCGCATTTAAATTAGTCCGTTTAATTTAAAATATTCTATTGTGATATTTATTGAGTATAATGCTATTGTCTGGATTCAAGGATCCTATTTGAGTGGAGTAGTGTGTATTCTTGCTCGGGGCTTTGGCTTTGACCCATGCGTTGACTAATCTTTTTTAGGATTAGAATTGGAGAAGCTGCATAAGATTTTTGGAGATTATCATTTGGAGGTGAAGCTGGAGAGGATTTACTTTGTTGTTTTGTTTTAACTTAGACTTTCCTTTCAGTCGTATTTCATTATGAGACTCAGTTTAGAGAGTTATTGGGCAATTCGGTTCTGAAGTTGTTTATGGGATTTATTTCAGTTATTCGGAGTTGGATCTTTATTCAGTTTTTTTAATTAATAATTATTCGAGATTGGATTTTCGATGTAAGCATGTGATCGATCTTTTATCGCTTAGTTGTTTATGATCATTTGAGGTTTATTCAATTATTTATCTTATGGACCGATTTATTTATGTCTCATATCTTTCTCATACTAAGAATGGTATTTTATTTACTCATGCCCGACTTAGTTTTGGTGGCGGCCGACGCCAGAATTAGGCGGGGTGTGACACTAAGCTGGGCTGCCAAGTGGTATGACACCTAAATCCCATCCCATAAACTCATAATAAAAAATTATAGAACAAGACTAGTAAATGATGGTCCGACAAGCATTGACTGTCTGAATGTTATGTAGTACTAAATTCTCGAATCTCTTAAGTATACCTACACACATAAAACAAAAAAATATCCAGTGAAGTTTGGAGGAACAAATGATATTTACCAATATGTATAATCAAATTAAAATCATTTGTTATGTGAGCAAAACATGATATCAATTTGTAAACATTATCTAAATCAGGATACCAATGTGTATCGATGAAAAAAGAATATGATATAAATTTGTGTAAAGTAACTAATATAATCACGAAAGCAACAAAATCTCTCCCTATATTGTCTCCCCCTTTTTGTCTCGAATAGACAACCCGATGAAAAGATAAACAATTTAGCGATATATCTAGCACAAGCATAATCAATGAAATATATGTAGATAATCATTCAAACAACCAAGTAATAATGATCAACAATATCAAATCCGTAGCTAGCAAACAATAATCACACAATATGAATCATCAATCTAAGCAGGTGTGACTAAACTGATCATAATGCAGTAAAATATGATCAATGGTAACTACATACAACAAATTGTCCACAAGCAACCTTGTTGTACCAAAAATATATAACCATATGAACCAAAGTACTTAAACGGAAAGGAATTTTTTTTTCGAAGGATTTCTCGAATGAAACAACCCTATCGTTCGAATGACAAAGGCTTCTCGTGAGATGGCTTCACGCGGCTTCTGTTTCTCACTCAAACGAAAAATTCAAACTCTCACATATAGTTCTAAAGATTAAACATTTTCGCCTAGAGAAAAAAATTCGTAAAAAAAGTAACTGTAAGTGGCAGAAAACTGCAAAACAGTAGCGAAAACAACAAAAACAATATGAGTTACATGCTAACTTAGTACTGATGTGCTCAAACATGAACATGGAATGTATGGGCGTGAACTACCACAAATGAGTCACAATTCCAACACATCGAAATAATCAAGAAGATCTAATTGATAGATATGAATCATCAAACTTTATTATAGCCATATGTGACATTTAAAGTGCGAGCTTAATGAACTAAACAATCAAACATGCACACAAATCTGGAATTTTGATGATTCTACAAACAAATAGCGCCATGATACAATTTTTCAATGTTAGCATTCGTGGTGCAATCTCGCTTAAATTATCCATCTAAACTCCCTCAGATATATTATATTTTTTTTTCTTTTGGAATGAACATAAACTAATTTGCCCATATTTTGGCATATGATTATTTTTGTTTCCTCGATTTTCTTTTGGGCTCTTTTAAACGGTGGCTTTCACGACGAGTCGATTTTACACTCTCGCAGCCCTTTCCCGTGAACACTCATCATTTTTTCAATACAATCCTCATAGTTAACGGTTCTTACATGCACACCTACTCCTTAAGTTTACTTACGCATAGATGACAAAATTGAGATAAGAACGTCTCACTAAACTTAAATATGCAAGATATGTCAAACATCCATATAAACTCATGTATGTGTGCAAAGATGGCATATATACAAAGTCGAATAACAATGCATATCAACTTCGAAACAACACCATAGTACAATAGTTAAGATCATTCTAAGCATCAATAATTATGACCAAATGTCCTAGCCACATGGACAATGAAAGGGGGGGGGGGGGCAAGCACACCAATATGCCACATCAAACATGTAAACTCATGACACAAAAACAAACCGAAAATCTTTTTGGGTTTTCAACATATTTTGACTCAAATAAAAGATAAATCTTTTTGTATTTTGTCAAAAAATTTCTCAAAAACAAAATATTTTTGTATTTTTCAAATAAGACTCAAAAAATGATAAATATAATACAAAATGATACACACACCATAACACTAGCAAGATATAAATGATGATCCAAAGAGTATCATATGACAAACATGGTAACACAATCATCCTTTAGATTTAGCATGGGAATAATTAAGTGTAACCAAATGAGAACCATGAAGTTTTAGTCCTAAAGCTTCTAAGTCCGATTTTCTAACCCAAGTAGGTGTGTGACATAACTCATGGGGATTTTGGGAAGTGAAATGAATTTATTCCCAAACTTTCGAAGAGAATTCCTAAGGTCATAAAAAAAAGGTCTAAAGTGACCTTTCCTACCGCAATGTGTGCAAGTGAACAGACGGCGGGAATGATTACCAAAATTTTGACCTCTCCTCACGTTCCTAGTGGTCTCTCTCACACAGTTGGTAATGTATTTGGGAATGGGAACAACTCTATCATCGTCGCCTATACCACACCTATCACCTTTGACTTGGACAATGTCCAATATCCTATCCAACTTCTCCGACCTAGATTCTAAGTCAAACTTAACCTTACTTGAGTCTTTCAACTTCACCTCTAACTCACAAATCATAGAATCAAGCACACGCCTAGACTCCTCAAACTCTAGAATCTCCTTTTTCAAAGTCTCCATCAGACCCTAAAGACTATATCTCTCTTTCTCCACATATTCAAGCTTCTCCCCGTGCCCTAAGATCCTCAATCAAAGCATCATTATTTTCTATGGCATGCTCATTCAACCTAGCTTTCAATTTCGAGTTTGCCTTTTTCACCTTTACCACTTCGACATACAATTCACTAAAGACAACTTATAACTCTTTCATATTAACCTCCTTGTCCTCACTCGCATCACCCTCACTCACTTGGGATTCACACTCAACGGCCTCGAAAGTTTCATGCACATGAGAATATTTATGGTAACATTTATCGTCGTCGCTCACATGACATGCCAAAAAAGAAACAAACTTGCTCTCATTGGGTTCACTCTCTCCCTCTTTCGGATCACTATCACTTAAGGATGCACTATAATCTATCGGTTTCTTTCCCTCTTTCTTAAGTCTAGTGAAACACTCGATAACTTTATGACCATACCCCTCACACCCAAAACACCTATCCGACTCAACCCTATTAAATTTCTCACTCTATCCTTAGGGGTGGACTCTACCTTGTTGTTCTTGAATTTCTCATACATTTTGGCATCTTTCGATTGCTTTTGTAATTTAAGAAACTTTTTGAACTTCTTTGCCAACAAGGCGACATCCTTAAAATTGGAATCGGAATCGAAATCGTAATCCAAAACTTTTATCCTTGCTATATTTCAAATCAATGCCCTTTTCTTTCTTTGGAACTTTCTTGGAGGTAAACATATCCAGTTCATAGGTTTGTAAGTCACCTGCAATCTCTTTAAGTTTCGTTGAATCCTGCATACCCAAGGATTTTAAAACGGTCACTTTTACATCAAACCTACTCAGTAAAGATCTTAAAATTTTCTTTATCATATGGTTGTCGGGAATCTTCTCTCCTAAGTTAAACGACGAGTTAATAATATTAGACAACCCAGCTTAAAACTCATCAAATGACTTATTCTCTAGCATCTTAATCATCTCAAACAGTGTGTTGAGGTTTTATAACTTAGGCACCCTAATCGTGCTAGTGACCTCATGAGTAAGTGTAAGTGTATCCCAAGACTCCTTTGAAGTTTCACAAGTCATAATTATATAATACTCTTCCGGTGTGACATGAGGAAATAACATGCAAACCCTTAGAGTTGTAAAGTGCGAGCCTATGTTCAACCTCGGTCCATGACTCAATGAGTTTTAAACTAGTGACCTCACCCTCTCGTGTGACTGGTGGTGACCAACCCTTTTCAACTGCTAACCACACACGCTCATCAATGGAGTTTAAAGCACTTCTCATTTTTTAATAAGCATAATTTGTGCCATAAAAAATAAGAGAATGAAACATTCAAAACCACCGAAATTCATTCTAGAAAAATAAGGGATCAACACAATAAAAATATATTTATAGCTTTGATACCAATTTGTAGGTCCCATTTTTCTATGCCAAAAGTGTTTTAAGGATGACAAAATAATTTTCTCTTTTTGAAAAAACCTTTTTCCAATTTTTAATTTGCACCAAGTTGTGAACCAATTCTAACTTAATCAAAATTTATCTTGATTAATCCTAAACAAGCATCTAGTGAATAAAGAAAATAATACTCACAACGCCGGATGTACGAGAAAACCATAATAGGAAAATTCTCAGACGACCCAAGCTAGACAATCACTGTGAGGTGGAATTACAAGGAACAGACACAAGTCTTAATCAATGATTCGATCCCCACGAGATTTGGTGATCTTTTGATCTTTAACCATTCCTCTATAGTGCCTACGCAGAAAGTCCTTCTTCCATGATGCTCGACCACAACTCACGCGACCACGTATATATCGGTGTCCACTGATATGGCTTGTAACATTTACGATGTTGAACACGAACTCCTTCGCTTCTTCACTGCAAAACTCAATGTTCAAATGTAGACCAAACTTCTTCTGGGTGATAACAAAGATCACAATTTTTGATACCAAAATTCACCACCTAACGTGGACCAATTGCAAGCCAACACCTGTCATCTAATGTGCCACAAGTCCAAGTCAGCATGATGTGACACCCCGCCTAATAAAATACTGGACGATCACTCCTATATCAAATTAAAAAAGGAGTCTCATATGGTTCATTCTTTGCATCACTATCGAAAACCAATTTAATTACTAATATCCTATTAGGCCGGCGTCAAATTTTTTATTAACTAATCTTTTTAACCAAACCATTCAAATAAAATAATTATAATAGTTTATATGCAGCAACTGAAATGAAATAAAATAAAATAATCGAACACCCGGTACAATAATACAACCAAATCGAATGCCGCACTAAAAGGAGATAAAAGAATAAATGAGTACAGTTGGGCCCTAAGACCGAATGTTACTACAATACCTCCTATCTAGATCTCAATGATAGAAGCGTCTACAATATACCTGCTTGCATCCACAACTGCTGCAGCAAACGTCTGACTCGAAGGAATCATCATCCAGACATCCCTATGTCTGGACACCTATATATATATATATATATAGCAAGAGAGGGAAAATAGATACAACGGGTCAGATCCCGAGTTTTGAAAATATTTTAGCAAGTGCTTAAAATCCATATTTTAAGATATGATATTTATCATATTTAAACTGGTATCGCTCTCACATGAGATATACCTCACCCCTCTTCTAATAGTACACAACTATCGCATACCTTTTTAAACAACCTAGTTAAGATACCCTGCCTAACTAATGTATTTACCCATCTTCTAATAATCCTCATAAATTTGAGTACTAAGGACTAAACTTCTCTGTGACACCCCGCCTAATAAAATACCGGGTGATCAGTCCTATACCAAATTAAAACAGGAATCTCAGTTGGATCATCCTTAGAATCACTGTCGAATTTTTTTTTAAAACTTATTAACCACCTAGTATTCCAAAAGCTAGTGCCAATTTTAACTTTTTTTAATTAGACAAAACAGTACATGCGGAAATAAATATAAACCATTCACACAACTGAATAAAACTCAACTGATTAATTAATTACACAACTTGCCGAATAAACCATCGGCCATCAAAGTGAAATAATCCAATACAATATTCAACATCGGAATAACACAAATCTGAAAACCGAACTGAAAGTCTGGGCGACAAGCCCTAAATAAAATTGGAACTGATGAGTGATTCCTACTCTAAGAATGAATGATTGATGCGTCTAATTCAAACTCCTGCTAGCATCCACATATGCCGCAGCTCCGTGCCCCTGGAATAGAATATCAATCATGGCGTCCCTGTGGCTGGACACCTAAAAGGTTTTGAAAATAATTTTATACCAAGGGTTAGAACCCAAAATATTTTGAAAATATTTAGCAAGTGAATTAACTGCGGTAATTTAAAATGCATGAATGTGCTTCATATAAAAGTTAGTGTCGCACTCTCTTGTGGATATTCTCTCCCCTCCACTAATGTGCACACCTAACGGTTACCTTAATCCCACCTAGTTGTACTACCCCGTCCAACTAGTCCTGGTGTAACCTCCCCTTGCCATACTACTGTAACTCGAGTATAATTATTCATTAATTATAAGTTATCTCACAATTAACTTAATTAATTCCTCTTAAATAGTAGCATATAACTGTGTCACAAGTTATATAAAGTAAATACATCACACACTGCATTATTACCCGTATATAATATTTACTACCTTTATATACGTACCTTTACCACAACATCCACACATATAACATATGTATATCCATCCCTTTGAGTATACCCTCGCCGTATGATTTCCTCTAAAATTCCATCTCACTAGGTGTGCTCACAAAACCTAGTTTCCCCAAGTTGGAATCGCTCACCAATTTGGACCAAAATATAAACGAAGTGGAGGCGGTCATATTCCCTTCCTGAAAGTGAGATTAATCCCTCACCCATATATACCGGACGCTATGACCTGGGGATATACTCGCCCTACTCCTCAAGCTAGGGGATTCACCCACATCGTACAACCTCCCTTGATAGCATTAGAGTATGTAAATTGAATAAATATCTAGTCACTGATATTTAATATCACACACAATATATACACGTATATATATACTATCACTACCCCGTATATATATAATATGAACCCCGGCTTTACCGTGTACTCAAAATCCCGTACACTGCCTGTAGTTTAATATCACACACAATATATACATGTATATATATATACTATCACTACACCGTATATATATATTATAAACCCCTGGCTTTACCGTGTACTAAAAATCTCGTACCCTGTAATTTCTTGAGTCTGTGGCCCGACTCAACGTAATTAATTTTCTCACTTAATAATTTATCGTCTTCCCGAGTCTATGGTCCGACTCTAATATATTTAACTCACACTTCAATTTATATAATACTTTCCCTGAATCTATGGTCCGACTCCAATTAAATTAATTGACACACTGTGACACCCCGCCTAATTAAATACCGGGCGATCACTCCTTTATTAAATTAAATCAAGGTAAACAGTTGGTTCATTCTCAGCATCACTGTCGATAAAAATAATTTTTCCAATTTAACACCCTAAATAATTAAGCTAAGTGTCAAAACATTTTCCATATAAAACTTTCCAAATTTTAATTAAAGAAAAAGATTTATTTGAATTTAAAACAACATTTCCACAATAAAGAATCACACCACAATAAACCAAATAACATAATACATTCGTCAATCGAATGTCAACAAATGGAACTAAAACCACAAATCCATCCTGAATAAATCCCATAGGACAATACTGGAAATAAAAGAAATACAAAATCCCAACAACAAATGAAATGATGAAAAGGGCGACACGTGCCCAATAAATGAGAATAATAGGAGTGGAGTCAATAACAGAAGCCGTCTACTCAAGTGACCTGCAACTCCCACCTAAGCTGCAGCTCGTTCTTCTCAAGGGATCCTAAGCAAGACGCCCCTGTGGCTGGGCACCTGAAAATATACATATATATATACAAGAGAGAGAGAGAGAGGAAAAGAAACGGGTCAGAGCCCGAAAGTGTGTTTGATTTTAAAATATGGTAAGCAAGTATTTAAATTGATACAGGCCAATGCAAATCATATTAGTGCGTCTCTCTCTTGAGAAATACTCACCTCTCTTCTAGTGTGCACACCTATCGTACTAACCTTCCCAACGGTTTATTTTAGCATCTAACATACTAACAGCTTTAACTTAACTTAAATTACTCGTAAGATTTATAATACACGATATCCACTTTAAAAGATGTTCCAACAGTAGCCCAAAATTCTCTATTTTTAACTTCATAAAAATAATAAAGTTCCCGTGACATTTTATACTTTCTCAAAACAAGTATTTAATAATTTGAGTCAACAGCCATGTTCTACTTATCAAATCACAGTAGGCAGTTTAAAGTTTATAACCTCATATATATATTAACTACTCGTATAATATATATATATATATATAACAGCACCCCAACTAAACTATGGTGCGGGCATACTCTGCTATCCAATCCCCGTATCGCTCACACGAAGGGAAATACAAGTTCGGAATCACTCTCGAACTGTATTAACATATACAAAACAACGTTGAGGCGAAGCATAAATTCCAAGTCCAAGAGGTCAGTACATACCCACACGTCTCTTAGGACCGTCCGACTATCAATCTGATAGCCCGTACCTAGGATCTTTAACTTCTAGGGTACGAATCAATATCCCCCATAAGGCAACACAGGATAAGATCGTCCCAGCGCGGTAACCTCAGGGATAGCAAGTAGCGCGGGTACGTTTTTCACATGTATATAATATATGTACACACAATCATATAAATATACCCATTCATCATATTAATATAGGTTCCTCCCGTTACCCATAGTCACAACATTTATCCTTAATTTCCCATTATTATGATTACGTATACGGTTTCGTCTCTAACCTTAACTCGAAGGGTTTTCTCACTAGTTACGTGACACTCGTGGATTCTATCCATCCAAGTAGCAAAATCAGTAGGTAAACGTCTATTCATTATCGTAAGTATTTGACGAAATCTCTCACTTGAATTACGTAGTTTCCTCGTTCTTCAAATAATTGTCCTTAAGATACAATTATCGTCTCATAATAAAGTTCTCAACACTTAATCATATGTCCTACTGGTCTCTCCTATATCCCAAAACATTTTATTCATAAAGCCCAAAATTATTTCACGATGAATCATGTTCAATTAATTCAACAAGGGGAAATAAGAGTTTGCCAGGAAGGGTCGATCGATCGAGGTCTGGGGCTCGATCGATCGAACCTTCGATCGATCGAAGCTCTAGGCTCGATCGATCGATCAAGCAGGTCTGCGAAATCCTGCAGAAGTGCAGTTACGGGTTTTACCAAAATTCTTCACCCAAATCAATATTTTCCAACACTAATCGTCCCAAGACTCCTACTACAAACATAATAACATATTTCCAGATGTTTTTAACGTTAAGCATGCGTATATCCATCATTAAACATGGTTAAACAACCCAAAATCTCATTTAAACATCAAGAACCCTAATGTTTTCTTAACTTTTGTTCTAATCAGTTTTCTCCAGAATTTCCTTCTAACATATCATCAAAAATTCGTGGGTTAATCATCTACTTTACATAATATTTCCAGAATATGGTTATAATGTTTTCTACATGCAAATCCCTACCAAAATTGGGGTTTTCTTCCATTGATCACACTCCTAATCATTCCTACACTAATATGAATATTGCACCAACGAAAATACGTAAGTTAAACACTTGCCTGGGATTTCAGAGGTCTGGTTTCCTGGTGATATTGGTGTGGTTGCGTTCTCCTCCTCGCGATCTACGCTTTGGTGGTGACGGTGGTGCAAATGGTGGTGTTTTTGGCCTTGAATCACCTTGAGGGCTCTCTCCTCTCTACTCCAATGGTCGTTCTAGGGTTCTGAATGTTCTAACCCTAAAAGGCTGACTTAAATGGCTGCTAAGGATGGCTGAAATTCGTGGGTTTAATTACCCTATTTTGTAAAATGACCAAAATGCCCTCCCGGGTCACTAATTAAGCCTAAAAACATCCCGAGACCGAAACTAAACCCCCGGGTACACTTTTCTGACTACCTCGACCTTTCCGGACGCGTTGGCGCACTCAAAACGACCATACGAACAACTTATAAAATATTTACTTTTATATCTCAATAATTAGTTCCGACGCGACACGGGCGCGTCCCGACTAAAATTCTCAAAATTGACATTTCATTCACTTGTGACCTTTAATATAACCCATATCATATATTACTATGCTCATTAGTAATATTCGACAATTTTTATATAATTACTAACTCTCGTCACGTTAATAATTATAACATAATTAATTTTCGGATTTTTATTAAATAATTCACTCTCATTAAATTTAACAAAACCCCCAAATTACTATAGTATAAAAATACGGGGTATTACATACTTCCCCCCTAATAACGGAATTTCGTCCCGAAATTCGAAAAATAAGGTATACCTGATAAGAACAAATCTGGATATCTCTCGCGTATATCTGCCTCACGCTCCCAAGTGGATTCCTCCACATTATGGTGTTCCCACTGGACCCGCACAAGTGGAACTATCTTCGACCTCAATCTCCTCTCACTAAAGTCTAGGATAGCCACCGGTCTCTCCTCGTAGGAGCTATCAGGCTATAAGTCGATCTCCTCTATCGCGATGTGAGTATGGGCCATATCATCTCGAAGGTATCGTCTCAACGATGAGATGTGAAATACATCGTGAATGCGATGTAAATGTTCCGGCAGTCCCAATCTGTATGCAACTGGCCCAATCCTCTCAATGATGGGAAATGGCCCCACGTACCTCGGAGCCAACTTTCCTTTCTTCCCGAACCTCATCACTCCTTTCATAGGAGACACACGCAGTAACACTTGGTCCCCCACATTAAACTCCCTGAAGAACCGTTTCGCATCGGCATAGCTCTTTTGTCTGTCCTGGGTTACTCGAATGCGACCCCTGATCATCTCAATCCTCGCAGAGGTCTCCTGAATCACCTCTGGTCCTAGCAACTTGTCATCCCCCACCTCAAGCCAACAAGTTGGGGAACGACAAGGCCTGCCATACAAAGCCTCAAATGGAGCCATACCAATCGTGAACTGATAAGAGTTATTATAAGAAAACTCTACCAGTGGAAAGTGTGGCTCCCAACCTCCTCCAAAATCGAGAATACACATGCGTAGCATATCCTCTAACATCTGATTAGTACGCTCTGTCTGTCCATCTGTCTGTGGGTGATAAGCTGAACTCAACCTCAACTCAGTACCCATAGCCTCCTGAAAGCTTTCCCAAAAACGCGACACGAAAATCTTGTCTCTATCGGACACAATATTCAGGGGCACCCGTGTAATCTTACAATCTCCCCGATGAACAACTGAGCATACTGACCCGTGGTATAATCTGTCCGCACCGCCAGAAAATGAGCCACCTTGGTCAAACGGTCTACAATCACCCAGATAGAATCGTGGCCCCTCTGTGATGTAGGCAACCCTGTAATGAAGTCCATGGAAATACTCTCCCACTTCCACGCGGGTATTTCCAATGGTTGAAGCAATCCTGACGGTTTCAGGTGGTCCACCTTCACCAGCTGGCAGGTAGAACACTTGGCCACAAACTCAGCATTGTCCTTCTTCATCCCACTCCACCAGTATTGTCGCCTCATATCCTGGTACATCTTATCGCCTCCCGGATGTACTGCAAATCGGGACCCATGAGAATGAGTCATCACTTCATGACGTAACTCTGCTCCTTATGGAACCACTAATCTCCCATTAAACCGCAAACCTCCATCAGAACTAATAGAATAGGACTCAGCACCCTCGGCTAAAAGTCGCACAATCTGCTCCTGGCAAAACGGGTCTGTGCCTGTATCACCCTCGTAACAATCTCGGGTGTGACTGACATCACGGATATGTAAGAACGTGCTACGGCGTCTTGGTGACCCAGCTCTTTCCACTTTTCTTTCCAGATGTCCGCTACATCTTCTACCGGTCTACGGCTCAACGCATCAGCAACTACGTTGGCCTTCCCCGGATGATATTGTATATCGAACTGGTAATCTTTCACAAACTCTAACCACCTGCGCTGACGCATATTCAGCTCTCGCTGAGTGAACAGGTACTGCAGTGATTTATGGTCTGTGAACAAACGGAATTTCTCGCCCAATAAGTAGTGCCTCCAAATTCTCAATGCAAAGACGACCGCTGCTAACTCCAGGTCGTGGGTGGGGTAATTCTTCTCGTGCGACTTAAGTTTGCGGGAAGCAAAAGCTATAGCCTTCTCCTCCTGCTGGAGTACTCCTCCAAGTCCCCGTAAAGTTGCATCGGTGTAAACCAGGTATTCCACACCCGGCTTTGGTAACGCAAGGACTGGCGCTGAAGTAAGTTTGTCTTTCAGCTCATCGAAAGCCAATTGACAAGCGTCATCCCAAATATATGGTACCCCTTTGCGAGTCAAATTTGTCAATGGACCCGCTATTTTGGAGAATCCCCGAATGAATCTCCTGTAGTATCCGGCTAACCCAAGAAACTACGCACTTCTGTCGGTGTCGTGGGCTGTCCCCACTCCCTCTCCGCTGACACCTTGCTCGAGTCAACTGCAATCCCCTGATTAGAAACAACATGGCCCAAGATCTGTACCTCTCGCAACCAGAATCCACGCTTCTCGTACTTTAGCATACCACTGATGCTCTCGTAGAGTCTGAAGAACCTGCCTCAAGTGCTCGGCATGCTCCTCCTCGGAGTGTGAATATATCAAGATGTCATCTGTGAAGACGATTACAAACTGATCCAAGAACTCTCTGAATACTCGATTCGTCAAGTCCATGAAAATGGCTGGGGCATTTGTGAGTTCGAACGGCATCACCCTGAACTCATAGGACCCATACCTCGATAAGAAGGCAGTCTTTGAAACATCCTGCTCTCTAATATGTAACTGATGGTACCCCGACCTCAGATCTATCTTCGAAAAGAAAGTTTCTCCCCTCAACTGGTCGATTAGATCATCGATTCGAGGCAACGGATACTTATTCCGTATCGTGACTTTGTTCAATTCACGGTAGTCCACACACAATCTTAGTGAACCATCTCTTTTTCTTCACAAACAAGACTGGAGCGCCCCAAGGTGAGGTACTCCTACGAATGAAGCCCTGACCTAACAGCTGCTCAATCTGATCTCGTGGCTCTCGCATCTCTGCTGGAGCCATACGGTACGATGCGCGTGCTATAGGTCTCGTATCTGGCAATAAATCTATAACAAAGTCTATCTCACGACTGGGCGGTAGGCCAGGTATCTCCTGAAACACATCGGAATACTCCCTGACAACAGGGATCGAATCTAAGGGAATCACAACCTCCTTAGAGGTATCCTCCTCTATGTAATACAAATGAGCGGTCGAACCTCCCTCTGGGTGAGGCATCGCCACTACAAACATCTCTTGCCCCGAAATGGCAAAAACAATGCTCCACCGAAGTAGATAATCATGGCTCTATAAGCGGCGAGCCAATCCATACTGAATATAACATCAAGCTAATGTATGTCTAAAACTAACATATATACAGGTAATACTAAGCTACCAATCTCTACCCCCACTCACGGGCATATAAAGAAAAATAAAAGTCCCACTCCCAAGATGGTGAGTCTACACACGTCACCGAGCTCACTGCCGTGGCTAACAACCCTAAGGCTTTCGCAAAAAAAAAAATTAGCTTATAAAATAGTGCGTTGCACTCGTAACAAACAAATCTTGACTCATGGTAACATGGATAGAAAAACATACCCTCAACCGCGGGTGGCGCCTGCGGGGTTGCTGCCTGTGGGAAATTATAGACATGTTCGCCCTGTAGCTTTCTCTGCTGAACTGAGGCTGTTGGAAAAGGTGGCGGAGTTGGCTTCTGAGTTACATTGTCAGCACATTCCTGTCGTGGGGCCCTATTCTTCTCTGGACAATTTTGACGCCTATGGCCATTCCTGCCACATTGGAAACACCTCCCCCGAAACTGCTTTCCTTCCTTGCGGTATTGACTAGCCTCTCTTTTTCCCTGGTCTTGCTGGCTTTGAGGGGAAATCTGTGGAAACACTATGTCAGGGCGATGACAATCCATCCACTTGTGACCCGGTTGTACACATTTATAGCAGAGTTTCAAAATTCTTTGCCGGTCAGGTTGTAGTTTATCCCCAGTCTGATTCAGACAAGATTTACGTTTGGGGTCCTCCATTCCACAACTGAAACACCTCTTGGTGATTTCATTCTGAACCTGGCTTCGTTGTCCCTGACACTTTTGTCTCTGTACATAAATCTCGTTACTACTGGAACTGACTCTATCTTGATTGTTTTGTTGTCGCAGATTCGGTGCCTTCGCACAGTTCCCAACGTCAGTCACATGCACTAGGTTAACCTCTCTAGGTCTTTTGCCTCCTTTAAGTTGTAGGCTGCGTTCTTGGTATTGTAGAACTGCAGTGGTAACTGCTTGTGCCACGATACCTGCTAACTCGGCGGTTGACTCTCCCTGGGGATACCTGAGGTGTGAGTCGATCTTGCTCGATGACTCCCTTAATCGTCTTAGCTAGTTCTTCTTGACGATCCATCTGAAAATTTAAGTAAATTTGGAAGAGTTCATCATTCAAATAACCAAATCGCAGGAGTACGAAACTCCAAAGTATAGAGATAGACACAACATTCCTAGTAGTAGGGCTCTATATCAAAGAAAGTAACGCTGAAACATAATAGGCCGCATAGATCCTAAAGGACTCTAGAACCTGATGCTCTGATACCACCTGTGACACCCCGCCTAATTAAATACCGGGCGATCACTCATTTATTAAATTAAATCAAGGTAAACAGTTGGTTCATTCTCAGCATCACTGTCGATAAAAATAATTTTTCCAATTTAACACCCTAAATAATTAAGCTAAGGGTCAAAACATTTTCCATATAAAACTTTCCAAATTTTAATTAAAGAAAAAGATTTATTTGAATTTAAAACAACATTTCCACAATAAAGAATCACACCACAATAAACCAAATAACATAATACATTCGTCAATCGAATGTCAACAAATGGAACTAAAACCACAAATCCATCCTGAATAAATCCCATAGGACAATACTGGAAATAAAAGAAATACAAAATCCCAACAACAAATGAAATGATGAAAAGGGTGACACGTGCCCAATAAATGAGAATAATAGGAGTGGAGTCAATAACAGAAGCCGTCTACTCAAGTGACCTGCAACTCCCACCTAAGCTGCAGCTCGTTCTTCTCAAGGGATCCTAAGCAAGACGTCCCTGTGGCTGGGCACCTGAAAATATACATATATATATACAAGAGAGAGAGAGAGAGGAAAAGAAACGGGTCAGAGCCCGAAAGTGTGTTTGATTTTAAAATATGATAAGCAAGAATTTAAATTGATACAGGCCAATGCAAATCATATTAGTGCGTCTCTCTCTTGAGAAATACTCACCTCTCTTCTAGTGTGCACACCTATCGTACTAACCTTCCCAACGGTTTATTTTAGCATCTAACATACTAACAGCTTTAACTTAACTTAAATTACTCGTAAGATTTATAATACACGATATCCACTTTAAAAGATGTTCCAACAGTAGCCCAAAATTCTCTATTTTTAACTTCATAAAAATAATAAAGTTCCCGTGACATTTTATACTTTCTCAAAACAAGTATTTAATAATTTGAGTCAACAGCCATGTTCTACTTATCAAATCACAGTAGGCAGTTTAAAGTTTATAACCTCATATATATATATTAACTACTCGTATAATATATATATATAACAGCACCCCAACTAAACTATGGTGCGGGCATACTCTGCTATCCAATCCCCGTATCGCTCACACAAAGGGAAATACAAGTTCGGAATCACTCTCAAACTGTATTAACATATACAAAACAACGTTGAGGCGAAGCATAGATTCCAAGTCCAAGAGGTCAGTACATACCCACACGTCTCTTAGGACCGTCCGACTATCAATCTGATAGCCCGTACCTAGGATCTTTAACTTCTAGGGTACGAATCAATATCCCCCATAAAGCAACACAGGATAAGTTCGTCCCAGCGCGGTAACCTCAGGGATAGCAAGTAGCGCGGGTACGTTTTTCACATGTATATAATATATGTACACACAATCATATAAATATACCCATTCATCATATTAATATAGGTTCCTCCCGTTACCCATAGTCACAACATTTATCCTTAATTTCCCATTATTATGATTACGTATACGGTTTCGTCTCTAACCTTAACTCGAAGGGTTTTCTCACTAGTTACGTGACACTCGTGGATTCTATCCATCCAAGTAGCAAAATCAGTAGGTAAACGTCTATTCATTATCGTAAGTATTTGACGAAATCTCTCACTTGAATTACGTAGTTTCCTCGTTCTTCAAATAATTGTCCTTAAGATACAATTATCGTCTCATAATAAAGTTCTCAACACTTAATCATATGTCCTACTGGTCTCTCCTATATCCCAAAACATTTTATTCATAAAGCACAAAATTATTTCACGATGAATCATGTTCAATTAATTCAACAAGAGGAAATAAGAGTTTGCCAGGAAGGGTCGATCGATCGAGGTCTGGGGCTCGATCGATCGAACCTTCGATCGATCGAAGCTCTAGGCTCGATCGATCGATCAAGCAGGTCTGCGAAATCCTGCAGAAGTGCAGTTACGGGTTTTACCAAAATTCTTCACCCAAATCAATATTTTCCAACACTAATCGTCCCAAGACTCCTACTACAAACATAATAACATATTTCTAGATGTTTTTAACGTTAAGCATGCGTATATCCATCATTAAACATGGTTAAACAACCCAAAATCTCATTTAAACATCAAGAACCCTAATGTTTTCTTAACTTTTGTTCTAATCAGTTTTCTCCAGAATTTCCTTCTAACATATCATTAAAAATTCGTGGGTTAATCATCTACTTTACATAATATTTCCAGAATATGGTTATAATGTTTTCTACATGCAAATCCCTACCAAAATTGGAGTTTTCTTCCATTGATCACACTCCTAATCATTCCTACACTAATATGAATATTGCACCAACGAAAATACGCAAGTTAAACACTTGCCTGGGATTTCAGAGATCTGGTTTCCTGCTGATATTGGTGTGGTTGCGTTCTCCTCCTCGCGATCTACGCGTTGGTGGTGACGGTGGTGCAAATGGTGGTGTTTTTGGCCTTGAATCACCTTGAGAGCTCTCTCCTCTCTACTCCAATGGCCGTTCTAGGGTTCTGAATGTTCTAACCCTAAAAGGCTGACTTAAATGGCTGCTAAGGATGGCTGAAATTCGTGGATTTAATTACCCTATTTTGTAAAATGACCAAAATGCCCTCCCGGGTCATTAATTAAGCCTAAAAACATCCCGAGACCCAAACTAAACCACCGGGTACACTTTTCTGACTACCTCGACCTTTCCGGACGTGTTGGCGCACTCAAAACGACCATACGAACAACTTATAAAATATTTACTTTTATATCTCAATAATTAGTTCCGACGCGACACGGGCGCGTCCCGACTAAAATTCTCAAAATTGACATTTCATTCACTTGTGACCTTTAATATAACCCATATCATATATTACTATGCTCATTAGTAATATTCGACAATTTTTATATAATTACTAACTCTCGTCACGTTAATAATTATAACATAATTAATTTCCGAATTTTTATTAAATAATTCGCTCTCATTAAATTTAACAAAACCCCCAAATTACTATAGTATAAAAATACGGGGTATTACACACACTTGCTAGTTTAATACCTCCCCGAGTCTATCACCTGGCTCTAATTAAATTAATTAACACACATATTAATTTAATACATCCCCGAGTCTATCGTCCGAATCTAATTAAATTAATTATTACACCCATTAATTTAATACTTACCCGAGTCTACAATCCGATTCTTATTTAATTAATTTGCACATTAATTAATCAACACAAATCCGAGTCAGTGGTCCGACTCTAATAAAGTTAATTTACACATTAATAATTTAATCATACCCGAGTCTACAATCCGACTCCAAACTAATTACTTTCTCTCAATAATTAATTTAACACTTTAATGTCACTTAACCAACATATCCGGACTCGCTCACTTGGTCCAATTTACATCTCATAATATCATACCCACATTTTCACCTACAATATGTCACACCTTTATTTCTATATTTTTCCCAATTATATTTGCCTATAATTATTAACATACCCGGACTCGATTCACTTGGCCCGAAATTAAATATTTTCCGAGTCTATATCCTAACTCTAAATTAATTAGTTTATCTCCAAACTTAATTCACTACCTTGGCGTCGCTTAGCCAATATATCCGAACTCGCTCATTTGATCCATATCTCCTAATTTTAGAATAAACCTTCCTAAATTATATCCATAAAGTGCCCCACATAAATTTCCCTTAGTCCCAATTACTTTTCCCCATAATTACTAGGAATATGTGTTCCATATTTAATTACTCACTAATGGATGTATGGAAATTAATATATAATTAATTTCCCCCTTATATCACACACAGGCTGAACTGCCCAGAATTTCCCATCGTCGATCGATCGATGCCCCCCGATCGATGCATCCCTTCGTGCCAGCTCTCCTTCCTTGCTGAATTTCCCCATTAACGAAATTTCAAGGTTTCTTTCCTCAAAAACCAACCTCAAATCAACCTATTAATCATCTTATAACATTTCTCATGAACTAAAAATATCATCTAAACCTTTTAACATCATTAACACTATGAATCTCGACCCACCCAAGAACACAAATTTCTAGGGTACAATCCCAATTTCAAATTCAAATTCAAATTCCATCCTTTTATATTCGAATTTTTCTAATTCAAACCAGATAATCATACTCAGAATTATATAGCACAACTAATTCTTACCTTAAATCTTATTCAATGATTCAATTAACAAAACTCCCTTTTTGTACCCATTTATCCCCAAAACGAAGTTTAGTTTACACATCACTAAAATATGAATTCGATATCACACTTTATAAATCAAAACAGTTAACCACTTACCTGGAATCGTTCGTAGGGTCTGATCCGTTGTCGTAGTCCCTTAATTTGACTCCAAAAATCCCCAAATTGGCTTTGCTAAGCTTTCCCCCAATTTTCCTCTCAAGCCCTAGGCTTAGATTTGTGATGGATGCTGATTTTCTAATCCCTCACTTAGGTTAAAACTCTAAATCCCGTTTTTCACTTAATGGGCTTAATTAAAGTGGCCCAACTCACCCCGTGTGGGCCCGACTATGCCCAAAAATACCCCGAGACCCAATTACTACCCCCGGTTACTCTTTTCTGACTATCTCGACCCATCCGGACGCAACCACGCACGTAGAATTTCCATCTGAAATACTTTTCGACATCACCAAATTTCGACCTCAAAATGCGACATACGAGATTTTGAACCATTAACTTAAAAGTCCCCAATTATAAATAATTCGGCTCACTTAATTAAATTCTCCAACTCATGAATTTAAGTTTCTCCACTTTAAATATTTTTATAACTCCCAAAAATAATTAAATATTAAACCCTCAAAATTACGGGGTGTTACATTCTCCCCATTCCCAGCATTACATTACGTTCGTGCGTGGGGTGTCTCGTGAAGAGAAATCCAAACAAGGAACCCCCCCGATACACTACTACGTGACAATGTTGATCGTCGGGATGCATTGGGCCCTTAGTACATACCACATTTATACCATCCCGTATTTATCAATAGTTCTCATTAGGACCTATGATCCATAGTCATATAAATACGGATATAAATCTACCGGAAAGAGTATATCACTTTATTCATTATTTTCCCTTTTATACAGGTATAGGTTATATGATATCTCATCTCATATATTAATAATATACTATACGCAAAATTATAATAATCAGTCCAGAGAGCTATAATATAAGTAGCTTAGTCATTCTCATCTACTAAGCAACAGTGGATTATCTCAAGTATACATATATTTTAAATCTCAGTACATATATTCATATCCGGCACCCATAGGATTAACAGCGGTGCACACATACTCTGCTATCAAATCCAAGTACATCTCGTACTAAAGTATCACATGTTCCACATCACTCAGGAACTGTATCATTACAAATCACACATATTGGAGGCGAACATAGTTCCAAGCCTGTGGGCTATGCACATACCTACGCACCCATATCACCATCAACACTATCATTCTCAAATAGCCCGTACCTAGGTTCCATGCTCTTGACGTACCAAATCTAATATCCCCCCAAAGGCAACACATGATAAGATTGTCCTATGTCGAACGCTAACCTCCCGTGATAGCAAGTGTGGTAGGTATGTCATACACATAATAAATAATAATATAGGTACACATTCCACCTATATACATATATCATCAATTAGGTATTCACACAACCATAACGATAGGTATTTATCTCACCTATACATAATTTCTCCTAGGTAATTATTTAACCCATGTATATAATAACATCAGGGCATATGCACCACCCATATAATAATCCCCTACGTAGTATATTTATATCTCGAATATCCTACGCATTTATCAATTTTTCACTAATCCCCTATATTTATTTCCGTGATTTTCTCACCGCACAATGATAATATCAACAACCCTGATATATTCATTTGTCTCATAATATATATACTTTAATGACATCGTATATATATTATTTATATCTCTTCTCAATATACTATGGCTATAATTTCCAAACTCTTATAATGATAGCCAATAACCTCGAATATTTCCATTCATAATAATGTAAGCAGTCACACCCTTAAAATATTAACCCCAATGCGTACTCTCTTATTTATTATTCAAATCACACCTAAATACCCCTTTAAGTATTATTCCTCATGAACACGCTATTTGGATAAATCTTGAATTTTACTTTCAACTAACTCAAGGTACACGCCTTACTAAAAAAATATATTTAGAAGTCCCCATACTATTTTTAGGAACCCTGAATATTTATCTCCGAACAATTCTAGCCTTTATTTTTCTAATTTTCGGTTTGATTTCCGAGTTGATGATTTAAACCCCAAAACTTCTTTATTAGAAACATCATAACAATTTGAAAAAAAATCCGAAAAATACACGGTTGGCGTCTACGTGACCGTATAGAAAATATCTACAACTTTTATGTTTTTAATTAAGAGCCGAATCGGCTATTTTCCTAGCCGAAATAGCTCAGAAGTGACGCTGGTCACTATTCACCTTCTTCTCCAAAAATCCAAACCTCCATTAAAGCACCTTCAAGCTTTTTATCTCCACTCTCATCATCAACCAACCTCAAACAACCATAAATACACATATATAAAGGGTTTTAATCATCCTACAACCCATAACCAACAATTAATTTTAATAAATTCCAAGTTTCTCAAATTGGGTATTAATCGAGTTATATCCGTTTTAATCTTCCGAAAACCCGTTTGATCCACGAAATTTCATCCAAAAAATCTTTAGTTTTATACCAACTAAAATATGAGAAATAAACACACTAAATCATAAAACAAGTTAAACACTTGTCTCATGGATTAAATTCGACGACCCCGAGTCGAATCCTGCGAATTTTGGCCGAAAATCTCTTCTTTTCTTCACTTTTCTTTCTTCTTCTTTCTTCTCTTATTTATCTCTTCTATTTCTCTCTCTTAGGGCTGATATGTGGGGGAAATAAGGGCTTTCCCCTTATTAAATCCGAAATTGGGTGAATATCCAATTGTAAAATGACTCGTGTACTCAATTACGAGTCCCTACTAGTCCAAAAATGCCCGGAACCCAAACACTACCCCCGGGTACTCTATTTTAAATACCTCGGACATTCTGAACCCAATGGCGCAGTCAAAATCTCCATCCGAGTCACTTAACTAAAATTCACTAATTAGACCCAACACGTTCAATACGCGTGTTTTTTCAATTAAAATATTTTCCTTTGTCGCTTTACCCGACTGCGACATGTAATAAAAACAATCTACTCATATACTTAGTCTCAAAATATAATCCACGTAAATATTAATCCGTCACTCAAAAACTAATATTTACTATTCATTTTATAATATTGAATTTATTTAATTTCACTCATTAATCCCAGAAATACTATTCATAATAATTCCTCAAATTACCAAATTACATCCACAGTGTAATTTAAATACCTCTAAAGGTATGGGGTATTACATACTTCCCCCCTTACAATAGAATTTCATCATCGTAATTCAGATATAGCCTGTACCATTACTATAGGATCGGTGTATATATTACGTCCTAGCTTAACCAAATTTAGATATAACCTAACACAATGGTCTCCCACTATATTCCACCCATCTCAAGGCGAATGCTCATATATATATATATATATATATATATATATATATATATATATATATATATATATATATATATATTCTCATCATCGTTATTCATATATACACTAATTTGCACCTCCGGGTTAACACCCATTAGCGCACTTAATCAATAATATTCTTGTACCCCCGGGTTATCACCTATTAGTGAAATACCGTTACTAAAGCCGTTTAATATAAAATTAAACTATTAAAGTAACTCCGAACTATTTTTTGAAGAAACTCTTTTCTTGAAATCAAATCAAATTAATCACAAGATGTGTTTAACAAAAATATGTACGAGATCTGTTCAAGATTTGTTAACAGCTTTGATAAATTAGTTTAAAAGATTTAAACTCAGCACAACGAAGAATTAGATGAGGAGATGTAGAAAGATTAAGAACAAGGATTTTTAACGTGGTAAAACCTCACCCAACTGAGGAAACATCCACGACTCCATCTACGGAGTAAACCAAAAATTCCACTAAAATAAATTATAGAAGATACAAACTATATAACACACATGCATACAAATCAGACCTATACAAGTTTAGGAATGTACCCACTGGTGTCCTTATAACTTCTCTGCAGTTCTTTTTGTTGATGTTGTTCTCCGAGTTTGCTAACTTCCAATTTGTTCAAGTTATTTACGTCGACTCTTGTTCTTGAGATCTTTTTACCAACACTTTTAGTATGGTAGGGTGATAGTGTTTGTGGAGGTTCTTTCTAACACAGGCATGCACACACACACACACACACTTATTTTATACAAACAGTCCTATCAAATTACATATAAGATCTATATGATGTGATTTTATATTTCTCTCTTCTTAGAAAACTTAACCTTATTTGACCTTTATTATAATCCCAGAATCCACGGCTATCTTGCTCGGAAGACGTATCAAGATCTTAATCAATCTCAGGTTTTGAAAATATTTTTGAGTTTGAAAATCACCAAGTGCGATTCTTAACTAGGTCAAAGGTATTTTTTTAAAAGAACTAGAAATAGAAAATATTATTGTTGATTTCGAAGTTAAAAATATTTACAGAAACAAATCAACAAATACTTTCTCAAGATGAGAAACTAAATATGTAGATCTACGTGTAATATAACATGCAATGACTTAGATCTAAGATTCTATAAAAGTTGAATCACAGATCTAAACAGATATTTAAGTTGATAACAAGATCTGAGAACGAAGAGGTTACAGCAAAAAAACTAACAAACTAATTACTCAAAATCTCTCAAACACTCAAGGTTGTGTTTGGTATATACTGGTTTTGAAAGAGGTTATGGTTTGAGTATAGTTTTGGACGATTTTGGACGATTTAGGGTTAGGGTTTCCTAACACTGGTTTCTCTCTCTCTCTTTTCTCTTTCTCACTCGGATGAACAAAGTGGCAATAGTCTCAGATGGCTGAGGGTAGGGGTCCTTTTATAGGAGGCTGAGAAGATTCGAGAATACAGACCAAAATCAAGGGATAGGATCTGGTCTTGGAGGATTGACTTTGATCCAATGGTTTAAAGGGGCGAAGATTATAACGCTTCTGATTGGCTCAAATTGGTTTCACCAGGATTATATAAGAATGCATGCAGGTCATCGATTAAATCTAATCCAAGGGTCGAAATAACACGCAACAATCATCTGACACAGAAAACACAATTTGGAATGATTATAGCTCGACAGGTGTAGGCATGAGATTGGATGATACACGCGTGTCTTAAAATAATTACACAGCATGCGTTATAGTCTCTGGCGCTTTCGAATTCTACCCAAGTGAACTTTCAACCAATAAAACCAACAATCCAAAATAGCAGATTGACCCCAATACTTTTAAAACGAAATTTAAATTAATAAAAACCTTATTTTAAAAGTTTATAAAATTCCCAAAAAATATTAAATATCAATTTTAGGGATTTAAACACACTCAGCATATACACACAAAATTATATGAAATATGAAATGGATGAATGCAATTCTAATGTGTGTGAGTGTTGGTAAAAGTATCTAGATCAATCAAGCAAGAGGAATAAAATTACAAACCAATCTCTGAGGTTATTTGGTTTCTAGGATAGACACAATTTTGTCACAATTTCCAAACTAGATGAACACTTATACAATACAGACTCACGTGAGTCAAGGGTATAAGGTGATTAAATCTCTCCCTTTAAAAAAATGAGACAAAATATCCTTAGAGTAATCTAGGACTCGTAGGGCAACAAAAATAAGAAAAACCTATTCCTATAAAAAATTTATCTACCCATTTCCTAGAAAACAAAAGTACCTAACTCGACTAATTACAATTGACTACCCTATTACAAATTTTGAGAATAACTGTACAGAATCCTGCAATGAATCACTGAGATCAAGCTTTTTAGAATATGTAAAAAGATTCATAAGACTCAAATTTCTCCCCCATTTTGTCTCAAATAAACAAAGGGAAAAACATATAGAGACCAAAGAAATTAATCAGCACACACCATACCTATTGATTTACACAAAGAAATAAATCAATTGAAATCTAAAGGTTTTGTAAACATATCTACGAGTTGCAAATCAGTAGGAAGATAATTAATTTCTAATTCCTTAGTTTCAACCAATTCGCGTATAAAGTGATGTCTTATTTTTATGTGTTTTGTTCGCGAGTGTTGAACAGGATTTCTAGAGATATTGATCGCACTTTGATTATCATAATAGAGATGTAATTGATTTTCTTGAATACCATAATCACTTAGAATTTGTTTAAACCAAAGTAATTGAGCACAACAGCATCCAACGGCTATGTATTCAGATTCAGCTGTTGAGAGAGACGTGCAATTTTGTTTCTTACTACTCCATCCTACCAAGTTATTACCTATATAATAACATGCTCCTGATGTGCTTTTATTATCATCAGTACACCCAGCCCAGTCAGCATCAGTGTACCCAGTTATAGTGCTAGGTGTATAACAAGTGTACCAAAGTCCTAGGTTCAGAGTGCCTTTTACATATTTAATAATTCTTTTAACAGAAGATAGATGGCCCTCTTTGGGGTTATTTTGATAAGAGCACATACACAAACATCATACATTATATCAGGGCGCGAGGTAGTAAGGTAGAGTAAGGTTCCTATCATACTACGATATAGAGTTGGATCTATAGATTTTCCAGTTTCATCTTTAGATAGTTTGACCGTAGTACTCATGGGAGTTTTTGCATCTTTAGCACTCTCAAGGCCGAATTTTTTTACTATCTCTAATGCGTATTTAGATTGCGAGACAAATAATCCTTCTGAATTTTGTTTGACTTGAAGACCTAAGAAAAATTGCAACTCCCCCATAAGAGAAATTTTAAACTCTTTATGCATAATTTCAGAAAAGGATTTTACTTCTAAGGGAGAAGTTGATCCAAAGATAATATCGTCAATATAAACTTGAGCTATAATGATGTGTTTGTCAAAATATTTGACAAATAAAGTTTTATCATTTCCACCTCTCTTAAAACCTTTATCTAAGAGAAAATTGGAAAGGCACTCATACCAGGCTCTAGGCGCTTATTTTAGGCTATACAAAGCCTTTTTAAGACGAAATACATGATTTGGATATTGAGGGTCAATGAACCCTTTTGGTTGTTCTACATAGGTCTCCTCAGTCAATATTCCATTAAGGAGTGTAGATTTGACATCCATTTGGTAAAGTGTAAAATGCAAGTAGCAAGCTATCGCAAAGAGAAGACAAATAGATTCTAAACGAGTAACAGGAGCAAAGGTCTTGTTAAAATCTATTCCTTCAATTTGAGAATATCCTTGAGCAACTAATCTAGATTTGTTTCTAATGATTATCCCACTTTCATCAGATTTATTTTTAAAAATCCAACTTGTGACAATAACCTTTTTGTGATTAAGCCTAGGTACAAGATACCAAACATCATGAATGACAAATTAAAGAAGTTCTTCCTGCATAGAAAAAATCCAGTGAGAGTCATTCAATGACTCATTTACATTCTTTGGTTCCACAGGGGAAACAAAACATGCATAGTGCGCATAATTTCTTAATTGAGATCTTGTACGTACAAGCTCACTAGGATTACCAATAACGTTATCTATGGGATGGTCTTTAGAAACACAGTTAGGTACTTCAGTTGTCTCAATTGGTAATGAATCATTTATTTTTAGAGAGTCATTTTCTAAAACATTTGTCGGCTGTTCCACAGTAGTTGATTCACCAATCTTACTCTCTACAGTAGTGTCACTTACAATTACATTTATGGATTCCATCATGGTCTTAATGCGAAGATTATAAACACGGTAGGCTCTACTGTTAGGTGAGTATCCTAGAAAATAGCTTTATCTCCTCGGCTCTCAAATTTGGATAAGTGTTCTCTATCTTTGCATACATAACAAGTACTACCAAAGGTTCTAAGGTACTTAAGATTGGGATTTTTCTTATACCAAAGTTCATAAGGAGTTTGTTTAGAATCCTTTATAAGATAGACCCTATTGATAATGTGACAAGTAGTAAGAATAGCTTCTACCCAAAAATATTTAGGTAAACTCTTAGCATGTAACATAACACGTGCCATCTCTTGAAGAGTACGATTCTTTCTCTCGGCGATACCATTTTGTTGAGGAGTCTTAGGAGAACTAAACTCATGTTTGTAACCATTATAGTCACAATACTCTATTATACCGGTGTCTTTGAATTCTCCACCTCTATCACTACGAATTCTATTTACTTGAGTGTCCTTCTCATTTTCAATCAGAAGAAGTAGTTTTAAGAAGGTTTGAAAAGTGTCAGACTTTTATTTTAAGAAGGCTACCCAAGTAAACCTAGTGAAGTCATCAACCATAATAAGAATGTAACTGTGTCCACAGAGGCTAACAGTTTGGGAAGGACCCATTAGGTACATATGGATGAGCTCCAAGGGGTTAGAGGTAAGGATATCTTTGACTTTCTTATGAGGTGCCTTAACAATTTTTCCTTCCTGACAGGAACCACAGACAATATTAGAAATGGGTTTGATTTTTGGAACTCCCCTAACTATTTCTTGAGAAGTCAATCTACTAAGATTATCGTAATTTATGTGACCCATCCTGTTATGCCATATCTCATTGTCATCCATTATGGAAACATTAAAGATTTTAGAACTATTCATGACAGTATAATAATTGTCAGGAGTTATGAATCCTGTAATTATGCATTCACTCTTTTCATTTAAAATTTTGTAATTGTTCTTTAAAAAGGTAATAGTATGATTTGAGTCACAAAATTGCAAGATACTAAGTAGACTGGCTTTAAGACCTTTAACTAGAAGAACATTTTCAAGAATAGGAAGTCCTTCTCTTGAAGTGTTCCTTTACCTATGATCTGAGATAATACTCCATCACCAAAAATAACTTTTCCTCTAGCAAAGATGGTTTTATTTAAGAGTTTTGTATCATCACCAGTCATGTGTTTTGAACATCCAGAGTCTAAATACCAACCAGAAGATGTGTGTTCAACTTTTAAAGCAGTAATGACAATGTTACACTTCAACTAGGGTAATAGATCATCTTTTCTAACCCAAATTGCTCTAGTTTTCATTTTGCGCTTATTAGCTCTCAATTGATAAAATTTGCGAGCATTTGATTTTTGTTGAAAAATGTTTTGCTCATGATTTTGAATTTTATGAAACACATGAGCATTTGGTTTAGGCAAGTGTTTAGTAATCCTTATAGGGAATGTTCCTTTAGGTTTGGTCTTTCTCTTCCTATAGTTAGAGTTTTTATCTGGTTGTCTAGGCAGAACATAATTGTTTCGGCTTCTCCTAGAATAGTTAAAGTTTTGATAGATAGGGGGATTACAGACAGGTTTAACTAGTCTTCTAGCATAGTAGCTATCAAAAGAATGATCGTATATATCGCAGTAGGAGCAATAAAGATTTCTCAAAGTTGGAGTCTCCTTAGGAATGTCTTTAAACATAGGCTTTAAGGAATTTTGAGGTTGAACCCTATTCCTAGATAGAATAGTTTTGAAACTAGATTCACTATTTCTAATGGAGGGGCAAACATATTTAGACTTAGGTGAACTTTCATGTTTGGAGTAACTTGATTCCCCAATATCAAACTTTTGATGTTTTGAATCAAACTCAGTTTTTAGAGAATGAAAGTCTGGGCAGGTCTTAATAGGTCTTTTGCCTCCTGACACAAACTTGATAGGTTCAAAAGATTTTGTTTGTGTCTTTAAATTGGGGCAAAACCCTATTCCTGTTCAATCATCAGAATTGGTTTTTGATTTAACAACAAATCCATCAAAACAATTTGAGTTATTTTCAAATTTTGTAATTTTTTTGAAAACAGTTGTTGTTTTTTCTTTAGTTTTTTCCAATTCTAACAAAGTTCATTTGTATTTTTTCTCCAGAGTTTCATTTGTTTCGATCAAATTTTTTAGTTTTTGATCAAACATTTTGATTTCTCTTTCATGAGTAAGACATTGGGTAGTATACTCTTCAGTATTAAGTTTGACCATTACACTTAGATCTTGTAGTTTCTTAGTGAGATCTTTCACTATCTTCTCTAGTCTAGTGCTTTTCTTGAGAGTTTTTGCATAAAGTGCGTGAATATCAGGGAGGTCTTCATTGTCCGAGTCACTAAGTGTGGTGTGTGAAGTGACCCCCAAGGCTTCATTTCTTGAACTCACGCACCCATAGACATCGTTATTATCGCATTCCCTTTGACTCACACACCCCGTGGTTGAGCTAACAATATTCTCAGAAAGTAAAGCATCTAAACCAGTAGTAGCATGATTCACAACAGTAGGAGTAGTGATACTATCATCATTCTCATACATAAGCATATCATCATTGTAAATTATCTTAGCAAAGAAAGACATGCGAGGATCAAAAGCATCAGATGACTCAGGTTCCTCATTTTCAGAGTCGCTTGAATCATCCCATGTCTTGCAAATATTGGCCCTAGTGTGTTTATTGTGAGTGTTCAAATTAACTCTACAGTCTTGTGCAATGTGTCCCAGTTTTCCATATCTAAAGCATTCAATCTTTTTAAGGTCTCTGTTAGGTCTAGTGTGAATGTCCTTGTGATGTTTGTCTTGACCTTTCTCATGAGGTTTGTGATTAGAGTGAGTTGGATAATTGGACTTGCCTTATTTATTTGCCATGTTGTTTCTAAACTTGATAATTTTCTTAAACTGTTTTGACATTAAGGCAATCTGATTGTCCAAACTCTCTATGTCACATTCCTCATCAGAGTCATCATTGGGAATGTTAAGCTCAAGCTTAATCAACTTAGAAGAAAAAATCAGATTGGAACTAGCCTATTTCCTATGGGACTGGGTTAATTGTTTCTGTAAGGACATTTTTGTCCATTAACAATTTATATGTCGTACGCCGTTACACCGTTGAAGAAATTCAAGTTTCATACATTCATCAACGGATCCGAATATTAGAAGAAGAAGAGGAATCAAAGTCTGACAGACCGGACCGATCCGCTTGAAATAAAAGAACCGATCGGGTCAATCGGACCGGTCCGCCTCAGACCCGGACCGATCCGTTTTGCTGAAGTCCAGTATACCCCGGACCTCTAGCAAACCGATGAAGGCTGGAATAACCGAACCGATCCGCCTCAACCGGACCGATCCGCCTGCAATAAAAGAACCGATCCGCCTCAACCGGACCGATCCACCTACAATAAAAGAACCTATCCGGTCAATCGGACCGATCCGCCTCAGACCCGGACTGGTCCGCCTGGGATAAACTTAAACAGATCGTGTTCAGATCGTGGTCAGATTTTTATGGCTCAAGTCCTCTTATTTAATCCCACTATGGGAAGTGGTTTTCTAAGACTTATTCACACGATTTCCAAGAGTACAGAAAGCCCTAAGTCTTCACCTATTGAGCATCTAGACTCTAGGTATTTGATTCACACAAATTGCCAAACATTTGTGAATCACTTTGCAACCCAGGAACGCACTTTTGCTGTTCACACCCTTATGGAGAAGACCGTTCTTCTTCTTCTTCATTGCAGTCCTACTGGAAAGGGATAGTTCCAGCCGCCGACTACAGAATCCGACACCTGAGGGTAATTCTTAGTCACTTTTATTTTCATTGTAATCCGAAATTGTACAGCTACAATATTATAATGAAAATAAATGGTTTTGCCCCTTTGGGGGATTTTTCCTCACAAGCATGTGTTTGAATGTTCTTGCTTAGATTATCATCTTATTCAATCACATATTGTTGCATGTTTAGGGTTTGTTTGGGTTAAAAGGTGTTTAATATATAATTTGCTCAGTTGAACGCAAGCACATACGTTCTCAAATTGGTATCAGAGCAGGTTACGCTAATCTATCGCGTATTCCTATTTTCCGCAAAATTTCTCTAAGATATCAATTTTCTGAAAAAAATGATTTTTGAAAAAGTGCGTGTTCAAATGGAGAAGTTATATAATAAAATTCATGTTTTTGACGGGACAAATTATGCTTATTGGAAAGCCCGAATGAGGTCGGCTTTAAAAGCTATAGATGAAAGGGTTTGGATTTTAGTTGAAAGAGGGTGGACACCTCCCTCCGTCACTGTTGAAAACATTACTAATTTAAAACCTGTCACTTCTTGGACTGATGAAGAATTTAAATGGTCATCTTTTAATTCTAAGGGTCTAAGTGCTATTTCTGGGTCTGTCACACCTGATGAGTTCAAACGCATAATGACGTGCACCACGTCAAAAGAGGCATGGGATGTTTTACAACTTACCCATGAAGGAACTAATGCTGTGAAAAAATCTAAGTTGAAAAATTTGACAACTCAATTTGAAACCATCACCATGCATGAATCTGAATACTTTGATGAATTTTATGCCAGACTTTCTGACATTGTGAATACTAGCTTTAATCTTGGTGAACATATTCCTAATGCGAGAGTTGTTAAAAATATTCTTCGTTCTTTACCTAAGCATTTTATCCCTAAAGTCACTGTGCTAAATTCTATGGGTAATTTAAATACGCTAAAATTGGAAGAACTTGTAGGAGATTTGCAAACTTATGAAATTGATATGTTCCTTAAAACTGCTAAATCTAAAGATAAGGGAATTGCACTTAAAGCCCAAGAGAGAAGGAGTGAGGGGTCGGCTAGAAAAAGGGTAGAGTCGTCTAGAAAGAGAGAGATTGACACGTTAGATTCTGAGTGTGATTTTGACCTAGATGATTTGGCTCTTTTTGCAAAAAATTTCAAGAGGATTCTCAAATTTAAGAAAAATGGCAATTTTAAAGATAAAAAGAAATTTGAGAAAAATAAGTTTGAAAAGAAAAATGAAAAAGACTCCAAAAATACTCCTAAGAAAGAAAGTGAGAGATGTTTTGAGTGCGATGGTAGGGGTCATAGAGCCTTTGAGTGTGCCACTCGTCTGAATAGAGAGAAAGGGAAAGCTGTCCTTAATGCTACTCTTAGTGACGACAGTGAGGTCGAGACGGTGGATTCAGGAGATGAGTCACCGCATGAGTGTAACTTCACCGCATTCATAGCCAGTCAAGTGAGCACTCCTACTTCTCTTCACGACGATGAAGATGATGCTTCACAGGGACACCTCGACAGTGAGATCGATGTGAGTGAGGGGGAGGATGACTCAAGTGAGAGCGAGAGTGATATTCAACGTGCCTACGCTGAGTTATATTCTGAGTCTTTTAAAACTAAAAAACGTGACAAAGCGTTAGTTCTTAAGATCACCCGCTTAGAGAATGATTTAAGAAAGGCGAGAGAAAGAGAGTCCTCCACCCTCACCGCCCTGAGAGAGAGAGAATCTGCCTGTGTCGAGAAAGAGAGTTTGTTTAGAGAGAGAGAGAGTGTTTTAAAGAAAGAGAGAGGGGACTTGACTGAACAGGTGTCTAGTCTTACGAGTCAGCTCCATTCCTCCGTGGAGACTCCGAAGAAACATGAAGCCCTTGTTGCCCAGCTGACTCATGATCTTGAGAAAGCACGGGAAGTCAACGTACAAATCGAGGACAGATCTGGGAAGATGGGAAAGATGCTCCTCGGCCCCGCTTTAGGTTTTGGTGATCGGCAAGGAATTGGATATGATGGTGGCTCCACGTCCCAAATTGCACCTGGACCAGTTCCTGAGTTTACTACAACTCCTTATGATCACCGTCAAAAACCTCGAAGGAGAGTTCGACCAAGAAAAGCAAACCAAGGTCCGCCTTTGACTGTGCTCTTTTGTACTTATTGCAAAAGAAAAGGCCACCTTAGGGAGTCTTGCTCTAGCATGGGTCGGACACGACGTACTACTGCTCCACCACGTCATACTGATGAGTTTTCTAGTCTGAGAGAGCGAGTTGAGTTCTTAGCTGCCACGACCCAGAGTTTAATGGAAGAATTTCGACGGATGTCTCTGCCGTTAGTGAATGCTTCTCACATTCCAGCTAAAACCAACAACAACAAAGGCAAACAAAAGGTCATCTCTGCTTGGGTGCCTAAGAAAGATAAAAAGGCCTTTGTTGTTCATGTTGCTCTCAAAGCACATAATACCTCACAGTGGTATTTTGATAGTGGGTGCTCCAGACACATGACAGGTGATGCCTCATTTTTTATGACTCTTGAGGACTATCACGATGGCAGAGTCACCTTTGGAGATGGGAGCAAGTCTAGCCTTATAGGATGTGGTACTGTCGAGTTACCTGGATTTCCTAAGCTAGAAAATGTTTTGTACGTCAAAGGTTTGAAAGCAAACCTTCTCAGCATTTGCCAGCTGCGCGACACTGACTTTGCATTAAAGTTTGACCGGGACGCGTGTAAAGTCTATAATCAAACCGGTAAACTTTTGATGCAAGGGGTGAGGACCGAGGATAATTGCTATGGGACTGAGCCCACGTCCTCACTTGTCTGCAACAGCACCACGATCACTCCTATGGATCTGTGGCATCAACGTCTAGGTCACGTGAACGTTAGAGATCTAAATCGCTTAGCTAAAAAGGACCTAGTACCTGGCTTACCATCTCTTGGAAAGTCAACTTCGACCATTTTTGGACCCTGTCAGTTGGGAAAACAAATTCGTAGTCCTCATAGGAAGTTGCATTCCATTACCACTTCTCGTGTTCTTGAGTTGATTCACATGGATCTTATGGGTCCCACTCGTACTGAGAGTCTAGGTGGTAAGAGGTACATCCTTGTGATGGTAGATGATTTCTCCAGGTACTCCATTGTAGGTTTTCTGAGAGAGAAATCTGATACTGTAGAATTTTTAACGACCAAGTGCCGTGTCCTGCAAAATCAACACGGTGTCACTATTAACAGGATGCGTAGTGACAATGGCATTGAATTCACAGAAGCAAAGGTAGACCTTTACTGTGATAGCCTTAGGATCAAACATGAGTTTTTTGCTGTGAGAACTCCTCAGCAAAATGGGATTGTTGAGAGAAAGAATAGAACGATCCAAGAAATGGCTAGATCTATGCTTCTAGGTCGTAAAGTTTCTAGGAGATTTTGGGCAGAGGCAGTGTCTACTGCATGCCACACGGTGAATAGGGTTTATTTGCGTCCACACACACTTCAGACTCCTTATGAGTTGTGGACTGGCAAGAAGCCCAACCTGGCATATTTTCATGTTTTTGGGCGTAAATGCTACATCCTACGGGATAGAGAGCAATTAGGAAAGTTCGACTCCCGGAGCGACGAGGGAATATTTCTAGGATATTCATCGAATAGCAGAGCGTACCGAGTTTTTAACCTGAAGAGCTCTAAGGTTATGGAATCAATAAACGTCACCGTGCAAGATGACGAACCTACAACGGTTATTGATCCTAACCTTCAGTGTGAGGATGAGAATTGTTCTGACAGTGATTTACCTGTTCCTCTCTCACACTCTGTGGACCCTACTCCTGTGTTAGGGGACACACCTACTTGGGTTCGCAAGAGTCATGACCCTTCTGCCATTGTTGGTGATCCCACTCTAGGGGTCAAGACTCGTGCTCAGCTAGAGAACTTTGTTAGCCATCTTTACTACACATCCAAAGTCGAGCCCAAGAATCATAAAGAAGCACTCAAGGATGAACACTGGATATCTTCTATGCAGGATGAGTTTCTTCAGTTTAAAAAGAATAATGTCTGGGAACTTGTCCCCCGACCTAGTGAGACTAATGTGATAGGTACCCAGTGGATTTTTAAGAATAAAATGGATGAAAATGGTACCATAATCAGAAATAAGGCTAGGTTGGTCGCTCAAGGCTACACACAGATAGAGGGTGTAGACTTTGGGGAGACATTTGTTCCTGTTGCGAGGCTTGAGTCCGTCCGTCTTCTGCTCGCCATCGCATGTCATCTGCGCTTCAAGGTATATCAGATGGATGTCAAGAGTGCCTTTCTGAATGGCATTCTACAGGAGGGATTTATGTGGAATAACCAAAAGGGTTTGAAGACCCTCAGCACCCAGAGCACGTCTACTATCTGAGGAAAGCCTTGTATGGTTTGAAGCAAACACCTCGTGCTTGGTACGAGAGGCTTACTTCCTATCTCTTAGCTCGTGGCTTCAAGAGAGGGGGAGTAGATATGACGTTGTTCGTCAGGAGAGATGACGGTGCTATTTTGGTTACCCAGGTCTATGTGGACGACATAGTCTTTGGATCCACATGCTCCCAGCATGCTCACCACTTTGAGGAGGAGATGAAAAGTGAGTTTGAGATGAGCATGGTTGGTGAGCTTACATTCTTCCTTGGTCTCCAGGTTCGTCAGCTAGAGGATGGGATGTTCATCTCCCAATCCAAGTATGCTAGAGACCTAGTGAAGAAATTTGGTTTAGACTCTGCTAAGCATGCACATACACCTATGAGTACCACTACCAAGCTTAGTAAGGACACTTCAGGCAAGAACGTAGAGCAAACCTTATATCGGAGTATGATAGGTAATCTTCTCTACTTGACTGTCAGTCGTCCCGATATCGCCTTTAGTGTTGGAGTCTGTGCGCGATATCAGGCGTCCCCTAAAGAGTCACACTTACTTGATCTAAAACGTATTATTAAATACGTAAGTGGGACTCTCTCATACGGTATTTAGTATTCCTTTGATACCGATGACCGTTTGTCCGCCTATTCGGATGCCGATTGGGCTGGGGATGTAGATGGTTGTAGGAGCACTTCTGGTGGGTGTTTCTATTTTAGTTCTGCTCTTGTCTCCTGGCTGAGCAAGAAGCAAAATTCCATCTCTTTGTCCACTGAGGAGGCTGAGTACATAGCCGCCGGGAGTTGTTGCACACAACTCTTGTGGATGAAGCAAATGCTGGAGGATTATGGGATTTTACAGGACACCATGACCATTTCCTGTGACAACACGAGCGCGATACACATATCCCGCAATCTAGTTCAGCATTCGCGCACCAAGCACGTCAGGATACGTGAGTACTTTATACGACAGCTAGTTGAGGAGAAAGTCGTATCCCTGAGTTTCGTTCCCACCGACCGTCAGTTAGCCGACATTTTCACGAAACCTTTAGATGCCCTTAGACTTGAGAGTCTTAGGAAGTCTTTGGGAATTTGCACAGTTGACTGAGGGGTTGGTCTTTGTCTAGAATAGGATGCTTCTTCATGTTCATATCATATGCTTCCTATTGCTAGTCTGTTTTATATGTAACATTGCTTAGTTGTACAGCTTTTATTAATTCTTTTTGCTTTTTATATTTCCTTTGAAAAATACAAAAAGATTTTCCTTTAAGAAAAATTTTAAGAAAAGCACAAAAAGATTTTATTTTGATAAAATTTTTGAAAAATCCAAAAATATTTCTGTTTTTGATTATTTTATGGATGATCATTTAAGATAGCCAAGTCACAACTTCATTCCATTTATCCATGTGACTGTTTGATAGAGATTTGAGAGGCTACATCATTTCATTTATGTGCTTTACATTGGTTGGAGTCTTTGAGATGTAATTAGTGATATCTTCCTACATGTTTGACTCCTATATCCTTTATTGCACACATGCACGGCTATATTTGATTATTGCACTTGTCTATCTCATATTGGCTTGAGTGTTTCCATCTCAATTCTGCCTATATAATGTACAATATGCGATAAAACTTGACAAGATTGGAATGCATGTAAAAACCGTTTTGGTGAGACTGTGTGTTTTTGTATAACGGGGAGGGGCTGCGAAATGTAATCATCTATCCTTTGCGCAAAAGCCACCGTTAAAAAGGACCTAAAAAATGGAGGAATTTTAATATTCGAGGTCCAAAGAGGTTAAAAGAACCCGAAAAAATTTAAAGGCAATAAAAAGCAATTCATGCCAAATATGGGCCACTTAGGTTTCACCATCAATTCTCCAAAGTTTGAGAATTTAGAATGCCTCTATTCAAAATTATATCCGAGGGAGTTTGGTTGGAGAATCTTTAAACGGGTTTGCAATTCCTTGAAAGTCCTGAAAAAGCATAAAGTCGTTTTGGACGTTATTGGTGTGAAAATCACTTTGAGCTTTGATTTGTTGATTTGATTGAGTCAATATCTTATATTGTCATTCTTTTACACCAAAGGACGCATTTGAGTTCTTTCGCTAGGAGTATCCAATATTCATCGTGCACATATGTCATGTTTGTATGCATTGATTTTCCTATCGAATTTGATCACACCACTTCATTTACGCTATCATCGTCTTGGTTGCTTTGTGTTCATTCATGGTGTGATTTTATCCTAGTGACACCCCGCACTTGCTTATTTGATTTATTTCTCTCATTTGTCTATTTGGGGACATCATAAAAAGGGGGAGAATGAATTATCTTATTATGGGGGAGATTTGAAAGTTGAGTTTGCTCATAAATTGGTATATATGTTTATTTCATTTCAAACTCGATATGTCACTTGGTATTTTGCTTTGTCTCATGTGTGTAGGTACTACATGGATTATCATTGGATTGCACACCCTGATGAGAAAAGCATTGAGATTCCTGCAGAGTTGAAGAGCAAACGATGTAGTCTTATTCAATTGTATCTTTCCAGTTTTGGGTTCATGGAATGGTAGATTTGTATAGGCATTTTTCGTTGTTTTGATAATTCGGATGATAATTTTTATGTATGTACCGGCATAGACATAGGGGGAGATTTGTAAGGACATTTTTGTCCATTAACAATTTATATGTCGTACGCCGTTACACCGTTGAAGAAATTCAAGTTTCATACATTCATCAACGGATCCGAATATCAGAAGAAGAAGAGGAATCAAAGTCTGACAGACCGGACCGGTCCGCCTGAAATAAAAGAACCGATCCGGTCAACTGGACCGGTCCGCCTCAGACCCAGACCGATCTGTTTTGCTGAAGTCCAGTATACCCCGGACCGCAAGCAAACCGATGAAGGCTGAAATAACCGAATCGATCCTCCTCAACCGGACCGATCCGCCTGCAATAAAAGAACCGATCCGCCTCAACTGGACCGATCCGCTTACAATAAAAGAACCGATCCGGTCAACCGAACCGATCCGCCTCAGACCCGTACCGGTCCTCCTGGGATAAACTTAAACAGATCGTGGTCAGATTTTTATGGCTCAAGTCCTCTTATTTAATCCCACTACGGGAAGTGGTTTTCTAAGACTTATTCACACAATTTCCAAGAGTACATAAAGCCCTAAGTCTTCACCTATTGAGCATCTAGACTCTAGGTATTTGATTCACACAAATTGCCAAACATTTGTGAATCACTTTGCAACCCAGGAACGCACTTTTGCTGTTCACACCCTTGTGGAGAAGACCGTTCTTCTTCTTCATTGCAGCCCTACTAGAAAGGGATAGTTCCAGCCGCCGACTACAGAATCCGACACCTGAGGGTAATTCTTAGTCACTTGTATTTTCATTGTAATTCGAAATTGTACAGCTACAATATTATAATGAAAATAAATGGTTTTGCCCCTTTGGGGGCTTTTTCCTCACAAGCATGTGTTTGAATGTTCTTGCTTAGATTATCATCTTATTCAATCACATATTGTTGCATGCTTAGGGTTTGTTTGGGTTAAAAGGTGTTTAATATATAATTTGCTCAGTTGAACGCAAGCACATACGTTCTCATTTTCTTAAATTCTAGATCCATTTCCACAGTTCTTAGTTTACTACTAAGTAATTCAGGAGTGAGATTTTGGCCACACATTTCCTCAATAGCATATATTTTGTTGTCAAATTTCTGTGGTAATGATCTCAGAATTATAGATACAATTTCATATCTTGTCATATGTTAACCCATTTGCATGAAATTTGGTCACAATATCAGTCAAATTCATATCAAAGTCATCAAATGACTCAGAGTCAGACATAATTAACGAGTCAACCTGTTGAATGAGCATTTGTGTTTTAGCAGCCTTAACTCTAGTGTCACCTTCATGAGCAGTAACCAAAGTGTCCCAAGCTTTCTTAGAAGTGGTACATGATGAGATTCTTTTGAACTCATGTTCATTTATGGACATAAATATGGCATTTTTTCCATTGTTATTGTTGCGATAAACTTGCTTCTCTTCTTGTGTGAACTCACTTAACACTTTCTTAACCCTCTCATTACTTCCTTCAGTGGATCGTTTAGTAGGAAAAGTGTATCCATTTTCAACAATGTCCCAGACATCATCTTCCAAAGTTCCTTGAATGAAAGCAATCATCTTTACTTTCCAGTAAGAAAAATTGGTTCCATAAAAGATAGGAGGTCTAGTCAAGTTACCAAATCTTTCATTTTTCTCGTCCATTTTTTATTTTCAGAAAACAATTTCAGAAACACAGGTTCTTTTAAAAGAAATTTACCAGGCTCTGATACCAATTGAAATACCGTTACTAAAGTCGTTTAATATAAAATTAAACTATTAAAGTAACTCCGAACTGTTTTTTGAAGAAACTCTTTTCTTGAAATCAAATCAAATTAATCACAAGACATGTTTAACAAAAATATGTACGAGATCTGTTCAAGATTTGTTAATAGGTTTGATAAATCAGTTTAAAAACTTTAAACTCAGCACAACCAAGAATTAGATGAGGAGATGTATAAAGATTAAGAACAAGGATTTTTAACGTGGTAAAACCTCACCCAGCTGAGGAAACATCCATGACTCCATCTACGGAGTAAACCAAAAATTCCACTAAAACAAATTACAAAAGATACAAACTATATATCACAAATTCATACAAATCAGACCTATACAAGTTTAGGAATGTACCCGCTGGTGTCCTTATAACGTCTCTGCAGTTATGTTCGTTGATGTTGTTCTCCCAGTTTGCTAACTTCTAATTTGTTCAAGTTCTTTACGTCGACTCTTGTTCTTTAGATCTTATTACCAACACTTTTAGTGTGGTAGGGTGATAGTGTTTGTGGAGGTGCTTTCTAACACATGCATGGACACACACACACACTTATTTTATACAAACAGTCCTATCAAATTACATATAAGATCTATATGCTGTGATTTTCTATTTCTCTCTTCTCAGAAACTTAACCTTATTTGACCTTTATTATAATCCCAGAATCCACGGCTATCTTGCTCGGAAGACGTATTAAGATCTTAATCAATCTCAGGTTTTGAAAATATTTTTGAGATTGAAAATCACCAAGTACGATTCGTAACTAGGTCAAAGGTATTTTTTTAAAAGAACTAAAAACAGAAAATGTTTTTGTTGATTTCGAAGTTAAAAATATTTACAGAAACAAATCAACAAATATTTTCTCAAGATGAGAAACTAAATATGTAGATCTACGTGTAATATAACATGCAATGACTTAGATCTAAGATTTCTATAAAAGTAGAAACACAGATCTAAACAGATGTTTAAGTTGATAACAAGATCTGAGAACGAAGAGGTTACAGCAAAAAAACTAACAAACCAATCACTCAAAATCTCTCAAACAATCAAGGTTGTGTTTGGTATATACTGGTTTTGAAAGAGGTTATGGTTTGAGTATAGTTTTGGACAATTTTGGACGATTTAGGGTTAGGGTTTCCTAACTCCGGTGTCTCTCTCTCTCTCTTCTCTCTTCTCTATCATCTCTCTCTCTCTCTCTCTCTCTCTCTCTCTCTCTCTCTTTTCTCTCTTTCTCACTCGAATGAACAAAGTGGAAAAAGTCTCAGATGGCTCAGGGTAGGGGTCCTTTTATAGGAGGCTGAGAAGATTCGAGAATACAGACCAAAATCAAGGGATAGGATCTGGTCTTGGAGGATTGACTTTGATCCAATGGTTTAAATAGGGGTGATGATTAAAACGCTTCTGATTGGCTTAAATTGGTTTCACCAGGATTATATAAGAACGCATGCAGGTCATCGATTAAATCTAATCCAAGGGTCAAAATAACACACAACAATCGTCTGACACAGAAAACACAATTTGGAACGATTATATCTCGACAGGTGTAGGCATGAGATTGGATGATACACGCGTGTCTTAAAATAATTACACAGCATGCCTTATAGTCTCTGGCGCTTTCGAATTATACCCAAGTGAACTTTAAGCCAATAAAACCAACAATACAAAATAGCAGATTGACCCCAATACTTTTAAAACAAAATTTAAATTAATAAAAACCTTATTTTAAAAGTTTATAAAATTCCCAAAAAATATTAAAAATCAATTTTAGGGATTTAAACACACTCAGCATATATACACACAATTATATGCAATATGAAATGTATTAATGCAATTATAATGTGTGTGAGTGTTGGTAAAAGTATCTAGATCAATCAAGCAAGAGGAATAAAATTACAAACCAATCTCTGAGGTTATTGGGTTTCTAGGATAGACACAATTTTGTCACAATTTCCAAACTAGATGAACACTTATACAATACAGACTCAAGTGAGTCAAGGGTATAAGGTGCTTCAATTAGTGCTCTTAATAATAATATCACATAATAGGCATATTCCCAACCTAATCATATACTTTTCATACGTATTTTATTCTCATCGCTACGTATTGTATAAATATTCAGATTACTATCTATCTCATAATCTCCAAGGTACATTCCCTATACCGAATAATTAAAGTATTAACTCGCATATACTCTTCCGGAATTTGGTAATACACACATTCCTCCTTTTCTTGGAGATGCTAACCATACAATCATGCACAAGACACTCTTCAATACTCGTTTGAGTAAGACTCCGCTCTACTTTCTCATAATAATTTGGTATCCTTTTCATTAAGATGTATCTTTTAAATGACTTTCCACAATCTTTCAACCCATCTCGGGTGTGCTAGCTCTCGTTGCAGATAAATTCTTGAATTATCGTCATTCTCACACGACATTCAATACGTCATACCATTTAACCTTGTTTATAGCTATTCCTCAGGCATATATTCTACACATTTATTTTTACGTCCTTCTATATAGGACATTTTTGGAATTAACTAACCAGGGTACCCATACCCCCTATCATTTGTGCATATATGCACCACCATTATAAACGTTTTGATACATTACACTTACTCTAAATAATGGGCATCATTTCATCGACCTGGTACTAACACTTGGGTATCCCTTAACCTGAATAATTCGAAATTTAATTCTCCCAATACCTGGAAATTCAATCCTTCTCAAGATTATCTCATCGATCTTCTTATGGTTAACTCACAATAACCTTCCTATATCAGTGTCGATAGTCTTATTGCCCTTACTTCATGTTATTCCTAAGATTAAGGTGTTTTTAACACACGTAATATGAGTACTATTCTAACTATATCCCTAGTGCCCAAGACGTCTCTCGACTTCTGAAATTTGCTTGGTTTCGTGCGTGGAATGTCTCGTAAATCGAAATCCAAACAAGGAACCTTCCCGATACACTACTCCTTCACTTCGTCGGTCACCGAGATATAGCGATCTAAGGGACACCAACGGGACGTTCTAAATCCTACTTCATTAACCTACTAATGTACTTCTACCACTATATCCTTCCATCATGTCCAAATGGAAGGTCCAACTAATTAGGGCACCTATCCTCTGCAAAAGCATTATGAACATCATACCCAAAATGTGTTTCCTCTGAATTTTCCTTATATTCAAGGTTTGGCTATAAGTCTTAAATTAATTTCCTTTATCTTACCTCACCCACATACTTGCGGTGAGAGGAAAATTTCAGTGCTTCTTCATAGAACTTATATCTCTATATAATTATATAGTCATCAAATGGCTCTCACTCTATAGTGTTTCCTCTACACTAGGTGACTTATCGTCAAAACTCACATCCTTGCATTTTATAACATCTATCCACTCCTGACGTCATTAAGGTTCATATGTGGAGTGTCTTGTTAGCTTCAAATATGCAACCGGGATAATCCCATCCCATCCACTAATAAAATATGGTCAGAACTCTTACTTATGTCAAGGAGCCATAACATAAGCGCTTGCACTAACACTAAGTTCCTCGCGCGAACAACGACAAGCTTAGACTCCCAGCTTAATTACAAATCCTGCATAGCTTAAATTATATCTATAAGGTCCTAATGCACTCCAATCATGGTAATGAAACATCTCCTCATCGAAGTTCCATCTAAACAGATAATAAAGGCGAGCTAATCCAGAATTTATCTCGCATTCCATTCTTTATTATATCCGTGTATATATGTTTCACATCTCATATAAATATATATATACTATACACATCAAGTATATCCATATTTATATATCATACACTATATAAGTATAGTAACCATCCCTCAGAGCTATAACTCAATGGATGCAGTCTCTCAATGCTATCATCTTCGAGGGAATTAATTACACATCATCCTGGGTACCAGTGGTCGGACTATCACACCGACTCGGTAAAAATTATATCATATAAGTATACCAATCACACACATATATATATTTAACATATCACATATATACGTCTGAATATGATCGTATATATATATATATATATAATATTGTTCGGCTAATCGTGCATATTCTTCGCTCACTCATAAATTTTAAGTTACTCGGCATTCGTACAGGCTTAACACTCATTCAAATAAGCCTACGAGAAGTTCAGAACAAAAATCGGGCCTTAAGAGTCATTATGGAATCTCATTATAAGACCCAGAATTCTCGTTCGAACGAGTTTCGTTCGAACAAAGTTCCAACTTCGAACGAACTACCAACTCATTGCCAGTGGAACCTCGTTATAAGTCTCGTTCGAACGAACTACTTCGAACGAACTACTAACTCGTTAGAAAGGCCACTGGAAACTCATTAGAAATCTCGTTCGAACGACGTGGGCTGGACGTCTAACGAAAATTCAGCAGTTGCACAGTTCATCTCCAAAATTCATTTTTCCCATTTTTCCTTCTCCAAATTCAATCCATAAACATTCCAACCCAAATACAAGGTTCCCAAACTACTCTAAGTCACCCTAGAACACTTCTTAGCATAGTTTAGGGATTAAATCTTTTCAATCTTCAAGTAAATCCAACAAATCCATAAATTTTCCCATGAGTTATATTAACATAAACCCAAAATTTTCTTCATCTTTAAAAACTCCATTTTTATTTCGTGATTAACATCTAATTCACCAAATTTCACATTCTTATTAAGGGAAAAATCCATCTGTAAGATTAATTTATGAGCAATATGTCATACTCCCCCAAACATGGTGACTATCGTCCCCACCATTTCAACATTGCTCTCACGAGTGAAAAAAATTTCCTCAAATTTTCTCATATGGGTAATTCCATACCCAACTCTAAGCAAGAGATTCTGAGGCTTCTACTTGTTAATTCAAGTTTAGCACCATTCTCAAGTACAACGATTCTTGATAATTTTAACTACTATATTTTAGTAGTCGTTGTAGCAACCCATGACAATGCCACAAGGAAAATGACCTTTACCGCGGTTCTCATTTCCAACATCAACTTATAGCTCTGACTAAGCCTCGCCTCCTTCTACCCTCACCACGGCCTTCCATGGTCGCCCTTCGTCGACCAGCACACGAATCCCGAATGAGCGCGCAAAAGATTTACTATAATCTTACATCATGGAAGGAGAACAAAATCTCACAAGAGGATATCAACAATCCTAATCATAAGGCTCTATATCAAGTCAAAAGTAACGCTGAAAGCGTAGTACGTTTGCACAGATTCCTAAGGACACTAGAACCCGATGCTCTGATACCACCTGTGACACCCCGCCTGATAAAATACTGAGTGATCACTCCTATATCAAATTAAAACAAGAGTTTCATATGGTTCATTCTTAGCAACACTGTCCAAAACCAATTTAATTACTAATATCCTATTAGGCCGGTGCCAAATTTTTTATTAACTAATCTTTTTAACCAAACCATTAAAATAAAACAATTACAATAGTTTATATGCTATAACTAAATGAAATAAAATAAAATAACCGAACACTCAGTACAATAATACAACCAAATCGAATGCCGCACTAAAAGGAGATAAAAGAATAAATGAGTACAGTTGGGCCATAAGCCCGAATGTTACTACAATACCTCCTATCTAGATCTCAATGATATAAGCGTCTACAATATACCTGCTTGCATCCACAGCTGCTACAGCAGATGTCTGACTCGAAGGAATCATCATCCAGGCGTCCCTGTGTTTGGACACCTATATATATATATATATAACAAGAGAAGGAAAATAGAGAAAACGGGTCAGAGCTCGAGTTTTGAAAATATTTTAGCAAGTTTAAAATCCATATTTTAAAATATGATATTTATCATATTTAAACTTGTATCGCTCTCAGATGAGATATACCTCACCCCTCTTCTAATAGTGCACAACTATCTCATACCTTTTTAAATAACCTAGTTAAGCAACCTTGCATAACTAATGTATTTACCCATCTTCTAATAATCCTCATAAATTCGAGGACTGAGGACTAAACTTCTCCCCATTCCCAACATTACGTTACGTTCATGTGTGGGGTGTCTCGCAAAGAAAAATCCAAACAAGGAACCCCCCAATACACTACTACGTGACAATATTGATCATCCGGATCCATTACGCCCTCAGTACATACCACATTTATACCATCCCGTATTTATCAATAGTTCTCATTAGGACCTATGATCCATATTCATATAAATCCGGATATAAATCTATTCGAAGGAATATATCACTTTATTATTTATTTTTCCTTTTATACAGGGTTACGTTATATGATGTCTCATCTCATATATTAACAATATACTATATGCACAAGTATAATAATCAGTCCACGGAGCTATAATATAAGTAGCTTACTCATTCTCATCTACTAAGAAACATTGGATTATCTCAAGTACACATATATTTTAAATCTCAATACATATATTCATATCTGGTACCAATAGGCTTAATAGCAGTGCACACATACTCTGCTATCAAATTCAAGTACATCCCGTACTAAAGGATCACATGTTCCACATCACTCAGGAACTGTATTATTACAAATCACACATATTGGAGGCGAACATAGTTCCAAGCCCATGGGCTACACTCACACCTACGCACCCATACGACCATCAACACTATCATTCTCAGATAGCCCGTACCTAGGTTCCAGGCTCTTGAGGTACCAAATCTAAAATCCCCCCGAAGGCAACACAGGATAAGATTGTCCTCTTTCGAATGCTAATCTCCCGTGATAGCAAGTATGGTAGGTATGCCATACACATAATAAAGAATAGTATAGGTACACATTCCACCTATATACATATATCATCAATTAGGTATTCACACAACCATATTATAACGATAGGTATTTATCTCAGCTATACATAATTTCCCCTAAGTAATTATTTAACCCATGCATATAATAACATCAGGGCATACGCACCACCCATATAATAATCCCCTACGTAGTATATTTATATCTCGAATATCCTACGCATTTATCAATTTTTTACTAATTCCCAATATTTTATTTCCGAGCTTTTCTCACCGTATAATGATAATATCAACAACCCCGATATATTCATTCGTCTCATAATATATATATACTTTAACGACATTGTATATATATTATTTATATCTCTTCTCAATATACTATGGCTATAATTTCCAAACTCTTATAACGATAGCCAATAACCTCGAATATTTCCATCCAAAATAATATAAGCAGTCACACCCTTAAAATATTACCCCCAATACGTACTCTCTTATTTATTATTCAAATCACACCTAAATACCCCTTTAAGTATTATTCCTCACGAACACCCCTATTTGGGTAAATCTTGGATTTTACTTTCAACTAACCCTAGGTACATGCCTTACTAAAAAAAATAGATTTAGAAGTCCCCACACTATTTTTAGGAACCCCAAATATTTATCTCCAAACAATTCTAGCTTTTATTTTTCCAATTTCTGGTTTCATTTCGGAGTTAATGATTTCAACCCTTGAACTGCTTTCTTAGAAAAATGATAAAAATTCGAAAAAAAATCAGAAAATACGCGGTTGGCATCTACGCGACCATATCGAAATGATATACAACTTTTATGTTTTAATCAAGAGCCGAATCGAATGTCTTCCTTGCGGAAATAGCTCGGAAGTGATGTTGGTCATTATTCACCTTCTTCTCCAAAAATCCAAACCTCCATTAAAGCACCTTCAAGCTTTTTATCTCCTCTCTCATCATTAACCAACCTCAAACAACCACAAATACACATATAGAAAGGGTTCTAATTATCCTAGAACCCATAACCAACAATTAATTTCAATAAATTCCAAGTTTCTCAAATTGGGGATTAATCAAGTTATATCCGTTTTAATCTTTCGAAAACCCGTTTGATCCACGAAATTTCGACCTAAAAATCTTTAGTTTTATACCAACTACAATATGAGAAATAAACACACTAAATCATAAATCAAGTTAAACACTTGCCTCGTGGATTAAATCCGACGACCCCGAGTCGAATCCCGCGAATTTTGGCTGAAAATCTCTTATTTTCTTCTCTTTTCTTTCTTCTTCTTTCTTCTCTTCTTTATCTCTTCTCTTTCTCTCTCTTAGGGCTGATATGTGGGGGAAATAAGGGCATTCCCCTTATTAAACCCGAAATTGGGTGAATACCCAATTGTAAAATGACTCGTGTACTCAATTGCGAGTTCCTACTAGTCCAAAAATGTCTGTAACCCAAACACTACCCTCAGGTACTCTATTTTTACTATCTCGGCCATTCCGAACCCAACGGCGCAGTCAAAATCTCCATCCGAGTCACTTAAATAAAACTCACTAATTAGACCCAACACGTTCAATACGCCTGTTTTTCCAATTAAAATATTTTCATTTGTCGCTTTACCCGACTGCGACATATAATAAAAAAAATCTACTCATATACTTTGTCTCGAAACATAATCCACGTAAATATTAATCTGTCACTCGAAAACTAATATTTTCTATTCACTTTATAATATTGAATTTATTTAATTTCACTCATTAATCCCAGAATTACTATTCATAATAATTCCTCAAATTACCAAATTACATCCACAGTTTAATTTAAATACCTCTAAAAGTACGGGATATTACACATGATATAAATTCCCGACCAACAAGGTAGCCCGACCAACATAGGAGCCCGACCAATAGAGAAGACAGACCAACATGGGAGTCTGACCAACATGGGATACCAACCAACTGGGAACACTGAAAGTCCAACCAGTATGGCCAATGAAGCGCCAATAGTCTTATATTTAATTCCCATTATGTATTAACGATAATGCCTAACAAATAAAGGCATTCCATCCTTTCACATGACGATTCTTGACACCCCTCTTGGTCTATAAATACATTGTAACATCCTTATTGGAAGGGACAAAAAAACAAATCAAGGCAGTCTAACAATACATAACAGTGGACGTAGGCTTTTCCATTGAGCCGAACCAATTTAAAAATCTATTTGTCTTATTTATTTTTACTTATTTATCTGTGATCAATTAATTAGGCCTAGTCTCGTTTCTTGCATCAATAAATTGGCATCGTCTGTGGGAACGTATTGCTAAATGTTTTCACTAATTCATCATACATGGCTGATATCACTGAATCAAGTACCAGAAATGAGGGAATTAAACTTAATCCCTCTTCCCCTCCAAATAACGAGTTAATTGGAATTTTAGCTAGCCTGGACAAAGGTCAAGAGGCTATGCGGGATACAATAAAATAATTGGCCCAAACTCTTCAAGTCGGAGTTCCTGCGTAGTCTAATAAATGGAGTATGCCACCACCGCTGATAAGGAGTGTTGGGAATTGCCATTCCATAACTTCAAGGGATCCTTCGTACTGTCCTGGAGAAAATTATTCTATAAGGATTCCTAATTCCTCTGATGGACAGTCCCTCATTCCTGAAAGATTGAGTTCATTAGAAAGGATAAGTAGGGCCTCTCCTTTCGATCGTTTGGGACCTAGGGGAAATGCCCTTCGAGTTTTATCGGGAACTACTCGACGACCAAGTGACTTGAGGGAAGTTTCATCCCAATCCAAATCGAAAGCTCCACAAACTGCTTAGTCTAGTAAAAAAATAAGGTTCGCTAGAGGAAAGCTCAGCACAATCAGTTGGTCGGAATAAAAGATATGCCACCAACAAATCTGGTGCTGGCAATGATGCTTGGAAGGGGTCCATTTATCGTTTGGAAGATAAATTGGGTGAAATGGTCAAGGCCCAGAATCCTCTCTAGAGAAGTTTAGTTAAGGGATCTCCGTTTGTGCAAACCATTATAGATTTTCCTACACCAACCAAGTTTAAATCTCCAGTGGTTACTCCCAAGTACGATGGGAAGACTGATCCATTTCTTCATATAGAACAGTATCAAGCAGCGGCCGATATCTATGCTATCCCTGAAGAAATTAGTTGTAGGGCATTCTCACTAACAATCACTGAATCTGCTCAAATCTGGTATAATAGTCTTCCTCAGGGGAAGATTTCTAGATTCTAATAACTCGTTGAGCTATTCATTGGTAATTTCTGCTTTGGGGCCAAACCAGTTAAGCGAGTAGATCATTTGCTTAGTGTGAGACAAAAGGTGGGAGAAAGTACCAGGGATTACATCACTCGTTTCAACAACAAGAAATTAGAGGTTATCGATTTCGAGGAGAGGACTTCAATCACTACCCTCATGAGTGGTTTGCCCCGACGAACTATATTATACTTTGGTAAAAGATACCCTAAAGAAGATGACGAAATTAATGGCCAAAGCAGCGAAGATTATGAACGCCGAGGGAGCTATGGATGCTAAAAAGATCTCAGATGCAAAGGCGGAAGCGAAGTCTGAAGGGAAGTCGGATAAAAAAGAGCACAAGAATCACAATGAGCGTAAGATTTCAAAAGTAAAAGAAAGCCTAAATCGACTCAAAAAATTTAACAATTACCTTCCTTTAACGCTGGATATACATCATATTTTAGAAGAAATCAAGCACAACAATGATTTAAGTTGGCCTGAAAAATTAAGGTCACCTACTGATAAGAGGGATAAGTTTAAGTATTGAGAATTTCAAAAAGATCATGGTTATACGACCAACTGGTGTATTGCTCTCCAGAATGAGATAGAGGCACTCATTTGAAGAGGAAAATTGGAAAGATTTATTGATCAGCAGGTTGGTGGAAGAGCTAGCGGTCGAGGTAGATAGAGATCTAAATCACATGTTAAGCCTAGAAAAGATAAGAAGAGGAACCATGATGATGATCCAGAAGATGATCCTGATTTTCCCTAGAAACCTAGACAACCTGAACGTGAGGTATCACACTTAGCTTTGGATCCTTTGATTACCATATGATTACAGGTGGAGATGCAGGAGGAGGAGATCATACAACTTGAAAACGTAGTGTAGGCCCCCAATTTTAAAATTTTAAAATCAATTTCCTTGTTGAGATATGCGGAAGCGTAAGATGGTTCACAAAAACACCAAATTTTAATTTATTTCAAATTAAAATTAAACCAAGTGAAATATGATTCAAACACACACACTAATTTAAATTTCACTTAAACCAAATTAATTTACCCAAGTCCTAGAAAAATTTTCCTAAGTCATATTTCTCAATATTACCAAATTAGGCCAAACCAATTTTATCAAATTAAATTAAATGACTTGAATTAAATTAACTAAACATTACCCAATATTTAATTTCGCACCAAATTAAATATGTAGTGATTAAAACCAAATTTTATCTTGAATTACCTAAGCATGCATTCTAGGTGAGTATAGTAAGATAAAATAAACAATAAATCACTACGCCGCGATGTACGAGGAAAAACCCACAACGGAAAAAAACCTCGGACGACCCTAGCATCAAATCCACTAAGTACGGAATTTACAAATACAAGCAAGATGACTTACAATACTCGACTCGATCCCTCTCAAGCCCCGACGCGTCTTCTTGTATCAACCTATGCCTAGTGAATAACCACGGAGCTCCACCGCGGTCTCGGAATCCACCGATCGAACTTTATATGGTCACCGTCATCCGAACAAGGAGCCTTTCTCCAAGTGGATAAATCAACGCAAACATCTTCTTCTTTGTGGGATTTAGAAGCAAAGCCAAACGTCTCTTCAAAATGGTAGAGATGAAAAACCGGTGCCAAACTCCAAGCAAAGTATATATATATATATATATATATATATATATATATGGAACTTGGATTAAACAAACAATTGGGTGTAAACAAGAGTGTCAAATGAATTTTTCTTTGAAAGATGAACACTCAAAAACCATGAACTTTTCTTGAAAGAATTTTCTCTCAAAAAATCTCCTTAGAAGTTAGAATAAAATGAAAAGTTAAGTTAGAAAAGTTCATTTCCGCACATATTGAATCTGCCAAAAAGTTAGTGGGAAAAACAAGTGGCAAGGTGGGTCAAAACTGCTCAAAACTGCCATTCAACTGTTCCCGCCAAAACTCGTTCGGACGATATTTCGTTCGAACGAAATCTCATTCGAACGAGGCTTCTAACGAAGTTCCAATGTGAACTTGTTAGAAATCTCGTTGGAAATCTCGTTCGAAACATCCATCTCGTTCGAACGACATTTCGAACGAAGTTCTAGTGGCCAAAATGGGAACTCATTGGCAAACTCGTTCGAACAACAATGTGGTTCTAACGATAAACTCGTTCGAACGATATTTCGAACGAACTTCCAGACAGTTTGAAAATTATATTTTTAGCCCAAAAACTTTATAAACTTATTTTAAAGTTTTAATAAAATCTTTCTAAAAATAAACAATAGTTTTAATTAAATGTACACCAATATGAAATGTTCCAAACTCCTATATATATAATCAAAATGCATTCATACCTTAGGAGCAATGGAACCATGTTGATGACATACAAACGAGGTACAAACAAACTCGACAATGTGATGAAGCTTTATACTCTTGGCCGCTACGTCTTCAACAAACACGTCATAGGCTTGAAGGATGATCAATAACTCTATCCTATGACTCAAAACGTTTTTCTGGAATTGAGCAAAAACTACAAAGGCCTCAATTGGAAATTTGTGTCCTTACAAATCTCCCCCTTTGGCTATTCCGGGACAAAAACCGAACAAAAATCCTAAAGGGCCGCCAAGCTCTACTAGACTGACAAAAAGTCCCACCCAAAATAAAATTACAATGCTTGAGTCAAACAACCCAAGGATCACAATCTTTGCCGGTGAAAGTTGCCGCTTAGAATATAATTCCTGCACACTTCAGCAAACACATTAAACGCATAGGGAATATCAAAAATATTAAATGCAAATAAATGAGGACATCCCTTAATTAATTCTCCCCTTTATCAAAACAAATGACCTACTTAGAAATATGTCTCCCCCTAAGATAAATCTCCCTTAACTAAGATATGATAACAATAGGATTAGATACTGATACAATAGGATTAGATACCGATTTTCTCCCCCTATCATTTCTCCCCCTTTTTGTTCAGGAATAGACAAAGGATAAAACTAATTTAAACATGATGCATAAAGTGATAAGAACATGAAAGCATATGGGCAACAAAAAAAACATAACTAATCCATAAAAATGAATACCAACTATGATGCGACAACAAATGATACCAATGTGACAAATAAAATTCTAAGCATGTGATATCAAACAAACAATGCAACAAGATAGATACCAATTATGAATTAAAGAATAGATGGACTAGATATCAAGGCAAAGACCAAATAAAAATACCATATATATATATGTACTCCAGATATACCAAAGATGAACACGCACATATTTATAGATATAAACTCGCAAATGACACACACAAAATATAATAGGAGTCTTTCACACTCGTATGGCAAAAATGTGTCATATGAAAACGGAAGTGTTGGGGTGTGAACTAGCAACAATTAAATTTAGACCCAATCACTTAAAACATGTTCACAGAGATCTCAATTGATTGCAAACTTCATCACATTTGAATATAACCTCATGTGACAATATAGATTGAACTCAGTGAACAAACATACACAATGCATACAAGCCTAGCATGTTGATGATTCTACAAACCAATAGAGTCATGACATTGAAAGTACAACTAGGATAAACGGACATTGTGCAAACCGTTGATATATCATCCAATCTTCCTCAATAAGCATATATTTATTAATTTTGAATGAATATATTAATCAAACATAGGCCTTGGCAATTATTTTTATTTTAATGCCATATTTTCTTTTAGTAGGCCTTGGACCACGTATTTCTTTTTGGTCCAAACATACAGTGGCTTAATATTCGCAAAGGAAACTAAGTCCTTTCAGAGCCCTTCCCCGTGCACATTTATATTTATCATGTTTTTATTTCTCACAAATCTCACGTGAAATGGATTTTGACATGCACTAGTCCTCCTCACAAATATGTAGATGACAAGATTGGTAGGAGAACACTTCACAAAGCTCAAATATACATATGAAGTTAAAATTTCAAAGAGCTCGTGCATGTGTGAGTAGAGGCATATAAATATAAAATCCATTTAAGCAACACAATATCCAACTACTCCATGTAAGCATGGTAAAGAACATAATAAGGATTGACAATCTAAACCAAAAGTTCTAGCCACATGGGAGCGTAAAAGATGGGATTCTAACACAAGTGTATGCCACATAAAGTGTGTCAGACTTAAAATACACACAAAAAAATCTTTTTGAATTTTTGAAATTTTTTAACCAAAAATAAAACTATATACTCAAAAGACAAACAAAAATCATTTGAATTTTTCATTAATCTTAAATTTCTAAAAAAATAAAATGCAAATGATAAACCAAAAATCTTTTTTTATTTTTCATTTAATGCAAACAAAATTAAAAAAAGATATAATACAAAAGATAAACAAAAAACATAATTCTAGCATGTGTTTAAGGATGGAGCATAGACTATAAAATGATTAAACAAGCATACATTTAGCATGAAAAAATAGCATGAATCACAAAAGCTAAAGTATGCAAATAAAACTAACACATTCAACCTTTAGATTTTACAAGGGAGGAAGCATGTGAAAGTAAATGAGAATCAAATACCCAATCCTATAAAGCTACCAAGTCGGATCTCCTAACCCAAATTAATGACGAATGACGATCTCGGGGTGTAGGAATCTTGGCTACCTTGGTTGTCTTACATTGGGATTTTCTAGAAAATCTTTTAAGATCAAAATAATATTTCTTAAGATGACTTTTTCGACCAGAATGTGCACAAGTAAAAACAAGTCGAAAAGATTTACCTAAGGGGTGATCTCTAAAGGCTTTCCTAGGCGATTCTCCTAAAAAGTTGGTTTTGGCTTTTTTGAGTTGATTCATTACAAGTATCGAAGCCTAAACCACAAGTGTCATTTTTAATTTGGACCGTTCCTAATATTTTATCTAATTTTTCCGAACGACACTCCAAATCAAATTTGACATTACTAGAGTCTTTTAATTTGTTTTCTAATTTTAGAATGTTAGACTCTAGTAACACATTTCTCCCTTCAAACTCGAGAAGCTCCTTTTTCAAGGATTCCATTAAACCTCTAAGGCTATCTCTCTCTCCTTTTATATATTCTAGATTCTCTCGAAGAGGTCTCTCTCGTCGTTAACGCAAAAATTCTCCATCTACAAGGACCAATCAGAAAAGGACACATGTCATCCTACGTGGCAATATTCGACACCCGAGGAGAGTTGGTCGGCATCCGAGTAGAGTTGGTCGGCACCCGAAGAGTGTTAGTCGGCACCCGAAGAGTGTTAGTCGGTACCTGAGGAGAGTTAGTCAGTACCCGAGGAGAATTAGTCGGCACCCGAGGAGAGTGGGTCGGCCCCCGAGGAGAGTTAGTCGGCACCCGAAGAGAGTTGATCGGCATACCAACCAGGAAGATCAAAGGATAACTATGCATTTAATGAGCATTAATGTACATTTATACTATATTAATAGATGACAACACATAACATACCAAGCAATTCAACAATTAGATTCGTTGAATGTAGACATAAATGTCTACATACAATGAATCTCTTTATCTCCCATCACTATAATTACATGTATTCCCTTAGCCAAAAGGGAGGAGATCAGATAACGATGAGAGACCATACACAAGATACACATCCCTTCTCTCTCTACACCCTATGGTGCTATTGTAAACCCCTGGGAATAAAATAACAGTGGACGTAGGCTTTATTCATAGCCGAACCACTTTAAAAATCCTTGTCTCTCATGTGCTTGATTGGATTACTTTCATCTATTTATCTGTGATCATAAAAATGGGATTCGGTCCAGTTTTTTGCATCAACAGATTGGCGCCGTCTGTGGGAATGTGTTACAAGCATTGTTCTCCATCAAAAGCTAAGTTTTTATTTTCTATATGTATAATAAATTATATATTATACATACATCTATTGATTCAATCATGATTTTTATGTTTATATACATAAATTAATTGTTCAATTTTTATTTGCAAAATATTGCATATCATGATTTTAAAATCATAACTGTTAGATTAATTCTTATTTAGAAATCTGAAAAATAGTGGATTTCATAAATCATAACTTTTTGCTTGATTCTCAAGTTTCAATTTTATATCATGGAATAAATATTTTAAATGATTAAATATACCAATATATACGATGATGATAAGATTTGATAATTTTCTTTGTTGATTTTGAAATAATTTGTGAAAGATCTTTGATGACTATTCAAATTCCCATTATATTTTTGTTCAAATCATGATTATCATATGTTTATATCCATAAACTTAGAGATCAAATCAATTATATATTGTGCATACATCTTTTAATTCAATCCTGATTTATATTCACAAATTGTTGAATCTAATTTTACAAATCTGGATAAATGTACATTTCATAATCACAAAGTTTGAGAAATTTGTGTACATATTATATTATTTCTTCTTTAAGGAGATAAAATAATTTCTCTATATTCATAAATCTCTTTTATATGAGTATATAAAAATTTGATTCATTTGGAAATCTTTTAATTTAATCATAATTTTTATATGCACTAACTGTGTGATCGATTTCAATTTAAGGATCTGGTGAATTTTAGACTCATAAATATTATACAAATCCTTGCATCTATGGATCCACTTGAAGATTTTCTGAACAAATATGTTAGGATAGGGATAAGAATTAAGAACGATTATGTATTTTCCATTCCGATATTAACATGAATTGAATCAGACCCATTTTCTCTCTCTTCAAGAAAACTATGTTCTCTGCACAAATAATCATATTATGTAATTATGTTGATACGATCAATTTTATCAATATATGAATAATCAATTATATGTTGTACATATATACATACATCTTTTGATTCAGTCATGCTTTTTATGATTATAAACATAAATTAGTTGTCCAATTTTTCATTTATCAAATCTGCAAAATATTGCAAATCACGATTTTATTAAATTAGTGGATCGGTTTTTATTTCAAATATGAATAAACGAAAATTTCATAATCACAAGTCCGTTAAATATTTTTATGGAGACACGTTTATGTACATCATATTTTTATGAGAACACGAGATATTTTGATTGTTATCTCTCATATTATGATCTAGAAATTTAAATTGTCCAGTATTGAAGCCAATGCACACTATATATTGGTCGGCAGAATAATTATTCTAATCGTAATTTTTATATGATTCAGCCTCAACAGGTGCTCAGGAAAAATTATCTGCCCAGTACAATTCTTGGATGCTCATCAACAGCACATAAAGACCTTAAAAGGTCAATACCGAACAAAAACAACGCAGCTAGACTGCACACAACACAACAGCAAGACTGCAAACAACAATTCAATTGGCACCATCAGATTCATTTCATACATGGCCCAATCCTGGGCATAGAGCTTCATACTTGACTTAATCGAGTTAAGAGTAGGATTGAAGAAGTTCGAGGCAGTGCCATATACAGTACATCAGTGCCTAAAATTTCCAACAAATTTTGGAGTAGGAGTTGTGAAAGGTGATCAAAAAGTAGCTCGGGAATGTTATTATTCATCTGCCGAGCAAGAGGAGCTGGAGGAGTCGAGGAAAAAGACTACTACTTATCAAGTGGATGAAGGTGCAGAAATTGAAACATTAGATCCTAGAGATGAGTCGCAACTCGTGAAGGGTCAAGTGGTGGAAGCTACTGAAAATATCATTCTGGACGACGATCACCCTGAACGAACTACTCAAATAGGTTCGTCGTTGGATACCTCGTTAAAACAGGAATTGATAACTTTCCTAAGAAGTAGAAAGAAAACTTTTGCATTGAGTCAGGAAGATATGCCCAGAATAGACCCAAATTTCTTATGTCACGAGCTCAACGTGAATAAGGAGATCAAACCAGTGAAGCAGAGAAGAAGATTATTCAATCCCGAGAAGAATCAAGCTATACAAGAGCAGGTCGAGAAGCTCCAGAAAGCTTGCTTTATCGAAGACGTTAAATATCCAGACTGGTTAGCAAATGTGGTGATGGTAAAAAAGAAGAATAACAGGTGGAGGATGTGTGTAGACTTCACCGACCTCAATAAATCATGCCCAAAGGATCACTTTACGCTGCCCCGAATTGATCAACTAGTCGATGCTACCTCGGGACACGAGCTGCTGAGCTTCATGGATGCTTATTCTGGTTACAACCAGATTAAAATGAAACCTAAAGACAGGGAGAGTACTTCTTTCATTACCCCTAGGGGAACTTATTGTTATAATGTTATGCCTTTTGGTTTGAAAAATGCAGGTGCGACATATCAGCGGCTGATGAATAAGGTCTTTGCTGAACAAATCAGTTGCAATATGGAAGTCTATGTTGACGATATGCTGATAAAGAGCAAGAAAGCTGCCGATCATCTAGTTGACTTAGGCCAGACCTTTGATCAACTGGATAAATATCAAATGAAGCTGAACTCGACGAAGTGCATATTTGGAGTTCGAGAAGGCATGTTTCTCGGGTACATTGTCAATCAATGAAGCATTGAAGCAAATCCTGAAAAGATCAAAGCCCTATTAGGGCTGCGATCTCCAACGACGAAGAAAGAGGTACAGAGTCTCACAGGACGAGTAGCAGCACTCAACAGATTTGTATCGCAAGCAACTGATAGATGTCTCCCATTCTTCACAACGCTCCGAAAGACTTTTGAGTGGAATGATGAATGTGAGAAGGCCTTTCAAGACTTGAAGAAATACCTGGGAGCACCTCCACTGTTGTCCAGGCCGGTGATGGGAAAAAATTGTACTTGTATCTAGCAGTATCGGAGAATGAAGTTAGCTCGACGTTGATCAGAGTGGAGAATGGAGTGCAAAAACTAATTTATTACACGAGTAAGGCCTTCCGAGGAGCAGAAATCAGATATCCGAGGCTGGAAAAATTAGCACTGGCGTTGATTGAGGCAAGTAGGAGAATGAGGTCATACTTCCAGGCTCATACCATAGTAGTATATACTGACATGCCATTGAGGCAAACCCTTCATAAGCCAGAAAAATCAGGGAGACTGGTGTACTAGGAAATAGAGCTCGGTGAATATGATATAGTTTATGAACCCAGATCATCGCTAAAAGGGCAGGCTGCAGCAGATTTTATAGCAGAGTTCACCTATCCTGATAACCCCGAGGAGCAAAAGTTGCTCGCTAATCAACCTATGGATGTTACAGGATCAACAAACACAAGCTCAGACCAACTCCGATTGGTAAAAGGGCGAGTGGATGTTACAGGATCATCAATTTCGAGCTCAGACCAACTCCGGTTGGTAAAAGGACAAGAAAAGATGATCGATGAGGAGCAAGAAATATCAGGGGAGGATGAAAAGAAGCAACAAATATTTCACCGAGGAACTCTGTCAGATCAAAAATTTGAAGACGAGTTACCTATATGGAGGCTATATGTAGATGGCTCATCTTGCACAACAGGCTGTGGTGCAGGGATCGTTTTGAACAACCCGGACGAGGTCGACATGGAATACGCCCTACGATTCTAATTCAAAGCTTCCAATAATGAGGTTGAGTATGAGGCCATGATTGCAGGTCTTAATTTGGCAAAAATTATGGAGGCGCAGCAGGTTATTATCTTCAGTGATTCTCAATTGATCGTAAATCAAATGTTGGGAATATATGCAGCCAAAGGAGAATCAATGATTAGGTATCATGCAAAGGTGATGGAGTTGGTATCAGAATTTGTTGCTATTCAGCTGGTCAGAATACCAAGAATGGAGAATACGAGAGTAGATGCCTTAGCTCGATTAGCATCAGCTACTCGTACCGAGCTACGAAGAACAATCCCAATTGAAGTTTTAGTTGGTCGGAGTATAGATGAAGATCTGATGATGAATTTTATTACCCTTGATTTAGGACCATATTGGATGGATCCCATCACGGCATATATTGAGGAGGGAGAATTACCAATTGACAAGCTCGCAGCCAAGAAATTGAAGTTTAAAACTGCTCGGTATGTATTAATTAACGGTATTCTATATAGACGAGGAATTATGGCAGGTTTGCAAAGATGTGTGCATCGCACCGAGGTGAAAGATTTGATTGAAGAGGTCCATGAAGGGTCTTATGGAGCCCATGTAGCAGGTCAGATGCTTTTGCAAAGGATGATGACGCAGGGATACTACTGGCCAACGATGAGAGCTGATTGTATAGCCTATGCCAAGGAATGCGAAAAGTTCCAGCGCTTTTCCTCCATCCGAAGAACTCCACAAGCATTGTTGACACCCATCACTTCCCCTTGGCCATTTTCCATGTGGGGAGTAGATCTGGTCGGGCCACTGCCAACGACCAGGGGAAGGTTCAAATACCTCGTCGTCGCAGTGGATTATTTTACTAAGTGGGTAGAAGCGGAGCCTCTCATTGATATGACGTACGACAAGGTGTACCAATTTATCTGGAAGAATATCATCTGTCGATATGGTCTTCCTCATGCCTTCATCACAGACCATGGAACACAATTTGACAACGAGGAGTTCGCTGCCTATTGCCATCAGTCCAATATCTTAAAGATCCACTCGGCACCAGGACATCCTCAAAGAAACGGACAGACTAAAGTGAAGAACAGAACACTGCTAAATGGATTGAAGAAAAGACTAAGTGATGCAAAAGCAAACGGGATCAACGAGTTACAGTCAGTACTGTGGGCTTATCGTATTACTCCCCGAGCAGCAACTGGAGAATCACCATATATGCTGGCGTTTGGAAGTGAAGCTGTTATACCTGCTCCTTTTATTGAAAAAATTTCGGGGAATACTAGTGCTACACACTACTCGGCAAAACTCGGCAAAGCTCAGACTACTCAGCAAAAATATTCCTAAAAATGCCAACCTTGGTTGGTTAGGAAACAAAATATTCCTAAAAATGCCAACCTGTTTGGCTAGGAAACAAAATATTCCTAAAAATGCCAACCTCGGTTGGTTAGGAAACAAAATATTCCTAAAAATGCCAACCTGTTTGGCTAGGAAACAAAATATTCCTAAAAATGCCAACCTGTTTGGCTAGAATATAAAATATTCCTAAAAATGCCAATCTGTTTGGTTAGGAAACAAAATATTCCTAAAAATGCCAACTTATATTGGTTAGGAAGTACATATATTCTCGAAAATGCCAACTTATGTTGGTCGTGAGGTAAGTATATTCTCGAAAATGCCAACTTATGTTGGTCGGGAGGTAAGATTATTCCAGAAAACGCCAAAGTTGCTCGTAGAGGAAAAATCCACTAACTATGGCTGGTCGGGGATAAAAACCCATTAACTGTAGTTGGTCGAAAAGGAAAATTTACCGACCTTGGTTGGTCGAAAACATTTTATGAAAACGAGAAAGTGATCGAGCAACATTTTTTATACTCGTAACTTTTTTACTAAGTTGGTCGACAAACAAAACATCATTTTTTATCAAATGGTTACCACAAATTCAAACTAGTCGACAATAAGTTGACCGATAAACAACACAATATTGTTATCTTTTAACAGATACATATGCACAGATGTAAAGTATTTTACAAGATAATAGCAATTAAGATTGCGAACAAAAATGAAAGTCTTTCATTAAAATAAAAAACAAAATGCATCAGGAATGAAATACAAATTTATTACATCAATATTCCCATTCTATTGGTTTCTTCTCCTCTGCTTTTGAAACAGGCTCCTCGCCAGCAGGTGGATCATTTAAAGCAAGAGGATTATGAAGTTAAGATCTTTGAGCATCCTAATATTCATCACGGATGGTTGATCTAGGAGGTGCTCGATAAAGTATTTGTTCATTTGGAGGCTTCTATTACAGATATATTTGTTCATTTGGTGGCACATTCTTATAACATCATGCAGTCGAGCACCAAATTCAACTTCACAAACTCACACGGAGGCGTATTCAGAAGTTCAAGAGGTGCATTCAGAAGTTTAGGAGGCATATTCAGGAGTTATTATGCACATACTATTGAAGTTCAGAAGTCAAATTTAGCATCTACAGCACTGAGATCTTTACTACTACTATCCCGACCAATATTGAAGAAGAAGTTGTATGAAAATGTTTCGAAGTCCACCACTAGCTTGGTACCAATCAGATTGAAGAGTTGGGTTCAAAAGCTAGCTAGTACGTTACTCGATAAAGTATTCAGAGGATCATAAATCAGAAGAATCAAGCACGTGAAGTTAGCACTCAGTGGCTCGGCACAGGAGGCAGTTGGTTGGCTAGCAAACCAATCAACATACTTGAAGATTATGACAAGCTACAAGCTGCATACTATGGCATGGCTGTATCCAAATTCCCAGGGGTGATACATAGCACACTAAGTTCCTCAAAAGAAAGATTAGCAACCGTCGATCAGCCTACATCATATGTCGTCCAGGAGATAATACACTTTATGTTGAACAAATCAAGAAGGTAGATCAAGAATTTCACGAGCACCGAGCAACACTGCAGAATAAATACTCCATCCTTTCAAGTAAACCATCAAGCATGGAGCATTGGGGGCTTCTGTTAACGCAAAAATTCTCCATCTACGAGGACCAATCAGAAAAGGACACATGTCATCCTACGTGGCAATATTCGACACCCGAGGAGAGTTGGTCGGCATCCGAGGAGAGTTGGCCGGCACCCGAGGAGAGTTAGTCATTACCCGAGGAGAATTAGTCGGCACCCGAGGAGAGTTGGTCGGCCCCCGAGGAGAGTTAGTCGGCACCCGAGGAGAGTTGATCGGCATACCAACCAGGAAGATCAAAGGATAACTATGCATTTAATGAGCATTAATGTACATTTATACTGTATTAATAGATGACAACACATAGCATACCAAGCAATTCAACAATTAGATTCGTTGAATGTAGACATAAATGTCTACATACAATGAATCTCTTTATCTCCCATCACTATAAATACATGTATTCCCTTAGCCAAAAGGGAGGAGATCTGATAACGATGAGAGACCATACACAAGATACACATCCCTTCTCTCTCTACACCCTATGGTGCTATTGTAAACCCCTGGGAATAAAATAACAGTGGACGTAGGCTTTATTCATAGCCGAACCACTTTAAAAATCCTTGTCTCTCATGTGCTTGATTGGATTACTTTCATCTATTTATCTGTGATCATAAAAATGGGATTCGGTCCAGTTTTTTGCATCAACACTCGTGTCCTAAGGTTTTTCACTAACGCACTATCATCAATGACCTAGACACGCTCTTTTAAACATGCTTCTAACTTCAAATTCGCTCTTTTTAATTTAATTGATTATTCATATATTTCTTGAAAAGCATTTTGAAGTTCACTCACATTAACCTCTTCTTCATTTTCACTCTCTCTTTCTTCTCCACTCTCACTATCATTAAAAATAAGGGAATCATAAACTATGACCTTGGAAGTGTCATGTGTTAAAGTTTCATCAATCGATGAGTTCTCACTATCACTCACATGACTAGCCATAAAAGCCAAAAAGTTGGGCTTAGTGGGAGAATCGGGTCCCTCTTTCTTATCACTATCACTAAGGGTCGCATTATATGAAATTGGTCGCTTACCCTCTCTCCTTAGTTTAGTGGGGCATTAAGAAGCCCTATGGCCATAACCCTCACAACCAAAACACCTATTTGACTCGTCCCTATTTAAATGTTCATTAATAGGTTTAGGGATCTTCTCGGCTTTGTCATGCGTAGATTTTTCAAATTTCTTAAAATCATTTTTAAATTTATCTTTGTTAAATTTAAGAAATTTGCAAAACTTTCTAGCAAACATAGCCATGTTTTCCGAGTCACTATCACTCTCGCTCTCTACTACTTATTTTTCCTCTTTTCGAGCTTTTAAAGTAATGCCCTTTTCAATTTTCTTTTCGGTTTTAGAGGGAAACATGTCCAGTTCATAGGTTTGTAAATCACCTACAAGCTCTTCTAATTTCATAGAGGCTAAAGTTGGTAAATAATTTAAAACGGTCACTTTTGGAATAAATCTATCGGGAAGGGACCTTAAAATTTTCTTTACTACTAGGTTGTCGGGTATTTTCTCTCCTAAGTTAAAAGATGAATTAACAATATCTGAAAGTCTAGCATACAATTCATCAAAAGTTTATTTTTCTTTCATTTTTATGGTTTCAAATTGAGTGGTGAGGTTTTGGAGTTTTGAATCTTTAACGACACTTGTACCTCATAAGTGATTTGCAAAATATCCCATGCTTGTTAGCAGTCTCACACGTCATAATGCGTCGGAATTCATCCGGTGTGACAGCGCTGAACAAGGCATTTAAACCACGGGAATTAAAATTTGAAAGTTTAAACTCATTCTCACTCCATCTATCGGCGGGATTGAGAACACGCTCATTATCTACTAAATGAGTTGGTGGAGACCACCCGTTAACTACAGATAACCAAACCCTCTCGTAGATAGATTTAAGTGCCGATTTTATTCGCGCTTTCCAATACGCGTAGTTAGAACCATCGAAAATAAGAAATTTTGAGAATGGGGAAAATTCCATTGTAGCCAAAAATTATTTAAAGGATCTTAACGAAATAATTTATCACTTTGGCTCTGATACCAATTTGAAAACTTAGTGTAGGCCCCCAATTTTAAAATTTTAAAATCACTTTCCTTGTTGAGATATGCAGAAGCGTAAGCTGGTTCACAAAAACACCAAATTTTAATTTATTTCAAATTAATCTTAAACCAAGTGAAATATGATTCAAACACACACGCTAATTTAAATTTCACTTAAACCAAATTAATTTACCCAAGTCCTAAAAAAAATTTCCTAAGTCATATTTCTCAATATTACCAAATTAGGCCAAACCAATTTTATCAAATTAAATTAAATAACTTGAATTAAATTAACTAAACATTACCCAATATTTAATTTCACACCAAATTAAATATGTAGTGATTAAAACCAAATTTTATGTTGAATTACCTAAGCATGCGTTCTAGGTGAGTATAGCTAGATAAAATAAACAATAAATCACTACGCCGCGATGTACGAGGAAAAACCCACAACGAGAAAAAACCTCGGATGACCCTAGCCTCAAATTCACTAAGTACGGAATTTAGAAATACAAGCAAGATGACTTACAACACTCGACTCGATCCCTCTCAAGCCTCGACGCGTCTTCTTGTATCAACCTCTGCCTAGTGAATAACCACGGAGCTCCACCGCGGTCTCGAAATCCACCGATCGGACTTTATATGGTCACCGTCATCTGAACAAGGAGCCTTTCTCCAAGTGGATAAATCAACGCAAACATCTTCTTCTTTGTGGGATTTAGAAGCAAACCCAAACGTCTCTTCAAAACGGTAGAGATGAAAAACCGGTGCCAAACTGTAAGCAAAGTATATATATATATATATATATATATATATATATATATATATATATATATGGAACTTGGATTAAATAAACAATTGGGTGTAAACAAGAGTGTCAAATGAATTTTTCTTTGAAAGATGAACATTTAAAAACCATGAACTTTTCTTGAAAGAATTTTCTCTCAAAAACTCTCCTTAGAAGTTAGAATAAAATTAAAAGTTAAGTTAGAAAAGTTCATTTTCGCACATATTGAATCTGCCAAAAAGTTTGTGGGAAAAACAAGTGGCAAGGTGGGTCAAAACTGCTCAAAACTGCCATTCAACTGTTCCCGCCAAAATTCGTTCGAACGATATTTTCGTTCGAATGAAATCTCGTTTGAACGAGGCTTCTAACAAAGTTCCAGTGTGAACTTGTTAGAAATCTCATTGGAAATCTCGTTCGAACGACATTTCGAACGAAGTTCCAGTGGACAAAATGGGAACTCGTTGGCAAACTCATTCGAACGACAATGTGGTTCGAACGATAAACTCGTTCGAACGACATTTCGAACGAACTTCTAGAAAGTTTGAAAATTATATTTTTAGCCCAGAAACTTTATAAACTTACTTTAAAATTTTAATAAAATCTTTCTTAAAATAAACAACCGTTTTAATTAAATGTACACCCAATATGAAATGTTCCAAGCTCCTATATATATAATCAAAATGCATTCATCCCTTAGGAGTAATGGAACCATGATGATAACGTAGAAACGAGGCACAATCAAACTCGGCAATGTGATGAAGCTTTATACTCTTAGCCGCTACGTCTTCAACAAACACGTCATAGGCTTGTAGGATGATCAATAACTCTATCCTATGACTCAAAACATATTGTTCCGGAATTGAGCCAAAACTACAAAGGACTCAATTGGAAATTTATGTCCTTACACAACTAAAAGTAAGGCTTACCTCAATGAGCCTCAAGCTTGTTCCTATATCCAACGAATCAACCTTGTTGAGGAAGACCGACTAAGAAAAATCAACAAGGATAAGCTCATAATTGGCTTCTCCAACAACGATCTATCTGGAGTATTATATCCTCATGATGATCCTTTAGTGATTAGAGTCGGGATGAAACCGGTAGCAAGAATATTGGTGAATAACATCAATTCGGTGGACATTATGTTATATTCATGTTTTAATAGTTTGGATTTGAAACTCAGTAAACTGGAGCCTTACCATAGGCCACTCATTGGATTCGCTGGTGAGAAAGTATTTCCATTAGGAATAATCAAGCTAGATGTGTTGATCGGTACATGGCCAGCGAGCATGACAGAGAAAGTGAGATTCTTTGTAATGGAAAAAATGTGCATTCTACTTACAACATGATCATGGGAAGAGTAGGTCTGAAGAAATTTAAAGCAGTAACTTCTACCGTCCATTAATGCCTGAAGTTCCCGACCAACTTTGGAGTTAGAATAGTAAAACGAGATCAGAAAGTAGCTCGGGAATGCTATTATTCATCTTCCGACGGGGAAGATATGGTAGAAGTGAAGAGAAAAACAACCACTTATCAAGTGGATATGTATGAACCAAATAGTAAATCTGAGGTTGACAACTTAGATCCAAGAGATGAATCAGAGCTCGTAAAAGGTCAAGTGATGGAATCAACATAAAACATTGCTATGGATGATGATAAACCAGAGTGAAGGACTCAAATAGGAGAGTCATTAGATCCGGTTCTTAAACAAGAATTTGTAACCTTTTTTAGACAAAGGAAGCAGGTGTTCGCAGGGAGTCATGAAGATACGCTTGGCATAGATCCAAATTTCCTATGCCACGAGCTTAATGTTAATAAAAAGATTAAACCTGTAAAGCAGTGAAGAAGATTTTTTAGCCCGGAGAAAAACCAGGCTATACAGGAAGAAGTGGAAAAAATTCAAAAAGCTTCCTTTATTGAAGATGTAAAGTACCCGGACTGGTCAGTATCAATAAAAATAACAACAATATTGGTCGGCATCAACAAAGTCACGAGTCATATTTGTTGTTAACATAAACCACCAATAAAATATTGGTCGGTATCAATAGAAACACCAACATTGTTGGTCGGCATCAACAAAGGCACCAATAATGTTGGCTGTCAACACAAACCACCAAAAAAATATTAGTCGGTATCAATAAAAACACCAATAATGTTAGTCGGCATCAACAAGGTCACCAATAATGTTGGTTGTCAACACAAACCACTAATAAAATATTGGTCGATATCAATAAAATTCACCAATAATGTTGGTTATCAACACATAAAAACCATGCAAGAAAATATTGTAATTCCTAAATGTTTAGTTAATGAAGACCCGGATGAATAATTTTCATCTAAACTGGGCTAAAAGATGGACAAATGTTCCGCTCACGCCTGGGAACCAAGGTAAGTAAGGTAATTACCTAAAAATTTAGGTACATTAGTAGAACTATGGTGATGCATTGGTAATTGGTACGATACTTAGGATGCTCCTAAAAGTATCAATAGAATCGATGAAAAACTACAGATTGACAAATCGTCAATCCAAAATCAGAGATTGACTTAAGGTTGATCCATTCACAGTCAAAGACTAAGAAGATATTCATATACAGATATTGACTAAAAGTTGATCCATACACAATCAAAGATTGACAAAATAAGATGGTTAAAACATTTCATTAATTAAATAGAATGATTACATATTGTTGCTTGATACTAAACATGCAAAAACAAAATACAAAGCCTTATTCTACAGGACGTTTCCCTTCAACCTTAGAGACAGGATCCATGCCAGCTGGAGGATCATCCAAAGTGTAAGGAGAGTTGATGAAGTTAAAATCCTGAATCATTCTAGTGTTGCTTCTACTAGGACGATCAAGCAGATGAGGAGAAAAAACACCCCCAAGCGGCCCCATGAGAGGCGCGAACACCTCGTACGGAACCAATGTAACTCACAGGAACAGACCGCATAGTCATGGGACCCCAGATTTGTGAATATGACGATGATTTAAAAATATCTACACTTAGACTTGAAAACATACCGTTAGAAGGTGAAAACACAAAGCACCACCCAAATAACCCCGTGAGAGGCACGAACACCTCACACGGGACCAACGTAACTCGCAAGAACTAACTGCACACTCATAAAATCTCCAGTTTGAGAATATGACGATAATTTGAAAATATCTACACTTATTCTTGAAAATATGTTGTTAGAGGGAGAAAACATAAAGAGCCCCCCAAACGGTCCCGTTAGAGGTGTTGGTGGCTCTTACGGGTTCGTTTGTGGGTTGTTTCGGGTTTTCGCCTCCTAGTGGAATGTTTTAAAGCATAAGTTAAGATATTTTGAAATTAACATCGTGTTCTCAAGCCGAGGGTCCCGTGACTATCCAACAGCCAAAAACCAATAACAAGCCAACAACCAATAATTATCCTTTACTCCTTCTAATATATTATCTAACAGCAAGTCAACAACTAATAATTATCCAACAGCCAAACCAAACAAAACCAATAATTATCCCGTACTCCTTCTAACATACTATCCAACAACAAGTCAATAAGCAATAATTATCCAACAGCCAAACCAAAAAAAACCAATAATTATCTCGTACTCCTTCTATCATCTAAAAGATTTAAAAGATAATGCACATCAATTATATAACTATTTCAGTTAGAGCAAAGAGTACCTGATTCCTACGATCCAAGAAGACCATTAAATAGAGTCTTCTGAATGTGTGATTAGACCAAATTGATCCTGGAGCCCCCAATATATTCTTTTACATGTACAATTGTTGATTAGCTTCTTTTATACAATCTTCGTAAAATCAAACCAGTTTAACTTTATTTTATGAACATTGCATCAATGAAACTGATCAACAAATGTATATGTACATGAACACGTGAAAATGAGATGGGTCAATTTGATCCAATCACAAACTCAAATGACCCTATTCTCAAACCGAGCATATTGTGAAAGTAATTAAACATTCGACTGAGCATAACATATTATTGAAAGTTAAAATACATAAATCATATTAAACATTCGTAAAAGTAACTAAACATTTCTACATCAAAGTAAAACGCTAATATAATGTTAATATCATAATAGGATACAAATAAAATTGACAATGATAACATAATATTTTGATACTCAATCTTCCTCTAAATCAACTAAAAGATCCTTCAAATTGGGGTTATTATCACTAGAAATCTTTTGAAGACTTTAATGCATCTACTTCAGTAGTCATATGTGACACCTCGACTAATTAAATACCGGGTAGCTACTCCTTTATTAAAATTAATACAAAATGCCAAGTTGGTTCAGTTAATAGCATCACTGTCGAAAACATTTAATGATTACTAACCACCTAGTATTTAAAAAGTAAGTTGTCAAATTTTAAATTAAATCTGATTAACGTGCGATAAATGAAATGTAAAAGAATAACATCACCATACACCATAAATTCTCAATAAAGTAACCAACAAATAATAAAGAGTCTGGAGGAAATACTCCTCACAACAATCCCACAACTGAAATAATAAAACAAGTCTGAATCCTGAATTAATTACATGCCAAAAGTCTGAATAACTGAAATCTGAAATGTCTCTAATAGAAGTGGGCGACATGCCCTACAAATGATGAACACTGAATAGAGTCAAGACAAAAGAAGCGTCTACTAGCAAGGCCCTGTAACTTCCACAAACAGCTACAGCTCGTCACCTGAATGGAAATCCTATGCATGGTGTCCTTGCGGCTGGGCACATAAAAGGTTTTTACAAAAATATATTTGAAAGCAAACGGGTCAGAGCCCGAAAGTGGAGAGTATTTTAAAAACAGCAAGTGTTTTAATAACATTAAAACAATGAATGCAAAGTACATGTTAGGACGTGCTCTCATAAGAAATACTCACCTATCGACTAATTATGCACTCCTAACGTACCGTACCCATCTAAGTGGTCTTTATATCTAACCAAACCGACATAAGTTCTAACCCATCTCCTCGATTCACAATATGAATTCCCAATGTTATCACTTGAATATATATCTTTACTTAAACTCCGATTCTCAATTATTAGCATTATCATTTACTGGAGGTTATCCCCTTATTTATCTTCTCAAGGAGTTACTATAAATTATTCTCATAATTAAACATGACAAGTCTGTTCATTTAACCGTATATCATTCACATCATAAATATACAATACAAGCACCCCGAGGCTAAGCTGCGGTGCACACATACTCTGCTATCCATCCCGGTACATCACGTACATAAGAATTACAAATTCCGAATCTCTCAGGAATTGTTAGAATACGCACAACACACAAAAATGGAGGCGAACATAATTCAACATATCCATGGGTCACGTACATACCTACGCTCCATAGTCAGCTGACTTATTAACTCACAAATAAGTCATTCTCTTGAGCTATGTCCTCTAGGTACCAATCTAAATCCGGGCACACAAGGATTAGATGTCCCTAAGCGAACGTAAACCTCCCGTGATAGCAAGTATGGTAGGTATGTCATACACACAAAATCATATACATATTGTCACACCCCAAACCCAATATCCATACTAATCATTTATTATTAGAATAATTAAATCATAATCTAGAGCCCATTGGAAATATAATTCATCTATCCATATTTTACTGTATAATGCGCATAATCAACATAATATTATTATTGTGCCATAACGAAATCAATATCAGAGTCATAATTTAAGCGGACATACAATACTATGATTAACCACGATAAAATTTCACAATCATCAACTCAATCCATACTAACGCAAAATATACAATGTGTGAGTAAATTAAAATCTTCAGTGTGACAATGATAAAATCCCCACATTTAAACCCCGGCTCCTTCCAACGGTGCAACTCTCAAAGTTACCGGTCATATGGTATTCTAGTTGGCAGCATAGAAACCTGAAATTGTTAAAATATAACTGTAAGCATTAAGCTTAGTGAGGTACTCCTTCCCTACAATGTAATAACAATTCTATATAGAATAAGTGGATATAAAATCCGAACAATCCTGCCCATTGGCAATAACAAATCCTGGAACATAAGTTCCAACAAATCATTGGATCTTTGTCCAATTCCAATCCTGGATCATAAGACCCAACCAATCCTGGATATTTTAATATCCAAACAAATCCTGAATACCGAAGTATTCAAACAAATCCGCTCTTAGAGCTATATTCATATTTATATATGAAACAAATCATAAGTACACTCACCTTGACAGTTTAACTGGATTTTCCCTTGCCTTTATCCTGTACTTGTTCAATCAGCTCTCCTTCCCTTCCTATCATTCTCACAATATTAGTATCATCATAAGAATATTAATAGTCCAAATAATAACTTCAATCATAACTCAATTCATAAGCATCATATTATTCAATTCAAATCATTCATTAAAATGAAGTCCCATCTAGACTCAGGTTCTGATATCTAACATATTCAAATTACAGCCCAAACCCTTTTTAATTATTCTTGGTAATCCAATCCTTATTATATCATGTTTCCAAAACAAAATACGGCACATCATTCCGAGTTTCCTAGAGCAAAATAAGCCTATTTCTTCACTACATAGCAAATCTGCCCTATAGGCTCTTTTATCGTTCATTCAACTTCCAGGAATTTTCATGATTTTTCTACATCATAAATTTCTATGATCTTTCACCCAACATCATTAAACACATTGAAAAATATAATATTAAAGTTTCATAATTTTTAAGGTTCGTTTGCTATGTCAAGCAAAACACCGAACACATGGCGGGCATATTTTCACCCTTAGGGCAGATTTCTTACCCGAACTTCAAACCCTCACCAAGGACTCATTTGTTGGTATTTTCACATGATTTTCGGATATTTCATACATATATGAGTCCATGTTAATATCCAATTGGAAGCAATCGATTCCAGTAACTATACAAAAATATATGGAAGTTTGAATAAACAAAGTTTCTAAACAAAGCAATCTTAGGGTTTTGTACATTCAACTTAACTTAAACTTGCATATATCCATACATATGCACCCAAACATGAAAGTTCAATAAAAATCAAGGATTTATATCATATAAATCGTAAATGAAAGAAAAAATAGCAAGATTCATGGTTGGAATTACCTTAGGGGCTTTTTCGTAATTTTCTATGAATTTTCTTCAATTTTCTCCTCACTTTTTCTTCCTAACTTCCAACTTCTCTTTCCTTAGGCTTAAAATCTCTCATGGCTGCATTTTGGCTGAATAAAGAGGTAATTCTAAGGGTTTGAGGTCGGCCAAAGCCACCACCCTTCCCAACCAATGAGAATAAAACATTTGTTGCCATATTAAGACAAAATACTACTTAACGGATGGACTACTTTGCCCTTGTTTCGTAATTTTGGTATAACTTCTCACTCGAACCTCCGTTTCATTCACCGTTTGTTGTGTTACAACCATAACTCACTTGTCTACAATTATGTAGTTTTCACCTCAAGTCAATTGTTATGTCATAAAGGTCAAAACTAGCCTTAAACATGGACATTCCTATCGAAACCTTCAAATTTTGTATTTGTAACTAATTTGACATTTCATGCTTTTTGGAGGTAGGATTAGACTAAACATAATAAATTAACATCACATATATTAATAACACACTAATCATATCACACAAGCTAGGCATGATTTACGTATAATTAATCATAATTATATTCGGGTTGTCACAATTCTCCCCCTGTTAGGAAATTTCGTCCTCGAAATTGACATACCTTGGTTGTCCGAATCAAACAAATAGGGATAACGCATTTTCATGCTATCCTCACTCTCCCATGTAGCTTCTTCCATGGAATGCCTTCTCCACACAACTTTCACAAGTGGGATCACCTTTGATCTTAATATTTGTTCTTTTCTATCAAGGATAGCAAGCGGTTCTTCCACGTAGCTCAAATCTTCCTTCAACTCAATAGGTTGTTCCACCAATACATGTGAAGGGTCTGCTACATACTTTCTCAACATAGAAACATGGAAAACATCATGTAACCGAGATAATTCTGGTGGTAACGCTAACTTGTAGGCAACCATCCCGACTTTCTCAAGGATTTCATAAGGTCCAATGTAGCGTGGACTTAATTTCCCTTTCTTTCCAAACCTCATAACTCCTTTCCATGGAGATATCCGAAGAAACACATAATCCCCTTTCTGGAATTCCAAATCTTTTCGTCGTTTATCCGCATAACTTTTCTGTCTGCTTTGAGCTATTCTCATTCTATCTTGAATAATCTTCACTTTTTCAGTGGTGACTTCAATTAATTCTGGACCCTCTATCTTCCTTTCACCAACTTCACCCCAACATATCGGTGTACGACATCGTCTACCATACAAGGCTTCATATGGAGCCATACCAATAGTAGACTGAAAACTATTGTTATATGCAAATTCTATCAAAGGCAAATATTCATCCCAATTACCTTTGAAATCAAGCACACAAGCTCTAAGCATATCTTCCAAAATCTGTATTGTCCTTTCAGACTGCCCATCTGTCTGGGGGTGAAAAGCCGTACTAAACTTCAAGTTAGTACCCATAGCATACTGCAAGCTATCCCAAAATCTGGATGTAAAAGTAGGGTCCCTATCTGAAACAATAGATACCGGTGCTCCATGCAATCGAATAATTTCATTAACATACAATCTAGCATACCTATCAACTGTATACGTAGTCTTGACTGCTAGAAAGTGAGCGGACTTTGTCAATCTATCCACCACTACCCAAATCGAATCTGACCCCTTCTGAGATCGAGGAAGCCCAACCACAAAATCCATCGTTACATGATCCCATTTCCATTCCGGTATCGGCAATGGCTGAAGCAGACCAGTAGGTTTCTGATGCTCCACTTTCACTTGCTGACATATAAGGCACCTCGCAACAAAATCAGCTATTTCCTTCTTCATATTATTCCACCAATAATGCTCCTTTAAATCCCTATACATTTTAGTGCTACCAGGATGCATAGTATAAATGGAATTATGAGCCTCATCTAAAATTTCCTCTTTCAATCCACACATATTAGGCACACACAACCGATGCTTATACAATAAAGTGCCATCATTCACAATACAAAAATCTTCAGACTTACCATCTCGGAGATCTTGTCGTTTCTTCTCAAGGAAAGGATCTTGACTTTGCAAATCATGAATACGGGTAGCTAACAAAGGCCTCACGCTTACATGAGCAAAGAATCTGTCCCCATCTGCTAGCTGCAATTCCACTCCCATCAATCTCAACTCCATAATATGAGCAACTCTAGCACATCGAATACACGATAACCTGCCTGAAGCCTTTCTACTCAAAGCGTCTGCAACTACATTTGCCTTTCCTGGGTGGTAGTGAATTGTACAATCATAATCTTTAATTAACTCCATCCACCGCCTCTGCCTCAAATTCAACTCCTTCTGAGTAAACAAATACTTAAGGCTTTGATGGTCAGTAAAAATTTCACATACCTCACCATATAGATAATGACGCCATAATTTCAAAGCAAATACAATAGCAGCAAGTTCCAAATCATGTGTAGGATAATTACGTTCATGTGTACGCAACTGCCTAGAAGCATAGGCAATAACTTTACCATGCTGCATAAAAACACAACCCAACCCCTGATGTGAAGCATCGGTATAAACAACAAAACCATCTCCACCATGCGGAATAGTAAGAACAGGTGCGGTTACCAACCTCTTTTTCAATTCATCAAAACTATTTTCGCAATCAGAATTCCATTCAAACTTAACATCTTTCCGAGTCAGTTTAGTCATTGGTAAGGCAATCGAAGAAAATCCCTTAATAAACCTTCTATAATACCCAGCTAAACCCAGAAAACTCCTCACCTCAGTCACATTATCGGGTCTCTCCCATTTCACAATAGCCTCTACCTTTTTAGGATCAACACATATACCATCTCCAGAAATAACATGGCCTAAAAATGCAACTTGTGATAGCCAAAATTCACACTTGCTAAACTTGGCATACAACTTCTTATCTTTCAACAGATTCAAAATAGTTGTGAGATGTTTTTCATGTTCAACCATATCATGGGAATAAATCAGAATATCATCAATAAAAACTATCACAAATGAATCAACAAAAGGATGCAGTACCCGGTTCATAAGATCCATAAATACAGCTGGAGCCTTAGTCACCCCAAAAGGCATCACAAGAAATTCAAAATGACCATACCGAGTACGAAAAGCGGTTTTAGAAATATCACTTTCCTTCACCCTCACCTGATGATAACCCGATCGCAAGTCTATCTTTGAAAACACTTTAGCACCCTGCAACTGATCAAACAAATCATCTATACGAGGTAAAGGATACTTGTTCTTAATTGTAGCTTTATTCAGTTGCCTATAATCAATACACAAACGCATGGTACCATCTTTCTTTTTCACAAATAAAACTGGCGCACCCCATGGAGATACGCTAGGTTGTATGAACCCCCTATCAAGTAAATCTTGCAATTGAATCTTGAGTTCTTTCAACTCAGCAGGTGCCATTCTATACGGTGCCATAGAAATAGGGGTTGTCCCTGGTGCTAATTCAATACTAAATTCAACTTCTCTTTCTGGAGGTAACCCTGGCAACTCACTAGGAAACACTTCAGGAAAATCCCGTACAATAGGAACATCGACTAATTGTAAAGCCCCCTTCCTAGTGTCAAGAACATATGCAATAAAACCCTCACAACCCTTACTCAATAATTTCCTCGTCTGAATAGCAGAAATGATGCAACTGGGAACAATTTTCCTTTCCCCCACAAATTTAAATTCAGGCTCACCAGGCATATTAAAAACAACTTCCTTATGGAAACAATCCATGGATGCATGATATTTGGATAGCCAATCCATTCCCAGAATTATATCAAAATCAGAAATATCCAATGGAAGTAGATCTATAACTGTATCTCTAGACCCCACAGTCAAAACACAATCATGAAAAACATATTCAGTTACAACCATATCCCCCATAGGCATATAAATACCCAACCCCACATCTAAATGAGCACACGGTATATTCAAGTATATGGCAAAAGCATAGGACACAAAAGAATGTGTGGAACCAGGATCAACCAAAACATAAGCATTTCTATCACTAACAGAAAGTGTACCTGTCACCACATCTGGCGTAATCTGAGCTTCTTTCATCGTAAAGACTCGTCCACCTGGCCTGGAACCACTAGCTTGTCCTCTACCCACACTCTTCACTGTACTGCCTGGAGATAACATTCTGCTTGCTACTTCACTATGTGCTGCTGGAGTCTGTGCCAATTGCGGACAATTCTTCTTAATATGCCCCACTTGATGACAATGGTAGCATTCCAATCCCTTAAGCTTAGGACACTCAGATTTATAATGTCCTTCCTCTTTACAAAAGAAACATGTAACACCTCCTATTGGGGCCTCACCTCTCCCTGACTTTCTGGCTGAACCAAAAGATCCTCCACCCCTGGTATCTCTACCAAACCTCCCCTGACCTCTACCACTATCTCCACCACCTCTCTGAAATTTATGAGGTTCCACCTTAACACTTCCACTCTCACCTCCCCTATACTGAGATGCGTCGAATCTACTTTTCTTAAAACTCTCTCTGCTCGCCACCCCTTGGTTCATTTGCCTTTCTGCTATCATGGCTTTGTTTACCAGAGAAGCATAATCTTCTAACTCATAAGTGGCTACTCTATTTTGAATAGGCAAAATCAGTCCATCTTGAAACTTACTACATTTATCTTCTTCCTCCTGCACATACTTAGTAGCAAATCTAGACAAAGCAGTAAATTTAGCATCATACTCCCTCACAGACATGTTCCCTTGGGTCAAATTTATAAACTCCCTCAGTTTTTCCCTCCTATAGACCTTAGGGAAATACTTAACATACAAAGCTTTAATAAATTCAGCCCAAGTAATAACATCAGTACCTTCCATCCTGGGCACCAAATGGTTGCTGGCTTCCCACCAATATTTCGCCTCTCCTTTGAGCTTAAACACAGCTAGATTCACTTTCTGGTTATCTGGAACCTTCATAACTGCAAAGATAGTTTCTAGATCCCTGACCCACATCTCAGCTTCCGTAGGTTCAACTGACCCTGAATATTCTGGAGGATTCAACTTCAAAAACTTCTCATGCATGGAATCTTTCATTTCCTTCCTTGCCTCTTTCTCAATCCTGGCCACAGTCTTGGATTCTAGATATCTAGCCTGTTGTTCTGCCATTTGCGCCATATTTCTTTCTTGTTGCTCTGCCATCCTCATCATTGCCTGCGCCATTATTTGCATCTCTGTAGGCTGCTCTTGCTCTCTAGCCCTTCCAGCAACACTTTGCTCCACTTCAGTATTCTCTGTACGAGAAGCGACTCCCTCTTCTCTAGGTTGTCCATTCCCAGGTTCCATCTAGAATTATCTGTAATACAATAAAATTCTAACAACCAATATAAACAGTTTACAGTACTAAACTATTTGTTAGTGTATAAACAATTCAATAATATCAAATCAATCAATAACTGCCATCTAATCGTCACACACGTCCAGAATTAATAACCTAGACGCTCTGATACCACTAATTGTCACACCCCAAACCCAATATCCATACTAATCATTTATTATTAGAATAATTAAATCATAATCTAGAGCCCATTGGAAATATAATTCATCTATCCATATTTTACTGTATAATGCGCATAATCAACATAATATTATTATTGTGCCATAACGAAATCAATATCAGAGTCATAATTTAAGCGGACATACAATACTATGATTAACCACGATAAAATTTCACAATCATCAACTCAATCCATACTAACGCAAAATATACAATGTGTGAGTAAATTAAAATCTTCAGTGTGACAATGATAAAATCCCCACATTTAAACCCCGGCTCCTTCCAACGGTGCAACTCTCAAAGTTACCGGTCATATGGTATTCTAGTTGGCAGCATAGAAACCTGAAATTGTTAAAATATAACTGTAAGCATTAAGCTTAGTGAGGTACTCCTTCCCTACAATGTAATAACAATTCTATATAGAATAAGTGGATATAAAATCCGAACAATCCTGCCCATTGGCAATAACAAATCCTGGAACATAAGTTCCAACAAATCATTGGATCTTTGTCCAATTCCAATCCTGGATCATAAGACCCAACCAATCCTGGATATTTTAATATCCAAACAAATCCTGAATACCGAAGTATTCAAACAAATCCGCTCTTAGAGCTATATTCATATTTATATATGAAACAAATCATAAGTACACTCACCTTGACAGTTTAACTGGATTTTCCCTTGCCTTTATCCTGTACTTGTTCAATCAGCTCTCCTTCCCTTCCTATCATTCTCACAATATTAGTATCATCATAAGAATATTAATAGTCCAAATAATAACTTCAATCATAACTCAATTCATAAGCATCATATTATTCAATTCAAATCATTCATTAAAATGAAGTCCCATCTAGACTCAGGTTCTGATATCTAACATATTCAAATTACAGCCCAAACCCTTTTTAATTATTCTTGGTAATCCAATCCTTATTATATCATGTTTCCAAAACAAAATACGGCACATCATTCCGAGTTTCCTAGAGCAAAATAAGCCTATTTCTTCACTACATAGCAAATCTGCCCTATAGGCTCTTTTATCGTTCATTCAACTTCCAGGAATTTTCATGATTTTTCTACATCATAAATTTCTATGATCTTTCACCCAACATCATTAAACACATTGAAAAATATAATATTAAAGTTTCATAATTTTTAAGGTTCGTTTGCTATGTCAAGCAAAACACCGAACACATGGCGGGCATATTTTCACCCTTAGGGCAGATTTCTTACCCGAACTTCAAACCCTCACCAAGGACTCATTTGTTGGTATTTTCACATGATTTTCGGATATTTCATACATATATGAGTCCATGTTAATATCCAATTGGAAGCAATCGATTCCAGTAACTATACAAAAATATATGGAAGTTTGAATAAACAAAGTTTCTAAACAAAGCAATCTTAGGGTTTTGTACATTCAACTTAACTTAAACTTGCATATATCCATACATATGCACCCAAACATGAAAGTTCAATAAAAATCAAGGATTTATATCATATAAATCGTAAATGAAAGAAAAAATAGCAAGATTCATGGTTGGAATTACCTTAGGGGCTTTTTCGTAATTTTCTATGAATTTTCTTCAATTTTCTCCTCACTTTTTCTTCCTAACTTCCAACTTCTCTTTCCTTAGGCTTAAAATCTCTCATGGCTGCATTTTGGCTGAATAAAGAGGTAATTCTAAGGGTTTGAGGTCGGCCAAAGCCACCACCCTTCCCAACCAATGAGAATAAAACATTTGTTGCCATATTAAGACAAAATACTACTTAACGGATGGACTACTTTGCCCTTGTTTCGTAATTTTGGTATAACTTCTCACTCGAACCTCCGTTTCATTCACCGTTTGTTGTGTTACAACCATAACTCACTTGTCTACAATTATGTAGTTTTCACCTCAAGTCAATTGTTATGTCATAAAGGTCAAAACTAGCCTTAAACATGGACATTCCTATCGAAACCTTCAAATTTTGTATTTGTAACTAATTCGACATTTCATGCTTTTTGGAGGTAGGATTAGACTAAACATAATAAATTAACATCACATATATTAATAACACACTAATCATATCACACAAGCTAGGCATGATTTACGTATAATTAATCATAATTATATTCGGGTTGTCACACATATACTAAGCATGCACACATCTTAGTAATTACCATAATTTATTAGTGGTATACTTCTCATTCTTATACCAATACATGTGCCCCCGGTTTATATATACACATTATCCATTATCCTCACGTCGTGATTAGTTATTCACGTCCTAACCCACAATTACCATTTGGTTCAAATCATTCATCTATATTTTACTCCCCAATATATCCCGAATATCCCAACTATATCAATTAGTCATCAAGGTAATGTTATCTCTACAATTAAACAAGGTTACGGGACACTAGAAATCAAACCAGGCCAAAAAGGCCAATCTGTCAACTCGTTAGAAGTCTCGTTCGAACGAGGTCGTTCGAACGAGAGTTCATTCGAACGAAGTGGGCATCTAACGAGATCTCGTTCCAACGAAAGGCATCGAACGAACATCCCACTCGTTAGAAGTCAAACTGTCAACTCGTCAGAAGCTCGTTCGAATGAGCTCGTTCGAACGACCTGGGCAGGCCTTCTAACGAGGTGATAGTTTCGAGCCCAGAATTTTCCTATCTCGTTTTTCCCAATTTTCTTCACCTCTAATCTCATCTAAACATCATTCCAATAGTAGTTCAAGGTTTCTAATCATTCTTAAACATACTTAGGTCGTATATTAACATATATATGGGATCAAATCATCCTAAACCACATCTAATCATCAAATCTCCCCAATTTTTCCAAACCTTATGAACATGAACCCTAGAAATTTAAAGTCTTCAATTTCCATAAATAAATCCATTTTTGTAACATAAAAAGTAGTAATTCTTTTAGTTCAATCACCCAATAACAATTCTACATGCAAACCTATATCAAAATCTGAATTTATAACTCCAAATTACATGGGTTTTTACAAGTCTCCCTATACAATGCAATTATATCAATTTCTAAGCATGGAAGAAGCATTCGCTTGAAATTAACGTAATTAAACCACTTGCCTTGGATTATTCTCTGAATTTGGTGTAGAATGATGAAGGTTGCACTCTCTCTTTTCCTCCCAAGGTTGAAGGTTGAAGATGGAGGTTGTGTTTTCTCTTTGGAAACTCTCTCTAACTCCCGTTGCCCTTTAGTTGGTTAAGTGCTGGTAATGGCTTAGTGGGTCACTAAATATCCTAATATTTAACTCCCAAAATTCGTTGGTTAATTATCCTAAAATTTCAAAATTACCAAAATACCCTTTTAAGTTGCCGGTATGGCCCAAAAATGCCCCGGAACCCAAACTAAACCCCCGGCTAGTGTTTTCTGACTATTTCGACCCTTACGGACTCGTTGGCGCACTCAAAATGACCATACGGTTGATAAAAATAAAATTCACTTTTTAATTTAAATAATTACATTCTTGACGCGACTGCCACGCGTGTCCCAACAAAATTTCCCAAATTGCCGTATTTCTATCTCACGACAAATTCAATATTTTCAATATTCATATATTGCCATATATACACATTGTAATCAAATACGAACTCACATCTCGTTAGTATTTTATCCGGATTAATTCTCAATTAATTCACATTTAATTTAATTAATCCCATAAATAAATATCGATAAAAATGCGGGGTATTACATACTTCCCCCCTAATAACAGAATTTCGTCCCGAAATTCGGAAATAAAAAGTACCTGGTAAAAATAACTCTGGATAACGTTCGCGCATCTCATCCTCGCGCTCCCATGTGGACTCCTCGACATTATGATGTCGCCACTGAACACGCACTAACGGAACTATCTTTGACCGCAGTTTTCGCTCACTTCGGTCCAAAATAGCAATCGGCCCCTCCTCGTAGGAGCTATCTGGCTGGAGATCGATGTCCTCCAAAGCAATGTGAGAATGAGCCAAATCATCTCTAAGATATTTCCTTAGCGAGGAAATATGAAACACATCATGAATCCTGTGCAAATGCTCCGGTAACCCAAGTCTATACGCAACAGACCCAATCCGCTCGATGATAGGAAATGGTCCCACATATCTCGGTGCCAACTTCCCCTTCTTCCCAAATCGCATAATCCCCTTCATAGATACTTTGAGTAAAACCTGGTCCCCCACTTGGAACTCCCTGAAGAACCTCTTCGCATCAGCATAGCTCTTCTGCCGATCTTGAGCTACCCGAATGCGACTCCGTATCAATTCTATCCTTGCCTAAGTATCCTGAATCACTTCCGGCCCAAGTAGTTTGTTGTCCCCCACCTCCAACCAACATGCTGGGGAACGACAAGGTCTACCGTACAACGCCTCAAATGGAGCCATGCCAATGGTGAACTGGTAGGAGTTGTTGTAAGCAAACTCCACCAGTGGAAGATACTGCTCCCATCCACCCCCGAAATCAATGATGCACATACGCAACATATCCTCCAACATCTGATTTGTACGCTCAGTTTGCCCATCGGTCTGCGAATGATAAGCCGTACTCAACCGCAATTTCGTGCCCATGGCCTCCTTAAAACTCTCCCAAAAACGTGAAACAAATATCTTGTCTCGGTCAGACACGATATTTAGGGGCACATCGTGAAGTCTCACTATTTCTGCAATAAAAAGCTGGGCATACTGTCCCGTAGTGTAGTCTGTCCTTACGGGTAGAAAATGAGCAACTTTGGTCAACCTGTCCATAATTACCCAAATGGAGTCGTGACCCCTCTGTGACGTAGGTAACCCCGTGATAAAGTCCATGGAGATGCTCTCCCACATCCACATCGGGACCTCTAATGGCTGTAGAAGTCCTGCCGGTCTCTGATGATCCACTTTTACCAGTTGACAAGTGGCGCATTTAGAAACAAACACGGCAATATCTCTCTTCATCCCGCTCCACCAATACTGTCGTCTCATGTCTTGGTACATTTTGTCCCCATTGGAATGTATCGCGAATCGTGAGCCGTGCGACTCTTCCATCACCTCGTGTCGTAATTCCTCCCCTTCCGGAACTACCAGTCTCCCATTGAAGCGTAATCCCCCGTCTGAGCTAACGGTATAGGACTCAGCTCCCTCTGCTAGTAATCGAACTATCTGTTCCTGACAGAACGAGTCATTTGCCTGGGCCTTTACCACATTCGTGACAATCTGCGGTGTAACAGTCATTACAGACATGAACGATTAGACCACTGCATCCTGGTGTCCCAATTCTTTCCACTTAGCCTTCCACACCCCTGCCACCTCATCTACTGGTCTACGGCTCAACGCGTCTGCTACCACGTTAGCCTTCCCCGAGTGATATTGGATATCAAACTGATAGTCCTTCACAAACTCAAGCCACCTCCGTTGCCGCATATTCAACTCCTTCTGCGTGAACAGGTACTGTAGGGACTTGTGGTCCGTGAACAATCGAAACTTCTCCCCCAACAGATAATGTCTCCAAATCCGAAGGGCAAATACCACTGCCGCTAACTCCAAGTCATGGGTGGGGTAATTCTTCTCGTGAGGCTTAAGCTTACGGGAAGCATAAGTTATGGCATGACTCTCCTGCTGTAATACACCTCCAAGTCCTTGTAAGGACGCATCGGTGTAAACTAGATACTCAACTCCCGGTCTCGGTAATGCTAACACAGGTGCTGAGGTCAATTTGTCCTTTAACTCATCGAATGCCAACTGACAGGCATCACTCCAGATGAATGGCACACCCTTACGAGTCAGATGTGTCATGGGACCCGCTATCTTGGAGAAACCCCGAATAAACCTCCTGTAGTATCCTGCTAAGCCCAAGAAACTACGAATCTCAGTCGGTGTCGTGGGCTGTCCCCACTCCCTCACCGCGGATACCTTCCCCGGATCAACAGATATACCCCGGTCTGAAATAATATGTCCCAAAAACTGAACCTCCTTCAGCCAAAACCCACACTTCTCATACTTCGCATACAGCTCGTTCTAACGTAGCATCTGCAAAACCTGCCTCAAATGCTCGGCGTGCTCCTCCTCTATCTGGGAGTAAACCAGAATGTCATCAATGAAGACAATGAAGAACTAGTCCAGGAACTCTCTGAACACCCTATTCATCAAGTCCATAAACACGACTGGAGCGTTGGTCAAGCCAAAAGGCATAACCCAAAACTCGTAGGAACCATATCTCGTTAAGAAAGCAGTCTTCGAGACGTCCTCTTCCCTGATACGCAACTGATGGTATCCCGATCGCAAATTAATCTTTGAGAAGAAAGAAGCTCCTCTCAACTGGTCGAATAAGTCATCGATTCGGGGCAACGAATACTTATTCCGTATCGTGACCTTATTCAACTCCCGGTAATCTACACACAACCTCAACGATCCATCCCTCTTCTTAACGAACAACACAGGGGCACCCCAGGGCGAAGTACTCCTCCGTATAAACCCCTGACCCAACAACTGCTCAATCTGATCCCGTAACTCTCTCATCTCAGCTGGAGCCATACGGTAAGGTGCGCGGGTAATAGGCCGAGTGCCCGGCGTCAAATCAATCACAAAATCTATCTCCCTACTCAGAGGTAGTCCAGGTATATCCTGAAATACATCGGCGAACTCACTAACAACGGGTATCGAATCAAGTGGTATCACCACTTCCTTAGAGGTCTCATCCTCTATGTAGTGCAAATGAATGGACGATCCTCCCTCAGGGCGAGGCATCGCCACTAAAAACATCTCCTGCCCAGGAATGGAAAAGATAATACTCCTACTAAAACAATCAATCATGGCTCGGTATGCAACTAGGCAATCCATACCAATAATGGCATCATACTCGATCATCTCTAACACTAACATATCAGCGGGCAAAGTAAACCTCTCGATCTCTATACCCACACCTCTACAAATAAGGGAAACCACGGAACTCCTACTCAACGGTGAGTCTACACAAGTAGCGGTGCTCTCTGCGGTGTCTAATAACCCAATAGTGCGTGCAAATCTCATAGCAATAAAACAGTGTGTAGCCCCCGTGTCAAACAAAATACGCCCCATAGTTCCCTGAATAGAGAACATACCCTCAATGGCCGGTGGATTCTGTGGGGCTGCGGCCTACTGAAGCTGATACACTCTCCCATACTGAAGTTGTCCCTGCTGAACTGGGACCACTGGAATGGGTGGTAATGCTGCCATCTGTGGTGCTGGGAGGGCGGCGGGAAACATAGGCCTCTGTGGCTTGTGTCGAGCACCCTGCTGCTTCTGCTGTGGGGCCTTGCCCTTATCAGGACACTCCTGACGTTTATGGCCAATCTTACCACAAATGAAACACTTCCCCTGGAAGTTTCCCCCTCGCTGTCCCTGCTGACCACGGCCCTGGTGACCGTTACCATTTCTGCCCTGCCCTTGCTGGCCCTGGTAAAACTGTTGCTGTTGACCATTTTGACCCTGTTGGCCCTGATGACCGTTCGGACCCTGCTGGCCATTCCGAAATTCTCCCTGACCGTTCCTGAAACCCCCTGATCGGAATCTCTTAGAATCCCCCTGCTGGGAACCCTGATCACCCTGCCTATACTGACCCTGAGCTGATTGTGCCCCGCTGGCACCATTTCCCTCTGTCCTGCCCTGATGGCTGGACTCTCCTGATCACTTCCCCTCTGTCAAGTGAAAGCGATGGTCCTGGCAATGGAGCAGTGCAGCATTAACCACATCAGAGTAAGTGGCCAACGATAGATTCCCCAATAAATGATGACGGATCCTCCAAGTCAATCCATCTGTAAACTTTTGAATTTTTTTCTCTTCTGTCGGTATCTCATCCGGGACAATATTCAGTAAATTAGTGAATTCGGCCTCATACTCGGCCACAGTCCTTCCCTCCTGCCTAAGGTTTATCAACTTCCTTCTCATTTCCGTGTGAACAGCTGACGGAAAATATTTGCGGTTGAACCGTACCCAAAACTCCTGTATCGTGAGAGTATCTCTCTCCTCTGCGGTGGTAATAGACTCCCACCACTGCAATGCAGATCCCACTAGCTTGAAAGTAGCTAGTATCTGCCTCTAAAAATCGGTGCACTCATACATCCTCAAGTGCCTCTGAATATCTTTCCTCCACTGACTTGAAACCACAACATCGGAGCTACCTGCGAACTCTGGTGGGTGTGCTTTCTAAAAAGCATCTCGAACACGTTCCCAAGCAGACGGGAATGCATGTGCCTGAACTGGCGCGGCTACCGGCGCCTGGGGCGGTGCCTGCTGTACAACGGCGAGAGCGGCATTTACCGTTTGGGCTACAATGGCTGCAACCTTAACGACATTCATGGTGCCCTGTATTGGAGCTGGCTGTGGCTCCGGCTGTGCATCCCTAGGAACTCGCTGCGCACGTCGTGGAGGCATCTGAAATGAGAGTAAAGTCTATAAGTTCGCAGTTATAAACTTAAAATAGCTGAAGAGCGAAGCATACATAAAGGAATACAACAGTCCTAAAATATAGGGCTCTACATCAAAGAAAGCTCAGCGAAAACATAACAAGCCGTACAGATCCTAAAGGACACTAGAACCTGATGCTCTGATACCACCTGTGACACCCCGACTAATTAAATACCGGGTAGCTACTCCTTTATAAAAATTAATACAAAATGCCAAGTTGGTTCAGTTAATAGCATCACTGTCGAAAACATTTAATGATTACTAACCACCTAGTATTTAAAAAGTAAGTTGTCAAATTTTAAATTAAATCTGATTAACGTGCGATAAATGAAATGTAAAAGAATAACATCACCATACACCATAAATTCTCAATAAAGTAACCAACAAATAATAAAGAGTCTGGAGGAAATACTCCTCACAACAATCCCACAACTGAAATAATAAAACAAGTCTGAATCCTGAATTAATTACATGCCAAAAGTCTGAATAACTGAAATCTGAAATGTCTCTAATAGAAGTGGGCGACATGCCCTACAAATGATGAACACTGAATAGAGTCAAGACAAAAGAAGCGTCTACTAGCAAGGCCCTGTAACTTCCACAAACAGCTACAGCTCGTCCCCTGAATGGAAATCCTATGCATGGTGTCCTTGCGGCTGGGCACATAAATGGTTTTTACAAAAATAGATTTGAAAGCAAACGGGTCAGAGCCCGAAAGTGGAGAGTATTTTAAAAACAACAAGTGTTTTAATAACATTAAAACAATGAATGCAAAGTACATGTTAGGACGTGCTCTCACAAGAAATACTCACCTCTCGACTAATTGTGCACTCCTAACGTACCGTATCCATCTAAGTGGTCTTTGTATCTAACCAAACCGACATAAGTTCTAACCCATCTCGTCGATTCACAATATGAATTCCCAATGTTATCACTTGAATAGATAGCTTTACTTATACTCGGATTCTCAATTATTAGCATTATCATTTACTGGAGGTTATCCCCTTATTTATCTTCTCAAGGAGTTACTATAAATTATTCTCATAATTAAACATGACAAGTCTGTTCATTTAACCGTATATCATTCACATCATAAATATACAATACAAGCACCCCGAGGCTAATCTGCGGTGCACACATACTCTGCTATCCATCCCGGTACATCACGTACATAAGGATTACAAATTCCGAATCTCTCAGGAATTGTTAGAATAAGCACAACACGCAAAAATGGAGGCGAACATAATTCAACATATCCATAGGTCACGTACATACCTACGCTCCTAGTCAGCTGACTTATTAACTCACAAATAAGTCATTCTCTTGAGCTATGTCCTTTAGGTACCAATCTAAATCCGGGCACACAAGGATTAGATGGCCCTAAGCGAACGTAAACCTCCCGTGATAGCAAGTATGGTAGGTATGTCATACACATAAAATCATATACATATACTAAGCATGCACACATTTTAGTAATTACCATAATTTATTAGTGGTATACTTCTCATTCTTATACCAATACATGTGCCCCCGGTTTATATATACACATTATCCATTATCCTCACGTCGTGATTAGTTATTCGCGTCCTAACCCACAATTACCATTTGGTTCAAATCATTCTTCTATATTTTACTCCCCAATATATCCTGAATATCCCAACTATATCAATTAGTCATCAAGTTAATGTTATCTCTACAATTAAACAAGGTTACGGGACACTAGAAATCAAACCAGGCCAAAAAGGCCAATCTGTCAACTCGTTAGAAGTCTCGTTCGAACGAGAGTTCGTTCGAACGAAGTGGGCATCTAACGAGATCTCATTTGAATGAAAGGAATCGAATGAACATCCCACTCGTTAGAAGTCAAACTGTCAACTCGTTAGAAGCTCGTTCGAACGAGCTCGTTCGAACGACCTGGGCAAGCCTTCTAACGAGGTGATAGTTTCGAGCCCAGAATTTTCCTATCTCGTTTTTCCCAATTTTCTTCACCTCTAATCTCATCTAAACATCATTCCAACAGTAGTTCAAGGTTTCTAATCATTCTTAAACATACTTAGGTCGTATATTAACATATATATGGGATCAAATCATCCTAAACCACATCTAATCATCAAATCTCCCCAATTTTTCCAAACCTTATGAACATGAACCCTAGAAATTTAAAGTCTTCAATTTCCATAAATAAATCCGTTTTTGTAACATAAAAAGTAGTAATTCTTTTAGTTCAATCACCCAATAACAATTCTACATGCAAACCTATATCAAAATCTGAATTTATAACTCCAAATTACATGGGTTTTTACAAGTCTCCCAATACAATGCAATTATATCAATTTCTAAGCATGGAAGAAGCATTCGCTTGAATTAACGTAATTAAACCACTTGCCTTGGATTATTCTCTGAATTTGGTGTAGAATGATGAAGGTTTCACTCTCTCTTTTCCTCCCAAGGTTGAAGGTTGAAGATGGAGGTTGTGTTTTCTCTTTGGAAACTCTCTCTAACTTCCTCCTCTAACTCCCGTTGCCCTTTAGTTGGTTAAGTGCTGGTAATGGCTTAGTGGGTCACTAAATATCCTAATATTTAACTCCCAAAATTCGTTGGTTAATTATTCTAAAATTTCAAAATTACCAAAATACCCTTTTAAGTTGTCGGTATGCCCCAAAAATGCTCCGGGACCCAAACTAAACCCCCGGCTAGTATTTTCTGACTATTTCGACCCTTACGGACTCGTTGGCGCACTCAAAATGACCATACGGTTGATAAAAATAAAATTCACTTTTTAATTTAAATAATTACATTCCTGACGCGACTGCCACGCGCGTCCCAACAAAATTTCCCAAATTGCCGTATTTCTATCTCACGATAAATTCAATATTTTCAATATTCATATATTGCCATATATACACATTATAATCAAATACCAACTCACATCTCGTTAGTATTTTATCCAGATTAATTCTCAATTAATTCACATTTAATTTAATTAATCCCATAAATAAATATCGATAAAAATGCGGGGTATTACATCATACCCTTTGGTTCATGAACAACAATATACCAATTTCCATCGTTTATGTTCTTCGAGTAGAATACCTTATTTACTCTCTGAAAGACACAAATAAAAGGCTCGTCGACTATGCGATCTTTACTCTTTAGCTTTAATAAATCTACCACAATAAGTTTGGAGTCAGTATCAACTTTTTAAGCATTCGTTTTATCCTCTACCTTTACCCAATCACAATAAAATACAATTTTTGTGAAATTTAAGTAATCAAGTTCAAGGATTTGATGGATTATCCCATAATGGGTTAACATCGTACTCTTTGGATTTTTATCGCTTTTGCTTGAGATACAAGTGGTCAAGGCATAAATTGATATTCCAATATTTTGTGTCAAAAGCTTTTCCTCATATGGATATGAAATGAAATCAAAACCATTGACGCGGAATTTCTAAAAATCTTTCACACAAAAACTAGGGCTTTTTGCTAAGCGTGCAAGCCTGGAAGAGACATCACCTCTTTTTAGAAGATGCATTTATTAATGAATTTCTACCAGGGAATATTTTTATCACACATGAATAAATAACCACACACATAAGATGTGAAATTTATCTCTTTTGATACACATGCCCTAAAATTAGTTGTCGTATAATTTCTCCCTTAATCTTAGGTAATTCCGTTCTCATATTTCCTACCGGTAAATTATAGAGTTTAGATCATAAAATATAAAAAATATATAATCAAAGAAGAAGAATTAAATAGATACCCACTCTCTCTAGTCTTCGACTTCATCTTGCGATTCGAAGACATAACGAGTTGCTTGCTCGTATTGTAGATTTGTGAGTTTCACCTCTTTTGGATTCCCAAATGACAATTCATCCTCAAACTCATCAAGTTCCTCGATCACTAGTTATCCATGAGGATTGAACCTCCTCACCTCTTATTCTGGCATATGTTCCCTAGCGTATAGCAATAATTCCACTGTTACGTATTCTTTAGCAATCTACCATCCAATATACCATGTATTCTTTATGTAATTTTTGAAGGTTTTCATAAAGCGCTTAAAGGGATACATCAAACGATACCTAAGGGTACCACACAACAAAGTTTCATCGCATAAATGCATAAGCAAGTGGATGTTGATATCGAAGAACGATAAAGGAAAATATTTCTCTAATACACAAACTGCCTCGACTAAAGTTGATTTCACAGCTTTAACGTGCCTTCTATTTACAACTCTTGCACAAAGTAGGGTAAAACACAAACAGATTTGCATAATTGCCCAATGGAGATCTTTGTGTTCATAAAAGCAATGCCGAAATAACAGAGGGATTAATTGGATGATTACGTGTCAGTCGTGATACTTGCACTGTTTCAAGTCATTTGCTTGGTAGATTACTACCCTACGTAAATTACTAGTATAACTGGCTGGAGTTTTCCAGTTGAACAACATGTCTAAGAAGATCTTCTTCTCACTAGTAGTCAAAGTGAAAGCAGCCCAGGGGGAAGAAATTCTTCCTGTTGTAAGATCATTTTTTAACCACAGTTTCTTATTTATTTTCATATCCTGTAAATCTAGGCAGACCTGCTATCCATCTTTGGAATGAGATACACCTAGACATGTTCCTATTAGATGTTCTGTAACATTCTTCTCTGTGTGCATCACATCAACTACATGCCTTACATGATGATCTTTCCAAAACGATAAATCAAAAAATATTGATCGCATGGACCACGACTTCGCTTTACTAGGGTCGTTCGGATCCCCCTAGATTTACGCTTCGGGTTTACAAACTGGGGGTGTTTGACTACATACCTATTCTCCGTAATCGCATCCGTCGCCTTCTCCTCAATCTGCTGACCAGAAAGTCGAGCAAGTGGCGTTCTGTGTTTGTGGCCGACAGGCAAAAAGTTAGACTTATTATTCCTAAAAGGGTGACTGGTCGAAAAAAATCTACGATGACACGTGTAACTCATCTTGCCACTATATTTTAGCCAATAGGCTTCAGTTTCCTCCCCACATATGGGACATTAATAATAACCATGAACATTACAACCGGATAAGATCCCATAAGCTGAAAGTTCTTGGATCGCCCACATCACTATTGCTTTAAGTGTGAACTCTTCACCCTTATGAGAGTTGAACACCGTCACCCCTTTATCCCATAACTCTTTAAGTTCTTCGATTAATGGTGATAAGAATATATTAATATCATCACTGGGAGCTTTCGTCCCAAATATTAATAAAGACAATGATGTCAACTCCTTTCTCATGCATTGCAAGACGAACGTTGCACGGTTCCTTTAAAAATTCATGTGTTGTGCGTTTAAAATTTACCAGATGCGTGAATCAACTGGATGACATATCAGATTCCCACTCACCTCACATCGAGCGTGCCATGTCATTACCTCCGCTATCCATGGTACAGTAAAAAACCATTTTAACCGTGGCCCAAGTGAAAAGTACTTCAAAACCTTTTGTGGGAATTGCAAGCACTTGCAATTTTTTGTATCTTTGTCCTTTCCATTTTCACAAACCACATATCTAGTCTCACTACATATAGGACATTCATCCTTCTATTCGTGCTTGTTGCAATACAATATGCAATCATACTTTCATGCATGTATAAATTTGTATTCAAATCAAAACCCTTCGAGCTCTTCTTCATGGTGGGATAATTGTCTAGTAACGTGCTCTCTTTTGGGAGAATATCTTTAACCCACTTAAGAATTTCGGTTACACTGTTCCCAGACAAACCAAATTGACTCTTCAAATTATGTAATCCAATAATTTCATATAATACCGAGTGATCTTCATCTCAATCTTTACACAACGGTCTAGTCGCATTGGCTTTCAACCGTATGTATTTCCGATCTCCTGGAAGTTCAACATCAAAATTTTCATTTAGTTGGACATAGTGCTCATTATCCGTATCCGTAGGTTAGGGGTTTTAACGGTTGTGGAGTCCGTAAGCGTCATCAATTAAGTCGGTCAATGGACGATGTATTGGTGAATCATGTACCACTTCCACTCGTCGGGGTTCCATTACGCGATCGGGTACCATAAGCTTTGTTCCCTTAGGTTGTTTTCTTCAGACATTATCTACAAAAATGAAAAACCATAATTGACTAAAAAATTATAATAAGAAATTATAATTAATTAACCAAGCTTATATATATATATATATACATTTTTAAAGTAAGACTTTAAAATATGTTCAATGTGCCCGATCTCCATCCATTCGGTATTAATTTTTAAGAACCTATGAATTTTTGCAGGTGGCCAACTAGGAGGAAGGTTATCTATGATTGATGTATAGATATCCGTGACATGAACTCAGAATTCCATCATTTTCAACTTGTTGATAAGATTCAATTTATCGTGCATATGGCACAAGACATCACAGTCTATGTCAATACTCTCTGTACGCAGTTGTATCCATAATGTGTGGATTTTTTTTCCGCATTCTCCAACAACGTAACCAAGGCCAGGGCTACTTTGGGATTATGTGTGCGAAATATATTTTGTATAACGTCACCCTAATTTTCTGGTAGGGAAAATAGAATATGATCGAATAGGTAATCTTATTGGAAATTTAACTCCACGATTTATAAGGTAGTTAAATTATTCGATCTTTTTATTTAAATACCTATAAATAGGATTACGCTCTATATGACGCTTATTAATAAAAGAGTTAAGTTTGCGGTCCAATTGCAAACTCTCCAATTGTTGTTGCCAATGATTATCATCGTGCCTTATGTTTCCTAAGAAAAATATATGGGGCCGTGAATATGAGTCCTACAATTAAGCTATAAGTGTATATTAGTTTGATTAGGGTGTGAAACCAAAAATACTCAATTAATTTCAAACTTTAAATAAATACCAAGCCCTAAATGACAATACTCTTAAATAATGCAATTTATTTTAATCCCTAAGTAACCACATTCAGTTAATACTAATAGTCCCTAAGTAAACACATTTATTTTAATCCCTAAGTAACCACATTCAGTCAATACTAATAATACTCAATTAATTTCAAACTCTAAATAAATTACAAGTCCTATATGATAATACCCTTAAATTTTGCAATTTATTTTAATCCCTAAGTAACCACATTCAGTCAATACTAATAATAACAATACCCTTAAATAATCCAGTTAATTTCAAACTCTAAATAACAATTCCCAATCAATGTTAACAATACCCAATAAATAATGCAATAAATTTCAATCTTTAAATATAACATCCCTTTTCTTGAAAAAAAAAGTACACACACACACACACACACACACACACACATATATATATATATATACACACATATTCGCATATACATATGTACACACACATACAGAAATATACACACACATTCACAAAAATATACACACATACATATGCATATACACACGTACACACACATACACACACATATACACACATACAAACAAATATACATTAGGGTTTAACACAGAAAGGAAAAAAATTAAGGTTTACCTTTGAGATTGAGAGATGGAATGAAAGAGATTAGGGTTTGAGAATCTCCGAAAGAGAGAGGGAGATTGACGCGGGAAGAAATGAAATAAAAGGGGGGGGGGGGGGTTTATTATAAGGAGAGTGGTCACGGCGTAGAGCCGTGACCCATCGTTTTTTTTCACATCATCACGTAGGCAACCATGTGGTCACGGCTAAGGGCCGTGACTCACGCGCATGAACAAATTGATATGGTCATGACCCAAAGACGAGATCCGATGGGTTTGAATTTTGGCTTTGGTCACGACCCTTATCCATGACCCTAACGTGACCAAACTTGGTGGGAACTTTAGAGCAAATTTGGTGCCATGAGGGTCACGACCTGGTCACGGTCTATGTCCATGACCCATATTGGTCAGGGATTTGGTCCGTGACCATGCTCAAGAGCATCCACGACCACACTGAGTTATGGATATGATCACGCCAAAAGTTGATGGGGTCACAACTTTGGGTAGTGACCCCGTGGGGGTGACCATTCGCAGGATTTAGTGTAGTGGGAAGCCTCGATCTATGTCGACCTAAAAAAGACATGAAGTCCATGTCGTTGTTACGGAAAGTCAAGGCATTATAAGACCTTGGGCTCGTATGTTCTCTTAGGCAAGGGGGAAATCAGTTACCTTATTAGTTGCACTTGTAAGGTTTGATTCCTTATTTTGGTTTTGCCTAGTGAACTAGTAGATAATGGAGCTTTCCGAGTACCGTCTCGACATGGATGTAGGCAATGCCAAAACCATGTAAATAACCCGTGATCTATTTCTCCTTCCATACTCGCTTTACATTCATGTTTCACTTCAATATGCTTGACACTTATTTGATTGAATATGAATGTGAATGTGCATGGAGTAAGATAACAATATAAGGAAAAAAAAATTTGTACAAAAAAAATGTTTTAATAATGTCGGGAAGATATTCATATGATTTTTGAAATGAAAGAAATAAATTTTAATTTGCTAGAGTCGGATCCTTAAGTGACGTTGTAGTTAATGGCTACTTAGATACATTGGGCTTTAGTGGTGGATACTCATGGTGCCTCGGAAAAAAATAAAAATATATAGGGAGAGTCTACAAGGTATCTTGCAAAAGTCGTTGAATTGTATGGGGTAAAAGTAAAATGCAATTAAAGGGTCCTAAGAATAAAAATGAATGTGATAGAAATATGAAAAATAAGACACATAATTTAACATGGTTTAACAATGAGTTCTTACTTACCTCTAAAAGGGATAGTGTTAAGGGTTGTTCTTATTGAATATGCGATTCTCAAATTCAAGAATTGCTACTCGTGAGGCAACTATTTTGGTTAAAAGAAAGAACTTGATTTTTTGCAATCTATGGAGACCTTGAATTATAAGTAAAATAATTTTTATCACAATGAAATAAGTAACTTCAATGCTAATCAACTCATTTCGCATCTAGGCTTATCTGCATGGATCGAGTCCCATATATGATTATTGTACCCTAAATATATTAGACATCGTGGATCTATTAGAAGGCAACACCTGTCATAGAGAGTAGCGTACATGAGGAGCCGATGTCATACTATGGGGTCAGCTCATTTGTGGCTAATGAAATTAAATAACTCCGCTAGTTGACATCGTCTTGAGAGGCGTGTTACTTGTGACTGAATGGCATCAACAACATGATACAAGTGCAACAGAAGAAGATATGCATATATCCTTCTCCATGTGCCATAACTAGCTTGTGATTATTCCACATGCAACTTGTAATACGAGGTCTCACCTAGCTTATAAAGGTGAGACCCCCCCCCCCCCCCCCCCAATTTCTAGTATACGATGTACTAGATCGATTACTTGTTCTTATCCTTATTTGCTTTAAGAGTCGCCTTACTTTATATAAAGCATATCCTGTTTTCACTACGTCTTCTTTGAAGTTAACCATATATTTCGCTGATAAAGGCTTAGGTGGTATGATCCACATATTACAATGACATTGATTTGGGAACCCTTATCTCCTCTAATAACGTGTAATTCTTGAAATTTATCACTTTTAGTTTAAAGTCACCCCTTTTATTTTAACTAAAAAGTAAAAAATGTTTTACACACACACACACACACACATATATATATATATATATATATATATATATATATATATATATATATATATATATATATATATATGATTGGATTGTTGTTTTCTTTGATTTGTTTGCATATACGTTGAGTTTTTTTGGAGTATATTAATTTTATTCAATAAATAATTATTATCTGACTTTAGTCACTATTATATTTTTTTTTGAGACTTTACTAACCGTTATCATCTTTAGCGATGAAAAAGTATCCTTAAAATTAAAAATGATTGATAAATTTGAAAGAAAAATAAAAAAAATCACGTGTCAAACAATGATAACCGCAAATTGGGTAAATTCAAAATAACTTTTTCCCTCCTTTCTTATTTTCTATCTCCGGGTACATCATTAAAATATTCACATGCTATAATATTCAGTTATTCCATATTCTCTTTCATATGTTTGACAAATTTTAATTAAGAGATTCCTCTCCTCACACATACAGAGAGAGACAGGGAGTGGATAATTTGGGGGTTGCTTTCAACACAATGAAATGGAAGGTGTACAGCTCCATCCTCATCAGCAAACCCGGATTCCAAGGGCAGATCTTAAAAATAATAATGGAAATTGGGCTCAAATTAAATTAAAATCACTTGCTTTTTCACCCACATGATAACTTGGCAATTTGCTAATAGTAATATAACAAGATTTGTATAGCTTTAGTTCAACAAGTTTTTGCTTTACAGGTCTAAGAAAAATAAGCAACAATAAATAGTTAATTTAGACGGTCAATTTAGTATCTCTTCGGACCCATGAATACCTGGTTTCTTGGGTGGCCCCACTGAGCTGTTGATAATGAAATGAAATTAATGTTCTTCAATTTCATATCAATGTTTCCTTCAATCATCTGCACTAAATAAATGCCCCTTAGAATTTCAACCTCACTTGGACCCCTCATAGGTATATGGAATCTCCCTCCCTCAGGCTTGCATCTTGCTAATGTCTAATTATAAATGGAAAATGAGTAAATAAAAAAGAGGAATATACAGTTTAGTCTCTCACAATTTATTTTTGACTCGGGATAATTTTTTTAAAACACCTAAGACTTATTTACCCAATACTCTATTATTTTCAAAGGTTTATGCTAGCGGCACCCCCACCCATCCCATTGTCGGAGCTCCGACAGCCCCTTGCCTGAGTTTTTTTTTTTTTTTTTTTTCCCGGGGGAAGGGTTTCCGTTAGTACAGACCTTTAAAAATAAAAGAGTACAGGATAAATGGGTGTTTGAGAGATCTAAGTATTTACATTTTTTTATCGTGATTTTAGAGTATACAAATTGATTTCCAGTGACCCGATAAAAAAATAAGGTCATTTGGCATTGGCCCTATTTATTATTTAGTAGGGTTGAAAATTTTGTCATGCTAACGCGTCACAGAACGTTAGGAAAAACAGTGTCATGTGTGTGTTTGGATTTTCTAACGCGTAGTAATTGTGTCGTGCCAAAATTATAATTCGTGCTTTCATTTATTATCGCATTTAACGGTGTACAAATTATTAATCGTGCTATTCATTTGTGTTAGTTGCATCATGCGTGTTTTAAATGAATCATGTTCATGTTAGGTTAAAAATCACGGTTTAGGATCATATTGTGTTCGTATCTAAATAGTGCTTGTCATCTTGTGTCATACCCAAACACGATCCAAAAAAATAAATTAGCACATCTATGGTTTATTATCACTTTAAGTAACGTTTCACATTTTGGGACATTTTAGTGGGAAAGGTCTCCAAAACGAAAATTGTGCTCAAAATACTTAGTACATTAAAATTTGATACCTAAAGTGATATGCAACGTAAATATTGAAAATCGAAAAATGGGTAAATTAGTTCGTGTTGGGAAAAATAGGATTTGCATAGGCGCATGTTAGAACTTTGCTTTGGTGTAGGACTATGGTGCAGTGGTTGTGGACTGTTTTGGTCTCTACAATTATAGGTGGGTTCATCAGTACAATGACACTGATATTCTGGTCCAGACATGTTTAATTTATGTGGAATTTAGTAGAGGAGGCCAGACAAGATAATCACTGATTTATTAGAAGTGGGTGGGACATATTATCAACCCTGGAAACGTATAGGTTTAGTAATTGTTGCTACAGCCTACAATGACTTAAAATAACACAAAACCAACGAATTTAAGTGAGATTTAAGGGTTGTTTGTTTTTTATTTAAGTCCTAATTGAGGTGCTAAATAATATTTGTTTTTAAAAATATTAAGGTGCTAACGGCTATAATTGTCTCGAATGGTTAAGAAGTAAAATTACGCCAGAAGCTGAATATTCAATTTGAATGAATAGGTCCATTGAGAGATTCATTAAGATATAAAAACAAAATTTTTTAGATTCAGATTTCAATAGTCAAATTCTGACTTGAGATCCAGATTTTAGATTTAGACCAAATAACAAACATAGCCTGGGTGTTTGCTTTTATCCCTTAATACTTGATAAGAGCGAAGACCCAACATTTGGGATAAAGATTAATGAAGTTTATGCTCAATTCATCCTTTTTATTTTGGGGAAAGTGCAAAACTAGTTCAATGGAGTTTTTTTATAAAATCAGCATAACTCTAGGGGTATTTTTTGAATTTTCTGCTGTTGTTTTGTCAAATGAAGCTAAAGTAAAATAATAGTTTAATAACAACAATGATAAAATAGTGCAAATAACATATATACTAAATATTTAGAATCAAATACTTTTAAATAACATATATTATAATGTCTAAAAGAAACAAACAAAAATAATCTGATAGAAGAATTGTTTCTTAAATATCCAAGGTATGCTTTCATTTTGTACATACATTTATATACACACTCACAATTATTTAAAATGTTGAGTGGCGACACTAGAAGATGACCAGGTAAAGCCACTCTGGAAAGATACAATATTGTATGGCAGTATTTGATTGAGATATTCCCTGTTCCATATTTCTTTATATTCTTGATTCTATTATTATGCTAGTAATGGTGACAAAACCCCAGGAATCTAATGCCTTTTTGCTTCTTAACCTTCATCACCAAAAACAGAAGAAGAAGAAGAAAAGAGTGGGAAAAAGGAGGGCTAAAGTGGGATTAAATATGTCAGCTTTCACTGAAACCCAGGGGACAATTTTCTGAACATTTTTCTTTATTCAGTTACAGTACCAATACTCTTTTCTTTTTTAACTGAAATTGCGGTTTTACACGTGTAAACCCATCATGGTTTTGGCGTTCTCTGATGATTTATATGGGATAATTACACACAGATAGTACCAGATTTTGTTAATGGGAATGGCTTCTTCTTTAAGGTCTTCACTAATCCTCACTCTTTCTTGTGGGCTATAATTCTCTTCTCAAATGGTTTTCAGTTGAAGAGGACTTGAACCATTTACATCTTGTAAGTTTTATATTTTTCATCTGTTTTGTACTAATTTTGTTGTATTACTTTCACAGTAGATTATGTTTTGGTGCATTATTGATTGTAGTTTGTGGTCTTCTTTTATGGTTTTTCTGTGCATTTTTATTCTTTCCTGGATTTCAAGTGACCCATAAAGTGTGTTAGGGAATCACAAATTTTATGTTTTGGAATTGGTGCAAAAAAAAAGTGAAGTAATATGACTCCAATTCCAATCACAAAGCTTACAACTAGAGTTCCCAAACACATTTTAGTTATTCCAACCTTTTACTTCTGTTATTGTACTTATTTTTTCATTGCTTGTTTTCATATCAAATGCTTATGTGTGAATTATTAGTGGTATTCAGTGCTCTTCTTTCTTGGGTTCTCTTTGTAATTTATATGAACCAATATATGTTTTTCTTTGTTTATGTGAACTGTTGGTGTTAATTGAAAAAGAATGCTTGGGATTTCAGAATGAATAAGGGAATTCCAACTTTTAACTGAAATGGGTATTTCATGAAGGATATTTTTTATTCTCTCTGGTTTTGAATTGAAGAAGCCTTAACCATACTTTCTTTAGTTTTGTTCTTCTCATCGCAGTAATATCGTTATTCATTATTTTCTTAGTAAATGATTTATGTGTGCTTTATTAGTTGTAATTTGTACTCTTCTTTCTTGGGTTCCCTCTGTAATATTATATGACTCATGTTTCCTTTTCTTTCTTTGCATGAACTGCTTGAGCTATTTGAAACAACACATGGGATTTCATTATATAAAGAAATTCCAACTTTTAATGCCCTATATATGGGCATTATTGGTTGTAATTTTTGCCATTCTTTCTTGGGTTCTCTCTGCAAAATTTATCCCGCTTTTAAGTTGAAGAAGTTTTACCCTTAGGTTGTGTTTGGTAGCTCCAATTCCATGTTTTTGAATTGGAAATGGAGAAATTTAGAATAAAATTTGAACCAGTATGACTCTGAATTTGGGGCTTGAAATTACCTACTTGTTTATCTAACTTCATTGTACATGATCTGTATGTGCATTACTAGTTGTGATTTGTGTTCTTTATTTGTAATTTTACATCAACTTCTCAATATATATATATATATATATATATATAAAGCAATTCTAACATATAATTTTCTTTATGACATTTTCTTAGGAAGAAAAGTTATAGTCTCGATTAATGGAAGAAGGGGGGGTCTCAACTTCATGTCTTCTCATATCCGAACAGAAAACCGATAGCTTATATCCAATGCTTTTTGGCATTTCTTGTGCATTATTTTCCCTCAAATTATTATCAGAGCCTGAATTGAAAGACGAAAAGTGGGAAGAAATAAGAGATAAAATACTTCAAGGAAGTACTCACCTTTTGGGATTGCTTATGTGGAGAGTCCAAACAGAAGAAGCCAATAACGAAAAGTCTAAGCTGATCCTTAAATTGGATAACGCAAGGAGAGCGATTGAAGAGTTAAAGAGAAGGAGAAGTGAAGATGCCAAAGCCAATGAGAAAGTAGTGGGAATATTTGCAGCCCATGAGCAAGGGTGGTTTAGTGAAAGAAAGAAGCTTAAGCAACAAATCGGGAATCTTGTGATTGAGTTGAGAGTTCTTGAGAAGAGAAAAGATGAAATTATAACTAAATTGAACGAAAAAGTACATGAAACGGAGAATTTAGCACAATCTAAGGATAAGTCATTGGAGGAGGAAGCGAATAAAAGGAGAGAGATAGAAGAAAAGTTAAAAATAGCCGAAAATGCTAATGAAGAATTGAGGGAAAATGCAAAACGCGAGTCCCATGATCGTTCTAATGAGCTTTGGAAGCACAAAACAGCTTTTATTGAGCTTGTTTCTACGCAAAGGCAGTTTGAAGCAGAGATGGGTCGGGCCGTTAGACAGCTTGAGGCTGCAAAACAAAATCTCAACTCGGTTATGGAGCAAAAAGACCAAGCTGTCCTCATGACCCAAAAACTATCACTAGAGCTTGTTAAAATGAGAACAGATTTGGATCAGAAAGACAAGATTTTATCAGCTATGCTGAGGAAATCAAAATTGGATACCTCCGAGAAACAAATGCTGTTAAAGGAGGTGAAGTTATCGAAGACTAGGAGAAAGCAAGCCGAGCTAGAGACGGAAAGGTGGAGGGCAGTTTCGGAATCTAGACATGAGAGGCATTCACTGAGGAGTATATTGTCTAAACATGCCAAATCCAAAACAGAGGCTTCTTCGGGTGGAAGAGGGGCGTTTTCCGATACAATAGTGCCATCGAACGTTGGGAAAACAAGATCACAGTCGATTGAGTTTCTCGAGTATGATCAACTGGAGCTCACGAAAGAACCCGAAGCTTTTTCTCCCATTTCTGAGCAATACGTGACCGAGGGAGGTGAAGAACTTGGTAAAATCACATTCTTGAGGCCTCTTTTGATGTCTAACATATATATGGTTTTCGTGTGTGCTTGTGTGTGTGTGTGCGTAATAATGCTCCAATAAGGATTATTATTAAATCAAGAAAGAGATATGGTGAGAAAATACCGAAATTAATTGAACAAAAGATGTCATCATATTGTATGTAAGAGATGCGGATACCCACATAGCACATGACCAAAAATCAATTTGAGATGATAAGGTATGACTAGTTGAATTCATGGCTAGCTCCAATAATCTCTCAGAAGTAATATGTGGCATTGAATAAAATCAAGTATATTCTACATTTCAATACAATTTGAATTAGCAAGCACCCAAATATGATATATTATATATATATATAGATATATATATATATATATATATATATATATATATATATATATATATATATAATTAATAACCACATCAACTTGAGTTAATATATTTTGAATATGGAAAGTATTGCACTTTCAAACAGTATTATTATAAGTAGTCTATATATTATATACTAAATTATTTTTCAAAAATTCTGTGACCGCAGTTTCCCCTGCCTTTAAATATCCAGAATTTTTGAAGTATCGCGCTTTGAGACTCAATCTTTTTAAGGTAATATATGCTAATTCTTTCGATAAATTCCAGTGAGCCTAATGTCGGTCGCCCATGCCAAATTCTATAGAAAATATTCTTTTGGTTTTCTTTTTTGTGGCTAATCGAAGTAAAATTTTGTGATAGCGCATTTCTGACAATATTTTTTCTGACATTCCCTTAATTCTTGTGAAGTTCTTGCAGCTAATGTTAAGCAGTTGGAGATTTGGGTTCAAGCTGAAGCCGAAAAGTACATGGATGCAATTCAGCAGAGACATCATCTCGAGATAGACGCGTTTGCTGGACAACTGAGATTCAAAGATGAGAAATTAGAAGCATTTCATTGGCGTTTACTAAGCATGGAAATAGAGTCAAAGCGTCTCCAATCCCATATCGAAAGCCTCGAGCACAACTTATCACTACACAGACGAGACAACCTCAAACTTGAAGCATTGTTATTGGACCGAGAAAATGAATTGCATTCCTTAAAAGCTAAGGCAAACTCAAATTCATCTTCACATGATACTGTTTGGTCCAAAGTGAAGATCATAAAAAGAAAGCCAGGGGAGAAAGAGGAAGAAACTACTTCTGAATTGGAAAATTCTCAAGAAAAAGAAGAAACCCTATTCAAAAACTCATCAAAAGATAAATTTTTGACGGTCCAATCGCCAGAAAAGGAGTTTGAAGAAGAAGAAAAAGATGTTGTCTTGGACCCAATTTCCATTCAAGAATGTGGCAATATTAAGAACATAGAAAATTTAGGGGTTAGTAGTGAAAGTTTGAGTAAGAAAATTGGGTCTACATGGAAGATGGATCTTCATGCTCTTGGGGTGTCCTACAAGATCAAGAGGCTAAAGCAGCAACTGCTATTGTTTGAGAGGTTGACAGGAAAGAAAGAGAGTCTTGAAGATGGTGAAAGCAATGAAAATGTAAGGTTTGGGACACAGGGAGTCTATACTCTAATGTCTTTGCTAAATAAACAAGTCAATAGATACCTGTCTCTACAAGGAAAGACTGACGATCTTTGCAAGCGCATGGTGAGCTCTTATACACACACAAAACACACACATATATTATAAATTTAATTGCAAAGTGAATTTTTCGAAATAATCACATAGTGTTACAAATAATCCCATATTGAAAAAGTTGCTAGTATTCCCTCATACGTGGAAAAAAAGCTTTTTACAGACCGCGGAAATCGCAAACAATAAAAGTAGTTGATTTTTTTTCCTTGCAAAATTTATTGTTCAGGAGATATTTATAGCCAGTGTGATAGATAAGGTGTTTCTTACAATTCACCCTTATTAATATTATGAATTTTCTGAAAGCTGAGTTTTTGCCAAATGATCTCAGCAAGCAGATTGCAAGATATCCAAGCTAGTTTTCAACGAGATTTTAAGAATTTAGATATACTGATTAGTAGTTTAGTTTCCACCATCCGAATGAATTTTGAATTTTCTTTCTCAGAATTTGGGACTATGCTATGATTACAACTAGCGTAAAAAGTTATAACTCTTTTCACTTTGTTTCAAAATACCACCTTTTGGCGTACTTTTAGCAATGTTTTGACTGACACATGGGAGGGTCTTTGCAAATAAAAGAAAATTCATGTTTTAAGGGGGATTCTCGCATTTAAATTAGTCCAGAAGAATGTCTTAAAAAAATTTAAATGGTCTTTTTTTTTGCGCTATAGCCTTAGGAAGTGTGAACCAAATAGTTGATAATTTTTGTCGATGATATACAGAATGAGAATGATTTACTAGTAAATCGTGGAGACTCAGTTGTTGCAAGAACAAAAGAGGAAAATAAAATGTTGGAGCATTTCCTCGAGGAGACGTTTCATCTACAAAGATACATAGTTGCCACAGGACAGAAACTGGTGGAATTACAATCCAAGATTTCTTCCGATTTTGTGGGACCGGCAGACGAGCTCGAAGGTCCCATCATCTTTGACATGCAACGGTTTTCAGACATCCTTAGAACCCTCTTTCGGGAAGTTCAAAGGGGACTTGAGGTTCGGATAGCTAGAATTATTGGGGATCTTGAGGGGACTTTGGCTTGTGAGGGGATGATACATTTGAGAAAGTAGTTTTTCTTTTACTATGAAGTAAAAGAGGAAAAAGTTGAAGGCTACATAGGTGTTTGATCTGTATTTGATTAGTGTTTTCTGCTGTGAATTTGTATAGTGAAATTAGTCCTGGTTTACATGCAATACAAATCTCTTTGGTTTTACTTATAAACAAAGTTCATCTCGCCTGAAAAATGCGTAAGTAATAAAAAAAACAAGAGCTCTGTTTTGACTACACAATCCACAAAACAAGCTGTGCCATGCGCTCTTACCAATTTGTGATATTCTATACAATAGGGAAGAAATATTACTTTCTATACTTTCCTTTTTTGTCATCATGTTAATCTTTCACACACACACACACTACTAGGTACATGTGACTTCGGTGGTTTGTTTAATGGTTCATCCTAATTACAATATGTTAGTACAATGCGTTAGATTCCACATTTTGATGTAGAACAATTGTTTAATATAAACGATAGTCAATCCTTTACCTTAAATCAAATCCAACTGTCTTTACCACGTTCATAACCAATCATACATGAGTTTGTTATGGTGCCGTGCGACTCGATTTTGGGTTTATTAGCTGCCATTACTCGAGATGAACTCGGCACTACTGGCCTAAACTTAATTCAGCTTTACCTTTTTGAACCTTCTACTCTGGTCCCATTGTTCGGCAACTGGCCTTCGATATTGTTAGTGACTTCACCACCTGGCTAGGCCAAATGTGGGGCTCAACATCAAAGGTCTCGGTCCTTAGTCAGATGCTCCATCCACTTGAGTACAATATGCTAGATTCAACGTCTTTTAATGTTGGGACAGTTGCTTGATAGTGGGGGTGGCAATTCGTTCGTATCTTGTCATGTCGGGTCCGTGTAGTCTCACTTCGAGTTAGTAGTGTTCGGGTTTTGTCAAATACGATGCATTCTCCATAAATTAGGTAAATAGAGTCTATTCATGTCATTTCGGGTTATAGGTGTTTGACACTAATTGGATATGTCATTATTGGGTTCTTGCATGACTAATCCGCTAACTTCTTCTTTCTATTTATACAAGTAGGAATCAATATATTTTTTTGGGTATTTGTATACTATATATCACGTTCTATGATGTCAGGAATATACCAAATGGCTGTTAATAGTTACTTTTTTGGTTCTATATATTTTAGTGGTGGTTGATTCCTAGTTTTGGCAGTGAATCTTCCAGATTATTTGCGGAAAGCTTACGCACACCTCGACTAATTTGCGGAACTTCTGATTTAGCAGAAAACTGCAATATGACTTCTTGCTTTATATTTATATGGGATTCGGGAAAAGGAGTGCTAAATAAAGAACTTACTAGCTGCTTTTTAAGCATGTGCTATCAAACTACCAACATGGCCTTCAACAGTAGGGATGAGGTTAGGCTTTCAATCTTTGTCAGTCAACTCCAGCCTACTTTTTTTTTTTTTGGTAAACATTGAAATATAAGAGGTTACTTAAAGATTACACAACGATACCATAGGCCATCAAGGCAACAAAGAAAAGCAAGCGACAAAACCAGAAATGGGAGGGGGTAGCACGTCATAAGAAACATAGACTATATCATAGGGTTGATGAGAATCCTGCGCAAGGCCTTGGGGATCTCTTCAAACTCGACAAGTGTCTCCTCCTGTATTTTAGCCTCCCGTGCCAGCCAGTCCGCACCACGAACCATACCCGCATTGACATAGATGAAGTCAGCGCCAACTTTTCTCATGAGTTCGTAGCAGTCCACCCTAGTATTCTCAAAGTCGGTTTCTCGATACTGGACCCCCTTAAAGATATCAATAAGCTCGTGCGAGGTGGTCTCAATAACAATATCCTTCCAACCCCGCATATTGGCCATATTGAGGCCGTGAAAAAGACCTTCCATAAGGGCACGGAGGAGAGAAGGGGTACCCCTGAGACGTCCATAATACCCACTCTTCCAGTGTCCCTGGTCATCGAGGACATAGGCCCCAAAGGTGGCAATGCGGTAGGTAGGGTCAGTACAAGCTTGGAGGGCAATCTTGGTTTTCCCCCGGTCCACATGTTCCAGGAGATAGTAAAGGGCTTCCGGTACCTCGTCATACTCGATATAGGCGTGGTTCTGTCGTCTTCCAATGCGAGCCAGTCCATCAGCCCACATATTATTAGACCTCCTGATATGTGACACCCTGATTTCCATTTCATCCATAATAGCGATGCATTCCTCAATAATGTTAGTCAGGGGATGGTTTAGGTGGTTCTGACCATTCAGGAGGTGGACGGCGTCCATACAATCACTGCGAAGAAGACATCCCTTCCAGCCCCTGAGATTGGCCATATTCAACCCATGCAGTATGCCAACAATCTCAGCCTTCAGCGGGCTGTTCTCACCAATGATTCTGCCGCTAAAACCAATGATCCAACGTTGCTCATTGCTGCTGACAATGCCACCAAAGCCACCCAGGTTGCTGAATGGGTCATAGCTACCATCAGTAAATATCTCCAGGCCTGAAAAGGGGGAAACACTTAAAGGGGGATTAGAAACATTACCCGGATCATGGTTGGGATTAACCTTGGGGATAGCAAGTAGAACAATTTCACTTGCGAGGGCCCTAGAGTTAGCCCAAACCATGTTCGAGGAGATACTTTTTTTATCAAATATACGTTTATTACGTGTAGTCCAGATGTGCCAAAGTGTGGAAATGAACATTGCCTGGCCAGGTTGTGTGGGATTATCCCAAATGTTGCCTTTAATCCAATCAAAAAAATTAATGTTTTTCTGGGTGTTCCACATCGGTGGGGGGAATATAAGTTCCCACACCGCAGTGGCCAGGTGGCAGTTTCTAAGAACATGTTCCACGTCTTCATCATACTCACAGAAATCACAAAGCTTAGAGTTAGTAAAGCGTCTTTTAAATCTCTGGCAGTTAGTAAGTAGTTTCTTGTGAAAAGTAAGCCAAATGAAGGTTTTAAGTTTCTGGGGGATTTTAAGTTTCCAAATGAGGTTCCAGTTAATGGAATGCGGGGTGTTGAGGTCAATTTTTACAAGGGAATTATAAGAGGATTTGATTGAGAATTTTCCGTTGGGGGAAGGTCCCCAGCTAGGTCTGTCAGCATGATATTGTATATGGGGGAGGGGGTACCCAGTATTAAGTTGGAGGTGTTATTATTGAAGGTGTTCTTTATGATTTGTTGATTCCAGGCCCCATGCTTAATGAGGTCGCTAACAGTGGTAACATGTTGGATATTTTGAGGTGCGGACAAGGTAGACGTACCCACCCACCAGTCCTTGAAGATATTAGTGCAATTCCCATCCCCAATAATCCACTTGGTATTCTTAGCAATATCATTTTTGCACTTATAGATGCTCCTCCAAACATTGGAAGCCTGGGCCTTACGGGTCCAATTTCTAGGGTTATCATGCGCATTATATTTTGCTCTAATCACACGAACCCAGAGGGAGTTTTTATTGTTCATAGTTTTCCACCCAAGCTTAGAAATAATGGCGCGGTTGTTCTCTTCACTACTCCTCAGTCCCAGACCGCCAAACTCTTTAGGGCGGCAGACCGTCTCCCACTTAACCAGGTGGACTTTCTTTTTCTCATCAGACTTTCCCCACAGAAAATTCCTATTAATTTTATCAAGTTTATCATTAATCTTTTTAGGGAGGACTGAGGTTTGCATGTTATAAACCGGGATGGTGGCGGTGACCGATTGTATGAGGGTAGCTCGTCCAGCAAGGGACAAAAGTTTGGATTTCCATCCAGCTAGACGCTTTTGGACTTTCTCTATGATATGGTTGAAGTGGTTAGTTGTGACTTTTCCATGGATGAGGTTATTTCCGAGGTACATACCCAGGTCATCGGTAATACTGATGCCGCATCTTCTTCCAATCTCGCCAGCGCTCAGTTTGGAGATGTTAGGAGATGTAAAGATTTTTGATTTTTGGAAGTTGATGGTCTGGCCAGAGATATCGCAAAAATGATTGATGGTCTTCATGGCAACATTACAACTATTTTGAGAGGCTTCAGTGAATAGGATGAGGTCGCCAGCAAAGAAAAGATGGGAGATGATGGGCCCATTGGGGGAGGCTTTAATGCCTTTCCAGAGGCCCTGGTTCACCTGATGGTTAATGGCTGCTCCTAAATACTCCATACACATGACGAATAGGTAGGGGGATAGGGGATCACCCTGTCTGAGACCCCTCGAGGGTTTAAAAGACGGTAGCGGTGATCCATTCCACAGGATAGAGGTGGACGCACTGGTAACACAACTAAGGATAAGTTGTTTAAATTTAGGGCTGATGTTGAACCAGGTGAGAACACGGTCCAAGAACTCCCAGCTAATTTTGTCGTAGGCTTTCTCGAGGTCAATTTTAAAGATAGCCCCCCCTTCTTACCCTTTCTTTTGTACAGGGAGTGAATAATTTCCTGGGTAATAATAATGTTATCCGTTGTCTGGCGGCCTGGGAGGAAACTAGCTTGGTTGGGGCTAACAATTTTACATAAGACTGGACGGAGTCTATTAACTATGATTTTGGCAAGGATTTTGTAAGGAACATTACAAAGAGTGATGGGTCTAAACTGGGTAATATTCTCAGGATTGTCAATTTTTGGAATAAGAGTGATGTGGCTAGAGTTAGCCGTTTCCGGGAAGGAAAGCGAGGAAAAGCATTCCTCCATGAATTTGAAAAGGGATAACTTGGTAGTATCCCAAAAGGTCTGATAGAACATAGGTTGGATACCATCCGGGCCCGGGGCTTTGAGCCCATTCATGCTGAACACCGCACGCCTGACCTCATCCAACGACAAGGGAAGGTCCAGAAGGTTATTGTCAATATCCTCAACATGGGGGTGGTCGAAGTTAACGAACATGCTAATATTAGCAGTGGTGTGGTTGGTAGTGAAAAGAGAAGTAAAGTAGTTGTTCATATGACGCGAAATCTTATCACAATTATCCACCCAATCCCCATCAATTTTAAGTCTATCGATCTTATTACGGCGCCTTCTAATGATGGTAGAGGTATGGAAAAATTTCGTGTTTTTGTCCCCCTCACTAAGCCATTTTATACGTGATTTTTGTTTCCAGAGAAATTCTTCATGCCGAAGGATGTTGTTGTATTCGTTTTTCAGTTGGTTTTCAAGAAGATCAAGGTTGTGAGAAAATTGTGATTCTTGTGCAATTTGAATACCTTTGAGTCTATTAAGAATACGTTTTTTATTTAAAATGATGTGCCCATAGACAGCATGGTTCCATTGTTTAATTAAAGGGATACAGTTATCGAGGTTATGCTGGAATCTGTGATTATTAGTCCAATTATTTAGAATAATGTTCTGGAAATCAACCCGTTCAAACCAACACGCAAGCAGCCTAAAGGGGCGGGGGGTGAAGAGGTTGTGTTTTTTACCTTCGAGGCGTATAAGCATAGGGCAGTGGTCCGAGGCGGTGCGCGGAAGATTTTCGACAACAGCGTTCGAAAATTGTAACCGCCAATCAGGGTTGGCCAGTGATCGATCCAATCTCACGAGTGTGTTAGCAAAGCCATCTCTATTGTTAGTCCAGGTGAGACGTGGGCCCGTGCTGCCAAGGTCCGTGAGATTGCAGTTGTTGACGTTCTCCATAAATTTGTTGCACTTATAATCCTTACCATGTTTGGAATAACTTCTCTTCTCCGAGGGGTCAAAGTGATCGTTAAAGTCACCCGTGGCCAGCCAAGGGGTCTCAAGGTCTTGTGCTAAATTTTTGAGGTTGTTCCAGAGGGTTTGGCGAAGGGTGTATACAGGGCTAGCATATATGGCGGATAGAAGCCAATCATCGTAGCCCTTGATTGTAACGAGGAGGTGGATGGCCTGTTCGGATACATTGATAGGTCGGAGTTGAATGTTGCTTTGGTTCCAAAGGACCCAGATACCGCCGGATCGGTCTCTAGCCTCCGAGATCTCCCAGTTGGTGAATCCCAGGCCCTCAAAGAAGCTAGAGAAGCTGGAAAACGCAGTTTGGGCTTCGATAATGATGAACACACTAGGCTTAAAGTTATTGCAGAGCTCATTGAAGGTGGGTTTAAACAGGGGTTTCCCTGCCCCTCTACAGTTCCAAGTGATAACTGACATTGATAAAAGGTTGGGTGTAATGGGTAGTTCCACATTTAGTGGCCATGGGAGGATATTTTTGACCCTATGGATGGACTCGTTGGCTGAGACCACTTCCATCATCCTCCCTATCATGTGCCTGTCTGCTCCTATCACTTTTGGGGTTCTGAGTATGATTCGAGTTTGGGTAATACTCCACTTCACCCTCGTGTAAATCGCCATTTACGTTTCTAGGTTTAGGGTGATTCCTCGAAACCCTCCATGAGGTTCTGATACAGGATTTGCAGGTTCCCTAACATTGCTATTGGGTATGGGGGGGAATCCATTGGTGATAGGTAAAGTTTCAGGCGGGGGGTCAATAACGAGAGAGTTGGTATTGAGGGGGTCACAGTGGGGATTGCCGCCTCTCTGTTGTTCTTTAAATATAGTAGCAATAGATTCATTTAATGTAGTGTGTGAGGTGTAAGAATAGTTGTTGGGAGGGTTTACAGTAGTACGTACCTCGTTGGCTTTTAAATTAATACCTGACTTCCCATAGCCTGTGTCGTCGTTCACCGCAAGGCGGGCCTGACTGAGCGGCGGATCTGATGGATTCTGACACGTCCCCAGTAGCGTCGATGTGGACTTGTCATAGCTGCCATTCGCACTTCGCGGGTTAGGAGTATGGTTTAGCGTCAGTCCGTTTTTGTTCAGATTAGTAGTCAGGACATCACTGTTGGTAGGATGTGATTTATCTTTCATGTAGTCACCTAGAACTGATGGTATACGACCTTTATCCGTTGCATGGGAACTATTCTGCTTTATTGGTTGTCTTGTCCTAGGTTGGTTTGTTATCCTATGTGTATTTCCGTACCCATTATCCCCAGACTGCTGTGCTAGGCTGGCAAACCTATTATGGGAGCTATTTTTACGTTGGTTATTGTCCTGGGTTTGTCTTTTATGATTTGTACCACATCTGACAAGCATCCAAGGCCCAAAGCTGGGTTCAACAGCGTCCTGACCGTTGGTCCCCGACGATAGTTCACCTCTCCCTGTGGCATCCGTAATATGACCGTTGATGTTCTCGTTTGTTGTGCTTCTGTGTGGTGGTAGTGTACTGTCGGCCGGAGTTCGTTTCTGGCCCTCCGGCGACTCCTCCGAGTTCCTCACGGTTGGATTAAGGTTACAAATCTCACTCTTATGACCAACTCTCCCACACGTGAAGCAGATATACGGCAAAAATTCGTATTCAACGCGATATTTTCTTCCATCCAACTTATAACATGGAATAAGGGGTTTAGATATGTCCACTTCTACACACACCCTTGCATACTTGCCTCTGGTTGAGGAGATGGAGTTAAAGTCGGTTTTGATTGGTTTACCAAGCTTGCTGCCTATGTGAAATAGGATTTTCTCATCAAACCATTCGATGGGTAGCTTTGGCAGTCTTGCCCATAATGCAGTAGATACTCCACAGATGTCTGACGGACTGAAGTTTGGCTTCCAGTTTCGAATTATGAGATAGTGCCCATTGATAATCCATGGTCCCCCTGTGAGGACATGGTAGTAGTCTTCTTTCATGTCAAACTTGAATATATAGTGTCCTTCCTCAAGGTCAATGATCTCATAGTCTCCCTGGAGATTCCAGATGGTGGGGACCTTATTAACAAGCATTCTGAACCCTATATTACGTCCTAGTAAACTCACAATGACGCTTTCCTTCCACTTTTTTCTAAGTTTTTCAACATGTTTCTGAGGGATTACAACTTCTGGGCAAAAGGGGTCGTAGTCAGAGTCCGGATTATGGTTGAGATCAAAGTCCCCACATTCGTTGAGCTCCATCTCGTTATCAGACCAGCATCCAGTAGCTTCATCAAAGTAGATATCCGTGTTATTGCTTTTTTTGTTCTCAACTGCATCTTTGTATGAAAGGGTCGTCTTGACTACCTTGCTTGCTGGCTGAGAGGGTTCTCCAACAATGGTTTTTGCAGTAGTAGTGGTACACTCTCTCATAGTGACGTGATTCTCAGAGTCACAGGCCATCTCCGTCTCCATCGCATCACCTGGAAACTGTTCCAGAGGTGTGGGCTCATGGTGGTTCTCCTTTTGTTTCTTTTTGCTGTGTACGCGGATATCCTCCTCATCTTCTTTCGACAGCTCCGCTTCAGAAGATGGAGGACGGACGGTTGAGTTAAAGCGGGGTTCCATTGTGTTATTGTTGAGAGAATTTATGTGCTTTCAACTCCAGCCTACTTACAATTGCAAGTTTGATTCTCACACTGCATGATTGCAAAATAGTCCCTACTTACTGTCATTATTATGGGCTATGTTAGCAATATTTTTAAGGATAAATTACACCAAACCTTCCTCAACTATTGATTTTTTACACCCAACTCATTTTCAACATTTTTTTATGTATAAAATCATGTTTTATGAACTTTTTTTTATATGAAAATAGGTTGGGTGTAAAAAATCAAGAGTTGGAGAGAGGTTCGTGTAATTTACCCTATTTTTAATATCCGGTTGAAGTAATAATAATAATAAAATAAATGTAAGCCTATATTACAAACAGTGAAATAATCAGAAAAGCAACCAACATTACATAATTAAGAAAACAAAAAGAAATGCATCAAGTAATGCAAAAAATAAAAATAAAAATAAAAACTGAATAAACGTGGAAGTTGGTTCAATTGTGATGGGAATCGCCGCTTCTTAACTTCTAGTTATTTTACCACTACTCTAGATATTTTCACGTGTCTCTTCTCCAAGTACTCGCTCAAATGAGATAATATGTTGGCCAAGTCCTTATCCAAACCGGCTTATTGCAATTGCCGATTTTTTACTATTTTGTTATGTGAATTTTATTATTTTCTGGAACTCCTTTAGCCGTCGACCATAATTGTGCTCCCCTTTCATAGGTACAAGCTGAAAGTTGATTCTAAGGACCATCTCGAGCATGACATCATTATAAGATGGGCCAAATAATACTTTTCTCGTATCTTTGGCAATTTTCCTCCCGATTTGCATGGCAACCTAAAAAGCACGTTCTCAGGGATCTAAGTTAAAATAATTAAACCTAATCAATCCACGCATCCTCAAAAGTATATGTTTTAATTGGACCAAATTTTAATTTTATCGAATAAAATTAATTAATTCAATTTCATGTGGGCGATGCAATAAAAAAATGCGGAAAGTAAAAATCATGCAACCACAAGAACATAAGGTTTAGAATGGAAATCCTCAGGAAAAAAACACTATCACACTCGACCCAACAATTCCACTAGTACTATAATCTTTCAGGCCTTACAAAGCGATATAAACGACTTACATACAAAACTACAATTACCACCACCAAGTCCTGACCCTAGGTCCAGGGGCGAAGCCACGGCATGGCAGAGGGGGGCCGTGGCCTCCCCAAGATTTGAATTTTTTGGAGAAATGCCGGCAAACTATAAATCCATCCAAAAATTCACCGTCACTTTTTCTGTGTGGTCCCCCCCCCCCCCCCCCCCCCCAACGAAACCTTATTACCCAAATCCAAATGACACTCAAACTCACCGCCCAAACTTTGAATGTGTGGTATGCCCCACTTGTACTTATTGGAAGATTTTGGTCCACACAATTTTTTTTATTATTAAACTTACAAAAGTGAGTGGACTGGACAATATAAAACTTACCAAATTATTTGGTCAAGAAACCAAAATCTTTCTTCTCCATAATATTAAAGCAATAAGGTTGGTCTCTCTCATTTTATATCTATCCATTATTTCACTACTTTTGTTATTTGTTAAGTTATATTTGTAAATGTTATATTTATTTTATTTACTCTTAAATCAATTTTATCGACAGTAACACAAATATTGGTATGACATAGTGTGTTCATTTTCTTTATTTTTTATGTTTTACCCTCCATCTCTTTTAGTCGAAATGCATTTTAATTTCATATTATCACCTAATGATATTATTATATTAAATTGATGTCTTGATGATAATATTACGTTAAACTGAGTTGTCACCCAATATACCTGATTTATAATATTTATTGTTAAAATATAACTTAAATGAGTAATTGGTATAATACAACTTGAATAAATATTTGTCAATCAATTAATATATTTTTTAGGGTTAAAATATTACAAAAGAACTCTAAATAACCTTAAAAAAATCGTCTCGAGGCTGCCGTCCCGGAACCCCCGACCACTATTTTGGCCGTTGTTTAACTCCGGTCCCCCCCAAGTTTGGATCGTGGCTTCGCCCCGGCCTAGGTCAATGCTCATATGCATATGTTTGTACTAGCAATCAACTTCTTTAGATTAGCACAGTTTCCAAAACTCTCAGGCCTCAGTATCCATCGATCTATAACTGGTGCGCGATCATCCCACGTGTGCATGTTATCAACCCATACGATCGCTCGTGTTGAAATCTTCAAGTAAAAGAATATAGGGGAGTTGCAAACCAAAAGATTATTTTGAAAGCATGGATTTAACATGATCAATACTTTTTCAAAACCTTAGAATATGGTTTTGTAAAACAGGGGTTGCTTGTCTTTGCAATCAGGTTTTATAACTTTATATAAATATAAGTGATAGAGGGTTAGACAAATACAATTCTGGAGAAAAATGCCCTCGTTCGAACCCGGAAAACATTGTTCAAACGAGATCTTCGTACGAGGGGACCCCGTGTGCTGTTTCTTTCTTACGTGGGTTTCTGAAAGCAATTCGGTGGTCCTCGTGCGAAGTTGACTTCTCACTAGAGTCTCTCATGCAAAGTGGGCATACGAGGTTGTCATTCAAACGACAATCCAAAATTCAAAACCCCTTGGTTGAGTGTGATCTCACTAAAGATAATTTGAAGAATCAGATCCGTCCAACTGACGAAACACTTACGCAATTAGTTGAATGTTCTCACCTGTTCACCTTCTACAACCGGTGAAACTAATCTCTCTTATGCCATTGAGTATTTTGTATCCCATTTCCCTATCAATAAAATATCCCTTAGTCCTTTGACCTCATCTTGAATGTTGTATTCCCTATTGACTCTAAAAATGAAATGAATTATGATTTTGAGTATCTCACTATGCCTAATTGTGTTGATTCAACTAATTAGACAACTAATAAATATGACTTAATGAATGAGGAAGTCTTAATCAACCTTAGTAATCAGAATAAAAAACAACATGGCCACATTAAAACTAATGACGATAAAAATATTATTGTTAATCTTAATTCTTTTGATAATCCTCACAAAAAGAGGACAGGGTCCACTTTAAATGATTAGGAACAATCCCAATTTGAAAAGTTGTAAAAGTTCATCGATGTCTTCATTTGGTTTTATAGTGACATGTCCGAGATGGATCACGAAACTGTACAACATGAAGTTTTAGCATATCAAGAATAGAAAAAACTAAGGAAGATTTGTCTTAAATGGTCACTCGAGATAAAAGATGAGATTGCCAAATATCTAAATTTGTGATTTATCCGTGTAGTTGAGTACCCTCATGGCTTGCCAACATTGTCCATGTGCCAAAATGAAGAGGTAAAGTGTGTGTGCATTGATTATCGAGATTTAAATAAGTATTCTATGACAGATGATTATCCTCTATTTAATATCTACATGATTATAGACAATACTACCAATAATGCTCTCAAATCCTTTATCAATGCATTCGATGTTTATAATCTGATCAAAATGACCATTATTATTAAGAAAATACACTCAACACCTTGTAGGGAATCTTACGTTATAAGGTGATGTTATTTGGTCTTAAGAACGCAGGGGAACATACCAAGGGGCTTCCAATTTTACATGATACGATTCGAAAAAAGTTACTGTTTATGTGGACGACATGATTATCAAATCTAAAAACTGATAAGGCCATATACATGCTCTCGAACGCCTGCACCATCATCATATGTGTCTCAACCCATAAAAATGTGTCTTCGGTGTTACAAAAAGCAAACTCCTCGGGTTCATAATAAGTGAAAAATACATTAAAAAAAATCTCACTAAAGTCCTTTTTATCCTATATATGCCTCCTCCTTTGACTTAGTGGTTTCCTTAGCAAGTTGTAGTACATTAATCGATTTATTAATCACCTCACTTCCATGTGTGAGTCCATTTTAAGCTCCTCCATAAGGATTCAACTAATGTTTTGAATCAACAACGTAAAGACGCTTTCAATAAGATCAAGCATTACCTGACCCGACCACTAACCACTAATGATCATGCCACTATAGTCAGGGTTACCACTCTTGCTCTATCTTATAGTAACTAATAGTATGATCAGTGATATATTAGTCCAGAGGAATCATAAAAAGAGAAATTCAAATATATGTTATCCTAAAGATGATGGATTATGAAGTCAATTATATGACCCAAGAAAAAGTGTGTGTCACTTAAGTGTGGGTTACTCAAAAGCTTTGACACTATGTTATCGCATTCCCTATCAAGATCATCTATAGCATTGATACCATAAAGTATTTATTAGAAAATAGTTCTTTGTCTAGGCACATGTACAAGTGGTTACTCATATTAGCCGAATTTTGCATTATGTACGTCACGTAGAAATCTACCAAAGGAAGGGATGTCTTTGATTATCTGGATGCCCACCCAATTCATGAACCCAATGTCTGGATTGGAAAATTTCCTAATAAAGGAATTTTGAATGTCTCATCTGAATATCTTCGTCGTAAATTATTCTTTGATGGTACAACAAATAAGAAATGTTATGGCATAGGTATATTTTCGGTCATTCTTGAGACTCACATACTCCCATTACAATTAAGATAAACTTCCCTTGCACTAATAACATGATAGAGTACAAAGCTTGCACAATAGGTCTTTGAATTGCACTCGAGAAAGGAATCCAATGCATTGATGTCTATGGGGACTCTACCCTCATTGTTGGTTATATTCTTAGGAGGTGGAAAGTTACATATGCGAAGCTCATGCCCCCTATTCCATGCACACTTTAAGGAAGTGGAATTATAATTTAGAGATATATCCTTCCACCACTTGCCTCGATCCAGAAATAGTTTTACCAATGCACTTACTACATGGCCTCCATGGTCGATGTATCTAAAGGGGGAACAGTCATTCCTCTTTTGCTATAAAAATAATCGGATCCATCCTATTATTACCACATCGAGTTGGTTAATGATCAAATATTAGAAAAAATAGACCCATGACACTACAACATCTGGCGTTTGCTCAAATATAGTATATATCCTACAAGGGATACCAAGAAGGATCAAATCACTCTCCAAAAACTTTCAACCTAATTTATCAAGTTGGAGAGAACTCACTTTAAGAGGAACTTAGATAGGACCACTAAAAGTGCATAGTAGGGGATGATATTGAAGAAATTATGAACCAAATCTAAAGCCGGGTGTCCCCATATGAATGGTAACATAGTTGCCAAGAAGATTATTCTTCAAGGAAATTATTGGACCACCATGTTGTTCAATTGTATAATGTATGTCAAATGATACTTAAAATGCCAACAATTCGCTAATTGGAAACACCTACATCCTCGTGAGCTATAAAATATGACCTCTCCACGGCCTTTATCAATATGGGGAATCGATATTATCGGGAAAGTAACTCTCAAAGCATTTAATGGGAATGAGTTTATCCTTGTTGCAATCGACCAGATTCTTTTGCAATAATATTATTTTTCACAATGGATCGCCTTTAGAACTCATATCCCACAATGGTCTGCACTTAAAAGAAGAGGCTACCCATATTGTCAAAGAATATGGTATCCAACAACATAATTCCTCTCCATAAAAACTACAAAAAAACTAAGACATTAAATCTATGGAAAAAAGTCTCAATCCATCATAACAAATGATAAAAAAATTTAGATATACGGTATATAAAATTCCATATGCACATTAGTTCGAACTCCCACTTTGCTATACTATTCCCTCTGACATGCGTCTTGGACGTGTATCTCTCGTCAAACTCGAGGGTCCCTCCCCACACATCATATGCTTAAGAATCATATAAATAAATGTGATTGCTTAAAAAATCTATATAGGGGCACTCGCTCATAGACTCACAAAGACCTAGGTGAAGGGGTCCATCGCGAGTGGCCCCATCCCTAGTAATGCTAACAATAAGTATGTGAAGGGTGAGGGGGTCCACCACAAGTTGCCCCACTCCCCAAGTTTAATACTAGAATGTGCAAAGCGCAAGGGGGTCCACTTTGAGTGACCCACTGCCCAAGAGCAATACTAGATAATATGTATTGGCCGAAGGGGTCCACCATGAATGGCCCCACTCCCCAAGTTTAATGGTATATGAAATTTCTTAGGGCAAGGGGGTTAACCACGAGTGGCCCCATCCCCAAATTATTGCCCCAAAATGTCTTAGGGCGAGGGGGTCTACCATAAGTGGTCCTATCCCCAAATTGTTACCAAAAACAAATAAACTGCTAATGTTATTTTCTTACACAGGTAGCCTTAATTGAACAAGCAGGGATTAAGTAGACCAATTAGGATCTCCTAGGAGTTTTGGATTTGTGGATGAGAGATAAGGTTTGATGGGGATGGCCAAAGCCCAACCATTTAACACTTTAAGATAGAGAGAATACTAGTAGAGAGACCCGAGGGGTCACTCAAGCACTCACACAACCCACATTTAGAATAAAAAAAGTGAGTAGCTAAGGGTCTACTAACAAAAGTATTTTCTAAATGACCTTTGGAGAGTGGCCCTCAAGGCTACTCGCAAGTTTTTTAACAAAAGTTTGTACAATAAGTTGCCATTTGAAAAGATATTTACCAAATCATATATTTTGGCACTATTAGTTGGAATATTTGCTTATTTACTTTGGTAGGTACCAAATATCGTCTGTCAGAAGGGACACGCGACTAATAGACAGATAAGGACAAAAGGTACATTGCAGACCTTGTCCCTAAGCCCCCTCTCATTTTGGCGCCCAAATGTCAAGACAAACCTAGCATATACCTATAAGTAGCGCCCTTTGGTAAGGTCAAGATCATAAAAACTCAAGTTTGCACCATTACTCTGCCAAAATTACACTAGAAATAGTATTATCTCCCTACTCTCTCTCTCTCTCTCTCTCTCTCTCTGTAAGTGTTAAAGTGATTGTTGATAAGAACCCAAAAGCATATATTTTATACCCCGAATAAACAATTTATAATTACTAATTCTCGGCGAAATGGGTCTTATGTGCATAATTGTCTATTGTGCAGGCTTGCTTGCAGTTGCGGTTCCAAATGCTCTATTTCGAGGTAATTTATAGCAAGAAATGGCTAAACCCAAAGTCCTCGAACCCTAACCTAGACCAAACCCTCTCTATCCTGTCCCAAAACAATCACTCGATCTCCGTGTGTGTTTAGTTTGTGCTTTTTAGTTTTTTTTTCTAGATTTTCAATTAAGTCATTTTTGAATTTTTAGAGTTTATTTTATATTTTTGAGTCATGTATATATTTTTAGAAATTTTATATTTGTGTGTCACGCGTGTTTTTATTATTTTTAGTATTGTTATATTTTTATAGGTGTGCATTTTAGTTTTATTTAAATTTTAGTTTTAAGTATTAGTTTAGTTTTATTATTTCTTATTTTATTAAGTTAGGTTTATTAGCATTATTTTATTTTGAGTCTTTTATTTTTAGACTAGGAATTTAATTTTTGATTTTATATTTCTTTAGTTTTATTTTAATTTTTTAGATTTGTAAATATTTAATTTTTATTAGGTTATCATTTTAATTAATTTTTTTTTATGTTTTTAGTTGGGGCTTAATTTTATTTTTAGGGTACAAATGAAACACACACACATACAAACCTACACACTCATCAACACCTAAACTAAACCCCTCACTCACCTTAATACCATACACCACACACACACCACAAAACCCCACCCATCATCTTCCCCACTAACACTCTATCTACTCTCACCAAAATACCCAAACCACATAATTCCATATACCTCGAGCCCCAATACCCACTGGAAAATTCAACCCCATACATCCTCCTTAACCCACGACCAACTGCTAAACTACCTGCAACCTCGATCGCACCCCCTACCATACCAACCCATCTCCGGTCATAACTCGTGAACCCCTCGCGACCTACCCTGCCTCGTGAACCCTACTCCGGCAGCCGATACCCTTTAGACCCACTGACGACCACGAACACGGAGCAACCTGTGCAAACCCAACACCCATTCAATTCCAGCAGTCGCTCAATCGACGACCCTGCGTCCCATCCCCCATCCAAAATCGGGATTCAACCAAAAATAGAGTCTAATCAGAAACTACCCTACCTGGTTTTGAAACCGGACCTGATTCGGGCAGCAGTCAAGACCCATTAACCAACCCACCAAACTGGATACCCAAACCCCAACAGCCCAATTCGAACGGCCAACCCGAAAGACAAAATCGTGTATTACCTATTTTTGTCCAAAATAAAGACCAAAATGCCAACTAAACCCATTTAACCCACATGTTCCTTAATTTTCCATTTGCCCCAAAACCCACTTACCCCACTTTCCAAAATTAACCCCCAACTAGCTTCTTTTAACCATATACCCAAGATACCCTTTTAACAAATATGATTTTTTCCTCATCCTTACATCACACACCCCATGAACACTCTTATCTCTACCTAAACTACCCCTTAGCTCCATGTGCATTATATAAGAAGACCCAAGGCCCATAAAAAGGGGGAACATCACATAGAAACCTTAAGAAGGTTTTGAGAGAGGAGACTAGAGAGAGAGAGAAACAACTTGTAAATAGTTTTTTTTATTTCTTTTATTTTTCTTTAAATATTTTGTGAGGATTAAAGTGTGAGAGTTTGGATTGTATTGAAGTGTCTGGAGTTTAACTTGCAATTAAAGGAGACTTGATTTTAAGATTTGTTCTCTTATCTCTATTTTTTTATTTCATGCTTAGTTTGTTGATAATATTACATTTGTTGTGTTTTATCACCATCTTAGTCTAGAAACTCTTTCAAGGGGTGGGGTGATCCATTTATTTGATGTTAATCCCATTTTAAATAGTTTATTTAAATTAAATGTCCCTTTGATGATTAATTTTGCACTCTTATATTTTGATTTACGCCTCGAGAGAGGGTAAATGATTTTCGAGAGAAAATTGAGATTCTAGTCTTAGTTTTCATTTTAGAATCGAACTAGAGATAGGTTTTTCTAAAATGTGAAATTATTTCTTTCAATTTCAACTCTAAGCTTATTTTTATGATTTAAACTAATTTAGTAAATCGATCCTAGCGGGTGGTTTGTCAAATGAGTTTTGGATCTACTTTTCAAGAGTTGTAGGAGTGTTGAATTTAATTTTCTAAAATGTTATTATTAAAATTACATTTGCAACGAGAGTTGATTTGTGATTTTGATACTAACTTGGAATAATTATTTTTAATGAATTAATTAATTTTGATTAACTATAATATTTGGTGTCATCCTATCTCTTGTTAGCTCTCACTTTGATTTCCTCATTCATCTCATATTATACATTTTATTTAGTTAGATTTCACTTATTTATCATCACACTTTTTAGTTAGTCTTTAGATATTTGATTTGTTTAGTCTTATTTCACTCTCATAAAAAAATGTTTTAATATTAAAAAAAATATAAAAAGTAAAAAGTCCAAAAAGAAAATAAATAAATGAGTTACATGTGTTATTCTCTCGTTTCACTCGCTTGATTTGAATTACATGTGCCATCTCATATTATCGCTTTCTACCAAATGGCGCCGTTGCCATTCTTTGGAGCTCGAAACACTTGAGAAGATCCATTTTGTGATTTATTTGTATTTTTCATTTTTCGTACCATTTTTTTCATTATTTTAGAAGGCTTGTATTAGGTTTATTTTATTCTTGGCTTGTACTGCGGTGCTTGGAGACACCATTTATTTTTTATTTTAATTTATAATAATTCATCATGAATAATAGCGTGATAGGGAATCCGGACAAGGTAGAGAGATGGTGTCCAAAAGCGAGGAAACGAAGCCTCTCTACCTTGGGTCGGTAGGACTCCCGGGACCGACTGAGATATGAGAGATCTCCCCTGGTGGACTCAAATCGCTCATCACCCCACGCACGTAAAAACCGTGGGAGGTACATTTCTAAACCCTCGCGAATCTCATATAAGCGAGTCAATTTATTTTGTGTGTGCCTACGTGCTCTTATTTTATTTTATTCTCGCATTTATTTTCGAATGTGTGTGATGAATTAATCAATTAAGACCTACACCCAATCATTCACGAGAAGGAATTTCATCACTCGACTCATTCACTTACCATTTGTGTGTTACCCTAGCTATTATTACATTTAAAATTAATCAACTAGGTAGCCCAACAGGAGACCATTTTGCAAAGGCAATCACAAAGATAAATTCCGTGATTTTTATCGTCAGCGGACTTAATTAAAATTTGACTACCCTCTCACTAATTTTGAAGATAAAAATTAGCTATGTGTTAGTTATGATTTATCCTTAACTATTGTGTGTCCAATTCAATTTTTTGGTAGTCAGTTTTAGTTAGTTCGTCCCACTTCAAAGAGTCCAAATATTTTTCCCGCTTTTTTCTTCCACAAAAAAAAAAACAAAAACATTTTCTTCCTTTATTTTTATAAAAATTCAAAAATATTTTCTTTCTTTCATTTTCAAAATAAATTCAAAAATATTTTCTTTCCTTTTAAAAAATATTTAAAAAATCCAAATAAATATTTCTCTCCTCATGGCCGAAGAACTTCCTTTACGGGAATACTTTGGCCATTTTTCATTCTCTCGAAGCATGTTTGACGTTGAGCCTGAATCGAATCTTCACACTTTACTTAGTGATTTCAACTCCCAAATGCACGCCATTGATACTCATGCATCTCCCACGCATGCATCTCACATTACATCGCCTTCAATGACGAGTATCAATGCGTCACACACTTCATTATGCACGTCTTGCTTTCTATCTGATCACTTGCCCCATGAGTGTCCATACTCTTCATATCCATACGAATGCACCATGGAACACGTGTATCCATATGACACTGTTTCGAAACTCAATCAAAATTATTATTATGATGTATCCAATCCCGAGTTGTGTTAGTAACCCAGCTATTCGTGGAGTCATGATAACCCACCCACGTAATACGAATCCCAACCCGATGTTGTGGATCCTCACACATTCCAACAGTCATCATGGCAACTAAGTGCACCCCATCCCGATCAGTTCCCTCACTGCACACCCAATGATTATCATCCTTTGTCTTTCACAGAGATGCTTCTCGCGTGTATGATACACTTGACCCCGTTCCACAAAATTCATACGATTATTCTTTATTTTCACATGTTAATACCGATTTGTGTCCACCTTAACCACCACCGCTACCCATTACTTCACCACCATCATCCACCTCCGCTCTCGAAAGCCTCTTGCAAAAGTTCATCGTCGAGTAAGAGCAAGACAATCAAATTCAAAATGCATCCCTCCAACGGCTTGAACAAAGGTTAAATGAAATTAAGTGTGAAAGAGAGTCGGATTTCATCCCAAGTCAACCCACTGTTTCCCCCACATGGAATGATGATGAGTCGTCTTGTGCCACTGATTTTGAATGTGACCAACCCTATCCTCCTGAGAATCTCTACGTTGAGACCACTCTGTGGTTCGGGCCTCAAGTGAAAAATTGTGTTGATTTATCAAATTATTGTGAGACTGATCTTGACCCTATCCTATTCCATGAACCCACCTTTGAGGTTCCCCCTCCTTTTTCCATCTCATCCCCAAAATCGCCCGAGTCTATACCTGTTGAGCCCACCGTGTGTGTTTCCAAGGAACCACTTTATCATAGGTTAGCTCCGGCTATAAGTACTCACCATTATCTCGAGGTTGAATCCGAGACGGTTTTTACCTTTCCGGATATGGATCCTGTTACACCAAGCCTGGCTCATTTTGAGTCCTATATTACTGTTGATTCTTCTCTCTAGGATTTGGATGCCTGTTTCATTTTTTGACCACCATGAATGATGACTTACGGGTGTATAAGTTGATCACTCAATCATTTACTTCCACACCTCCTCCTACAAGTACCCTTGAGGATCACTCTGAGACTCATGATGAGTGTGTGTCTACCACTCTTGAGTTAGATCATTTTCCTTCACCTTTTGTCCCACCCGATCCACGCTTTTTATCCCACCTGATCTACTATTTATTACACCCGATCCACCATTTATCCCATCCAACCCTCCCATTATCCCTTCTATCCCATCACTTAGTTTGGATCTTGATATTATACCTTGCATGTTACCAACCATTTATTTGGATCCTCACCTGAAACCACCATCCACCATTTACGAGAGTATATGTGGTGCTACTCTCCACTTTCGTAACACAAAGCTTGCTCCTATATGTCCACCACTTACTTGTGGTATTGATTTTTCTTTCTATCAGCTCACTGATGTGTCATGACGCAACCATTATCATGGTCCATTTATAGAACGATCGTGTACTTTTTATGAGGCCCACCCCATCACTATTTAGTCACCCTTTCACCTCTTCATCCAGCCTGAGCATTATTCTTATAGGGCCCTTATTTCCCACCGATACCTCTTCACCCTTACGCTAATCCCCACTCTCCCATGGTCCACCGATGCTTTGCATCGTGTGATGCACTTTGCCATAAAGGTGCATTGATCATTTTTAACTTTCATCCAACATGACTGACGCTTCAGTCTTGTTTGGGGGTGATTCACATCACCCCGTTTTTCTGCCGCCCCGTGATTTCCTAGTTTTTATTCTTTAGGGTGAGAATGGTTCAGTCTGGATGAAGACATTAAACTTTGCGCTACCGGGAGGCAGCCTGCTATTTCTGAGTATGAGTCTCATCCTGTTTGGTGGTGGTGTTTCACACCACCCAATGCTTTACAATGTTTATAGACTTGTATATATTTTTTTTATCTCATTACTTATTCATGTTTATTCTTGGCTACATCTAACAGACTTCATTAGCAGTTGATTTCGGTAGTCTCTTTCCTACCTTCTGCTCTCAATTTTAAAAATCATTTTACCTAACATCGAGGATGATGTTCCTTTTTGTTTGGGGGTGGGGAATTTATCAATATCGATATCGTATCTCTTTTGAAAAAAATTGATTTTTAAAATTTTCGTGCAGTTTTTTCATCTTATTCATTAACGTGAATTTTCTATCATCCATCTTTTAAGTCTAAGAATCAAGTTAGAGGATATTTGTTTCTAAATAGTTTTTGTAATACGTATCAAGGCATTTTGCACTATGAATATCTAGACTCAACAAAATTTGCGCACTTATCACGTCACTACGGTTTAGAGTTGAAGAGTGCTATAATTCTCAAGAGAACCTTAAGGATCACTAGTAGAGACTTTAGCTTGTGAGATTCGTGCCTTTCACCTTTTTGAGAGTTTTACGCAATCTCCGAATCAAAAGTTGATTCAACTTCCTTTGGGTCCGCACTTAAATCGTTGTATGAACTCATCATTCTTCGTTAAATTTTTGGCTTGATCACTGAGAAAGACATCACTTTTGAGTTGTAAGAAACATGTGTCTTGAAATTTGTCCCGATATCTAGATTTTCACCCATTCACTTCACCCATTACATTCCCATGCTCTTCCATATTCCCACATATTTCCCTATACCATCCATTTATCATCTCCATATCATCTTTCATTTTTGAGAGAAAGAGTGTTTTTCAAATGTAAAATGTCATTAGAGTTGAGAGTATAAAAACAAAAAAAAAGTGAAGAAGAAAAAGAAAATTCGAAAAAAAAGAAAAGAGAGAAAAGAAAAGAAAAGAAAAAGAAAGTTTGTAGTTAGTCCTTATGAAATAAAGAAATTTGTTCCTCATGTGTACACTCTTCCCATCCATCACTCATCTATCTTCCAAACATCACCATTTTATCACACCTACCTCATCCCATTTCTCCCCTAGGTGTTCAGGAAAATGAAAATCAACGCGGTGAATAACTTGACGTTCTCACTATAGTGATCAACATTCTTTTATGAGATCATTTTTTTTTTCTACATTTTCGTTCTTTCTTATATGTGTGTTAGACGTTTGAACTTGCTTACATTTACTCACCTCCTCACACACAAGAGCAATACACTTACCCTAATCTCGAGAGTTTGTTTGAGAGAGCTATATCCCGTGAGATTTTGAAGTTGAACCGTTGATTCTAAAAAGAAAATCTAGGAATTACTCTTATGATACTCGACCCGTTTTGACTGATTCACACCACACACGCTGAGTTCTAGAAAGGATGTTCCTTGAGTATTTACTTAGCTAACCTTTTATACACTTCTAGCTTGTATTTCTCAAAACTTTTATCTCATGGTGGATTGTGCGATTATTCTATGTCTAATAAGAGATTGACTGCCGTTTGCAAATAAAGAATTTTATGGGTATATTCCCTGCAAACTCTCATGAGACGAAACTCGTCCTGTAGGGCAACCTATAGGTTTAAAGGCTTGTTGCACATGCTAAGTTCAATCGCAAGTGCCGCGAGAGTGGTACACTTTTAGTTTCTTATCTTTCTTTCTCTCTATCTTTTTACTTGAGGACTAGCAATGTTCTGTTTGGGGGTGGTGTGGTAAGCACCCAAAAGTGTATATTTTATAAACCGAATAGACATATTTTAATTGGTAATTCTCGGAAAAATGGTCTTATGTGCATTATTATCTATTGTGCAGGCTTGCTTACAATTGCGGCTCCAAAAGATCTATTTCGACGTAATTCGCAGCAAGAAATGGCTAAACCCAAAGTCCCCGAACCCTAACCTAGCCCAACCCACTCTATCCTGTCCCAAAACAATCACCCGAGCCCCATGCGTGTTTAGCTTGGGCTTTTTAGATTTTTTTAGATTTTTAATTGAGTCATTTTTGAATTTTTAGAATTTATTTTATATTTTTGAGTCATGTATATATTTTTCGGAGTTTTTATATGTGTGTGTTGCACGTGTTTTTATTATTTTTTGTATTGTTATATTTTTATAGGTGTGCATTTTAGTTTTATTTAATTTTTATTTTTGTTTGATTTTTAGTTTTTAGTTTTTAGTATTAGTTTAGTTTTGTTATTTCTTATTTTATTAAGTTAGGTTTATTAGCATTATTTTATTTTGAGTCTTTTATTTTTAGACTAGGAATTTAATTTTTAATTTTATATTTCTTTAGTTTTATTGGGTTATCATTTTAATTAGATTTTTATTTTTTTTATGTTTTTAGTTGGGTCTTAATTTTATTTTTAGCGTACAAATGAAACACACACACATACAAACCTACACACTCATCGACACCTAAACTAAACCCCTCACTCACCTTAATACCATACACCACAAACCCCCACCCATTATCTTACCCACTAACACTCTCTCTCCTCTTACCAAAACTCCATAACCACATAATTCCATATACCTAGAGACCCAATACCAACCTGCCAAATTCAACCCATACATCCTCAAGCTACGACCAACTTCTAAACTACCTGCAACCTCGATTGCACCACCTGCCAAACCAAACCCATCTCCGGTCATAACTCGTGAACCCCTCGCGACCTACCCAGCCTCGTGAACCCTACTCCGACAGCCGATACCCTTTAGACCCACTGACGACCATGAACCCAGAGAAACCTGTGCAAACCCAACACCCATTCAATTCCAACAGTCGCTCAATCGACGACCCTGCGTCCCAACCCCCATCCAAAACCGGGATTCAACCAAAAATAGAGTCTAATCAGAAACCACCCTACCTGGTTTTGAAACCGGACCTGATTCGGGCTGAAGTCAAGAACCAATAACCAACCCACCAAACTGGATACCCAAACCCCAGCAGCCCAATCCGAAACCGAATCCAATTCCCGTGAGCGACCCGAGCACTGCCCACCCAAAAGCCAAAATCGTGTGTTACCTGCTTTTGTCCAAAATAATAATAAAATGCCAACTAAACCCATTTAACCCACATGTTCCTTAATTGTCCATTTGCCCCAAAACCCACTTACCCCACTTTTCAAAATTAACCCCCAACTAGCTTCTTCTAACTATATACTAGGGGTGTTCAAAAAATCGACTGGACCGATGGACCGAACCGAACCGAGTCGAACTGACCCTATTTTTTTGGTCTTTTTTCATAATCGGTTTATTTTTTGGATGGACCGACCTAGTCGGTCCGGTCCACGGTTTACAATTTTAAAAACCCTGTTAGGACCGACCCGGACCGACACTATATAAAATAATATATTTTTACATATATATATGTAATATATAAGATAAATAAATAATAAAAGTATATACTTTAATATTTGATTAGTTTAAATTATAGTTTAATCTAATAGTAGGTTTGTTTTAATTGCAAATTTTAATATTTTTTAGTTTTTAATGTTTGGAAAAAATAGACTCGGGTATATTTGTATATTATAAATGATGTAATTCATTAATGTGAGGACCGACGGGTTAGACCGGACCGACCCTTTAAAAAACCGAACCGACTAGGGTCGGTTAACCGACATTATCGGTTCGGTCTTGGTCCATTTTTTTAAAGGACCGACCAAGTCGGTCCGGTCCAAAAATAATGTTAAAATCGAACCGGACCGGACCGCGAACACCCCTACTATATACCCAAGATACCCTTTTAACAAATCTGATTTTTTCCTCACCCTTACCTCACACACCCCATGAACACTCTTATCTCTACCCAAACTACCCTTTAGCTCCATGTTCATCATATAAGAAGACCTAAGGCCAATAAAAAGGGGAACATCACGTAGAAAACCTAAGAGGGTTTTGAGAGAGGAGACTAGAGAGAGAGAAACAACTTGTAAATAGTTTTTTTTTTTTTATTTCTTTTATTTTTCTTTAAAGATTTTGTGAGGATTAAAGTGTGAGATTTTGAATTGTATTGAAGATTTTGGAGTTCAACTTGCAATTCAAGGAGACTTGATTTTAAGATTTGTTCTCTTATCTTTATGTTTTATATTTCATGCTTAGTTTGTTGATAATATTACATTTGTTGTGTTTTATCACCATATTAGTCTAGAAACCCTTTTAAGGGGTGTGGTGATCCATTTATTTGATGTTAATCCCATTTTAAATAATTTATTTAAATTAAATGTCCCTTTGATAATTAATTTTGCACTTTTACATTTTGATTTACGCCTCGAGAGAGGGTAAATGATTTTCGATTGAAAATCGAGATTCTAGTGTTAGTTTTTATTTTAGAATCCAACTAGAGATAGGTTTTTCTAAAATGTGAAATTATTTCTTTGAATTTCAACTCTAAGCTTATTTTTATGATTTAAACTAATTTAGTAAATCGATCCCAGCCGGTGGTTTGTCAAATGATTTTTGGATTTACTTTTCAAGAGTTGTAGGAGTGTTGAATTTAATTTTCTAAAATGTTATTATTAAAATTACATTTGCAACGAGAGTTGATTTGTGATTTTGATACTAACTTGGGATAATTATTTTTAATGAATTAATTAATTTTGATTAACTAGAATATTTGATGTCATCCTATCTCTTGTTAGCTCTCTCTTTGATTTGCTCATTCATCTCATAATTTACATTTTATTTAGTTAGATTTCACTTATTTATCATCACACTTTTTTTGTTAGTCTTTAGATCTTTGACTTAGTTTAGTCTTATTTCACCCTCATAAAAAAATATTTTAATATTAAAAAGAACCTTAAAAAATAGAAAAAGTAAAAAGTCCAAAAGGGAAATAAATAAATAAATTACATGTGTTTTTCTCTCGTTTCACTAGTTGATTTGAATTGATACCTTAATTAACGTTATTCTTCTAGTTTGATTATTTTTTTTAGGTAATTGAGATTGTTGATTAGATAGGATTTCGACAATGACGACATACCAAAAAGGTTGTGTATCACTTGTCTCTTCACTTCCCCTTACATCCATTATTTTCGAGAGATCTCTCTAACTCAAACATCATTATCATTTGTGAAAATTGTTATTCCCCTCTCTTTTTCCAGGAAGAAGGTCACAGTCATTACTTCAATATTACCAGAAATGAAATGTTTTCTCCCAAACTGCTCTTGAGATGTTGAAAGCCTTAAAGACAACATATGTGGAAGTGGGTCATGCTTCACCCATTCTAATTCTTCATAAACCCCAATACTACCTCCCTCCTACATTTGGCGACTCTACTTGGGAGGTATTCTCATTGCCATGGATAAATAAGGACATAATGTTTCAAATCAACTAGTATTCGAAGACACTCCAGCAGGTAATGGAGTTCAGAGTGACCAGACAACCCAATAGGAGGTTGTAGTGATCAAAGTGAGAGCACCTGTTTGTTAGGAAGGGCAGGCTGGTGCTGCAGCAACCACGCCATTATCGGGGATGAGCTTAATGAGTATCTTTTTTGAGTGTTTACAGCAAAATAATATTGACCCAACAAGTTTGAGGCAGACTTGTATGATGACTGCAGTGACCCTTATTAGAGGGGAAGCATCAATAATAGCAACAACAGTAACGAACGTAAAGGCGGCTCCACCTTAGAATATGGTAGTAGAGAAGATAGAAATGCTAGCAAGTTCACCAGTGATAAAGAAAGATAGCTTGGAAGAGTCCCCCTCTAAAGTCATTACTATAGAGGAATTGAAGAAACTGCTCTTTTCTCAAATGGAATCCTCTCAAATGTATGAGGAGTTGCAGAATCCCTGCCTAGAGATCATCAATGAGAAGCCATAACTAGCGGGGTACATTCCTTCTAAGTTCATCGAGTTCAATGGCCAGGGTGAAAACCCTAGAGAGCACGTGAAAAGGTTCATAGAGTATTTGGGTGTGCATAGAAATGACAAGGAGTTGAAGTTATGGGAGTTATCCAAGACTCTCACAGTAAAGGTATACACGTGTTATTCCCACCTGATGTCGAATAACATCCTAACCTAGGAAGAGATGAATAGGTAGTTTCTCCAGAATTTTTTCTTGGCAGAAGGTGAGTTCACGTTGAGGCACCTCGTACAAGAGGTATAGAAACCTAGTGAAGAATTAATGAAGTACATCAAATGTTTTCGAGAGAGGAATTTGGATGTCCATAAGGATTTAGCAAAAGCAAGGCTACTGCAGATATGTGTTAAGGAGATACTAGAGGAGTATACAATCCACTTGGTCAATGAGACCAGAGATAGAACTTTCCGAGAATTCACATGAGCATCTAGAAATATTGTGATGATTATTAAACCCCGATCACAAAGTTAGAGGACATAAGTTCCCTTGATAGTAGGAAGATTCCAAGTCTCCATATGGTAAGCCATAAAATATGTGGATGGAAACTTAAAAGATAAGAAGGGAGGCGAATGATACAAATGTGACAGTCTAACAGGAAAAAGGAAGTTCAAATATGACATCCCACCGCCACTGCCTCGTAGTGTGGAAAAATCCATACATTCTTACCGCACCTTAGTACGAGAAGAGGTAGCTAGTACCCCTAACTCTAATGGTCAAATACCGTCAGCATCAGATAAGGCAGACATAAAATTCTGCGAGCTTCGCCAAAAGGTCTAGCATGTGACCAAAGATTTCTTTCATTTACAGAGGATCATTGGCGAGTAGGCGACCAATGGCACTTTACAAATACCCCCTGTGGATATTAATAAGAACCCATTGTTAGCCCATCATTACGATTCAACTAATATAGTGGTGGCATATGATGAGGAGGGAACTCCAAAACCTAAAGAGTGGTGGAGAAATGAGAAGATGTTTGAAGATTGTCTAGAAAGCCTAGATAAGAAGAGAAAAAAAAATAAGTGGGAATAGAAGGTGATCCAATCATAAAGAAGAACAAATGCGGTCCTTGCCCTACATGAGGGAAGGACATCTGAACTGGAGTATGTATTCAATGCGTAAACATATGAAGTGGAGCTGGACTCAAAATGCACAACTATAACAAGAAGTCCGAAATTCAAGTGGTTTTTCGATCAGATTGGAGTAAAACATGATACTCGTGTGGTCATTGCAAAGAGGATTATATAATCGATTAAATGGTGAGGGATCCCTCTCTAAATTGTTAAGGACCCATAGGAAAATTTATCAAGAGATACATCTCTGAGGTTGTCTTCTCAAAAGCTGATAGGTAAGTGCTATATTTCCACAATCGTCTTTTGTACATGACAACTTTGATAAATAGAATCAGTTTCCCTAGAGCACTTATAGATGGAGGGGCATCCATTAGCATCATTCGAATTAACACGTTATATAAAATAGTCATCTCTTAGGAGAAGATAGTGTCAGCCCCATTAGTGATTCCCAATTCTAATAGTGCAAGGATGCATTCATTGGGCTATGTGAAAGTGGGAATTAAATTGGGAAATTTTACATCACATATCAAATTTCACATCATCAATGCCAGAACTAGCTACTAGCTCTTGATAGTGTGAGTGTGGATGCACACACAAGTATTAGTGCCATCAACTTTCTACCAATGTGTAAAAATGAATATCTGGGGCACAAAGATCGTGATCTAAGCCATAGAAAGATCGTTTTCAGTAAAATAAGATCATTTGGTGGATACAACATTCTATACTAAGCTAGACGAAGAAATAATAAACTTTACCAGGAGTTTAGAGGATCCCCATGTAGCTGGGGAAAGTGATCAACTCCAAAAGTCCGTTCATGAAAGATTAGGCGAGCGAGTGGCTCCTTCAGATGAAAAGTAAAAGGAAAAGAAATCTTGAGGCTGCGATAATACCTCCTCAAACCTGTAAGAAAGTTGTGTTGCTTGATGGAAAGGTTATCTATCATTTATAATAGTCTCCACGATCGGTATTTGGGGATGAAAGCACTGACCCAGCACCTGAATGCTTTGTGGTGGATGAGTCCCATATTGTGGAACATATAGAGGAACCTGAAGATGAACCTGAGTGTACAAAGGATAGGCCAAGGGAATAAGTCCAAGAATTGGAAAAAATAAACTTAGGAGTAGAAGGGGGAAACGAGAGACCTATTTTTATCTCCAAAGGCTTGAACCCTAAACAGAGGGAGGATATCATCAACCTACATAAGTGGGAAAGTTAACAATTGTGAGAACTGTAGTAATTTTAGTAGTGAAACTAAATGAGAAGTCTTGAGAAATAACATAGATTAAATGTTACTTGGGAGTTATTTAAATACGCGAGATGTTAGTAAAACGGTTGTACTGTATGGGCGGTACTGGAACTTGGGTACAGATAAGTTCAGTTCACTACTTTGGTTTTAGTTAGCTTGAGAAGTATGGCTAGATAAACTAAGTGTAGAACGTTAGGTGTGCACAAAAGATGAGGGGTGAGTTAACTCAAGAGAGTGTACGAGAACCTAACATGTGTAATCAATAACCGCATTTTATATTGTGATAAACGCTTGCTATATATTTTCAAAATGTTTTGAGTACTAACTCTTGCTATAAAATATTTTTTAAACCTTTTAGGTGTCCAGCCACAGGGACGCCATGTGTGATGATTCCATTCTAGACTCGGAGCTGTAGTACAGTGGATGCTTACAGGATTTGACTAGACGATATCTCTCATTCAGATCTAGCACAGGATCTCGCACTCTTCTATGTATGGACTTGTTGTCCGGTATTAGTCTCAGATGTTAGATTCAGACTAGTGGTTATTCTATTGATTGTTTGGGATTTTTTACCCGATGGTTTCTTCGGTAATACTTTTGTTCTGTTGTACTTTTACTTTGTTGTTTGAATTACAGTACATGATTATTTGTACTTTGTTCCGTTTGGTTGATTTATCTGTTTTAAAGAAAGATAAAATTTGGCACCGGTCTAATTTTACTTAGGGGATTAGTAATTAAAAAGTTTTCGACAGTGATGCTAAGAATGAACCATTTGAGAAACCTGTTTTAATTTAATGAAGGCCTGATCACCCGATGTTTAATTAGGCGGGGTGTCACAAAACCCGTAGGTTTGAATGTCAGTTTCTGGGCAAGAACTGCTTGATCGATCGATCGACCCTAGAACACCGATCGATCGACCCCCTTTCCTAGATCGATCGACCCCTCCTGGAAAACTGCATATTTTTCGTCCGTTGGTTTAATCCGGTTAAAATGCATAGGAACCCTAGATTGTTATTTGTGGAGTATAATGGGATATGAAGAGGACCAGTAGGGCCTAGGTAGACCCCGTTGAGTGAAATTTAATATAGTATGTAATTATGGGCTAATGGGGAGTTATTCACACACACGAAATCATGCGTACGTCTAGTAAAAGATCGAGACTCGTGAGTAAGTTATACTAGAAGATAAGTGAGAGTGCCTACTGAAATTATACTTAGGGAGATAGAATACTTTGAGAGATGAGAAGTAAGTATGGAGTAACTTATATATGAGAATAAAAGTGACGGGTCCGTTATGCGAGATCATCGAGTAAAATGTACTAATAACTGATAATTATAATTATGGGTCGTGGACGGGCCAAATTTAGAAATGTGAATATATATATATATATATATATATATGATGGTGTGATTATGCATATATTATATATCTGTGTAAAAATCATACCCTAGATACTTGGTATCACGGGGGTTTTCGTACCGGGACTGTCTTATCTCGATTGGGCCTTTATGGGGGATATTGACTTGTACCCTAGAACATAGGATTCCTTGGTACAGACTATCTGATTGATAGTCAGCCGGTCCTAAGAGATGTGAGGGTACTTGGAACTATGCTTAGCCTCCATTTGTATGTGTTTTATGTTAATACAGTTCGAGAGTGATTCCAAACTAGTATTTCCCTTAGTACGAGTGATACGGGGACTTGATAGCAGAGTATGCCAGCACCATAGATTTTATGTGGGGTGCCGATAGTATATACATTATATGAGTGACTAATATATATATATATATATATATATATATATATATATATATATATAGAGAGAGAGAGAGAGAGAGAGAGAGAGGAAGGCTCACCTACATCATGCACTATACATTACCCCGTACATCACACCTAATTCTAGGCCCTAGAAACCTTTTTTTTCAAATTATATATTTTTCCCTTGGAATTAACCTTCCAACCAATCCATCTGCAAAAAATTAGGTCAAAATACATTTTGTAGCTATTTTTAAAAAATTCACAAAAAAATGCTGGCGCAGACCCTTATAAATAAGGTATTTTTAGCACTTTTTTGTGGATTTTTTAAAAATGGCTACAAAATGTATTTTGACCTAATTTTTGCATATGGGTTGATTGGAAGGTTAATTTCAAGGGAAAAATATAAAATTTGAAAAAAAAAGTTTTTTAGGGCCTAGAATTAGGTGTGATGAATGGGTGATGTATAGAACATGATGTACTATAGCCTGACTCTCTCTCTCTCTCTCTCTCTCTCTCTCTCTCTCTATATATATATATATATATATATATATATATATATATATATATATATATATATATACACACACACACACACACACACTTAAGTATGGGAACTTTCTACTGTGCATAAAAGTAGTTAAGTGATGAATAAATACTCCAACTTTATTATAAGTGTTTGGGAATTTTGTGACATCATTGGGTTATTTTAAATAATACAAGATATACGAGCGAGCTTGATTTTCAGAAGTTAATTATCTTAGCCATAGTATTTATTGGAATAAAACCTTATGGGAAAGTTAAGTTAAAATAAACTTTGGAGATTAATAGTACGGTAGGTGTGCACACTAGATGAGAGGTGAGAATTTCTCAAGAGAGTGTAGCATACTAACATGGATGTTTCATTAGCCGGTAAGCATTTTATATACTTGCTAAACTATTTTTAAACTATTTTACACTCGGGATCTGACCCTTTTCCTATTATTTCTTTTCTCTTGTATATATATATATATATATATATATATATATATATATATATATATATATATATATATATATATATATATATATATATATATATATATATATATATTACAGGTGCCCAGCCACAGGGACGTCATGCTGAGATTCCTTGGAATGGACGCATTGCAGCTTATGTGGGAGTTGCAGGCCATTGCTTAGACGACCTCGTTGTTGACTCTATTCTTATTTTAGTTCTGATTCGTTAGGGCATGTGTCGGCCGGTTCCGTATTCAGTTGGATTTGTCAGAGATTTATGTTCATTTATTTTCAGTATTTGGTACTCTTTGGGATGTAATTTGTGTCAGGATGATTTTATTTGTAGCTTTTAAACTTGGTATTTGTTTATCTGAATGGTTAAATTCTTATGTGTCAATTGTCATCTTTAACATTTATATGATTCTTAACTGTTAATTATTGAAAAGGTTTTCTTAATGGCATTAAATAAAATAGAAATAAGGTTTAAAAATTGTTTTGACACTTAGCTTAATTAATTTGGATGTTTAAATTGGAAATTTTATTTTACGACAGTGATACTAAGAATGAACCAACCGTTCATCTTGATTTTAATTTAATAAAGGACTAATCACCCGATATTTAATTAGGCGGGGTGTCACAGAGTCCACTACCACCTTGGAGGAGAGGGATAGCATCTCGATTCAGTCATTCTGGGCGCGGTTTGACCGCAAGTACTTCCCATCCTCCGTACAGATAGAGACGAGGTAGAAGTTACTGAATCTTAAGCAAGAGAGTATGACTGTTGCTTTGTACAAGGAGGAGTTTACTAGACTTCTCACTATAGTGCTAGATAAGGCATCCACTAAGGAGAACAAGATACTGTTGATTGTAGATGGATTAGCCTGGAGGATCCGTCAACACCTCATCGACAATCTATCATTGAGTAGCTACACTGATGTACTCAACGCTGCATTGTTACACTGTCAGGATCACCGCTTCCATCTTCAGGGGAGAAAATGAGCAGGGGAGTCCAGCCAGCAGGGCAGGACAGGGGCAGTAGTACTGATGGGGCACTAGAAGCCCAGGGGCAGACCCGTTACAATGAGCAGAGTTCCCATCAAGGGGACCCTACCAAGCAATTTTGATCAGGTGACTCCAAACAAGGATTTAGGGGATTTAGGCAGGGCCAACAGGTCCAGTCTAATCAGCATGGCCAACAGGGCCAACAACGTCATCAGCAGGACCATCAGGGTCACCAGCATTTCCAGCATGGCCAGTGGCGGGGTGGTAACGGCCAACAGGTCCGTGGTCAGTAAGGGCAGAGGGGAGGTAACTTCAGGGGCAGATGTTTCGGATGTGGCAAGAATGGCCATAGGCGCCAGGATTTCCCACATGGAGATGGGGCCCCACAGCAGTAGGGTTCCCGTAATGAGCCACTCTTTCCATCCGCCCTCCCAGCGCCAGCTCAGGTGCCAGCCTTACCCGCCATCCCAGCAGCTCCTGTTTAGCGGGGGCAATTGCAGTACAGACATGTCTATAACGTCCACCAGGAAGCACCACCTCAGGAACCACCCGCGATTGATGGTACATTTCCTATCCATGGCACTATGGTTCGAGTTTTATTTGATACTGGGGCGTCGCACTATTTTATAGCTACTCATTTTGCTGGGGCCTTAGGGTTATTAGACATGGCAGAGAGCACGGTGACATGCGTAGACTGACCTCTGGGGAATGGGTCTTTGATTTTCTTTATATGCAGGGGTGTAGGAGTAGATATTGGTGGCTTGATTTTACCGGCAGACATGCTAGTCTTAGAGATGCATTGGCACGATGTTATTATTGGCATGGATTGGCTCGCCGTATATAGAGACATGATTGATTATTTCGGTAGGAGTATTATTTTTACCATTATGGGGCAGGGGATATTTTTGGTGGCGATGCCTCGCCCATAGGGAGGATCTTCCACTCATTTGTACTATATAGAGGAGGATACCTCTAAGGATATTGTGATCCCCCTGGATTCTATTCCAGTTATTTGTGAGTATTCGAATGTATTCTAGGAAATACCGGGCCTACCCCCCAGTCGAGAGATAGATTTCATCATAGACTTGATGTCGGGCACTCGGTCGATAGCACGTGCACCGTACCATATGGCTCCAACAGAAAATGAGGGAGTTACGGGATCAGATAGAGCAGTTGTTATGTCAGGGCTTCATTCGTAGGAGCACCTCACCTTGGGGCTCTCCGGTGTTATTTATAAAGGAGAAAGATGGTTTACTGAGGTTATGCGTGGATTATTGGGAGCTGAACAAGGTCACGATACAGAATAAATATCCGTTGCCTTAAATCGATGACCTGTTCGACCAGCTGAGAGGATCAACCTTCTTTTCGAAGATAGATTTGAGATCGGGATACTATTAGCTACGGATTAGGGAGCAGGATGTGTCGAAGACTTCTTTCTTGATGAGATATGGGTCCTATGAGTTCATAGTTATGCCGTTTGGGTTGACAAATGCTCTAGCCGTATTCATGGACTTGATGAACCAAGTGTTCAGAGAGTTCTGGGATCAGTTTGTCATCATCTTCATAGATGACATCCTGATATATTCACACACTGAAGAGGAGAATGCTGAGCACTTAAGGCGGGTTCTTCAGACTTTACGAGAGCATCAACTATATGCTAAGTATGAGAAATGCGAATTTTGGTTACGGGAGGTACAGTTTTTGGGGCATGTTGTGTCGGAATTGGGAATATCAACTGACCCAAGAAAAGTGTCGACACTGAGGGAGTGGGGAAAACCCACGACACCAATGGAAGTGCGTAGTTTTTTGGGGTTAGACGGGTATTATAGGAGATTCATCTGAGGCTTTTTAAAGATAGCGGGTCCGTTGACATATCTGACTCGCAAAGGAGTACCGTATGTTTGGAATGATGGTTGTCAATTGGCTTTCGATGAGCTAAAAAATAAGTTGAATTTGGCGCCAGTTCTTGCTTTGCCCAAGCCGAGAGTGGAGTATCTGGTGTACACTAACGCCTCTTTACGGGGACTTGGGGGAGTACTTCAGCAGGAGGAGAAGGCTATAGATTTTTCCTCCCGCAAGCTTAAGCCTCATGAAAGGAATTACCCCATCCACGACCTAGAGTTAGCATCGGTTATTTTTGCATTGAGGATTTGGAGACATTACTTGTTGGGGGAAAAGTTTCACTTGTTCACAGACCACGAGTCACTGCAGTACTTGTTCACTCAGCGAGTGTTGAACATGCATCAGCGCAGATGGTTGGAGTTTGTGAAAGACTACCAATTTGAGATATAGTACCACCCAAGAAAGGTTAACGTGGTTGCTGATACGTTAAGCCATAGATCGATAGGCAACATAGCAGACGTATGGAAAGAGAAGTGGAAAGAGTTGGGTCACTAGGACGCGATAGCCCATTCCTTTGTATCAGTCATGTCAGTCACACTCGAGATTGTTACGAGAGTGATATCGACAGAGTCAGTGGATACGTTTTGTCAGGAGTAGATTATAAGACTTTTAGCTGAGGGTGTTGAGTCCTATTTAGTAAGTTCTTATGGGGGTTTAAGGTTTAATGGGATATTAGTGGTCCCAAAAGGAGAGGACTTACGTCATGCAGTGATGACACAGTCTCATAGGTCCAGATTTGCAGTACATCCCTGAGGGGATAAGATGTACCAGGATATGAGGCGGCAGTAATGGTGTCATGGGATGAAGAAGGACATTGTTGAGTTTGTGTCCAACTATTTTAGTTGCTAGATGGTAAAAGTAGACGACTAGAGACCGTCGGGGTTACTTCAGCCATTGGAGATACCTACGTGGAAGTGGGAGAGTATTTCCATGGATTTTATTACTGGGTTGCCTACATAACAGCGGGGTCACGACTCCATATGGGTTATAGTGGATCGATTAACCAAAGTAGCTCATTTCCTACCATTACGGACATACTATACCACGGGCCAGTATGCGCAGTTATTCATTGCCGACATTGTTAGGCTACATGGGGTGCCCCTGGATATCGTGTCTGATAGAGACAAGATTTTTGTGTCGCGCTTCTGGGAGAGCTTTCAGGAGGCCATGGGTACAGAGTTGAGATTGAGTTCAGCTTATCACCCAAAGACGGATGGACAAACAGAGCGTACCAATCAGATACTAGAAGATATGCTACGCATGTGTGTCCTTGATTTTGGAGGAGGTTGGGAGCCGTATCTTCCACTGGGGGAGTTCGCTTATAATAACTTATACTAGTTCACGATCGACATGGCCCCATTTCCCATTTGAGGCATTATGTGGTAGGCCCTATCGTTCTCCAGCTTATTTTCTAGAGGTGGGGGACAAAAAGTTGCTCGGACTAGAGGTAATTCAAGAAACTTTAGTCAGGATTGAGCTTATCAGGAGTCGCATTCGGGTAGCCCAGGACAGGCAGAAAAGCTACGCCAATGCAAAATAGTATTTTTGAGAGTTTAACGTGGGGGACCAAGTATTAGTGTGTCTCCTGTGAGAGGAGTAATGAGATTTTGGAAGAAGGGGAAGTTGGCCCGAGGTACGTGGGACCATTTCCCATTATCGAGAGGATTGGTCCAGTGGCATACAAGTTGGTTCTACCAGAGAACTTGCACCTCATTCACGATGTATGCCACATTTTTTCATTGAGACGATACCTTAGCAATGATATGGCCCACACCCACATCGCGATAGAGGATATTGACTTACAACCCAACAGCTCTTACGAGGAGAGACCAGTGGCTATCCTAGACCATAGCGAGAGGAAATTGAGGTCGAAGGTAGTTCCACTTGTACGGGTCTAGTGGGAACATCATAACATGGAGGAATCTACTTGGGAGCGCGAAGAAGATATGCACGAGAGATACCCATATTTATTCTTCCAGGTATGCCTTATTTTCTGAATTTCTAGACAAAATTCCATTACTAGGGGGGAAGTATGTAATACCCCGTATTTTTATGGCTTTTAAAATTTGGGAATTTATTAAATTTAAATTGAGACATTAATTTAATATTAATCCAAAAATTAATTTAAATATTTACTAGCGTGATGAGAGTTAGTAATTATTGGGAATTTGTCGAATATTACTAAATGGGTAAAGTAATATATAAGATTTATTTTATAAAAATTGTCACAAGTGAATTAAATGGCAATTATGGAAATTTAAGTCGGGACGCGCCTGTGTCGTGTCAGGACTAAATTATTATTATTAAAAGTGAATAAATTATAAGTCACCCGTATGGTCTTTCCAGTACGCCAAAGTGTCTGAAATGGTCGAGATAGTCAGGAAAGTGTGCTCGGGGGTTTAGTTTGGGTCTCGGGGCGTTTTAAGCCTAATTGGCATCCCGGGAGCGTATTATAGACATTTTGAATTTTTGGGTAATTAAATCCACGAATTTTCTAAGGATATATCAGCCTTTAGGAGTTGTCTTCTAGGATTAACAAACTCAAAACCAAAGAACGAACATTAGAGAAGAAGTTGGAGAGCTTTCCAAGAAACCCAAGGCTAAAGACCCATCCGTTTGTACCCCCACCACCACCAAATCGCAGATCGCGCAACGAGGAACGCAATCATACCTTTTTTGTCGACAAGTCAGAAACTTGAATTCTAGGCAAGTATCTATATTGCTTTATTGCTAGTTAATGTCTCACCCATGTTAGTTTAGGATTGTGAAGAACATGTTTTATGGAAGAAATTGATAATTTAGAGATCCTAAGTTGCATGTTTAGAGAAATTTAATATGTTCTGGACATACCCATCACATATAGAGGATTACCCATGAATTAGTATTGATTTAAAAACAAGAAATTTGGGAAATAATTAGAAGAGTGGTTGTTTCTTCCAAAATTAGGGTTCTTGAAGTTTATGTTAATTTCACGCCATTATTTCGATACCGTTGGTGAATTTGAACATGTTTGACGTAGGGAATCATGTAGTTAGGTATATAGTACCAGTAGTAATGTTGTTTAGGAGTTTGGGGATCATTAATGGAGATTTGTTTAAGGTTGGAGAGGCAAACCCATAACTTGACAATTGCAAAATTCATCATTACTGTTTGATCGATCGATTGATCAAGAACATCGATCGATCGACCAACCCCATTCATCGATCGATCGATCCTTCCTGGAAAACTGTGTATTTATCTTTTTTATGTTTAATCCGGTTAAAATGCGTAGAAACCCTTGTTTATTATTGTTAGAGCATAATGGGTTATAAAGAGGACCTTGAGTGAAACTTATTGTGGGACGAAATTATGGGTTAGCGGGGAGTCATGCACACATAAGAAATCATACATACGTTTAATAAAAAGATCGAGGATTGTAAAGGAGTTAGACCAGAAGGTAAGTGAGTGTATGCCTACTGAAATTATACTTAGGGAGATAAAATACTTTCAAGAGATGAGAAGTGAGTATGAAGTAAATTATATATGAGAATAAAAATGATGAATCTGTTATGCAAAATAATTGAGTGAAATGTGCTTAGAGAGGATAGTTATAATTATGGGTCGTGGGTGCACCTAATTTAGAAAATGTGAATAAGTATATGCATGACTATGTGATTGTGCATATATTATGTATCTGTGTAAAAAATCATACCCAAGCTACTTGCTATCACGGAGGTTTCAACATCAGGACAGTCTTATCTCAATTAGGCCTTTATGGGGGATAACGACTTTTACCCTAGATATAGTATCCTTGATATAGGCTATTTGAGTGATAGTCAGATGGTCCTAAGACACGTGAGGGAATGTGCTGACCTCTGAGTGACTTGGAACTGTACTTCGGCTCCATTTGTATTTGTTTTGTGTTAATACAGTTCGAGAGTGATTCTGAACTAGTATTTCCCTTAGTATGAGTAATACGGGCACTTGATAGCAGAGTATGTCAGAACCATAGATTTTATGTGGGGTGCCGATAGTATATATATTATGTGAGTGACTAATATATATATACTTAAGTATGGAAACTTTCTACTGTGTATAAAAGTAGTTAAGTAATGAATAAATACTCCAACTTTATTATAAGTGTTTGGAAATTCTGTAACAATACTGATTTTTTCTAAGTAACGTGAAACGTATGAGAGAGTTTAATTTTAAGAAATTAATTATCTTGGCTATAGTATTTTCTCGGGATGAAACCTTATGGAAAAATCAAGTTAAAATAAACTTCCGAGACTAATAGTATGGTAGGCGTGCATACTAGATGAGAGGTGAGAATTCTCAAGAGAGTGTCACATACTTATATGGTTGATACATTAACCAGTAAGCATTTTAAATACTTGCTAAACTATTTTCTACTGTTTTACACTCGAGCTCTGACCCGTTTCCAATTACTTCTCTTTCTCTTCTATATATGTATATATTACAGGTGACCATCCACAGGGGAGTCATGCTTAGATTCTTTGGATGTGACGTGCTGCAGCTTATGTGGGAGTTGCAGGCCCTTGCTTTAGACGACCTCCTTATTGATTCTGCTCTTATTTTAGTTCGGCTTAGATAGGGCATGTGTCGCCCGTTCCTTTATTCAGTTTGGATTTTGTCAGAGATTTATGTCCATTTATATTTCCTGTATTTGGTACTCTTTGGGATTTAATTATTGTCAGGATAGTTTCATTTATAGTTTTAAACTGGTTTGGTTTATCTAGATGATTTAAATTCTTGTGTGGTATTATCCATCCTTAGTATTTATGTGATTCTTAATATGTTGGTTATTAAAAAGGTTTTTCGTATCTAGATTTAATAATGGAAATAAGGTTTTAAATTGTTTTGACACTTAGCTTAATTATTTAGGGTGTTTAAATTGGAAATTTTATTTTGCGATAGTGATGCTAAGAATGAACCAACCGTTCATCTTGATTTTTAATTTAATAAAGGACTGATCACCCAGTATTTAATTAGGCAGGGTGTCACACTAAATAGCCCTAAAGTGGTGGTGGTGATGAATATGGGTGACTCCCCCACCTCCAAAGGTGACCCTAAAGGGAGTCACAAAAGCTCCACCAAAGTCCTCCATGGAAGTTCCATAAAACCCTTTACAAGTCCCCCAATAATGCCTTCAATTTCTTCTAAGAATAAGTCCTCAAACGCCCATTAAAACTCTCCTACAATACCTCTCACATATGTTTTGTAGCTATATATATATATATATATATATATATATATATATATATATATATATATATATATATATATATATATATATTAACAGTGGAGATTTTTAAGGCTTTAAAGGCCGGATGCAGTAGTAAAAGAAAGGGAGTGAGTTGTGTGATTGATGAATAAAACTGACCCCTTTCTCTTATACGCCTTCAATCCTAATATCTGATCCTCACTCGACCAAATCTCATCCTTGAAAAATGATCTACAGTTGAAATGGAGACAGTACATATGCCAAATTTATTGTCAATCAGTTCGTGCCCCCTCTTTCTGATGTCCCATTAACGGTCCAAGGCTTCCATACAAATATATATAAGTTTTTATTAAATTTTTACATCTGACATTCGAACAGGTGGTCAGGCCAATTTCGCAGGTTGAAGAATCCCATGTTCCTTTCCTTTATCTTTGAGACAAAATAGTTTCATAATTTTAATCGGTGCATATCATTTCTTTGTCAGAAGCTCAGATCAAGAAATGAATGGGAGCTGACCGTTTGCTATTTTACATTAGTGTCGTTTAAGCGACGTCCGACATCGTTTGTACGACTTTCGACGTCGTTCGAATGACCACCGGTCTGGTTCAAGCGACTGCCCCTTCTTCGCCAAGATCTTCTATGTTTTTTCGTTTCACAAATATACCCACTTATCCTTGAAATCATATAAGAGTTACGTAATTATTTATTGAGATAATAAGATTTATGTAGCCCCCAGTACTCCAGACTTGATTAAATCTTTTTCCTATACTTTTCCCATAATTAACATTAAGTCCCCATATCATTTTAATTTGGGATATCATCCCGTTATAATCATAATGTTTTCGTACTAATACAACTTTGTGTGGGGATTAAATAAAAATTTTAAGGGGGGTATTACAAACTTCCCTCCTTAGGGAATTTTGTCCTCGAAATTCTTAGTACATCACAATTTATACTCCAATTACTCATGACCAATTCTCCATTCTAAGAATCCTCTACACTATGGTATAAACCCAAGGTTTCTGTTTTAATCGACAACCATTTCTAGTTCGATCACGACAAACTTAAGGTCTTATTGTAAAATTTCAAGTATGTTTGTCATATTTATCTAACAAAACCTCGAGGTGATTGATAGAAATAAATTGTCATAATATCAACAATGAATTCATTAATATGGATCATTCCTTCATTAGAATTCACAACCCAAGTTTACCCAAACAATCTTGACTCATGCCTATCCTAGGTTGATGCAATTTTAACATTCCTCGTTACGCATAACAATGATTCTTGAGACACTCACCTTATCACATAGGCCTACATGAACGGTGCCTCTTATGAGACCCTTACGCTAACCTAGAGTCATTGTAGGCATCACAACATGCACATATATAAGCGATCATCTCTAAGATCTCCAAAATTTTGAACCAAGTTCAACCCTACCACCCAGTGTTCATTGGGTCCAATATTAATAATACCATCAAGTCACAACCTCGGGACGCACGACCAAGTCATAACTTATTATACTAGCTGACGAAAAACATGTTAAACTAAAGTAATCAAGTAACACATGTGACTAAAAGATTTAACACGACACCATATGCACACACAGACTAGGTATAATAAGGGTGGATCTGAAGAAGGGTGCACTCACCTACCGTGATGCATCATCCACAACCGGCCTAACCCGCATTGCTAACAAACTTAACACAGCTCTACTCCAAAACTAAAAATGATCAATAATTTCCCATTATCAGGATTAAAAGAGATACAATAAATGTAATGAATTAGGCGTCCGCCACGCCCAACGAAGACAATAAATCTTGACGATGAATCGAATCACGAGAAATACGAATCCACAACGTACACCTGAATCGTATAACTCTTCATCGATGATTGATAAGAACCTTAGCATTGAGGCATATCCTGTCTTGTCCTACTAACCTTGATGAGTTCTACTCAAAGATCATCAATCCGCGTCAGACGAACGGAACACATACCAGTTTCCTTGGAAAGCTAAAATGCTAGGCTACCCTCCTTAGGACTAATGTTACCTATCTATCATTGGCAAGCATAAATTCCCTAATTCCAATGAAGATACTCCTACTAACACTTACTACTGGTTACCGACCTATCACACCTAGGCCTCCAAGTTTTAACGCACGGTAACTAACCTTAGTTTTTGAGATCACCCTTATCAAGTGAAATATAGTGCTCACATAGATTCAAACATGAATCATTGCTACTACCCTTAGCACCATCTTCATGATCCCAAATCATAATCACTCTAATGGCACCCCAAATTTCAAGCATCACACATGCCCAAAGATTTTCCTCAACGGAGTCATTACTAACCATACAGGTAGCACACTTAGGTGCTACAATCAAGCCTAACACTTCATCTTGAGTGCTATTTCTATAATCCATAACGAATCTTATTGCGTTCTAAGTTTCCCAGGTGGACCACCTAGCATTGATCATCCTATTTTGAAATTATCCTCGAAGGTCATATCATGATACATGCCTATAAATAAAAACCGTAGCACTAACTCCAAGGTGTCACTATAAATCGACATGACTCAATCCGTACTACAATCATCAATGGTCTACCACCAATTATGTAGACTTAAATATAACAATAATTACCAATGCCTCATGGGCGACGACATCAAACTCATTTATTTCTTTCTAAACGACTTACACATCTATTGCAAGGAACCCAAGTCATATCATGACCTATGCCAAACAACCTTGACTCTATCGCCATGAGATGGACATCACTACGTAAACCTCAATGCAAAAACAAATCCCTAGGTTTCTAAGAGAGATACTATCATCATTGTAATGCTCGGTACACAACCTCAGATTCTTTATTATCATGGGGTGGCTAACCCTCGTATCAATACCTTACTAACTAAACCTTAGTATATACCTCCAAGGAAACTGTCAATACTAATTTCAGACACCTATCCAATTTACTAATCCAACATCAATTTCATCAAACCACCTTATTACTTATCTCCAAAGGGCATTTAACGCAACTCACGTGCGTAATCAGAATGCCAGCCCATAGTTAAATTCAATAGACCACGCCATTTGATTCCCAATGAGTGTTCAACCACTATAACTAAATTACCAATTGACACAACTATATATGTTGTTGGTAGGATACGGGACGTCAAGAATTATTTATGAACACTGAGACCCATGCCTACGAATGCCATAAGGGATCCTATCTCTCAATGCTAAACTATGACCACCAAATTATTAAATTAATATCCTCGATGTTTTTGGTAGGACAAGGGATGTCGGGTTTTGCCCAATAGGGAGCCCACCCTAATGACGCAGCTAGGGTTCCTATTCATAAACATCATAACTTAATTACTTAATACAAAGTCACCCCGATTATATAGGTTCGCCCCTAGGTTACCTCAATCATTACGATTATCTAAATCCTCACTATAGTCAAGGCACACGAATCGGAACATACTAAACTCAAGCCCGCAATCAAGGGGACTAATACTTTCTCACCACGGAGATAACACTTTTAAATACATTCATCGACCAAAAATCATCAAGATTTTTACCCATAAGGATAACATGCTATCAACTATGGCTGACTTATCCTCTAGAGTTGGACTACATCTGAAGAGTGCACGTTTGTTCAAACAAAGAAATTATTTAATTAAACTCAATTTTTCAATTAAATCCTAAAACATGCATGTAAGTGTGATTGAAATCAATATGATCATCACAAATAAAACACACAAATGAGGAAAAATCCCCCAAAGGGACAAAACCTTTTTATTTTCACTATAATTTGTAAGAAACGATTACATAGATTGCAATGAAAATAATAGTGACATACGAAATACCCTCAGGCGTCGGTTCCAATGTAGTCGGCTGGAATCTCCCGCAAGAACTCCAGATGGGTAGTAATAAAGAAGAGACGACTTCTCCACAAATTACTCGAGATGAGTAAAAATGATCCTCTTGAAGGTTTAAATATTTACATACATAGATGGGAGTGCTTATGTGAATAAAGTAGGCATAAAACCTTAAAAAGTGAAATCTATTTTCTGGGCTATTAATCGCAGAAATCGTTTATGAAAAAGACTTAGAAAATGTGCAGAAAGTGATCAGATATTTATACGAAAATCGAGACGACGACGTCGTTCGAACGAGATAAGCATGTCGCTCGAACAAAGGACAGGTGTCAATTGAACGAGATCGCGCTACATGCCTATCTCGCTTGAACGACAGTGCTATATCATTTGAATGAGCTTGTCGACCAAGGAACTCAGCTTATACATGTAGAAAAATTTCTGCTTTTGATAAAAACAAATCAGACTTCGAAAAAATATTTTTGAAAAAATTCCCAAATATTTATGCAAATATAAACAACCCCAATATATCATTTTACCAATAATGCATCTTGGAGTAGTGGGAACGGTTGAGAAACACGTCACATAAAGCATGATGTACGTGTGAAGATCATGGATGCATGGAATCGGATGAAAGCCGTCGTGGATGATTGTGTTGACGTGCCGAATGAAGCAATATCAAACATACAAACTTTGATCTAGGACAGACAGAAAATTCCTAGATTCTACCACGAACATTTATAAAATTATGTCCTTTAAAATATCCCCCTATGTCTATGCCGGTATGTACATAAAAAATTCGAATTATGCTATCAAATGACATACAAGATAATATTCCCATTAAACCCTCAAACTGAGAATACCAACTGACATGTCTTTAATCAAACTTCAACATCTTCAAATCTTTATCTCTTCAGAAACTCTCAAAGCTTTTCTCATCAGGGTGTACAATCCAATAATTATCAATTTTGTACCTACACACATGAGATAAAGAAGATACCCGTGACACGCAACAGTTTAAAATATAATGATATGCAAAATTGAAGATCAATTAAGCTTAAGAAAATCATTGATAAATCAACAAAAAATTAGTTGCCCCATAATTCATTCTCCCCCTCTTTATGATGTCCCCAAATAGACAGATATGAGAAGCATAAATATGAAAAATGTCACATGGTAATAAACTTCATATTTTTTTATTTTTCAAATTTGTTCATGCAAAATATACAATAAAGAATCACACCATGAAAGAACACAAAAACAACCAAGTCTTTGATAGCGTAAATGTAGGGGTGTGATCAAATTCGATAGGAAAATCAATGCATACAAACATGACATATGTGCATGATGAATATCAGATACTACTAACGAATGAACTCAACATCTTCCTTAGGTGTAAAAATATGGAAATATGAGACATTGACTTAATCAAATCAACAAATCAAAGCTCAAAGTGATTTCCACACCAATAACGTCCAAATAAATTTAATGCTTTTCAAGACTTTCAAGGAAGTGCAAACCCGTTTAAAATATCCAACCAAACTCCCTCAGATTTATATTTTGAATAGAGGTGATCTAAATTCTCAAAATTTGTATAATTGATGGTGAAACCTAATGGCCCATATTTGGCATGCATTACTTTTTATTGCCTTTAAATTTTTTCAGGCTCTTTTAACCTCTGTGGACCTTGGATAATAAAATTCTTCAATTTTTTAGGTCTATTTAAACGGTGGCTTAATCACAAAGGATAGATAAGAACCTTTCGTATCCCTTCACCATTTTTAAAAAAAAAGACTCAATCTCACCAAACGATTTTTTACATGCATTCCAATCTTGTCAAGTTTTATCGCATACGATTCGATGTATAGATAGAATTGAGATGGCAACACTCAAGCCAATATGTGATAGACAAGTACAATAATCAAATAAAGCCTTGTATGTGTGCAATAAAGGAGATAAGGAGCCAAACGTGTAGATAGATATCACTGATCTCATCTCAAAGACTCCAAAGAATGTAAAGCACATGGATGCAATGATATAGCATCTCAAATCAGTATCAAACAGTCACATGACTAAATGGAATGAAATTTGTGACCCGGCTATCTTAAATGCTCATCCATAAAAGGTGTAAATAAAATACAAAAATCTTTTTGTGCTTTTCTAAAATTTTATAAAAAGAAAATCTTTTTAGATCTTTCAAAAAATATAAAAAAGAAAAAATAAGAATACAAATGACACAAACTAGTAATAGGAATCATATGATATGAACATGACAATTCATCCTATCCTAGACAAGGACCAACCCCTCAGTCAACTGTGAAAATCCCTAAAGACTTCCTAAGACTCTTGAATCTGAGGGCATCTAAAGGTTTCATGAAAATATCGGCTAACTAGCGGTCGATGGGTACAAAACTCAGGGATATGACTTTCTTCTCAACTAACTGTCGTATAAAGTTCTCGCGTATCCTGACGTGCTTTGTGCATGAATGTTGGACTGGATTACGAGATATGTGTATCACGCTCGTGTTATCACAAGAAATAGTCATGGTGTCCTGTGAAATACCATCATCCTCTAATATTTGCTTCATCCATAGAAGTTGCGTGCAACAACTCCCGGCGGTGATGTACTCAGCCTCCAAAGTGAACAAAGAGATGGAGTTTTTATTCTTGCTCAACCAATAGACAAGAGCATAGCTAAAGAAGAAACACCCACCAGAAGTGCGCTTACATGCATCTGCATCCCCAGCCCAGTCAGCATCTGAGTATGCGGATAAACGGTCAGTGGTATCAAAGGAATACCAAATGCTATGGGAGAGAGTCCCACTCACGTATTTGATAATACGTTTTAGAGCGAGTAAGTGTGACTCTTTCAGGGACGCCTGATATCGTGCATGGACTCCAACACTAAAGTCTATGTCGGGATGACTAGCAGTCAAGTAGAGAAGACTAACTATCATAATCCGATACAAGGTTTGCTCTACGTCCTTGCCTGAAGTGTCCTTACTAATCTTGGTAGAACTACTCATAGGTGTACATGCATGCTTAGCAGAGTATAAACTAAATTTCTTCACTAGGTCTCTAGCATACTTGGATTGGGAGATGAACATTCCATCCTCTAGATGATGAACTTGGAGACCAAGGAAGAAAGTAATCTCTCCTACCATGCTCATCTCAAACTCACTTTTCATCTCATCGTCAAAGTGGTGAGCATGCTGGGAGCAAGTGGATCCAAAGACTATATTATCCACATAGACCTGGGCAACCAAAATAGCACCATCATCTCTCCTGACGAATAACGTCATATCAACTCCCCCTCTCATGAAGCCACGGGCTAAGAGATAGGAAGTAAGCCTCTCATACCAAGCACGAGGTACTTGATTCAAACCATACAAGGCTTTACTCAGATAGTAGACGTGCTCAGAGTGCTTAGGGTCTTCAAACCCTTTTGGTTTTTCCACGTAAGCCTCCTCCTGTAGAATGCCATTTGGAAAGGCACTCTTGACAATTATCTGGTATAACTTGAACCGCAGATGACATGTGATGGCGATTAGTAAGCAGACGGACTCAAGCCTCGCAACATGAGCAAATGTATCCCCAAAGTCTACACCCTCTATCTGTGTGTAGCCTTGAGCGACCAACCTAGACTTGTTTCTGATTATGGTACCATTTTCATCCATTTTATTCTTAAAAATACACCTGGTACCTATCACATTAGTCTCACTAGGTCGGGGGACAAGTTCCTAGACATTGTTCTTTTTAAACTGAAGCAACTCATCCTGCATGGTAGATATACAGTGTTCATCCTTGAGTGTTTCTTTGTGATTCTTGGGCTAGACTGTGGACATGTAGCAAAAATGACTAGCAACGTTCTCTAGCTGAGCACGAGTCTTAACCCCTAAGGTGGGATCGCCTATAATGGAGGCAGGGCCATGACACTTGTGAACCCAAGTAGGTGTGTCTCCTAGCACGGGAGTAGGGTCCACAGGGTGTGGGTGAGGGATAAGTAAATCGCTGCCAGAAAAGTCCTCATCCTCACACTGAAGGCTAGGATCAATAAACGTCGGCGGTTTTTCATCTTGTATGATGAAGTTTCTTAACTCCATAATCTTAGAGATTTTTAGGTTAAAAACCCGGTACGCTTTACTATCTGAAGAATATTCCCTCGTCGCTCTGGGAGTCAAACTTTCCTAATTGCTCTCTATCCCATAGGATGTAGCATTTACTCCCAAAGACACGAAAATATACAAGGTTAGGTTTCTTGCCATCTACAATTCATAAGGCGTCTTAAGTGTGTGTGGATGCAGGTAAACTCTATTCACCATGTGGCACACGGTAGACACCGCCTCTGCACAAAATCTCCTAGCAACTTTACGACCTAGAAGCATAGATCTAGCCATTTTCTGAATCATCCTCTTCTTTCTCTCAACGATCCCATTTTTCTAAGGAGTCTTCACAGCAGAAAACTCATGTTTGATTTCTAGGCTATCGCGGTAAAGATCTACCTTTACTTCCTTAAATTATGTGTCGTTGTCACTACGTATCCTGTTAATAGTGACTCTGTGTTGATTTTGTAGGACATGACACTTAGTCGTTACAAACTCTATAGTATCGAATTTCTCTCTCAGAAAACCTACAATTTAATATCTGGAGAAACCATCCACCATTACGAGGATATACCTCTTACCACCTAGACTCTCAGTATGATTAGGACCCATAAGATCCATGTGAATCAACTCAAGCACACGGGAGGTGGTAATGGAATGCAACTTCCTATAGGGGCTACAAATTTTCTTTCCCAACTGAAAGGGTCCACAAACCGTGGAAGTTGGCTTTCTAAGTGTTGGTAAGCCATGTACTGGGTCCGTTTTAGCTAAACGTGTCAAATCTCTAACGTTCACATGACCTAGACGTTGGTGCCACAGATCCATAGGAGTGATTGTGGTGCTATTGCAGACAAGTGAGGATTTGGGCAAAGTCCTATAATAGTTATCTTTTGTCCTCACCCCTTTCACTAAAATTTTACCGGCTTGATTATAGACATTACACGTGTCCCGATCAAACTTTACGGCAAAGTCATCATCGCACAGCTGGCTAATATTGAGCAGGTTTGCTTTCAAACCTTTGACGTACAAAACCTTCTCTAGCTTAGGAAATCCTGGTAACTCTACTATACCTCGTCCTACGATGCTAGACTTGCTCCCATCTCCAAAGGTGACTCTACCTTCCTTATCATCCTTTAGGTAGGTAAAAAATGAGACATCACCTGTCATATGTATGGAGCACCCATTATCAAAATACCACTGTGAGGTATTATGTGCTTTGAGAGTGACATGAACAACAAGAGCCTTTGCATCTTTCTTAGGTATCCAAGAATTGGTAACATTTTGTTTACCCCTGTTGTTGTTGGTTTTAGCCGGGATGCGAGATGCATTCACTGACGGTAAAGAAATCCGTCGGAATTCCTCCATCAAAATCTATGATGTGGCAGCTAAAAACTCAACACACTCTCTCAGACTGGTAAAATCACCAGTATAATGTGGTGGAACAGTAGTACGTCCTGTCCGACCCAAACTATAGCAAAACTCCCTAATGTGGCCTTTTCTTTTGCATTACGTACAAAAGAACACAGTCTTAGACGAACCTTGGTTTACTTTTCTTGGTCGAACTCTTTTTCATGGTTTTTGACGATGGCCATATGGAGTCGTAGTAAACTCAGGAACTGGTCCAGGTGCAATTTGGGATGTGGAGGAACCATCAAAACCTATTCCCTGCCTATCACCAAAACCTAAAGCGGGACCGAGGAGCATCTTTCCCATCATTCCTGATCTGTCCTCGGTTTGAACCTTGACTTCCCGTGCTCTCTCAAGATCATGAGTAAGCTGTACTACAAGGGATTCAAGTTTCTTTCGAGTCTCTAGGGAGGAATGGAGTTCACTCGTAAGACTAGCCACTTGTTTAGTCAAGTCCCCTTTCTCTTTATCAAAACAACTCTATATCTCTCCAAACAGTCTCTCTCTTTCTCTAAATAGGCTTTATTTCTCAACGCATGAAAACTCTCTCTCTCTCAAGGTAGTGCAGGTGGAGGACTCTCTCTCTCTCTCTCTCTTCTTCTAAATCTTCCTCTAAAGCGATGATCCTAAGAACTAACGCTTTGTTACACTTTTTGGTTTTAAATGACTCATTATATAACTCGACGTAGGCGCGTTTAAGATTATTCTCTCTCTCACTTGTATCATCCTCCTCCTCACTCACATCGTTCTCAATGTCGAGGTGTCCCTGTGAATTAGCATCCTCATCATCGTGAGGAGTACTAGAAGTACTCACATGACTAGCCATGAATGAAGTGAAGTTATATTCACGCGTTGACTCATCTCGAGAGTCCACCGACTCGACCTCACTGAGGGTAGCATTAAGGATAGTTTTGTCCTTTTCTTTGAAAAGTCTGTTCCGCCTGGTGACACACTCAAAAGCTCTATGACCCTTACCGTCGCACTCATAACATCTCTCACCGTCTTTTTTATGAGCGTCTTTAAAATCTTTTTCATTTTTCTTTTCAAACTTATTTTTCTCAAAATTCTTTTTATCTTTGAAATTTCCATTTTTCTTGAATTTGAGAATTTTCATGAATTTTTTTGCAAATAAGGCCAAATCATCTAAATCAAAGTCACACTCAGAATCTGACATTTCTATCTCCCTTTTTCTAGATGACTCAACTCTCTTTCTTGCTGACCCCTCACTCTTTCTATCTTGGGCATTAAGTGCAATTCCCTTATGTTTAGTCTTGACAGATTTTGGAAACAAATCAATTTCATACGTTTGTAAGTCTCCTACAAATTCCTCCAATTTAAGTGTGTTTAAATTACCCATAGAATTTAGCACAGTGACTTTAGGGATAAATGCTTAGGCAGTGATCTTAGAATCTTTTTAACAACTCTAGCATTAGGAATGTGTTCACCAAGATTAAAGCTAGTGTTTACAATATTAGAGAACCTAGCATAAAATGCATCAAAAAATTCAGTCTCAAGCATGGTGATGGTTTCAAATTGAGTTGTTAATTTTTGCAATTTAGGCTCTTTCACATCATTGGTTCCTTCATAGGTAAGTTGAAAAACACCCCATGCCTCTTTTGACGTGGTACACGTCATTATTCGTTGGAACTCGTCAGGTGTGACGGATCCAGAAATAGAACTTAAACCCTTAGAATTAAAAGATGACCATTTAAATTCTTCTTCACTCTATGCAGTCACAGATTTTAAATTAGTCACGTTATCAACAGTGATGGAGGGAGGTGTCCACCCTCTTTCAACCGAAATCCAAACTCTTTCATCAATGGATTTTAAATAAGATTTCATGCGAGCTTTCCAGTAAGCACAGTTTGTCCCGTAAAAAACTCGCATTTTATTATATAATTTCTCCATTTTGAACATGCCCTTTTTCAAAAATCAAATTTTCAGAAAATTGATATCTTTAGAAAATTTTGTGAAAAATTACACGGTATAATTGTGTAATTGGCTCTGATACCAATTTGAAGAGTGCGCATTTGTTCAAATAAATAAATTATTTAATTAAACTCAGTTTTTCAATCAAATCCTAAAACATGCATCTAAGTGTGATTGAAATCAATATGATCATGCAAGAACTGTCAATCACAAATAAAACACACAAATGAGGAAAAATCCCCCAAAGGGGCAAAACCTTTTTATTTTCACTGTAATTTTTAAGAACGGTTACATAGATTGCAATGAAAATAAGAGAGACATACGAAATACCCTCAGGCGTTGGTTTCGATGTCGTCGGCAATTCTAGATTTGTAGTAATGAAGAAGAGACGGCTTCTCCATAAATTACTCTAAATGAGTAAATGATCCTCTTGAAGGTTTAAAGATTCACATACATATATGGGAGTGTTTATGTTAATTACAAAGTGAAGTATGTTTTCTAGGTTGTTAATCTCAAAAATCGTGTGTGAAAAAGACTTAGAAAACGTGTAGAAATTGATTAGATATTTATACGAAAATCGAGGCGGCGACATCATTTGAACGAGATAAGCATGTCACTCGAACGAAGGACAGGTGTCGCTCAAACGATATCGCGAGACAGGCCTATCTCGCTCGAATGACAGTGCTATGTCATTTGAACGAGCTCGTCGACCAAGGAACTCCGCTTCTACACATAGAAAAATTTATGCTTTTGATAAAAACAAATCAGACTTCGAAAAAATATTTTCTAAAAAATTCCTAAATATTTATACAAATTTAAACAACTCCAATACATCATTTTACCAATAATGCATCTTGGAGTAGTGGGAACGGTTGAGCAACACGTCGCATGAAGCATTATGCACGTGTGAAGATGATGGATGCATGGGTTCGGATCAAGGTCGTCGTGGATGATCGTGTTGACGTGCTAAATGAAGCGGTATCAGACATACAAACTGTGATCTGGGACAAATAAAATTCCTAGATTCTACCCCGGACATTTATAAAATTATGTCCTTACAACGTCAATATATAATCTCATTAAACTTATCATCTATCACAGTATTACCCCAAGGATCGAAATTGTCTAATCATCACATTGATATTGACCTGTCACACATGCCATACCCAAGGCTACGTATAATTTAAACCACGATTTCCCCTTACACAATTATGACACCATAACAATCAATACCTACTTTTGGGTAACAATGATTTGGTGCCAATTGACCAATGGTCGTCATCTCATTCCATCAATATGTTAAAAAGAGTCTACGTCATCAAAGGCTGAAATAAACACCTCACATTGTCAGCCAAGGTGTCCCCACTTACTGGCTTACGTGGACACCCATAAATTATTAAATACTCAATCAGAAATGCCAAAGTAATTTATAACAATTAACTTGATCGTATGTTGCTTGGAACTAGCTTACTTGTCATGCTAACCTCTTAGACCTTACCTTCGAGGACATGAACTACACCATCATCAATCTAGCATGACCGACCCTAACCACGCCAACTTTGAAAGATCTAATACTTACCTCACCACGTCACACCAGAAAGGAACCATGAACCTAGAGCTCAGACTGCTAGTGTAACACCCTGACCCGTATTTATGGGTTACCTGTGAGTCAACCCGATCCGAATCGAGTCGTTAAGTGTCAAGTGCAATGAAACAACCTAAATAATGTTTCTAATCTAGTTTTATTTTAATTAACATTTCTCTTATCAGCATGCGATTCCAATTTTAAGATAAAGTACATGAAAGACCCATGGGGAGCACCCCGAAGTCCAAGTAAACAGAGGTGTACTAATGTAAACAGAAATAAATTATACTTACCTATAAAACGCGCTCAAAATACGGAACCACTTCGAACCTGCCATAACAAAGTGGGAGTGTGAGCTTATGCCTAGTGTGATTTAAATAAGAAATATAGAAAAGAACGACATAAAGAAATACTCACACGCTACAACCACATGCATACGAAAATATGTTTACATCAACATATGTATACCTTTAAACTACCCATGCCAATACTTTAATCAATTTATTTCTGAAAACCAAATTAATTAACCTTAATCTCATTAAAGGTTTTCTTTACTCGTTTTTAGTAATTTCCCACTTTATTGAACACAACCGGTTCAACACTTGAAACCATTTCACTTGAATTACCCCAACTCATTCCTTTACCGTAATTTGATCCCTTTATTCATAAAATATACTTTAGTATTTTTACTAAAAAGTACCATTTAAACACACGCATTCACCATGTTAGAAAATACTTGTTTCAAATCTGAAAACCTTTAAATACATGCTTATGTAAAATTATGGGTTAACAACTTAGGTTACTTAATCACTCGTTAACCCACTTTACTTTACCATTTTACTTTAACTCATGGACATTAATAGATTTACGCATTTTCTTGTCCATTTAACTTATACCGGAACATCTGTTTCATTGATTCAAGTTAGGTTGTATTAACACATTTTACCATAAATCCCGTTTCTTGACCTGTTCCTTATTTACTTTATCTTTTCTCTGAATCAACCTTTACCACATAATTACACGGGCTCCACACCGAGGGCTATGCACACCATATGTTCTAGCCAGTGAGTCCTTATTAATGTGTTTAACATTTTACTCATGTCCACATTATTCCACTTCTTTACTTTTTCTGGGACAAATCCAAAACCCGGACTTAAACGTCCGTTTTCCCATTTACAATTGGAAAATTGTTTCTTTTCTTCTTTAAGTCCCTTATCCATGCACACATGATTTATACTAAATTCATTCCTGCTTTAGGACTTAATTCATTTTCACACACATTAGTGTAAAGACATGCTTTGACATTTTTATTCCATAAAAATGTTCCACTTTAAGTGAATTGTCAATTTACCCTTCGTTTACCAAGCTTGTAATTTAGTTCTTTAAACAAGTGTTATTTGTCAAATGATTATTAAGTTTCCAACTTAACATTATAAACACCCTTAGCCAATTTATCACTTGTTCAATACCACACTATTACCCGATTCTCACCATTAACACTTTTATACTTCGAATATGTAAAATAACACCTTTACATAATATACTTCCATTCTCACTCATTCTTTTAAGACCAAAATTTCCATTTGTCTTATTAGATGTTTATACCCAACAAAACTTTCCTTAAAATTGCTCATATATTTATTATCAAAATACTACATGTTTACACGCATGAGAAAATGGAATTTAATTGATAAAATCCTACCGAGCGGAGTAAACATATATTCATTCTAGAATTTATACCATTTGCAACAAACATGCATTTTTCTTTTTACTCTAAACAAGAATAATAATTCCTTACATTTTTATTTCGTAAAAATGGCCATTACTTTATTTTACTAGAAAATATACTAGAAAAGCAGTGTCTACATTTTTATTCCATAAAAATGTCAATTATTTTCTTTTATTAGAAACTATGCTAGAATAACATTTTTGACACTTTCATTCCATAAGAATGTCCATTATTTTCTTTTACTAGAAAATATGCTAGAAATAACATTTTCTACATTTTTATTCCATAGAAATATTTATTATTTCTTTTTCACTAGAAATATACCAAAATGGCATTTTTTACGTTCTTGTTCTATAAAAATATTTATTTCAGTTTACTCAGAAAATACACTACAATAATATTTTCTTACTTTTTTATTTCCATAAAATGTCCTTTTTCAATTTATTAAGAAAATATACTACAATAATATTTTCCACACATTTTTATTCCATAAAAATGTGTACTTTCATATTTTTAGGAACACATCATAATATCATCACAACCCTACTCTTAATCAACAATATTAAGGCTACATTCTTCATCAAATAGAGTCTCAATACGAGAAGAGTAGTTTACCCACCTAAATAGCCCTGAAGTGGTGGTGGTGATGAAGATGGGTGACTCCCCTATCTCCAAAGGTGGCCCTAAAAGGAGTAAAAAAATCTCCACCAAAGTACTCCATGGCAGCTCCATAAAACCATATACAAGACCCCCAATAATGCCTTAACTTTCTTCTAAGAACAAGTCCTCAAACACCCATTAAAACTCTCCAACAATACCTCTCACGTATGTTTTTTAGCTATATGTAAGGACACAAGTCTCCGATTGAGTCTTAATGTAGTGTTGGCTCAATTCCGAACAAAAATATTTAAGTCATAGGATATTGTTCAAGTGTATCCTTCAAGCCTATGATAAGTGAAAATTGAAGACATCGCGGCATTACTTTTCAAGAGAACATCATTGCCAATTTTTGTGCCAAGTTTCACGTCATCAACATGTGGATTCCAATGTATCCTAAAGGTATGAATGCATTAATATATATATAGGAGCTTGGAAATTTATTTTGGGTGGTAGTATTTTTCTGTTATTTTTTTGAATTAATAGTTCTAAAGATTTTGTTCTCGGACACCTTTCAGTAGAAAAATCATATCAAATCCCAAAAAAATCAGAAAAATACGAAACTGGCGGCCACGCATTCGTATCGAAATTATCTAGAATCATGGCCTGCAATCTCGTTAGAAAATTCGTTCGAACGAACTTCTAACGAGATTCAAAAATTGTTTCTATTTTCTCATTAGAAGTTTTGTTCGAACAAATTCAAACTCGTTCGAACGAACTTCTAACGAAATTTCAGTTTCGAGCAGTTTTTTGACAGTTTTTTTATAACTTCCCACTTCGCCCACTAACTTTCACCACCTTTACATAGTGCGGGAAAGACATTTTCTAAGATAACTTTTTCACATTCTAAGAGTCTTTTGAGAGCAAAACTTTTAAGAAAAAGTTCCATGTTTTGTGTTTGATTTTTATGGATTAAACTCATCAAAAAACACATACACACCCATTTGTTTAGTTTATTCCAAGTACCTATTGATATATCATTGCTTGGAGAGTTTTGGCACCTGGTTTTCTCTACACCAACAAGAAGAGAGTTTGGGTTCTTCTCTACCCCAAAAAGGAGAAAAGTTTATTGCGGTGTTCTCACTCGAAGAAAGGCTTCACGTGTGGGTTGACGGTGACCATAGCCCCATCGGTGTAGTTCGAGATTGTGGAGGAGTCCATGGTTATACACTAGGTGGAGGTTGAAGACCAAGGAACGCGTCAAGGCTTGGATGGACTCAAGTCAGTTTGTGTAAGTCCTCTTGTGTCGAGTCTTTGTAAAAACTACCATACTTAGTGAATTTGTGGCTAGGGCCGTCCGAGGTTTTTCCCATTTGGGTTTTCCTCGTACATCGGCGCGTCGTGTGATATTGTTTAATTTTATCTTGCTTAAATCACGTAGATGCATGCTTAGGTAATTCAAGATAAAATTTGATTTAATTATCACACTTATGTTCTTTGGTGTTAAAATATATTTGGGTGAAATTAAAATTAATTCAATTCAAAGATAATATATTTTGGTAAAATTTGGTTTGGCCTAATTTGCAAAATGGATTATTCTTGTTAGGAAAATTTTTAGGACTTGAATTGAAATATTTGGTTTAAGTGAAAAATCAACTTGTGTGGATTTAATCTTATTTCACTTGGTTTAATTTTCATTTGAAAAGAAATTAAAGTTTGTGAATTTTTTTTAATTGAACCATCATCTTCGCTTCCGCATATCTAAAAAGGAAATTATTACTTTTTGGAGTATAAAAAGGTTTTAAATTAAAATTTGGGGGCCTATCGCACTTGCAAATTGGTATCAGAGCCAAAGCGATAAATTATTTTGTTAAAGATCTTTTAAATAATTTTTGGCTAAAATGGAATTTTCCCCATTTTCAAAATTTTCTATTTTCGATGGTTCAAACTACACTTATTGGAAAGCGCGAATGAAATTGGCACTAAAATCTATCGATGAGAGAGTTTGGATGTTTGTTGTTAACGGGTGGTCCCCACCTACTCATTTAGTAGATAATGAGCGTGTTCCCAAACCCGTCGATAGATGGAGTGAGGGTGAATTTAAACTTTCTAACTTTAATTCCCGAGGTTTAAATGCCTTATTTAGTGATGTCACAACGGATGAATTCCGACGCATTATGACATGTGAGCCCGCTAAAGAAGCGTGGGATATTTTGCAACTCACTCATGAAGGCACTTCAAAACCTCACCACTCAATTTGAAACTATCAAAATGAATGAAAAAGAAACTTTTGACGAATTTTATGCTTGACTTTCTGATATTGTTAATTCATCTTTTAACTTGGGAGAGAAAATACCCGACAACCGAGTAGTAAAGAAAATTCTAAGGTCCCTACCCGATAGATTTATTCCAAAAGTGACCGTTTTAAATTCTTTACCATCTTTAGCCTCTATGAAATTAGAAGAGCTCGTAGGTGATTTACAAACCTATGAACTAGACATGTTTCCCTCTAAAACTGAAAAGAAAATTGAAAAGGGCGTTACTTTAAAAGCCCGGAAAGAGGTCAAACAAGTAGTAGAGAATAAGAGTGATAGTGACTTGGAAGATATGGCCTTGTTTGCTAGGAAATTTCAAAAATTTCTTAAATTTAACAAAGATAAATTTAAAAATGATTTTAAGAAATTTGAAACTTCTAAGCATGATAAAGCCGAAAAGATCCCTAAAATTTCTAAAGAAAATTTAAATAGGGACGAGTCAAATAGGTGTTTTGGTTGTGAGGGTTATGGCCATAGGGCTTTTGAGTGCCCCACTAAACTAAGGAAAGAGGGTAAGCGACCCATTTCATATAATTCGACCCTTAGTGATAGTGATAAGGAAGAGGGAACCGATTCCCCCTCTAAGCCCAACTTTGTGGCTTTTATGGCTAGTCATGTGAGTGATAGTGAGAACTCATCGATTGATGAAACTTTAACACATGACACTTCCGAGGTCAAAGTTTTTGATTCCCTTGTTTTTTATTATAGTGAGAGTGGAGAAGAAAGAGAGAGTGAAAATGAAGAAGAGATTAATGTGAGTGAACTTCAAAATGCTTTTCAAGCACTTTATAAAGAATCTATTAAATTGAAAAGATCTAATTTCATAGTTTCAAGAACCCCATGTTCCTTTTCTTTATCGTTGAGACAAAAGAGTTCCACAGTTTTAACCGGCGCATATCGTTCAAACGACCTTTGGCATGGTTTTAGTGATTGCCCTTTCATTGCTAAGATCTTCTATGTTTCTTCGTTTAACAGACCTACCCATTTGGCCTTGAAATCATATAAGGGTTACCTAATTATTTAATGAGATAATAGGATTTATGTAACCCCTAATACTCCAAACTTGATTAAATCTTTTGCCCATACTTTCTCCATAATTAACATGAATTCCCCATATCATTTTAATTTAGGAAATCATCCCGTTGTACTCATAATGTTTTCGTACTAACACAAATTTGTGTGGGGATTAAATAAAATATTTAGATAGGGGTATTACAACTAGTTTTATTACAATACACTGAAGTTTTTTATACTATTGATGAATATAAATTTAAGGAGAAAAAATTATTTTTTAAGGAAATCCTTGTTTGTTCAAAATAGTCTTGAAACTATTGATGTTTTGACAAATATTAGTCTGAAAATGGTAAAAAACAGAAATAAATACACATGCAATTTTCAATAAAATAACTGGCAAATAGTTACAAGATTGTTTGAAAATACTCCTAAAATAGGCCAAGTTAGACAAGAACGACTGTTAAAAAATTAAAGTCCATTTGGTTATAGAAAACTATTCACATTTTTAGTGAAAATTTGAAAGGAAATTGAATTAACATTGGACAAAAAGATAAGGACAAAACTAAGGCAGCGATCCGTGAACAATCACACAAGTAGTGGTCACATGTACGTGTGGGATTCAGGATCAAACCCTAATCAGACATGGGTACCAATCACTTAAGCCATTTTAGGATTATATATACTCTTCACATTCTTTCTAATTATTATACTTGGGAAAACCCCATTTCATTAAAGCACACACTAGTTTAACCACTTTAAATTGGGTACTTTAGGTCATTTTCTCACTCCATACTATTTTTTTTTTCAACATATGAATATATCATATTAATCTACTCATAAAGAATACCACATTGTTATGTGGCGCCAATTAGAAAGATGCTTATGTCCCCTTTTTAGACCTAAAGTTGACCAAATATTAATTGTTTAATACCCAATCTTCAACAAATCCCCACATGAATATAATTGTCATATAAAGTAAAAAAAATTATTCATTTCCTAAAGAGAGTCCAAATGGAAAGTCACTATATTAAAAGAGATAGCTTGTATCTTTGATCCTTACCTACTTAGAGTCTATTAAATCTAGTAGCTAAGAAGTGAACATGATTCTTCAATTGTCCGTTCTTTGTGTACAACAAGACAATGGGCTTAACACATATCGTTATAGTTCTCATGTTTACGTTAAATTTTACCCAAAACATTACCAGGTCTCACAAGTCATTAGATATTTCAAACTTTAGATAATATCACATAAGTGTATCGCCTTCACATTCACGTATATGGTTTGCTATAAAGAGTATCATATAGTACCTTACTTGATAAACAAGATATGGTGATCATTAAAAGATGTGATTAACATAACATAAAATAGTTAACACTTCTTACATTAAAATAGTTAACACTTCTCCAGTCATCTAGGTCGGATTTACATCATGGTAACTCCTTGGTATAGAATGTTATGCCCATTGTCTTCGATTTTGATAAATGTGATCTATTGGTACATGTTTTTTAAATGGATCAATTAAGTTTTTCTTTAACTTTACGAAGATCGTAAAAATATTCCAATAGATAATTTATCATATGGTGTTTTTCCTATAATGAATGTGTCTATATTTACCATCTGTTCTGTAGGAGGGTAGCTGTACTGGGGTCTATGAATAACTAGAAAGGGTGAGGCATAATCCACTCCAATGGACTTTGACCTCATGGTCTTTCAAGAACTTCTAGAGCAGCGCCTGGTAAAACTTTATCCTTTTGGTAAAATTGGAACCAAAGTAAGAACTAATCCCTGCAAGAAGATTAACTTCACAACGATAATAGTAACTTTCCTTAAGAGAAACTTCTGAGAATGATGGATGTCAGGGTGGAGTGAAATAACAAGACACTCAACACTTAGAGAGAGAGAGCATGGAGAGAACACTAAGTATCTGGGGTGATTTTGATAGAGTAATGGTTTGACTTGAGTTATGAATATGACTTTATTTTGCCCCAGGGGTCCTATTTATACTTGGGCACTAGGGCCAAGTTAGCACTTTTGGACACCAAAACTGAGGGGGTTGGTGAGGGACAAGGTTTGCAATGTACCTTTTGTCCCTACCTGTGTGCAGTCACATGTCCCCTCTCACAGGTGCCACTTGGTGTAAACCAAAGTTAAAAAGAAAATATGTCTGCACTTGAAGAAAAAATATCTTATTTGGTAAATATCTTTTAGAACTGTAACTTACTGTACAAACATTGTAAACTTAAGGAGGGTCTCAAGGACCACCTCCTCTAAAATCTTTTATAAACTTGAGGAGAGGCCGCAAGGACCACCTCCTCTAAAATCATTTTATAAACTTGAGGAAAGGTCTCAAGGACCACCTCCTTTAAAATAATTTATGAACTTGAGAAGAGGTCTTAAGGACCACCTCCTTTAAAATCATTTTTGAGACTGTTCATTTCTTGTGAGCAACCTCTTGGTTAGTCACTTTAGTTATAACTGGGTGTGACTGTGCAAGGGTTTGGGGACCCCTAGGGTCTATCTACAAGTGCTCTCTCAATCTTAAAGTGATAAGTGGTCATGTCTTTCTCAACAAGCCTTGTTCCTCATCCGCCAAGCCAAAACTCCCAAGAGATCCCAAACTTGCCCTTTTGAGACCTTCTTTCTCAATCTAGCTACCTGCACAAGAAAGTAATATTTTAGTACTTTAACATATGTTTGAGTAATAAATCTTAGGGGGGGGAGGTCATTCTAGGTGGCCCTCATCACCCAACGGTTCTTTTCTGTGAGGAATTTGGACCTTTGGGAATGAGGAGCTCCTCATGGTGGGACACCTCGTCCAAACCTTGTTCCTGTAACTTTTTGAGAATTTGGGGACAAGGAGATACTTGTGGTGGGCCTCCATGTCCAAACTTTCTTATTGTGTCTACTGAGTTGTTTGGAACGAGGAGCCCTTCTAGGTGGGCCTCCTCGCCTAAGTTCAAGGTTGTAAATTTTGGGCATTTTGGGACGAGGAGCCTTTCATGGTGAGATTTCTCGCCCAAATTCAATTTTCGCGAGCTTTTGGTAGCTAGGGACGAGGAGTCCTTTCTGGTGGTCCTCCTTGACCAAGTTAAATTTTTGTGAACTTAGGTGAGTTGGGACGAGGAGCCCTTTCTGGCGGGCCTCCTCGTCCAAGTTCAATTTTTGTGAACTTAAGTTTATTGGGAGGAGAATCCCTTTCTGGTGGGCCTCCTCTCCCAAGTTCAATTTTTGTGAACTTAAGTGTTTTGGGACGTGGAGTTCTTTTGGTGGGACTCCTCGCCCAAGTTCTATTTCTGTGAACTCGACACGAAGTTAGCGGGTTAGGGTTGATGATTTCTTGACACGACCCGCCAACACGAATAATAAACAGGTTGGGTTAGTGTCAAACACGTATAACTCGAAAATGACACGAATAGACCCGCTTAACTCATATTTTATGGAGAATATATTAGAGAATTTATATATCTTGATAGGCATTCTATAAAATTCATGGAGAATCGGATGATAAATTATTTAGGTGTTGAAAGAAGTTGAAATTAATTAAATGTAAGTTATTGTAGGCCTATGATTGGTATGATTCGTATGATTGGTTAAGAGAGAAGAAAAAAATTATTTTATATTTTACTTAATGGGTTATGCGGGTCAACCCGAACACGACACGATAATAAATAGGTCGGGGTAGTGTTTGCTCATCTGACACGATTAGTTAAATGGGTCGGGTTAGGGTTGACTAATATTTGACACGAACCCGACATGATACGACCCGAACACGACACGATGCACACGAATTGCCACCCCCAGTTGGGACAAGGATCCCTTTCTGGTGGTCGTCCTCTCCCAAGTTCAACTTCTGTGAGCTTTGAGTTTCTTGGGATGAGGAGCCCTTCCTGGTGTTCCTCCTAGCCAAACTTTACTTTTGTCTTGGTTAAGGCATTTATTTGGGCAGTTTCTCATGGTGAGGGCCCCCTTGCCAATTGGGCATGTTCGCACAATTGTTTGGACAATTGGGTGTGCTCCCCTCTACATTAGTTCCCTCATATAAAAATATGTGTGTTGGGTATACCAAAGGTTTTTATACACAATGATTCATTATTTCTTGGAATATGAACAGTTTAACTCAATCTCATGATAATACTATCGCATTAATTAGGCCTATCACTTCATCTTACTTTTATGGTCTCGAGGTGCTACGTGTCAGATGGGGAACATACATCTCATCATTGGGGAAATATTATGCTCTCTTTTTGATTGGCAGTTTGCATCTGCTTAATAAGGTATAAAGACCCTTTTTTAAACTTTCATTCCTTTTTACCTTAGCATTTGAGTTCAGACTGTAAGATTTTTAGAGAGAGAGAGAATAACATCCCAAAAAAAATTCCATAGACACTATCCTACCTTTCCTTTATTTTCTTCACAACAAATGGCATTTTCTTCCTTCCAAAACCCTTCTTCCACCATTGCTATTTCCACTAGTGAGGCACTAGTGGGTTTAATACCCATCTCCGTCACTGTATCGACTATTTTGGCCACCGGAGCCACCACTATCAAGTCTTTGATTCTGGATGGAATTTATGCGGGTTTGGGGGGTTTAACTGTTGGGTTGCCCACATGGGGGCTCCCTCGTATGTTGGGATGTCTGTGACAGGAGAGTCCTCATCTACTGCAATGACCGCTATATGAGACTCCTCATCTATTGGGATGCTTGTCACTCGAGCCTCCTCGTCTGTTGGGATGCTCGCCACATGATCCTCCTCGTCTACTGGGGTTCTCTCCTTAGGGTCCTCCTCATATGTGGTCTACTCAAAATCTCAAATGGAATACTTAGCTACTCTCCAACAAAGGGATTTTAGCCTTTATTGTCGGGCGCCCTACTTTGTCAAGGAGGATACTTTTATGACACTGCTCGCAAATTTCGAGCAGGAGTTTATGGCGGTCTAGGTAAGTCTTATGATTTTCCGATTGTCTTACTTGATTCAATACTTAGGGTGCGAGTAGAGAGGGGTGACTTTTCCCATTCCAATATTGAGTTCAAGGCATGTGGGGGTGCCAAGTGAAATGGGGTCTCTGGGTGGATCATGTATTATCCACCCCTTACATAAAGTTATTATTGAGGGACTAGGTCTTATAACCACCATTAGCTGTCTCATGGCTTGCATCATTGCCCAAAAGTCCCCTTCTTTCACTTTGCTGACTTGTCGCTGGAGTAGGGATTCTCATACTTTTATTACTAGTTGGGGGGAATTTACCATCACCTTGGAGGACATATGTGAGAGGCTCACTTTTACTTACTTGGGGAACCATATTCTTACTGATGGTTTTGAGGATGAGGTCGAGGTCGAGGAGGAAATGGAGGGGGAGCTCCACTCTGCTTTTAGGGAGTGCTCAAAATATGTATCTATCTATTTGATTGGGACCACTAAACATTCCTTGGCCAAGTGGCAGATATATTAGTTCAAGGATTTCGAGTAGCTGCCCAAGGATGAATGCTTGAGCAGGGCCTTGAGGAGTCAAGAGGGCCCAAAAATTAACTCCCCCTCACACTTGGCAGCATTCTTTGTCACCTTTTTGAGCATGTTTCTACTTCCTGGGAGGCCAAATGATTCTCCTCGTGAGCTTCTGTTCAAGCTTTTTGTGAGTCTTGCTTGAGAGTGGGCAGTCCCCCTCATGTGGGCTCGAGAGCGCCCACATGAGCGCTCGACCACATGATCGTTCAAGATTTTTGTGGGTCTTTATACACTTGGTTAGACAAGGCTCATGTGGATGTTGAGCGCTCATGTGGTCGTTATGATGCTATAAATGTTGCCAACACTTTCATCATCATGTCCCTCTTATTTGAGATATTTCTCATCTTTGCCTCAGAGGCTAGGTCTTGTCACAATGGGGTTGCTCATGCTGTAAGATGGCACAAAAAGACTCCTAAGACTGCTCTAGGGTCTTTGATAGACAACATTGGTGAGTTTTCCTTCAGGCCTTACTATAATACTGTAGGAGGTATTTTTTTCTTGGTATTCCTTCTCTGCTACTGGGGGTACCTTCTATTGCCCTGTTGATGCTGAGTCTGTTTCTACTTACCCCCACATTTCTATAATCGTTATGCTTTTTCCCTTCACCTTGCCTTCTTTGACTAACTTAGGTCGAAGTCTGGAGTTCTACCACTCTAAGAGAGTGAGGAGGTAGTTTGGTTATGATCAGGGGGTTCATACTCCTATTTATCCTTTGAGCACCTCCCCCTCCAAGCTATACATTGAGGCTTTTTGCAACTTCACATTTGAGGGTGTGGTTGATAGAGTTGGTCTTCTAGGCAACCTGTTTGTACCATCTCGATATTCCCTACCCTCTTTCACTCGCTCATGGTATACCCATTAGCATAAGCAATTCCTCTTGATTCATAACTATGTGAGGGATGTCGCACATGAGACTATTTACACAAAAATTCCCAATAATGATAGGTACTTCGGTAAGTGGACCCAAAAGTCACCATGGCATTAGATTACCATATCAAAGTCTCCTCTGGAACATCTCACTCCAATCCTGGGGAGACCTCTACTCGATGAGTCCATTTATTCTAAGCAACTTGAGCCTCAACCTGCTAGGCCTAAGTCAAAAGGCAAGTCAAGATCTTATGCTACTTTAAAGAGGAAGCATCCTAATGTGGATGTTTTTAACTTCATACCAGCTACCACTTTCCCTGCTACCACTATTACTACCACTACTTCTCCTACTCCCCCCATTGCCAGTAAGAACTAAGGCGAGTAAAAAGAAGAAGAAGACCAATGTTAGGGTTGATGCTCCTTCTCCTGCACTAGCCTAAGGGTCTAATACTGATGACCTTGGGGTGGAGGAAACCTATAAGACTATGTAAGAGAAGGGATATGAAGTCCTAGGGTTGTCTGCTGAGGATCTTACTATTTCTTTTATTCCCATAGGTGAAGGTACTTCACCTTATTCCTTTATTCTTAGTGAAACTGACTTTAGAGGTTTCGCATGCTGGTTCCCCTTCTCTATCATTTTAAGAGGAACTCATCGATTATATAAGCACTCCCTCCTACGATGATGATGGTTCTACTTCGAATTAGATGAGTGTCACTGATCCTTATGATAATCAACAACCTGATACTTCTTCTTTGTTACCAATTTTAGAGGAGTCTTCCAGTGAAGGTGTTATGATAGATTCTCCATCAGCCAGCAATTCCACTATTGGACATCTATCATATGGGTACTATTGTAAGTCTTCTCTTTTAACTTCTTTAACACATTTTTACTGTCTATTTACATATACATAATTCATATATAATATGCCTTTATCTTTGTGGCATTTGCAGGGTGTCTCTATTGCGGTCAGTGATTCATCGTCTTCGCCTCCTGCCCGGGGGCCTTTTCATAGGGCCAAGAGTTCTATGTTAGTCTCATCTTTGGGCCTATCTAGAGAGGTTTTTCATCTCCCTCCACTCAGTTACTATTCTCTTTTATTTTTTGTTTTATTAATACATTTTTTCCGTTGTCTCTTTTTTGTAGTTATCCACTATATTTCGATGATACCGATGACTTCTTCTTTGTCCTCCTCTTCAGCCCAGGTAAAGATTATCTCTCCTGGGTCTCTTACTTTTACTTGTCACATTTTGAGGCATATCTTTTGAAGTATTTTTCTTTTGTACACATATGTGACTATTTCTCTTTTCTCCTTTCTTCACCCCCCTGCTCTCATGGTGAGAGGTTCTTCCATCGAGCTAGCTGATGTACTTTGAGTCTGTCTCTTTTATTATCTTTCTTTATTCTATAATACTCTCTACATCTATAATTGTATTTTCTTTATTTTTTTTTATTGCAGGGACCTTCTTCCAGTGGCCCTTCCTCTATTAGGGGAGTGATAATGCTCACGGGAGGCAATGACCTAGGTCTATCACCTTCAGAGAGGATTCCCATCTCCCAGGTCTTTATGCCTATGGACAATAGGACTCACGTTCATCCTATATCTTTTAAGCCAGTTTTCACTATTGCATCTAGCGATATTGTTACACAGGTTAGCTCCACCTCCCAAGTATTACTTATTCCGGTTAGGATCCATTTCTTTCTTTGTTTATGTTTGGTTCTTTCATAATCTTGCAATGATTAGGCCACTGCATCTATTACGACCATCCCGTCAGTCATCTTCCCTCCTTAATGCTTAGAAGGGCTTTAGGTACACATATTTTGAATCTTTCGTCTTTTGACTCATTTTTCTTTATCATTAGGATTTCATTCTCACACTCTACTTTAGTTTATTTATATGCCAACTGATCAATGATACCACTTCATCACTTGTTTCTTCGGTTCCCCCTTTAGTAAACCCTGCTACTGCTGGGGGAGCTTTAGCAGCTGCTATCTCTGTGTGAGGCATCATTATAGCACCTCTCCTAGTAGGTACACTAACTTGTCTTTACTTATCTTTTATGCATTTTTTTCTTCATTACTAATAGAAAAACTCATAGATTTTCATATCTTTCTTCCATTATAGGGTGGTTTTAGTGAGATCTCCTCACTTACAGTCCCATGATGAGGGTCTCAGAGATAGTTCTTAAGGTATCACCTGTGAGTCTCCCTTTATCTTCTGTAAGGGAAGCTGCTTCAGCTAGCCTGGTGGAAGTCTCCTTATCTGGGGGGCATGTTCCCAGCTCCGTAGGACCAGCTCCAGTGGTATGTTTTGTCTTTTCACAACTATTTTCTGGATTAGTTACATATCATCATATTCTGTAGTTCCTTCTAACATATTTATGGATTTGGTCCTTTTGCAGGATCTATACTTGAACCCTTAGGTGAGTAGTTCACCAGTTTATGTGCCCGAGGAGACTTTGGTCACCCCTCCAATTAGTACTACTCCTTCTCCTGCTACCGAGGAGTCTCAGACAGGTATCTCAGTGGATATCTCCAAGGTAAATACTCAATCTACTTAGATTTTTTTGAGCTTACATTTTTTTGTGTAAATACTTTCTGGAACTTACCGATTTCCCTACATTTTGGTTAGCGCAACGATTGTTCCTTTGACCATGGAACAACAAAGGGGAGCTACTACGAGTTAGGTATTATACTGTCATAGCTTACTCTTTTCTTTGTTCCCCTTTTTCTTCTTGATTTTTCTATGCAAGTGGGATCACTTTCACGTTCCTGTTTCTTTATTTTTAGGTTAGTGAGGTAGCCATCCCTAACTCTGCAGGACCTACTGTGAGTTTTATACTGCGCACTCCCCGTGTATTAAACTTCCATACCCAGTTTATTTCTGTCTGTTGAAGTTATCACATTTCACTTTTTCCTTAGCAAAAAAAAATACTAACTCTTGCCTATTTTTAGTTAGGCTGGTGCTCAAGGTCATATGGTGCCCTCTCGCTTTGCTGATAGCATATTGACTCCCCTGGGCTTTGGGGTAAGATTTCCATGATCTTTGTTTTAATTTTATTATGGGTAACCCACCTCCTACTACTTTTCTTCTTTATTACTTATCTCTTTTTTACTTTTCATTATGTAGGATTCAGTTGATGAGTTTGCCCAAGGCCACTAGGGAGGCCATCCAAAATTCTGAGGCCACCAGTGATATCGATTCTGGAGAGGATTCTTCTGTCTCTCTTTAATAGATTGAGTCTCATAACACAGGCTATGATGATATAGAGGTGGAGGCTCCTGGGGCTTTCATGAGCATGTTGTGGCATTCAGAGTTTCCCTTCAGATTCCATCCACATGAGTGAGAGGTATTGGAGATGCTTTTGGAACACTACCCTGCGACTTTTACTTCCTGGAGTGTCCTCAACATTGATAGCCTTACGTTCTTCAACTTGAAGGCCTTAGATATCCATCTTCATGACTTCCTATCTGCCCCTTTCGCTGACATGACTACTTAGAGTGCTTCACTGTTTCTCCAGGTTCTTCACGATCTTCAGTGATTCTATAATTTATAGTTGGATTGGATTGAAGATTTAGTTCGTCATTTTCTTGGTGTAACATTTAGAAAGGTGATGAAGCTTTATAATTCCTGGCACACTAGGGAGCAACATTATCAGGCTTAGGCAGCTTAGATTTATGCACAAATTCAGTCCCTTTAGGCCATGCTGGCCAAGCTAGAGGCTGGTGTTACTGATAATGAGGCTCGGATGGCTAGATTATAGGAATAACTTATTGAGGAGGACGGTCCATCTTACATAGACCTTCGCTCCTGACATGATTTATTTTTCATCTTATCTAGTGGGTAGATGGTCTTATTATGTAGACTTCCTTTTGTACACTTTCCACATGTAAAGAACTTTGTCATTATTAATGAAAAAGTATTTTTTTGGTTTCTATCATGTTGGTCATTTGCTTCCATCTGGACTTGGATATTTTCTTACTATGGTCTGCTCTAATTTTTTGTGGCCACTTCATTTATTTGAACTGCCATCTCTAACTTTGGGATACTTGCATATTTTCTGAGCAAGTTAACATTTTCAGATCTACCCCCTCTAACTGCGGGGTACTTGCATATTATCTGAGCAAGTTACATTTTTAGATCTGTCCCCCTAAAGGTGGGGTACTTGAATATTATCTAGGCAAGTTACCATTTTTAAAACCGTCCCCTCTAACTGTGGGGTACTTGATATTTTCTGAGCAAATTATATTTTTAGAACTGTCCCCTCTAACTGTGGGGAACTTACATATTTTCTGAGCACGTTAACATTTTTAGAACCATCCTCTCTAACTGTGGGGTATTTTATTATGGTTATCATTTCCTAGGGAATAACTAGGAGATAAAGGGTTAGCTCTTCTCCTTCCCTCAAACTTTTAAGAAAATGACTATTTTCTATGGAAACATTGCCCTTTGTCTGCTGTGTCTTTTTCTTCTTCTTAAGAAATTAGAGTAGGGAGGTCAAAGCCCCCTTTTCTCTACATTTTCTATGGACTAGTCAAGTAAGGATTTTCTTTGAGAACATAAATTAAAACTTGTTCTCTAAGCAATTTTGTTGTAAAAAATATTATTATATATTATTTTTTATAACTTGGAGGATGTCCTCTTACTAGTCTGGTGACAAGATTAAAATCATTTGTCTAACATGCTTGGAGATACTTTGCTTAATATACCTTTCTATCGGGATAGGTGTACCCCCAAGTGTAGCGAGCAAAGTTCTCTATATCCTGGATTATCTTCTAGCCTAGTAGAGAGTAAAAAAATATTCTGATGGATCTACCTCATGCAGTAGGTAAAACAAGCAAAATAAGAATCATCATTCAATAATAAAAAAAATTGTTATTCATTTCTTTTCATTTTCTGTACCATTTACAAAGTTGTACTTCTCTATCATTTTTACAAAAAAAGAAATTTTCTAGTGCTAGTGCAACTCGCTTAAATTCTTTAACAGAAATGACTTTTCAATAAAAACTAGGCATAATACCTCTTTAGCCACTTGCAGTTGATGGACTGGAGGCAATCACTCTCCGGCTCTGAAATCTGATAATAACCCGACTTGCCTACCCCTCTTACTACAAAGGGGACTTCCCAGATGTGTTTGAACTTAGATGCCGACATGTTGCGAAGATGGAGAGTAGATGCTCGCAAAACTAAATCTCCCACATTAAACTCCCATGGCTTGACTAATTTTTTGCAGGCTCTGGACAATTCCTATGTGTAGGCTTTAAAGTTCTCTTTCGTCTTGTCTCTATGCTCATCCAGTGCCTCTAATTGTATTTGTTGTGGGTCAGGGATGAGTTTATTTCTTAGAGTAACTCTAGCTGAGGGTACCACCAACTCCACTAGTAAGATCGCTTCGGTACCATATACCAGTGAGAATGGGGTGAACCCGATCGATTTTCTCTTTGAAGTATGATAAGCCCATAGTACCATGGTCGGCTTCTCATACCATGCCCCCGAAATGTCTTCCATCGTCTTCTTTAAGATATTGATCAGGGTCTTATTGGTGTCCTCCGCTTGGCCATTACCCTTAGGGTAGGAGATGTTTGAGATGTTGTGTACAATTTTGTACTTGTCTATGTAGAGGGCCATCTCCTTGCATACGGACTGCTTCCCATTATCTGTTAAAATCACTTTGGGTATACCAAACCTGCATATGATATACTACTTCATAAACTGGGTTACACTTGAGCAATCACTCTCCTTAGAGGGACGACTTCTTCCCATTTGGTGTACAATTCTATATCCACAGTGATAAAAGCTTTGTCATGAGAAGCTGGGATGAGTTTTTCAACTGGTAAAATGCCCATGTGTGGAAGGGGTAGGGAGCTGCTAAGCTTTGTAAGATGACTGAATGAGCATGTGCTATGTTTCCATATACTTGAAAAGATTTTCATTTCTTCATATAACTAATGGAGTCAACCTTCATGGTTGGTCAGTAGTACCCCAACGTCATTAGTTGATCATATAATTTGGCACCTCCCATGTGGGAGGGCTAATGAGCTTCCTTAAGCACTCTCCCTGTATCTTCCTTAGCTATGCACTTCAGTTCCTTCTCACTGTACCCTTTCCTATAGAGATCTCCTTCCACCAAGTAAAAATGAGCTATCCTTTTTCAGAGATAAATTTCATTCGCTCTCTCCATAGGTAGCTCACCGTCTTTCAGATACGTTATGTATGGTTACCTCCAATCTTTGAAGGCCTCCATAAAGTTAGCTTATGTTAGATGATCAAAATAGGCTTGGAACTTTAAACAACCTTATTGCAGACGGGAAACCTATGTGCTTATGGTGGGCTAATAGTAACCCCTGTGCTGTAATCGACGATAAAAAGGCATATTAGTGTCCCCACTATGGTTTTCGTGCATTTTTACCAACCTTTCTTTAACTTCTTATTCTCCAACACACCTTGCTAAGAAAACTCTCACTTGGAGTAAAATGTTCCTTGTAGTAGGTGATAGTTAGCTAGATCTAACATCTTCGTTGTCCCCTCTATTGTCTCTAGCTGCTTCACAACTAGGTGCCTCTAATCTTCTGGCTCGTCGCTTGGGAATAAAGACTTCACTATAGTAGGCATTGTTCTCCGTCGTATAGTAATTTTTGCTTCTGAATCATCCATGTCTAACTTATTTTCTATCATAGCTAAAGCACTTGGGTGTCTATTCATTGTCCTTACATGCCTCTCAATTGTTACTTCCAAGAATTGTCCCAGTAACCTTCGGATGATGTATCTGTAGGGTGCCAAGTTACCATATTTGAGGTCGAACTCCCCATTAACCTGTTTCACAACCAGGTTGGAGTCCCCTCGTATACATAATACCCTGACTCTTTTTCTGAGTGCTTCCAACATTCCCAAAATGAGGGCCTCATATTTTGCCTCATTATTTGAGAACTTGAAATCTAGCTTGAAGGAGAGGGTGATGTTCTCCTAACTATTTTAAAGTATAACTCATGCGCCTCCTGTCCCTTGAGAACTAGAGCCATCAAACTCCATCACCCACTTTTCCATTTCTTCCACCATGCATGCTTGGAAATTCTCCCAGACAACTCTTCATTAGGGGGCCTGAAATTCTCACTTGCAAAATGGGCTAGCAGATCTACTACCGCTTGACTTTTAATAGCTTTGGACACTATTCATTTTAAATCATATTCTGACAAAATCAAAAACCATCTTGCTTCTTATCCTATAAGCACCATCCGTGCTCGGAGGTACTTTATAGGGTCACAATTAGTGACTATATGAACTGTAAAGGCTAGTAAACTGTGTCTCAACTTCAGAGCCACAAAGACCAGGGCAAGGCAATGCCTCTCTATGCTAGTGTATCTAGATTATTTACCTAGGATTACTCCTAACAAGTAGTACACTAGATTTTCTACTCCTTCCTTCTCTTGAGCCAGTAGTGCTCCTATGGATCTTTCTATTGAAGTAAGGTAGAGCAGCAATAGCGCCCCAGCTTCTGGTGGAGTCATAATGGATGGGGAGGCTAAAATTTATTTAATCTTTTCTTCTTCTGCTCATCTCCCCAAGTCCACTTGTCTTGGACTTTTAACAGGGGTGTGAATGGGTGGGTTACCTTCGTTAGCGCAAGTATGAACCTTCTCAGATAGTACACCTTCCGCAAGAAGCTCTTGAGATACCTCTTACTCTTCGGAGCTGGAATTATGATGATGGATTTTTTTTCTGCATCTACTTTCACCCCCTGCTTGTTCACAACAAATCCTAAAAACTTTCCCGCAGTGACCCCGAAGGCACACTTTGAGGGATTTATCTGCATTCTGTACCTGCGACACCTCTCGAATAGTCTCCAGAGGTCCTGTATGTGATTTCTTTCTTTCTTGGATTTAACCACTAGATCGTCTACATAAAATTTTAGTATGCCATGAAATAGATCATGAAAAATTACCATCATGGTCCTTTGGTACGTCACCCTGTCATACTTCAATCCAAATGGTATGACTGTGTAGTGGAAGTTTCCTAATGGCGCACGGAAGGCAATCTTATCTGCGTCCGTCGGGTCAATCGTAATATTATTGTAACCGATGTATCCATCCATGAAACTACACATATCATGGCTTATGATAGCATCAACTAAGTTGTCTATGCTTGGTTGAGGAAACTCATCCTTAGGGCATGCCCGATTCATGTCGTGAAAATCAACATAAATTCGGATTTGGCTCTTGTCCTTCTTTGCCACCGGTACTATGTTGGAGAACCACATAGGATGTTTAATAGGCTTGATAAACCTAGTTGCCAACATCTTCGCTACCTCTGCTTTTATCTTCAGGTCGAGATCAACTTTGTATGTGCGCATTGCTTGCCTAACTAGAAAAGCATTGGGCAGAACATTCAATCTATGAGAGCTCGCATCTCGATCTATCCTTGAAATCTCCTTGTATTTCCAGGCAAACGTGTCGGTGAAGTCTTTGAGCAGGCCAAAGAGCTCTTCCTTCTATTTTAGGTTCACCCCCTTCCACCCCCAGGTTAATCTCTTCTAACTCTTATATCTGCTCTCTAGGTCTATCCTACATGAACTCTGGAGCCTCTTCTGGTTCTTCAATGCATTCAATGATGTGAGATTCATCCATAACAAAACATTCTAGTGCGAGGTCGGTGCTCTCATCCTAAAACACTACCCGCTCAGATCATTACACATGGTAAATAGCTTTTCCATCGGGTAGACCCACATTTTTGCAAGTTCGAGGAGGTTTAACCACCTCCACCTTCCTCTTTCCTTTTGCTATGTGGGGGATTACCCTCCCCCTAAACGATCATGTACATATTTCCTTGGCGGGGTACTTCCTCCAACCACTTTCTTCTCTTCTAGCTTTCTCGCATAATTATTTCTTTCCTCATCCATTGATACGCACCCAAAAGTGTTTAAATAATACCCTAAATAGACGTATTTTAGTTGTTAATTCCTGACAATTTGGGTCTTATATGCGTAAATGCTTAATGTGCAGACTTGATCGCCATTTGCGAAAGTTCGACGCTTATTTCAAGCAAATGTGTGATTTATGGAGCTAATTCCCTAGTCATGTACCTCACACGAGCCTAAACCTACCCTAAACCCATGGGTGTTTAGTTTATGCTTTTTAGATTTATTTAAATTTTTAGTTTGAGTCATTTTTAATTAGAGGATTTATTTAGAATTTTCTAAAATTTATTTTCTATTTCTATTTCCTTTTTTTTTATTAGCTTTTAATTTTTGTCTTTATTTTTAGTTTTGCTTGATTTTATATTTTTAGGACTTTAGGTTTTGTTTTTACTTCTTTTGTAGTTTTTATTTTTATTATTTCAGTTTTATTTTTAACAGATTTTATTTATTTTTTAGAGGATTTTTTTATGTTTTATTTTAGTGCGTCGAGTATTTGTTTCCCTTTATTTTTTTTGTTTTTAGTTTTTAGTTAGTTTCTTATTATTTTTGTTTTGTTATGTTTTATTTTATTTTATTAGTTTTTATTTGACACTAGTTTAGTTTTAGAGTTTGTATTGTGTGTCGTGTTATTTTTATTTTTTTAGTTGATTTTTATTTTTAGTTTAGTTTAGTTTAGTTTTTATTTTTATTTTACTTGTTTTTATTTTATTAGGTTTATTTTTATAGTATTATTATTTTATTTTATTTAGGATGTAAAGTTAAACACACACACACAAAACTAACACACTCACATACACCTAAACAACTCACTCACCCACACCCTAACTAACCTACACCTCACTACACACAAACAACGCCACTTCATCTTCAACTTACACCTTTCTCTCTCCTCATTCATACCTCCAATACGAATTACACCTCTAACCAAAGCCCTCTCTCTTCACCACCATAACCCATCACCTACTACTATCCCTTACCCACTTCCATAACCGCCACTTCAACCACCTTCCACACCAGCAATCCTGAAACTCGCATAACCCATTTTCGACGATCTCCACCAACCACCTACGAGACCCACATGTACCCCGAGTTCAAACCCGGTGCACCTACCTCCAGCAAGACCCATAACCGGACCAACCTTTATTGTTCAAACCAGCAACCCGCGCCAATAAAAATCCATAACCCGAAATCGCATAACCCCCACTCTGGGCAGCCCCTGCCAATCCCCTCTTACTCGAATCCGTCCAAATAACAACAACGAACCCATTTTTCATTTCTACCCTAATTTGCGACCCAACTCTAGTAACCAACAATTCGACCCACTTCAACCAAGACCCATTTCCATTTTCTTTAAACCCCATCCATTCTCCAAATTGATTATGTATAAAGACCCCAAATCAAATAACTAAAACCCACATGTCCTTTAAGCCACCCTTTTTACCCAATTCCAAAATTACCCCCAACTACCTTATTTCCCCACTTCCCACATGCACCCTTTATTAATTCCTAAATTAACCCTCACCCAACACCTCACACACCCTCTTGCACCATTGACCTCCCCAATTTACCCCTTAGCTCCATGTGCACTATAAGAGGAAGAAAAAGACCCATTTTGAGACATGAGATTATAGGGAGAAAATTCCAGAGTTAGAGAGAGAAACATTTTATTTTTTTATTTTAGATTTTTTTTAGATTAGAGAAAAAATTCAATATATTGAATGTTTGTAATTAATGAGAGATGATGGAAGAATTGAAGAATTAATACAATTGAAGGCAATTTTGATTTGATTACTCCTCTTTAATTTTTATTTTATGCTCTTATTTGATTCTATTTTTTATTGGATGATGGTTATGGAGGGCTAATCATCCCATTCAAGGGATGAATTGAAACCCTCATCAATCCAATTTGATTTAATTGTCAATTTTAATTTTGTTAGTTTCCTTTGATTAGTAAATTTAATTCCTACATATTTTCCTAGTGAGAAATGGAAAATCATCCTTGAGAAAGGATTTAAAATTGTACTATCATTTGATTAGTTGATTCAAACTAGAGATAGGCTTATCACTTGATTTAAATGTTATTATAATTTTCATCTACTCTTGTTTTTATTTTGTCTAATTAAAATTTGTGTGATGAATCGATCCTAGCGGGTGATTCATATAATTGATTCTAATTCATTTAGAGTAGTTCTTATGGGGATTAAACTTACTTTTCTACAAGAATATTTAATTAATTCGTTAGAGTAATGAGAATTAGCTTTTGAATTAAATGGGTATTTTGGAAAATGATCAAATTAAAATAGTGCAAGTTAGATTAATTTGTGTAAAGTGGGGGTGGATTTTCCATTCCTTGAATATTTTTCACTCATTTAGTTACATCTCACTCACTTTGATCACACACTTGTTTATGTTTTCACACTTTTATTTTAGTTTGAATATCCTCTTTTTATTTAGTTCTTAGTTTAAATTCACATCCTCACAAAATTGTTTTAATATTGAAAAAGCTAAAAAAAATAGAAGATGCAAAAATCGAAAAAGAGAATAATAGACAAACGAATTGCATGCCTCTCTTGTATGTTTCACCCTTAGATTTGGATTGATTCCCTTACTTACCTCTACACTCTAGTTTTGTTACATATTTTTGTAGGTACGAAAGGTTTTGATTAGATGAGCTTTAAACAACGACAAAACACATACCGAAAAGTTCTCTCTATCAAATGGCGTCGTTGCTGAGGAGTCATCTCTATCAAATGACGTATTTGACAATCTTTGGGGCTTGAAGCACTTGAGAGGATCCATTTTGTAATTAATTTTTATTTTTCAGATTTTGTACCCTTTTTTCATTTTTTTAGAAGGATTATATTAGGACTTTATTATTTGTCTTGTATTGCGGTGCTTAGAGACACCATTTATTTTTCATTTCAATTTGCAATAATCAAAGACAAGCGTGATAAGGAAACCGGACAAGATAGAGAGAGGGCGTACAAAGGCAAGAAAAATAAGCCTCTCTACATCTGATCGGTAGGACTCATGAGGCTGACTGAGATAGGCGTGATCTCCCCCCGGTCGACTCAAATTGTTCATCACCCCATGATGTAAAAATTGTGGGAGGTACATTTCTAAACCCTCGCGTCTCTCTTGTCAGCGAGTCAATTTTTGTGTGTGATTACGTGCTCTTGTGTTATTTTATTCTCGCATTTATTTTCGAATGGTGTGATGAATTAAATTACTAAGACCTACACTCGATCATTCACGAGAAGGTATTTTATCACCCAAATCACTCTCTTACCATTTGTGTGCTACCTTAGCCATCATTAAATTTAAAATCAATCAACTAGGTAGCCCACTAGAAGAACATTTTTGCAAAGGCGATCACCAAGATAATTTCTATGATTTTTATTGCCCGTGGACTTAATTAAATTTTACTACCCCTTTCACTTAAGTTTGAAGACAAAAACTATCTATGTGCTAGTTAGGAATTCTCCTTGACTTGTATGTGTCCAATTCATTTTTTGGTAGTCGATTTTGGTGAGTTCGTCCCAAATTTAGGAGTCCAAATATTTTTTCCACTCTTTTCTTCCAGGAAAAAAAACCAAACTTATTTTCTTCCTTTATTTTTACAAAAAAAATCCAAAAATATTTTCTTTCTTTCATTTTTAGAAAACTCCAAAAATATGTTCTTTCCTTTTCAAAAATATTTTAAAAATTCAAAAAAAATACTTCTCTCCTCATGTTTGAAGAACGTCCTTTACGGGATTACTTTGGACATTTATCATTTTCTCATAGCATGTTTGAAGTTGAGCCCGAGTCGAACCACCATACCTTACTTCGTGGCTTTAAATCTCAACCACACACCGTTGATACTCATGCGTCTCCCACACACACATCTCACATTTCATCGCCTCCGATGATGAGTGTCAATGCATCACATGCTTTGTGGTGCGCCCAAAATATGGCTTGTGATTCAAGTGAAAATCTATCACAACAAGTAATAACCGGTAAGTACGGAATCGTGATCCACAGGGATTGAAACACTCCTAAGAGAACATAATTGGGGTAAAGAGATTCTCTAAACGTCACAAAGGTTAAAGTGTAAAAGATGATTTAATAGTTTGGAAATGTGATTGAGAGTGATCTCTAAACTAACACACTATTAATGATCAGATGATTCATTAATAATTACGGAACTATGAAAAGAACTAAGATAAGCTTGAGTTCAAGAAATTAAAGGGATCGAGGATCATTCCCCCACCTCGGATTCACAAAGAAGGGGATTATAGTGCTTGGTTGAAATTAATTCTAATAGAGCATAACTAATTAAGTCCGAACATCAACCATGTAGAGATTAAACTCAACAATGGAGGATTAGGGGTTAATTAATTATTGCTAGATGGGTTGGGTTTGTCGTAAAGCTTCAAACACTAGCCCTTGCATGACAAGAGGAGTTAAGAAGCTATGATACTCCAATACCAACACATGAAGTTCCATTTGAACAATTATAAACCAAACCCTAATTATTAAGTTCAAGCATCCAAGGTGGGATTTTGATCCCCAATCACAAGTCTAGCTACTCATAATTAAAACTAAACTACACATGCTAGTTAACAACATACTTAAATTAGTTATCTAGTTAAAAAACAAACCAATACAAAGGATGGAATTCAATGCAAATTAAAGCTAGTGAAACAAGTAGAGATGAAGTAATTGAACTTATCTTGCATTAATCACAACAATTCAACTAGTAATCAAAGCCTTACAAGTTGGTGAAAACCATAAATGAACTTGACCTAAGAGAGAGAAGAGAGTGTTTTTGTATCTCACTAAATATCTAACAAAAATAATCTATCTACCAAAGAGGAAAAACAAGGGATAAATCCCCCAAAAATCCAACCAAAATGGCAAACTAGTAATAAAAGGAAAGCTGGAAATGCAGGGCCGAATCGATTCGGTGCCAAATCCGAATCGATTCGAAAGTGTAGAGAATTGCCCCTGCAAGTAACCGAATCGATTCGGTAGTAATGGCGAATCGATTCGGGCCTGCTGCAAGAAGAAGAGTTGCCTATATAGGCATTAGTTGTCCCATGCTTCACCGAAACTTCCGTAACTTCTTCGTTCGAGGTCGGATTCAAGCACCGTCGGAGACCACGCGAAGATAAGAAGTAGGTCTACAACTTCCATGAAGAAAGCGGGATCAAAACCCGAGTGCTGAAATTACCAAAATGCCCCCGACTGTGCAAGTGTCAACGGAATTTTTTCGGGTCAAAACCAAACTTCGCAAAATGCATTCCCGAGACCTATAAAAGCTCAATAAAGACACATACAAAGTATATATGATGAATTCAGGGGTTAGTCAATAAATGAGTATAAGAACCGGGAAATACATGCACGGGAATGCTAGAATGTACAAATTAACGGGGTATAAAATACAATAAAAGTGACGAATCACTCTGCCATGCACCCATTGTTCATATGTTGATCACTTATCCCATGAGTGCCCATACTTTTCATATCCATCCGAACCCACCGTGGAACATGTGTATCCATATGACACTGTTTCGGAACCCCCTGCCTATTGTCATGATGTATCAAATCCCAAGTGGTGTGATTACCATTGCAATTCGTGGAGGCCTGATCACCCTTCCACGCAATACGAATCTCAGCCCGATGTTGTGGATCCTCACACATTCCAACAATTGTCATGGCAACCTTGCGCACCCATTCACGATCAGTTCCCTCACTATGCACCCAATGATTATTAGCATTTTGTCTCTCACGGGGATGCTTCTCCAGTGTATGACACACTTAGCCCCATTCCACACACTTCCTTTGAGTATTTTCCATATAGTCATAATAATAATGAGTTGAGTCCACCTCAACCACCACCACCACCTAACACTCCACCTCCATCATCCACCTCTGCTCTCGAAATCCTATTACAAAAGTTCATACTCGAGCAAGAGTGATCCACTTAAATTCAAAATGAATCCCTCCAACGGCTTGAACAAAGATTAAATGAAATTGAGTGTGAATGAGAGTCAGAATTCACCCCAAGTCAACCCATTGGTGCCCTCAGGTGGAGTGATGATGTGTCGTCTTGTGCCACTGATTTTGAGTGTGACCAACCCTACCACCCTGAGAATCTTTATGCTGAGACCATTCCATGGTCCCGGACTCAAGTTGACACTTTTGTTGATTTATCCATCGATAATGATCCTGATCAAATCCCATTTTGTCCACATGAACCCATCATTGAGGTTTGCATTCCCTCTCCCGCTGAATAAAAAAAATGCCCGAGTCTACACCTATCGAGCCAACCGTGTTTGTTTCCTAGGAACCACTTCATCCTAAGTTAGCTCTAGCTACGAGTGCTCACCTTTTTCTCGAGATTGAATCTGAGATATTTTCTACCTCTCCGGATATGGATCATGTTCCACCATGCATGTCTCCCTTTGGGCCCAATATTTTTAATGATTCCTCTATCTTCAATCTTGGTACCTCGTTTGAACCACCCATCACATTTATTGGTGGTGTTCTCGTGGAGAAGTTGACAACTCCATCTTTAAATACCACACTCTCTAGTGAGTATTCCTTTACTCCTCCTGATGAGTGTGTGTCCCCTACACTTGATTTGGATCATCTTCCCCCACTGTTTATCCCACCCGACCCAACCATTGTCCCTTCCACCCCACCACCTAGTTTGGATCTTGATTTTTCACCTTTCATGTTTTCATCTAAATTTTTAGATACTCACCTAAAACCAACCTCCACCTTCCATGAGAGTATTTATGGTGTTACTCTCGACTTCCGTGACACCGAGCTTGTTACTCTATGCCCGCCACTCTCTTTTGGTGTTTATTTTTTCCATCGACATCTCCCTGGTGTGTCACGACGAGACCATTATCATCGCCCATTCATAGAACGATCGTGCAATTTCTATGAGCCCCACCACATCCCACTTACCAAAACATTTTTTATTCCTCACCAACTTGAGTACCATTCTTATAAGGCCCTTGTTTCCCTCACTTTTCAACTCAATAAGGCTTGTGATCGATTCTTAATCACCCATGCCTTTCTCACTTTTACCCTAATACCCACCCGCCCATGGTCCACCGATTCTTTGTATCGTGTGATGTACTTGACATACAAGTGCATTGACCATTTTAGCCTTTATCCAACAAGATTGACGTTTCTGTCTTGTTTGGGGGTGATTCTCATCATCCTATTTTTCTGCTTCCCCGCACTTTCATAGATCTTATCTTTAGGGTGAGATTCCATCGGTCTGGCTGAAGACGTTAAACTAAGCGCTACCAAGAGGTAGCCCAGTTGTTTCTTGTATGAGTCTCATTCTATTTGGCATGACCATATGCTTTATATGTTTATAGACTCGTACACATTTTTTTTTCTAATCATTTATTCAGGTTTCATTTTAGGTTCATCTCGTACACTTCATTAGAGGTTGATTTTGGTAAACTATTTCCTACCTTCTGCTCTCAATTTAAAAAATCATTTTACTTAACATCGAGGACGATGTTCCTTTTTGTTTGGGGGTGGGGAATTTTATCAAAATCGCACCTCTTTTGAAATTTTTTGATTTTTAAAACCCGATTTTTAAAATTTTTGTGTAGTTTCTTTCATCTCACGCATCACGTGAATTTTCTATCATCCATCCTTTAAGTCTAGGAATCAAGCTAGAGGATTTATTTTTCATAAATAGCTTATGTAATACATAACAAGGCATGTTGCACTATGAATTTCTAAATCAACAAAATTTGCGCACTTATCATGTCACTACGGTTTAGAGTTGAAGAGTATTACAATTCTTAAGAGAACCTTAAGGATCGTTAATAGAGAATTTAGCTAGTGAGATTTGTGCCTTTCACCCTTTCAGGGTGTTTTACGCAATCTTTGAGTCACTAGTTGATTCAACTTCTTTTGGGTGCGCACTTAAATCGTTGTATGATCTCATTACGCTTCATTAAAATTTTTGGTTTGATCACTGAGAACGACATCACTTTCGAGTTGTAAGAAACATGTGTCTTGAAATTTATCCCGATCACTAGATTTCACCCATGTACTTCACCCATTACATTACCATTTTCTTCTATATTTCAACATATTCCCCACACCCTCATTTTCTCTTTGAGCCGAACCACTTAAAAAATCTTTTGTGTCTCTTATTTACATATATATGTGGTCAAATAATTAGAGATAGTCAAGTTTTTTGCATCAACAATGATTATTTGAAATAGTGAGATGGTATTAATCTCCCCCACCCCTCTAAATTATTTTTTACTTCTAAATGAAATATAGAACAAGCCCCCCACAGACTATAGGGAAGTTATAACAAATGACGTTCCAAGTTACAAGCAAGTACTTCCACAAAAAAGGGACCAATATTAATTCACAACAAGCAGATAAAAGTCTAACTGTGGACAATACAAAAGAAATAGAGATGAACAAGTGAAGATAAAAAAAATCCCATTATCATTAACATGGTGGACCTGCTCAAAATTGAGAAATCCTTGAAGTTATTATAAAAAAGATAATTATGTTATAATGTTTTAACTAGGAAAAAATAAAAGAAGGTCTTCTCGGGAATGGAAACTCTCAAAATAGGATCCATCCTCTCGCACAAACTCCTCTTCCAGTTTGGATAGTTGAGCGTCATCCTCAAAATCACCGGTCGAGACCTTGGCCAACTTAGCCTCCAGCAACTGGATTTTTTCATAAAGTCTGGTATTTTCCGCATGGCATCGTTCAACCCTGGCCTGATTGGACATTTGAACTTTCACCAACTTCTTGAAAGGGAGACCAATGAGGTGGTGCACATAGGTAAGAAGCCAATCAAGATTTAAGACGTAGCAACTTTACAAGTCATGAATGGATACAAGGAAAAAATAAGTATTTGCACTGGTGAGATTGCCAGGAGCAGTGGATAGGATTTTGTGAACGTGACTAGCGAGGGCCTTGAGGTTGAGAACTACGCGACTGTCAATGTTAAGAACACAATGAGAAGTGAAAGTCTCTTGGTTGTGTTCAAGAATTAAATCCAAGACCTCCAACTTGTGCTCCCTACACCTCTTAGGGAACTCCTAGCTCTACAAGTTCCTCATAAATACTTCGAGGGCCTCCACCTCAATGACATCGTAGCATGTGATCATAGAACTAGGCTCAAAAGGGGGTGAATAATACTCCTCACCTGATTTCTCATCCTCATCTCCATCAGTTTGGGTGGCCTCAGAGCTTGGCTCATTATCACCAGATGCCTTCATTGGCTTGTGTGCGTGATTCTAGAAACAAAGATATGAAGGAAGAATGATAAGAAGAAATAAAGAGATTGAAAAAAATCAAACAATAATAATTATAAAGAACTTATTCCCAAATCAAGAGGAGTTAGCATGCTACCAAACAGCCCGCAGGGTCCTCCCTGACCCACAATGCTAAACTTAAAAATTGAAAGCAAGATAATGTTAGTTGAGAACTTTCATAATAAAGTAAAAACTCTTAAAATATAAAAAAAAATAGTAAATCAGGTATGACAGTATAATACCTAAGAAGTGCTCATTGTGACACTCACAGACTATTCCACAGATATAGGAACATTCATCTCACTAACCTGAGAATAATGAAAGAGGGGAGTGTTGGTGTGTACTTGCATCCTGAAAGAAAGAATAAAAAAGGTAGAATACATAAAAGAGTTAATAAAGTATGACTATATAATACCTCACTCATAGTAGTACTCCCAAGTTATTCCACAGACATCGAAACACTCGCAGTACTAACTTGAGAACAAGGAAACAGGGATATGCTAGCAAATACTTGCGTAGCAAAATCAATTTTAAAATAGGATGTGATAGAATCAATACCTGAGGAGCCACTTCAAAAGTTCTCACAGGATCTCCCACGGGTGAAGGGACTTCAATACCACTAGCCTAAAAATGAAGAAATAGAAAAACATCACCATGATATTTTGCACCGTAAAGAAAGAAAGTTAGGTGAAATATCAGGTATAACAGAGTAAATACCTAAGGGGCCTATAACGAGGGGGTGGTCAAAGCCAAGATTGTTGACATTCGAGGGGATCACTTAAATAAAAGGAGACAATTATGATCCTAGATGTTCACACACAAAGAAAAAAAATACAAGTATAAAGAGCTCAAGATAAGATAGTGAATATGAAAGAGAAGGTAAACTACTCACTCGTGCACTAACTAGAGAAATGGTTGGCAAGGAGGTGTTAGTGCTAGCCTAAAATACAGATAAGCAAAGAATAAATAACAGCTCAAGTGAAATGTAGAGCATAAGATATGAAAATCAAGAAGTAGAAGAATCTAAGTACATGAACCCTCGAATGGGGAGAAGGGCTCAAATCAACCGCAAGGTCTGGAAGAATGCCCTTGTAACAACCTGTCAATAAGGAAGTTGTTAGAAAAAATGCAAGTAGAAAATGACAAGGTTATATGGTTAAGTAGCTGTGCAAAAGAAGAGATATATAAGACAAGCCCACTCGAAGCCACACTAAAAATGGGTTGAGCAAGAAGGGGCTATATATGTGGCCTATTGTCCGTCAGGAGGAAAACTCGGGGATTGAATATCCTCCTGAAAGAAGACAACCCAAGAATAACCACACTGTGAGTAGGAGTATTTCCCTACTAGTTTGGGGGATTGCTCGAAAGAGATCCCTGTAATATTAAGTTCAGGTATAATAAAGATAAAGTTATGTTAGCCACAGGTGAGAATATAAAATATATGTATAGAAGAAAAAGAATTATGAAAAGATATCCCTACAAAACTAGTAGAGATAATAGTTGAGGGTCCAGTTAAAGAGCTACTTGACATAAAGGAAGCATAGGGCTTAGTGGACGAAGTGGGGGCTACAGTCACGTATCAAAGAATAAAATATGCACATATGAGTAGAAAATAATGAAACCAAACAGTCATAGGTAATAGGACTTGAGGTTTCTTAGAAATATTGATAAATACTCACACTGAGCGAGTCGATACAGGAAAACCCCTCGTGGAAGTGGGGAACATAGTGGAAAGTTGCAAAATAAACAAAGGTGGGCGAAAAGTCCTTGAAAAGTATTAGAGGAGTAGAGAAATAAGGAAAATACAAGTCTTAGAGCTTTATGAACAAACCTCTCGAGCTTAGAATTACTCTTAGGAAGTAAAGGTGCACGAAGAACCCGGGGAGTAGCCAACAAGAGGGTGGCCCTCACCTCCAAGGGGCCACTCATCCCCACAGAAGAAACCTGATCAAGATCAAGGGAAAGAGTTAAATTTAGTAAAAGATTGCAAGAAGGTAAGCAAAATAAATGAAAAAGGATAATAGAAACAAAGTCTCTAAGAAACATACAGGATCCTGGAGAGGGGTTTTCCTATAGGGAAAATGCCCAGCAGTCGGGCTGGTGGTATAAGGAGAATAAATCATGGTGTCATCTCGATCATCATCAAAACCTCTCAAAGATGACAAGAAAGTACAAGTCTCAAGCGAGTGACCTTGGTTGATGTCAATAACACTAATGTCATTTGAAGAATAACTATTGTAATCATAGGAATGGGTGCTTCCATAATCAACAAGCTCCTCTTCAGATGAGTAAGACGAGGAGCAAACACTTATAACCCCATGACTTATAATTTTCTTAAGTAAGAAAGAAGTGGCTAGAGTACCTTCTATAAGAGGAGGGGCTAATGAGATAGAGGGTTGTGAAAGGAAAATGCCAAGGGCCTTATAGATCTACTCGCAAACTATTTGGAAAGCCTCCTCAATACCTAAAGTGTCAATATCTAACTCCTGATTTTGTGAAATGGAAAAACTAGAGGGATGGGTTTCCCTCTTCTTCTATTTGGCTACTCGAGTTCTCACAGGTGAAAAAGAAGAACCAACCACCTCTCTTTGTGCTGGAACATAATTTGAAACATCAGTGTCAGAATGTGTCCTTTTAGAAGGACCTTTGGGCTTTGCCTTGCATTTGGACTACCCCATTGAAGGTTGAGTCCTGGGCTCAAGGTGTTTGGTATAGATGGTATCCTCGTGCAAAGGATTCACAAAAATAGGAGTGACCTTCTCGAGTGGGGGCTTCTCCACACAGCTACGATACCAAATTTATTTATGAGTCCTTTTAACCAAATATTTGTCATTTGGAGGGATGCTAGTGGAAATGAACTCATGAGGGACATCCTTGATAAAATTCTTGATTAACATGATTTGTCGTTACCATAAGCCAAATCATGAGAAGTTGAAGGATCTAATGTAATCACGAGGGGGCATGAAAAAGTTACCAAAGTTGTCAATTCTGTAGAGCATCCTTTCGAAGGTAAAGTTGGTAAATTCTTCTAGATAGAAGTTTGTTAGCAAGAGGCTGGAGGGAAAGTCTTGGGTATAGGTACCTTGGTCATAGCAAAATTATCTACTCGCATGCTCGAAACGATATAATTCCAACCCTTGCCCAAACTCAGTCAATGATGGGACAATACAAGGAAGAACCACTTCCATGACAAAAATGTGGGGGAACTCATGTACTGACTCCACAATGGCAGGACGAAGAAAAGTACTAGGTAAAGTTGAGAAGAAGGACCATGAAAAAATGCCACCCATTCACTTTGAGTAAGGATGAAATGAAAATTCATTAACGTTGTCTATGAGCAGTCCCAAAGATTGTTTGGGAGACTTCTTATGCCCCCCCCCCCCCCCACCCCAAATGCGAGTGGTCTGTCTATGAAACAAGAAAGTCTTAGGAGCAAAGTTGGGTAACTTCTCAAACTAAAACCCCATAAGAATGAAGGAGTTAACAAAATTAGCCACATCAAAATGGCCATATGAATGCTCCATGTCCACGTGGGTACGGTCCAACCAGGTGTACATGGACCCAAGGATAAGAGCTACGAGGGGCACATTCATCCCTAGAGCAAGCCTAACAGAAAGTCGAAATACCAACTCTCGAGGGGAGTAATTTAGCCTCCATTGAAATAAAAATCTTCTAAGGAAGGTTGCAAAAAAAGCGTCTAATTGAGTGGGAGAATTGATCTTAGGACCATCTTGGCTTTTGGAGGCCTTGCTCGAACTCCCCTCCTTGGGAGTTAGCTCAAAGTATCTAAACAAATACATTTTCCACTTAGAAAAAGAATGCTTAGTGGCCCCAGTCTTGGTGATTGAAACACAGCGAGGGCATTCTAATAAGTTTTAATAGAGCTCCTCGTACATGGCCTCCTTGACAACATCTTCATAGCCATCAATAAAAATATGATCTCCCAAAAGGGGAAGACCAGTCAACTCGCAAGTATCCTTAAGTGTAATGGTAAACCCACCCCAGCTAGTGACAAAAGTATGAGAATCAATACTCAAGAGATTGAAAGTGTTGGTGTGCTTGGAAATCGTGTAGGTCTTCAAACTTCTAAAGTTCTTGAAAGACCCGGTCGCTCAATAATAGCCTTGTGAGTTGGAACAATCATGACATAGTTTACCCAGATCTCCCACTCATCTGGGTCCCCACCAAAAATGTCAAAGTTGATGTTAAAGAAGCGAAAATCACCCTTGTTCACTCGCACACGCAAAATACTACCAGCTAGCATGATTAAAGTATTAGTGGATTCAACGAAGCCTAGAAAGTGACTGCTCATTGATCTTCTCAACAAACTTAGCCTAAAAATGTTCGAGTGAGGGCATAAAAGTGTCCTTCTCACCAAAAAAATGGGGTGAGGAGATAAACAATGAAGTCTCTCTTTGATTAGCTCTCGAGATATTCCCTTGATCCTTAGACAAGGCAGCAACCCCACCAAAAGAAGGGCCAACATCACTAGACCCAGCAGTGGCGGTGGCGGTAGAAGTGACCATAAAAGTAGCGAAAGTGATGGCCCTAATGGCGGTGGTGGTGGAAATCATAACTCTAATGGGCAAGGAGCCCATAATTATCTCACTCCCGGAGGTTGATACAGCGAAAGGGGAAGAAGCCGTTGAAATGATGAAGAACTTGGAGAAATAACAATGAAGGGAGAAAGGGTATTAGAAGAATGAGGGTTTTTCTCTCTCTAGCTCTGGAAAATAGAATAGAATAATAAGGTAAAGAGTTTGAAATTTTTGAAGAAGGCATTTATACCTTGAAAGCAGTGAACGCCTGACCGCTCAAAAAATAATAATAATCATTACCCAAATCACGAAGTGAGGGTTCCCAAGAAGACATGTTTCTCCTCGGGACACTAAATGGTGCATTAGTACAACAATCATGTCAGGGGCATTAAATGACCATCAAAAGTAATGATTTGCCAAAAATAAGACCCTTTGAATTCCCAAAAAGTAATGGTTTATTTCATGCAAAACTCTTCATTTTAACCAAGACAAACACTTTTGCACAAGGGGTTTAGTGTCGAGGGGCACCCACAATTAGGCCCAGTAAGGTGAGGGGATGTCAGATGTGTGGGTGAAAGGCTACCTATGTAGAGAAAGTAATAATGTTACCAGTTGGGATCCCTTGGGAGTTTTGGTTTAGAGGCTGAGAGTCAAGTCTTGTTGAGTAAGCTAAGGCACAACCACTTTAATACCTTAGGAAAGTGATAATTCTAATAGGAGGGGCATAAGAGGTCACCCATGCACTTACATAGTCCACACTTAGTCAAAAAGGTGAGTAGACAGGGTGCTATTCATAAAGTATTGTAAAATTTATTATTAGCGAGTGGCCCCCAAGGCCATTCGTAAGCTTTCAAAAGATTGTTCACCAAGTTACGGTTTGAAAAGATTTTACCAAATCATGTTTTTTTGCACTATGTCCAACATATTTACTTTTTGACTTTGGGTTGTACCATGTGTCATTTGTTGGAGTGGACAGATGATAGATAGTAAAATGGGATAAAAAGTACATTTTAGATATTGTCTCAAAGGAATATCCTTTTGGCGCGCACATGCCATATCATCTCTAGTATTTTTCTACAAATAGAGCAAGGTCAAAACAACAACCACAACATAAGTTAGCACTGTTACTCTGTCAAAATAGTACCAAAAAGTATTCTTTTCCTTGCTCTCTCCTTGGTATTTGTAGTGCTTGTCCTTTCATCCCCAAGATCTCTAAGTGATCCATTTTCTCTATTATTTTTTTTTTGAAAAGTTATAGATAATCATTGTATTCCCAAATAGGAATCACAAAAACTCTATTGTTACCATAAATAGATAACTATCATCTTCCAGCTGATCTTGAGACCTTGAACACCTTGAATACAACCTCCATTTGAGTGGGTCATGCCTTACTACATCCATTTATTCATAAACCCCGGTATAACTACCCTTTTACAAAAGAGAGGTTTCTTAATAATAATTTAGTATTCAATCAACGTAAATTAGGATATTACTTTGTGTTGCAAAAATTTTGTATTATGGAGAGAACAATTTAAGAATCTTGTGAAACATAAAGTGTTTAAAAAAATGATTTTTCATGATAACAACATTGATGTACTTCACTACCTTCTCTCTAATGTGCTTGTGATAAAAAGAAACACTCAATACATGAAGATATTTAACATAAGGATCATACAATCCATCCGAAAAAGATGTCTCAAGATCACAACCATTGCAAATAGATATATAAGTCATGAATGAAAGTAGAAGAAGAAATGTTATATAACACCAAGATGATTGTATACAAATCACTTAAGAATCATATAAAACCATATATGTTCAAGAAAGCCTAATTCATGTACAATGTATTCCTATTCAAGCTCTAAGACCAAGTCTTACCCAACTTGTTCCAAAGCATTGTTCAAACTCAAAGCAAAGTTATGAGGCATACGCCTATAAGTGTCAATCAACAACATGAGGGTACAAACAATGTAAAGAAGATATGAAGTGATCAAGTAAAAAGAAACCTTCTAAATCCCTGCTAGAAGAAGAATAACATTTAAAGTTCTAAAGAAGTAAGTCAACCAAGAACCAAAGAGAATGATCCAACCTAAGCATGATCAAGTATCACTTTAAGTTACAATATATCAAGAGAAATAAGAAGAATTAAAAACAAGTTTCAAATGTTTAGAATTTATTGTAAAGAAGTAAATAATCTCACAAAAAAAATATAAACCTTGAGCAACTTCCATAAACCTTCCAAAAGCTTTCCTAGTCAAAACCCACAAACAATAATGGAGAACTTTTGAAGTGGACTCCAAGATGGCCTACTTTTAGAATCGACTCCAAGATAGTCTACTTATGGAGTCCACTCCATCCCAAGGTATGCTAGGTTATTTGATTCTAACGTTTTTCAATTGAACCCAAAATCAAAATACAATTTTTCAAAATAACCCCCTACACATTGAGTTAACTCTATATGCGTTAAAATATCTCCAATGGGAGTTTGGACAAAGATTTTCCAGAACTCTATTTTGAATTTTAAAATGCCCAAGTCACCTTATATTACCAATATACCCTCCAACAATTAATTTTGAAATGCCTATAAAAGGAACCCTTTGCTTCTCTTCAAAAACACACAAGAAATTATAACAATATTGCATTATTGAAAGTTTCATCATCAAGATTGTCTCATACCATTCATTGAGTTTTTAAAAAGAGAAATAAAGAAAACCCAATTGGTAGTTTATACCCTAGAACTTCAATAAAGAAAAATCTTTAAAAAAACCACTTTAAGAAAAGTTCTTATTGAAATCCCTCTTAGCCAAATTCCCAATTCCTCACCAATTTATGCGAAAGATAAAAAATATTTCCCTCAAATATTGTACTTGTGATTATTTAAAAGTTAACTTTCTAGAAAGATTTAATAAAGCACATTTCACCATTGTTGATTATTTAAGAAATCTTTGTTTTACACTTTGGTTATGATGCTTTCTATTATTAATAAAACTGACTTTCATTATACCTTTATGGTTGGTATTTTCAGGGTGTGGTAAATCTTAACGGGTGTAATAAATCCTATGGGGTTAAAATCTGTAAGGATAAATTTTCAAATAGTGTCAGTTTGTATGTATTGGCATTATTTCGAGAAAAAAAACTTTGAGTCGTAGGATAGATTTTATATGTCACGATTCCCATTACGCCTATGATGTTATGTTGAAGACGTAGAGGCCAAGCTTCAAAGATATATCATGCCTCAATTTTGGTGCACGTTTCTAGTCTTCACATTCATATGGATTTTCGATATTCTCTCAGGTATGAATGCGTAATGGTTTGTGGATTCTCAAAAATATTTTCAAAGGATTTTATTTTATTTAAAACTGATTTTAAAATGTTTTTTTGTCATATGAACATTGGATTTCTATTTTATTGGTTCAAGAGACTTTAGAGCTCGTTCAAATTACATTGGTCTATCATTCAAACGAGATGGTATTTTTGTTCTAATGAGATGTTCATTTTGTTTAAACAACTGCATATTTTTATTCGAACGACATGCCACCTCAAAATTTGTGTTTTATTATTTAAGGCGTCCTTGACTTAGAAAAACGTTTGTGCAGAACTGAATAGAAAGAAATAGTTTTCTGCAATTATTTACCCAAGTTTTCCAAAGGAAAAACATCCTTCTTTTGATTCGAGATCCGAGTTTAAATTTACCATATGTCATAGAGATCTTGTGTTTACACCACTATATTTGTTCTACCTTATTGAATAAACTAGTTTCATGCGGTGGACTCTGTACTTGCTGATTGAAGGTTGTTATGGCTATATTGGTGGATACTGAGGCATGCATGGACCCGTGTACGGTGGACCTTACGTAGGTGGACTCCTACATTGCACTGTGGAGAAGCGATAGAAGAGAAGATGAGGTGCCAAGGCTTGTGGGGATCAAGTCATTAAGTAAGAATATATTCTTCCTTTGTAATTTATATATCATAGTGATTGTCTGGCCTGGGTCGTTCGAGTTTTTTTCCTATAGTGGTTTCCTCGTACATCGGCGTGTCTTATGAACTATCTTTACATTATCTACTTAATCTCATTAGATGCATATTTAGGGTTACGAAGATAAAATTAAGATAATTAAAATTTGGTTCACAAAATTGGTGAAAAATAAAATTGAGAAAAATTTTGAAAAATTGTTTTTGCCTAAAGCACATACACATAAGGTACCCCTCAAATTGGTATCAGATCTAGAACACTAGGTTGTCATGTGAGTGATCCCGTGGGTCTTTAGGTATGAATTTAGGAATGTTTGATGGATTTAAAACACCTATGTTTGATGGGTCGAATTATTCTTATTGGAAGATGCGAATGAAGTGTGCACTTAAGGCCATATATGAGAGTGTTTAGTTAGCGATAGAGAAGGGGTGGACTCCACCAGCCACAAGAGCGGTGGACACTCATTTAAAACATGTTGAGTCATGGACTCATGTTGAACACAAAATTGCAAAATATAATTCTAAAGGTTTACATGTTATTTCTTCATTTATCACCCGTAAGAGTATGATCATATTATGATGTGTGAGACATCTAAAGTGGCTTGGGATGTATTTTCACTTACCCACGAGGTAACTATAACTATTAGGGCTTTTGAACCCTAAAACCTCACCACCCAGTTTTAGATGATTAAGATGTTAGTAAGTGAGACATTTGATGAGTTTTACGCTAGGTTGTACAATATTGTCAACTCGTCGTTTAACTTGAGAGAGAAGATACCCGACAATCGAGTCATAAAGAAAATCTTAAGGTCGTTGGCCATTAGATTTGATCTAAAGGCGATCATTTTAAACTCTTTAGGTTTGTTTGACACAACAAAACTAAACGAGCTTGTAGGTGACCTACAAACTTATGAGCTTTGTATATTTATCTTTAAGCAAATGCCTAAGAAAGAAAATGGCATTGCTTTGAAAGGCCAAAATGAGGAAACTAAAGTTTCAAATGATGAATATGACACTGATTTTGAAGATGTGGCCATATTGGCAAAGAAGTTCAAGAAATTTCTTAAGTTCCAAAATCAATCAAAAGATACAAAAAGACTTGAGAAATTCAAGAACAACAATGTCGATTACGTCCCTAAGAACCGAAGTGAGAATGATAAGAGGGATGAGTAGGATAGGTGTTATGGTTGTGAGGGTTATGGACATAGGGTATCAGAATGCCTCACTAGACTTAAAAAAGAAGGCAAGAAACCAATTTCACTTAATGCCGCCCTCAGTAATAGTGATCGGGAAGAGGGAGAGTATTCCCCCATTGATTGCAACTACACCGCGTTCATGGTTTGTCATATGAGCGACGACGATAAACTTTCTCATGAAGATACTCATGTGAATGACACTTTCGAGGCTATAGTGAGTGAACCCCAAGTGAGAGAGGGTGAAAAGAGTGAGGATGAAGATGTAGAGGATAGTGCATTTCATGTTTCCTTCCGTGGATTGTATGAAGAAATGGTGAAGGTGAAGAAGGAAAACTTGAAGTTTTAAGATAGGTTAAAGGAACATTCCATTGAAAATAACGATATGTTGATTGAGGATCTTAGGTCACGGTAGAAGTCTCTTCAGGAGAAAATAGAGTACGCTGAGGATGAGAGAGATGGTCTTCATAGTTTGATGGAGGCTATAAAAAAGGAGATTCTAGAGTTTGAGGAGTCTATGTGTTTTCTCAAGTCTAGGATTAGTGATCTTGAGGAGAGATTGAGATATTCGAGTAAGGTTAAGTTTGATTTGGAGTCTAGATCAGAAATTTTGGATAGGATGTTAGGCACCATCCAAATTAAAGACGATAGGTGTGGAATTGGCTTCGATGATCGTATTTCTCCCATTCCTAAAGCCAACACTACATGTGTGAGAGAGCTAATTAGGACGTTGGGAGAGGTCCACATTTGGGTAACATTCCCCACCGTATCTACACTTGCACTCATTGCGATAGGAAGGGTCACCTTAAACGTTTTTGTTATGACCTTAAGAATGCTCCTAGGAAGTTTAAAAATAAATTCGTTTTGGTTCCCAAAACCCCATGCGTCATTACACATCTACCTGGGTTAGGCAATCAGACTTATAGGCTTTAGGAATTAGACTTCATGACTCTTGATTTCTTGTATGTGATTCTTCCCATGATAGATCTTACGGATGATTGTGTTAGCATGTTTGTCATACGCTAATTTTGCTTCATGATATATCTTTTCTAGTGTTATGGCATGTTCATCATTTGTATTTTATTTTCCTTTATTAAGTCTTATTGGAAAAATACAAAAATATTTTTGGTTTCATATATTTTTGAAAAAAACAAAAAGATTTTATTTTTGATATATTTTTTGAAAATACAAAAAGATTTTTCTTTTGGGTCAAAAATATTTTGAAAAATGCAAAACATTTTTTATTTTTGTGTATTGATTTCATACTTATGATATGGCATATTCGTGTTCTTGGCCCCCCCTTCACTTCATATTTCCATGTGTCTAGTACAATTGCTCATGATTTTGGATTTATAGAATGATCTTAACCATTTGTTTAATGGGGTTGTTTCGAAGTTGATTGACACTTACATTCGACTATGTATATGCTATTGCACACACATGCACGAGCTTATTTGAATGATTGACTTCTCATGAATATTTGAGTTTGGTGAGACACTCTCCTCTCAATTTTGTCATTTACTCGCATATTAGACTTAGGGGAGTTGTATATGTAATAACCGTTTTCCATGGGGCTATATATTATTAATTAAAAAAATGATGAGTGTGCACGTGAAAGGAATGCGTGAGGCATGTGAACTCATCGTGAAAGCCATCGTTTAAAAGAGCCCAATAGGAAATCACTTAAAAAGAGAAACTAGATCTTCAAAAGAAAAAATGAAATACAAAAGAAATATCATTTATGTTTGAGTGATTTTACTTGAAGATCAACGGTTTTGCATAATGAGTCCTAGGTTGAAAAAGTCGTGTCATGATGCTATTATTTGGTAGAATTGTTAAAATTCTAGACTTGTGTGAATGATTTTTGTTTAGTTCATTAAGTTCACTTTATAATTATCACATATGGCTAAATCTTAGTTTGATGAAATTTAGCGATCAATTAGAGCTTCTTAAACGTATCTTTGTGCTTGAATTATGATTCATTTGTGTTAGTTACACCCATTCATTCCATTCCATGTTTAGGCACATCGATACTATGTTAAAGTGTAATTCATGTGTGTTTGTGAGTTAGTTTTTTATTGTTTTCGTAGAGTCAGTTGTTTATATCAGATATTCAGGTTTCAAGGTTCATTTTACACTCATTTCTAAGTTGGAATTAAGGATTTTTGAAGTCGTTAGAACAAGTTCTTCGTATCATTTGAAAGACCTCCTCATGTCGTTCGATGAGTGGATCAAACGAGGTTTGTACGAGATGGTTTCGATGCACAGTGTTTGGTCATTGGAAGGTCGCTAGATGGGTAACATCAAACCAGCTTCGCACGAGAGCTTACTATTTCTCCTCGTTAGTAGTGAGAGTTTCTTTGGTTCGATCGAGATCATCCTATGGTTATAACAACATCCTTTAGTCATTCGAACGACCTGTGCTATTTCAAAATTTATTTTTTGCGCATTTCCAGTACCTGATTGATACATATTATTATTATATTCTTATGTGATACTTCTGGATTATTTGAGATCATTTTTTATGCAGTTGACTTGGATTATTTGATTATTATACTACATTATTAAATGATATTCAGTTTAGTCACATCATATGTTATTGTGATGATTTATTTATGTGACTAATTTTAAATGGTTGCCCGTGTTTATCTAGTTATGCTTCTCATGATTATACTTATACTAGATATGATGTTTTCTATTTATTTTTTCACTAGTTGTCTATTCGAGACAAAAAGGAGGAAAGATGGATATGTGATGTACGTGGAGATTTGAGATTTGATATTGATTGAATTGAACATATTGCTTATATATCATTTGTTCCTCCATACTTCACTTGGTATATATTTGTTTCTTATGTGTAGAGATGCTTCAGAGATTCAGATTTTTTCAGCTACATCACATTCAAATAACTCATGCTTGTGGGTCCTACATCTTGCAGTCTGTGTCATGTATTTTTTATTTTTGGGTTTATGGGATAGGACATAGGTCATTCAGCTTGACAGCTCGGGTAAGCATTTCACTATTTTTGGTTTTGTCCCGGAATAGCTAAAGGGGGAGATTTGAAAGGACAAATTTCCAAATAGTTTCAGTTTGTATGTATTGGCACTATTCTAAAAAAACCACTTTGAGTCATATGATAGATTGTATATGTCACGATTCCCATTAAGCCTATGACGTTGTGTTGAAGACGAAGCAGCCAAGCTTCAAAGATAAATCAAGCCGCAATTTTGGTGCATGTTTCTAGTCTTCACATTCATATGAATTTCCGAGATTCCATCAGGTATGAATGAATAATGGTTTATGGATTGTCAAAATATTTTTCTATGGATGTTATTTTATTTAAAACTTATTTTAAAATGTGTTAAATCATGTTTAGATTCGTATGAATATTGGATTTCAGTTTTAGTGGTTCAAACGACTTTACATCTCGTTCAAACGACATTGGTTTGTCGTTCAAACGAGATGGTCTTGTATTTATAATGAGATGTTCATTTCTTTCAAACCACTGCATGTTTTCGTTCGAACGGCGCGCCATCTCAAAATTTGTGTTTTATTATTAAAGACATCACTGACTCAGAAAAACGCGTGTGCATAACTGAAAAAAAAGAAAAACATTTTTTGCAATTATTTACCAAAATTTTCCAAAGCAAAAGCATCCTTACTTTGTTTTAAAATCCAAGTTTACATACACCAGAGATCTTATGTTTGCACCACTATTTTTGTTCCGCCTTATTGAACAAACTGGTTTCGTGCGATGGACTTTGTCTTTGCTGATTGACAATTATTGTGGCTATATCGATGGATACCGAGGTAAGCATGGACTCGTGTGCTATGGACCTTACATAGGTGGACTCCTACATTGCACTGTGGAAGAGAGGTAGAAGAGAAGAAGAGGTGTCAAGGTTTGTGGGGATCGAGTCATTAAGTAAGACTGCATTCTTCCATTGTAATTTCTATATCATTGTAATTGTCTGGCTTGGGCCATCCGAGGTTTTTTTCCTTAGGGGTTTTCTCGTACATCATCTTCTCATGTGAACTTTTTTCACTTTATCTACGTATTCTCACTAGATGCATGTTTAGAGTTAAGAAGTTAAAATTGGGATAGTTAAAATTTTGTTCACAAAATTAGTGAAAAATAAAATTGAGAAAAAGTTAAAAAAATTGTCATTGTCTAAAGCACATACACATAAGGCACCCCTCAAAATTGTTGTGTGGTTTTTGGTTCTACCTTAGTGAACAGGAGATAGTGAAATTTATCGAGTACCTCCTTGAGCGTGGATATAGGCACGATCGAACCATGTTAAAATATAGGCTATTTCTCTTAACTCTCCCTTTAATATTTATATTAACTGTCTAGACTTATTGCTTATTAATTGATTAATTCAATTATATGTAATTGAATCATCCTATTGTAATTAATCTTTAAGAGAGAATCTTGAAAAGTTTTAAATAGCCATTTAATTTATAATACCCAATTCACCAACCCTCTTGGGTACATTTTTGGGATAACAATTGTTATCGTAGCTCAACTCAAAGATAATTATTTTGAAAAGTATATTTTTAGTATAAAGATTAAATAGAAATGTCTATCATTTCACAACAATTTTTGGGAAGATATGAAATACCCATTTTTAAAATAGATGATTTTAAAGCATGAAAACTAAAACTTCTTGGATTATTCAATCCAATGATTATTATGTTTGAAAAATGATAAGTGATAAGAAATATCCACTTATAAATAGACTAAGCTTTAAAAATGGCTTGAGTTAAACAATGAAGATATGATAATTCCACGCATTTCTTCATAATCTGTTTCCGCAAGAAAGTAGCACAATACACATAAGACAACGACATCAAAATTGTCTTACAAAAGAGTAATTGGCTGAAGTTTCATCAAAAGAATAAATGTTGAAATTATCAAACATACAACCCAAATAAAAGGAAGTAATACTCCTCTCAAAAGAAAACCCAGAAGGAGTAAGTAAGGAATCACCCAGATTCCATGTTCAAAGAATGAAGTCTCTTTTGAAGATTATGAACATCATCATCCAATAAAGAATCCAAACTATAACCAAATGTTCAATCAAATCCCATTAATTATGAGGTAAACTCTAAATTTCTTAAGTTAGGTGGCATTTCTGAAATAGATGAAAAAATGCTTCTGGTCAATCAGAAGAACTTTTTGGCACATTAGTCGTAAATTATAAAATCCTCATTGATACTCATATTTTCATTCAAAATGATAAGAAAGAACTGTATGTTTCAATTGAAAACGTTTTAAAGGAAACAAAAAAAATTAAAACTAGAAAAATAAGGAACTCAAAAGCAACATTAATATCTTGAAAGAAAAGAAGAAGTGCCCTCATTCTCTTCAAATCGAGAATAATAACTCGAAAGAAAAGTTGTTCCATTAAGAGACCCATTTGAAAGATTTGATCAAAACTGAAAAAACCAAAAAATTTACTTTTGGGGAATCAAAAGAAAGAAGATAATGGGTAATGTAGGTTGTAAAAGAAGGGTTGAAAACCCAAAAAACATATCCCAAAAACCCAAAATATATTCTTTTTCTTTTATAAGAAAAGAAATCACACTTTTCAAATATATCGTACTCGACTACAATAGCTCAAACATAAAGCATATCACTGTTGCATCACATGTACAGAAAGAGACAATACACATGTGTCACACCCGACAAAACTCTGGCATCGGCCGTCACCAAAACAGAGTTAGGTGTGAGTAAACTAAATATCATCCTTAGCAATTGACAGATATGAGACATATAAAAATTTTAATCCATAACATAAATAATTTGATCAATCACAAATACTAATAACATCCAACTGATAGAACACCAAGTAGCGATATAAAACCCATCACATGTAATATCCAAATATCTCAATAATTAAATAATTAAAATTCAACTGAAATCTCAAGACAAGTTTGGAACCGAATGGCCCAATATAACTCAAATGTAGTCTCATAATAAATATGACGGAATAGGAGAAGAAAAAAAAATCTAACTACTAAAGCAATAAAAATAGCTCCAGCTGCATCTCTAAAAGATCTCCAATAATTCCTATGCAGCTACTCCGAATTAATTCCTGAAAAGATTAGTCAACGCATGTGTTAGAGCCAAAGCCCCGAGCATGAATACTGGCTATTCCTCTCAATTAGGGTCCTTGAACCCAAACAATAGTGTTATATTTATCAACCATAACAATGGAATATTTTAATTAAAAAGATAATTAATTGCCAAAAATAAATTACTAACTACCCGCAAGGTTTCTTTAAAATGTGCCACACTAATATTATTTTAATTTATCCAAATTCCCAATATTGTTAAATTTAATTAAATGAACCACAAAGATTATTTACCAAGATACACGTCCCCTTGTCAAAGCCGTCGTCTGACCCGTTTTAAACTATCAATCCTCGCGATATGACAAGATTCCACCCACACACCCGTCCCCTTGTCAAGGCCTCCGTCTGATCCATTTTTATCCTACGATCCTCACGATATGACAAGGTTCCACACACGATCAGACATAAATCGTCCTCTGACCCATTTAAACTATCGGCCCCGACACATTATGTCGCCAATAAATTTTAATACTCGTTTTAGTCCTGTGGTATTAATTTTCAAAATTTCTCAGACTCGTTATTCAAATTTAATTTCCCCCACCCTTAAAAGTGATGTGAAAATACCCAAAATACCCCTTAGTCCCAACTAAGAATTTCCAAACACAAATTCATCCTATCCTAAGTATAGGATGACTATAAAAATTTCATTCCACCTAGACACCAATCCTAGGCTAACATAGTGACGGTATAATGTAGAAATTCAACCCCCACCCCAAATTATATAAGCCGCATAACCGTCCCCTTGTCAAGGCCTCCGTCTTATCCATTTTTATCCTGCGATCCTCGCGATATGACAAGGTTCCACACATGACACGACATAAATCATCCTCTGGCCCATTTAAACTGTCGACCCCGACACATTATGTTGCCAATAAATTTTAATACCCGTTTTAGTCTTGCGGTATTAATTTCCAAAATTTCTCACACTCATTATTCAAATTTAATTTCCCCCACCCTAAGAAGCGATGTGAAAATCCCCAAAATACCCCTTAGTCCCAACTAAGATTTCCCTCACACAAACTAGTCCTATAGCTAGAGAGCATAAATCGCCACTAAGGTCTACTTACTAGTCCCATACTTAGCAAGTATGCTATAAAAAGGGTGAAAACAAATTACCTACAATACCCAACGTCCCCGAGATATCAAAATTATAATATTTTCATAAAGTGGCACAATTAACAATTTATAACAATATTCATAACATCATTATATTCCCAATTGCTTAATTTTAATTAAATGGTTGAAATCAAGGACACAAAAATATTGTGATTTTTAGAATAACAACTACATGCAAGTACTATCATGATTATTATTTTACAACACAAGTAAACAAATCAATCTAGGGTTTTCCCATGAAATAACAAAATTTACTTTCTAAGGGCTCCTCTACATACGCATACCTGTAACATAATCGGCGATCCAAACACTACCCAAAGAACATCAGGCTTATGAGTATTAGATAATATTAATATTTCATGCAAAATAGTCCCAATATTTATTTCTTTAAGAATTACATTCATAAGTTATTTTAGAAAGCATGAATTTAATGGAGGCTAGAATCAAGACATACAACACTAAGGGAAAAGAATAGGATAAACATGCCTGTGATTAGATGTAGAAAAACTGATTAAAGATTTGAGTTCCTCTTGAAAAATGGATCCAAGAGTCCTCTTGAATCAACTTGGGACAGATTAGTCTATGCCTTCAACACTGAGCTTAAAAAATGGTTTTAATGGAGGCTAGGGTTTGGAGGTGGAAGATGATGGAAAAATAGAGAGTCTGATGCTCAAGTGTTTGTAGAACATGTGTTTCAAAAACCTATCCCCAAAGTTTATTTATATGTAATACCTTGCACTTTTATGGGAAATTAAATTCAATAATTAAGTGTAATTTGGGAATTTATGAAATTATCATGAATAGTAATTTTTGGAGTTTTCAAGGATTAGATGATTTTTTATGGGTATTATATTTACTTTTGGGATTAAGTAAATAAGTCAGAGTATTTTAATTATATGTCGTAGCTGGGTAAAGCGACAGAGGATAATATTTTAATGGGAATACCACATTAAGTTGTGTGGGGTTAAATTAGTGATTTACGGAAAAGTACCTCGGATGGGGATTTTGAGTGCGCGGTTGGTCTCGGAATGGCTGATATGGTCAGAATAGAGTATCTGGGGGTCGTAATTGTGTTTCGGGAATTTTTGGATTAATAGGGACTCGTAATTGAGTAAACGAGTCATTTTGAGGTTTAAAGGGATAAACCCTCTTTTCTTGCCCGATAAGACACGAGAGAGTAGGAGAAATAAAGAGAAAGGTAGAAAGGAAGAAGAGAAGAAATGAAGAGGAGAGGAAAAGGATTTTCGGGCCAAACTCCGCGAGATTCGACTCGGGGTTGTCGGATTTTATCCTCCAGACAAGTGTTTACTTGCTTTATTTAATTTTGAGCATAAATATCATATCATAATTGGTAATAACAAACCCTAAAGATTTTGGGTTGTATTTTCGTGGATTAAACGGGTTTTTCAGAAGTTTAACGGGTAAACCCCGAAAATTATTAATTTGGAGAAACATAGAAATTCATAGAAATTGTTGATTCTTGGTTTTAGGATGTTTAGAACTTATTTCCTTTGTCTATATATAGTTGTATATAGGTAGATGTTGGTGGGAGAAGAGGTATAAAGCTTTCATGGTTGTTAATGGTTGAATTGGATTCATGGAGAAGAAGCAGTTTCGGCTGCCCTGTTTGATCGATCGATCGAGGCCCTAGGATCGATCGATCGATCCTACAGGAATTTTGGCAATTTGTGTTGGTTCAATTTATATGGGATAAATTCCCAAATTAAGGATTTCTAGCGTATTTAATTGAGGAAATAAATAAACATAACTAAGGGTGATATATTCATCCAATTGAGGAAATTTATGGGGGCTAAGAGAGTGTTTTAAATGTGTGACACTAAAATTATATTTTTGAGGAAAATAGATAAAGTGAGGAATTAGAGAGTTGGGGTTTCTCAAAAATAGAGTGGGGACCTCTAAATTATTAATTGGACAAAATGTAGTCCTTGGGTTCGTGGAAATGGAATCCACGACCCATTTGAATTAAATGTGGTTTGCGACGAATATTTCTTGGGATAATTTCAGTGGGCATTTAGGCTTATATAATTATGTGCGTAGAAGACATAATTATATCGATTGTGGTTGACTATATCTTGCGAGACTATTAGGATGAATGTAGGAAAATGCGTATTTACTTAGTGTGAATTGGTATAGTTGGAGAAATTATATAAATCCTTAAGTGTGAATAAGGTATAAGTTATATATCAAGTGAGGGAATACTTTTGAGTTTAGTATCGTGAGTGTGAGAATACTCGAATATTATTATTTATGAGAATCTTTGGGATTATTGCCATCCTTATGTGTGATTGGAAATTATGGCCATTTATACGTATCTTTAAGGAACCATGTGGAATATATATATATATATATATATATATATATATATATATATATATATATATATATATATATGTGTGTGTGTGTGTGTGTGTGTGTGTGTGTGTGAAGCATACCCCCTCTAATGCTATCATGGGATGTTGCACGATGTGGGTGAGGCCTCTGGCTTGAGTAGAAGGGAGCATATAGTCCCCAGGTCATAGCGTCCATTGTTATATTTTCTGATTTTTATTAGGGGTGAGATGTGGTGGGTATGTTTCGTCTCATTTCCAGGGAATAACTATGATCCCTTCCCAGACGTTGTGATTGTTGACCGCGATGTCAGTGATATTGAGTCCGACCGTTGGCTCCAGGATGGTATGTGAGTGATGCCATGTAAGATGATAGCATTGAGAGACCGCATCCTCGAGTTATTGCTCGTTGGGATGGTTATTATACTGGTGTGTATAGTATATTACTTGTGCATTAGAACAAGATATTATATCTCTACTAGAGTAAAGAGATAAATTGAATATGAAATGAATTCTCATTCCGGGTGATTGTATCCTGACTTATATTGTGATTCGTATTATAAATGAGGAGGTTATGCATATTTATTTATATGAGTATATATATTTAAGTTGAGTATTGAGGATGTGATGGATCTCGACGATCGATCTTGCCAAGTAGTAGTGTATCGGGGGGTTCATTGTTTTGATTTCGCTTTGCGAGACACCCCACGCATGAACATGACCTAGTGTTGAGACTGGGGAGAAGTTTAACTCTTAGTGCTCTAGTTTTGGGGTTTTCTTATATGAGTATATATGTATATATGTTGTGTACTGAGGGTCTAATGGATCTCGACGAACGACCTTGCCAAGAAGTAGTGTATCGGGGGTGTTCCTTGTTTGGATTTCGCTTCGCAAGACACCCCACGTACGAACATGGCATAGTGTTGAGACTGGAGAGAAGTTTAGCCCTTACTACTCAGTTTGCTTAGGATTTCTAGAGTTTGGGGGTGAAGAATTAGTTAGGTAGCGTATCTTGACTAGGATGTTTAGAGGGATGCGCTGGGTGTGCACTATTAGAAGAGAGGTGAGGGGTATTTCATGGGAGTACGATACTAATTTAAATATGAGATAAAACATATTTTAAAAATAAAGCATTTATGCACTTGCTAAAAAATGTCACAACTCGGGCTCTGGCCCGTTTATCTACTTTTCCTCTCTTTTTCTATTTCTCTCTATATATATAGGTGTCCAGACACAGGGACGCTTAGATGATGATCCTTTCGAGTCAGACGTATGCTACAACAGCTGTGGACGCAAGCATGTTTATTTTAAGACGCTTTTAGTCTTGTGAACTAGATAGTAAGCATTGTAGTAGCTTTCGGTTCGAAAGCCCATGTAACAGCCCGTATTTTCATGCATTTCATATTTAATTAATTCGGGAATTCAAAATTACTTGTGTCGTAATTTTAATTGAATTAATTATGGCAAAATATAATTAAATATTAATCGGAGAGTGAATGGTTAATATTTAGGGAAATTTATTTACTAAGTGAATAGTAATAATTTATTTAAGACATTTCGGATGTTAATGACGAGGTATACACTTATCTCAGCCCGGCAGTCAATATAGACTAAATTGCGTGTGAGATAAGGATTTTTATAAATTAATTTGGATGCCAATTCTGAGTGTACGATTGAGTCCGGATGCGCCGAGATAGTAATAAAAGTGTACCCGGGGGTAGTAAACGGGTCACAAGACGTTTTTAGACATAGACGGGCCCACACGGGGGCATTTGGGTCACCTGGGCTTGGCCCATTAGGCAAAAAACGAGATTAAGACTGATTGAACAATTATAAGAGATAAGAGAACGGCTGATGTGAGTTTAGAAAAAGGCTTGGTGGGTTAGGAAACCCTAAATAGCAGTTAGAGACAAATTTTGGGATCACAAGAGAGCCAAAGAGAGTCATCTTCAACCTTGGACATTCATCTCCAAAATCAGACTCTACGAAACCTAAGGCAAGTGGTTAACTTACTGTAGTATTGAATCTATTTTTCAATTCATATTTATGCGATGTGGTTGATTAAAATTCATTTTTGGTGTTAATGGCATAAACATGGGGTTTTGAAAACTAATAATCTGATTTACGAATTTGGGTAAGGATTCATGTAAAATCTGATAGTAGTAACTTGATATATATCTGGTAGGATGTAATCTGGATAACTAGAAATGAATTTAAGGAAGAAATTTGAGGTTTGAATGGGTTAAAGGTTAAAGATAGATTTTTCCCCAAATTATGAAATCAGTCGATAATGGACGAATTAATAATGGTTGTCGACATTCTGGAGGTCCCTAATGAGGTTTCTAACATGTATTATTGATAAGAAGGCTTGAGGTTGCTGTTAGAAAGAATTAGGGTTTTGAGGTTTCCGTTCATGGATGAATTTGTCTTCACAAAGAAGACGAAGACCTGCTCGATCGATCGATCGATCGAAGGTCTGGGGTCGATGTCGATCGATCGACGGTCGGTAGATTTTGACAGCTTCGCCCAGTTATGTGTATAAAAAGGAAAATTATATTATAAAATCTATCATGTGATAATTATTGAGAAATTTATACATGAGTTAAATCTAATTAATTGTGAATAACATTAATTAGTATTTGAGGGAGTTTTTGTGTAACACGTCATGGTTAAAAGTTAACTAGAGTTTGGAGGAAATTAGGAGTGTCACACTAAAGTTAAATTTTTATTTAGGTGAAGGCTAAATAATTTAGAGTCGGGGATTTAGACTCGGGTTAGGTTGTTTCGAGCTACGAGAGTAAGTCCAAATTTATGGTGGGACCGACACCAAAAGTAACTTAATTAATTAATGTGCATATTAATTAATAATTAGAGTTGGACCATAAACTCTTAATATTTTAAATGGGCTTGTGTTACGAATTTAGTACACGGCAATATATATATATATATATATATATATATATATATATACGGGATGTAGTAGTTTATATATATGGTGCATACATTAATATCAGTCGATAGATATTATTATTATTATTATACTCTAGTGCTATAGGGGGAGGTTGCGCGTAGTGGATGAATTCCCTAACTTGAGGAGTAGGGTGAGTATATTCCCAGGTCATAGCGTCCATTATATGGGTGAGGGGCATCTCACTTTCAGGGAAGGAATATGACCGCCTCCAAATTATGTATGTTAACCAAGTTAGGGGAAATTCTGACTTGGGATAACTAGGTTATGTGTACATACCTAGTGGGATAGCACTTTAGAGAATTTATATCCTGTGAGTATTTTACTCAGGTGGATGCTACTTATTAAATGTATTTTAGTATGGTTGTGAATGCTGCAATATGACTATAATTATATAATTAGGTAATTAATTATATACGGGCTAATTAATATACAGCATGAGTTGTTTTATATGTATAACAAGTGTGGAAGTTATATAAATTTTTAAAAAAAAGGAAATGATTAATTAAGTTGATGTCACTAATAACTTAAAAATCAAAATTTTGGTATACTCGGTTAGAGTAAGGTTGGTACAAGGAGATTCTATTAATTTATCTAGTCATGGGATAAATAACTAGGTGAATTAATTAAGGCATTAGCAGTGCACATTAGAGGAGGAGTAAGGAAGTCCTCAAGAGAGTGCGGCACTAACTAAATTATGGAGAGCATGCATATTTATTTATTACTGCAAGTTAATCATTTGTTTAAAGTTTTTTAAATGTTTTGGGTACTAACCCTTGCTATAAAAACTTTTAAAAACCTTTTAGGTGTCCAGACACAGGGACGCCAGGCTTGACTCAATTGCAGGGATCCATTGCTGCAGCATATGTGGATGCTGCAGGATATTTTAATAGACGCCTCATTCTTTCATTCTTAATGTAGAGACTCCTTATCATTTATTCGAGCATGTCGCTCACAGTTCATTTTGTAGTTGTTAGACTTGTTGAGATTGGTTTCTTGTCTTTACATTTGTTGGATTATTGAACCGATGGTTTATTCGGTCAGTTCATTATTTGTGAATGGTTGTTTCCAGTTAGCTGTGACTGTTACTTTATTTTATTTTCCTCATGAGAGTTTTATTTATAAAATTTAAAGATAAAATTTGGCACTAGTCTTTTTTTCTCACTTAGGTGGTTAGGAATTAAAAAGGGGATAGTGATGCTAAGAATGAACCAACTGAGAAACCTGTTCTAACTTAATTTAGGACTGATCACCCGGGGTTAATTAGTCGGGGTGTCACAGATGGTATCAGAGCATCAGGTTCTAGTGTCCTTAGGATCTGTGCGATTTTCTATGTTTCAGCGTGTCACTCGGTTGTTATAGAGCCCTATTATTAGGACTGTTGATTCATTTTCCGCTTGTGAGATATTGTTTTTCTGCTGTGAATATTTTTGTGTAAATTGTGTACTTATACGATTCAGTCTATTTCAGATGCCATCGAGGAGACTGAGAGCAGAGAGAGCTGAGGCTAGGGATGAGGTCAGGGAGGATCATCAGGAGCCACAGGTACCGCCACCACCACCCCCACCCGAGTTGATTTCCACTACTCAGGTGGAAGTGATAGTGGCCCAGGCGATCGAGACAGCGATGCGAGCTATGGCAGCTCCCTTTCCACAGCCCTAGGCACCGGCTCCAGTGGCACCGGCAGTTCAGGCTCCAGTGGGGCCACCATCTTGGCAGAGAGTTAGGGATACCTTTCAGAAGGGTCACCCACCTGAGTTTTAGGATAGCACAGATGTAGTAGAGGCTTGTGACTGGAAGAAGAACATTCAGCCCCATCTGCGCTTGCTGAAGTGTACCGATGTACAGAAATAAATTCTTGCTACCTTTCGCCTATCAGGGGCAGCCTTACAGTGGTGGGAGTCAGTTACCAACACCGAGGAGCGGGATTTGATTCCGATAGCAGAGTTCTGGGTGTGGTTCGACCGCAAATACTTTCCACCAGCGGTAGATGCTGAGATGAGAAAGAAATTAAGTGATTTAGTACAGGGTGACCGATCAGTAGCAGACTATGAGGAAGAGTTCACCCGTTTGGCAAACTTTGTGCCAAATGAGGTGAGCGATGAGGAGCGAAAGAAATCGAGGTTTATGGATGGTTTAGCTTGGTGGATCAGGCAACATTTGATTGGAAATCCGGCGTTGGTGACTTATACGGATGTCGTTAATGCCGCACTTGTGCATTGTCAGGATCATCGCTTCCATGCGAAAGGGAGAAAGAGAATAGGGGAGCTGAGCCAATAGGGTAAGGTAGTTACTAGTGGTGACACGAGTGCTACTCAGCAACAGACGGGCAGTCAGCAGGGGAATCGGGCTAAGAAGTTTAAGCCTGGTGGGTTCCAACCGGGAGGACAGGGGTTCTGGCAGGGGCAGCCAGGCCCGAATCAACAGCAGCAGGTTCCTCAGGGCCAAGGGAACAATGGGGGAGGCCAGCAGGGCCAGCCACGTCAGGGCCAACAGGGCCAATGATAGGGAGATGGTCAGAAACGTTATTTTGTCTGTGGCCAGCTAGGACACTTCAAGAGGGAGTGCCCACAGAGGGGCAGAGGTCAACAGCAGGAGGCCCAATAGGGACCACGGGGGAAGATGCCGCCAGCAACACCAGCCCCACCCGCCCCACTGCAACAGGGGCAGATTCACTACGGGCGTGTGTATAACGTCAGGGATGTTCCTAATCCTCCAGCGCACCAAGCACCGCCAGCAGTTAAGGGTATGTTTCTCATTCATGGTTATGAGGGTAGTATTCTTTTTGATACGGGAGCATCACATTCATTCGTTAAATATAATTTTGCTAATAGGGCCGAGTTACTAGAAACTGCGGGTAGTCTTCAGATGTGTGTTGAGTCACCAGTAGGCAGCGTGGCTTCGATTCACTCGATTTGTCGGGGGTGGACATTTTGAATGGGAGAATTAGTTTAGCGACAGACCTCTTGGCGTTAGATATGGAGGGGTACGATGTCATCTTGGGTATGGACTGGTTGACAGGTTATCGGGCGACAGCGGATTACTACGAGAGGACGACCGTGTTCTCCATTCCAGGACAAGAAATGTTTTTGATAGCAATGTCGTTACCTGAAGGGGTCACACACACACCTATATTACATCGACGAGGAGACCTCACAGGAGGTGGCGATTTCGTTGGAATCAATCCCGATAGTGAGGGACTTTGAGGATGTGTTCCAGGAAATACCAGGGTTGCCACCTAGCAGGGAAATCGAATTTGTGATCGATTTAGCACCGGGAACGAGGCCGATTTCTTGGGCCCCATACCGTATGGCCCCGTCAGAGATGCGTGAGTTGAGAGAGCAGATTCAAAAACTTTTGGGTTAAGGTTTCATTCGGCAGAGTACATCGCCGTGGGGTGCACCGGTGTTGTTTGTAAAGAAGTGGGATGGCTCACTACGGTTATGCGTGGACTATAGAGAGTTGAACAAGGAGACGATACGGAATAAGTATCCGTTGCCTAGGATTGATGATCTATTTGATCAGTTGAGAGGGGCATCTTACTTCTCCAAGGTCGACTTGAGGTCAGGGTATCATCAACTATGTATCCGAGATGAGGATGTTCCTAAGACCACTTTCCTATCGCGGTATGGATCTTATGAGTTCAGGCTGATGCCATTCGGACTCACCAATGCACCAGCAGTGTTCATGGACCTTATGAATAGGGTTTTCAGGGAGTTTCTCAATCAGTTTGTCATCGTGTTCATTGATGACATCCTGATCTACTCGTGCACCGAGGAGGAGTACGCAAAGCATCTGCGTATAGTGCTACAGACATTGCGAAAGCACCAACTCTATGACAAATTTGGGAAGTGTGGATTTTGGCTACGGGAGGTTCAGTTTCTTGGCCACGTGGTGTCAGACCGGGGTATTGCGGTGGATCCAAGTAAGGTATCAGCGGTGAGGGAGTGGGGACAGCCCATGACACCGACCGAGGTGCGCAGTTTTTTGGGATTGGCCGATTATTATAGGCGGTTCATCAAAGGATTCTCAAAGATTACGAGCCCTTTGACGAATCCGACCCGAAAGGGGGTACCTTCCACTTGGAATGATCATTGTCAATTAGCTTTCGAAGAGCTAAAGGACAAGTTGACATCTTCACCCGTACTTGCGTTGCCGAAGGGAGGATCAGAATATCGGGTTTACACTGATGCATCCTTACAGGGACTTGGGGGTGTGCTTCAGCAGGAAATGGCTATAGCTTATGCTTCCAGAAAGCTAAAGCCCCATGAGAGGAATTACCCCACTCACGACCTGGAGCTAGCAGCGGTCATTTTTTCTTTGAGGATATGGAGACATTATCTTCTGGGAGATCAGTTCACGTTATTTATGTATCACAAATCACTTCAGTATCTCTTCACACAGAAGGATCTGAATATAAGGCATAGGCGATGGCTAGAATTCGTGAAGGACTACCAGTTTGATATTCAGTATCATCCTGGTAAGGATAATGTGGTAGCAGATGCATTGAGCCGGAGACCGACCGGGGAAATATCAAAAGTTTGGAAAGTGAAGTGGAAAGAGCTTCGAAATGAGGATGATGTAGCCAGGGCTTGCATGTCAGCATTATCCATCACACCCGAGATCATTATGCGGGTTGTGAGGGCGTAGGCAGAGGACCAGATCTACCGAGATAGGGTGAGCCAGTTGCTAGCTTAGGGACCAGAGGGCTACTCGGTCAGCTCGAAAGGAGGCTTATGCCTTAATGGGAGGTTAATTGTGCCAGAGGATGAGGAGTTGAGGCACGCCGTTATGACAGAGTTCCATGGGTCGATATTCGCGGTACATACCGGTGGGGATAAGATGTACCAGGATATGAGGAGGTAGTATTGGTGGGCAAGAATGAAACGAGACATAGCAGAGTTTGTTTCGAAGTGTACCACGTGTCAGCTTGTGAAAGTTCTCCACCAGAGACCATCAGGGATGCTACAGCCGTTGGAGATTCCCATTTGGAAGTGGGAGAGAATCTCTGTGGACTTCATTACAGGGTTACCTGCATTACAAAAGGGTCACGATTCCATATGGGTCATTGTGGATCGGTTAACCAAAGTGGCCCACTTTCTGTCGGTTCGCACAGACTTTGAGACGATGCGATATGCGCAGATATTCATAGCTGAGATAGTTAAACTACATGGGGTACCGTTTAATATTGTTTCTGACAGAGACAAGATCTTTGTGGCCCACTTTTGGCAGAGCTTTCAGGAGGCCATGGGCACGGAGTTACGTTTGAGCACATCCTATCACCCACAGACTGACGGGCAGACTGAGAGAGTCAATCAGATACTGGAAGATATGCTCAGAATGTGGATATTACACTTTGGGGGAGGTTGGGAGAAATATCTTCCTTTGGTAGAGTTCGCGTATAACAACTCTTACCAATTCATGATCGGTATGGCACCATTCGAGGCACTATACGGGAGACCTTATCGTTCACCCGCTTGTTGGTTAGAGGTGGGGGACAATAAACTATTGGGACCGGATATTATTCAGGAGACATCTGCTAAGATAGAGCTAATCCGAGGGAGGATTCAGATAGCTCGGGATAGGCAGAAAACTTACGCTGATGCTTCACGGAAACATGTGGAGTTGAAGGTTGGGGATCAGGTGTTGGTCCGGGTGTCCCCTATGAAAGGAGTGATGAGATTCGGTAAGAAGGGTAAGTTAGCACCAAGGTACGTGGGACCTTTCCCTATTATCGAGAGGGTGGGGTCAGTAGCCTACAGGCTGGGATTGCCAGAGCACCTTCAGCGGATACACGACGTTTTCCATGTAGCATCGCTGAAGAAATATCACAGGAGCGAGAGGGCTTTCTGGCACATTCCACTCGAGGAAATTGATTTACATCCAGACATCTCATACGAGGAGAGACCGGTGAGTATTCCGGACCGTAGTGAGCGGAAGTTACGATCCAAGGTTGTTCCACTAGTTAGAGTACAATGGGGTCATCACAAAGTTGACGAGTCTACCTGGGAGCGGGAGGAGGATATGCGGGAACAATATCCAGAGCTTTTCACCATAGGTACGACATAATTTCGGGGACAAAATTCTTTTGTAAGGGGGGGAGTATGTAACACCCCGTATTTTCATGCATTTAATATTTAATTAATTCGGGAATTCAAAATTACTTGTGTGTCGTAATTTTAATTGAATTAATTATGGAAAAATATAATTAAATATTAATCGGAGAGTGAATGGTTAATATATAGGGAAATTTATTTACTAAGTGAATAGTAATAATTTATTTAAGACATTTCGGATGTTAATGACGAGGTATACACTTATCTCAGCCCGGGAGTCGGTATAGACTAAATTGGGTGTGAGATAAGGATTTTTATAAATTAATTTGGATGCCAATTCTGAGTGTATGGTTTAGTTTGAATGCGTCGAGATAGTCGGAAAAGTGTACCCGGGGATAGTAAACGGGTCACGGGACGTTTTTAGACATAGTCGGGCCCACACGGGGGCATTTGGGTCACTTGGTCTTGGCCCATTAGGCAAAAAACGGGATTAAGACTAATTGAACAATTATAAGAGATAAGAGATGACTGATGTAAGTTTAGAAAAAGGCTTGGTGGGTTAGGAAACCCTAATAGCAATTAGAGGCAAATTTTGGGATCACAAGAGAGCCAAAGAGAGTCATCTTTAACCTTGGACATTCATCTCCAAAATCAGACTCTACGAAACCTAAGGCAAGTGGTTAACTTGCAGTAGTATTGAATCAATTTTTTAATTCATATTTTTGCGATGCGGTTGATTAAAATTCGTTTTGGGTGTTAATGGCATAAACATGGGGTTTTGAAAACCAATAATCTGATTTACGAATTTGGGTAAGGATTCATGTAAAATCTGATAGTAGTAAGGTTATATATATCTGGTGGGATGTAATCTGGATAACTAAAAACGAATTTAAGGAAGAAATTTGAGATTTGAATGGGTTAAAGGTTAAAGATAGATTTTTCCCCAAATTATGAAATCAGTCGATAATGAACGAATTAATAATGGTTGTGGACATTCTGGAGGTCCCTAATGAGGTTTCTAACATATATTATTGATAATAAGGCTTGAGGTTGCTGTTAGAAAGAATTGGGGTTTCGAGGTTTCTGTCCATGGCTGAATCTGTCTTCGCGAAGAAGACGAAGACCTACTCGATCGATCGATCAAAGGTCTGGGGTCGATCGATCGAGGGTCGACAGATTTTGACAGCTTCGCCCAGTTATGTGTCTAAAAAGGAAAATTATATTATAAAATATATCATGTGATAATTATTGAGAAATTTATACATGAGTTAAATCGAATTAATTGTGAATAAAATTAATTAGGATTTGAGGGAGTTTTTGTGTGACACGTCATGGTTAAAAGTTAACTAGAGTTTGGAGGAAATTAGGAGTGTCACACTAAAGTTAAATTTTTATTTAGGTGAAGGCTAAATAATTTAGAGTCAGGGATTTAGACTCAGGTGAGGTTATTTCGGGCTACGAGAGTAAGTCCAAATTTATGGTGGGAGCGACACCAAAAGTAACTTAATGAATTAATGTGAAAATTAATTAATAATTAGAGTTGGACCATAAACTCTTAATATTTTAAATGGGCTTGTGTTACGGATTTAGTACACGGCATAGCCGGGATATTTTATATTTATATATATATATACGGGATGTGGTAGTATATATATATATATATATATATATATATATATATATATGGTGTTTACATTAATATCAGTGGATAGATATTATTATTATTATACTCTAGTGCTATGGGGGGGGGGGGGGGGGGTTACGCGTAGTGGATGAATCCCCTAGCTTGAGGAGTAGGGTGAGTATATTCCCAGGTCATAGCGTCCATTATATGGGTGAGGGGCATCTCACTTTCAGGGAAGGAATATGACCGCCTCCAAATTATGTGTGTTAACCAAGTTAGGGTGAATTCTGATTTGGGATAACTAGGTTATGTGTACATACCTAGTGGGATAGCACTTTAGAGAATTTATATCCCCTGAGTATTTTACTCGGGTGGATGCTACTTATTAAATATATTTCAGTATAGTTGTGAATGTTGAAATATGACTATAAGTATATAATTAGGTAATTAATTATATACGGGCTAATTAATATACAGCATGAGTTTTTTTTATATGTATAACAAGTGTGGAAGTTATATGAATTTAAAAAAAAAGGAAATGATTAATTAAGTTGATGTCACTAATAACTTAAAAATCAAAATTTCGGTATACTCGGTTAGAGTAAGGTTGGTACAAGGAGATTCTATTAATTTATCTAGTCATGGGATAAATAACTAGGTGAATTAATTAAGGCGTTTGTAGTGCACATTAGAGGAGGAGTAAGGAAGTCCTCAAGAGAGTGCGACACTAACTAAAATGTGGAGAGCATGCATATTTATTTATTACTGCAAGTTAATCATTTGTTACATGTTTTTCAAATGTTTTGGGTACTAACGCTTACTATAAAAACTTTTAAAAACCTTTTAAGTGTCCAACCACAGGGACGCCATGCTTGACTCAATTCTAGGGATCCGTTGCCACAGCATATGTGGATGTTGCGGTATATTTTTGGAGACGCCTCATTCTTTCATTCTTAATGTAGAGACTCCTTGTCATTTATTCGAGCATGTCGTTCATAGTTCATTTTGTAGTTGTTAGACTTGTTAAGATTGGTTTATTGTCTTTACATTTGTTTGATTTTTGAACCGATGGTTTATTCGGTCAGTTAATTATTTGTGAATGGTTGTTTCCAGTTAGCTGTGACTGTTACTTTATTTTATTTTCCGCATGAGAGTTTCATTTATAAAATTTAAAGATAAAATTTGGCACCAGTCTCTTTTTCTCACTTAGGTGGTTAGTAATTAAAAAGGCGACAGTGATGCTAAGAATGAACCAACTGAGAAACCTGTTCAAACTTACTTTAGGACTAATCACCCGGGGTTAATTAGTCGGGGTGTCATAGCCCAATTGTATCTATTTATTCTTTCATCGCCTTTTAGTGAGGCATTCGATTTGGTTGTATTATATTTGAACCGAGTGTTCGGTTATTTTATCTGTTTCCAGTTTCATTTATATAAAATGTGTGAATGTTTTAATTGTATAGTTTGTTTAAAAAGATTAGTTAAATAAAATTTTGACGCCAGCCTAATAGGTTATTAGTAATTAATTTTGTTTTCGACAGTGATGCTGAGAATGATCCGTATGCGACTCCTGTTTTAATTTGGTACAGAAGTGATCGCCCGGTATTTTATTAGATGGAGTGTCACAGATGGTATCAGAGCATCAGGTTCTAGTGTCCTTAGGAATCTGTGCGAACGTACTACCCTTTTAGCATTGCTCTCGATTTGTTATAGATCCTTATGATTAGTATTGTTGATTCCTCTTGTGAGATTTCATTCTCCTGCCATATTATGAGATTATAGTAATCGTTTGTGCGCGCTCGTTCAAGGTTCGTGTGCTGATCGAGGAAGGGTAACCAAGGAAGGCCGTGATGAGGGCAGCAGGAGGCAGGACTTATTTAGAACGGTCAGTTGAAGTGGGAGACTAGGACCGTAGTAGAGGTCATTATCCTTATGGCATTTGCTAAGAATTATTGCAACGACTACTAAAGAATAGTAGTTATGAGTACCCCAGTACCGCTATAGTAGAGAGTGGTACTAAAGTTGAATTAACCGGTGAAGCTAAGGGTTCGACAGGGGTATTTGATAAGGACCATATTTGAAGTTAATTCATGCAAAGGCAGTGTAGCATTACTCAGTGGAAGTAGAAGGCAGAAGTTTTGACTTGGAAAAGGGTATGGAAATACCCAGATGTGAAAATTTGAGGAATTTTTTTCACTCATGGGAGAAATATTGAAATGGTAGGAGTGGTGGTCACCATGTTCAAGAGAGCAGGATGTTTTGCCCCTAAAGGGATCTTACAGATAATTTTTAACCATGAGTCCCCATGATTTAGCAGGAATGAAAAGAATGCAGTTTTAAATTATTCACGTAAGGATCGGTCAGAGGCCGACAATGAATAAATACATTTATGGATAAGTGAACTTTTTACTCAATCAAGGTAAGTACAATGAAGAGAGAGTTCTTTAGAGGAATGATAGGATCACTAGAGAAGTGTTGCTAACACTTATGGAGAATGTGTGTGTTCGAGGACCGAATTGGTGGACATCCACCTGGGGAATTCATTGAAACAGGATTGTTAAGGTCGGTGGTGGAGTTTCATTTTTATGAAGAAGTTAAGAGGAACTAGTAAAGTGATTATCAGGATCGCGACTATGGAGAGATACTGATAACCTTAAAAGGGTCAGGGAGACCCAAGATGGGGAATGTTGAAATGTGGAGTGTAGAACCATACGGTTAGTCATTTCCCAGTGGGAGTTAAGGGGCAAGAGTAAGGTGCCCAGATGGGGCGTTGATTAAAGAAATTTCTGGTTCAGTTACGACAAGTGTACCAAGTCCGGGAACCTTTTTGATTAGCTAGGGCGATAGGTGAAGTTATTGATTGAGTTTCACCTCAGTTGAAGGAGGTATGTTCTATATGACAAAATTGAGTCACAGTGTTTTATTAGCCCTAGATTCGTTTGTGATTTGAGTTTACAACTAGTATCGATAACGTTATGTAGTATATGTTTATGTGTTATTTCGTAATAGCGGAAATTTATTTTCTTTCATTTGCTGAGAAAAGTGTGTGTTAGTATTTTAAGTTTATATCAGTTTGGTATTGCTCATTTTGTGTGTGTTATACGAGTATGGTGTTATTTTGAGTATAATATGATATTCTTTGTTCGGAGCGATAGCAGGCTAATGATTGCAAGACTATCGTGTTCGCGGTTCCAGGGTGGAACGGGTTGTTGATGTGATATCTCACCTGGATACAGGGTGAGTTCGCCTTTATTATATGTATGTATGGAACTTCGGTGAGCAAATGTTTCATTATCATGATTCGAGTGCGTGAAGATCTTATAGGCGTGATTTAAGGTATGTAGGGTTAATTGTTGAGCTGTGAGTTTAAGCTCATTATTGATTGCGCAAGGACTGAATGTTAGTGCGAGCACTTTGTGGTATGGCTCCTGGATAGAGATGGGAGTTTAGACCACATTTTGTTGAAAGAGGGGATAGGGTTACCCCAGTTGTATATTTGAAGTTAACGGACCTACACGATTGATAAAGTTTAATAGTGGTGTATTGGAGGGGTTCCTTCTTTGGATTTCTCTTTGCGAGATGCTACACGTATGAACCTTAACTACGTCGGGAGTGGAGAGATGTTATAGGATGCAAGGATGTTGGTTTTGTTGATAAGTCATATAGTGTGGAGGAAACACTATAGACTATGAGTCGTATGATGATGGTATGCTTATGGAAATGTTATGCTATAGAGAAGCACTAAAATGGTTCTCTCACCGCAAGTAGGTGGATAAAGCAGGAGTTGGAGAAATTGATTTGAGGCTTATAGCCAGGCCTTAATGAAAAGGAAAATTTTGGAGGAAGTATGTTTTGGGTATGATGTTCGTAAAACTTTTACAGAGAGTTGGCACCTCGATTAGTTAGATTTTCCTTTTCATCTAGGTGGAAGGTTAGAATAGTATAAAAGCGTTAATAGGTTAGCGAGGGAGCACTTAGGATGTCTCACTAGTGTGCCTTAGGCCATTATATCTCGACGACCGACGATGCGAGTGAGTAGTGTAACAGGAGAATTCTTTGTTTGGATTTCGCTTTGCGAGACGTCCCACACATGAAACTAAGCAAATGCCGAGAGTTGAGAAAGATCTTGGGCATCAGGGACACAATTTAGGATAGTACTATTTTCGTAGGTAGGAATGCTTCGATCTTAGAATTTTTGAGCAAGTGAGGCCAGTGGAGTTAGTGGCGCCGATATAGAAATAGTGGTTGGTTAACCTTGAGAAGAATGGGATTTTACGGGTTGGGAAAACCCATGTGTGAGTATTACACCGAGGAAATAAGGCCTATTGTTTAGAAAGTGTGTACGTGTCCGACGTTGGTGATAGTTGTGCGGAGAGGCACGGGTTAAATAGGGTGTATGGACACCTTAGTATGTTAGTTTTATATTCCGCCTGAAATAGAAGGGGCGTAGTATATAGAGTTGAAGATTATGCTGAGATGGCAGTATAGTATAGTATAAACCTTGATAGAAGTGAGTGCTGAATGAGGGTACGGTTAAGAGCTATTGGGTAGTACCGTTATACTTTGGGGTATTAGAATGCGGAGTGATTCACGATCCTAGTTTAGTTCTGGTGATATCGGTTTTATCTTAATTTCGAGGGCGAAATTCCGTTGTAATGGGAGAGTATGTAATACCCCACACTTTTATGGGAAATTAAATTCAATAATTAAGTGTAATTTGGGAATTTAATAAATTATTGTGAATAGTATTTTTTGGACTTTTCAAGGATTAGATGATTTTCGATGGGTGTTATATTTACTTTTGGGGTTAAGTAAATAAGTCAGATTATTTTAATTATATGTCGCAGCTGGATAAAGCAACAGAGGATAATATTTTAATGGGAATATAGCATTAAGTTGTGTGGGGTTAAATTAGTGATTTGCGGACAAGTACCTCGGATGGGGATTTCGAGTGCGTGGTTGGTCTCGAAATGGTTGAGATAGTCAGAATAGAGTATCCGGGAGTCGTAATTGAGTTTGGGGAATTTTTGGATTAATAGGGACTCATAATTGAGTAAACGAGTCATTTTGGGGTTTAAAGGGATAAACACTCTTTTCTTTCCCTATAAGACAAGATAGAGTAGGAGTAAGAAAGAAAAAGAGAGAAAAGAAGAAGAGAATAAAGGAAGAGGAGAAAAGAGGAGAGGAAAAGGATTTTCGGGCCAAACTCCGCGAGATTCGACTCGGGGTCGTCGGATTTTATCCTCCAGGCAAGTGTTTACCTGCTTTATTTGATTTTGAGCATAAATCTCATATCATAATTGGTAATAACAAACCCTAAAGATTTTAGGTTGGATTTTAGTGGATTAAACGAGTTTTTGAGAAGTTTAACGGGTAAACCCAAAAAATTATTAATTTGGAGAAACTTAGAAATTCATAGAAATTAATGGTTGGTTTTTGGTTTTAGGATGTTTAGAACTTATTTCCTTTGTGTATATATAGTTGGGTGTAGTTAGATGTTGGTGGGAGGAGAGGTATAAATCTTTGAGGGTTGTTAATGGTTGAATTGGATTCGTGGAGAAGAAGCAGTTTCGGCTGCCTGTTTGATCGATCGATCGAGGCCCTGGGATCGATCGATCGATCCTACAGGAATTTTGGCAATTTGTGTTGGTTCAATTTATATGGGATAAATTCCCAAATTAAGGATTTCTAGCTTATTTAATTGAGGAAATAAATAAACATAACTAAGGGTGATATATTCATCCAATTGAGGAAATTTATGGGGGCTAAGAGAGTGTTTTAAGTGTGTGACACTAAAATTATATTTTTGAGGAAAATAGATAAAGTGAGGAATTAGAGAGTTGGGGTTTCTCAAAAATAGAGTGGGGACCTCTAAATTATTAATTGGACAAAATGTAGTCCTTGGGTTCGTGGAAATGGAATCCACGACCCATTTGAATTAAATGTGTTTGGCGACGAATATTTCTTGGGATAATTTCAGTGGGCATTTAAGCTTATATAATTATGTGCGTAGAAAACATAATTATATCAATTGTGGTTGACTATATCCCGCGAGACTATTAGGATGAATGTGGGAAAATGCGTATTTACTTAGTGTGAATTGGTATAGTTGGAGAAATTATATAAATCCTTAAGTGTGAATAAGGTACAAGTTATTTATCAAGTGAGGGAATACTTTTGAGTTTAGTATCGTGAGTGTGAGAATACTCGAATATTATTATTTATGAGAATCTTTGGGATTATTGGCCATCCTTATGTGTGATTGGCAATTATGGCCATTTATATGTATCTTTAAGGAACCATGTGGAATATATATATACTATGTGAGTAAAGTATATATATTATATGATACGGATATGTATATATATCTATGTGTGGATGGTGTATATATATATATATATATATATATATATATATATATATATATATATATATATATATATCTGTGTGTGTGTGTGTTTGTGAAGCATACCCCCTCTAATGCTATCATGGGAATTTGCGCGATGTGGGTGAGGTCTCTGGCTTGAGGAGTAGGGAGCGTATAGTCCCCAGGTCATAGCGTCCATTGTCATATTGTGTGATTTTTATCAGGGGTGAGACGTGGTGGGTATGTTTCATCTCATTTCCGGGGGGAACTATGACCGCTTCCCAGACATTGTGATTGTTGACCGCGATGGCGGTGATATTGAGTCCAACCGCTGGTCCCCAGGATTGTATGTGAGTGATGCCCAGGAAGATGATCGTATTGAGAGACTGCATCCTCGAGTTATAGCTCGTTGGGATGGTTATTATACTGGTGTGTATAGTATATTACTTGTGCATGAGAACAAGATATTATATCTCTACTAGAGTAAAGAGATAAATTTAATATGAAATGAATTCTCATTCCGGGAGATTGTATCCGGACTTACATTGTGATTCGTATTATAAATGTGGAGGTTATGCATATTTATTTATATGAGTATATATATATATATTTAAGTTGAGTACTGAGGGTCTAATGGATCTCGACGATCGACCTTGCCAAGTAGTAGTGTATAGGGGAGTTCTTTGTTTGGATTTCTCTTTGTGAGACACCCCACACACGAACATGGCCTAGTGTTGAGACTGGGGAGAAGTTTAACCCTTAGTGCTCTACTTTTGGGGTTTTCTTATATGAGTATATATGTATATATGGTGTGTACTGAGGGTCTAATGGATCTCGACGATCGACATTGCCAAGTAGTAGTGTATCGGGGGGGAGGGGGGTTCCTTGTTTGGATTTCGCTTCGCGAGATACCCCATGCACAAACATGGCATAGTGTTGGGACTGGGGAGAAGTTTAGCCCTCACTACTTGGTTTGCTTAGGATTTCTAGAGTTTGGGGGTGACGGATTAGTTAGGCAACATAGCTTGACTAGGATGTTTAGAGGGATGAGCTAGGTGTGCACTATTAGAAGAGAGGTGAGGGGTATCTCATGGGAGTGCAATACCAATTTAAATATGAGATAAAACATATTTTTAAAAATAAAGTATTTATGCACTTGCTAAAAAATTTCACAAATCGGGCTCTGACCCGTTTATCTACTTTTCCTCACTTTTGCTATATCTCTATATATATAGGTGTCCAGAAACAAGGACGCCTGGATGATGATCCTTTCGAGTCAGACGTCTGCTGTAGCAGCTGTAGATGCATGCAGGTTTATTTTTAGACGCTTCTATTCTTGTGATCTAGATAGGAAGCATTGTAGTAGATTTTGGGCCGAAAGTCCAATTGTATCTATTTATTCTTTCACCCCCTTTTAGTGCGGCATTCGATTTGGTTGTATTATATTTGAACCAAGTGTTCGGTTATTTTATCTCTTTCCAGTTTCATTTATATAAACTGTGTGAATGTTTTAATTGTATAGTTTGTTTAAAAAGATTAGTTAAATAAAATTTTGACGCCAGCCTAATAGGTTATTAGTAATTAATTTGGTTTTCGACAGTGATGCTGAGAATGATCCATATGCGACTCCTGTTTTAATTTGGTACATGAGTGATCGTCTGGTATTTTATTAGGAGGGGCGTCACATTATATAATTAGGTTGACAAGTTTTCAAATCACAAAATTCGTCAAAACAGAAACCTGTTGTGCACAAAATCTGAAGTGGACGATCGATCGATCCCCTGAAGTCGATCGATCGATCACTCAGGGATTTTGAAAACTGCCGACTTAAAAATGACTTAAGGGATAAACTTTAAAAACCATTTAAAAAGAAATTTTAAGTCCGATATCGAAACCTATTGAAATTCTTATTTTCAAAAATAAAATCCAACATTTTTAATCAAGAAAAATATTTAAATCCAAAAAAATTATTTTCCTCCATTTTCCAAAAATTAATTTTAAATACCCCAAAATTACGCGGGTTGTTACTACATGTTGATTGCAAACATCAATACTAGAAAAAGCATTGCAACTTATGTGGTACAACCAAGTATATAATCATTACATGTATGTTAAATAAGATTGGCTTAAATTAAATGTAGACAGTTGCTCTAAGGGTAACCCAGGGCCCAGTGGAGGAGGGTGAGTTTTGAGGAACTATAAAGGGGAGGTTTTAAGGTTATTTTCACACTTTATCAAAAATATACAAACATAAAGGCCGAAGCCTTGGAAATTTTAAATGGGTTAAATGTTTGTGAACATGTTTGATATTATGATCCTCAAATACAATCGAATTCCTAAAATTTGGTGGACATCTTAAACATGGAAATATTTTGTCCATGGAAAATTAAGATTATTATTCATGATATTAGGAAGCTCTATCACGGTAGAACAATGATTTTTCAGCATGTGTATAAAGAAGGTAACCCCCCTACTTGTTTTATAGAAAACTTTAATTATGTTATCAAGAGAAATGACACATTTGATAACTATTGTTCACTCCGAAATAACATTAGATGTCTTCTATATATGGATAGATGGAAAATTCCGAATTTTAGCCATGGTTAGTGATCTCCATTTTCTTTTAATATTTATTAAGTCTTTTCTTCTTTCTTGTAAAGATGTCTAGTATATAAAGACACCCTTCTTACATTTTTTTAAGTTTGATATGGTTTAAAAGTAAGATATACGTCCACCTCTATTCGATTGTTATCCACCAGAGTGTGTCTTTTAAACTTTATTACCATATTTAACAAATTTCGGGGTTCTGACACCCCCTCCCCCCAATTTTTTTTAAAAGGAATGGAATCCATAATTAAAATGAGAAAGTTATGCGCCCCTAGGGTTTGTAAACACGAACGCCAATTTTAAAGTTTTTATAATTTCAATAAACTTTACACCGAATAAAACCACAAGTGTTGTGTGAAATAATTTTACCAATTTTAGTCTTGACCTAAGAACGCATATATGTAAGAATAAGAAAGAATAAAATAAGCAACCCACAACATCTCGGCGAACAAGAAAAATCACAAAAGGGGAAAACCTTGGATGGCCCAACCACACAAGTACACTACGATATAGGCAATTTTATAGGACAAATTTAGACTTACTCATAGACTCGAAGCCTTCAAGCCTTGACCTTATTCCTTAATCCATGTAACCTTCTTTGCAGTGACTGCTAGATGCCTTCCAACAGCTACACCATGTAAGCGATTTATCATATATTGGTATCCAATCGATCTTACTTGTCTCATGACTAGTCCAACTGCCGCTCAGCACAAACAAGATGTCCATCGTGGGAAACTTTTACACTATGTAGAGAAAACTACTTTGATGCAAAATTGGAGATACCAAAACTGCATATGCATGTATGATTTTTGGATCTTAAAATATGGTTGAAAACTAGGGTATTGGTTTTAAAGACTTTCTCTCAAAATAAACATATAAACATGGAGATGTTTTCGAACAAGTTTGGGAACTTAAAAATCTTGGAAAACTCTCTCTAAAATCTGCTTCTCCGCACTCCTATTTATTGGAGGTTTGTTGAAAACGAGATAAGAATAAAAAACTAATTGAAAAATCTCAAATAAAACAAATGTTTGCACGCTCATTCAAACGAGGTGCATCTCGTTCGAATGAAGTATAAAATCTCGTTCGAACGAAGTATAACATCTCGATTGAATGAAGTGTAACATCTCATTCAAACACCTATCCAACGAACTTTCCAACGAGATTCCAGAGCGTCCAACATTTGCTGAAATTTATCTTGTTCGAAACTATTCTAATGAGATACTTTATCTCGTTTGAACGACATACCAATATCATTTTAATGACCTTGCAAAAAAACATATTTTTTCTTCCAAAATATATTAAAAAGAGTAAAATCATTTTTAAACAATTAATAATAATTTTATAAAAATACTTGGGCCTTAAAATCTAAGGGACTAAAAATCAATAGAAATAAAACTGAATTTATGGAATATAAAGTTAATAATGAGGCATCTGATAGAATAATGTTAAAGATTAAAGAAAAAGTAATAAACCAAACTAATAAATTTCGTTATTTAGGTTTAGTGATACAAAGTAATGGGGATATTGATGAGGATGTTACAAGTAGAATATCAATTAATTGGATGAAATGGAGACAAGCAAGTGGGGTGTAATGCGATTGGAGGCTAACTAACAAATTAAAAGAAAATTTTTATAGAAGACTCATTAGGCTAGCGACCCTCTATGGAGAGGAATATTGGGCTTAAAGGAAAAATATGAACAAAGTCTCCATGTTAGTGAGATGGGGATGCTCTGATGGGTGATAGAGATTACTAGAAAGGGCGAGATTAAAAACCATTATGTGAGAGAAAAATTAGGAGTAGCTCCGATTAGCGATATATTAAGAGAAAGTAGACTTAGATGGTACGAACATATTTTGCATAAACTAGTTTATGAACCTATAACAAGAGAAAGACTATTGGAAATAAAGGGTAAAAGAGGAACGGGTTGTCATAAGCTATCGTGGGAGGAAATTATTAAGAAAAATCTAAGGATTTAAACTTGAATGAAATTTTTTTTTATAATAGATTATAATGGAAAAAGGGAATCCATGTGGTCGACCCCATGTGATGGGATTAAAGCAAGGATGATGATGATGAGTAACACCCAAAATAAAATCCACGGATCAAACATAAACATGTATTCATACCTCATTGAGATTCCTTTGATAATGAAGATGAGACTCGTCTTAATACATGATGTTGCTTTATCTTTCTCCTCTATAGTGTTCAATAACACATCATAGGCCAAGAGGAAAAACTACTCATGTCCTAACCACCAATGACTTAAAAACCTTTTGTCGAATCACGGACTAGAGACAATACATATAATTGACTCAATTAAGAAATTTGTCCTTAAAAAACTCCCTCTTTGTCTATTCCAGGACAAAACTCAAAACAAAGACCTACTAGGCATTCAACTCACTAAGACTCAATTCCAAACCCCAAAAGGGAAAAACGTTTCAAATTCTAGACCGACAGAAACTTGAGTAGCTTTTCTCTTGTGTCAACCTTTTTCACATCGATGCTAACTACAAACTTAAATCAAATGCAAAGAGAATATAATAATATATAAGCCGCATATGAAGAAACTCTCCCTTTATCTAACCATCTCTACTTAAGAAAGGACGTCTCTTATTAATTTCAAGAGCACCCATACTGAAAGATTTGGATACCATTTCTCCCCCATTTTGTTTATGAATAGACAAAGAATAAGGTGCACGATAATAAAACATTTCTCCCTAATAAAATCAAATCACCCCTTAAGTGAAGCATGGGTAATCATAAAGGAAAAATAAATATACACTACATCAAAAAGGGTTTTTGTCACCTTCCACCCACAAGGATTTGTCATGGTTAAAAACCTTGAAAAAAAAAATAAGGATCTCTTCTCACCTTTCACCCACAAGGAGTTGCCAAAGATGAAGAGCAATGAGCATGTGAGTGATGAGATGTTTGTTTGTGCTTTTCAAAAGGTCAAGCAAGTATTTTACTCGGAGTATATCAATAATAAGTTAAGGTCAATCGTCTTACATTAGCCGAAGCATCTAACCAGTTGCGTGGATGACTTGGTTGCTCCACCGAATATCAATCCATTTTGGATGATAACTTAAATTTGAAATAATTTTTTGATTTGTATTAATGATTTCAATTATTTGAACTAATTCTTAATTTGGTTTATGATATGGATTTGTAATCTTCTAATGTAATTGTTATTTTGTATTCTTCTAATGTCGTCATTGATTTATTATAGTTTATTTCTTTGTTGGATATATTATTATTGGATGACAATTAATGCTTTATTCATGTGGATTTGATTAGCTATTAGGGATTTGAATCAATATTCATCGGTTAGTTAGTGGATATATTAATTTGGATTTTTATCCGCTTAAGGATTATTTGAAACAATTCTTAGTATGGTTATGATATATATTGTCGTTAACTTATCATGCATATTATCTAAAATTGTCAAAATAATTCAATATTTATATTTTTAAATCATCTTCGTATATATGTTTCTACTAATAACAATTTTTGCATGATATGTCCTCATTAGGGCATCAGGGAAGTGGTGGCGAGTAAGGCTCATCTATAACTAGGCCCCTAAAGTGGGGAAAGTTGGGGAGCGTAGTAGAGAACCAGACGACCTTCAAAGTTAGGGCCTTAGAATTGCTCGAAATGATTATCGGCCCCGAGTACACTAATTGTGTGAGGGTTCCTATTGAGCTTAAGATGACCATTTATGGGGCATTATAGGTACTTGCTTGACACAATAATATTTACATTTTATTTTATAACTTAAATACTACTAACTCACTTTACTTTTATATTCATTTGACCAAAAAAATTAGACTTGTCCACATAATCACATGACTCCACATTGGAACAATTAAGGGAGCAATGGAAAACGTGGAAAAAAACATGCATGCAGGGTATTTTGGCAAGGACTGTGAGTCTGTCTTATGGCGTAGGGACACAGTACCCGAGAAGGAGACAATACCATCGGCAAACTGAAAATAATTTATCAAAAATGAGATATCAGATAGACAGTTATCCTCTCATGAATCAAAGAAGGAAAACCGGGCTAAGAAGGTTGAGGTGCACTACTCTGGGCGTTCGTCTTATGCCGAGTTGGAGTATATGATGGTAAGTTTCGGATGTTATTTCATTTTACTTTTATTGAATTCTATTTGGTGGTAATTACATATTAAATCACTTGTTTTGCATTATTTTATTTTAGGATATGGGGAGTGGCATGGGGGTAAGCCACATAGGTTCGATGCATGTGTAGCAATTTGAACAATGAAAGGGAAGAACAATGAGGTAAATCTAGTCGTGGCCCCCAATATTGCAAGTTATAATTATATTTATGTTATTTTTTATGAAATAGGGGACGCACCCCCAATAAATTTATTTAAATTGGAGAAACAACCTACCCATAGGTGGCTTTTACAAGATGGGGAAAGATCTGAACAAAGCATAATAAAACTTAAAAAAGGAAACATTCAATATCAAATTAAATTTGAGAGACAAGTCTAAATAGTGGCATCCCATGATATCCCTCTTACAAGTTCCTCTAACCAACCTTGTCACTTCTTGAATAGATTTAGAGACTCTCCCTAATTATTGAGAAATACAACAGTTTGCAAGCCTATCTGCTAACATGTTGTATTCTCTATAGCAATGCTTAAGAGTGTAACTCACTTGATTCAACATAAACCTAATTTCATTAACCATTTTTAGAAACTTCCAAAGAGGATTCCAATCATTGCCTAGAATCTTCACCACCATAGAGGAATCAGATTAAATTTGAATATGATCAAACATAAATTTCAAACACATGCTCAAACCCTCTTTTAAACCAAGAAGATCTACTTCAGAATTAGTATCAATACCACCTGGAAAAGCATAAGTAAACATCAACCGACCTTTATGATTTCTAAGAATTCCACCATAACCACTCAGGACAAGATCACCCTTTGAAGCCCCATCAATATTCAATTTATAGGGATGGGATTGAGGAGGAATCCATCTAATAGGAACAAGGGTTGAAGTAGGCTTAAGGGTGGTGATTCCAAATATATTCTTGATTCTAGCATCCACACATTCCTTTGAAAATTTCAAGCCACTGAAAAATATTTGAGATCATAAAGATTGAATTTGCTCTGATGTTTTGGTACCTACACAATTTCCCCTCAAACATCTATTGATTTCTTCCTTTCCACACCTCCCAATAAACCATAATATGGATAATTTGGCAAAGGAACTTTTCATAATCTCTGCTACCAGAGTTGAGCCACCAACTTATCAAGGATGTGGATATATTGTTCATATCTATTCTGATTCCCATAAGATTTATGAAAAAGTCCCATATTTGACCAACCTCTGAGCATTTTAAAAACAAATGTTGCACTAATTCAGTGTTGTTAAAACAAGCATGACATCTAGAAATCACTAGAATTACCAACTTTTGAATGTTATCATCTAGAGGCAAGGAATTATTGAGGATTTTCCACATATGAATAGATAATTTCTTTGGTAAATTAGGGTCCCAAATCCTCTCAGCTACTGTAGATTTGGCTTGCTTGTTGTTGATAACCTCACAAGGAGAAGATAGAGTAAATTTTCCACTGGATGAAGGTTTCCATCTCCATTTGCCTTCCAGAAAAAACCATATTTTCAAGAGCCATCTATTTAATTTTTATCATGTTTCTCCAAGCTATAGATCCACCTTGATTAGACTAAGACCAAGACTTGTATTTGGCCCTCACATATTTAGACCATAGATACTCTTTTGAGTAAAATTTCCACACCAATCTGATGCTAGAAGCTTTAGCAAAAGTGTTAAAATCTTTGAAAATAAATCCCCTCCTGCCTTAGGCTTGCACAAAGCTTATCAATTAGACCAATTGTGCTTCCAACCATCAGAGGCATTCCCTCCCCAAAATAACCTATTGAAAATTTTGTGGATTCTAATAATGACTACTTTAGGAGGTTGTTGAGATGCAAGCAAATATGAAGGTATAGATGATAGGACATGCTGAATAAGAATATTTTACCTCCAGAAGACAATAACTTTACCTTCCAACCTTCAACCTTCTGTCTAATGGATTCCATAAGAGGAGTATAAAAGTAAACCTTATTCCTCCCTTTGAAAAGAGCCGATCCCAGCTATTTCGTAGGGAGAGAACTAACTGATAGACCTGTACAAATGCCTATGGAGTTCCTCTTTTGCTAAGCTATTTTTTGATTTGTAATAACACTACTTTTACTCATGTTAATAGATTGACCATATATAGCTATGTATTCCTCCATGAATCCCATTAGATTATACATGATTTTTATCCCCTCTTGATAGGATGATAACATCATCATCAAATGAGAGATGAGAAATGAGAGGGTTTTTGTTGGAAGGAAATAGTGATTCATCTTCCAACTCTATAACAAATTGTCTAGGCCTCTACTTAGCACTTCTGTAGTCAGTATAAACAAGATAGGAGATAGGGGATCCCCTTTCCTCAGCCCTCTAGGAGACTTGAAAAAACCCTTAGCCATTCCATTGATCATAATTAAGAACCAACAGTTTGAAATGCATCTCTAAATCATGTCTAGCCATCTTTCCCCAAATCTAAAAGATCTCAAAACTTGGATTCAAAACAACCATTGAACTTTATCATATTCTTTCTTCATGTCTAGTTTGAAGATGACACTACCCCCATGAATCTTCCTTCTAATATTAAAAACCATCTCTTTGGCCAGTAGAAAATCATTTTGTATGTTCCTTCCTTTTACAAATCCACTTTGGCTTAGAGATATGCGATTTGGGAGGAAATTACTGAGCCTATTGTTGAGGACCTTAAATATGATTTTATAAGATATATTGCACATACTGATAGGCCTGAAGTCAGCACAGCTCTTAGGATTTTTCTTTTGAGGAATAAGAGCAATATTATTACAAGACCATCTTTGAGGGAACTTATGAACTGTAAAAAAACTGTTAATGGAAATCATAAGATCAAGTTTAATAATGTTCCAATAAGCTTTGTAGAAGACGCCATCAAATCCATCGGGACTCGGGGCTACATCAGAACTCAGATCATTAATAGCTGAATAAATTTCCACTTCAGTAACAAATGCTTCTACACTTCATTATTCTCCTACTCTAACACTTTAGGAATGAATTCATAAAGGGGGTTATCCAAAACAAGATGGTCAACCTGCATCAAAATTTGATAATAGTCAAGGATAACTTTAGAAATGCACTTTTCATCCTCTATTGTATTACCATTAGAGTCAGGGATGGATGAAATTCGCATTCTTATATGCCCATGTTTAACACAAGCATGGAAAAACTTGGAATTAGAATCCCCGAGCGTAAGCCATCTAGTTGAAGCCTTTTATCTCCAGTACACCTCCTCTAATTTTAATGCTTCAGGAAGATTGTCTTTCCCTTTGTTGAGATTGACTCTATTCCCCTCAGACATGTCCATCTTATAGAAAATCTCCAACTTCATAACCTCATCTTCTAAGTCAATCACTTCCTCGAAGATTTCTTTCAATACCTCTCGATTCCAAAATTTTCAGGCCCTTTTTAGCCTTTTCATTTTACAACTGAACAGATACAAACCACTTGCCTGTACAAGTTCCTTCCAAGAATTTTGAACCACATCTTCAAACTGATGGTGTTTAATCCACATGGCTTGGAATTTAAATGACTTTGGTTTGGACTCCATTTCAGGATTAATTCTTAACAGTAGAGGAGAATGGTCTGATCCATTCTTATTCAAGTGATTACTAGATGCTCTTGGGTATAGATCTACCAATTTCTTATTGTAAAGTCCTCGATAAAGTCTTGAAATTATAATCTCCTCTTCATCTGTGTAATTACTCCAAGCAAATTTTAAACCTTTGTACCCCATGTCTCTCAGACCATAATCATCAATAGTTTGAATGAATTCACCCATAGCATGATGGTCTATTGCATTCCCTCCTAACTTCTCTGACTGGTCCACCACAACATTGAAATCACCCATGATTAGGTGAGGTTTTGATTGGAAATCATAAGAAATGGCCTTTAGATCTTCCCATAAAACTCGGCTCTCCTCTTTAGTTCATTTTGCATAAATCAATCTTAGAAAATTCTCTAGGCAAAGCTGTTGATGTTCCACTTTTATTGTTATTTGTTGCTCAGAGTTTTATGTAATGTTAACTTCCATTTCATACCTCCAAAAAATCCAAATCTTCCCATTCTCATTATAACAACAATTATCAAATCCCCATTTAATTTTGAACTTGTTAATTTTGTTAAAATCCACTTTAGGCTCTAATAAAACAATGATAGGACATTTATGCATTTTTAACAGCTTCTTTATTCTCCTATTAGCTGATTTCTTAGTCGCTCCTCTAATATTCCATACAATGAAACTCAACATTGGAGGTTATAAGGAGAAAATTATACCTTTTGAAGAGGACTTGTAACTCTTTTCAGCATTGGATCAATGAACATACTTTTTTTTCTCCATGTTTGCACCCTAGTATGGGGTGATTTTTGTTTATTTTTGAGTCATGTATGAGTGTCATATAGTGTCTTGGTGCATTTTGATAATTTACTTATTTTATTTGTTGCAATTATTCTTTTTCTTCTTTAGATTTTAGTCCTTTTGATTGAGGACAATGCAAAAGTCTAAGTTAGGGGGGTGATAAGTGCATCTTTCTAAAACTTCAAAATCTTTAAAATGCCATTAAAATTGAAAATTTTTGAAAACCCAAAAATATTTTTCTTCAAAATAAATAAAAACTGGAATTTAAAAGCTTCAAAAATGTCACAAATATTTTGTCTCAAGTTGTAAAAATCAAATGCACAAAGCCAAAATTGACCAAAGATGGAAATTGAACGAACGTAGACGGCTTAACGAATAAATGTGGAGATTAACAAACCCGGTGAGATTCGAGCCTTTCATTACTAAGAATTTATAAATCAATCCGAGTTTATGATTAACTCAAAGTTCTTTTCAGCATTTTAATAAGTCGTCGGGATCTCAATTCTTTCACTTTGACCGGTTATGGGAAATGTGTATGATATTGCCTTAAAAAATGTGCTAAATAGATCTCTAAACTAAATTAATCCCAAGAACCATATGGTAACAAAATTACTATTTTGGACAATGAAGTAGGCCCTCGTTTGTCACCCAAAAATATTGGCCATAAAAATTTGTTAAAAATTATCCCTTTGCTACCCATTTTGAGCCAAATAAATTTTTTCCCTTTCGTTTGATAACCCGAAAAACTCAAATAGACCGAAATTAGGAAAAATGGAAAAAGTCAGAATTTAAGTCTGAAATAAAAAGGGGCAAGAAAAGAATAGATATGCTCAACAAAAATAGCAAGAAAACAAAAGCGGGAAAAATCAAAAAACAAGTAGAACAAAAAATGAGCAAAAGCCCGGAAGGGCACAAATGGACATCATTAGAAAGTTTTCCAATTCCGAAGTTCCCAACCATTCCCATATTACCCAATACACCTTTAACCCGAAAAAGTCCTGACCGAGTCCAAAATGTGAAATTGGTTATCGCGTGGAGAGCTAAAACACCAAAAGATAAGAAAAGAGATTAGAAGTATGAATTAGAGGCGATGTTCCTGTTTCCCTATAACCGTAACCCGATGATGAGATCCATCTACCAAATTTTTTTGCCTTTCTATTTGTGTGCGTGAACTTGGTTCCAATACATTTACTCATATAAGTCACGCATACTGAGAGAACATAGCCACATTCCGAGTGATTCGTTTGAGAGAGAATTCCGTGATATTTTGAAATCAAAACGAATTTTTGAATAAGTAACGTAATGGTCAATCGGTGGGAATTAGCGGTTCGATTTTTGTCTTCGCACACACACACTATGACTTGAGACTTATGAATATAATTTTAAGGTGACCATTTTTGGGGAGTTTAAATTGTACATTTTTTAAGTATTTTAATTTTTCTTTGAGTCAATAACGAATTTTGTGGGTATATTCACTGCAAACCCTCATGAGACACCACTCGTCCTACTAGGATAACCTATGGGTTTAGTGGCTTGTTGCATACACTAAATGCAATCGCTTGCACACGAAAAAGGTATTATATCCCAATAAGGTTTTTGAAGGGTCCCTCACTCATACTCTTTTGCTTTTACATTACTCGGGATGCGCAAAGTTCTAAGTTAGGAGGGTTTGATTAGGCATAAATTCTTCACATTTATCCCCTTAATTTCGGTATTTTTATGATCCCGTGTATTGTAAATAGCTTGGATTTGTCATATATTTATGCTACTAACCCTTTATGGTAAGTATGTCGTATTTTGTGTATCTCGTATGTGTTTTATAGGTATTTTATGCAAATTAGTGCGAAAGAGAATGCAAACAATGAAAGAAAGCAAGAAATGGGGAGTTCAAGGGCATTTTCATAATTTTACAGCCATATTCCGGAGGTGGGGAAAACTAGAAAGTTGAAGAGCTCTAAATTACACGAACTCTCGGTTTCCACCTCAATCACATATATACTCCATTCATAATTGGCTGGGATAAATCTATTTTGCTAGAGGGATGCGATAGGATTATCAAGGGTTGAAGGGGTCGAGTATACTCCCTGGTTCCTTAGTGCATTACCGTTCGCTGCAATCTCATGAGGCTCGGGTCCGGATCACTGACATTGGGGTGGGAAAAGAGAATGAAGCCCTATGATTGAATGAACAGTGCGATATGCGGCATGTTATGGGTTGTACTGGTTCTTATATTGTATGGCCTAACTTTCTCCTCTAACCTGAAAATCTATGAACATTTACTTTTTATGTAATAATTTGTACTTAACATTCATATTTGGGTTTATATGTCATGTTTCTTACTTATATTTGGTTATCGATTGATTATTATTAATCTTAGTGTTGATTGATAGTTATTATTAAAATATATCATTTATTACTACTACAGATTAAATAATATACTAGTGGGCAGTGGTAGTGGCCATACTTCCCAGTAGTATTTTAATTCTGCTGCTCAGAATTATCACGGACTTTGACCATAACATATAGTATATTGTCTCGGACTTCCACCGTGACAAGTCCCCGATAATGGAAACTTGTTACGAACTTTGACCATGACAAGTCTGTGACAAGGGGAATTCTCACCCCCATTCTAGTCACAATTTTTTCCTGTGATAAGGGCCACTTGTCAAGGTTTATAACCGTGATAAATAGCCTATTTTGGTATAGTGATATCATGCAATGGTGTTAATCAAGTCATGCAACGATAAATAAATCATCAACACAAGCACAAATAAACCATACTACAAATAAAAGATATCAACTAAGATGCCAAAATTTAAGTATAAGATACCAAGATGATCATAACACATGCCAAATTAAATCAACGATTAAGCGTAAGGCACACACAGATTAAATGAAAATGCAAAGACTCAAAAACCAAAACATACTATATATATAAACACATATATAATAATGAAGCACAACTAGATATAGGTATAAGTGACCATAAAAGATACAAAACACATAACCTTTAAAAACTCGCATAGTATCAATGTGTCTAAATATGGTGGTATGATGTGAAGGGGCGTGAAATAGAAATAAGAGAAAATGACCCAATCACTCAAACATGTCAAAGTAGATCGATTTGACTGCAATAATTTATCAACATTCAATTTAGCCTCACATGTCAAATAAGGAACTCAAAAGGACAAACAAACACAATGCACACCTACCTACAAATATTGATGATTCTCGAATTAATAGTGTTAAAACAATTGAGCTCAATTAGGAATAATTGTGCAAGCCCATTGATCTTCAGCTAAACACCTTCAAAAAATATATATTATTTTTCTCACTCTTTTTCTTTTGAAGATATCTAATTTATGAAGCATCAATGAAAAGTTTTGTCCATGGAAAATTTTCTATTCTTATTGCCTCTCAAACTTTATAGGCTCTTGCAACGGTGGCCTTTCATGCAAAGGAGATTTCTCCTTTCGTAAACTTTTCCCATGCATACTCATATTTTTAAAAAACATATATCAAACACACTTATGAGAAATGGTTTTACATTGCACAACTCCCCTTTAGTCAAATTCTTTTTATGTATATGACAAGATTATAAGGAGAACACATCACTTAACTCATGTGACATATGAAGTTAAAATCTAAAAGATCTTGTGCAAAGTGTGTGCGGAGGCATGTTCAAAGTGAATCCTTCATCGAATCATTTTCAAACTACTTAATATAAACATGATTAAGAACAATTCAAGTATTAAAAACCAAAATCAAATGTCCTAGTCACATGGATAAATGGAAGGTATGAGATTCAAACACACCAATATTCCACAAAATATGTGTAAAACTAAACTACACACAAATCAAAAATCTATTTGAGTTTTTAAACATATATAAAAAGGATACCAATTGAAAAAAACAACACAAATGACAAACAAAATATTTTTATATTTTCTTATTAAGACCCAAAAAAATAGAAAATCAAATTATAAAAGATAAACATGCCATAACACTAGCAAACATATAGCATGAAGAACAACACTAGTATATGAAAAATATGCAATCACAATCACTTATAGGATATAGTGTGAATTAAATCGAATAAAAGAAAATGAGAGTCAATAAGTCGAACATTTAGTGACTCCAAATTAGATATCATAATCCACTTAAGTGTAACATGATGAACTTGGGCTTGGGGAACCTTGGTGACACTAGCCTTAATTTTCCCAAGACCTTTTTAAAATCATAATATAAATTCCGAAGGTGACACTTCCTACCAAAATGTGTGCAAGTGAAGACAAGAGGAATGTTACCATTAGGTTTACTTTTTCTAACATCACTAACTTTGGTTGGGTCTCTCAAATTCATAGTCTTGGCTTTAGTAGAGGAAGTATTTATATCATCAAATTCAATCCCACACTTGTCCTCTTTGATTTGGACAGTGCCTAGCATTATCCAACCTCTCTGACCTTGATTCCATATAAAATTTGACATTACTTGAGTCTCTTAACTTTTTCACTATCTCCATAATCCTAGAGTCGAGCAAACACTTATCTTTGGTTCACAAGCTTATATATCTGACCACTTATTTATGTAATTTAATGTAAGACTTGTAGTGTTGGTCACTGCTTAGAATTAATTTTAATAAAGACGTGTAGGGTTGTTCACTGCTGGTCATGATGAAGATAATGATCTTGATCAGCACTTAACTCTTGATGTATCAGCTCAATCAAAAGAAGCATACTTGTATCTTTGACGCCTCTTTCATTGGCTATTGTAGATATTTTTTTTTCCATGAAATGATTTTTACTTCCCAAAGTAATCATAAGGAGTGTTTATCCACTCTGAAGGATGACTTCCAATAGAATCTTATCGATTTAATAAGAGAAAGTGGACTTGATGAGAGGTTAGCTGCTATTGAATCTTTTCATTGAAGAAGGAATTAATTCTGCACACTGATTTGGTGGGTGCCAGGGAAGTCTCCGTTATTCACAAGAACAAGAACAAATATTTGAGGGTTTATCTTGAAAGACTTAATAATCCCATATTAAATGAATAGGTCGGACAGTGCTCTTCCTTTTTAGAAGAAGAAAATGCCTAACTGAGAGACGACCTAGAGAAAACTCAAAAGGCTTTGAATGGAAAAGTTGTAGGCCCTTTTTTATATGCGGAATGTGTTTTAAGGATGACAAATAAACTTTCTTTTTATGAAGAACCTTTTTCCAATTTTTAATTCGCACCAAGTTGTGAACCAATTTTAACTTAACCAAATTTTATCTTGGTTAATCCTAAACATTCATCTAGTGATTAAAGCAAGTAAAATAAAGTAAAGAATACTCACAACGTCGGATGTACGAGTAAATGACTAAGGGAAAAAAATCAAACGGCCCAAGATAGACAATCACTATGATGTGGAATTACAAGTAACAGACAGAATTCTTACTCAACGACTCATTCCCATGAGTTTTAATGCTCTTCTGATCTTCAACCATTCCTTCACAGTGCCAATGTATAAAGTCCTTCTTCCACGATGCCTGTTCACAATGCATGCGTCCATGTATGTCTCAGTGTCCATAGATATGGCTTGTAACGTCTACGATGCTAGACACGGCTCTTTCGCTTCTTCACCGCAAAACTCATCCAAGTTCTATGTAGAACAAACTCCAACGGTGCTAAAAAATATCATAATAGCATATAATAATGAAATCTCGGATCTTTGAAACTCTAAGGATGTATTTTGATTTAGAAAACCTTAAAAAACATGTGCAAACAACATTTTGGTTGTATATTATTTTTGCAGAATGCACACTTTTTGAAACTCTAAGAAAACACGCCTTAAATAATTTTTTTAAGTTGGTGTCTCACTCGAATGACAGTTATTGTTGTTTGAACGACTGACACATGTGTTTGATTTTAACATAACTCTAAATGATGTTTGTGTTAGAATAAATGAAGTGTAAACGTTTTCAAACTTTTTTAAAAATATTTTAAAAACATTTCAAAAAAATTTCTTTAATAAAATAACCTCCTTAAACATTATAAAATAAATTTTGAGTCCTATTAAAATTACGCATTCATACCTGAGTGATCTCGAAATGCAATTTGACTTAAAGACGAAATTTGCACCATAAAACTGGCATGATAATTCTTTGAAGATTTGTCACAACGTCTTTAATAAACTTCAATACATCATAGTCTGTGTGGGATCGTGATAGTAAAAAATACGACCTAGGATTCAAACGTGTTTTGTTTCGAGAATAAGTCAAATAAACATACAACGGACTCAATTCAAAATTTTGTCCTTATAAATCTCCCCCTTTGACTATTTCGGGACAAAAACAATAGTGAAATGCCTAAGTCGGGCCCTCAAGACGTATGACGCCTAAATCCATCCTATAAACCCAAAATAAAAAATTACAAAACAAGGCTAGTAAATGATGGTCGGCAAGCATGAACTGTCTGAATGTGATGTAGTCTTGAAATCTCCAATCTCTAAAGCATACCTACACACATGAAATAGACAAATACCCAGAGAAGTATGGAGGAACAAATGATATAAACCAATATGTAAAGATAAATCCAAATCATTTGTTATGTGAGCTAAACATGATATCAATTTGTTAACAACATATAAATCAGGATACCAATTTGTGCAAACTCATTAAGATACCAATAAATAAACATAAACGCGTGGGATATCAATGTGTAATGAAACAAAGTCTATGTTCTCAACAAACAAAATCTCCCCCAACATCACGTACATATCTCCCATTTTTTGTCTCGAATAGACAATCCGGTGAAAAGATAAACATATCTAGCATGAGATAATCAATGAAGTATATTTAGATATCAAAGAAACAACCAGCTAATATTGATCAAGTATATCAAATCCTTGGCTAGCAAACAATAATCACACAACAAGAATCAACAATCTAAACATGTGTGACTAAGTGAACACAATGCAGTAATAATAGATATAAATAATATGAATCTGCATATATAAACTGTCCAGAAGCAACCCAACAGTACCAAAGAAATATGACATTATAAACTAGGGTAATGAAACAGAAGGAAACAAAAGAAAAATCCCTCAGCAGGTCGCTCGAAGAAGACAACCTTGTCATTCGAACGACATAGGCTTCTCGCGAGATGACTTCGCGCGACATCTATTTCTCGCTCGAATGAGAAAATCAAACTCTCACATCCAGTTCTAAAAATTAAACAGTTTCTCCCAGCGAAGAAATTTCTTAAAAAACTTAACTGGAAGTGGAAGAAAATCGCAAAATAGTAGTGAAAACAACAAAAATAATATGAGTTACATTATAACATAGTACCGCTGTGCTCAAACATGAACATGAAATGTATGGGCGTGAACTACAAAAAATGAATCATAATTCCAACACATCAAACCGATCAAGAATCTCTAATTGATAACTATAAATCATCAAACTTTATGACAATTAAAGTGTGAGCTTAATGAACTAAACAAACAAACATGAACACAAATTCGTAATTTTGACGATTCCACAAATAATATCATCATAATACGATTTTTCAACATTAGGATTCGTGGGCAAACCCATTTAAATTATCTATCCAAACTCCCTCAAATATATCATATTTTTCTTTTGGATTTAACATAAACTTACTGACCCATATTTTGGCATATGATTATTTTTATTGCCTTGATTTTCTTTTGGGCTCTATTAAACGGTGGCTTTCACGACGAGTCAATTTTGTACTTTCGTAGACCTTTCCCGTGAACACTCATTATTTTTTAATATTAACCCTCACGGCAAACGGTTCTTACATGCACACCTCCTCCTAAGTCTACTTACGCATAGATGACAAAATTGAGATAAGAACTTCTCACCAGACTCAAATATGCATAAGATGTCAAACATCCATATAATCTCGTGCATGTGTGCAAGGATGGCATATATACAAAGTCGAATCAAAATGCATATCAACTTCGAAACAACCCCATAATACAATGGTTAAGATCATTCTAAACATCAATAATTATGACCAAATGTTCTAGCCACATGGATAACGAAAGGAAGGGGTCCAAGCACACCAATATGACACATCAAACATGTACACTTATGACACAAAAACAAATTAAAAATATTTTTGTATTTTTCTCAAAAATTTTCTCAAAAACAATCTTTTTGTATTTTTCAAATAAGACTCATTAAATGAAAAATATAATACACAAGATATACATGTCATAACACTAGTAAGATGTAAATCATGATGCAAGGACTAGCATATGATAAACATGGCAACACAATCATCCTTTAGATCTAGCATGGGAAGAATAAAGTGAAACTAAATGAAAACCGTGAATTTAATGTCTTAAAGCCTCTAAGTTCGATTTTCTAATCCAAGTAGGTGTGAAATTATGCATGGGTGTTTTGGGAAGTGAAACAACTTTATTCACTAACTTCCTAGGAGCATTCCTAAGGTCATAGCAAAAATGTGTAAGGTGACCTTTCCTATCGCAATGTGTTCAACTGTAAAGACGACGAGAATGATTACTAAAATGTCAACCTCTCCTCATGTTCCTAATGGGATCTCTCACATGGTTGGTATTAACTTTGGTAATGGGAACAAATCTATCATCGTATCCTATACCACACCTATCATCTTTGACTTGGATGGTTCATAGTATCCTATCCAACTTTTCCTACCTAGATTCCAACTCAAACTTCACCTTACTCGAGTCTTTTAACTTCTCTTCTAACTCACTAATCCTAGACTCAAGCACATATATAGACTCCTCAAACTCAAGAATATCCTTTTTCAATGCCTCCATCAAATCACGAAGGTTATCTCTCTCTTTCTCTACATATTCTAGCTTCTCCCTAAGCATACTCTAACATGCCCTAAGATCCTCAATCAAAAAATCGTTAACCTAGCTTGCAATTTAGAATTTTCCTTTTTCACCTTTACCACCTCATCATATAATTCATTATAGGAAACCTGCAATTCTTTCACATCAGCCTCCTCTTCCTCACTTGCTTCACCCTGTAATACCCCGTATTTTTGTGATATTTATTTATGGGATTAATTGAATTAAATGTGTATTAATTGGAAATTAATCCGGATTAAAATACTAGCGAGATGCGAGTTGGTATTTGATTTTTATGCGTATATATGGCTATATATGAATGTTGTATTATTAAATTTGTCGTGAGATTGATATACGGCAATTTGGGAAATTTTGTTGAGACGCGTGTGACAGTCGCGTCAGGAATATTATTATTTAATTAAAAAGTGAATTTTATTTCTATTAACCGTATGGTCATTTTGAGTGCGCCAACGCGTCCGGAAGGGTCGAGATAGTCATAAAACACTAGCCGGGGGTTTAGTTTGGGTCCCGGGGCATTTTTAGGTCATGCCGGCAACGTATAAGGGTAGTTTGGTAATTTTGGATTTTTGGTAATTAAAACCCACGAAAATTAGGAATTAAAAATCTGATTTGGCAATTACCCACTAAACCCACTAACTACACCTTATGACCAAATGGTCTACGGGGGTTATTAGAATTAGTTCCAAAGAGTTTCCTAAGGCAAACCCTAGCCACCATTGTCACCTTGGAGAAGAAGACTTGTAGAGAGAGAGAGAGGAGAATTCTGCAGAGAGAGAGAGAACCATTCATCAATTCGACATCAAAATCAGAGATACACATAAGGCAAGTGGTTTAATTTCATTAGTTGCAGAGAATGCTTCTTCCATGCGTAGGAAATTGATAAAATTGTATTGTTTTTGGAGATTTATGAAAACCCATTAAATTGGAATTAGACACTTGTATTTTGATGAGGAATTGCATGTAGAATTGTATGTAGGTGATTAATCAGATAATAATATATTTTGGATGAAACAAAAATGGATTTAATTAGGCCCATTGGGGATTTAAGAATTTCTAGGGTTCATGTTCTTGAAATTGGGGGAAAATGTATAGATTTGATATTTGGATGATGTTTAGAATGAATTAACCCCACACACACGTTAGTATGTGACCTAAGTATGTTTAGGGACGATTAGAAACCTTGAACAATTGTTGGATTGATGTTTAGATGACATTAGAGAGGAAGAAAAGTTGGAAAAACGAAAAAAGGAATTTCTGGGCTCGAAACTGGCCTCTCGTTAGAAGACCTGCCCAGGTCGTTCGAACGTTCTCGTTCGAACGAGCTTCTAACGAGTTGACAGTTTTCATTCTAACGAGGGGAATGTCCGTTCAATGCCTGTCGTTCGAACGAGACCTCGTTAGATGCCCAGTTCGTTCGAACGAACTCTCGGTCGAACAGCCTCGTTCGAACGAGACTTCTAACGAGCTGACAGTTTAGGCTTTTTGGCCTGTTTTGACTTCGCGTGTCCCGTAACCTTATTTAATTGTAGAGATAACATTCCCTTGATGATAAATTGTTATGGTAGGGACATTTGGGATATATACAGAAGTAAAACCTAGAGGTGTGATTTGAACCAAATGGAAATTATGAATTAGGACGTGAGTGTTTATTACGACGTGAGAACAATTGACGGCTTGAATAATTATATTAACTGGGAATATGTAAATTGTGTAACATTATAAGTCGGTACGAGAATGAGAGGTGTACCACAAATAAATTATGGTGACTACTAAGATGTGTGCATACTTAGTATATGTATATGATTTTATGTGTATGACATACCTACCATACTTGCTATCACGGGAGGTTTACGTTCGCTTAGGGCCATCTCATCCTTGTGTTGCCCGGATTTAGATTGGTACCTCGAGAACATAGGTCAGAGAAGGACTTATTGGGACGTTAATAAGTCTGCTGATCGTGGGAGCGTAGGTATGTGCGTGACCCATGTGATGTGACTGTGTTCGCCTCCATTGTTTGTGATTGTTGTTATCTGAGAACGATTCCTGAGAGATTCGGAATGCGTGATCCTTATGTACGTGATGTACCGGGATGGATAGCAGAGTATGTGTGCACCGTTGCTTAATTTCAGGGTGCTTGTATTGTATATTTATGATGTGAATAATATACACTTAAATAATGGGAACCTTCATGTTGGTGTTGCGAAAATAATTATGGTAATATTTTGAGAAAACATAACGGGTTAACCGATAGTGAATTGTATTGCTACTAATTGAGAATCTGAGTTTAAGTAAAGTCTTCTATTTAATTGATAACGCTAGAATGTATAACGGGAATTGAGTAGTAAGGGGTAGAACTTATTACGGTTTGATTAGATGTGGATGTTACTTAGATGGGTACGGTACGATAGGAGTGCACAATTAGTCGAGAGGTGAGTACTTCATGTGAGTGCACGTCCTAACATGTACTTTGCATTTATTGTTTTAATGTTATTAAAACACTTGCTGTTTTTAAAATAATCCCCACTTTCGGGCTCTGACCCGTTTGCTTTCAAATCTATTTTTGTAAAAACCATTTTAGGTGTCCAGCCACAAGGACACCATGCATAGGATTTTCATTCAGGTGACGAGCTGTAGCTGTTTGTGGAAGTTACAGGACTTTGCTAGTGGACGTTTCATCTATCTTGACTCTATATTCAGCTTTCATCAGTTGTAGGGCATGTCGCCCATTTCTATTAGAAACATTTCCTATTTCAGATTTTCAGACTGTTGGCATGTAATTAATTCAGGTTACATTGTTTTACTTAGTTCAGTTGTGGGATGGTTGTGAGGAGTTTTTCCTCCGGACTTATTATTATGTTGTTGGTTATTCTATTGCTTCGTTATGGTGAATGGTTGTTATTCTTTCATTATCCTCTTACTTCATGTTAATCAGACTTAATTTAAAATTTGGCAACTTACTTTTTAAATACTAGGTGGTTAGTAATCTTTAAAATGTTTTCGACAGTGATGCTATTAACTGAACCAACTTGGCATTTTGTATTGATTTAATAAAGGAGTAGCTACCCGGTATTTAATTAGTCGGGGTGTCACACACCCTCACTCACTTCGGATTCAACGACCTTAGAAGTATCATGCACATGAGAATCTTCATGGGGAGATTTATCATCGTCGCTCACATGACATGCGGAGAAAGAAATAAACTTTCTCTCATTGGGGGAACTATCTCCCTCTTCTGGATCACTATCACTTAAGGGGCACTATAGGCTATCGATTTCTTTCCCTCTTTCTTAAGTCTAGTGGGACACTCAATAACTTTGTGACCATACCCCTCACACCCAAAACACCTCTCCGAATCAACCTTATTAAATTTCTCACTCTTAACCTTAGGGGTGGAATCTACCTTTTCGTTCTTGAATTTCTCACACTTTTTGGCATCTTTCGATTGCTTTTGAAATTTAAGAAACTTTTTCAACTTCTTTTCTAACAAGGTGACATCCTCAAAATCGGAATCATAATTATCGTCCAAAACTTTAGTCTCATCCTTCTAAGCTTTCAAAGCAATGCCCTTTTCTTTCTTTAGCACTTGCTTGGAGGTAAACATATAGAGTTCATAGGTGTGTAGGTCACTTACAGTCTCTTAAAGTTTCATGGATTCAAGCATACCTAAGAAGTTTAAAACGATCACTTTTGCATCAATCCTACTCGACAAATATCTCAAAATTTTCTTTATCACACGATTGTCAGGAATCTTCTATCCTAAGTTAAATGAAGAGTTGACAATATTAGACAACCTAGCTTAAAAGTCATCAAACGACTCACTCTCTAACATCTTAATCGTCTCAAACTGTGTAGTGAGGTTTTGTAGCTTAGATGTCCCAACCATTCTAGTACCCTCGTGAGCAAGTGCAAGTGCATCCCAACTCTCTTTTGAAGTTCCACATGTCATGATTCTATTATACTCTTCTGGTGTGACATGTGAGGAAATTACGTGCAGACCTTTGGAGTTATAAAGTGCAAGACTATGTTCACCCTCGGTCTATGACTCAACGGATTTCAAACTAGTTACCCCACCTTCTCGCGTCACTAGTGGAGACCAACCCTTTTCAAACTCCAACCACATACACTCATCAATGGATTTTAAAGAACTTCTCATTCACATTTTCCAATAAGCATAATTTGTGCCATCAAAAATAGAAGCACGAAAACTTTCAAAACCAAAAAAATTCATCCTGCAAAACACAAGGGATCAACATAATAAAAATATGTTTCTAGCTCCGATACCAATTTTTAGGCCCCTTTTTCTGTGCGGAATGTGTTTTAAGGATGACAAATAAACTTTCTTTTTATGAAGAATCTTTTTCCAATTTTTAATTCGCATCAAGTTATGAACCAATTTTAACTTAACTAAATTTTATCTTGATTAATCCTAAACATTTATCTAGTGATTAAAGCAAGTAAAATAAAGTAAAGAATACTCACAATGTCAGATGTACGAGGAAACCATGATAGGCACCCAAAGTGTCTATTTTATAGCCCGAATAGAAGCATTTTAGTCACTTATTTTAATTAAAATTGCCTTATGTTCGTATTTTATTATTTTGCAGGTCAATCAGCAGTCGGAACATCAAATGATGCTAAATTCAGTCAATTGCGATGCAGATTCAGTTAAAATCATGAAACGAAGAAATCAATGTAGCTACAAAGTCGGAGTCTATATTTGAGCTTGCCCGATGTGTTCCGATGTCCCGAACCGTGTCTTGAAACCCTAACCTAATCCTAGACCGAGTCCATAGCCTACACCTGAGCCTGGTGTGTGTTGACTTTGTACTTTTAGCATTTTGTTTTAGATTTTTATTTTGAATCGTTTTATTTTTAGGATTTATTTTAGATTTATTTTGGATTTTTAGAATTTATTTGCATATTTTTATTAGTGTGTTATTTTTTTTATTAGTTTTTAGTTATTTAATTTTTAGAATTAGTTTTTTTTATGAATTCATTTATTTTTAATTTTATTAGATTTTATATTTTTTAGGACTTTAGTTTTTTTTTTTTAGGATTTTAATTTTTAGTTTTATAATTTTTTATTTTTTTTAGTTTTGTTAATTTTATTTTTTTAGTTAGTTCTTTTTTTTTTTAATTTTTAAGGGTCCAACTTAAACACACATAACACACACCACCCCATACACACTCACACACCCAAATAAATCATACACACCCACACACCATTTTCCTACACCCTCATCCCACACTATCATCCCCCACCTTTCTTCTACCTCACACCCACCTCATTCTCTCTCCTCAACCAACCTCCATAACCACACTCCACCAAACCTCCATCAACCCATCAACCCATACTTCCTTATCCAAACCCATTTCATACGCACAACAACTCAATCCGGAGCTTGAAACCCAACATCCAGCCCCTACGCGAACCGGTACCGACCCAAAACGAACCCCCGACCTGCTCTACCAACCCTGACCTGCCCCTGACCCATTCATCCACCCGAGTCGATCCGGCCGGCGCGCCTCACCCCCTGTTGGAGCCAACCCGCGAACCCCAGTCAAGGCCCAAACGAACTGCAACCCGATCCAACCCCAACCCGAGATCAAAGCCCCAAATCGAACCCACCATGGAAATCTCCAACCTTATCTCTTCCACCAAAATAGGACCGTTACCCATCTCCAACCTTATCTTCCAAAACCCACCTTTGACTTGGCCATCTCCAAATCCCAAAAAATCTCTCAAGGAAAAAAAACAATACGTGGGTTATAAAACAAAGGGGAACGAGCTCATTTAAAAAAAGGACTCTCATCAAAAAACAAAAAAAGGAGTACAGAGAGAGAGAGAACGTGAGAGATAGAAAAAGAAAAAAAGAGGGTAGAAAATTAGTCAGGAAAAAAAGAAAAAAATATAGTTTTAGGTTTAGAAAAATTTGTAGGTTCATTTTTTACTTTCAGTTTTGTAATCCAGTTATATTTTGTGACGAGTTTGGAATGCGTGTTCATGCACACAGTTGACATAGGAGATTATTGCGTATCGTATTTCTTTCTCTTTCTCTTTCTCTTTAGTTTCTTGTTTGTTAATTGTGTTTGTGCTGAAATTTTAATCATGTCTGGCTAAACACCCCATTCAAGGGGTGGTATGAAACGCGTATATTGAGTTGTTTTATTTAGCTAATTGTTCATTGATGTGTTCTAGGCTAATTAAATTGGGAAAAATCACACATTAATTTATATAACGAGAGTTAATAAATTAATGTTGAAAATTAATATTTGATTTTTGAATTTTATTTAGAGATAAGTTTTATTCTTAAATTTAAATATTAATTATGTGTATGCATTTCAAAGATTCATAGAAATTTTAATAAATTAATCTTAGCGGATATTTTGTTGAAATGAGTGTGAATCTTAATTTTTTATGTTGTGACTATTCCCGATTTAATTGTTGAAAAAGATAAAATTGAATTTAGGATTGTAACGAGAGTTAAATTTTGAATTCAATATTATTTCGAACTATTCAATTGAATAATTACGACATTAAATTAATTTGACTACGCGGTGCAATCCCACCTCTTGTTTCTTCTCATAAATTCTAAACTATATTACTTTCTAAATTTTCATAGTCATTTTAGGTGCATAAATTTTCATTTTCTCCTTTGAAAATCGTTTTTAAAATATAAAAATAAAAATAAAATTTTAAAAGCACAAAAAGATTTTTAGTAAAAATTGGAATTGCAAGTTTTCACGATAATAGTTCCCACGCTAGAAATTGGATTGATACTCGAATTTTCCACGATACTTAAATTTTTAACCAGTTTTGTAGGTAATTCCAGGAATTTTGATACTCGAAGTTTGAATGCAGCGACATTCCAATTCCATATCCGAAGGAATACAAATAAAGAGTTATCAAACAACTAAGGGAATAAATCTCGGACGACCCAAGCCAGGCAATCACTATGATATGGAATTACAAGGAACAGACACAAGTCTTACTCAACGACTCGATCCCCACAAGACTAGACGCTCTTCTGATCTTCAACCTTTCCTCCACTGTGCCCACATAGAAAGTCCTTCTTCCACGATGCTTGTCCACAACACATGCGTCCACGTATGTCTCGAAGTCCATCGATATGGCTTGTAGCATCTACGATGTTGATCCCGGATCTTCCGCTTCTCCTTCGCAAAACCCAATAAAGTTTTATGTAGAACAAACTCTAATGGTGCCGACAAAGATCACTATAGAATATAATAATGAAAGCTCGGATCATTGAAACTCTAAGGATGTATTTGGCTTTAGAAAACCTTAAAAACATTTGCAAATAGCGTTCTGGTTGCATACTATTTTTGCAGAATGCACACTTTTCGAAAATCTGAGAAAACACGCCTTAAATAATCTTTTTAAGTCGGTGTCTCGCTCGAACTACATAGGCATGTCGCTCCAATGACATCCCTATGTCCCTCGAATAACTGCTATGGTCATTTGAATGACATACACGTGTGTTTGATTTTAACACAACTCTAAATGATGCTTATCTCAGAATAAACAAAGTGTAAATTTTTTCAAACTCTTTTAAAAACATTTTTTTAATAAAATAACATCCTTAAACATTTAAAATAAATTCTTAGTCCCATTAAAATTACGCATTCATACCTGCGTGATCTCGAAATGCAATTTGACCTGAAGGAGAAATTGGCACCATAACACTGGCATGATAATTCTTTGATGCTTTATCGTAACGTCTTTAATACATCATAGTTTGTGTGGGATAGTGACAATAAAAAATACGATCTATGACTCAAATGTGTTTTATTCCGGGAATAAGTCAAATAAGCATACAATGGACTTGATTGGAAATGTTGTCCTTATAAAAGTTATAATTGCCAACGGTCGATCCTCCTTCCAGAGGTAGAAGGATAGTTGTTTAATGCAAGAACTAAAGAAGATTTAAAATACAAGGCTTAATAAAGTATCAACCATCAGAAGTTTGATCGAGGATATTGACCATTTCACATTTAAGTTTCATAAACAACCTCTCTAGGTGTGGATTAATGGTTACAACAAGGCCCTTCTCAATATGGATTTTAACTTGCATGATGCTCGAAATGTTGGCTACAAAAATGGTTGGCTCAATGCCCTCATGGTGACAAAGGTATCATAGGATTATGAGTTGTGTTATTGGTACAACCATGTTTTCCTTGACCATCAAAACCCTCCTTATATTCTTAATCTTTCATGGATCCCAAGGACACCATCCCAATTAGCCTGATAAGAAAGTATCTCAGCGATTATGACCTTGATGGAGATTATGAACTCTGTCGACCTCAACACTTAGTCGACATGGTGAATTCTGTCAGACCATTAAGGATCAGAGATATGTCTACGACTATTACTTCTTATGTGTTGGATGTTCCACCTGTTGGAGTTGGGAGTTTAATGTATGAGCCATCTGTAATACCCCGTATTTTCTGTGATATTTATTTTTGGGGATTAATTGAATTAAATGTTTATTAATTGGAAATTAATCCGGATTAAAATATTAACGAGATGTGAGTTAGTATTTCATTATAATGTTCATACTTGGCATTATATGAATATTGGTAATATTGAAATTGTCGTGAGATTTAAATACGGCAATTTGGGAATTTTGTTTGACGCGTGTGACCGCCACGTTATGGTATTTTATTTTAAATTAAAAAGTGAATTTTAGTTCCATTAACCGTATGGTCGTTTTGAGTGCGCCAACGCGTCCGGAAGGGTCGAGATAGTCAGAAAGCACTAGCCGGAAGTTTAGTTTGGGTCCCGGGGTATTTTTAGGCCATACCGGCATCATAAAGGGTATTTTGGTAATTTGTATTTTTGGGAATTAAAAAGTGACGAAAATTGTAATTACAATCTGACTATTTCTTTAACCCACTTAACCCACTAACTACACTAAGAGACAATATGGGCTACGGGAGAAGTTGATATACAATCCCAACTTACCAAAAACCAAACACACCTCCACAACTCCATTGTCTTCAACCTTGGGAAGAGCTTGAGAGAGAGAGAGAAGGAAAGGATTCTGCAGAAAGAAAGAGAGAGGACAGACTTAACTTCAAGATCCAACACCAAATTCAGAGATAAATTAAGGCAAGTGGTTTAAACTCATTTGATTCAAGCTATGTTTTCCATGTTTAGGAATTTTCGAAATTGATTTTTGAAGATAATTTAGACCCATTAATTGGAAGTTAAAAGCCATGATTTATGTAGGAATTGCATGTAGTGATATTCTGGACGAATTATATGTTCTAAACAGAACCTTTGATGATTTAAAAATGGAGTTAGAAGAAGTTTAATGATGTTCTTGAATGGAAGAATTCTGGAAATTATTTTGATGAAGTTTTGATCTAAACTAAGCCTTTAAAGGATGAATTATGGGACTTAGAATGTTAATACTGTTGTAAGATGATAGTATAATGTTATAGTAACCTTGTCTTGGAGTTTCATGCTTAAAAATGGAGTTTTGGGACGAAATTTTAACTGCAAAACGAAGCAGTCCGTAACAGACCTGGTGCGTTCGATCGATCGATGTTCTTCAGTCGATCGATCGACCACCATCGATCGATCGAAGGTAAAGGTCGATCGATCGACCTTCCCAGAATGAGTAAAGTTTTTCCTTAATTGAATTTTAATGGTGTTAACCCTTGAATAATATTATTGGAGACATTGTGAATACCCTTAACCTTAAGGAAGACCAGTAGACATGATTATGAGATTGGACTTTAATTGGAATTTAATTTGAGGAATTATTCTAAATTGATGAAATTCGTTATGTGAGATAATATTTGGGTTAATAGTGCAAATTTGAATAATTTGATGGAATAAGGTTTGGGGCAGAAGTAAAGACCTTAGGTATAAAGATGTTATATGTGTGAATAATGGGAACTTAATAGTCCATTTGAGATAGGTTTTAAGTTTAAGAAATTACGACGTGAGGCGTGTCGACTATTCAATTTATATATTATCGGGATACTTGAAATATATGAAATTGGAATAATGGTATAATGATGTAGAGTATACCTTTATTAATATCGAGATATCTAAGATGCGTGAATGCTTAGTATATAACTTTATGTGTATGACATACCTACCATACTTGCTATCACGGGAGGTTTACGTTCGCTTAGGGCCTTCTTATCCTTGTGTTGCCCGGATTTAGATTGGTTACCTCGATGAACATAGGTCATAGAAGGACTTATTGTGATATTAATAAGTCTGCTGATCGTGGGAGCGTAGGTATGTGCGTGACCCATGTGATGGTGACTGTGTTCGCCTCCACTATTTGTGATGTTGTTATCTGAACGATTCCTGAGAGATTCGGAATGCGTGACCCTTATGTACGTGATGTACCGGGATGGATAGCAGAGTATGTGTGCACCGCAGCTTAGCCTTTGGGTGCTTGTATTGTATATTTATGATGTGAAAATATACGGTTATATGAGAAGGAATTTACTATGTTAAATTATGAGTATAATTATGGTAATGTTATGAAAAGATAAAAAGGGAAACTTTTATCAATTAATGGTTTTGTTAATAATTGGGAATCCGGGAATTAAAGTAGAAATATCTATTTAATTATTATGGTTGGAAATTAAACGTGAACCGAGTAGTAGTGTTAGAAACTCTTTGGATAGTTACGAGATAACACATGAATGGGTACAGGAACGTTAGGAGTGCACAGTTAGACGAGAGGTGAGTATCTCATGTGAGAGCACGTCCTAACATGTATTTTGCATATACTGTTTTAAATGTTTTTAAAGCACTTGCAGGTTTTTAAAATATCTCCACATTCGGGCTCTGACCCGTTTGCTTTCAAATCTACTTTTTGTAAAACCATTTTAGGTGCCCAGCCACAAGGACACCATGCATAGGATTCTTACTCAGATGACGAGCTGTAGCTGTTTGTGGGAGCTACAGGGATTTGCTTTTAGACTCTTATATCATTTGGATTCCTTACTCAGTATTCCTTAGTTGTAGGGCATGTTGCCCAAATTCTATTAGATACATTTCCATTTCAGTTTTTCAGACTTTGGCATGTATTCATTCAATATTCAGTATTTCATTATTTACTTCAGTTGTGGGATTATGTTGTGAGGAGTTTTCCTCCAGATTTACTTATATCATGTGACGGTTATTCTATTTATTTCATTATGGTGAATGGTGTTATTATTCTTCATTACACTTGTTGCATGTTAATCAGACTTTAATTAAAATTTGGCAACTTACTTTTTAAATACTAGGTGGTTAGTAATTATAAAATGTTTTCGACAGTGATGCTATTAACTGAGCCAACTTGGCGTTTTGATTTAATTTAATAAAGGAGTAGCTACCCGGTATTTAATTAGTCGGGGTGTCACTGGTGGTATCAGAGCATCAGGTTCTAGTGTCCTTTAGGATCTGAACGGCTTATTATGTTTCCGCTGAGCTTTCTTTGATATAGAGCCCTATATTTTTAGGACTGTTGTATTCTTTTGTTTATGCTACGTTCTTCAGCTATTTTAAGTATAACTGCGAACTTATAGACTTTATTCTTATTTCAGAATGCCTCCACGACGTGCACGACGAGTTCCCAGGAATGAGACGCCAGAACCACAGCCCGCACCGGTTCAGGGCATGATGAACGCCGCTGAGGTTGCAGCTATTATAGCCCAAGCGGTAAATGCCGCCATTGCCGTAGTTCAGCAGGCACCGCCTCAGGCGCCGGTTGCCGCTCCAGTATAGACAAATGCATTCCCGTCTGCTTGGGAACGTGTACGTGACGCTTTTCAGAAAGCGCATCCGCCAGAGTTTGCAGGTAGCTCAGACGTGGTAGTCTCGAGCCAGTGGAGGAAGGATATAGAGCGGCACTTGAGGATGTATGAGTGCACGGATGTTCAGAAGAAGGTGTTAGCTACTTTCAAGCTAGTTGGATCTGCATTGCAGTGGTGGGAGTCTATTACCACCGTAGAGGAGAGGGATACTCTCACGATTCAGAAGTTCTGGGTGCGGTTCGACCGCAAGTACTTTCCGTCAGCTGTTCATACGGAAATGAGGAGGAGATTGACGAGTCTGAGGCAGGAGGGCAAGACCGTGGCCGAGTATGAGGCCGAGTTCACTAATCTGTTGAATATCGTTCCTGATGAGATACCGACAGAAAAGAAGAAGATTGAGAAATTCACCGACGGGTTGACATGGAGGATCCGTCAGCATCTGTTAGGGAACCTTTCGTTGGCCACTTATTCTGATGTGGTTAACGCTGCTTTATTACACTGCCAGGATCACCGCTTTCATATGGCTGAGGGCAAGAGATCGGGAGAGTCTAGCCATCAGGGCAGGACTGGAGGACATGGTGCCGGTGGGGCACAATCTGTTCAGGGGCAGAGGCAGATTGATCAGGGTTTCCAGCAGTGGGATCATAAGAGGTTCCGTTCAGGAGGTTTCAGGAACGGTCAGGGAGGATTCTGGAATGGCCAGCAGGGTCATAACGGCCAGCAGGGCCAGCAGGGTCAAAATGGTCAATATCAGCAGTTTCAGCAGGGCCAGCAGGGCCAAGGGAGGAACGGTAACGGTCACCAGGGCCGGGGACAGCAGGGGCAGAGAGGAGGGAACTTCCCAGGGAAGTGTTTCGTTTGTGGCAAGAATGGCCATAAATGCCAGGACTGTCCTGATAGGGGCAGGGCCCCACAGCAGCAGCAGCAGGGAGCTCGCCAGGAGCCGCAGAGGCCTATGTTTCCCGCCGCTCTCCCCGCACCGCCACAGATGGCAGCATTGCCACCCATTCCAGCAGTCCCGGTTCAGCAGGGGCAGCTACAGTATGGACGTATCTACAATGTCCACCAGGCAGCAGTCCCACAGGCACCGCCCGCGATTGAGGGTACGTTTTCTATCCATGGCACTATGGGTCGGGTACTGTTTGATACGGGGGCTACACATTGTTTTATAGCTACACATTTCGCGAAGGCTTTAGGGTTGTTAGCCACAACGGAGAGCACAGTGACGTGTGTCGACTCACCATTGGGAAGTGGGTCACTTATATTCTTTATATGTTGGGGAGTGGGGGTAGAGATTGGTGGTTTGGTATTACCTGCGGACATGTTGGTATTAGATATGCATGTTCACGATGTGATTATCGGTATGGATTGGCTCGCTGATTATAGAGCCATGATTGATTGCTTCGGTGGGAGCATTGTTTTTGCCATTCCGGGGCAAGAGATGTTTGTAGTGGCGATGCCTCGCCCACAGGGAGGCTCGACCGCTCATTTATATTACATTGAGGAGGATACCTCTAAGGAGGTTGTGATTCCTTTAGATTCGATCCCAGTCGTCAGGGAGTATTCGGATGTGTTTCAGGAGATACCAGGCCTAGCCCCCAGTCGAGAGATAGACTTCGTTATAGACTTGTTACCAGATACGAGACCTATAGCACGAGCACCGTACCGTATGGCTCCAGCTGAGATGAGGGAGTTACGGGATCAGATTGAACAGTTGTTGGGTCAGGGGTTTATTCGAAGGAGTACTTCACCATGGGGTTCCCCTGTGTTGTTCATGAAGAAGAGAGATGGTTCACTGAGATTGTGTGTGGACTACCGGGAGTTAAACAAGGTCACGATACGAAATAAGTATCCGTTGCCTCGAATCGATGACCTATTCGACCAGTTGAGAGGAGCTTCTTGCTTCTCAAAGATTAATTTGCGATCTGGTTACCATCAGTTGCGTATCACGGAGGAGGACGTCTCGAAGACTGCGTTCTTATCGAGATATGGCTCTTACGAGTTTCGGGTTATGCCATTTGGTTTGACCAACGCTCCAGCAGCATTGATGGACTTGATGAATAGGGTGTTCAGGGATTTCCTAGACCAGTTTGTCATTGTCTTCATTGATGATATTTTGGTTTACTCCCAGACTGAGGAGGAGCACGCCGAGCACTTGAGGCTAGTTTTGCAGACACTGCGCCAGAATGAGTTGTATGCGAAATATGAGAAGTGCGGGTTTTGGCTGAAGGAGGTTCAGTTTTTGGGGCATATTATTTCCGATCGGGGAATATCGGTTGATCCGGGGAAGGTATCCGCGGTGAGGGAGTGGGGACAGCCCACGACACCGACGGAGATCCGTAGTTTCTTGGGTCTAGCAGGATACTACAGGAGGTTTATTCGGGGTTTCTCCACGATAGCGGGTCCCATAACACACCTAACCCGTAAAGGTGTGCCGTTCATTTGGAGTGATGCCTGTCAGTTGGCATTTGATGAGTTGAAGGACAAGTTTACCTCAGCACCTGTGTTATCATTGCCGAGACCGGGAGTTGAGTATCTTGTTTACACTGATGCGTCCTTACAAGGACTTGGAGGTGTACTGCAGCAGGAGAGTCAGGCCATAGCTTATGCTTCCTGTAAGCTTAAGCCTCACGAGAAGAATTACCCTACCCATGACTTGGAGTTAGCGGCAGTGGTATTTGCCCTTCGTATTTGGAGACATTACCTGTTGGGGGAGAAGTTTAGATTGTTCACGGATCACAAGTCCCTACAGTACCTATTCACGCAGAAGGAGTTGAATATGCGGCAATGGAGGTGGCTTGAATTCGTGAAAGATTATCAGTTCGATATCCAGTATCACCCGGGGAAGGCTAACGTGGTGGCAGACGCGTTGAGCCGTAGACCGGTAGATGAGGTGGCAGATGTGTGGAAGGCAAAGTGGAAAGAATTGGGACACCAGGATGCAGTGGCCCGATCATTCATGTCTGTGATGACTGTTACACCGCAGATTGTCACGAAAGTAGTGAGGGCACAGGCAAACGACTCGTTCTGTCAGGAGCAGATAGTTCGATTATTGGCAGAGGGAGCCGAATCCTATACCGTTAGCTCATACGGGGGATTACGCTTCAATGGGAGATTGGTGGTTCCAGAAGGGGAGGAATTGCGGCATGAGGTGATGGCAGAGTCGCGTGGCTCACGGTTCGCGGTACATCCCGGAGGGGACAAAATGTACCAAGACATGAGACGTCAGTATTGGTGGAGCGGGATGAAGAGAGATATTGCCGAGTTTGTTTCAAAATGCGCCACTTGTCAGCTCGTAAAAGTGGATCATCAGAGACCGGCAGGACTACTACAGCCGTTAGAGGTCCCGATGTGGATGTGGGAGAGCATCTCTATGGACTTTATCACGGGGTTGCCTACGTCACAGAGGGGTCACGACTCCATTTGGGTAATTGTGGACAGGTTGACAAAAGTCGCTCATTTTCTACCCGTAAGGACAGACTACACTGCGGGACAGTATGCCCAGCTCTTTATTGCAGAGATAGTGAGACTTCACGGGGTGCCCTTAAATATCGTGTCTGACCGAGACAAGATATTTGTTTCACGGTTTTGGGAGAGTTTTCAGCAGGCCATGGGCACGGAGTTGCGGTTCAGTACGGCGTACCACCCACAGACCGATGGGCAGACCGAGCGCACAAATCAGATGTTGGAGGACATGCTACGTATGTGCACCATTGACTTTGAGGGTGGATGGGAACAGTATCTTCCACTGGTGGAGTTTGCTTACAACAACTCCTACCAGTTCACCATTGGCATGGCTCCATTTGAGGCATTGTACGGTAGACCTTGTCGTTCCCCAGCATGTTGGTTGGAGGTGGGGGACAACAAACTACTTGGGCCGGAAGTGATTCAGGATACTTCGGCAAGGATAGAATTGATTCGGAGTCGCATTCGGGTAGCTCAGGACAGGCAGAAGAGCTATGCTGATGCGAAGAGATTCTTCAGAGAGTTCCAAGTGGGGGACCAGGTTTTGCTCAGAGTATCTCCTATGAAGGGGATTATGCGTTTCGGGAAGAAAGGGAAGTTGGCACCGAGATATGTGGGACCATTTCCTATTATTGAGCGGATCGGACCGGTTGCGTATAGACTTGGGTTACCGGAGCATTTGCATCGGATTCACGATGTGTTTCATATTTCCTCGCTTAGGAAATACCTTAGAGATAATTTGGCTCATTCTCTCATTGATGTGGAGGACATTGATCTCCATCCAGATAGCTCCTACGAGGAGGGACCGATTGCTATTCTGGACCGAAGTGAGCGGAAACTGAGGTCAAAGATAGTTCCGTTAGTGCGTGTTCAGTGGCGACATCATAATGTTGAGGAGTCCACATGGGAGCGCGAGGATGAGATGCGCGAACGTTATCCAGAGTTATTCTTACCAGGTACTTTCTAGTTCCGAATTTCGGGACGAAATTCAGTTATTAGGGGGGAAGTATGTAATACCCCGTATTTTCTGTGATATTTATTTTTGGGGATTAATTGAATTAAATGTTTATTAATTGGAAATTAATCCGGATTAAAATATTAACGAGATGTGAGTTAGTAGTTTATTATAATGTGCATACTTGGCATTATATGAATATTGGTAATATTGAAATTGTCGTGAGATTTAAATACGGCAATTTGGGAATTTTGTTTGACGCGTGTGACCGCCACGTTATGGTATTTTATTTTAAATTAAAAAGTGAATTTTAGTTCCATTAACCGTATGGTCGTTTTGAGTGCGCCAACGCGTCCGGAAGGGTCGAGATAGTCAGAAAGCACTAGCCGGAAGTTTAGTTTGGGTCCCGGGGTATTTTTAGGCCATACCGGCATCATAAAGGGTATTTTGGTAATTTGTATTTTTGGGAATTAAAAAGTGACAAAAATTGTAATTACAATCTGACTATTTCTTTAACCCACTTAACCCACTAACTACACTAAGAGACAATATGGGCTACGGGAGAAGTTGATATACAATCCCAACTTACCAAAAACCAAACACACCTCCACAACTCCATTGTCTTCAACCTTGGGAAGAGCTTGAGAGAGAGAGAGAAGGAAAGGATTCTGCAGAAAGAAAGAGAGAGGACAGACTTAACTTCAAGATCCAACAGCAAATTCAGAGATAAATTAAGGCAAGTGGTTTAAACTCATTTGATTCAAGCTATGTTTTCCATGTTTAGGAATTTTCGAAATTGATTTTTGAAGATAATTTAGACCCATTAATTGGAAGTTAAAAGCCATGATTTATGTAGGAATTGCATGTAGTGATATTCTGGACGAATTATATGTTCTAAACAGAACCTTTGATGATTTAAAAATGGAGTTAGAAGAAGTTTAATGATGTTCTTGAATGGAAGAATTCTGGAAATTATTTTGATGAAGTTTTGATCTAAACTAAGCCTTTAAAGGATGAATTATGGGACTTAGAATGTTAATACTGTTGTAAGATGATAGTATAATGTTATAGTAACCTTGTCTTGGAGTTTCATGCTTAAAAATGGAGTTTTGGGATGAAATTTTAACTGCAAAACGAAGCAGTCCGTAACAGACCTGGTGCGTTCGATCGATCGATGTTCTTCAGTCGATCGATCGACCACCATCGATCGATCGAAGGTAAAGGTCGATCAATCGACCTTCCCAGAATGAGTAAAGTTTTTCCTTAATTGAATTTTAATGGTGTTAACCCTTGAATAATATTATTGGAGACATTGTGAATACCCTTAACCTTAAGGAAGACCAGTAGACATGATTATGAGATTGGACTTTAATTGGAATTTAATTTGAGGAATTATTCTAAATTGATGAAATTCGTTATGTGAGATAATATTTGGGTTAATAGTGCAAATTTGAATAATTTGATGGAATAAGGTTTGGGGCAGAAGTAAAGACCTTAGGTATAAAGATGTTATATGTGTGAATAATGGGAACTTAATAGTCCATTTGAGATAGGTTTTAAGTTTAAGAAATTACGACGTGAGGCGTGTCGACTATTCAATTTATATATTATCGGGATACTTGAAATATATGAAATTGGAATAATGGTATAATGATGTAGAGTATACCTTTATTAATATCGAGATATCTAAGATGCGTGAATGCTTAGTATATAACTTTATGTGTATGACATACCTACCATACTTGCTATCACGGGAGGTTTACGTTCGCTTAGGGCCTTCTTATCCTTGTGTTGCCCGGATTTAGATTGGTTACCTCGATGAACATAGGTCATAGAAGGACTTATTGTGATATTAATAAGTCTGCTGATCGTGGGAGCGTAGGTATGTGCGTGACCCATGTGATGGTGACTGTGTTCGCCTCCACTATTTGTGATGTTGTTATCTGAACGATTCCTGAGAGATTCGGAATGCGTGACCCTTATGTACGTGATGTACCGGGATGGATAGCAGAGTATGTGTGCACCGCAGCTTAGCCTTTGGGTGCTTGTATTGTATATTTATGATGTGAAAATATACGGTTATATGAGAAGGAATTTACTATGTTAAATTATGAGTATAATTATGGTAATGTTATGAAAAGATAAAAAGGGAAACTTTTATCAATTAATGGTTTTGTTAATAATTGGGAATCCGGGAATTAAAGTAGAAATATCTATTTAATTATTATGGTTGGAAATTAAACGTGAACCGAGTAGTAGTGTTAGAAACTCTTTGGATAGTTACGAGATAACACATGAATGGGTACAGGAACGTTAGGAGTGCACAGTTAGACGAGAGGTGAGTATCTCATGTGAGAGCACGTCCTAACATGTATTTTGCATATACTGTTTTAAATGTTTTTAAAGCACTTGCAGGTTTTTAAAATATCTCCACATTCGGGCTCTGACCCGTTTGCTTTCAAATCTACTTTTTGTAAAACCATTTTAGGTGCCCAGCCACAAGGACACCATGCATAGGATTCTTACTCAGATGACGAGCTGTAGCTGTTTGTGGGAGCTACAGGGATTTGCTTTTAGACGCTTATATCATTTGGATTCCTTACTCAGTATTCCTCAGTTGTAGGGCATGTTGCCCAAATTCTATTAGATACATTTCCATTTCAGTTTTTCAGACTTTGGCATGTATTCATTCAATATTCAGTATTTCATTATTTACTTCAGTTGTGGGATTATGTTGTGAGGAGTTTTCCTCCAGATTTACTTATATCATGTGACGGTTATTCTATTTACTTCATTATGGTGAATGGTGTTATTATTCTTCATTACACTTGTTGCATGTTAATCAGACTTTAATTAAAATTTGGCAACTTACTTTTTAAATACTAGGTGGTTAGTAATTATAAAATGTTTTCGACAGTGATGCTATTAACTGAGCCAACTTGGCGTTTTGATTTAATTTAATAAAGGAGTAGCTACCCGGTATTTAATTAGTCGGGGTGTCACAAGTGGTATCAGAGCATCAGGTTCTAGTGTCCTTTAGGATCTGAACGGCTTATTATGTTTCCGCTGAGCTTTCTTTGATATAGAGCCCTATATTTTTAGGACTGTTGTATTCTTTTGTTTATGCTACGTTCTTCAGCTATTTTAAGTATAACTGCGAACTTATAGACTTTATTCTTATTTCAGAATGCCTCCACGACGTGTACGACGAGTTCCTAGGAATGAGACGCCAGAACCACAGCCCGCACAGGTTCAGGGCATGATGAACGCCGCTGAGGTTGCAGCTATTATAGCCCAAGCGGTAAATGCCGCCATTGCCGTAGTTCAGCAGGCACCGCCTCAGGCACCGGTTGCCGCTCCAGTACAGATAAATGCATTCCCGTCTTCTTGGGAACGTGTACGTGACGCTTTTCAGAAAGCGCATCCGCCAGAGTTTGCAGGTAGCTCAGACGTGGTAGTCTCGAGCCAGTGAAGGAAGGATATACAGCGGCACTTGAGGATGTATGAGTGCACGGATGTTCAGAAGAAGGTGCTAGATACTTTCAAGATAGTTGGATCTGCATTGCAGTGGTGGGAGTTTATTACCACCGTAGAGGAGAGGGATACTCTCACGATTCAGGAGTTCTGGGTGCGGTTCGACCGCAAGTACTTTCCGTCAGCTGTTCATACGGAAATGAGGAGGAGAATTATGAGTCTGAGGCAGGAGGGCAAGACCGTGGCCGAGTATGAGGCCGAGTTCACTAATCTGTTGAATATCGTTCCTGATGAGATACCGACAGAAAAGAAGAAGATTGAGAAATTCACCGACGGGTTGACATGGAGGATCCGTCAGCATCTGTTAGGGAACCTTTCGTTGGCCACTTATTCTGATGTGGTTAACGCTGCTTTATTACACTGCCAGGATCACCGCTTTCATATGGCTGAGGGCAAGAGATCGGGAGAGTCTAGCCATCAGGGCAGGACTGGAGGACATGGTGCCGGTGGGGCACAATCTGTTCAGGGGCAGAGGCAGATTGATCAGGGTTTCCAGCAGGGGGATCATAAGAGGTTCCGTTCAGGAGGTTTCAGGAACGGTCAGGGAGGATTCCGGAATGGCCAACAGGGTTATAACGGCCAGCAGGGCCAGCAGGGTCAAAATGGTCAATATCAGCAATTTCAGCAGGGCCAGTAGGGCCAAGGGAGGAACGGTAACGGTCACCAGGGCCGGGGACAGCAGGGGCAGAGAGGAGGGAACTTCCCAGGGAAGTGTTTCGTTTGTGGCAAGACTGGCCATAAATGCCAGGACTGTCCTGATAGGGGCAGGGCCCCACAGCAGCAGCAGCAGGGAGCTCGCCAGGAGCCGCAGAGGCCTATATTTCCCTCCGCTCTCCCCGCACCGCCACAGATGGCAGCATTGCCACCCATTCCAGCAGTCCCGGTTCAGCAGGGGCAACTACAGTATGGACGTATCTACAACGTCCACCAGGCAGCAGTCCCACAGGCACCGCCCGCGATTGAGGGTACGTTTTCTATCCATAGCACTATGGGTCGGGTACTGTTTGATACGGGGGCTACACATTGTTTTATAGCTACACATTTCGCGAAGGCTTTAGGGTTGTTAGCCATAGCGGAGAGCACAGTGACGTGTGTCGACTCACCATTGGGAAGTGGGTCACTTATATTCTTTATATGTCGGGGAGTGGGGGTAGAGATTGGTGGTTTGGTATTACCTGCGGACATGTTGGTATTAGATATGCATGTTCACGATGTGATTATCGGTATGGATTGGCTCGCTGATTATAGAGCCATGATTGATTGCTTCGGTGGGAGCATTGTTTTTGCCATTCCGGGGCAAGAGATGTTTGTAGTGGCGATGCCTCGCCCAGAGGGAGGCTCGACCGCTCATTTATATTACATTGATGAGGATACCTCTAAGGAGGTTGTGATTCCTTTAGATTCGATCCCAGTCGTCAGGGAGTATTCGGATGTGTTTCAGTAAATACCAGGCCTACCCCCCAGTCGAGAGATAGACTTCGTTATAGACTTGTTACCAGATACGAGACCTATAGCACGAGCACCGTACCGTATGGCTCCAGCTGAGATGAGGGAGTTACGGGATCAGATTGAACAGTTGTTGGGTCAGGGGTTTATTCTAAGGAGTACTTCACCATGGGGTTCCCCTGTGTTATTCATGAAGAAGAGAGATGGTTCACTGAGATTGTGTGTGGACTACCGGGAGTTAAACAAGGTCACGATACGGAATAAGTATCCGTTGCCTCGAATCGATGACCTATTCGACCAGTTGAGAGGAGCTTCTTGCTTCTCAAAGATTGATTTGCGATCTGGTTACCATCAGTTGCGTATCACGGAGGAGGACGTCTCGAAGACTGCGTTCTTATCGAGATATGGCTCTTACGAGTTTCGAGTTATGCCATTTGGTTTGACCAACGCTCCAGCAGCATTGATGGACTTGATGAATAGGGTGTTCAGGGATTTCTTAGACCAGTTTGTCATTGTCTTCATTGATGATATTTTGGTTTACTCCTAGACTGAGGAGGAGCACGCCGAGCACTTGAGGCTAGTTTTGCAGACACTGCGCCAGAATGAGTTGTATGCGAAATATGAGAAGTGCGGGTTTTGGCTGAAGGAGGTTCAGTTTTTGGGGCATATTATTTCCGACCGGGGAATATCGGTTGATCCGGGAAAGGTATCCGCGGTGAGGGAGTGGGGACAGCCCACGACACCGACGGAGATCCGTAGTTTCTTGGGTCTAGCAGGATACTACAGGAGGTTTATTCGGGGTTTCTCCACGATAGCGGGTCCCATGACACACCTAACCCGTAAAGGTGTGCCGTTCATTTGGAGTGATGCCTGTCAGTTGGCATTTGATGAGTTGAAGGACAAGTTAACCTCAGCACCTGTGTTAGCATTGCCGAGACCGGGAGTTGAGTATCTTGTTTACACTAATGCGTCCTTACAAGGACTTGGAGGTGTACTGCAGCAGGAGAGTCAGGCCATAGCTTATGCTTCCCGTAAGCTTAAGCCTCACGAGAAGAATTACCCTACCCATGACTTGGAGTTAGCGGCAGTGGTATTTGCCCTTCGTATTTGGAGACATTACCTGTTGGGGGAGAAGTTTAGATTGTTCACGGATCACAAGTCCCTACAGTACCTATTCACGCAGAAGGAGTTGAATATGCGGCAACGGAGGTGGCTTGAATTCATGAAAGATTATCAGTTCGATATCCAGTATCACCCGGGGAAGGCTAACGTGGTGGCAGACGCGTTGAGCCGTAGACCGGTAGATGAGGTGGCAGATGTGTGGAAGGCAAAGTGGAAAGAATTGGGACACCAGGATGCAGTGGCCCGATCATTCATGTCTGTGATGACTGTTACACCGCAGATTGTCACGAAAGTAGTGAGGGAACAGGCAAACGACTCGTTCTGTCAGGAGAAGATAGTTGTAAGCCATAGGTGCCTAAGGTTTTCCAGTAAGCCTTTCATCCGTTGTAAGCCATTGTTCATGTTTTTTTTCTCATTAAAACTCTTTATGTTAGCCGACCGACCATTCAAACCTTTATTTAGAGTTTCCTTATAGTCATTCAATTAGTCAGTCTTAAAAGAAGGAATTTCAGAAAAGAGAATCATCATAGTGATTATTAATATATTAAAGAAAACTCACTCAATAAATTGATCTTCTTTATTAAATACGCATGTGCCTGCTATTTGGAAAAAATGCATTGAGATAAATACGAGAAGTTTGGAAGAACTTAAAAATAATTTGAAATCGAAATAAATGAAATAAATTTAGAAGTAAATCTTCTTTAAATTGGATTCATTCCAAGATCGAGGAACCTCTCTTCCCTCTATTGTTTGTAAGTGGTAGGTTCCTATTAAGTCGTCTCGAATGGTTTTGAATGGTCTATCCCAGTTGGTCCCAAGTTTCCCATTTGAGGGTGTTTTAGCACTACCATTATCTTTCTAATTACATGGTCCCCAACCTTAAAGCTTCTCGCTTTAACCCCCTACTGTATTTCTTGGACAACTGTTATTGGTAGGAGGAAAGTTTTTCAAGATTAAATTCTCTTTTTCATCGGCTAAGTCAAGCTCAGATCTGATTACTTAGCTATTGAGATCATAATCGATTAAGGTGGACTTCATGGTCGATAGAACTACCTCGAGTGGGATATCCACCTCAATTACATATGCCAAGGAAAAGGGTCTTTCCCCTATTGATCACTTAGGTGTTGAATGTAATGCCAAGAAAATGTGGGGGAGTTGGTCAACCCATGTGTACTTTATTTTTTCCAATAACTTTTTGACTTTTCCAAGGATTGTCTTGTTAGAGGCTTCTGTTTTCCCATTGCTTTTGGGGTAGGCCACTAAATTATAGTATTTCCTAATAATTTGTTCATCGCACAAGCTTTGGAAGAGTCTTCTCTCGAACTAAGTTGCATTATATTTGATAATAATTCGAGGGACGTCAAGCCATGTTATGATGTTCTTTCACGTATACATGGTCATATCGATATATCGAATTTTTCCAAAGGATCCCCTTAAACCTATTTGGAGAAGTAGTATGTTCCCACCAACATATACTTCCTACTACCATATATGAAGGGTAATAGGTCGATAATGTCAAGACAATACTGGGCAAAAGGCTAAGGACTTGTGAGCGACTTGAGGTAGCTGGCTGGTTAATGTACCAACGGTGAGAATAGGTAACAGTTCTTACATTTTTTAATGTAGGCAATTGCGTACTTTAACATATATGACCACCGATATCCATATTTTATTGCCATAATGCTAGTGACATGCCCCTTATGTGGATCCCATATATTATCCTATGAAGATCGTAGAGGGTCTTCTCGACGTCATCTAGGTTCACACATTAGAGGTAAGGTACTAAAAAAATGAGCACTGATGGAGCTTTTGATCTACCTCTAAGTGTAATCGAGTAGATTTCACCCATATTTTATGTCCTTCTTTTTTATCAACTCGCATGGCATCTTTCTTTAGGTAGTGCACAATTGCATCCATCCAATTCAGAGTCTTATTAATGAACATAACCTTCTTGGAAAATTTTCATTTATCGATACTGGGTTGGTCAAGGTATTCTACTTCAATTGTCCATTTCATATCCCCTTAACATCTGAAGCGAGTAGCCAGCACGTCTACATGACTATTATTCCCTCTTGGAAATTACTGCACTTGTACATGCTCTAACTAGGTGACCAGGTGTTAGGCTTCTTCAAAGTATGTAGTCATACACTCGTCCCTAATGTTGTTGTTGTGGCCATCTCATTCTCTTCCTTGGTGGATTCTGCGTTCACGTACGTGGTTAGAGGGAGAAGAAGAAGAAGGTTTGGTGCCCTTCCTCTAGGATCTTCGATCGTCAATTAAGGGTGATGTAAAGAGATAGAATCGCCAACCTATTTTTCACAAAATAGTAAAAAGAAATGTTGTCGCCTTGAGAGAACGATATCAAAGACGTACTGATGCTTGATAAACCAATTAGTTCAGAGGTTTGAGGGTTAAGTTACGAAATGGGAAGGTGTTAGTCACCCATCCTGCTCTTTTGGTCTCTCATGGTCATGTGTTATTATTCTTCTTAAATAACTCTGTGAAGTGTGTGCGTGGGTAGATATAAATGGAGAATGAAATTTCACGACTCGCGTCATAAATAAAGGAGGAGTGAGGTAATTCATAGGGGATTTCCCAAAATAATAATAAATATAATGTGTTCGTTTGTCGGGTCATCGATTGTTTATAGAAAGATGACAGTACGAATTGGACAAAACGCGGGCATGAATCATAAATATAATATGTGGAAATAATATATGAATAAGAATGGGAAAAGAGGACTCGAGTATCGAATTTTGCCCGAGACACCTGCGTAGCCTAAAAAGGCATCAAAGTCCACATAGTTCATGTGTTTAGCGCATAAATCCAACCGGGGATTTTATTTAGATATGCGTGTGTAGAAAAAGGATGTTTTGGTTTGAGAAAATATGGTGAGGAGTCCCGCTTGGAATTTATAAGAAAACCCTATTTTTCTTGTTTGGGGGTTTTCTTATAGAAAATATGGTATGTGCAATACTACTAATAAAAAGTGGGATATTAATATTTGTGGACTAACGAAGATGAAATGCTAAAGTAAGAATTAAATAACTAATGCGAAAATAAGGAAATTTAAAGAGAGAGAAAAATGTTTGGAGCTTCTTTGGAGACTTGAAGGTTGATCTTGATTGTTGAAGGGCTACCCTTGCAAGTGGATGGAAGTGGTAGGAGTAAAGGGATAGGATTTTGCAAAATTATATGCCAAAGGGTTGGAAATGGATTATAGACGAGACGTTTCAATAAGGAAACCACGATGACTTTAAGAGAATGTTGTTGAGATCATGAGAGGGATGTTTTTGAGGTGCCTTTTGAAGTGAGATCATATTCTATTTATATAGGGTCAAGTGGGTGCCAATCGGCATTCTACTTGACCTACCTACCGGCTGGTATCCCCAGACACACTGTCCATAGGCAGGGAAATGGGTTTTCCATTCGGCAATCTCATGTAGATTTCTTAGAAATATAATCATAAAATGCAATCCGTTAGTCCAAATTTTGCACGGGGAATATCGTTGGAAAGGTTATTTAGAGACCTTTAAGAATCCATTCGTATGATCCCAGGTTTGAGAGATGACTATGGTCAAATGGGTCTCGAAAGTGCTCGACGATCTTTTGGACAAGTGATTCCTGAGGAAAACAGATCGTTCGTCTGAACCGTAAGGCTGATTCAAGCACGGGATAGACCATTAGAAAGGGTATTCAGATCCCCTCGAAGGTTTATTTAGTTTTTTTTAGTTCGGAGAGATAACCTTGGTCAAACGGGACTTTTCAGAGTAGCACCTAGTGACTTTTCAGAGTAAAATGGATCATTCGTTTATATCGTAAGGTTATTTCGTGTACGGGACAAACCATTAAAAAGGGTATTCATATCCATTCAAAGATTCATTGAGTCTCATTCGAGCTGAAGAGCAGGCAGGAATCAAACGACGTCCGGGAGTGCCCTGTGGCCTCCGTATCAATTTTTAGGGGAAAACAGACCATTGTTTTGAACCGTAAGGCCGATTCACGAACGGGTCAGATCATTGGAAATGGTACTCATTGCCCTTTGAAGATTAATTGAGATTTTTCTTAGTTGAGGAAGTTAATTTGGGTCAAAATGGGGCCCGGGAGCGCCCAGTGGTCTCTAGATCAATTTTTAACAGTAAAACAGACCGTTCATCTGAACTGTAAGGCTGATTCTCGCAAGGGGTGGACCATTGGAAAGGGGATTTAGAGACTTTAAAATATTCATTAAGCTTTTACTTTGACATAAAAGTTTATAAAAGTTAAATGGGGCACAGGAGTGCCCGTTGGCCTCTAGATCGGTACTTGGAGTATGACCCAGGGTTTATGGTGAAGAAGGAAGTGCTTGGGAACTAAGGGGATGCTTATAAGGGTCCTCAAATGTGGTGTCTACAAATCCCCTCAACAGGTGAGTTGAGAACAAGTGAAAGCCGTCAAATAGACACCACGTGGGTGTTTGGGAAAGAGGTCAATTCTACGGACCTAAAGGGATGGGGATGACCAGTTCAGAGGGTCGAGGTCTGTAAGGATATATTTGGCTAGTATCAATTTATATGTCGTATACCATTACACCGTCGAAGAAGTTGAATATCTCATTCACATCAAGACAGATTCGAATAATCAAGGTTCTTTAACAAACAGTCTCCGTAAGGTTAACTTTGGTAAGGTTACGTTTTAGAGTACCTTAATAATGCACTTAGAGTATTGGAATTATTTTTCATAAAATATTTTCTAAGTGTTGGAGCTTTAAATATTTTTATTAATTTTTTTTAATTCATTATATCTAAAGTTTTTGTTCTCGAACACCTTTTCGTTGAAAAATCATAACTAATTAAAAAAATCAGAAAAATACGAAACTAGCGGCCACGCATTCGTATCAAAATTATCTACAATCATGGCTTAAAATCTTATTTGATAGGTCGTTCGAACGACCTAAGATCTCCTTCGAATGAAATGGGATCTTGTTCGAATGACGTGCCGACTTAAATTTTCAATATAAGCACGTTAAACGAGGCAGATTTCGTAAAGAAGTCCCAGCGTTTTATAGAACAGAAAAACTACGATATGCAAAATCCTTTTGGCTTCTTCCTATAGGGTTTAATCCCTTTTTCTTTTTCTTTTTCAATTCACAAATCCCAATATCTTTATGTGAATTGTTTTGGAACCCAAAGAACATACGTTGTTATTGTTCATCCTTTGAGAGAAGATCTCTACAACCGAAAAGCTGCGCGCTATTATGGAGGGAGACTGTACGAATTTTATGTCTACGTGTCATTGAGGATCTTTTATGTGTTGATTCTTTACTGAAAACTGCATATCAGGGTTGCGTATCCTTGTGGTGTTGCTGTGCGTAAACCACTGCTGATTTCTAGACTGGTACTTTGAAGATTTATTGAAGCCACTGTGCGTTACACTTGTGGGCTATTATCAAGTGGTCTGTAAGTCAAATGTCTTGTAAATTATTTCAAAGTTCTAGAAATATACCCCCTGTGGGGGATTTTTCCTAAATTTTGTGTCGCATGCTTACTTGATTTGTTTTGACACATAGTTGCATATTTTAGAGATGAACTAAAATTGGTATAAAATTGGGTTTTATATAATTTAGAATTAAATTGTTTGAAACCACCCATAGGCAATTATTTTTGCGATAACAAGTGGTATCAGAGCGGGTTATGCTAATTTATTGTGTTTGATCTTGTTTTCCTGCATCTTGAGTGGTTTGTTTTTTTTCTCGATGGATTTGTGTAGTTTTGTTAAAGAAAATTTTGAGATTTTGAAAATTGCAAATGATTCTTGTCTTGCTATATCTTATAAATGATTGTGTCAGTTTCTTTTATCATACGCTAGTTATACTTCATGATATATCCATGCTAGTGTTATGACGTGTGTACTTTTTGTGTTATATTTTTTTTTGAAATTTTTTTGAAAAATAGAACAAGATTTTTGTAGTTTCTTTTGAACCATTTATGAATGCACATTTAGGTTAACCGAGTCACGATTTCATTTCATTTATCCCTGTGACTATTTGATAGTATTTTAAGACAATAAGTCATGTCATTCATGTACTTTATAGTGTTTGGAGTCATTAAGATGTAATTAAGTGTTATTACCTACATGATTGACTCATTATTTACTTTGATTCACACGAGCACGAATTCGTTTGACGTTTTTTCTTATCGAATCACATGTTGGTTACGTGTTTTCATCTCAATTATGTCTATTAAGATGAACCAAATGTGATAAAACAAGATAATAAAAGGTGTTCATGTTTTAAACCGTTTGCCGTCAGTTTCTATGAATTTTAAAAACGGTGAAGGGCTACGAAAGGTACTCATCTAGCCTTTGAGATTAAGACACCGTTTAATTGGACCTAAAAATTGAGGTATTTTAATTATCCGGGGTTCAAAGAGGTTTAAAAGAGCCCCAAAAAATTTAATGGGCAATAAAAATAAATTTATGCCAAAAAGGGGGCCATTAGGTTTATTCACCAATTCTCCAATGTTTGATAATTTACATCACCTCAAAAAGAAAATATATATGAGGGAGTTTGGTTAGATAATTAAAATGGCTTTGCACGTCCTTAAAAAGTCTTGAAAAAGCATGAAATCGTTTTGGATGTTATTGGTGTGAAAATCATGTTGACTTCGATTTGTTTATATGATTAAGACGATGTCATCTAAATTCAAAATTTTAACACCTAAGTAATATTTTTTTATGTTCATTCGTTAGGAATACACAATATGCATCGTGCACATATGACGTGATTGAGTTTTATTTCCTATCGAATTTGTTCACACCCATTCATAACTTTTCCACAATTTGTTTATCTTATTATGATTTCATGGTGTGTGTTTCTAACACTTTTGTGTAAAAAAATGAAGAATAAAAAATATTTTGTGAAGTTTTTTGAGCATATTCTGCATTGAGCACGTTTGTCATATTTGTTTTCCTTGTTTACCGTGACACCCCAATTTTCTTTATTGTGTTTATTCTTTCCTTGTCTATTTCGGACGAATAAAAAGGGGGCGAACGAATTATGACTTTATGGGGGGAGTTTTTGAATTATGGGGGAGATTTGATATTTTATATACGTTTTGATTTGACTTTATGTTTATCTCATTTCAAACTCAATATGTCACAAAGGTATTTGCTTTGTCTCATGTGAGTAAGTACAAAGTTGGAAATTAGTGGATTGCACACCCCGATGAGAAAAACTTTGAGATTTGAAAAGTTTGTTGTTGAAGACATGTTTAAAAAGTTTGAAGACTTGTCATTTACGTTTTCAGTTTTGGGTTCGTGTGAAGGTAGATTTGTATAGGTCATATTTTTTTTGATAATTCGAATGTTTTTATTTTGTACCGGCATAGACATAGGGGAGATTTGTAAGGACATTTTTGTCCGTTGTCAATTTATATGTCGTATACCGCTATACCGTCGAATAAGTTCAAGATCTCATTTACATCAAGAAGGATCTGAATAATCAAGGTTCTTTAACAAACAGTCTCCATAAGGTTAAATTTGGTAAGGTTACATTTTAGAGTACCTTAATAATGCACTTAGAGTATTGGGATTATTTTTCATAAAATATTTTCCAAGTGTTGGAGCTTTAAATCTTTTTATTAATTTTTTTTTGTATTCATTCTATCTAAAGTTTTTGTTCTCGTACACCTTTCCGTAGAAAACTCATAACTAATTTAAAAAAATCAGAAGAATACAAAACTAGCGACCACGCGTTCGTATCGAAATTATCTACAATCACCGCCTAGAATCTCATTTGATATGTCATTCAAACGATCTCAGATCTCGTTCGAATGAAAAGGGATCTCATTCGAATGACGCACCGACTCAATTTTCTATATAAGCGCATTAAACGAGGCGTATTTTGTAAAGAAGTCCCAGCATTTTATAGAACATAATAACTGTGATTTGCGTAATCCTTTTGGCTTCTACCTTTAGGGTTTAATCCCTTTTTCTTTTTATTTTTCAATTCACAAATCCCAATATCATAATGTGAATTGTTTTGGAATCCGAAGAACATATTTTGCTATTGTTATCCTTTGTGAGAAGATCTCTACAACCGAAAAACTGCGTGCTATTATGGAGGGACAATGTCTGAAGTTTATGACTGCGTGTCATTGAGGATTTCTGCGCTCCTAATTTCTAGACCGGTACTTTAATGATTTGCTGAAGGCACCGTGCGTTACACTTGTGGGCTATTATCAAGTGGTCTGTAAGTCAAAGTTCTTGTAAATTATTTCAAAGTTCTAGAAATATAAAAGGTTTTTCCCTTGTGGGGGATTTTTCCTCAATTTTATGTCACATGCTTACTTGATTTGTTTTGACACGTAGTTGCATATTTTAGGGATGAACTAAAATTGGTTTAAAATTAGGTTTTATATTATTTAGAATCAAGTTGTTTGAAACCTCCCATGGGCAATTATTTTTGGGCTAACAAAGTCGATTTTGAGGACCTAATGTAAGCTGGGGATGACCAATTTTATGGGCGAGGTCAATTCTTAGGACTTAAGGTTATGGAGACCAATTCTGAGGGACGAGGTCAATTCTGAGGACCTAAAGTGGTGACGATCAATTCTGAGGGCAGAGGTTAATTGTGAGGACCTAAAGTGATGATGATTAATTCTGTGGGTCGGGATTAATTCCGAGGGACCTAAAGTTTAGACGACCAATTCGGAGGGTCAAGGTCAATTCTGAGGACCTAAAGTTGTGACAACTGATTCTGAGGGTCCAGGTCAATTCTGGGGAACTAAAGTTATGACGATCGATTCTGAGGACCTAAATTTGTAATGATCGATTATCAGGCCAAGGTTAATTCTGAGGACCTATAGTTAAGATGAACGATTTTGAGGTTCGAGGTCAATTATGAGGACCTAAAGTTGAGGGGACCGATTCTATGGGTCGAGGTCAATTTTGAGGACCTAAAGTTAAGATGACCGATTCTGTTGGTCGAGGTCAATTCTGAGGACCTAAATTTGTGAAGACCAACTATGGGGGTTGAGTTCAATTATGAGTACCTAAATTTGTAATGTCGGGGGGGGGGGGGGTGTTACCCTTTGGAGAGTATTTAATTTACCCTTGTACTTGTGGTTTTGTTAAGGATTTTTTTATTTTGAGATTCTAGTGGGGAAAGGCATCTCACTGGGGATTATATCCTTTTGAGAGGAGATAGATTTGCTGAGGAAGCTGAAATTATTATGGTGGATGGATTGGGAGAAAATTTAGTCAGGGAATTCCACTGGGGATTTGGGGAAGTATTTGATTTTGAGGTTTGGGTTCGCTGGGGATTTTTAATGGACCCTAGTATGCGGGCACACTATTTGTGGAATATGTTTAGGGTTTTATGTTGGGATTAAGAGTGTAATATTAATTCGTCTGGGAATTTTCCGAGCTTAAATGGTTTTCTTTGGTGAATAAATGCTCTAATACTTGTTTGGGATTTTTAGGAATTTTTTGGAGAATTTTTGGATTTTTCTAGAATTTTCTGGCATTTCTCGTACAAAATTTCCAGGGGTATGCCGACCGTCATGTTGTATGGGTTGTCATTTGGCAATGGCATAGACTCCTGGGATTACTTGTGAAAGGAAATAGGAAGGTGCCGATTGGTATGAGCAGGGTTCTACCGATTGGAATGCCTCTTAGACTCCTATAAAGGGTGGGCAAAACCCTCCTCATTTTTCACGTCCTTTTGTGTCTGAATCTTCTACTTCTTCTCTCTAAAATCCACATTTTTAGTCCTTATTTCCTCAATGCTTCTTGTGAGGAATAGAACATGGAATGGTTGAGTGTTGATGACTGGATGGGCCTGGCGTGGCAAGCTAGGGTACCCCTTTCTTTTGATAATGAGAATACTTTTGACTTGTTTGAGGCAGTAAATGAGGATCGCTTTCTTCTGCATGATCCTTAACACCACCAGTTGTCTAGGGTGAGGAACCCTAGTGGTTATGTAATTATAGTGACCTTTGACATTCTTTCTTCTTTTCTTTGTTTTCTTGTGCTAATGAAAAGGTTTTTTCTTTCCTTTTGGTTTTGTAGACTGACATTTCTCCTTCGAGAATGCATTCCAGTGGGACGATGAGGTTGAAGGATGTATGTGAGAGTCTTTCGATGGTGGTGCACTGGGTAGTTACTTCCGCTGGCTTTGGCCGTTTGGCACGGGCTTTGGAGAAGACGTCGCATTCTATTGCGATTTTATGCGCGTTGGGAGAGAGGTGGTGGAACACTACCCATGCCATTCACTTGGGCTTTGGGGAGATTATTGTTAATCCCATTTACACTCAGCATCTGTTAGGGATATATTGCGAGGGTGTGAGGATAGAGGTGGATCGTACTGTGAGGTTGATGTCGGAGGCAAATCATGCGTCATTGGGGGATGTGGGTAGAATAGTTTCTGGAGATTCTATCCGCATTTCCTCTCTTAGGGAGGTGCTCTTGAGTAAGATGATTAATGATATTGACGGGCAGCAGGTGAGGTAGATGGATCGATTATTTATTTTTCTTCTGTTGAGTGGTTTCTTGGTTGCAACGTCGTCCATCTCCAGTTCTTGCCATTTTTAGGATCTTTTTTAATGTTCCACTCTATTATTGGGGGAGACTGACCTTGACGACCCTTCACTCTTCTCTGGATGCATTCAGTCGGTGCTACCAATAAACTTTTACGGGGTCCACATACCTTTTGGAGGTAATTCTTGCATTTTTAATTCTTATATTTACCTTTAGTTTCTTCTTTGCCGACTCCTATCCTTTCGGAAAACGTGGTTCTGTGAGGTGATTGGGCTCAATCCCAGGTTGATAGCCCTGGAAGATGAAAACTTGGGGGACTTCTTCTAGATGTACCGGTGGTGGAAGTCCAATAAGTGATCGAACCAGTCTTTATCTCTGGTGGCGGTGTGGCAGGCCCTGAACACGCTGGCGAGCGATTAGGTTATTCCCTTTTTCTTTTGAATATTCTTTTGGCATTTTCTTTCTTTGCATGAATATTGATCTCTGTTGGTAATTGCAGGTGACCTTTTACCCCAAGGGGATGACTCCTCAACACACGGGGGTGACAGACATGCATGCAGATATGTGGAAGTTAATGGCGCATGAGTTCGGGTATACCTGGTACTTGAGAGAGAGGTTTATGCGATAAATAGTGGATTATGAGGTGGCAGTCCCATCGGGGGTGCCTCTGATGCATATGAGGCGGGTTAGGGAGATATCCCCCGAGGTTAGGGTGATGGTGATGGTTGGCGAGGCTTATTTGGTCTTCACAGACACGGTGGCAACTTACGACTACCTAGATTTCAAGATGACCTGATTGATGCCCTCATGCTTTTATGAAGTGGTGAACATTCCTACGCCCCCTACTACTTTGGGCAGGGGTACGAGTAGGACGGTGGGATCCTCCCATAGCACAAGTGGTACATCATTGGCGATGCTAGCAGCAGAGGAGGCATCACTTATTCAAGTTACTCCGCCCTCCTATAATTTTCAATTGACTAGAGGGGGATCACTGAGCTTACAGTACTACCCTAATGCAGTAGATTCGGTATTAATGGGGATTATGAAGGACATCCTTCAGCCTGAGGTATATTTTTCTCTTTGTCTCTTCTGGTTCATTCTTCGCTCTTTACTGACTGATTTGCCTTTTATTTCTGTTATTTTGCTTCCATTATGTTCGGTGATGATACGATAAATCGAACACACGTCGTCCTCATACCAACAAGTCAAGTGTAAAATAGATATAAGCAAGTAAAAATAGACAAAACACAAGATATAAAGTGGTTCGGCTATTAAAATGAGCATATGTCCTCTTCATTTCCCGACTTTTATTATATACGTGTTGTGATACAAGTTACATAGCCATGAAAGGCATACAATAGAGTTAAGAGAGGAGAATGCGTGATTATAGCAATTTCGAGCTGGCCGGGGAGATGACTACAAGTAAGGTGACTAGCCACCAACCTGTATTGGGGTTGAGTAGAGAGTTTGACAGGGCTTTTCTAAGGGTTATTATTTCAGATCTGGATACCCCTTTCATGAGATGAAGACCTCTATTTATAGGAGGTATGTTAGCTTTATCACATGCCCTGAGCATGTGACAAGTGAATAAGTCTAAAGAATAATCCTTTTAATGGGGTAGCAGTGTCTATGGCCTATTTGAACCCACGCGGAAGCTGGTCTGAAGGTGATGTGGCTTAATAGGAAGACCAATCTTGTAAGTGTCACAGCCAATGGCTGATGAAAGCACAGCCAGATAAGTATGAGGCTGCAGCCTCCTTGCTCCAAGGTAGCAGCCTTCTAACAGCAGTTTCTGCGGTAGGGGAACATATTGGTTATATGAATAATCCCCCAAGTCATAGTGCCGAGAGGTGGTGATTTGGTGATGCGGCTTAGTATCATACTACCACGGTGTGTTGTACATTCTGCAATCACTTGCAAAATGAAGATTCAACTTCCCATGCCCTATGATATAAATGGATCTAGCCATGGCCTTAATTAAGTTTTCCAAACCTTTGAGAAGAAATCAAGAGAGAATTTTTATCATTCATTTCTTTAAATTTTTCGGCAAGCTTTCAGTGGTGGTTTGAGGCTGTTTTAGGCTGATCAACTGTCATTTCTCCGTATTTCTTCGATTATCAAGTAATCTTCCACTAATTTCTCATTTTCTTCTATATTTCGGCAAAATGTATCTTCTAATTCATGCTTGCCACTGTATTCATTCATATGATTTCCCATTTCTCAATTAGGGTAGAAATTAGGGTTTATATAAATCTCCATAATCTCACTTGCCATAAATCCCAATTAATGTACAATGCAGCTATTATTTGTTGATTTGGATTTGTTTTTTTAGGTTTCTGGGTATCTGTTTGGGCTAAAAACTTGGCTTTCTTATGTTCAAACCATACCGTTTGTTGGCCTTGTTCTTGGTGTTCTTGGCCAAAATCTTAGAATTCTAGGTTTTCAATCTTTGGTGAATTTTTAGTTGAATAAGAACGTGTTTTTTCTTTTGGCCGCGACAGGCATCAAGACTTGCTATGTTTTGCTGCGGCTATACCAACACATAACTATTCTGACTGCAGTCCCTACTTCTGAACAGACTGGATGTGCCTTTTAATCTTTATTGTGGGTATTTCCTTTTAGTGTTAACTCCCGTTTGTACAATATGTATCTTTAGAAGACTTAGTTATTCCTCCCAACTGCAGTCTTTCATAGTTATTAATGTAGAATTCATAGAATACGCTGTAGTCTCTATTTGAGGCTTCTAACTATAGTGGTTGCGGCACCCTAACAGTGGAGACTTTCTACTTCTTAGGTCCTGTTGCAGCCTTATAAGTTAGGATCCTTCATAATTTCTAGACGACTTCTGGAGAAAGCACTTTGGCATTCCTCCACCTGAAATTCCTTTGATAAAGCCTTTTAAAGCTATTGGGACTTGTTTGCTCAAATATTTCCCTAACTTCATAATCCTTGATTCTGATTCTGCGAACTCCATGAATTGTAGGGATACTACTAAAGCCGCAACAATGGAGGAGGATACACACTCTAGCAACCATCAACCTGTTGAAGTGGAGGCCATAGCAGTTGGTCATTTTGAGTCTAGAAATGCACCATCTATCACATCTGATAGAGTTCCAAGATCCCTCATAGCCTTAAACATTCGCTGCATAATGATCGAAGAGTGGGTCAACCAAGTAGCCACGGTGTTCAAATTTCCTAGTGGGGTAAATTGTTCATCCCCTTTCGCGGAATAAAAATCATGTTTTGTGATCCCTAACAATGGGATATGCTTCCCTCTGCATGCCTTAATCTATGGGTTATAGCTGCCTATACCTGTCCCCATCAGGAGGATTTTTAGTGCCATGAACTTGGCCCCAGCCCAATTGGATCCAAACGGCTGGAGAGCAATTCCTGCCTCTATTGTACTTAGGAAGGACAAGTTTAACAGAGATATTACTCCTGCGGATTCATTCAATTTCTACCAGCTAAAGGAGAACTCTATAAAGTTTGCGTGTTACTATTACCTTACCCTTCGAAATAATGAAGCAATTTTGTATACTAGGAGACCTTCCAGTGTAAATAACTGGAATGGAAAATACTTTTACATTTCTGCAGAGGGATGGGAAACTCATCTAGAAGAATTGGAGAGAGAGAAAACTCATAGAATATCGTGACAGTGGGGACGACCCTTAATGTTAAGTGAGTATATGCTCCAGCCTCTACATCATGATGCATCTCCTTCTGTAGTTGTACATTTTGATAGTATTTATTATGACACACTACTAACATTAATCATATGTTCAGCCCTTAATAATCTACCCCTCAGTAGTAGGCAAGAAAGGAGAGTTGAGAGGGTCGCGACCATTAGTGGTAAGCTAAAGAATTTTAGCACTTTGGTCACTCCTACATCGGTATTTGACCAGGGCTACTTCCCTAACAAACATTTACCAAAAAGAATGGATGCGGAAGGTAACAATATATACTTCAACTCAACTTTCCACGGAAGGTACTTTTAGATGATTCTTACTTTGTGTTACTTTTTCAGGAGAGGAAACAGACAGAGAACTCTTTGCTACCCAGCTGGAAGAAATGGATGAGGATGCCATTATCCTCAAATACGCTACCAATAAAGGTAGGAAAGGGAAAGAGACTGCAGTAGAAAAAGGGGTTGCACCTTGTGAGACTACTGCTGCACTTGCGACGTCTGCTCCGATAAATGGCGTAGCTAGGGGAAATTTTCCCCCTCCATGCGATCCAACGCATACTAATGATGCTATGACCAATGAAAAAGAGGGGGAAAATTTTCTTCCCACAAAGGTGGACCATTAAGGTGGGCACAGTCTTGTCCACGTTTATTCTACTCTATCTCCTCCACGAAGGGTAATGGATGTTAACGCCAGCCTGACCCCTCCTCAAATTCATCAAAGCGTGGGCCCTGATGGTCATCCACAACCTCAATTAAGAATGCCAAATGACAAATCTTCATGGGACACAATAGCTAGGGTGGTCCATAAGATGAGGAAGGTGGAAGATTACATTGACTTGGATTGCCTTATGGATTATGACTATGAACATTTGGAGGAGTATAGTGTCCATAGCCTGCTGAGAGTAAGCATTTTATTGAATTTAATTTTAGTTACTTTTTCATACTAATCGTGTCTAAATAATTTCAGGTCGCGGACATCATTATGTTTCCAACGGCCAAATATGAAGGCCTACATAAATCGCATAAGGTTGTGGCGTCAGTTTATTAGACTGATTTAGAAAATGCCAAGGCCTCTTCCTTCGAGGCAAGCAAAAAACCATCTACTACGGCCCTTGAATTAACAAAGATGAACTTGGATACTGCTATCAAGGCAAAGGATGAGGCCGAACAGAATTTTGCCACGACTGAAACATCCCTTTAAGCTTCTGAAGCTAAAGTTGTGGAAGCTGCTAAACAGGTGTCTAATTTTGATATCCAACTAAATCAAATTTAATAAAAGTATGACCAATTGGAGCAACGTAACACCTCCTTGCTCCAATAAAAGGAAAGTGACCATGCCGCAACCCTCCAGCAGATGAAAGAGTCCCGTGTTCTGACCTTAACTCAAGCTACAGACAATGTTATAGTTGCGTACAAGAACTCCATGGATTTCTTTCTAACAAATAAACAATCCTATCTCCATGGCTTCCAAGATCTCAGGCATGGGGTTGTTAAGAATTTTATGAATCCAAGGATAAGATCCTTCCCTAGAAGCTCAGTGATGCTAAGCATGCTGAATGTGTGGAAGAGATTAAGGTCGCAACAGAGGCAATCGCCAAGCAGTAGATGGAAGAAGCGATTGCGTTGGGGGAAGAAGAGGATGAAACTGTTGTGGATGGTGAAGAAGGGGATAAAGAAGACAACGCAGCCTCAAAGTTTTTTAATCTTTCCCTTTTGCAATCATTTTTGGGTGGTAATGAACTGTTTCTTGAACTTAACTTTATACAGGGTTGCGGCCATTTATTACTTTGAACTGAATTCTTAAATAGGGTTGCACCCTTTTTTACAAGCTGTATCCATAATCAATATATTTAACTTTTGTCTGCAAGCTACTTTTACCTCTGCATCTTGAATACTTGAATGCTTGAATGACTTTTTTACTTTGCTTCATCTTTATGTTTTGAATGCTTGAATGCACTTGACTATTTCTTTTCAAAAATAAATAAGAAACATGGGGTTGCGGCCACTTATCATAAAATAGATTCTTGAACAGGCTTGTGGCCATTTGTTTTTGCCTTTGCTTTTCTCATGATTTTTCATTTCACATAATAAGCCCCCGTCTTGTATGCCTGCTGCAACTCTGAGTTGATATTTTAGTGGACTTTATGTTGGGCTGCGGCCACTTATTATTTGTAGCTTTAATATGGTTCATGATGCCATTGTTGCAGCATCTCTTAGTCGCTTTAATTTCATGGAACTTCTTCCACGACTTCTCTTGGTCGCTTTAATTGGGTAATTATCAGGCCTCCCTAGGCTAAGTATTATTAATCTTCCCCAAACTATAATTGGATATGTATCAAGACATCACTGGTCAATTGAAGCATTCTGGAAGAAAATAACGGACATTAGTAACCCCCGTGTCTTAACAATAGCATCCAGAAGAGTATAACGAGTATCAATATCCCCCATGGCTTAATAAGAGCATCCAAAAGAAAATAACGGGCATTAGTAACCCCCGTGGATTAATAAGAGCATCGGAAATAAAATAGCAGGCATTAATAACCCCAGTGACTAGTCGAATCATTCCGAGAGTTGTCTTTACAATTTTAAATATCATGTGCCTTCATATGCTTAGGCATAATAACGGGCATTGTGAGCTCATTTAGGTAATTATTTTCGTGATAATATGTTGTCTTCATTTAAAATCTATTTAAGACGAAGTCCTTTTATGATATAATCGATAATGAAAACAAAAGAAATGAGATATGGCAAAATAAGCCCAATTTATATATCCATGTATTCATGACCTTGTTGGAAAAATATAAAGTCTTAAAGGAAACATTTAATTAAATCTTTCCAATATAAAGCATAAACAGAGTGGAAATTAAGGCAGGTATGAGGTATGCAGCCTATCAGTCAATTGGCCAAAGTGGTTCTAAGAGTTGTTGAATTTCTCATGTTGTCTTCATGAATTGCTGTAGCATTCCCTGCCTCACAAGCCTTTCGATTTCATCTTTCAGCGTGAAACATTTGTGAGTGATATGGCCATGGTCTCGATGAAACTTACACCACTATGTTGGTTCCTTTTGTGGGAAGGAGCCTTCATCTTCTCAGGACACTTAAGTAATTTGTCATCTGTTATGAACTCAAAAATATCCTCAATTTGACAAGTCAACGGAGCATAGGGCTCAAAGCCTTTTTCTACCTTATTCTCCATCTTCCTCTTTTGGTTCTTGTATGTGGCCTTTGGGACAGTGGCTTTTATAGATTCATCCATGATGGTTAGAATGACAACCTTGGGTGCTTAAGCTTCCAACATAAGAACCCTTTGGGTTAGAAAGTTTAATTGAATCTGGAGTGAGGCATGGTTGTCATACAGATGGTTGAGGTGGTTGTACAGCTGAACAATCTCATTTTTCATTTCTGCACTTTGGTTGGTGTCTCCTTCCATTTTTTCTTTGTTTATATATATATATATATATATATATATATATATATATATATATATATTCTGGGATAAACTAGAAGGAGTGAGTAATGAAATAAATGTAGAGGAAATAACTATGTATAATAATAAGGATATCATGGCATGTAGAACATAAAAGGTTACTGCCAAGGCCTCTCCAAGGGAGTTCACCAGAGTTGAGTCCGTGGACAGTTTTACCATGTCTCTTCTCCCAGGTGATGAAATGAAGCTATGAAGCATCCTCGATTAAAGGGTTGCGGCACTCAAGAAATCTTCTTGTCAGGCCACATCCTGCTTGCTGCAGCGCGGTGCGATTCCAAGGACCCACAAACCAGGTCTAATCCATCTAGTAATATGAAAAATAAACCTACCAAGGGTCTACCATGGACAAAACAGTCTTCAAGTGATACAAAAGTGGCATAATTGTGGTAGAAACCCCTAGATCATAGGCTAAGAAAGTACGAAAGAGTCGATAGAATTTATCCCTAGCTACTCACCTTTGTAAGGTTATAGCCTTCTTGCATTTTTCAACACTTTCTAGGTATGGTAGCATCATCGGGGTAAACAAAATAGATCTTAGGTTATAAAAAAAAGACCAATGTGTAGACCTGAAAATAATTAATACCCAGCAAAGGGTGTATGTGAAAAATACGAGCTCAATAACCAAACCTCACGTATGGGATGATGAACGAAGGGGCCCCCACGAATGAAATAAGGTGCCAAGAACCCGAAATGTAAATAAACAAGATAGGAATACCTAATTCCCATACACGTCTCCACAGATTGACGATACTAGAAATCGGGCACACGTTGTTCTCATACCAACAAGTCAAGTGTAAAATAGATATAAAAAAGTAAAGAGAGACAAAACACAAGATATAGAGTGGTTCGGATATTAAAATGAGCCTACGTCCATTTTTTTGCCCCACTCTCATTATAGACTTGTTGTGATACAAGTTACATAGCCATGAAAGTCCTACAATAGAGTTAAGAGAGGAGAATACGTGATTGTAGCGATTTTGGGCAAGACGGGGAGATGACTACATGGCAGGTGACTAGCCCCTAAGTTGTATTGGGGTTGAGTAGAGAGTTTAACAGTGCTTTGCTAAGGCTTATTATCCCGAATCTAGATCCCCCTTTCTTGAGGTGAAGACCTCTATTTATAGGAGGTAAGTCAGTTATTTCATGTGCCCTGAGCACATGATATGTGATTAAGTCTGAAGAGTAATCCCTTTGATGGGGCAACAGTTGTGAGCAGTGGTTGCGATCTATTTAAACTCAGGGAGCAACTATGAATAAGGGCTATGACATGTTTGAACCCAGGTGACAGCTGGTCTAAAGATGATTTGGCTTAATAGGCAGACCAGTCATGTAAGTGTCGTGGCCAGGAGCTTATGAAAGCACAACCAAATAAGTATGAGGTCGCGACCTCCTTATTCTTAGGTCGAAGCCTTCTGTCAATAGGTTCCATGACAAGGGACCATATTGGTCATATCATTAGGGTGCCGACCACTTAGCTAAAGGATATAAGGGACTGGGTGGCCTATGCAATTGCCTATATCAAGGGCTATGTTCCTTCTTGTCTGGTTTCACTTGCTACCTCGGATGAGGGATCGGGCTCGAGGAGTGGAGGTTCTATAGGTAGTCGTCAAGGTAAGCTTGTTTGCCACATGGATTGAGGTCTTAGAGAGAGTGGAGATAGGTTGTGGGTTCAATCTGAGTCCCATTATTTATGTGTTTTATGTTATTTTGTACCTGAAAAAATAAAATCATGCAATGGCAGTATATATATGAAGAAGATTTTTATTTCCCATTCTTATTTTAATGACTTATTCTACATTCAATTTTTTAGTTATTGCTGAGTCTATAAAAATGATAGGATATTTATTTTTTAAAATGAGATTAAATAACTTGAGAAATGATGGGTAAAAATGGATAAGTTTGGAAGAAATAACCCTGAGGGTCTTAAAATAAGGATTTTTGTTTTGAGTTTTTAATTTTGATAAAAAAAAACAAAGGAAACATATAACTTTAAAAAATAAGGGGGTTGCCGATCAGCATACCCCTTGTCTGTCTATCGGCATATGGGTCCAGTCTAATCACCATAAGACTTTGATTGCACTTTCTTGTAGCTTAGAGTACTTTGTATGGTAGGAATTCATTCAGGCTCCTTAAGTATCTTGTCTTTAGCTAAGATCATTGTGTATAAAATGGGGGTAACAAGGGTGTAGTTTTTCATCCATTCTCACTTTTTCCTCCTTATTTCTTACTTTTACTCCATTACTTCCCAGATGTCCCTTTCGATGCATGCAAAATTCTCTTCCTACCTTAAAATTTTAGAAGCCATGTACCTATATAATGTGGACTACGAAGCTTTCAACTTGTGTTGAGTGTCCTTATGGCATAACCGAGCTATTAAATTGGAACATGTTGGCGATGGCAGTGCAATTTTGGTACCCTAATGTCCACATTTTTCACTTTGGTTTAGAGGAGGCCTGCCCGACCTACGAAGAGTTTTCAGCCATATTAGGAATTAATCCCAGTGTAGCGGCAGTAATGCCTTAATTTTCTCAGTCTCCTCAGGTGCTGTTAACGAAGTTGCTCCATATTTCCCCTTCGACGGCTCGACTGTTAGTTACTGGGGGGGTGATCTCTCTTTTGATTGTTATGTATTCTGTGCATCTGAAGGATTTCCAAGATGTAGTCCATGTCGAAGTTGTTGCATTGGGCCTAACTTCGAGTCTCTTACTAGTGACGGGGAACCTAATAATGGACCCTTAGTTAGCTGCAATCACAACATGAATGTCTTATCATCTCAATCCGATGACGGTGATTCTGGCGAAGAACCTAAATGGAATTGATGCTTGGCTGGAAGGCCTCTCTGATTTTGTGAGAGGGATCCCGGTGATGCTGTTCATGTGGTTGGCTGAGGGATTCTTTTTACAGTTCCTCCTGAGTATCCCTTGACAGTCGTGCCGAATTGTTTTACTCGATAATCCATCAATTTTGGCTCATCCATAGAGAACTGGGTTAATTGGTTCGTGGATCATGGAGCCCTATGCTTGCACTTCTCAATGTCATGGTGGGGAGAGCTGCAGCCTGCTCTAGAATTGGGAGAACATCGGTATGATCGGTTAGTTGGCCTATGATAGACTTCATTCTATTTTTCTTGGCAGATCATGTGCCAAGTAAGATAGGAGCAAATAGTGCCTCCTTGGACACTAGACTTCTTTCCCGTAGAGTACTTGACTGAATCCATGAGCATGAGGTTAGATTCTCTGTGGGAGAATCATCGATCGTCAGTCTGTCCATATCAATCCACAGGCAGGGTCTAGCATGTGTCCATGGACTATCTGAAGTATCTAAGGAAGAGAGTAGTGGCGAAGATCTTGTCGAAAGAGACTTTCCAGAGGTGGTTTGTCCTTTTTGACACTATGGAGGAGGAGGAGGAGGAGTGGTTTTCTCCAGAATAGCAAGGGAATACCGCTCTATGGAGCGCCTTCGAAATACCATCCAAGCAGGGGAATTTTGGGGACCTCAAGGAGAGGATTATGATAGGGTTGGGTCTTTTAACAACTACGAATAGGGTCTTTATGAAGCTGGGTTTATTTTATGTGAAGTTTTTTACAACTCGGATGTCTTTTTATGTTTTTTTATTTTATGTTTCTAGGATTTGGGAATAATTTTCTGAAGCTTGGTTAAATTTATTTAGAAGTAGTTTGCTTAGCGAAGAAGGGTGGTTATTTTGACTCCCTTTGCTGATACTCAATGTAATGGTACTGAACTTCCTTATTTGAAATAAAAACATATTTTGATCATATTGTTATGCCTTTTGATGAGTTTTACATTTGAGTTATTTATACTAATCTCTAAGGCATATATAATTATTTTGTTTATGTAAATGATAAAATGAACAGTTGTTCTCGGAGGTTAGAAGAGAATAACATTTTGTGAAAAAAGCAGGGGACCAAGACCATGTAAAGAGTATGAGATTTCTACGTACCTTTGGGGGTTTTGAAAATTTTCTGAGTTCCATTTTAAAAGAAAAAGGTTTTATTGGAGGATCTGTCCCCACGTAGTTCTGGGTAGAGGGAAATAAATAATTTTTTTAAGAATAGAAGGGGGATGAGAGGAGTCATAGCAGACGAGATTTAGGACTAAGGGTAGAACTTCTTGAGACGATCCAGGTTGACTGGACGTGCCATCTCTTCTCCTTTGAGGTTAGTGAGCATAGCGACACCGCCTAACAAGATCTTTTTCACGGTGTAGGGGCCGCTCTAGTTCCGCTTGAATTTCCCTCTGGAGTCCCAGACAGGTTCTATGATTTCTTTGAGGGATAAGTATCCTTCCTCGACACCACAGTCCTTGACTCTTTGGTTGAATGATCCCCGTTATCCAGTGATGGTACCCTTGTATGTGGTATAATGCCTTCAGTCGTTTCTATCCAAGAGTGATAATTCGTCAAAGCTGGTATATTACTAATCTTCCTCGCTAACTCTTCTTTCGATCATAACGTGTAGGGAAGGTATTTCCATCTCAACAGATAGGACTGCTTCAATATCATATAATAAAGAGTAAGGGGTAGCCCCAGTATATGTCTTGACTGAAGTGAGATATCCCCAGAGGTTAAAGGGATTCGATCTGCCCAATCTTGACAACTCTCGATCATTTACTGATGAAGGCTTTGAGGTTTTTACTGGAGGCTTCATGTAGAATCGCTACAGTGGAATAATGCAAATTCTCAAATAAAATCCAATTATAGGTAAACCCTAAAACATGCATCTAAGTGATTGAATTAAATATGAAAATCAAACAATCATAAGATCAAATATTAGGAACACCAAATTCAAGAAAAATCCCCAAAGGGAAAAACCTTTTATTTCTAGAACTTTGAAAAGTTTACAAGACCATTGACTTACATAAAACTTTATCGCCTACAAGAGTAATGCACGGTACCTTCTTCAAACCTTCAAAGTAATGGCTAAAAATCAGCAGTGGTTCACACACAGCTATATCACAAGGACACGCAGTCTTCACGGTATAGGTTATCCTCCCCATAAGAGTAACTTCATAGATACTCCTTCAACAATAGCACGCAGCTCTCTAGTTGTAGAGTTCTCCCCACAAAGGTAAAGTTTCAACAAACTTAAATCTAGGGTTCCAAAACAATTCATTAAAAGATTGGGATGTTTTGTGAATTGAAAAACAAGATTTTAAACCGTAAAATTGAATAGGGCGAAGTGTTCTGCTGTTATCAGATTACTGGTATCGAAAATCGTCAGGTCTCCTTAATCAAAGATGCCTCGTTTAAAGCGCTTTATATAAAAAATTGAGTCGGCACGTCGTTCGAACGAGATCACATGTCGTTCGAATGACATCTGATGTCGTTAGAACCAGATCCCATGTCATTCGAACCAGAAAATTCGCGAAAAATAAATTTAATTTTTTATGTCAAAAATTGTTCTTTTAATCTTGGAAAATTCATTTTGACGAAAAACAACACCTCAACACTTAGAAAATATTTTAGAAAAATATTCAAACCTCTTTTAAAAATTGTCCCAACACTTTTAAGTGAACCATATGGGGACTTAAATACTTTCTCACCGAAATTAACCTTGCAGAGGCTTGAATGTTGAAGATCTTGATATTCGGATCCGTCTTTGACGCTTGAATGTTCTTGAATGCTCTTCGACGGTGTGGTGGTATATGACATACTAAATTGATATTGGACTTATAAAATAATATCCTTACAAATCTCCCCCTATGTTTATGTCGGTACAAAATAAAAACTCTGAATTATCAAATCAAAGTGCCTATACAAATCTAATATCCCCCATGAACCCAAAAATGGAAAATACTAAAATTTGCAAGTCTTTAAATTTTCTTTAAAAGTCTTCAACAACAAATCTCAAAACTTTTCTCATTAGGGTGTGAAATCCAATAATCATCAATCTTCGTACCTGCACACATGAGATAAAGCAATTACTTTCGTGACACATGGAGTTTGAAATGATATAAGAATTAATCAATCAATATAATCAGATCTCCCCCATAATGCAAACTCCCCCATAAAATCATAATTCGTTCTCCCCCTTTTTATTATGTCCCCAAATAGACAGATAAGAAGAAACAAACTAAACATTGACTGTCAAGATAAAAGTTCATAGAAAATATGAATCCAACTACGTGCATGAAAAGGTGTAACTCAAAATATTTCCACAAACTATTTTTGACTTTTCAATTTTTTTAAAAACAAAAATAATGATACAAAAACCACACCATGTATTTCTACTAAAACAACCAAGTCATGGAAATGGAATGTATGGGTGTGAACACGTTCGATAGGTAAATCAATTCATATGTGCACGATGAATACGTGTACCCCTAACAAATGAACAACAAAAATATCCTTAGGTGTAAAATTGTTGAATTTAGATGACATCGTCTTAATCAAATCAACAAATCAAAGTCTAAATGATTTCCACACCAATAACGTCCAAAATATTTAGTGCCATTTCGAGAACTTTTCAAAGGACGTGCAAACCCATTGATATATCCATCCAAAACTCGCTCATATATAATAATGTAATTTTTTTTTATATCAAAAGAGTTTCTAAATTCTCAACTTAAAGAACACCTATTGGCCCAAATCTTTGGCATATTTCATCTTTTTATTGCCTTAATATTTTATGCGGGCTCTTTTCAAATGGTGGCTTTCACGACGTGATTATTATTCACTCGCAGCCATTTCCCGTGTTCACTCATCATTTTTTCAAACTAAACAAATTCCTCACAGGAAAATGGATCTTACATGCACTACTTTTGTTACTCTCGTATTATTGCACTTGGTTAGTTTTAAGGACAGGATTGAGATGAAAACACCCAACCAACATGTGATATGACAAGCACAATAATCAAACAAATTCGTGCACGTGTGAAATAAAAGAAATCATGAGTCAAACATGTAGGAAGTATCACTTAATTACATCTTAATGACTCCAAACATTATAAAACACAAAGATGACATGATGCATTGTCTCAAAACACTATCAAATAGTCACATGGATAAATGGAATGAAATTATGACTTGGTTATCTTATGTTTTTATCCATAAAAGGTTCAAACAAAATACAAAAATCTTTTTGGATTTTCAAATTTGACCAAAACAAAATATGAATGGACACTCAAAAAATAGAAAATCTTTTTGCATTTTTCAAAATTTTTCAAAAAGAAAAATAACTACAAAATAATACATCCATCAATAGGAATATAATATCGATATGAGCATCATCCTATGCTAGAAAATGTTAATCACACAAATGAATCAACAATCAAATCAAGTGTGATAAACCAACAAAAGCACTGTTAGCAACTAAGCATATATAGCAAGAAAGACTGCATATAAACTGTCAGAAGAAACCAATAGTACCAAAAATAATATCAGGATGAATAAGTGTAATGTAAATAGAATGGTCAAAGTCAACCTGGTTGCTCAAATGATCTAGGCATGTCGCTCAAACGACAGGGGGTTGTTGCAAGAAGAGACTTCGCGCGAGAAAGAGCTGTCGCTCAAATGACATGATGTTCTCGCTCGAATGAGAAATTCAAAAAATCCCAGTTTGCCCAAAAAGTCATGCAGTTTTTCCCAGTGAAAAAATTACGTGAAAACAATACTTGAAAAGTGCTCACAGGTGCAAAATAGTGCTAAACCAATAGCGAAACACACAAATGCAACAAATAAACCAATGTGCGCTACATCAAAGTGAGTTATAACACTAGAAATAATTTAACATGATGCATCGCTTGTGTATGACAAACATCCAACACAATGAACCAAGAGATCTCACATGGGGTGAATCACGTGCAAGTAAACGAGAATCATGAACAAATAGAGCGTAAGCCTCTAAATCTGATTTTCTAACCCAAATAGATTTGAAATGACACATGGGGGTTTGGGGAATTAAATTTATTCTTTTATTAATCTTCATAGGTCCTTTTAAAAGCTTGTAACAGAAGCGCCTAAGATGACCTTGCCTACCGCAATGTGTGCAAGTATAAATCGAGCAGGGTGTGTTACCTAAAGGTGGCCCTCTCCTCAAATTTCTCGGTTGCTCTCTCCGAATTTTCCTAGGTGGCTCTCTCCTAATGATCCTAGGTGGCTCTCTCACGATGTGGCTAGGTGGCTCTCACCTAACAACCTTCGGAGTCTCTCTCTTAACAACCCTAGGTTGTGTGGGATTGGCTTTGGGAATTTGTGTAACCCTCTCATCGAAGCCCATACCACCCCTATCCTCCTTAATTTGGACCGTGCCTAAGATCTTATCTAGATTTTTCGACCTAGACTCCAAATCAAATTTCACCTTACTTGATTTTCTCACATTCTTCTCAAGCTCACCTATCTTAGACTCGAGTAAACGTATAGAATCTTCAAATTCTAAAAGCTCCTTTTTCATAGCCTCTATCACACCTCGAAGACTATCTCTCTCACCCTCAACATATCCTAATTTATATTTAAGCATCTCTTCACGTGCCCTAAGATCCTTAATTAACGCATCAGTATTATCATTATCTAAAGCAAATTTCTTCAATTCAGTTTCAAGTTTCAAGTTTGCCTTTTTTGTCTTTAAAGATTCAAAATACAAATTATTGTAGGCAACTTGCAACTCACTCAATTCTTCTTCTTCCTCCTCACTCTTTTCACCCTTACTCTCATCACTAATCACACGAATGGGAAGATCTCGCCTAGAATCATAAAAGACTTCTTCTTCCTAATCACTATCACTAAGGGTAAAAACATGAGAAACCGATTTATTCAATTTCTTCTTTAAATTTGTGGTACACTCATCTAACGTGAGACCAAAACCCTCACAACAAGGACACCTCTCAGAGTCGTTTTCAACAAAAAATTTAAAACAAGAGTTCGTGTGAATTTTTCAATTAACCTTTTCAAAAAGTTAACATCGAAAATCATCAAAACCACCAAAAGCCATTTTTGTGCAAAATCAGGATCAAAACACAATAACTTAGTGCAATAGGCTCTGATACCAATTTGTAAAATCGCTACAGCGGAATAATGCAAATTCTTAAATAAAATCCAATTTTAGTTAAACCCTAAAAGATGCATCCAAGTGATTGAATTAAATATGAAAATCAAACAATAACATGATCAAATATTAGGAACACCAAATTCAGGAAAAATCCCCGAAGGGCAAAACCTTTTATTTCTAGAACTTTGAAAAGTTTACAAGACCAAGTTTACAAGACCATTGACTTACATACAACTTGATCGCCTATAATAGTAACGCACGGTACCTTCGTCAAACCTTCAAAGTAATGGCCAGAAATTAACAGTCGTTCACACGTAGCTATACCACAAGGACATACAGTCCTAGACACGCAGTCTTCACGGTGTAGGTTATCCTACCCACAAGAGTAACTTCATAGAGACTCCCTCCACAATAGCACGCAGCTCTCCGATTGTAGAGTTCTCCCCACAAAGGTAAAGTTTCAAAAAACATGAATCTAGGGTTCCAAAATAATTCACTAAAAGATTGGGATGTTTTGTAAATTGAAAAATAAGATTTTAAACCCTAAAATTGAAGAAGACGAATTGTTCTGCTGTTAGCAAATTACTGGTATAGAAAATCATCAGGTCTTTTTAACGAAAGATGCCTAGTTTAATGCGTTTTATATAAAAAATTTGAGTCAGCATGCCGTTCGAACGAGATCCCATGTCATTCGAACGAGATCTGATGTCATTCGAACCAGATCCCATGTCATTCGAACCAGAAAATTCGTGAAAAATAAATTTAATTTTTATTTCAAAAATTCTTCTTTTAATCTTGGAAAATTCATTTTGACGAAAAACAACGCCTCAACACTTAGAAAATATTTTAGAACAATATTCAAACCTCTTTTAAAAATTGTCCCAACACTTTTAAGTGAACCATATAGGGACTTAAATACTTTCTCACCAAAATTAACCTTACAGAGTCTTGAATGTTGAAGATCTTGATATTTGGATCCGTCTTTGATGCTTGAATGTTTTTGAATTCTCTTCGACGGTGTAACGGTATACGACATACTAAATTTATAACGGACTTATAAAATAATGTCCTTACACTTCAACTACACCATTGGTATGGGGTCGATAGGGATAAGATTTATGCCTCTGAATTTTGTACTCATCGACTAGTTCTGTAATCTCGGCATCAAAGTGTAACCCTTTATCTAATACTAGCTCTTGGGGAGCCCCATATCAGTAGATGGTGTTCTTTAGGATAAACTTGACCACCTTCTTGGCATTCAGTATTGTGTATGATTCAGCTTCGACCAATCGGTGAAGTAATCAATGGCGACTAGGATGAGCTCATGACTATTTCAATATTTGGGTGTGACTCCCTATGATGTCAATGCCCCAAGTGGAGAACGATAAGGTAACGTTGTACAACTTCTGAGGGGCTAAGTGCTAGAGGTTAGAAAACTTCTGGCTTTTGAGGCATCTTTAAATGTAGGTGGTGCAATCCTGAACTATAGTGGTCCAATAGTACCCTTGACGGATGATCTTATTAGCAAGAATATAACCATTCATGTGGGGTTCACATTCCCCGCTGTGGATTTTCTGCATTATTTCTTCAATGTCGGTCCCTGTAATGAAGTGCAAATGTATAGGTCCCCAAAATATAACTTTCAACAAAAAACTTTTGCTTAAGCAGAATTAAGTTACGGATGAATGCAAACTAACTTTCTCTTTTTATGAAAAACTCTTTTTCACCCCATTTTATCTTGTTTAACCCTAAGCATCCAACTAGTGATTAAAGAAAGTAAAATAAAGTAAAGCAATACTCATAACGCCAATGTACGAGGAAAAACCCAATCGGGAAAAAACCTCGAATGGCCCAGGCTAGAAAATCACTATGACAATGGCTTTACAAAGTCAGGCGATAGTCCTATATAACGACTTGATCCACCTACGAGACTTGATGCTCCTCTGATCTTCTACCAATCTTCACAGTTCTCATGTAAAAAGTAACCTTCTTCTACGATGCTCGTCCACAGCACTCGACTCCACGAATGTCTCGATGTCCACCGATATGGCCTATATCATCTACGATGTTGAACATGATGTTCATCGCTTCTCCACCACAAAGCCAGTAATCATAAGTTGTTCAAAGATGAACAAACCAAACTTGGTGCAGCAAATATCACCTAAACATATAGTAATGAAAATCTCGGATCTTTGTAAACTCTATGAATGTGTTTAAGTCTTTAAAACCTTAGAAAACATGTGAAAATAGGTTTCTGGATCGTAAACTATTTTTCCAGAATGCACACACTTCGAGGAAATAGAACACGCCTTTTTATAGATATTTTAAGGCAATGGAGGAATCTCGTTCGAGCGAGACTCTATGTCATTTGAACGACATCAGAGCTCGTTCGAACGACATTAATTGTCATTTGAACGACGTCGTCCGATAGAGTTCCAATTAAACTAATTTCGTAAAATAGAGTTTTGATTAAAATGAACTCTTAGCCAATTCTCATCCATCCTTATCTGATATAAACGAAGTGTAAACATTTAAAACACCTTTAAAAACCTTTTTCTTTTAAAAATAACACCCTTATTTTTGTAAAATAAAATTCTGAGTTTCATTAACATTATGCATTCATACCTGAGTGATCTCAGAATGCAATTAGACCTTAAAGACAAGAAATTGCACCAATTAAACTTTGGCATGATTAATTCCTTGTAGCTTTGCCGCAACATCTTCAATTAAATCTTTGACAAGTCATAGTCTCGTAATGATTGAACAATAAAAATCTACCTATGACTCCCACGTGTTTTGTTCAAAGAATAAGTCAAAACTACATTAAAACTCAATTGAAAATTTGGTCCTTACAAAATGGGTTCCATCGAAGTTTCTCTTGAACATTGTTTTATTGTAAATGATATGATGGGTAACCAGTTTGTGAAGGGTCGCACGGTCTGTCTTATTGGCATCTTGGGGATACATACCATATTTGAGGAGGTGCTAAATATCATAGTACCAGCATTCAACCATATCGGAATCTTCCTCTGTGATAAACCGAGTGTTGTAGCATTGGTTTGGCATAACTTATTTTTGGAGTGGGAAATGGGCCATCGTTATTCCCTAGGGCATGTTGACCATAAAGGCCAGGGTAGGAAGGGAATCGACTAAGTTGTTCTTTATGAAGTGAAAGTAGTGGATGGTGATATCTCAAAACTGGGAGGCTTGCTCTTCTAGGTGGGCATGGAAGGGTAAGAGATTTTCATCTCTGATTTTCCATCTTCTAAGGACTTGGCCGATGATAAGAGTAGAGTCCCCATAAACATCTAGGTGTTTGATACCTTCTCTTAAGGGTGACTTTTGAGTCCTACAGTGAATGCCTCATATTTGGTCATATTGTTGGTGAAAGGAAAATCTAGCTTGATGGAAATAGTAGTGTGAGAATCATCAGGGGCGATTAGGAGTATCTCAATGTTGTATCCTTTCTTATTGGCAACGCCATCAAAAAATATTTGCCATCAGAGGTCCTCCTAGGAGGTGAAGAGAATATCTTCATTTAGGAATTGAGAGACCCAAACATCAACCTCTTCTATGGGTTAGTCAACAAGGTAATCGAAGACATTTTTCCTTTTCATAGCTTTTTGCATGACATACACGATATCGAACTTAGATAACAACATCAACCATCAAGCCATTCAGTTAGATAGGGTGGGTTTCTCAAGCAAGTATTTGATATGATCCATTCAGGACACAAGTCTAATGAGAAAAATGAGCATGTAATGACATAACTTTTGAGTGACCCAAACTAGGGCAATGTGTGCTTTCTCTAAGGAAGTGTAGTTGACTTCGTACCAGACCAACTTTTGACTAACATAGTAGATGGAAATTTCTTTACAGGTTTCTTCGATATATTAGTCTAGCAAAGCCTCTGCTGCAGTATCTATTACGGTTAAGTAAAGGAGTAGATGGAGACCAGGTTGCGGCGACATGAGTACCGGAGGTCAGGTAAGATATTACTTGATTATGTCGAAGTCTTCCTGACAGGATTCATTCTAGATTTTGGTAGAATCTTTTTAGAGTAGTTTTGAAGATGGGTTCTCAAATAGAAGTTAACTGGATGATGAATCGACTGATATACTATAATTTTACCAAGAATATATTGACTTCTTTCTCTGTTTGAGGTGGTGGCAATTCGAGTATGGCTTTCAGCTTAGCAGGGTATGCTTCAATTCTCTTTTTTCTAACTATGAATCCCAAAACCTTTCCTTTTGTGACATTAAAAATACATTTCTATGGGTTTAGACGCATTAGGTATTGCCGTAGTCATTCAAAGAACTTTCGTAGGGTGGGCATGTGACCTTCCCGAATCTTAGACTTAATGATCATGTCATCTACATAGACATCGACCTACTTGTGTATCAGATCATGCAAGATGGTTATGGTAGCCCTTTGGTAGGTATCCCCTACATTCTTGAGCCCCAATGGCATAACCGTGAAATAAAAGGTCCCCCAGGGGGTGAGGAAGATAGTTTTTTCTTGATGGTTAGTGTCCATCTTGATCTGATTATATTCAGTGAATCCATTGACAAATGACATGAATGGACATGTTACCCATAATCATATCGATGTTGGGCAATGCGTAATTGTCCTTCAGAGATGCTTTGTTTAAATCCCGGTAGTCGATGCACATGCGGAATTTTCCTCCTGATTTTGGTAAAGATACAATGTTGTCTAACCATGTGGGATATTCGATCACTCAGATAAAGCCTACGTTTAGCTGATTGATTACCTCTTCCTTGACTTTGAGTGACCATTTGGTGTAGAGCTTTCACAATTATGTTTGATCAATTTTCATTCTAGGAGAGTTAAAATCTTATGCTGGACTATTTTGGGATCAATGTCAGGCATGTCGTCGTAGGACCATGCAAAAATATCCAAAAATTCCTACATCGGCTCTTTGAATTGCATGCACTCATGATCATTAAGGGTGAACCCTATCCTAATATCACGATGTTAGCTACTAGAATTGAGATTGATAACAACAGTTTATCCTCATTAATTTTAGGATCAAATACCAAAAAGTCCCTCAAACATTTTTTAATACACACTTAGTTCAAGACTTTTATTTTGTACCGAAAAGTCCCTTATTCTCTGATCTTAAAAGGTCCGTGCCAACAGCATGGTAAAGCCTTTTTGTCACGGTGAAAGACTTTTTGGTACAAAATAAAAAGGCTTGGACTAAACGTGTATTAAAAAAAGTTTGAGGTACTATTGGTATATGACCCTTAATTTTAATACGGGTTTGTTATTTTTTATTAACCTTATTGAGATCGGTTAAAAATTGTTCATTTGCAAAGTCATCACCACCATCATTAATAGTTTTATTAGAATCAAGACAATTGATGTAAGGCACAACAAGATACTCAAAATTCTCGTTTATATCACTTTCAGGAAAATAAGCTTTGACAACCTCATCAAAAGAGGTCTCGATTACATTATTATCAGAAAAAGAGGAACAACAATAGATGAAGATATAGGGTAAACAGTCGCGTTGGGTTTCATCTCAATAGATGGGACCGGTATGGATTTCTAATTAAGAAGAGGTTCATCAGTGGCCTTAATCACGGTGGATGGGTCCGACTATGTAGAGCCTGAATGGATCATGTAGAGTGTCAGACCCGGTGTCTATAGATTGAATGAGTCTTCAGAATAATTTTCCTAAGCAATAGTTATAACTTTCTTAGTGAGATGTTTCACTTGATGCTGACAGTTTTTAGCCCAGGAGTAGTTCTCTTGAAAGAAGATTTCCATCCCTTACTTCATCTTCTAATCCACATGATTATACCACGGTTTGGGAAAGTCGCGAAAGAGAAAATATTCACCCTCTTTGACAAATCTTTGAAATAAAGAATCCCTCAAAATAGTCTTGGCATCTTCTAAACTCCTTTTCATCCATGGTTACCCGAGCATTCTGAGTTCTTCTGCTGAAGGCTGATAACCCAGGCCACATGGGGGAAAGGCCTTTTTCAGGACTATGGGCTCTATTATCCCTTATTGGCATCTCCCCATCCCTAGTCTAGGCATAAAGAGCATATTCTTGAACATTTGTATCACATTGGAAGTACCATGAGGGATGTTCTTTTGACAGACTCAGTCTTTGAAATTATCCCCTTCTAGAAGGGGAAGTGGATTGACTCCAAATCCAGATAGAATCATGTCATTCCTTTCATGCTGTATTTCTAGTACCGAATTGTTAGTGCTAAAATTTTTAGTACTATCATCGTCTTCCCAAAATGGTAATGGCTTACCCATTGTCAAAGAATTTCAGCTTCTGATGAAGGGAGGAGGATACCTTTCGAATGATATGAAGACATGGTCGACCAAGAACCAGGTTGAAGCATATAGGTATGTCAATAACTAAAAACTCAGTAATGGGATTGATAGGGCTAGCCCATATTGTGAGTGTTATGGATCCCATCACCTCTTATCATGTGTTGTCATAGGCAAGCACTATGGCGGAAGTAGGGGTAAGGTCACTTACTTTTAACCCCAAGCAATTGATTCTTCATAATGGTCAAACATTGAGGGTGGATCCATTATCTATGAGTGAAAGTGGGATTGTCTTTCCCATTACTTCAACGGAGATGTTGAGGGTATAGTTATGATCAAGGTTGACCTTTAAAATTTCTTATTCGGAGAAAGAGACAAGTATAATGGTGGTCAAGGATCCAACCAAGTTTACAACTTCTTTTGGAGTGGTAGAAGGAGGGACCGTGGACCCAATGAGAAGATTTATTAGAGCATTTTGGTGTAACTGGGTTGACATGAAGGGTCCCCACAAGGTAATATGGGCTTGAATCTTCTTAAGTTGGTCTAGGATCTTGCTCCCTTAGATGGTCATCTCTGAGATGAGAAGTTCTTCAACAACTCTTTATCCCTTACATGTTCTTGATGATTGAGAATTCGAATTCTGATAGTGATTTCCTGATCTGGTCATATGGTTTACGGAGGCAGAGAATAATAAGAACCTTGTGTCTTCATCTAATTTTGGTTGAATGGATACTTTTCTAATTTCCCCTAACAGATCCTCAAAAGATATCATCCCACATATGTTGATCACCAGATTGACCTTTTCTTAACTTGGTTCATTATCAGAGATGTCAAATTTATCCCCCTATCTAGTGGCAATGATGTCTTCCTAATAAGATAAGTCAATGCATTCCATAGCCTTAATGGCTTATTATTATAAATCCTCCCACTCAACAGGGAGGTCCAAGAGTGAAGGGACCAATTGCCCTTGAATCTTTAAACCACTGAGTAGTTCATAAATACTATAAATCTCGCTTGGCTATCGAAACTTATCTGTCATGATATGTACCACATCATCTAAGCTAATTTCATCAATAGATACCACCCAATTATCTGACTCTTGAGACCTTTTTTGGACTTTCATGAACAGGAGGCTCTGACAGTCGATGGTCATTTCATAGGGCAATTTCAACCCAAAATCCAAAAGATGGTTCGTTATTGCTAATAGCTATATATCTTTTCCTTTTGATCGGGTACGGGCGATAATACAGGACCTTATGAGGAGTGACAAAGCTTGGTCGGTGAAGCCGGTAGGGTGTAGGAGAAAATATGGGAAAACTTTTGAGCGATTTGGGTGAAAATATAAGTATATTGGGTGCTTTACTGGGCACCATTTGGGTAGATGGGTCAAATTTTGGGTCATTCTATAGAAAGATGGAATTTGTATGTGTTGGAAGTGGGTTGTGAGTGGTGTTGGGTTTAGGATTGGCTGGTGGGTCGATAATACCCCCGTTAATAAAACATTGGATTACATTTTGGATATGGAAGTACTCATCAATAGTATGGCCAGTAGATGGGTGGAAGTCACAGTGGGAATCAATTTTGATGTTTTTGGGAAGTGGGTTTGGTAATAGAAAAGGGTCCATAGGTTTGATGAGGTTTCAGTGTATTCCTTTCTAGTGGTATTAGGGATGTGTATTCATTTCTGACGGGATTAGGGAAGCTTTCTGGTGCCCAAGAGGTAGCAAGCTAAGAGATATTATTGACACTGTGGCATTGGCAGGCTTCTTATACATTCTGGGGGTAATTGTCTAGTTATCTTCTTTGGCTCAACTTCTGTCTTGGTAACACTTTCTTTAATTTCTAGACCCGCTTTCTGAAGAGCTCGAAAGTGTGGGTAATACTGACCTCCCATAGTTGCTCTGATGTGGGGTAAGTAATTCTTCTTCACTACGTTGACTTATTTTTTTTGGGGGGGGGGGCAGTTGGTCATGATGGCAACTTTATACCTCCACCTTACTACGAAGTTGCTGACAATTTTTTTAGAATTTTTCTTAAAAAGCTCTAGATCACGGCGTGTAACCTTTAGTTCTTCATTGTATTTGTACTACGACATGAATTATCGGGCGACATCTTCTCAAATACAAATTATGGATAAGGTATTCTTGGAGGAAAACGAATCATTTGTCCGAAGTATAAGGTTGATTCTCTCAAGGGACAAACCACTGGAAAGGGTATTCAGAGCTCTTCAAAGATTCTTTCAGTCTTGTTCGGTTCGGAGAGTTGACCTTGGTCAAATGAGGTCTGGAAGCGCCCGATGACCATTCAGAGTAAAATGGATCATTCATTTGCACCGTACGTTTGATTCACATATAGATCAGACTGTTGGAAAGGTTATTTAGATCCCTTCGAAGATTCATCCAGTCTCATTTGAGTTAAATAGTTGACGGGAGTCAAACAAAGTTCGGGAGCGCACGGTGGCCTCTCTATCAGTTTTTGAGGGAAAATAGACCGTTCGTTAGAACCGTAAGCTCGATTCATGCACGGGGCAGATCGTTGGAAAGGTTACCTAGTGACCTTCAAAGATTCATTGAGATTTCTCTCAGTCGAGGAAATTAATTAGGGTTAAAATGGGGCTCGATAGAACCAAGTGGCCTCCAAATCAATTTTTGACAGTAAAATGGACCGTTCGTCTGAACCATAAGGATTATTCGCACACAGGGTAGACCATTGGAAAGGGGATTCAGAGCCCTTAGAATATTCATTGAGCTTTATCTTTGATGAGAAAGTTCATCGGAGTCAAATGGGGCCCGAGAGCGCTCGGTGGCCTCTAGATCGATAATCAGTGTATGACCTGGGATTTATGGTGAAGGAGGAAGTGCTAAGGACCTAAATGAATGCTTATAAGGGTCCTAGAATGTGGTTTCTACAGTAGTCTCCTAATATCTAATTTGATATTGGCCTTGATTAGCAAAAGACATCAAGATGACTGGCTATCAGGGAATGTGTTATATGTAATCCATCGAGTAAGGCTTCATAATCACCTTTATTGTTGGAATCTTTGAATACTAAGTGAATTGAATGTTCGAGAATAATTTTATCTGGGTATACTAGTACTATTCCAACCCCTAACCCCTTAGAATTTGAGGCTCCATCAACTTATAGCACTTATAAATCACCTTATTCGATCATCTGCAGGGTAGGTTCTTTACTTCCATAGCCAGTCTCTACTCCTTTTTATTCACTGGAAAATTTGTCAATGAAGTTTGCTATGACTTGCACCTTGACTAAGGTTATAGGCTGAAACTGGATAACAAACCTTCTGAGTTCTATCGACCACTTGGACATCCGTCATATAAGTAGGCCTTCCTGAGCATTTATTTCAGAAGGAGGTTAGAAAAATGATTGTGTGTGCCTTAAAGTAAAGTTTAAACTTTCTAGACGTTATCACTAGTGCATAGGAAAGCTTTTCTAACACCATACCAGTCAAATTTTGTACCTCGCGCACAGTTTTGGGAGGCTGCACCTTCCTGATGACTTCAATTTGGTTAGGGTTTGCCTTGATACATCTAACTAGGTATCTTGGGAACTTTCTTGATTGTACCCCAAAGGAGAAATTTGTCGTGTCTAGTTTCATCATATAATAATGAAGGACTTCAGAAGTTTTTTCTAGGTCTGCAAGGTGATTCCCCTTCCTCATGGTTTTCATAAGCATGTCATTTATATATACCTCCATCATGTTTCCCAATTACTTATTGAATATTTTCATAACTAGTATCTAGTAGGTATCCCCAGCGTTCTTTAATTTGAATAGCATCACCCGTAGTAATATTGTCCCAAAGGCTGATGAAAGAAGTCCTTTCCTGGTCGGGGGATAATAACGAGATTCGGTGGTGCCCTAAGTAGGCATCGAGGAAGCTCATATATTCATGGTAGTGGTGGAATAGACCAACTGATCTATCTTGGTCAAAGGAAATCTATTATTTGGCCATGCATGGTTCAACTTAATTGATGACTACTCGATTTGACATCCACTTGGGTAACTAAACTTCCTTTATGGATTATGCCTCCAGAAGTTTTTCCATTTTTATCAACATCCTTTGCCTTCTCGGGTATGTTTTGTTATGGATGTTGAGTCACTGGTAGATACAATGGATCCACGTGGAGCTTATGGAACATTACTTATTGATTTATTCTTGTCATGTCACATGGTTGCCATATAAATACGTCTTGGTTGGTTTTAAGGAAAACAACTATCTATTTCTTCTCCTCTTCCGTGAGTGAACTACATATCAAGAACTTATTTTTAGGTTGATTGTCAACAAATATTACCTCTTGAAGAGGTTGAATAACATGACCAACAAGGGCAACTCTAATTTCATAAATACCAGGTCGCCTATGCTTTTTGATGATACGAGAAAACGTCCACTTGTCGTTCTCGTATCAGTAAGTCGAGTGCAAGATATGCAATGAGTAGATAAATCAAGTAAAGAGAGATAAAAGACAAGATATAGAGTTATTCGGCTATAAAAATGAGCCTACGTCCACTTTGGTGCCACATTCTCATTATATATGTTGTTTGGTACATAGTAATTATGCCTAAAGAGGTGTACAAGCAATATAATGGAATATAGTACATGACTATGATGATTTCGGTGGTTTCGGTATGCCAGCTGCGATGCTAGAGAGAAGCACCCAAGCTATGCTAAGCGATGTTGAGAGAATAGCCAACTCTGAGCTAGGTGTTAGTGTAAGAAATGAACCTGGAACCGGATGAGGAAAAATGAATCTCCCTTTATCTTTAGGTATGGACCTCTATATATATGTGTATGCACTGTACTGTTGCTGTGATGAGAAGATGTTGCGGCTAGCTAAATGTATAGGCTAGGTCCGTGGCATGTAGATTATAAGGGGCCGCAACCTATATGCATAGGGTTGCGGTAGGTATATGAGGCATTCATGTTTTACCTCCATGGGAATTAGGGATGCGACAGTAAGACGACATCACTTGCTATAGTAAGACATATGCGGCATGAGGTACAAAATATGTGGTATCAATAAGCGCTCAAGGCTTAGTGCCAATGAATTGGTGTTGCGTCTTGATTCTACTAGTGCCGCGACATGTTAACTCTGCGGTAGCTTCCCAAAATGATGTTTCGTCTTCCCACGCCCTCTTACATAAATAGAAACAGTCATGGACTTCATTACATTTCCCAAACCCTTGAGAGCATATTGAAGGAAAATCTCTATTCGTTCCTCATCTTGACTTTTTCGGTGACCTTTCAGGCCAGTGTATGAGGCGGCGCAGGGAGGTTTGACGCTGAGCAATTGGGTTCCATCCATTTCCAGGTAATGTTTCGACTAAAAACTTATTGTATATCTTTACAATTTAATCCTTCTAACTATTCTTGAATCTTTGATTGGAATCGATCTATTTGAACTTCTGCTTTTGCAAAATAATTGTTGTAATCGAATGATTCATCATCTGAATTCATTTTTTCCAATTTCATGACTAATAAAACCCATTTGAAATCATGTAATTGTCTAAATTATAACATAATATGATTTCGTTCTTGAATTAATCTTCAACTGATGAAATAAACCCTTAATCTTTCATTGTTGACCCAAGGGCAAATGTTGTTGGCTAGGGTTAGATCTTTAGGATTTTTGAATTCCCAATTCGTAGAGATATAATATAAACAAACCTATGAAATGTACTTATGTTGGATCGTATTTGCTAGTTTTTAGAATAGCGTAGGCATTGAAAACATACCACTTTTCTTGATGTTCTTGAACAAACCCTTCATATTCTAAGGCTTCAATCTTCAATCTAGAAAGATAACCTGTTTGATTATATGGCCACAATATGGAGACTACCTAGCTGCGGCATAATAAAACCCCTATTTTGGTCTTAGGTCAATGTCTGCAGCCCTTAAGTATTGTCATGTTTAGGAAATTGGTTGTGGCATGTACATATCTAGCTGCGGCATGTGTCTATACTAGTATAATAAATATTCCCTTACCTTTAAGGTTCTTGGGTTAGTGTCTGCAGCATTTTTTCAATAGTCCAATGACTATGGCATGTTAGAATATAACTAACCTCTTTCCCCAAAATAATATGTCGCGGCAGAAGTTAACTTCTAGGTCAAACACTTGGAATGGTTAGATAAATTTGCTGATATTTCTACTTTAGCCTTCAAACTTGATATATCATTATTCCTATCGCGGGCTCTAAGAGGCCTATATAACCATATTGGCTATGGAACCTAACTGCGGACCCTTTCTGCTTTCAGGTGTTGCAGTAGTCGTTTGAGTTTTGATCCTAACGAATTTTTCATAAACTTTTGGAACAAACACTTTGGAGTTTCTCCCCCTGGGCTTCCTTCAGTGCGTCCTTTGAGGACAATAAGGTTTCACCAGTTGAGATATTGCCCTAATTGTGTACTTCTATATTTAGATTCAGACTCGACGGTCATGGAGGAAGAGGCTAATTCAAGTAACCAATCAATGGACACATATGCCGCGATAGTGGGTACATCTGAGGTTAGGGATGCACCTGTTGGCCCATCTGGTAGAGATGAGAGGCCTCTTGCTGCCCTTAATATCCGTAGCATTATTACTCAAGAGTGGGTTGATCAGGTGGCTGAAGCCTTTAAGTTTCTTAAGGGTTTAATGTGCCCATCACCCACCGCGAAACACAGGTCATGCACGAAACTTGCTGACGATGGGGTCTGCATCCCCCTCCACGTTTTCATTTATGGGATACGGCTACCTGTTCTTATTCCAGTTAGAAGAATTTTCCAGACGATGAAGTGAGCCCCAGCCCAATTAGATCCTAATGGCTGGAGGGAAATTCTGGCGGCTATAGTTCTGTGGAAGAAGAAATTCAAGAGAGACATTACTCCTGCAGAGTTTTTCTACTTCTACCGCCTAAAGGAAAACTCTGTAAAATATACGGGGTATAATTACTTTTTTTTCCACGACAGAGACAAAAACCTCTATAGTGGGAGGCCCACCAATGTGAAGAATTGGAAGGGCAAGTATTTTTACATTTCTGGAGAAGGATGGGAGATCCACCTCCAAGAGACTGAGAGGGAGAGAACCTTTAGGATGCCAAGACAGTGGGGATATCCCTCTATGCTTGGTAAATGATACTTTTAGAATTATAGTCCTGTCCCCTCTTTACAGTTCCATATTATTCTCCACATTTTGCTTTTATATTAACCTTCGCACTTTTCTCTAGTTCTTAATAATTTTTAGCTGAGTGAGAGACAAGAGAAGAGAGTTGAGGAGGCCGCGGCAGTTCCTGCTAATAAGAAGAAGTTCAGCACTCTTGTGACCTCTGCTACAATCTACAAGGGAGGATTTTTCCCCAACAAATCTATTCCCAAAGTTATGGGTGCTGAAAGTAATATTATTCTCATTAGTTTTTTATTTCAAGACAATTGCTTCAAACTTGGATATTGATCTTGCTTTATTTCTTCACAGGTGAGGAGATTAATAGATCTTTGTTATCAGCTCAGCTTCCTGAGATGGATGAGCATGCATTTTCCTCAATAACACGGCCAGGCAAAGAAAAAGGAAAAGGATAAAGTCCAAAGGTCCTATCACAATCACTTTTAGTGACTAAGTTGATCCTGTCATACCTGCTATGCAGTCTGCAGATCAAAATAATCCTGTCATTCCCTCCAACCAGCCTGAGGGTCAAATAACTCCTGCTTCACCTATCATGCAGGTTGAGGAAGTAGCTCCTCATGAGAGGCCTAAGGGTAATTTTGACGATGATATTGGAGTTCACCTAGTCGCGATAGGGTTATTGTCAACTTCTGAACAGATCGAAGGTCGCGACACCTCTCTAATCCATACAAATTCACCTCCTCCAATAGTTGTAGTTGTTAATGCCAACCTGGAACCTCCTTAATGCCGTTCCAGTGTTGGTATTAGTGGTTGTCCACTACCTCAACTTAGGTAGCCCAACCCTGAATCTTCTTGGGATACAACTGCAAGGGCTGTCCACAGAATGAAGAGGGTCCCAAATGCCGTGGACCTTAATCGCCTCATGGATAAAGACCACGATGACTTAGAGGATTATAGTCTCCACAGTCTGTTGACGGTAAGTGCAAGTACCTTCTAAGCATCATTTTCACATTTCATATTTACTTCTAACATTAAATCTTTTTGCAGGTCGCTGACGTTATGATGTTATAGAAGCCCTCTATAAGCTAAAGGAGGTCACGAAGAGAGTTCACTCCGTTGACCTGGAGAATTCTAGGGATGATTTCTTCAAAGTTGGGAAGTAGTCCTCTGCTGTGACACTTGAGGTGTATAAGATGGGTACAAATAAGAGGGTTAAGGCTGCAGAAGATGCCAAGAATGAGGCTGAGTATATCTTCAAATAGGCTGCAGACTCTTTAAAGATTGCTCAAACTCAAGTTATTTAAGTTACCCAGGTCACGGCCTCATCAAATAGAAAGCTTAAACTCCTCTAGAAGAAATTTGATTAACTAGAGAGCAATACTGCAAATGATGTTGAGGCCCATACTATGGCCATTAAGAAAATGGAGGAAGACCATGACGTAGCTATCAAGAAGAAGGATGAAAACCATGCTGAGGCTATCCAATTTTCCATTGACCACACTTTGGAATCCTTTAAAGGATATAAGGATTTCTTCATTATCAACAATAAAGCCTACCTCCGCGGCTGCCAAGATCTTAGGCACAGAGTTATAAAAAAAACTTCCCTGAATCTAAAGACACAGTTCTTGCCTAGGGCCTTGGGGATACTCAACATCTGTAGTGCGTGGATGAGATGAAGGCTGTAGCTGAAGAGAGAGCCAGACTAAGGCCTGAGGCAGAGGCTGCGGAAGCTGAGGAGGAGACCATGACCGCTGCAAAAGGAGAGGAGGGAGATGAAGAAGATAATGCAGCCAACTAGCCTTCTTTTAATTCTTAACATTGGGTTACGTCCCCTTTTTAAACTGATTTTGTTGATATATACAAGGCTGTGGCCTTTTGGAACTTTTAATCAAGGTTGTAGCCTATTGTTTGTATTAACTTTAATACTTTAATTTTTTGCGAAGGCTTTAACCTTTGATCTGATTGACATATGGGGCTTCTGCCCTTTTAAACTTCTGTGAATCCTTATTATTCGAGTTGCGGCCTCTTCTAGAAATCAATATTTTCCACACTATATGCATGATTTATTTCCTCAATGCTTCAACACTCTCATAGATGTTTTATACAGCTTGAATGTATATCAATATTTTCTGATTGCTCCTTTATTCTCTGCTTTGATATTTGAATCTGCTTGCGGAACTTCATTAGGAAATATAATGAGATATAAGGCTGCGGAAATCTTATATAAATTATTTATCGAACATGCTACAACCTATTGTTCTTTGCCCTAGACTTTTCACTTGTGTTTATACTCTATAGATGGCTATATCATCCCCCTATTCGCGGCGTCAAAGAAAGATGGCCTTGGAGCTGTGGCTCAACTTCTCTAATTTTTTTCAAAACCTTCCAAGCCTTCGTTGTAATTCAAAGGCAGAGGTTCCGTGGCACTTTGGCACTTTAGCACATAATGTCCATTTCGCTCTACCTCATCCCAAGTTAATGGGAGCTCCTTGATGTCTGCAGACATATTGGTAGGGCTGCGTCACCTTTGGGAATCAATAGCTTCTGTACTTTATTTAAATACCTTATTCTTCTAATGCTTTTATGCTTGAATATTTTAATTCCTTCTTGCTTGAATGAACTTGAAAAAATACTTTAAAAACTGATACGGATATAAGGTCGCAGTAGTCCCTTTAGATGGGCACCTCAAAATAGGTTGCGGCCCATTACATGCTTTAGGATGCTAATGCCTTAGCAACTTTGGTCACTTTAATTGCATGGAACTTCTTTGAGTATTTGCAAATATCGATAGGCCACAGTTATATTCCCTGAATATTGTTGCTTTCATTTGGTCTTTGATGCATCTTCTAAATGAATGACTGGACTCTTTAATGACCGCGGCCATATTAATAGGGTTGCGGCTCCTTACAAGCCCTTGCCAAGAAATTAATGACAGCATGTCGGGCTGGGGCCATCCTTCTGTAGGTTTGGTATGCTTCATGATGATAGTACCATGGCCTCTTTTAGTCGCTTTAACTGCCTTTCATGGCTTTCCTTTAGTCATTTTAGTTGGCCTCCATAGCTTCCTTTAGTCGATTGGTTTATTTTCAGGCCCCCCGGGCTAGGTATTACGAAGCTTCCCCAAGCTATGTTTGGATATATATAAAGCCTTCCCAGGCTAGGTTATGTTACTAAGCCACCCACAGCTAATATACGGGATACTATCAAACCTTCCCAGGCTGGGTAATGTTATTAAGCCACACACAGCTAATATACGGGATACTATTGTAATACCCCGTATTTTTATGCTTTCTAAATTTGGGGATTTATTAAATTTGATGTGAGTTATTAATTTAATATAAATCCGAAAATTAATTATTTTTAATTACTAACGTGACGAGAGTTAGTAATTACTGGAAACTTGTTGAATATTACTAATGAGCAAAGTAATATATAATATTGGTTCTATTAAATGTCACGAGTGAATAAAATGATAATTTTGGAAATTTAAGTCGGGACGCGCCCGTGTCGTGTCAGGACTAAATTTTGATTAATAAAAGTGAATAAATTATAAGTCACCCATATGGTCATTTCGAGTGCGCCAAAGTGTCCGAAAGGGTCGAGATAGTCAAAATAATGTACTCGGGGGTGTAGTTTGGGTCTCGGGGCATTTTTAGGCTTAATTAACACCCCGGGAGGGCGTTTTAGGTATTTTGTATTTTTGGGCTTGGAAACCTACGAATTTTCTAGGTTATATTAGATGCTTAGGGTTGTCTTCTAGGGTTAACACAACCAAAAACAAAATACATCCATTGGAGAAGGAAAGGAAGAGCTTACCAAGGAGTTCTAGGCCAAGAACTCCTGCCTTTACACCGCCGTCACCGCCAAATGGTAGATCGTGCAACAAGGATCACAACCACATTGATTTCATCCACAAATCAGAAACAAAAATTCCCAGGCAAGTATTTATCTTGCTTAATTTAGTTAATTCTTCATTCATATTAGTTTAGGGTTGATTAGAATGAGTTTTTATGAAAGAAAACCTATGTTGGAGGTTAGAAATCGCATGTTGTAGAGATATAAACATCATTCTGGAAATTCCCTTCACATGTAGAGGTTGAACCACGAATTTACATTGGGTTAGAAGAAGAAATTCTGGAAAAAGAATGAGAAGAACTAAGTTAAAGAAATTTTCAGGGTTCATGAGATTTATATAGATTTTGGCCCTTTTAATTCATGAAACTTGATGAAAACTCACATGCCTTACATAGCGTATTGTTCATTTGGGTTTATAATGCTTGTGGTATAAATTTCTAGGAGTTTGGGAGTTAAAGACTTGGATTTGGATGATAATTCCCGTAACTGGTATTCTGCAGTTTTCGCTTTACCTGCTTGATCGATCGATCGAGCCAAGAGCATCGATCGATCGACCCCTTTCTATCGATCGATCGACCCCTTATGGAAAAACTAGATTTTTCCTTGTGTTGACTTAATCCGAGTAAATGCGTAATAAACCTTGATTAATGTTATTAGGACATAATGAAATATAAAAAGGACCAGTAGGGTCAAGGTAAACCCCGTTAAGTGGAACTTTAATGAAATGGGAAAATGAAGGATAAACGAGGAAATATGCATACCTAAGAGATCTAACGTGCGTAGACTTAATAATCGAAATTTCTGGGAGTTGGATTAGAAGGTAAGTGAGGGCCTACTGAAATTGTACTTAGGTAAAGAGAATACTTCGAGAGATGAGAAGTGAGTTAGAATAAATTAAATTTCAAAAATAAAATGAATAAGTCCGTTATAAGAAATAATCGAATAAAAATGTACTAGGAATGGAATAATATAATGTTGGGCCGTGGACGTACCTAACTTATGAATGTGAATAGTTATATATCTATATTACTCTGTGATTAATCATATATCTTATATATGTGTAAAAAAATCATGCTCGCGCTACTTGCTATCCCTGAGGTTACCGCGCTGGGACAGTCTTATCTCGATGGAACCTTTATGGGGGATATTGACTCGTACCCTAGAAGATAGGAATCCTTGGTACAAGATATCGTATCAATAGTCAGACGGTCCTAAGAGACATGAGGGTATGTGCGGACCTCTTAGAGACTGGGAACTATGCTTCGCCTCAATATTGTATGTGTTTTGTGTTAATACAGTTTGAGAGTGATTCTGAACTTGTATTTCCCTTAGTACGAGTGATACGGGGACTGGATAGCAGAGTATGCCCGCACCATAATTGTTATGTGGGGTGCCGTTAGAATATATATATTATATGAGTATTTAATATATATAATTAAATCTGAAATTTGGGAATTGCCTACTGTGTCTATGGTAAGTAAGAAATAAATAATTATTTCAACTTGGGTATAAGTGTTTGAAAAGCCTGATATATTACTGAGAAACTTTATTATTAAATAAGGTTTAATTGAGAACTTTGCTTTTAAATAAAATTAACCTCTTAAACATTTGAATTTGTCGGTTTGAAACCTCACAAGCAACTTAAGACAAGATAAGTTAAACTGTTGGGAAGATTAGTGCGATATGTGCACATTAGAAGAGAGGTGAGAATTTCTTAAGGCAGTGTCACACTAATATGTTGGTTGCATTTGCCGGTAGCACTTTAAATACTTGCTAAACTAATTTTAAACTGTTTTTACAATCAGGCTCTGACCCGTTTCCTATTTTCTCTTCTCTCTTGTATATATATATATGTATATATTACAGGTGCCCAGCCACATGGGGCGTCTTGCATAGGATCCTCCGGAAGGAACGCGTTGCAGCTTAGGTGGGAGTTGCAGGCCTCTTGCTTAGACGACCTCATTATTGATTCCGTTTCTAGTTCTACTTTATCTAGTTGGGCATGTGTCACCCCTTTTCATTATTTAGTTGGTTTTCGTGAGAGATTGTAATTCATTTACTTTCCGTAGTTTTAATTTGGGATTTAATACTGTCAGAATGTTTTTCTTTGGTATTTTGAAGTTGGGATTTATTATTGATAGTTAAATTCTTGAATGATCATTTACATCCTTACTATTATTGTGTGACTCTTAAACTGTTAATTATCAAAGATTTTTTATAATTGGACTTAAATAAAAAATGGGAATAAGGTTTAAATGGTTTTGACACTTAGCTTAAATATTAGGGTGTTTAAATTGGAAAATTTATTTTTCGACAGTGATGTTGAGAATGAACCAACCATTCACCTTGATTATAATTTAATAAAGGACTGATCACCCGGTATTTAATTAGGCGGGGTGTCACAACTATCAAGCCTCCCAGGTTGGGTTATGTTATTAAGCCACCCACAACTAATACGAGATCACCAAGTTAATGATGTCTTGTCTCTATCCACCAAGTTAATGATGTTTTAGGGTTGAGATCACCAAATGAATGATGTTTGGTCTTATAATTCACCAAGTTAATGATGTTTACCGGGGGAGTAACCCCCCTGGGCTAATATGCATCCCGAAAGCTACGAATGGGCATCGAAAGCCCTTACAGTTAATAACGCATCTCGGAAGATAATGACGCATCTCGAAAGCTAAGAAGGGGCATTGAAGCCCTTGCAGTTAATGACACATCCAAAAAGCTAAGAACGGGCATTGTAAGCCCTTGCAGTTAATGACACATCTCAATAGATGCTTTCAAGAATGTAATCATCATACGCTGAGATATAGTCTCTATGTGTGGCGTTATAAGGCAGTTTTTCCTGATAGTTACTTTTTCCATTTTCAATTATCATTTACCTTCATATATTCAGGCTTCACGGCGGGCATTGTGGTCCCATTTAGATATTATCATTCCCGATATAAAATATTGTCTCGATTCGGAATCTATCTTTATCCCTATTATAGATTGGAGCCCTTAGTTTCTTTGGACATTTGAGCAGCTTGTCCTCATTTATGGACTCGAAGATGTCTTCAATCTGGAAGGACAATGGGGTGTAGGACTCAAAGACCCTTTCTGCCTTCTCCACTTTCCTCTTCTGATCCTTGTTGGCTGCTTCCGCGGCTAGAACTTCTGGGCTGCAGCAGTAAATTTAGGTGTTGCAGTCGTGTTTGTGGAGGCAGCGGACTCTAGAATTAGGACTCTTTGGGTCAAATAGTTGACCTGTGTCTAGAGTGATGAGTGGATGTCATAGAGATGGTTGAGGTGATTGTACAATTACCTAATCTCATCTTTAACTTTTGTGATCTAGCTAGATTCTCCTTACATTTTTTGCTTTGTTTGTTAGTCTTTAAAAATATATATAATCTGAGACAAAACTAACAGAAGTGAGTGATCACAGAAATATAGGATGAACAGAGTATAAAGTTGTGGTGCAACACTTGCACTGCTGTATGGTATTTACTGATGGGGCCACGGCCAGTGAGGCACATAATTGTATTATCGTGGCCCTTTGAACAATGGAACTCTCCCAGGTTGAGCTCGAGTCCGCTCGATGCCTTTAAGCTGTTGTGATCCATCTGCACTAGTAGAGGCTGCGGACACAAGAGCAGTTGAACTACCAGGCCACGTCCCTTTCTAAGCAGTGAATGGAACATACCTCATGGAATTGAAATCTAGAAGCTGAGTTTTTCTCCCGAAACACATAGAATCACACCTACTAGTGTCTATCTAGGATAAAATAACCTCTCGGTGCATAAAATGGCACAATTTCAATGACAAACCCCAAATCGTAGGTCAAGAACAGGAAAAAGGGAGTAAACATAACTCTTCCCTAATCACTCATCTTTACGGGGCTAAATGCCCATTAAGCTTTTCAGCATTATCTAGGTGAGGCTATATCACAGAAGTATGTAAAATAGATCTAAGGTCATAAAATGGAGACCCAAGAGCAGATATGAATATACGAAATACCCATTTAAGGGCGCAAATATAAAATAGAGCTCAACAACCAAAATTTACTCATGAGATGATGATCCAAAGGATCGCCATGAATAAAATAAGGTGTTTAAGAACTGAAGACATAGAGAAACAATATTGAAACACCTCGCTTCCCACAGACGGTGCCAAATTGATGATACGAGAAATCATCCACTTGTCATTCTCGTACCAGTAAGTCGAGTGTAAGATATGCAGTGACCAGATAAAGCATGTAAAGAGAGATAAAAGACAAGATATAGAGTGTTTAGGCTATAAAAATGAGCCTATGTCCACTTTGGTGCCACACTCTCATTATATATGCTATTTGGTACATAGTAATTAGTTATAAAGAGGCGTACAATCATGAGAATTGAATATAGTACATGACTATGATGATTCTGGTGGTTTCGGTATGTCGGCTGCGATGCTAGAGAGAAGCCCCCAAGCTATGCTGAGCGATGTCGAGAAAATAGTCGGAATTGAGCTAGGTGTCAGTGTAAGAAATGAACCCGAAACCTGATGAGGAAAAATGAATTTCCCCTTATCTCGAGGTGTGGACCTCTATATATAGGTGTATGCACTGTATTGTTGCTGTGATGAGAAGATGTTGCGGCTAGCTAAATGTATAGGTTAGGTCCGCGACATATAGATTATAAGGTGCCGCAGCCTATATGCATAGGGTTGTGGCAGGTATTGTAACACCCCGTATTTTTGTGCATTTAATATTTAATTAATTCGGGATTTTAAATTACTGGTGTGTTGTAATTTTAATTGAATTAATTATGACAATATATTTATTTAAATATTAATCGGGAAGTGAATGGTTAATTTTTAGGGAAATTTATTTACTGAGTGAATAGTAATAATTTAATTACGCCATTTCGAGTATTAATGACGGGGTATGCACTTGTTCCAGCCGGGAGTCGGTATAGACTAAATTTGGGTGTGAGATAAGGATTTTTATAAATTAATTCGGATGCCAATTCTGAGTGTGCGGTTGAGTCCGGATGGGTCGAGATAGTCAGAAAAGAGTATCCGGGGGTAGTAATTGGGTCTCGGGACATTTTTGGGCATAGCCGGGCCCACATGGGGTAATTTGGGCTATTTTAATTTAGCCCATTAGGCAAAAAACGGGATTTGTGTTTTTAAACCTAAACCTAAGAAAAGGAAAAGGAGCAGCCAACATTATTCTAACCTAGGGTTTGAGAGGGAGATTGGGGGAAACAATCAAAAGGCAAATTGGAGGTTATTGGAGCCAAATTAAGGGATGTCGACGACGGATCATACCCTACGAACAATTCCAGGCAAGTGGTTAACTGTTTTTACTTCTAAATTGTGATATCCAATTCATATTTTAGTGATGTGTATACTAAAATTCGTTTTGGGTGTAAATGGGTACAAAATGGGGTTTTTGTTTATGGGACACTTGAATGAGATTCAAAGTAAGATTTAGATAGGTGATTGAAATCTGAATATGTACATATGATTTGAATGAGAAATCCAGAACATAAAAGAGTAGAAATTAAATCTGGAAATTGGATTGTAAAACAGATAATTGAATTTTTGTGAAGAAAGACCCATTTCGAAAATCATGAGATAAGTAGATAAATTGATTATCCTAAGGTCCCTTGATGTGTAGGATGTGGAATAACTATGTTTATGTGGTGGGATAATGTGATTTGAGGTTTAGACTTTGGATTAAAACCTTAATTTTCGTTAATGGTGAAATTCAGCAAGGAAGGAGAGCTGGAACGAAAGGATCGATCGATCGATCGGGGGGCATCAATCGATCGACGATGGTTAATTCTGGGCAGTTCGGCCTGTGTGTGAGATAAGGGGGAAATTAATTATATATTAATTTTCATACATTAATTAGTGTTATATAATTATGAAATACATATTCCTAGTAATTATGGGGAATAGTAATTGGGACTAGGAGCAATTTATGTGGGGAAACTCTATGGAGGAAATTGAGGGATGTTATTACAAAATAGGGAGATACGGATCAAGTGAGTGAGTCCGGGTATATTGGCTAAGCGACGCCAAGGTAGTGAATTAAGGTTGGAAATAAATTAATTAAGGTAGAGTCGGAATATAGACTCGGGAAAGTGGTAAATTAATTAATGTGCAATTAATTAGCTAGAGTTGGGCTGTAGGCTCGGGAAGGAAATAAATTAATTAATGTGTAAATTAATTTAAATAGAGTCGGACCGCAGACTCGGATTGGTATTAAATTGATAATTGTGCTAATTATATAATTAGAGTCGAATTGTAGACTCGGGAAGGTATTAAATTAATAGGTGGGTAATTAATTTAATTAGAGACGGATGGTAGACTCAGGGAGGTAATAAGTTAATTTAGGTGATATTAAATTAAATAAGGGTCGAGGTATAGACTCGGGCTATCATTATAGAAATTAATTGGGTGAAATTAATTAAATGAAAGTCGGACCATAGACTTGGATTGGTATTAATTAATTAAGTGTGTAAATTAATTAACACAGAGTCGGACCATAGACTCGGGGAAAGTATTACGTTAATTAATATGGGAATTAATTAAATTAGAGTCAGACCATAGACTCGGGATAATAATAATATAATAAGTGAGAAAACTTATTTGGTCGAGTCAGGCGAGAGACTCGGGATTTCAGGCTAGTGTTACGGGTTGTGAGTACACGGTAAAGCCGGGGTTTATTTTATATATATATATATATATATATATATATACGGTGTAGTGATAGTATATATATATATGTGTATATATTGTGTGTGCTACTAAATATCAGTGATTAGATATTTATTAAATTATATTCTCTAGTGCTATCAAGGGAGGTTGCGCGATGTGGGTGAATCCCCTAGCTTGAGGAGTAGGGTGAGTATATCCCCAGGTCATAGCGTCCGTTATATGGGTGAGGGGCTTATCTCACTTTCAGGGAAGGAATATGACCGCCTCCACTTCGTTTTGTTTTGAACCAGGTTGGTGAGCGAATCCAACTTGGGTAACTAGGTTATTTGAGCACACCTAGTGAGATGGCACTTGAGAGGGAATCATCCAGTGAGGGTATACTCGGAAGGATGGGTACACGTATTATATATGTATGGATGTTTTAGTAAGATACATATAATATGGTAGTGAATATTATATGTAGGTAATAATACAGTGTGTGATGTATTTATTTTATATAACTCGGGTTACAGTTATATGCTGTTAATTAATGAGAAATTAATTAAGTTAAACATTTTTGGGAATAATACAGTGTGTGATATATTTAATTGATATAACTTGTGTTACGGTTATAGGCTATTAATTAAGAAGGAATTAAATAAGTTGATTAGTGAGATAACTTATAATTCGGAAATAATAATACTCGGGTTAGAGTAGTATGGCAAGGGGAGGTTACACCAGGACTAGTTGGACGGGGTAGTACAACTAGGTGGGGTTAAGGTAACCGTTAGGTGTGCACATTAGTGGAGGGGTGAGAATGTCCACAAGAGAGTGCGACACTAACTTTAATATGAAGAGCATTCATGCATTTTAAATTACTGCAGTTAATTCACTTGCTAAATATTTTCCAAATGTTTTGGGTTCTAACCCCTTGCTATAAAACTATTTTCCAAAACCTTTTAGGTGTCTAGCCACAGGGACGCCAGGATTGATACTCAATTCCAGGGACACGGAGCTGCGACATATGTGGATGTTAGCAGGAGTTTGGATTAGACGCATCGTTCATTCATTCCTAGAGTAGGAATCTTTTCTCAGTTCAGTTTTACTTAGGGCTTGTTGCCCAGACCTCTCAGTATAGTTTTCAGTTATATTTTATTCAGATGTTGGATGTTGTATTGTATTATTTTTACTTTGGTGGCTGATGGTTTATTCGGCAAGTTGTTTAATTGATTATGATTCAGTTTATTTTCATTCAGTTGTGTGAATGGTTTATATTTTAATTCCGCATGTACAGTTTTGGTTTAAGTAAAAGATAAAATTGGCACCAGCGTTTGGAATACTAGGTGGTTAGTAAGTCTTAAAGAAAGTTTTTGACAGTGATGCTAAGGATGATCCAACTGAGATTCCTGTTTTAATTTGGTATAGGACTAATCACCCGGTATTTTATTAGGCGGGGTGTCACAGATATGTGAGGCATTCATGTATTACCTATATCGGAATTAAGGATGTGGTAGTAAGACGACATCCCTTTCTATAGTAAGACATCAGCGGCATGAGGTACAAAATATGTGCTATCACTTTTACTGCTATTTGGAGGGTCTGGAGCCTTCCTCTGGCTCTACATCTTTTTCCTTCTCTTTTTCCTACTTAAGTTAAATGGATACTATGAAACATTTTCTAGCCAAGGCTTGGTTACCTTGTATCTCGATGACTCCCTTATCAACGATGCATTTTATCTTCTGGTGGCAAGTAGATGACACAACCCTTGTGGCATGCAAACACCCTATAATGAGGATATAATTATTTGGGGAATCCATATCCACTATGAGGAACTCAATAATCTTCGAGATTCCTCCATCTCGGAGAGGGAAAACTACCTTTCCTAGGGGTAAAGTCAAACTTCTTGCAAAGCCAACAAGAAGATTAGTGGCTTTATGAAGGTCTTTTATACTCAGTTTCAATTGGTTGAACATCTTGAGGTATATCACTTCTGAGGTGATCGCTTGATCCATAAACATCTTGTCCACATCCTAGTTAGTAACTCTGAAGTGATTATAAGATTGTCCTGATGGGGATCTCTCATTCCAACCAAATCATTGTCGGTGAAAACGATGTGATTAATATAATAAATATCGTCAGGTCAGCGATATTTGCCCATAATGGGAATAGCCAGTTCAATCTGAAAGGCTTCCATGATTGTTGTGAGCTTATTTACTTCTATGCTGAGGGTGTTCCCCTTGATTTGGTTTGGGTTTGATGCCCTATGAATCTCAATGAATTCATGATCCCAACATTTGACCAAGACATTATCTGGTCTTGGGCCCCCATGGAATATAGAAAATTCATGTCCCATTTCATTATCGAGGACATTGTGTGGTCTCTGGTCATGCACATGTTGTGCTGTGCCATCCTTCTTCTCTAATAAGTCATTTAGGTGCCCAACATAGACTTGTACTTCGAGGTGGGACTTGAGTTCATTGTAGTTTTTAATTTTGTGACTGTGATCTTTATGGTATGCACACTTCATTGCTTGGTTCCTTTTCTTTAGATCGGTGAACAACTTCTTGGGCCATTTAAAATATTGCCAACTTCTTTTTGGAGCCTGTTGGCAGCCCTTTCATCTTAGAGGCGCTTCTCATAGTTGTTAATGAGCCTTGAGATCTAGTAAAATCATTTAAGCTCATCATTCACTACTAGAAAAATCACAATTAAGGATAGCTAATTTGTTGTCCCAAAAGCCCATTTGTTGTCCCCAGTAGTATTTAGGATAGTGATAAGGACAGGAAGAGTTGTCCTATCAGGTGGGCGTCATAAAAGGCTAAAAGGACAGCAACTGATGTCCTTTTTGAGTTTTTAGGATAGCAGAAGCCGTCCTTTTAGCTCTGTCCTTTTAAATCCAAATACTTCTAAATGTTTATAAGGAAATATGTAGCTGTCCTTTAAAACGGATTATTAGGGACAAAAGTAGTTGTCCCAAATAGATTTTGGCACATAAAATGTGGCGCCAAATTAATATGATAAAATAAGGTTATAGTTATCCTAAAAGATAAATATATATTTTTTATACATTAATAAAAATTGTAGTTCTTAGAAAATCGAGGGAATCTCTAATATAATAACAGTAAATTAAAAAACAAAAATGCAAAGTCATATTATACCAAAATATAACCTTTGGATTAATAATAAAATCAAATAGTATCTAATCACACTTCACAAAAATAAACACCACCACATATTTTCAAACCGTCATTTCCAATTCAATGTTATTTACATCCATGACTTAATAACAATCTATAGCAAAAAAAAACCCAGACCCTTTGTAGAAAAAAGTTGATCATTTGTAGTCAATCGTGGGTATTGGAAGTATCAACTGGTGGTAGCAATGGTCTTAGTGGGATGCCTGCCTTTCGTATTATACAAAATATTTCAATCCTCACTTCTACTAGAGTTTCCCTCTTGGCCCTCGTGACTCTTTATTATATTTTATTTTCCAAATTGGCACTCACCATATCAATTTCTTCTTGATGACTATTTTCTCCGAAATTGAAGTTCCCACAACTCTATGGTGGGAACAAAGATGTTCGGTTAATGACATTCATACCCACGACTCAGTGTAAGAGAAAATAAATAATGTTAATGACATTTCAATTTACTTGTCATTGTTTTTAAATACTCTTTAAGTTGGTCATTTTCAAATACTTTATTGTATTTTAGAAAAATTCGACAGAGCTTCCTTTATTTTTACCTGTAATCTAACCTGCTTAATCATCAATAATCAACCACCAGTATATAAAATCCTCCCCCCCCCCCCCCCCCCCCCGTTTACCCCAAAAAATGTAGAAACCCAACATAAACATACCAATATCACCAACTTTAGAAATCCATGAGGCAACTATTTAATAAGAGACAATGAAAGTTATTTACGAGCAAAGTAGGATAGATGACAAGCTCCACTTTTAAAGGCTTTGTAGGATCATGAGGACTGCAAGGTACAATGACAACCCAACTATAAAGTGAACTTTAGTCAGTATAATCATAGATTTATTAGTCAACTTTCCTAAACATACCATGAACGTACTAACATCATAATAATCATTTTTACCCTCAAAACATCACTATGTTCCTCTCCTACATTACATATCGTTCAGACTATTAGAAAATTCTAAACCCCTAGATAACTTGAGGTTAACCCCTTCTTATTCAACCACTACATTTACAAACTTACAAGCACCATCTAAGCTTACACTCTAAACACACATGCATATACTCTATGAATGTCAGTTAAATAAGTAAACAGGACTTGTTTGTATAATCGGTACTTATGGTCCTTCTTTAGTCTCAAGAACATTGCAAAGATCTATGTTAATACGCAAATAAAAAAACAATCAGATACTATGTCACAATCACAGTGTTGTCCATGAATGCAATGCCCCATTGGACAGGGAAGAAAGAAACAAGAAATAAGAATGTTGTAAAATTTAGAATATCTCGAAATAAGCACTCCGAATTCGAAAATGGAAGAAATTCAAATTCTCTTTTCCAAGTGATATGTACATGTTCTCTATAAAATAATGCATCATTAGAAACAACATTAGGTTGGATTGTTAGAACACCTATAAGAAACGCTCCAATAAAAGCATTACTAGGAATTTCTAGGGAGGATTTAACTCTAAAGATGTTTAAAAGATTTAAGTTCTAAGACTACTATCACTTATTTTGAGGTCTTTAAAGTTGGTGGTCACGAACTCAAAATACCAGAATATTTAAAATCTCACAAAACACATTTTTAAAGAAATTTATATAAAGAAATTGGTAAACTGTTAAATTAATTAAGGAGATTGGCACCACCACAATATTATTTTTAAGACACGTTTTGAAACTTTATTGACATTTTTCAATTGTACCAATATTATGTTCAATGTCAGTTCTCATATTATAGTACCATGTGGCACCTAGCTCTAGAGTGCATACCCTTAATTAAAGGCAATAATTTCATCAATTAAGAGGATGCATCATTATATTGATAAATACGATATAAAACAAATAACGTGAAAAAGAAATGGTATTGCACACAATTAAATAGGTACATTCACATTCTAATGCAGTGTGACAAATATGTAAAACAAATTCTTAACTTCGGACGCTCTATCGACACTTCTATACAAATTCTTAAGTACTTAGAACCCTCAAACTCTTCTTCACATTCCAAAAACATTATCAAGCCACTCTCACAATACATAAGAATTCTAATTCTTCAAGAGATTATTCTCCCACTATCACTTCATTTCCCACACCAGAAGTTAATTACCTTTTTAAAAGAGGGAAGTGAGTTTAACATCTTAAAAAAATAGGGGAGGTGATTTATTTTTTTATAAACTCATATTTATGTTTAGTTCAGGAAAGATAAACTTATTAAAGATGAAAGTTTGATAAGCTCAGCCGCCTTATTATTCTTTTTTTGTTCACTCTCTCAGGGCCTGGAGAGCTTCAGCGCAGAGTCAACATCAAAGGACCATATTTGTTCTCTCTCATCTCTCTACGGGTTCATAATCTCTCTACTGAGTGATATTTTCAATAATTACAGGTGGCATTGGTACCCAAGGTCACACCCTAATGCATGCATAGATCGATTAGGTTAACTATTATGTAATACTACTAGTCTATTGGGATTTCTGTTGCAGCTGCCACTGCCATTAATCATTAATGAAGATTGCATATGGAGCATTCTCTGGTGCCATTACCACAGTGCTCACCAACCCAGTTGAAGTCCTAGAGGTGCGGTTGCAAATGAATCCCAACTTAGTTAGGGGACCAATTAGGGAATTTGAAAGATCACTTTAGAATAGGGAATGTTGGCTCTATGGAGGGGGGTTGGGCCTTCTATGATTAGAGCTGTAACTTTACTGAATTACACCCTCCTAACTGCACCTATGGAAATGGACTCTATAAAAGCTGGAACCTATAGAAATGGATTTCATTGTGCATTTCAGATTCTCCATATTGAAGGCCTTCGGGGACTTTACAAACGGTGAGATTTTAGACATACTCGAATTGGCTTCCCAGAGAATTTCGAACTATTGTGATTACTGTTCAAAAATATATCAATCCATGTTTTGAAATGTACCTAATTTTTCATAGGTGAATAAGCGTATCTTGACCATTAATTTCAATATGTTCAAGTACTCTGTATGATAGCATATGAAATTTTTAATGTTGTTTATATAAAAATTCATAACTTCGGATGCTCTACCGATACTTATTCTATACTTTCCAAAGTAACAACAACAAATTTGGATACTAAAAAGTATAGACACTAAGATAAATCAAACTAAAGAATATACCGCCAATAATAGTAAGCTTAAATATATTACCTCCAAACATTAAGCGACATACCTCATTAGCTTTCCATCATTTCATATGCAAGAGTGAAACGAACATTACAACCTACAAAAAGCAGAAAATACATTAGGTTCTCTCTGTGACACACATTCATAGTGGGTGATAAAAGTAAAAATTGAAATCAAACATTAGTTTAGAGAGATGCGAGTATACCTGATTTTTCAAAACCGCAAAAATACAAAAATATTCACCAAATCAGTACCTATAAAACTAAAACTCAAAATATGAAAACCAAAAAGAGAAACAAAAAAAAAGATTTGATATAACATGAAAATAGATATCCCTATAGACACGAATGCATGAGTATTAAGGAAAATTAATGAGTTAATCAAAGAAAGGCTTCGTTTGAGATAAGATGGCTTTGAACATATAAATTACCCCACGAGTAGAAAGAGATTAAAGTAACAACAACTCTTACAATAATAACACTCATATGGGAGGTGTTTTAAGGCACTCAAAAATGATTATTAAGCTCCCCCATCTCCAACGCCTCACAATTATAACTAGAAGAGGGAACATACACATATAAAACTATAATCCATAAAGAAATAGACATTTTAGCAAACAATTGGTGGAAAATAACAAGAATGGGATGTATAAGCACATCAATTCAATGGAATGAATTATTTCATGCCTGAACAATCAAATTATGAAATCATTTAACTGTATAAACCAACTTCAATTATATTTTCAAAATACAATCCAAATATTTTTTTTAAGAAGTTTAATCATCGTAGAGGATCTATATAGGTCGAAAAGATACAAATCCAACTTGTAACTTCACAACCACACTTAACTACTTCAATGGATGAAAAATGATATGTCAACCCAACCGAAAATCAATGGTTCACGGAAAAATCAAGTTGCGCACATCCAAAAATCAAGCTACCCTACAAAATTAAAGAAAATTAAAGTTATTAAGCCCTAAAACATATTTCAAATCAAGCCCTAAAACATGTATATAGTGTATATATACAGAGATGTTAAGAAATAGATTGAAAGCACACAAACATACTTAGGATTTTGAGTTTCTAGAGCTTTGATTGATGGTGGAATTGGATTGAGGGAGAGAGGATTTGGTGGAATCCATGAGTGAGTGGAGGTTGCGGGACTACGAGGTGTCGAGGAGATAGTAGTCGAACGGGATGAAAAATAGGGTTGATTTTAATGAAAGTTGGAAGATAAAAATTGGAGGGAAATGAAATAGTTTAAAGGACAGCATTCTATGTCCTTTTAGATTTGTATCTTAAGGGACAACATTTTTCTCTGTCCTTTTAGAGTTATTATAAGGGACAATACATTTTTAAGTGTCCCTAAACTATATATCTTATGGTATAAAGGACGGAAAAAAAATTGTCCTTTTAGACTATTATAAAGGACAACCAAATTTTGTTGTCCCTTATACATTTTTTAAAAGGACAGCTTAAAAGTTGTCCCTAATGCCTTGTCCTTAATTGTCATTTTTCTAGTAGTGATTGTTCATCATTCGATCCTCACGAAGACAATAACGAGCATAAAAGGATTGGTAATACTCACCATTATCAGATCTAACCCTTTGAGAGGGAGGTGTTAGTTAGAGACCCTTATGATTGTCGGGATCTCTATAGTCAATGGGATAGCCCTTTGGGTCTCCTTAATTGTATTGTTGATGTCCCTTCTGATCATTAACATTAATATGATATTAGTTGGGTGAGTAAGACATCTTAGGAACTTATCTTGTATCAAAGAACTCAGATAATTTTCTACAGACGATGTCAATTGTAGGTAGTAATTTCCTATGATGTTAGTATTCAATGCGCACAATCCAAATTAATAGAGATATTCAAAGATAAGGATAAAAAAACACACAAATCTAGATATACGGGGTTAAAAAACGTGCCTACGTCCATGGGGTTTGTTCTTTTATTAACTTTAGAAAATTGGTTGGAAGAGTTGTAGTACTGCTCGAAAATACAATATCACATGCCCCTCTCAATAAAGGATAGATTTATATTTATAGAGAAACTTAGGAGAGTCCTAAGCTCCGTTAACAACTATCCCTAAAAGTTAGGACATATCCCTTATCAGTTTGAACTGTTCCAAGTGACAAATACGTGGGAGTTTTCCATAACTTGGACTCTTAAATTTATTAAGTTGGTGCACAAGAATCCTGGGCACTCGTTAAGGGAACGGGCTATTATAATTCTGGTCCTCATAGTACATAATATGGTTCCCCGAATTAAGCTTTTGATACCCTCTTGGTCAAATCAATTTGATGCTAATTGACTCTAATCGGCGTCTAATAAATTCCTTTATTCTCAGACTTAACTTATTTTAATATTACATCATATTATAAAATAATCCACTGATCAGGTCTAATATTGAAAATAAATATTAAAAGTCTATCAAGGGGTTATCGCAATCTAAGGTATCCCAAAATGTGGATCCCTCCAAATTAATATCTCGCACCTACTCACATAACTATCACCTAATATACGGGGATAATTTTTTCAATCTAAAATCTAATCAAATCCATAAAGTTCAAAACAACAATTATACAACCAATACAATCCTCATAATTATCGGGATTAAGAATCCACTCAAATCTCACGAGCAGTCCTACTCAATACATTCCTATGATGTACCGATTATAATTCTCTATTGAACTATCGTACAAGTTCTCAAACCATAATATGGATTCTCATAGTCTGGATTTATGCTAGGGCGATCCGTCACGGAAGCTATTTCTCAAGGCCAACAACTTTGTGCGCGATGAGAATTAATATCTCAAAAGTCACCAGGATCATCTTGTGGACATGGTGGACTCCCTTGAAAATAGCAAACATGCTTTTCGTCAACAAAAGAATTTGGAGGAATCATTTATAAGAATGGATGAACACTCCACTAGAATTATAAAAAGTTGGTAATGTTTTACTACACCAAAAACAACAATCTGGCACGATTTAAAACTGTGCCAGATCAAATCTGACACGATTTTGAACAATGCCAGAATCAGGTTTTCCAACATGACTATTTTTTTCTGGCACAGTTTAAAAGTGTGTCCGATTTGGCCAAATAGGAATACTTCTGGCACACTTTAAATCCGTGCCAGAATTTTATATTTCTGACACACTTTATAACTGTGCCAGATTGATTACATTTTGGTACACTTTTGGCACAATTCAAAACTGTGTCAAAATTTGATACACTTTTGGCACAGTTTTGAACTATGCCAAATTTTTGGATCAAAGAAAAAAATTATAAATAATATTACCCAAAAAATCAGTAACATTTCCACTATTTTTGTACCTTTTTTAGAATAACAAAATTCAATAATAATATAAAAGCCAGCATGGCAAAAATAGTACAACAACAATACAAATAGTTCGCAACAGCACGAATACACATATAATAAACCTACTAAAAATTAATGGCTCAAATTTCATTAATAAAAAATTCATGTCAGTTCATGAGGAAATTTGACTTTTATCTCAATTCATGTCAATACATATGAAATTCGGTCAAAAACACAGTGAACGGCAAGGTCAACATCTTTGAACATTTATAACCACTTGCAATTTTCTCTAAGGCTACTTGAGTGAACTCTAATGAGTTGGTACCTGCAGATGCAAAGCAAGAGCTGGTATTAGCATTAAGTCATATGAACCCATTATTAACCAAGTCAACCAAATGAATAGAAGTGTAGACATTGATGTTTATTTTTTCATAGGAACTTTATAGGACCATCATTTTTTTTACTTTAAACACTAAGTTCTAATTTTGAAATCCAAAAATGATAAATTGTTCAGTGATAGGGATTAATATGTTTTCTAAATCCAGTCTTGAAGTGAGAGGTATCCATTGAACATGTGGCTACAAATGCACCAAAAAATGAGACTTACGTCAGCAGTGGATCATTCTGATCAGCAGGGTCCATGAAGATATCATGCACTGACTTCGAAAATGAAAATTCCATGCAACCAATTCCATTGGAAGAAGTAATACCATCGGCATACAGAATGTCCATATCATAAGGCTCATAGTTTGTGGGATTATGTGTTGCTCGTCTTCTGATTGGCTGACCTAAAATGATTTAAAAAAATCATTATATGTCTATAATGTAAGGGTGATTTTGACTTGGTTACCATAATTGTTTTTTAGACTTTGGTATTTCTATGTTAAAGCTTCACTAGGGAATATTTTATATTCGATGAAAAAAAATGTACTAAAGAGGTACCAAAGTCCGAGCTTCACCACGTAATTGAGTAACCATTCAACTTCTGAGCTTGACCACGTAACTGAGTCACCATTCTAACTGCATCAACTGATATAGCTTCCTTATCTATCTTTAGAGGCCTCCAAGGCTCAAACATTGAACCCGATGACGACGATGAAATGAGTTTGAACCCTACAAAAAATAAGTTTGAACCTGCAAAATCAAATTCAAAATTTTATATAATAAAAATCAACTAGCATTTACTTGGTGCAACTATTTGACATGTTTGCATTCAATGGTTTAGCAACTATTATTTTCATATCGCAGAAGTTTACTTTAGAAAACTCGTTGACTGTCCAAGTCCTCTCCCACATGCCTGTCAATGATGAAAGCTTTTGTGAGTTATTGGCGGGTATATAATATGCTCATAAATTTCATCAAACAACACCTGAAAAGTGAAAATCGCAGCCAAAAGATAGCTAATGGTCCAATGTTAACTAAATTAGACACGCTTAAAACTAAGTAGTTGGGATTAAGGATTATTGATCCTACCAAAATCCTGGGATGCTTTGCAACAGCCCGAGCAATCTCTTCGATAAGGTTTCGAGGGAAAACAACACCTGTTGGGTTGGATGGAGAACAAAGAATAAGCATCATGGACATTTCAGTTAGTTTAGATTGAAGAAGCTTTGGATCTAAGAGAAATTTTTTGGAGATGATAACCGAAAGAATCACGAGTGTTGCATTGGCCATCCTCCCTATTTCCGGGTAACTCACCCAAAATGGACCCAAAATAAAACCTAAGTAAAATATGTTACATCCTCCACGAATATCCTCTCTAATTGTCTCCGAAATTATGAGCCCAAGGGTCCTTTTTATAAGACAAGTGGTGAGGTATTTGAGTTGTGGTGGGACTCTTTCTGATGGTCGAATCGTGTCGGTAGCTATCTCTCCACCTCTTTAATCTTTGGATCGTGATAAGGGACGAAATTTCCCCCCACTCGAAAACTCTTATCTTTTCTTGCTGAACACGCTTGCTAATTTTTGTCCAAACCGTAGAATAAAAATTTCCGACTTTTTTATGATTTCACCAGTTTAAAAACAAATTTTTCTCGAACGACCGTAACAATCGGCTTTTTCGCGCATTTTTTTAATTGATCATCAATTTGCACCAAATTCCATCATTACCTGCAAAAATTTCACTAGGCAACGTTTTCACAAATTAGCACAAGAATATTATAAAATTATCGAAGCTCCGATTTTTGACTTAAAATTTCCATTTTCAATATGAATTCAAACATTCTCGCATTTTTTCCTGTTTTTAAAAAAATAGTCATAAGAACTTATTAAATACACAAAAAAGGGACTAACAAAGTATAAATTTGGGTATAAAATATACAAAATAATGCACTCATCAAATACCCCCAAACCTAAACTTTGCTAGTCCTCGAGCAAAACTATAATTTAAAATCTAACTCACTTTCGTAGGAATCACGATTGCACTTAGCATGTGCAATAAGCTATTAAACCCCTAGGTTACCCTAGTGGACGAGTTTTGTCTCGTGAGGGTTTGCAGTTAATATACCCACAAAATTCAAAACCTTAACTCAATACAAAAGACACAAAAGTAATATAACCAAGTTTGAATGCAAATTTCATAAAAATATAGTAGAACTTCATTTTTCAATCTCAACTTACCGTGTGTGTGTGCATAGCCAATATAAGCGTCCATTTTAAAAGATTTGATTGTTACATTTCTTATCCGAAAGTTCGTTTTGATTTCAAAATCTCACAGAATGCACTCACAATCGAACACTCGGAAATGGGTTATTTTCTCTCGGTATATGTGAATAAAATAGTACATTTATATGAACAAATTTCACATATACATGATCAAAAATGGAATTTTTTTCATGGATGAGTATGATCTCATGAATGTAAAATCGATTACTTTTTGAAAACATTCAATCACACCATAGATCTTATTCATCTTCTCTCCACACTTTAACTAATTTCGCTTGAGATCGATTAGGACTTTCTTTTGTTGTATTGTAGGCTCAGATTTGGATAGAAAGATTGGTTCTTTGGAGTTCAAAGTTTTTGAAAATATAGAGGGTTTTTTATATTTTGACATTTAGGCACTTTTCTTCCAATCTACATTTTTCTTTTGCTTTCGCCTTTTCTAATCAAACTCACATTTTTTCACCTTTTCTTTTCTTTCCTTTTCACACATTATTTTTGCAACTTTCTTTTCTTTTGGCCTTTTTCCAACCGTAATTTTACCCTAGTATTCTCAGACAATGGGTATGGCTTCTTTTTATGGGCTTTAAACTCCCAGTTGGAGTTGGGTCGGATATTGGGCTTTCAACAAAAGACTTATCTTCTTTTTGGCTCAAATGGGCTTGCAACGTAATAATGTAAAAAATGTTTGTGTTTGGGATTTCAAACCCTGGCCTAATCTCATTTCTCAAGTTTCGTTATGTCTATTTCTGTCTCAAGATGACTTACTAAGACTTCTAGTGCTTAAGATTTATATTTGGCCATTCGTTTTCAGTAATAAAAAAAAAACAGAGATTTTGAGATCATCAACGAATTTATCATTCAAGGAAAGTTTGAGTTATTTAAACTCGGACTGATTGAAATATCTCACAAATGATGAATGGCACAATATCTCACCGTGCTAAAATCTCCACATTTAGTCGTTAAGCATGTTAACTTTCTCCTCAATATCCATTTTCGATCGTAATATATGGCTAATGTGTAAAAAAATTCATAAGTTGAGAGTTTGATGAGTTAATTATATATTAAGAAATCGTTTCAAAACTCAATTATATTGAAAATCCTTTTGAATTTTTGAATATTTTTTTTCAAAAATACCATCCTTACCCCCTATCCTAAATTTTACATTGTCCTCAATGTATGCTCAAATAAAAATGTGGTCAAAGAAAATGAAGTAAAGAAGTAAAAGGAGGGCATTATGTTAACTAAATTTAAAAAAATAAAATAAAATAAATACACTAATAATAGACAAACCCATGACAATTATCATCATCGCCATAGATTAATAATCGAAAAGGTTGTGGGTCATTCCAATTAATAAAATTTATAGCACTAAGTGCCAAAACATCATAAATTTGAGAGTGTGGCCGCGCAATACAAATTTCAATCTTAAATCCACGGTTATAACGGTGCGCACCGACATCATTAATAATAAATAAATTTGAATCGCATTAATCTTATGTCGATGCATCACATGGAGGTAATAAATCGCAATAAGGATACAAATATTTATTATCCATTTTTCAAAAATAGTCACGTAAAATTGGGGATGCATACTCCACTCCTAAATGTGAGATTTTATGAACAAAGCAGGAAGAAAGAAAGAAAGAAAAAAGATGATTAAAATTGTGAGTTGAAAAGAAAAAGAAAAGAGAAAAGAAAAACGGTGCCAAAAACTTGTGTTCAATTTATAAAATATCGCAAATGCACGGGCTATTATAGAATAGTGAGTGTAAGTACGGGTTGAACCCACAGAGATTTGTCAATTTTTCATTCAAATTAATTGTGACTGTCCAACTAGACTAAATGGGATAGAGAATGATTATGAACTACACTAAATAAAATCAACTACGATAAATGCGGGTAACACAAGATATTTGTAAACAATTAGGAAATAATTAAGATTCGGGGTCCATTTATCACGTAACTAATATTCCACGGTAATTTAATGTTATCATTCCCTTTTTATAACTCAAATTAAACCGACTCTCGCCGCGTTTAATTCGGAAAATATGAGGGTTATGATCAAAATATTTTTAACGTCTCTAAAAGATGGCTAAAATCCCCATTCCCTTAGAAAATACAAGTTTTAAAATTCGCAAATGTATTTAAGCATGGACTATCAAAACAATCAAAGTGCAAGCATAATCCATCAAAAATTACTAGTTTTAAATCTCAAAACTTGATTTGACAAAACAATCTTGAAGGTTCTAAAACACACTCTCGTGTCGCTTTAAAATGAATACCGAATCTTTAATAACAATTAAAACTAGTAGGGAATATACAACGATAAAATTAATGTGACAATATTAGCTAACTATGATAAATTCGCCCTACTCCTAATATAGGAATAAAGCTACCATAATGAAAGAGGAATTGCAAGAATGAGTAGAGATATTCATTAATAAACCAAACTTACAAATAGTTCCCTCACAACAATCTTCAATACTCTAAAAAATTGATTAAAACTTGGCCCTCAAATTGATTACAATCACTATAAGTTGCTACCTAAAATCCTCCACGAATCTCCTCCCTAATTATCTCCGAAATTATGAGCCCAAGGGTTCTTTTTATCAGACAAGTGGTGAGGTATTTGAGTTGTGGTGGGACTCTTTCTGATTGGTCGAATGGTGTCGGTAGCTATCTCTCCACCTCTTTAATCTTTGGATCGTGATAAGGGACGAAATTTCCCCCCACTCGAAAACTCTTATCTTTTCTTGCTGAACACGCTTGCTGATTTTTGTCCAAATCGGAGAATAAAAATTTCCGACTTTTTTATGATTTCACCACTTTAAAAACAAATTTTTCTCGAACGACCGTAAAAATCGGCTTTTTCGCGCATTTTTTAAATTGATCATCAATTTGCACCAAATTCCATCACTACCTGCAAAAATTTCACTAGGAAACGTTTTTCACAAATTAGCACAAGAATATTATAAAATTATCGAAGCGCCCATTTTTTACTTAAAATTTCCATTTTCAATATGAATTCAAACATTCTCGCATTTTTTCCTGTTTTTAATAAAATAGTCATAAGAACTTATTAAATACACAAAAAAAGGACTAACAAAGTATAAATTTGTATAAAAAAATATACAAAATACTGCACTCATCAAATACCCCCAAACCTAAACTTTGCTAGTCCTCGAGCAGAACTAAAATTTAAAATCTAACTCACTTTCGTAGGAATCACGATTGCACTTAGCCTGTACAACAAGCCATTACCCCTAGGTTACCCTAGTGGACGAGTTTTGTCTCGTGAGGGTTTGCAGTGAATATGCCCACAAAATTCAAAACCTTGACTCAATACAACAGACACAAAAGTAATATAACCAAGTTTGAATGCCAACTTCATAAAAATATAGTAGAACTTCATTTTTCAATCTCAACTTACCGTGTGTGTGTGCATAGCCAATATAAGCGTCAATTTTAAAAGATTTGATTGTTACATTTCTTATCCAAAAGTTTGTTATGATTTCAAAATCTCGAAGAATGCACTCACAATCGAACACTCGGGAATGGGTTATTTTCTCTCGGTATATGTGAATAAAAGTGTAAATTTATATGAACAAATTTCACATATACATGATCAAAAATGGAATTTTTTTAATGGATGAGTATGATCTCATGAATGTAAAATCGATTACTTTTTGAAAACATTGAATCACACCATAGATCCTATTCATCTTCTCTCCACACTTTAACTAATTTCATTTGAGATCAATTAGGACTTTCTTTGGTTGTATTGTAGGCTCAGATTTGGATAGAAAGATTGGTTTTTTGGAGTTCAAAGTTTCTGAGAATATAGAGGTTTTTTGATATTTTGACATTTAGGCACTTTTCTTCCAACCTCCATTTTTCTTTTGCTTTCGCTTTTTCTAATCAAACTCACATTTTTTCACCTTTTCTTTTCTTTCCTTTTCACACATTATTTTTGCAACTTTCTTTTCTTTTGGCCTTTTTCCAACCGTAATTTTACCCTAGTATTCTTAGAAAATAGGTATGGCTTCTTTTTATGGGCTTTAAACTCCCAGTTGGAGTTGGGTCGGAAAGTGGGCGTTCAACAAAAGGCTTATCTTCTTTTTGGCTCAAATGGGCTTGCAACGTAATAATGTAAAAAATGTTAGTGTTTGGGATTAATTTTTGGGCTTTCAAACCATTGCCTAATCTCATTTCTCAAGTTTCGTTATGTCTATTTTTGTCTCAAGATGACTTACTAAGACTTCTAGTGCTTAAGATTTATATTTGGCCTTCCGTTTCCAGTAATCGAACAAAACAAAGATTTTGAGATCATCAACGAATTTATCATTGAAGGAAAGTTTGAGTTATTTTAACTCGGACTGATTTAAATATCTCACAAATGATGAATGGCACGATATCTCACCGGGCAAAAATGTCCACATTTAGTCGTTAAGCATGTTAACTTTCTCCTCCATATCCATTTTCGATCATATTATATGGCTAATGTGTAAAAAAATTCATAAGTTGCGAGATCGATGAGTTAATTATATATTAACAAATCGTTTCAAAACTCAATTATATTGAAAATCTTTTTGAATTTTTGAATATTATTTTTCAAAAATACCATCCTTACCCCAAACCTAAATTTTACATTGTCCTCAATGTATGCTCAAATATAAATGTGGACAAAGAAAATAAAGTAAAGAAGTAAAATTAGGGCATTATGTTAACTAAATTTTAAAAACTAAAATAAAATAAATACACTAATAATATACAAACCCATGACAATTATCATCATCGCAATAGATTAATAATCGAAAAAGTTGTGGGTCATTCCAATTAATAAAATTTATAGCACTAAGTGCCAAAGAATCATAAATTTGAGAGTGTGGACGCGCAATACAAATTTCAATCTTAAATCCACGGTTATAATGGTGCGCACCGACATCATTAATAATAAATAAATTTGAATCATATGTTGATGCATCACATGGAGGTAATAAATCGCAATAAGGATACAAATATTTATTATCCCTTTTTTGAAAATAGCCACGTAAAATTGGGGATGCATACTCCACTCCTAAATGTGAGACTTTATGAAAAACGCGGGAAGAAAGAAAGAAAGAAAAAAGATGATGAAAAATGTGAGTTGAAAAGAAAAAGAAAAGAGAAAAGAAAAACGGCGCCAAAAACTAGTTGTCAATTTATAAAATACCGCAAGTGCACGGGATATTATAGAATAGCGAGTGTAAGTACGGGTCGAACCCACAGAGATTTGTCAATTTTTTATTCAAATTAATTGTGACTGTCCAACTAGACTAAATGGGATAGAAATTGATTATGAACTACACTAAATAAAAGTAACTACGATAAATGAGAGTAACGGAAGATATTTGTAAACAATTAGGAAATAATTAGGATTAGGGGTCCATTTATTCTGTAACTAATATTTCCCGCTAATTTAATGTTGTCATTACCTTTTTATAACTCAAATTAAACCGACTCTCGCCGCGTTTAATTCGGAAAACATGATGGTTATGATCAAAATATTTTTAACGTCTCTAATACGCAGCTAAAACCCCCATTCCCTTAGAAAATACAAGTTTTAAAATTCGCAAATGTATTTAAGCATGGACTATCAAAACAATCAAAGTGCAAGCATAATCCATCAAAAATTACTATTTTTAAATCTCAAAACTTGGTTTGAAAAAATAATCTTGAAGGTTCTAAGACACTCTCTCGTGTCGCTTTAAAATAAATACCGAATGTTTAATAACAATTAAAACAAGTAGGGAATAAACAATGATAAAATTAACGTGACAATATTAGCTAACTATGATAAATTCACCCTACTCCTAATATAAGAATAAAGCTACAATAATGAAAGAGGAATTGCAAGAATGAGTAGAGATCTTCATTAATTGACCAAACTTACAAATAGTTCCCTCACAACAATCTTCAATCCTCTAAAAAAAGGATAAAAACTTGGCCCTCAAATTGATTACAATCACTATAAGTTGCTCTCTGAAATCCCCCACGAATCTCCTCTCCAATTGTCTCCGAAATTATGAGCCCAAGGGTCCTTTTTATAGGACAAGTGGTGAGGTATTTCAGTTGTGTTGGGACTCTTTCTGATTGGTCGAATGGTGTCGGTACCTATCACTCCACCTCTTTAATCTTTGGATCGTAATAAGGGTCGAAATTGCCCCCCACTCGAAAACTCATATCTTTTCTTGCTGAACATGCATGCTGATTTTCGTCCAAATCGGAGAATAAAAATTTTCGACTTTTTTACGATTTTACTAGTTTACTAACAAATTTTTCCCGAACGACCGTAAAAATCGACTTTTTCGCGCATTTTTTGAATCGATCATCAATTTGCACCAAATTCCATCGTTACCTACAAAAATTTCACGAGGCAACTTTTTTCACAAATTAGCACAAGAATATTATAAAATTATCGAAGTGCCCATTTTTGACCTAAAATTTCCATTTTCAATATGAATTCAATTATTCTCGCATTTTTTCCTCTTTTTAATAAAATAGTCATAAGAACTTATTAAATACACTAAAACGGGACTAACAAAGTAAAAATTTGGGTATAAAATATACAAAATAATGCACTCATCAAATACCCCCAAACCTAAACTTTGCTAGTCCTCGAGAAAAACTAAAATTTAAAATCTAACTCACTTTCGTAGGAATCACGATTGCACTTAGCATGTGAAACAAGCCATTAAACCCCTAAGTTACCCTAGTGGACGAGTTTTGTCTCGTGAGGGTTTGCAGTAAATATACCAACAAAATTAAAAAACTTGACTCAATACAAAAGACACAAAAGTAATATAACTAAGTTTGAATGCAAACTTCATAAAAATATAGTAGAACTTCATTTTTCAATCTCAACTTACCGGTGTGTGCATAGCCAATATAAGCGTCCATTTTAAAAAATTTGATCGTTACATTTCTTATCCGAAAGTTCGTTTTGATTTCAAAATCTCACAGAATGCACTCACAATCGAACACTCGAAAATGGGTTATTTTCTCTCGGTATATGTGAATGAAAGAGTAAATTTATATGAACAAATTTCACATATACATGATCAAAAATAGAATTTTTTTAATCGATGAGTATGATCTCATGAATGTAAAATCGATTACTTTTTGAAAACATTGAATCACACCATAGATCCTATTCATCTTCTCTCCACACTTTAACAAATTTCGCTTGAGATCGATTAGGACTTTCTTTGGTTGTATTGTAGGCTCAGATTTGGATAGAAAGAATGGTTTTTTGCAGTTCATAGTTTCTGAGAATATAGAGGTTTTTTGATATTTTGACTTTTAGGCACATTTCTTCCAACCTCCATTTTTCTTTTGCTTTAGCTTTTTCTAATCAAACTCACATTTTTTTCACCTTTTCTTTTCTTTCCTTTTCACACATTATTTTTTTAACTTTCTTTTCTTTTGGCCTTTTTCCAACCATAATTTTACCCTAGTATTCTCAGAAAATGGGTATGGCTTCTTTTTATGAGCTTTAAACTCCCAGTTGGAGTTGGGTAGGATAGTGGGCTTTCAACAAAAGGCTTATCTTCTTTTTGGCTCAAATGGGCTTGCAATGTAATAATGTAAAAAATATTGGTGTTTGGGCTTATTTTTTGGGCTTTCAAACGATGGCCTAATCTCATTTCTCAAGTTTCGTTATGTCTATTTATGTCTCAAGATGACTTACTAAGACTTCTAGTGCTTAATATTCATATTTGGCCTTTCGTTTTCAGTAATCGAACAAAACAAAGATTTTGAGATCATCAACGAATTTATCACTGAAGGAAAGTTTGAGTTATTTTAACTCGGACTGATTTAAATATCTCACTAATGATTAATAGCACAATATCTCACCGTGCTAAAATATCCACATTTAGTCGTTAAGCATGATAACTTTCTCCTCAATATCCATTTTCGATCATATTATATGGCTAATGTGTAAAAAAATTCATAAGTTAAGAGATCGATGAGTTAATTTTATATTAAGAAATCGTTTCAAAACTCAATTATATTGAAAATCTTTTTGAATTTTTGAATATTTTTTTTCAAAAATACCGTCCTTACCCCCAAACCTAAATTTACATTGTCCTCAATGTGTGCTCAAATATAAATGTGGACAAAGAAAATGAAGTAAAGAAGTAAAATGAGGGCATTATGTTAACTAAATTTAAAAAACTAAAATAAAATAAATACACTAATAATATACAAACCCATGACAACTATCATCATCACCATAGATTAATAATCGAAAAAGTTGTGGTGTGACACCCCGCCTAATAAGATATCGGGCAATCACTGCAATTTTAAATTAAAACAGGAGTCTCATATGGATCATTCTTAGCACCACTGTTGAAAATCCATTTAATTACTAATAACCTATTAAGACGGTGTCAAAATTTTACTTAATTACTCTTTTTAACTACTACAATTTAAAACATCCACACAGTTTTGCGTAAATGAAACTGAAATTAAATAAAATTACCAAATACTCGGTCAAAATATACAACCATCTCCAATGATGAACTCAAGGAATAAATAAATGCAATTGGGACATTGGCCCGAATGTGTATACAGTACCTCCTATATAGAGTACAAAGGTAGAAGCGTCTATCGAGAACCTGCACGCATCAACAGCTGCTGCAGCCGACGTCTGACTCGAAAGATGTGTCATCCAGGCGTCCCTGTGTCTGGACACCTATATATATATATATATATAATATATAGCAAGAAAGGAAAAGTAGATAAACGGGTCAGAGCCCGAGTTTGGAAAATGTTTAGCAAGTGCATAAATGCCTTATTATTTTGAAAAAGGTTTTATCTCATATTTAAGTTTGGTATCGCACCCCCATGAGATACCCCTCACCTATCCACTAACAGTGCACTCCTAGCGCATCCCTCTAAACATCCGAGTCAAGCTACCCTGCTAAACTAGTTTATCACCCAACTACTATCAACCCTAGATAGTCCAAGTAATGTACTAAGGGATAAACTTTACCCCAGTCTCAACGCTATGCCATGTTCGTGCGTGGGGTGTCTCGCAAAACGAAATCCAAACAAGGAACCCCCCCGATACACTACTATGCGGCAAGGTCGATCATCGAGATCCGCCAGTCCCTCATAACAGAATATGTATAAATATATATACCAAGAAATATTTATATTAGAGCACTAAGGATTAAACTTCTCCCCAGTCTCAACACATTCCCATATTCGTGCGTGGGGTGTCTCGCAAAGCGAAATCCAAATAAGGAACCCCCCAATACACTACTATGCGGAAAGGTCGATCGTCGGGATCCATTAGACCCTCGGTACTCGATTCATCCATATATATTCATACTACAATATACATCCGGATCTATCTCCCGGAATGAGAATTCATTTAATTTATTTCCATTTATCTCAAAACTTTTCATTTCCCTTCCTATATCCAGGAAATGTATATATAAAAGCCAATTCATTATCATGAATTGTTTTAACATATCATATACTTTTAAAGCCAGTTTTATTATCATAAAAATGCTTTTCCATTTCAAAATATCCCATTTCCCTTTTTATATTCAGGAAATGTATTAAAAGCCATTTTTATTATCATAAAAATGCTTTTACCATATCATATGCTTCCACATCCCTTCTTCCATCCGGGAGTGTTACCGAAGCCAAAACCTTTATCCCATTTCCCTTCTTCTATCCAGGAAATATAAATTAAAGTCAATTTATTATCATAAATTGCTTGAATACCAATAATGTCCAACATTATTGAAACCAGTTATATATATATATCATATAACACGTTCTAAGACCGCCCGTATGGGGCGCCCCTAAATGACTATCATCTTCCAGTGCCTATCAATTACGACACCTGGGCACCTATACGTCCAACGTCGGGAAGCAGACATATGCCTGCAGGCTAGTCATAACCACACCCCAAGTTACCTAACCATCGCATAAAACATAACATAACATAAGCGCTCATATGGCCTAGAGGACTATATCCACCCTGCATTCTCTAGCCAGGGGGCTTCACCTCAGCGCGCGAACTTCCCTTATGATGTCATTTAGAGAGGGTGTTGACTACAAATAATTAATTATGGAAATCATTTCTTTTTCCATTTTGAAAACGTTCATATTTTATTTTCAAAAGTCATTTATCTCAATTCATATATATATACTTTAATCACATAGTATATATACATATCTTATATTCCTCCTCGAATATATACAAATGGTCATATTTGCTAATCTCATCTAGCGATGACCAATAATCCCAAAGATTCTCTCAAAGAATCATAATCGTACATTCATATAAGCATGATACTAAACCCAAAGTATTTCCTCATATACATTCAATTACATAGATACCTAGGCTCGATGGTATCCGAACTCTATCTCTCAAATCCTATTCGTCCCGAACGTTAACTATGTTCGTTCCCCGGATTACGCCCTACACCAATCCATGGCCTTATCCTCATCTAAAGGTTAACTAACCCTCAAAACCATAATTTGGGAGTCCTGGTATCATAATTAGGATCTCCCATATAAGACCCCAAATTGTAATTTAATCCCCCTATACTCTTTAAGGGAAGAAACTGGCAATCCTTCCCAAGGCGAATCGATTCGCCCCATATGCGAATCGATTCGGCTAGGCGAATCGATTCGGTTCCCAACCCGAATCGATTCGGAAAACATTCTGCAAACTGGTCCTTAATGGCGAATCGATTCGGTCTAAACGCGAATCGATTCGGCCCACTACAGAAACCCAAATTCCCTTAGGCGAATCGATTCGGTCTGGATCCAAATCGATTCGGCCTGTTCGAGGGTCACAGTTTGGGCGATTTTTAACATTCTAAAATACCCAAACTCAATCAAATCTCCATTTAAATCCTAACTTGGATTTATTCCCACAAACCCAAAGTTTTAATATCTCCTCAAATTCTTTAGAGGTCCTAACAATCCTTTTGAGAACCCCTAATATTTATCTCCAATAAGTTATATCTAATGATTTCGATCTTGGACAACTTTTCGTAGAAAAATCACTATAAATTCAAAAAAAATCAGAAAAATAGTCGGTCGGCGCCCACGTGACCGCTTCGAAAATATCTACAATTTTTATTTTTTAACTAACAGCCGAATCGATTCTCCTCTAGGCCGAATCGATTCGGCAAGCACGCTGCCTTTACTATTCATCGTCTTCTCCGAGACGGTTTCGGCCATTAAAGCTTCTCCCAAGCTTTTGTCGCCTCACCCAATGTCCTACAACCTCAACCAACTACAAATACACATATATTAAGGGTTCTAAACATCCTAGAACCCAAAACCACCAATTAGTTTCAAATAAATTTCTAGGTATCTCCAATTAGAAAATTTTAGGGGTTTATTCGTTTTAACTCCCGAAAATCCATTTTATCCACGAATACCCAACCCAAAATATTTAGGGTTTGATTATACCAAACTACGGTATGAGATATTTATGCAAAAATTAAATAAAGCAAGTAAACCCTTGCCTCATGGATAAAATCCGACGATCCCGAGTCGCGTCCGACGGAGTTTGGCCCGAGACCTCTTTTTCTCCTCCTCTTTCTTCTTCCTCTCTCTCTCTTCTCTCTCTTTTCTTTCCTTCTCTTCCCTTTCTTTCCCTTTCTCCCTCTTTAAATAAGAATAAAAGGGTTATACCCCTTAAAACCCAAAAACGACTCGTTTACTCAATTACGAGCCCATTTAACTCTAAAATTCCCCAATACTCATTTTCGACAATCAGACACTCTTTTTCGACTATCTTGACCATTCCAAGACTCATGGCATAGTCGAAATTCTCATCCGAGGTACTTGACTGCAACTCACTCTTCTAACCCATAAATAATTAAATGTGGTATTCCCATTAAAATATTATCTTCTGTCGCTTTACCTAGCAACGACATATTATTAAAATACTCCAATTCATTTACTTATCACTGAAAGTAAATGTAATATCCATCGAAAATCATCTAATCCTCGAAAATCCCAGAAATCACTATTTAGGGAAAATCTCCAAATTCCAATTTATACTTTATAATGGAATTTAATTGTCTCCAAAAGGTCGGGTTGTTACATACTCCCCCCCCCCCCCCCTTACAACGGAATTTCGTACTCAAAATTCGGATACAACCTACATCAACAAACTAGGATCGCTCCAAATCCTAATACCTCAAGGGGAATGATACTAACCCAATGGTTCCCAACCATAAGCTATACGACTACCACGATCGTAAAGTGACTCTAATACGTTACATTGTAACCATCATCTATAATGCCTCTCGGCGTGAATTTAAACTTTATATACTACGCCCGTTCTATTTCAGGCGATATATAAACCAACTACTAAGGTGCCCATACACCTTTTTAACCTGTGCACATCTGCACAACCATAGCGAACATTCGATACACAACACTCTCTCTAAACAAGAGTCTCCTTTCCTCGGTGTAATACTCAATTATGGGTTCTCCCAACCCGCGAAATTGAATTCTCCTAACCTCGGCGCCACTAACTCTATTAAACTAACACCCTACTAATGCTAAAGTCTATGTGAAGTCCTACCTACGCGAAAAGAATATAATTCTAAGTATATCCCTAGTGCCCAAGGCCTCTCTCAACTTCCGACATTTGCTTGATTTCATGTGTGGGACGTCTCGCCAAGGCGAAATCCAAACAAGGAACCCTCCCGTTACACTACTCCCTCGCGTAGTCGGTCATCGAGATATAGCGACCTAAGGCACACCAGCGGGACATCCTAAATCCAACTAAACTAACCTACGAACGCATTTCTACTATCCTATCCTTCCGCCCATACGAAAGGAAACCTAACTAATCGAAGTGCCCAATCTCTGCAAGAGCACTACGAACATCATACCCAAATCATATTTCCTCAAAGTTTGCCTTTTCATTAAGGCCTGACTATTATCCTCAAATTAATTTCTCTAAGTCCTACTCCACCCAACTACTCGTGGTGAGAGGACCACTTTAGTGCTTTTCCATAGCACAATATTTCCATAAGTATACCATTATCATATGGCTCATAGTCTATAGTGGTTCATCCACACTATACGACCTTTCCACAAAACCAACATTCTTGCATCCTATAACATCTCTCCACTCCCGACGCCGTTAAGATTCATGTGTGGAGCGTCTCGCAAAGTGAAATGCAAACAAGGAACCCCTCCACACACTCCTACTTAACTTTATCGATCATGAAGGTCCGTTATTTCAAACATTCAACTGGGATAACCCTCTCCCTTCTCGACAAAAGGTGCTCTGAACTCCTATCTCTAACTAAGAGTCACCCCAACTAGCGCTAGTACTAATATTCAGTCTTCGCGCAAACCAACAATGAGCTTAATCTTACGGCTCAACCATAATCCTGCGGCCTTAAATCATATTTATAAAGTCGCCACGCATTCAAATCATAATAATGAAACCTCTGCTCATAGAAGTTCCATTTACCCATAACAATAAAGGCGAACTCAACCTGTATCGAGGTGAGACACCGCAACAACAACCCGTTCCACCCTGGAACTGCGGACACGATAGTCTTGCCATCATTAGCCTGCTATCGCTCCGAACAACCAATAACATTATATGCTCACCATATTACCATACTCGTATAGACATATAAAACGAGCATCCCAAACCAGATATATATATATATATACAATATATTAACACCCGCCTTTATGGCGAATGAAGGAAAATAAAATTCCTCTATCGCGGAAAACACATAGATATACATTATATAATGTTATCGATACCTCCACAACTCAAATTACACACACGAGTCTAGGGCTAACGAAACACCGCGACTTTATCAAGCCACGCCAAATATACCTCCTTCATTGAGGTAAAACTCATAATAACCACTTTACCCTGCTCCTTACAATCATCTTACCAGTCCTCATAACTTCTCTGTTAGAAGGAAATTCCTCTACAAGCTTCAACCTTATAGCTCCAACTAAGCCCCACCTCCTGTCGTCATCCAATCCCCGCAAACAATTCTCAAACGAGCGCGTAAAAGATTACTATAATCTTCTAACATGGTAGGAGAACGAAATCTCACAAGAGAAATCAACAATCCTAATCCTGAGGCTCTATAGCAAATCGAGAGCAACGCTGAAAGCGTAGTACGTCCGCACAGATTCCTAAGGACACTAGAACCCGATGCTCTGAAACAATCTGTGACACCCCGCCTAATAAGATACCGGGCGATCACTCCAATATTAAATTAAAACAGGAGTCTCATATGGATCATTCTTAGCACCACTATCGAAAATCCATTTAATTACTAATAACCTATTAGGCCGGTGTCAAAATTTTACTTAATTACTCTTTTTAACTACTACAATTTAAAACATCCACACAGTTTTGCGTAAATAAAACTGAAATTAAATAAAATTACCAAATACTCGATCAAAATATACAACCATCTCCAATGATGAACTCAAGGAATAAATAAATGCAATTGGGACATTGGCCCGAATGTGTATACAGTAACTCCTATATAGAGTACAAAGGTAGAAGCGTCTATCGAGAACCTGCACGCATCAACAGCTGTTGCAGCCGACGTCTGACTCGAAAGATGTGTCATCTAGGCGTCCCTGTGTCTGGACACCTATATATATACATATAGTATAGCAAGAAAGGAAAAGTAGATAAAAGGGTCAGAGCCCGAGTTTTGAAAATGTTTAGCAAGTGCATAAATGCCTTATTATTTTGAAAAAGGTTTTATCTCATATTTAAGTTTGGTATCGCACCCCCATGAGATACCCCTCACCTATCCACTAACAGTGCACTCCTAGCGCATCCCTCCAAACATCCTAGTCAAGCTACCCTTCTAAACTAGTCTATCACCCAACTACTATCAACCCTAGATAGTCCAAGTAATGTACTAAGGGATAAACTTTACCCCAGTCTCAACGCTATGCCATGTTCGTGCGTGGGGTGTCTCGCAAAACGAAATCCAAACAAGGAACCCCCCCGATACACTACTATGCGGCAAGGTCGATCATCGAGATCCCCCAGTCTCTCAGTACAGAATATATATAAATATATATACCAAGAAATATTTATATTAGAGCACTAAGGATAAAACTTCTCCCCAGTCTCAACACATTGCCATATGCGTGCGTGGGGTGTCTCGCAAAGCGAAATCCAAACAAGGAACCCCCCCGATACACTATTATGCGGCAAGGTCGACCGTCGGGATCCATTAGACCCTCGGTACTCGATTCATCCATATATATTCATACTACAATATACATCCGGATCTATCTCCCAGAATGAGAATTCATTTAATTTATTTCCATTTATCTCAAAACTTTTCATTTCCCTTCCTATATCCAGGAAATGTATATATAAAAGCCAATTCATTATCATGAATTGTTTTAACATATCATATACTTTTAAATCCAGTTTTATTATCATAAAAATGCTTTTCCATTTCAAAATATCCCATTTCCCTTTTTATATTCAGGAAATGTATTAAAAGCCATTTTTATTATCATAAAAATGCTTTTACCATATCATATGCTTCCACATCCCTTCTTCCATCCGGGAGTGTTACCGAAGCCAAAACCTTTATCCCATTTCCCTTCTTCTATCCAGGAAATATAAATTAAAGTCAATTTATTATCATAAATTGCTTGAATACCAATAATGTCCAACATTATTGAAACCAGTTATATATATATATCATATAACACGTTCTAAGACCGCCTGTATGGCGCGCCCCTAAATGACCATCAACTTCCAGTGCCTATCAATTACGACACCTGGGCACCTATACGTCCAACGTCGGGAAGCAGCCATATGCCTGCAGGCTAGTCATAACCACACCCCAAGTTACCTAACCATCGCATAAAACATAACATAACATAAACGCTCATATGGCCTAGAGGACTATATCCACCCTGCATTCTCTAGCCAGGGGGCTTCACCTCAGCGCGCGAACTTCCCTTATGATGTCATTTAGAGAGGGTGTTGACTATAAATCATTAATTATGGAAATCAGTTCTTTTTCCATTTTGAAAACATTCATATTTTATTTTCAAAAGTCATTTATCTCAATTCATATATATATACTTTAATCACATAGTATATATACATATCATATATTCCTCCTCGAATATATACAAATGGCCATATTTGTTAATCTCATCTAGCGATGACCAATAATCCCAAAGATTCTCTCAAAGAATCATAATCATGCATTCATATAAGCATGATACTAAACCCAAAGTATTTCCTCATATACATTCAATTACATAGATACCTAGGCTCGATGGTATCCGAACTCTATCTCTCAAATCTTATTCGTCCCGAACATTAACTATGTTCGTTCCCCGGATTACGCCCTACACCAATCCATGGCCTTATCCTCATCTAAAGGTTAACTAACCCTCAAAACCATCATTTGGGAGTGCTGGAATCATAATTAGGATCCCCCATATAAGACCCCAAATTGTAATTTAATCCCCCTATACTCTTTAAGGGAAGAAACTGGCAATCCTGCCCTAGGCGAATCGATTCGCCCCATTTGCGAATCGATTCGGCTAGGCGAATCGATTCGGTTCCCAACCCGAATCGACTTGGAAAATATTCTGCAAACTGGTCCTTAATGGCGAATCGATTCGGTCTAAACGCGAATCGATTCGGCCCACTACAAAAACCCAAGTCCCCTCAGGCGAATCGATTCGGTTTGGATCCAAATCGATTCGGCCTGTTCGAGGGTCATAGTTTGGGCGATTTTTAACATTCTAAAATACCCAAACTCATTCCAATCTCCATTTAAATCCTAACTTGGATTTATTCCTACAAACCCAAAGTTTTAATATCTCCTCAAATTCTTTAGAGGTCCTAACAATCCTTTTGAGAACCCCTAATATTTATCTCCAATAAGTTATATCTAATGATTTCGATCTCGGACAACTTTCCGTAGAAAAATCACTATAAATTCAAAAAAAAAAAAAAAAGTAGGCGGTTGGCGCCCACGCGACCGCGTCGAAAAGATCTACAATTTTTATTTTTTGACCAAGAGCCGAATCGATTCGGCACGCTGCCTATACTATTCATCCTCTTCTCCGAGACGGTTTCAGCCATTAAAGCTTCTCCCAAGCTTTTGTCGCCTCACCCAACGTCCAACAACCTCAACCTACTACAAATACACATATATTAAGGGTTCTAAATATCCTAGAACCCAAAACCACCAATTAATTTCAAATAAATTTCTATGTATCTCCAATTAGAAAATTTTAGGGGTTTATTCATTTTAACTCTCGAAAATCCGTTTTATCCACGAATACCCAACCCAAAATCTTTGAGGTTTGATTATACCAAACTACGGTATGAGATATTTATTCAAAAATTAAATAAACCAAGTAAACACTTGCCTCGTGGATAAAATCCGACGATCCCGAGTCGCGTCCGACGGAGTTTGGCCCGAGACCTCTTTTTCTCCTCCTCTTTCTTCTTCCTCTCTCTCTCTTCTCTCTCTTTTCTTTCCTTCTCTTCCCTTTCTTTACCTTTCTGCCTCTTTAAATAAGAAGAAAAGGGTTATACCCCTTAAAACCCAAAAACGACTCGTTTACTCAATTACGAGCCTATTTAACTCTAAAATTCCCCGATACTCATCTTCGACAATCGGGCACTCTTTTCCGACTATCTCGGCCATTCCAAGACTCATGGCGCAGTCGAAATTCCCATCCGAGGTACTTGACCGCAACTCACTATTCTAACCCATAAATAATTAAATGTGGTATTGCCATTAAAGAATTATCTTCTGTCGCTTTACCCAGCAGCGACATATTATTAAAATACTCCAATTCATTTACTTATCACCGAAAGTAAATGTAATATCCATCGAAAATCATCTAATCCTCAAAAATCCCAGAAATCCCTATTTAGGGAAAATCTCCCAATTCCAATTTATACTTAAGAATGGAATTTAATTGTCTCCAAAAGGACAGATTGTAACATGTGGCTCATTCCAATTAAAAAAATTTATAGCACTAAGTGCCAAAACATCATAAATTTGAGAGCGTGACCGCACAATACAAATTTCAATCTTAAATCCATGGTTATAATGGTGCACACCGACATCATTAATAATAGATAAATTTGAATCTAATGAATCATATGTCGATGCATCATATGAAGGTAATAAATCGCAATAAGGATACAAATATTTATTATCCCTTTTTAGAAAATAGTCACGTAAAATTGGGGATGCATACTCCACTCCTAAATGTGGGACTTTATGAAAAACGCGGGAAGAAAGAAAGAAAGAAAAAAGATGATGAAAAATGTGAGTTGAAAAGAAAAAGGAAAGAGAAAAGAAAAACGGCGCCAAAAACTTATTGTCAATTTATAAAATACCGCAAGTGCACGGGCTATTATAGAATAGCGAGTGTAAGTACGGATCGAACCCACAGAGATTTGTCAATTTTTCATTCAAATTAATTGTGACTGTCCAACTAGACTAAATGGGATAGAGAATGATTATGAACTACACTAAGTAAAAGCAACTACGATAAATGAGAATAACACAAGATATTTGTCAATAATTAGGATTCAGGGTCCATTTATCACGTAACTAATATTCCACGCTAATTTAATGTTATCATTCCCTTTTTATTACTCAAATTAAACCGACTCTCGTCGCGTTTAATTCGGAAAATATGAGGGTTATGATCAAAATATTTTTAACGTCTCTAAAAGACGGCTAAAATCATTCCCTTAGAAAATACAAGTTTTAAAATTTGCAAATGTATTTAAGCATGGACTATCAAAACAATCAAAGTGCAAGCATAATCCATCAAAAATTACTATTTTTAAATCTCAAAACTTGATTTGACAAAACAATCTTGAAGGTTCTAAAACACACTCTCGTGTCGCTTAAAAATGAATATCGAATGTTTAATAACAATTAAAACAAGTAGGGAATATACAACGATAAAATTAACGTGACAATATTAGCTAACTATGATAAATTCACCGTACTCCTAATATAAGAATAAAGCTACCATAATGAAAGAGGAATTGCAAGAATGAGTAGAGATTTTAATTAATAAACCAAACTTACATATAGTTCCCTCACAACAATCTTCAATCCTCTAAAAAAATGATAAAACTTGGCCCTCAAATTGATTGCTGTGGTGTCAATTGTTGTGCAACACAAATAAATATGAAAGAGGTAATGACCAAGAAAGAACAAATAAAACGCCAATCACACAACAACAAGTGTACGTGGTTCAGCAAAGATGTGCCTACGTCCACGGTGGTGCAGTCAGTATTATTTCTCTATATTCTGAAGAGTAAGTACAAATAATACAACTTGTCCTTTGCCCCGGACCTAGGGTTTAATTTATATATGTGTATGCTAGTTAGTGGAGATGATGGGTTCCTTCATATTAGCCATCTTCCCTATCCCTTCCCTTCATGGGATTGTGCTCCCCTATAACTTCTCTTCATGGGATCGTGGGGAGAGTCCGGATCAATATGAAAGATAGAGGGCCTGGACTTTGGGCCGCCAGAACTGGGCTACTCGTCCAGGCCCATGGTTCTCAATTCTGGGTACCTACAATTGCCCCTAAATTTATTGGGCCATGTTTATGGGTCCAATGAATTTAAATGATCAGCCATTATGGCTGATTTGTGATTCTTCGAAAACTGTGAAGTTGCTTTGGCGGCACCCGCTTCGCTATCCGTGCGCTATGATTAGAATTGAAGGCTTGTTGGGATAGCCACTTTTTCATTCGTCGTTTCAGCCTTTCCAGTATTCTTCCTTCTTCTGAGAAATCTAGCGCCTCGTACCTTCCTCTCTGAATTCCCATTCCCATTGCTTCTTAGTCGTCTTGAGCTTGTGCTTCTTCATCACTCGAACCGATCTTCTGTTTTGTAAGTTTCTTGTGCCCTTTCTTTGCACTTTCTCTTTGGTTTGTAGGATTTGAGTTTTTTAATGGCGAAGATTGGAAATAGGTCAATCTCTGAGTTTAGGAAGTTCTACAATATTCCTGAGTGGGTAGATATTGAATGTTGTGCCTCCCCTCCTAGGAACGTTAGGGATATAGAGGATGCTCACTGGATCCATGTTTTGTTGCTCTCCCAGGGGGGGCTTACTTTTCCCCCTAATGATCTATTTCTGCATTTTTTTGGTTATTTTGATATTGTTCCCGCACAGTGCTCGCCCAATGTGTGGAAGATAGTAAATGGCGTCCATAGAATAAACCAGTTGTATGGTACTAGGTTAGGGCTTGCTGAGATCTGTTTCTACTATTCCTTCTCTCGAACTAGCTCAGGTGTTTTATACCTCAAAGCTAGGAGTCCTGATAGGGTATTGGTAGTAAACCTACCTGATTCCCATAAGGACTACTGGCAAGAGGGTTTCCTCGTTAGGAATTGTCAGTTCCCTCCCCAGTTTGAAGGGTCGAGGTCTGAGAAGTTCACTGTCCCTTTTTATGGGGAAGAATATATAGGTAGACATTGTACTGTTATTTCTACCTTTGCTGGCTTGTGATTTTTCTAACTTCTTTTCTTTTTCTTTCACAGCCAGGACAAAGAATTTGGAGCCTGCTCTCAGCGAGGTTCGCATCTCGGAGTTGGTGAAGGCTTGGAATATTAGGGAGCCTCTGGGTGACGGCGAGCATCCCAGGTCTGCTGCCTTTTTGCTCGAGTACAAGAACACAGGCTCCAGCTTCATAGCACGACCTGTGGAAAGTGTGCCAGAGTTTGATTTTTTGGGAGAGACTACTGCTGAGCCGATACCGTTGGACGAACAAGAGAGCAGCTCTAAAAGTGAGCCTGCTGGTAATCTCGGTGAAGGGAGTTCTGATAGTAGCAGCTCTTCTGATTCTGAGGAGGCTTCTAAGGCTCGAGGATCATCGAGTACTTCCAGCAGTTCTGGTGAAGATATGCCTCCAAGGAAGAACCTGATCAGAGATGATGATGATGATAACCATGTGCTCCTTTCACAAAGGTCAAAGAAACAAAAGACTGTATCTGGGGTTGTGGCTACAGGTTCTCGGCCTTCCTCTCAGGAGCAAGAGAGGAAGAGTAGAGAAGAAGAGCAGGTGAAGGAGAGGGAGAGAAAGAAGGAAGAGGAGAAAAAGAAGGTGGAAGAAAGGAAAAGGGTCTAGGAGAGGAGGAAGAGAGAGAATGAAAGGGAGGAGGAGAAGAGGAGAGCTGAGGTAAGGACGAAGGCCGGGCAGGCCTTAGTTCCAGTGTCTGCTCTGCCAGAGGGAGCTTCCATGGCAATCTCCCCACAGCTAGCTCCGGCCCTGCTTGAGAGAGCTGTCATCCCGACTGATCGCCAAAGGGCAATAGGTTCGAAGTATCTATCCCTTCAGGCTAATCAGAAGCTTGCTCTGGTAAGGTTTCTTTTCCTCTCGTGTTTTGCTGACTTCTCTTGCTTTCCTTTTCTTATATCTCTTTCTTTTTCGTAGTTCGTTACCGACTTCGCTGTGCTGTATCGCTCACGCGACGAGCTGGTGAAGAAGAATAGTGAACTGGAGCAAGAAAACTCTGCCCTGAAGCTGAAGGGTAAGGAGCTCGAGGCCAGTTTCAAGGCTGTTGATACTGCTAGGATCTCGTCTGATTTGGCCCTTTCCACTTCCGCTCGCGAGAGAGATGATGCGGTCAGGGAGCTGGGCGAGCTGAGGAAGGCTTATGATCTGGTATGTACGAGCAAGCTGGACCTTGCAGAGAAGAGCAGATTTATGTCCGAACAACTGGAGGCAGAGAAGGCCCAGGCAGCCACCATGAAGGAGGACTCATACAACTCTGGGTGGGCTGCTGCTTATGATGATGCTGAGGCTTAGATTGGCTACATCAGCCGTCTGAATTTTAAGAAGGGCTGGAACAAAGCTCTTCTAGCTGCTGGTGTGGATGCTGAGTCTCCCTTATTTGACGAGCACGACCCGGGTCCCAAGCCAACTGTGAACGAAGAAGCTCCAGCTCTAATTATCGAGGGTGCTGATCTTCCCTCGGATACAGTTCCTGCTAGGGGGATACTTCTGCTGCAGCTGATAAGGGGAAGCAGCCAGACACCGCTGGACAGTCTGAAGTTGCCAGTTAGTCTGCTTTTAGGATTTTCTTTTGTACTTTTTGCTTGTAATCTCCTAAGTTTTTTCTACTCGATGTACTTGGCATTTATTAACGAATGATAAGATTCTCCATTTGGCTTACGCTGATCCCTTTCTCTCTTCTATCTTTCTTTTATCTGTAGTTTGTTGATGTGGATGACTATATTCCTGTTACCTCCCAACTGGGTAGGACTCTTGGTCCTAATGCAAGCCCTGCAGTTCGCCATGCCTTTGCTAGACTTTGCAGGTTTGCTAAATCAAGGAACCAAAAATATAAGGATCAGTCCGAGCTAGTGGCCGAGTTAAAGGACAGGCTCCAGGAGATGGGAGAAATCGGTGCTTCAGTGAAAGAAGAAGTCAGTGCACTGAGAGCAAGGTTGCTGAAGGCCATCGAGATTAACCAGGTCGAGGAGTTCCTGCAGCAGGAGAATGAAGAATTGAGGAGAGAAGTCCTAAGGCTTAAGGAGCATTCGCCGAGCATCGCTTCGGCAGTCCTACAAGGCTCTTCTTCGTCGCGAGCTGCTCGGCCTTCCCTCCCGCGTGCTGGTAGGAGTGCCAGGGGTAGGAACAGGGAAGTCGAGGAACATCGTGAGAGGGAGATGGAGGAACTGCGCGGTGACGTTCGGCGAGCTTATGTGACTGCTGCTGGGCTCTAGAGGGATGTCAACCGACTACGACATTTGTTTAAGAACGGTCCTCGACAAGTGTGGTCCGATGGCTACGATCAAGGCTGGCTGGATGCTCCGACGAGACTATCAGAGTTCGAGGAGCTCTCCTTCATCAGAGGGTGGTTGAGTGCCCTCAAAGAGCTGCAGGTCCCGAGGAACTCGACGTTGTGGTATCGACACGATATGTCCTCCTCCACTCTGATGCCCAATCCATTCAGGCGGGATGATCGATGGATCCCCATTGATGCCATTCCCCGATAACTATTCGAATTAGACGCAAATGAGGTCGTGGAGGAGCTCGCCCCTGCTCCTGATGATGGAAGGAGAGCTAAAGTTGCTGATTATCTTGCTCGCAGGCTTCCACCTCCTTAAGATTTTGTTACACTTTTTCTTTTTGATAATTGTAAATGCTTTGGGCGAGCTTCGCCGACTAAACATGTATTATCATTGTTTGTAAATATAAAAGATTAATGAAAAGTTCGAGTTTTGGGCAATTTTCCCGACTAAACGTGTTCATCCAATCCTTTTATATTTTGTGCTTCACAATACTTTTTATTTTGTCATTTGAGTGTCCACCCAGTCCAGTACAAGAATACCATTGTGCCCTCACTTTACCTTTTAGGTTGTGTCGTCACACTCCCTTAAGCCTAAGTAAGGCAATTGGCGAGGACACACCTGGTATTGGATGTCATCATCCGATCAGGATTTTGTTCAACCAAAGTAGGTTTGATGCCTAAGAATACTCTGTAGGGCTTCATATATTGCCAGGGGCAATGCTAAGAGGTCTGCCGTGCTTTATGACGATGACCTGAGGAGGGGTGTTCCCCTGCTCTGTCGACCATTATGCCCGTGATTTGGAAAGGATGCGCAATAAAATATGACCGTTACTAATCAGAGAGTGATTAACTGAGAGATTTTCTTTAGTGAAATGAGAAATGAACTGTCCTTTGTCATAACGAATACAATAAAAGATTTAACAACAGAATTCCTAAAAATAAAACTTCTTGAGATTAGCTGCGTTCCATGCTCGTGGTATCTCCCTGCCCTCCATCGTTTCCAAATGATAGGCACCCTGCAGGTCGTCTCTAATTATCTTATAAGGTCCTTCCCAGTTTGGGCCCAGTTTACCGTCTGATGGCTTCACTGTGTTGCCCAGGACCTTTCTTAGGACATAGTCCCCAACTCTGAATCTCCTCGGGTTGACCCTCTTGCTGTAGTGCTTCGCGAGCTGTTGCTGATAGCTCGCAAGTTTCACTAGGGCAAGTTCCCTGCGCTCGTCGGCTAGGTCGAGTTCAGCGAGCAAAGTTTCATCGTTCTAGCCTTGTTGGACAAGGTCGGATCTCATTGTTGGCAATCCCGCCTCTAGTGGGATGATTGCCTCCATACCATATATTAGTGAGAATAGCGTTTCTCCTGTTGCTCGCCTAGGAGTCGTTCTGTATGCCCATAGGATATGCGGTAGCTCGGTTGCCCATGCGCCTTTGGCTCGCTCTAACCGTTTCTTCAATCCAGCGATCACTGTTTTATTGGAAGCTTCTGCTTGTCCGTTGCTTTGAGGGTAAGCTACCGAGCTGAAATGGTGCCTGATCCCGTGTTCGTTGCAGAAGTCTTGAAAAGGGCCACTCTCGAACTGTGTTCCATTGTCAGTGATGATGGTCCTGGGGATTCCGAATCGAGTGATTATATTCCTCCATACGAACCTCATCATGTCAGCATCTCGGATGTTCGTCAGTGGTTCTGCCTCGATCCACTTGGTAAAGTAGTCAGTTGCAACCAACAGATATTTGCGATTGCCGGCAGCGGTGGGTAGTGGTCCCATGATGTCCATCCCCCATTGGGCGAAAGGACAGGGGCTGGTCAGGGATTTTAATTCGCTGGCGGGCTGGTGGACCATAGGAGCGTGAAGTTGGCATTTCAGGCATTTGCGGACATATACTGCGGAGTCCTTTTGCATGTATGGCCACCAATAGCCTTCCTTCATTGCTCGGAAGGCTAGAGACCTTCCTCCAACATGACTTCCACAGATTCCTTTGTGAAGCTCGTGAAGCTCGTGAAGCACTGCCTTGACATCGCCTGGGTGGACGCATCTAAGGTAGGGACCGGAGAAAGATCTTTTATACAAGTCGCCTCCTGTGGATAAGTGAAAGCGAGCAGCTTTGACTCTTATCTAGTGGGCAGTTCTCTTGTCCTCTGGAAGCGTTCTGTCCTTTAAATAATCCTTCAAGGGATCTATCCAGCTGGGGGCTGATTCCAATTGGAGTATTGGTTTCACATTTGGAAGCTCGCAGTTGCTGTGAATGCTTGGGCCACTGAGGAAATCGATAGGGATAACCCTTTTAAGGCTAGAATCAACTGTCGAACTCAGGGCTGCTAGTGCATCAGCGTGGTTGTTTTGCCCACTGGGAAACTGTTGGATGTTGATCTCTTCAAAGCTCGCCATTAAGTTTTTCACCAGGGAGAGGTAGGCTGCCATTCTTTCATCCTTTGCGTTATAGTCTCCACTTATCTGGTTGGAAACTAGTTGTGAATCGCCGAATACCTGCAAACGCTTTACTCCCAAAGTTTGCGCTTTTGGAGACCTGCTATTAGGGCTTCGTATTCTGCTTCGTTGTTGGAGGCTGCAAATCCTAGCCTGATTCCTTGCTCAAGGACTGTATTTTCTGGAGTGATGAGAACAATTCCTACACCTGCCCCCTTTGAGTTGGAGGCTCCATCAACGAATAGTTTCCAGCTTTCCACTGTAGCTTGGTTGTTTTGTTCTGTTGGCTTAGGCTGGTCGAAGGGTTCTTCGCCTGTGAATTCAGCTATGAAATCAGCAAGAATTTGACCCTTGATAGATGTCCTTGGTTGAAATTGGATGTCAAATCGGCCGAGCTCGACTGACCATTTAGACAGTCTGCCCGATAAATATGCCTTCCTTAGGACAGCCTTGAGGGGGTGTGATGTAAGGACGATGATCGTATGAGCTTCGAAGTAATGCTTCAATTTCCTCGAGGCCATTACTAGGGCGAATGAGAGCTTTTCCAATGGTAGGTAGAGCTGCTCGGCATCTAATAAGGTTTTGCTCGCGTAATAGACTGGATGTTGGATTCCTGTAACTTCACACATTAGCGCTGAGCTGACAGTATGACTGGATACAGAGAGGTAAAGGTACAAAGAGTCCGTTTGCTGTGGTATGACAAGCAATGGTGGAGAGCTTAGGTAGGACTTGAGCTCGTTTAATGCTCGCGAGCAATCTGGGGTCCATTCTACTGTTTTTCCGCCTTTTAAGAGTTGGAAGAAAGGCTTGCATCTCTCGGAGGATTTAGAAATGAAAAGATTTAGAGCAGCGAGCATTCCAGTGAGCTTCTGTACATCTCGGACTGTGCGAGGAGGTTGCACTCTGTTGATTGCATCAATCTGGTCCGGATTAGCCTCTATGCCTCGCTTGCTGACCAAATACCCAAGAAACTTTCCTGACTGGACACCGAAGGAACACTTGCTCACATTGAGTTTTCATTCGGTATTTCCTGAGGATTTCGAAGGTACTTGACAGGTACAAGAGGTGATTCTTCTTCTCCTTGCTCTTGACGAGCAGGTCGTCGATGTAGACCTCCATTGTGTCTCCCATTTGATTCTTGAACATTTTAGTAACTAGCCGCTGATAGGTTACCCCTGCATTTTTTAGCCCAAAAGGCATGACCTTGTAACAGTATAAACCAACCGTCTTGATAAACGCCGTTTTGTCCTGATCTGGGGGCATACAGGGGAATCTGGTGATATCCTGAGTACGCGTCCAGGAAACTCATTCTTTCGTGAGCTGCGGTGGCGTCTACTAGTTGGTCTATTTTTGGAAGAGGGAAGCTATCCTTGGGGCAGGCTTTATTGAGGTCAGTGAAGTCTATGCAAACTCTCCACTTCCCGTTGCTTTTCGGAACTACCACTGGGTTGGATAACCATTTGGGGAATTGCACTTCCCGTATGGATCCTGTATCCAGCAGTTTCTCGACTTCTTTTTCTATTGCTCTGGCTTTCTCGGGAGCAGTTCGCCGTGCCTTCTGCGCTATTGGCTTGAATGTGGGATCGACGTGCAACTGATGGCAAACCATATTGGGATCGATTCCTGGCAGCTCATAGGGTTCCCAAGCGAAAACATCTATGTTGCTTCTGAGTAAGGTTGACAAATCCTTTTGCTCTTGGTCGGTGAGTGACGCTCCGATCAAGAAGACTCTGCTGTTGTCGCCTTCTTTAGCTGTCACTTCTACCAGGTCCTCGACGATACGCTCGGAGGGGAGGAGCCTGGTCTCTTCCACTCCAGGCCTTCCATATTTTAATTGCTATTTGGAAGGAATTTCACCTTCCTCCACTTTCTCGCTGGGTTGAACGGCTTTTTTCTCTGGCTTTGGTCGGATGGCCGCTATGAAGCACTTCCTTGCCATCGCCTGGTCACCATGTATCTCCATTACTCCCCGCTCGGTGATATATTTGAGTTTCTGGTGGTAGGTCGAGGAGGCTGCCTTCATTGCATGAATCCATCCCCTGCCGAGGATGGCCTGATATGGTGAATCGATGTCGACCACCAAGAATTCGATCATCTTGGAAACATTTCCAGCGCGCACTGGCAGTACTATTTTGCCCAGAGGCATGGTCATTTTTCCAGCGAAGCCAACCAGAGGGACAGTGGTTCCCTTTAGGTCGGCGATGTTCAACTTCAATTTCCGGAACAGGTCGATGTACATTACTTCGGATGAGCTTCCTTGATCGACGAGCAGCTTGTCGATGTCAAAGTTGGCTATCCTGAGTGTAATGACCAAGGCATCATGATGTGGGGTCCTTACTCCCACTAGGTCTTCATCCGTGAAAATAATATGCTTGTTGTAGTCGACGTCCTCTGCTCGCCGACGTTTTCCTGACTGTGATTTTGCTGGATCAATCTGAAAAGCTTGCATTACCGCTGTCAGCTTCTTTACCTCCATTCGAGCTGAGTTCCCTTGTATTTGCTCGACGTCAGATACCCCGTGGATTACTGCGAATTAATGTCCGGCATCATCCTCCAACACGTTGTCGGGTTTTTCCTCTCTGTGGGCAGCCACTTTCTCTACCTTATTTTCCATAAAGTTATTCAAATGCCCAAACTGGGCCAACTCCTCGAGGTGGGACTTAAGAGCCTTGCAGTGCTCGGTCTTATGCCCTCCCTCTTTGTGGAAAGCGCATCTTAATACATTTTTTCTTTTCGTGGGGTCTCCTCCCATTTTCTGGGGCCATTTGATGAACGGCTCATCCTTGATCTTCGTGAGAATTTTGTAAATTGGCTCTTTGAAGACAGTGTTGACCGCCTGGAATGATTTTGTTACGTCAGGGTTCCCTCCGCTTTTGGAGCCATTCTTGCACCCACTCTTTCCTCCTTTCTTCTGGTTTTCAACTTTCTCACTTCCCTTGGTAGTGAGATTGGCTCGACCGTTCTCTCCTACATTAAAGCGGGTGACGTCTTCCACCTTTGCGTATTTCTCAATTCGGGCCATCAGGTCGTCAATGGTCATAGCTTCCTTCTTCGTCAAGGACTGGTAAAGGAGGGAAGAGCTAGGTAATCTGATTTTGAAGGAAGCCACTGCCACCTCTTCCGCACAGTCCTCAATCTCGTTGAATAACTCCCAGTACCTCTTCGCATAGTCTCGGAGTGTTTCTTGAGGCGTTTTCTTCATTGTTAATAGAGCATTCATCCTTTTGGGATGGGAGTTGCTGGTGATGAACCGGGCCGTAAAGATCTCGGCCAGGGATTTGAAATTTTTGATGGATCGGTGAGGGAGTTTTTCGAACCACTTCTGAGCCACGTCATGGAGGCTCGAGGGGCAAATACGGCACATCAGTGCATCCCGGTGATTCTAGAGGGTCATGGCCTGCCGGTACTGCCTGACATGATCAATGGGATCAGTCTTCCCGTCGTAAATCTTGAACCTTGGAATGGCAAATTTCTTGGGAGCCTCTTCCTCTTCAATTTCCTTCGTGAAGGGTGACTTCATTTGGGTCTTGATAGCTCTCTTGGCGAGTTCTCTGGTCAACCTGGTACCGCGGTGAGCTGGATGCTGGTCCATTTCTCTGCGGACCAGGTTCCGTATGTTTTCGTCGCTGCGAGCAGGGCTCTGGTAGCGGCGATCTTTTCTTAGTTGCGCGCGGAGGTCGTCATCTGAGTCGCCACCTTCTACCCCTTGATATTCCCGCCTAGGGATCCTTCCTCGACTGCGAGATTTGCTCGCCTGAGGGCTAGGAGTACGATAGGGGTGTCTCCTGGTATCAGGACGTAGTTCCTTCTCCAGTCTTTCCAGTCTCCTTTTCAAGCGAGCATTCTCAGCCTCGTATCTGCGAGAAGACTCCCTCTGCTCATGGAGCCTTTCCTCGTATGCATCAATCAATCTGGATATCTGCGTGGACCTGGCCGGTTCTTGATTTTCTTCTGAGGATGGCCTTTCTAAACGAGCCCCATGATCTGAGCGTCGGACTTCAGACCTAATCCTGCGAGGAGCAGGTGGCTCTTGAATGTCTCCTGCTTGAGGAGTGTTGCTGCTGTGACCAGACATCTTAGATTCTTTTCTTGGCGTGGGCTCTTCTCAGGGAAAGATGAACGCTTCCCACAAACGGCGCCAATTGTGGTGTCAATTGTTGTGCAATACAAATAAATATGAAAGAGGTAATGACCAAGAAAGAACAAATAAAACGTCAATCACACAACAACAGGTGTACGTGGTTCAGCAAAGATGTGCCTACGTCTACGGTGGTGCAGTCAGTATTATTTCTCTATATTCTAAAGAGTAAGTACAGAGAATACAACTTGTCCTTTGCCCCGGACCTAGGGTTTAATTTATATATGTGTATGCTAGTTAGTGGAGATGATGGGTTCCTTCATATTAGCCATCTTCCCTATCCCTTCCCTTCATGGGATTGTGCTCCCCTATAACTTCTCTTCATGGGATCGTGGGGAGAGTCCAGATCAATATGAAAGATAGAGGGCCTGGACTTTGGGCCGCCAGAACTGGGCTGCTCGTCCAGGCCCATGGTTCTCAATTCTGGGTACCTACAATTACAATCACTATAAGTTGCTCCCTGAAATCCTCCACGAATCTCCTCTCTAATTGTCTCCGAAATTATGAGCCCAAGGGTCCTTTTTATAGGACAAGTGGTGAGGTATTTGAGTTATGGTGGGACTCTTTCTGATTGGTCGAATGGTGTCGGTAGCTATCTCTCCACCTCTTTAATATTTGGATAGTGATAAGGGATGAAATTTCCCCCAACTCGAAAACTCTTATCTTTTCTTGCTGAACACGCATGCCGATTTTCGTCCAAATCGGAGAATAAAAATGTAATACCCCGTATTTTTATGCTATATTAATTTGGGGATTTATTAAATTTAATGCGAGTTAATTATTTAATAAAAATCCGAAAATTAATTATGTTATAATTATTAACGTGACGAGAGTTAGTAATTATGGGAAATTTGTTGAATATTACTAATGAGCAAAGTAATATGTAATATTGGTTATATTGAATGTCACGAGTGAATAAAATGACAATTTTGGAAATTTGAGTCGGGACGCGCCCGTGTCGCGTCGGGACTAAATATTGATAAATAAAAGTGAATATTTTATAAGTTGTTCGTATGGTCATTTTGAGTGCGCCAACGCGTCCGGAAGGGTCGAGATAGTCAGAAAAGTGTACCCGGGGGTTTAGCTTGGGTCTCGGGGCGTTTTTAGGCCTAATTAGTACCCCGGGAGGGCGTTTTGGACATTTCGCAATTATGGGTAATTAAACCCACGAAATTTTAAGGGTTATATCAGATGTCAAAGGTTGCCTTCTAGGGTTAGAACAACCAAAGACAAGTGACGGCCATAGGAGAGGAAAGGAGAGAGCTCTCAAGGCAATCCAAGGCCCAAAATCCATCCGTTTGCACCGCCACCACCACCAACGCGTAGATCGCGCGACGGGGAACACAACCACACCAAAATCATCTGCAAATCAGAACACCAAAAATCCCAGGCAAGTGTTTATCTTGCTTATTTCGTTGGTGCATCTTTCATATTAGTTTAGGAGTAATTAGAATGAGTTTTTATGGAAGAAAACCAAAGATATGAGATAGGAAATCGCATATAGTGATGGATTAATTGTTATTCTGGAAACTCCTTAACATGTAGAGGATTAAACCACGAATTTATGAGGTGTAGATGAAGAAAATTCTGGAAAAGATGGATTAGAACCATGTTAATGAAATTTTAGGGTTCTTGAAGTTTTATATGAATTTGGGGCTTGTTAATCCATGTTTAATAGTAGAAATCTACATGCTTTACGTTGGAATTTCATAATATGATCATATAATGTCAGTAGTATAAATTTTGGGTCGATTGGGTATGAAAATTATGGAATTGGTGAAGGTTAGAAGATGAAACCCATAACTGCAAATCTGCAGATTTCGCAGACCTGCTTGATCGATCGATCGAGCCCAGAGCTTCGATCGATCGAAGGTTCGCTCGATCGAGCCCCAGACCTCGATCGATCGACCCCTCCTGGCAGACTCGTATTTTCTTTTTTTTTTAATGAGTTAAATTCAATTTATCGTGAAATAATTCTTGGACATCCTTAATAAAATGTTTTGGGAGATAGGCAAGACCAGTAGGACATATGAATAATTTTGGGACTTTTAATATGAGACGAGAATTATATTTTTGGGATAATTACTTAAGGGTCGATGAATTTACGTATTAAAGGGAGAGATGCGTAAGAGAGTTACGTTGGAACACAAAAAGGATACCTACTGAATTTCATACTCGGGAGGATAGAGTCCATGAGAGTTACGTAATAAGTTGGAAGAATCCTTCGAATTTTAAGTTAGAAACGAACCATCATACGTGATAAATAATGGAAAGATAAAGATAAATGTTGTGATTATGGGTTATGGGATAAACCTAAATTGATGTAATGAAAGTGGTATATTTATATGATTGTGTATGCATATATTATATACATGTGAAAATCATGCCCACGCTACTTGCTATCCCTGAGGTTTCCGCGCTGGGACAATCTTATCCTGTGTTGCCTTATGGGGGATATTGACTCGTACCCTAGGAGATAGATATCCTTGGTACAGGCTATCGATTTGATAGTTCAGACGGTCCTAAGAGACGCGGGTATGTGCCATCCTCTTAGAGACTTGGAATCTATGCTTCGCCTCAATATTGTTGTGTATGTGTTAATACAATTCGTGAGTGATTCCGAATTTGTGTTCCCCTTAATACGAGTGATACCGGGTTTGGATAGTAGAGTATGCCCGCACCATAGTTTTTATGTGGGGTGCTATTATAATATATATATTATATGATTAGTTAATATATATATGAAATTCTGGAATTTGGAACTGCCTACTGTGATTTGGTAAGTAGGATATGGTTGGTGACTCAAATTATAAATACTTGTTTTGAGAAAGTATAATATGACACTGGAAAACTTTATTGATAAAGTTAAAATGAGAACTTTGGTTACAAATTGAAATCTTACGTTTTAAATACTTGTGTTGTTTAGTTGTAAATCCTGCGAATAACCTAAGATAAGTTAAATCATTTGGGAAAGATAGTGTGGTATATGACGAGATAGACTATTGGGAAGGTTAGTGCGATAGGTGTGCACATTAGAAGAGAGGTGAGAATTTCTCAAGAGAGTGTCGCACTAATATGTTGTTGCATTGGCCTGTATCAATTTAAATACTTGCTAAACGAATTTTAAATCAAACACACTATCGGGCTCTGACCCGTTTCTATTTCTCTTTGTCTCTGGTATATATATATGTATATATTACAGGTGCCCAGCCACAGGGTCGTCTTGCTTAGGATCCCTTAGGAGAAACGTGTTGCAGCTTAGGTGGGAGTTGCAGGCCACTTGCTTAGACGATTTCATTGGCTTGATTCCTCTTCTATCATTCTCAGTTACTGGGCATGTGTCGCCCTTTCCACTATTTATCTATTTTATTGGGACATTTGTATTTCAGTTATTTCCAGTACTGTTACTTTGGGATTTATTCGGCATGAATGTTTTACTATAAGTTTTAGATGTTGGGATTTTGAATGTTGAATGTTTAAATTAATTGGATTATGTTCCAGGATAATTGTGGTATGATTCTTACTTATTGATAATGTTGTTAATAAATAAATAAATGATTTTCTTTAAAAAAAAATTGGAAAGAAATGTTAAAAATGGTTTTGACACTTAGCTTAATTAATTAGGGTGTTAATTTGGAAAATTTATTTTACGACAGTGATGCTAAGAATGAACCAACTGTTCACCTTGATTTTAATTTAATAAAGGAGTGATCGCCCGGTATTTAATTAGGCGGGGAGTCACAAAAAATTTCTGACTTTTTTACGATTTCACCCGTTTACTAACAATTTTTTCTCGAAAGACTGTAAAAATCGGCTTTCTCGCGCATTTTTTTAATTGATCATCAATTTGCACCAAATTCCATCATTACCTGCAAAAATTTCACTAGGCAACTTTTTCACAAATTAGCACAAGAATATTATAAAATTATCTAAGTGCCCATTTTTTACTTAAAATTTCCATTTTCAATATGAATTCAATCATTCTCGCATTTTTTCCTCTTTTTAATAAAATAGTCATAAGAACTTATTAAATACACTAAAACGAAACTAACAAAGTATAAATTTGGGTATAAAACATACAAAATAATGCACTCATCAAATACCCCCAAACCTAAACATTGTTAGTCCTCGAGCAAACTTAAAATTTAAAATCTAACTCACTTTCGTAGGAATCACGATTGCACTTAGCATGAGCAATAAGCCATTAAACACCTAGGTTACCCTAGTGGACGAGTTTTGTCTCGTGAGGGTTTGCAGTGAATATACCCCCAAAATTCAAAAACTTGACTCAATACAAAAGACACAAATAACTAAGTTTGAATGCAAACTTCATACAAATATAGTAGAACTTCATTTTTCAATCTCAACTTACCGGAGTGTGCATAGCCAATATAAGCGTCCATTTTAAAAGATTTGATCGTTACATTTCTTATCCAAAAGTTCGTTTTGATTTCAAAATCTCACAGAATGCACTCACAATCGAAAACTCGGAAATGGATTATTTTCTCTCGGTATATGTGAATAAAAGAGTAAATTTATATGAACAAATTTAACATATACATGATCGAAAATGGAATTTTTTTAAGGATGAGTATGATCTCATGAATGTAAAATCGATTACTTTTTGAAAACATTGAATCGCACCATAGATCTTATTCATCTTCTCTCCACACTTTAACTAATTTCTCTTGAGATCTATTAGGACTTTCTTTGGTTGTATTGTAGGCTCATATTTGGATAGCAAGAATGGTTTTTTGGAGTTCAAAGTTTCTGAGAATGTAGAGTTTTTTTAGTATTTTGACTTTTAGGCAGTTTTCTTCGAACCTCCATTTTTCTTTTGCTTTCGCTTTTTCTAATCAAACTCACATTTTTTTCACCTTTACTTTTCTTTCCTTTTCACACATTATTTTTGCAACTTTCTTTTCTTTTGGCCTTTTTCCAACCGTAATTTTACCCTAGTATTCTCAAAAAATGGGTACGGCTTCTTTTTATGGGCTTTAAACTCCCAGTTGGAGTTGGGTAGGATAGTGGGCTTTCAACAAAAGGCTTATCTTCTTTTTGGCACAAATGGGCTTGCAATGTAATAATGTAAAAAATGTGGTGTATGGGCTTAATTTTTGGGCTTTCAAACGATGGTCTAATCTCATTTCTCAAGTTTCGTTATGACTATTTATGCTCGAGATGACTTACTAAGACTTCTAGTGCTTAAGATTCATATTTGGCCTTTCGTTTTCAGTAATCGAACAAAACAAAGATTTTGAGATCATCAACGAATTTATCACTGAAGGAAAATTTGAGTTATTTTAACTCGGACTGATTTAAATATCTCACAAAAGATTAATGGCACAATATCTCACCGTGCTAAAATCTCCACATTTAGTCGTTAAGCATGTTAACTTTCGCCTCAATATCCATTTTCGATCATATTATATGACCAGTGTAAAAAAATTCATAAGTTGAGAGATCGATGAGTTAATTATATATTAAGAAATCATTTCAAAACTCAATTATATTGAAACTCTTTTTGAATTTTTGAATATTTTTTTTCAAAAATACCATCCTTACCCCGAAACCAAAATTTTACATTGCCCTCAATGTATGCTCAAATATAAATGTGGACAAAGAAAATGAAGTAAAGAAGTAAAATGAGGGCATTACGTTAACTAAATTTAAAAAACTAAAAGAAAAGAAATACACTAATAATATACAAACCCATGACAATTACAATCATCGCCATAGATTAATAATCGAAAAAGTTGTTGGTCATTCCAATTAATAAAATTTATAACACTAAGTGCCAAAACATCATAAATTTGAGAGCGTGGCCGCACAATAAAAATTTCAATCTTAAATCCACGGTTATAATGGTGCACACCGACATCATTAATGATAAATAAATTTGAATCGCATGAATCATATGTCGATGCATCATATGAAGGTAATAAATCGCAATAAGGATACAAATATTTATTATCCCTTTTTCGAAAATAGTAACGTAAAATTGGGGATGCATACTCCACTCCTAAATGTGAGATTTTATGAAAAACGCGGGAGAAAGAAAGAAAGAAAAAAGATGATGAAAATGTGAGTTGAAAAGAAAAAGAAAAACGGCACTAAAAACTTGTTGTCAATTTATAAAATACCGCAAGTGCACGGGCTATTATAAAATAGCGAGTGTAAGTACGGGTCGAACCCACAGAGATTTGTCAATTTTTCATTCAAACTAATTGTGACTGTCCAACTAGACTAAATGGGATAGAGAATGATTATGAACTACACTAAATAAAAGCAACTACGATAAATGAGAGTAACACAAGATATTTGTAAACAATTAGGAAATAGATAGAATTCGGGGTCCATTTATCACGTAACTAATATTCCACGCTAATTTAATGTTGTCATTCCCTTTTTATAACTCAAATTAAACCGACTCTCAACGCGTTTAATTCGGAAAATATGGCGGTTATGATCGAAATATTTTTAACGTCTCTAATAGACGGCTAAAATCCCCATTCCCTTAGAAAATACAAGTTTTAAAATTCGCAAATGTATTTAAGCATAGACTATCAAAACAATCAAAGTGCAAGCATAATCCATCAAAAATTACTATTTTTAAATCTCAAAACTGGATTTGACAAAACAATCTTGAAGGTTCTAAAACAGACTCTCGTGTCGCTTTAAAATGAATACCAAATCTTTAATAACAATTAAAACAAGTAGGGAATAAACAACGATAAAATTAACGTGACAATATTAGTTAACTATGATAAATTCACGCTACTCTTAATAGAAGAATAAAGCTACCATAATGAAAGAGGAATTGCAAGAATGAGTAGAGATTTTCATTAATAAACCAAACTTACAAATAGTTCCCTCACAACAATCTTCAATACTCTAAAAAAATGATAAAAACTTGGCCCTCGAATTGATTACAATCACTATAAGTTGCTCCCTGAAATCCTCCACGAATCTCCTCTCTAATTGTCTCTGAAATTATGAGCCCAGGGGTCCTTTTTATAGGACAAGTGGTGAGGTATTTGAGTTGTGGTGGGACTCTTTCTGATTGGTCGAATGGTGTCGGTAGTTATCTCTCCACCTCTTTAATCTTTGGACCCTGATAAGGGACGAAATCTCCCCCTACTCGAAAACTCTTATCTTTTCTTGCTGAAAACGCATGTCGATTTTCGTCCAAATCGGAGAATAAAAATTACCGACTTTTTTACGATTTCACCAGTTTAAAAACATTTTTTTTCAAACGATCGTAAAAATCGGCTTTTTCGCGCATTTTTGAATTGATTATCAATTTGCACCAAATTCCATCATTACCTGGAAAAATTTCACTAGGCAACTTTTTCCACAAATTAGCACAAGAATATTATAAAATTATCGAAGTGCCCATTTTTTACTTAAAATTTTCATTTTCAATATGAATTCAATCATTCTCGCATTTTTTCCTCTTTTTAATAAAATATTCATAAGAACTTATTAAATACACTAAAACGGGACTAACAAAGTAAAAATTTGGGTATAAAATATACAAAATAATGCACTCATCAAATACCCTTAAACCTAAACTTTGCTAGTCCTCGAGCAAAACTAAAATTTAAAATCTAACTCACTTTCGTAGGAATCACGATTGCACTTAGCATGAGCAATAAGCCATTAAACCCCTAAGTTACCCTAGTGGACGAGTTTTGTCTCGTGAGGGTTTGCAGTGAATATACCCACAAAATTCAAAAATTTGACTCAATACAAAAGACACAAATAACTAAGTTTGAATGCAAACTTCATACAAATATAGTAGAACTTCATTTTTCAATCTCAACTTACCGGAGTGTGCATAGCCAATATAAGCGTCCATTTTAAAAGATTTGATCGTTACATTTCTTATCCGAAAGTTCGTTTTGATTTCAAAATCTCACAGAATGCACTCACAATCGAACACTCGGAAATGGGTTATTTTCTCTCGGTATATGTGAATAAAAGAGTAAATTTATATGAACAAATTTCACATATACATGATCGAAAATGGAATTTTTTTAATGGATGAGTATGATCTCATGAATGTAAAATCCATTACTTTTTGAAAACATTGAATCACACCATAGATCTTATTCATCTTCTCTCCACACTTTAACTAATTTCGCTTGAGATCGATTAGGACTTTCTTTGGTTGTATTGTAGGCTCAGATTTGGATTGAAAGAATGGTTTTTTGGAGTTCAAAGTTTCTGAGAATATAGAGGTTTTTTAGTATTTTGACTTTTAGGCACTTTTCTTCCAACCTCCATTTTTCTTTTGCTTTCACTTTTTCTAATCAAACTCACATTTTTTCACCTTTTCTTTTCTTTCCTTTTCACACATTATTTTTGTAACTTTCTTTTCTTTTGGCCTTTTTCCAACCGTAATTTTACCCTCGTATTCTCAGAAAATGGGTACGGCTTCTTTTTATGCATTTAAACTCCCAGTTGGAGTTGGGTAGGATAGTGGGATTTCAACAAAAGGCTTATCTTCTTTTTGGCACAAATGGGCTTGCAATGTAATAATGTAAAAAATGTTGGTGTTTAGGCTTAATTTTTGGGCTTTCAAACGATGGTCTAATCTCATTTCTCAAGTTTCGTTATGTCTATTTCTGTCTCAAGATGACTTAGTAAGACTTCTAGTGCTTAAGATTCATATTTGGCCTTTCGTTTTCAGTAATCGAACAAAACAAAGATTTTGAGATCATCAACGAATTTATCATTGAAGGAAAGTTTGAGTTATTTTAACTCGGACTGATTTAAATATCTCACTAATGATTAATGGCACAATATCTCACCGTGCTAAAATCTCCCATTTGGTCGTTAAGCATGATAACTTTCTCCTCAATATCCATTTTCGATCATATTATATGGCTAATGTGTAAAAAAATTCATAAGTTGAGAGATCGATGATTTAATTATATAGTAAGAAATCATTTCAAAACTCAATTATATTGAAAATATTTTTGAATATTTTTTTTCAAAAATATCATCCTTACCCCCAAACCAAAATTTTACATTGTCCTCAATGTATGCTCAAATATAAATGTGGACATAGAAAATGAAGTAAATAAGTAAAATGAAGGCATTATGTTAACTAAATTTAAAAAACTAAAATAAAATAAATACACTAATAATATACAAACCCATGACAATTATCATCATGGCCGTAGATTAATAATCGAAAAAGTAGTGGGCCATTCCAATTAATAAAATTTATAGCACTAAGTGCCAAAACATCATAAATTTGAGAACGTGGCCGTGCTATACAAATTTCAATCTTGAATCTACGGTTATAATGGTGCACACCGACATCATTAATAATAAATAAATTTGAATCGCATGAATCATATGTCGATGCATCATATGAAGGTAATAAATCGCAATACGGATACAAATATTTGTTATCCCTTTTTAAAAAATAGTCACGTAAAATTGGGGATGTATACTCCACTCCAAAATGTGAGATTTTATGAAAAACGCGGGAAGAAAGAAAGAAAGAAAAAAGATGATTAAAATTGTGAGTTGAAAAGAAAAAGAAAAGAGAAAAGAAAAACGGTGCCAAAAACTAGTTGTCAATTTATAAAATATCGCAAGTGCACGGGCTATTATAGAATAGCGAGTGTAAGTACGGGTCGAACTCACAGAGATTTGTCAATTTTTCATTCAAATTAATTGTGACTGTCCAACTAGACTAAATGGGATAGAGAATGATTATGAACTACACTAAATAAAAGCAACTACGATAAATGAGAGTAACATAAGATATTTGTAAACAATTAGGAAATAATTAGGATTCGGGGTCCATTTATCACGTAACTAATATTCCACGCTAATTTAGTGTTGTCATTCCCTTTTTATAACTCAAATTAAACCGACTCTCGCCGCGTTTAATTTGAAAAATATGAGGGTTATTATCAAAATATTTGTAACGTCTCTAATAGACGGCTAAAATTCCCATTCCCTTAGAAAATACAAGTTTTAAAATTCGCAAATGTATTTAAGCATGGACTATCAAAACAATCAAAGTGCAAGCATAATCCATCAAAAATTACTATTTTTAAATCTCAAAACTTGATTTGACAAAACAATCTTGAAGGTTCTAAAACACACTCTCGTGTCGCTTTAAAATGAATATCGAATCTTTAATAACAATTAAAACAAGCAGGGAATAAACAACGATAAAATTAACGTGACAATATTAGCTAACTATGATAAATTCACCCTACTCCTAATATAAGAATAAAGCTACCATAATGAAAGAGGAATTGCAAGAATGAGTAGAAATCTTCATTAATAAACCAAACTTACAAATAGTTCCCTCACAACAATCTTCAATCCTCTAAAAAAATGATAAAAACTTGGCCCTCAAATTGATTAAAATCACTATAAGTTGCTCCCTGAAACCTCCACGAATCTCCTCTCTAATTATCTCCGAAATTATGAGCCCAAGGGTCCTTTTTATAGGATAAGTGGTGAGGTATTTGAGTTGTGGTGGGACTCTTTCTGATTGGTTGAATGGTGTCGGTACCTATCTCTCCACCTCTTTAATCTTTGGATCGTGATAAGGGACGAAATCTCCCCCCACTCGAAAACCCTTATCTTTTCTTGCTGAACACGCATGTCGATTTTCGTCTAAATCGGAGAATAAAAATTTCCGACTTTTTTACGATTTCACCAGTTTAAAAACAATTTTTTTTCGAACGACCGTAAAAATCGGCTTTTTCGTGCATTTTTTGAATTGATCATCAATTTGCACCAAATTCCATCATTACTTGCAAAAATTTCACTAGGCAACTTTTTTCACAAATTAGCACAAAAATATTATAAAATTATCGAAGTGCCCATTTTTTACTTAAAATTTCCATTTTCAATATGAATTCAATCATTCTCGCATTTTTTCCTCTTTTTAATAAAATAGTCATAAGAACTTATTAAATACACTAAAATGGGACTAACAAAGTTTAAATTTGGGTATAAAATATACAAAATAATGCACTCATCAAATACCCCCAAACCTAAACATTGCTATTCCTCGAGCAAAACTAAAATTTAAAATCTAACTCACTTTCGTAGGAATCACGATTGCACTTAGCATGAGCAATAAGCCATTAAACCCCTAGATAACCCTAGTGGACGAGTTTTGTCTCGTGAGGGTTTGCAGTGAATACACCCCCAAAATTCAAAAACTTGACTCAATACAAAAGACACAAAAGTAATATAACCAAGTTTGAATGCAAACTTCATAAAAATATAGTAGAACTTCATTTTTCAATCTCAACTTACAGTGTGTGTGTGTGCATAGCCAATATAAGCGTCCATTTTAAAAGATTTGATCGTTACATTTCTTATCCCAAAGTTCGTTTTGATTTCAAAATCTCACAGATTGCACTCACAATCGAACACTCGGAAATGGGTTATTTTCTCTCGGTATATGTGAATAATATAGTAAATTTATATGAAAAAATGTCACATATACATGATCAAAAATGGAATTTTTTTAATGGATGGGTATGATCTCAAGAATGTAGAATCGATTACTTTTTGAAAACATTGAATCACACCATAGATCCTATTCATCTTCACTCCACACTTTAACTAATTTCGCTTGAGATCGATTAGGACTTTCTTTGGTTGTATTGTAGGTTCAGATTTGGATTGAAATAATGGTTTTTTAGAGTTCAAAGTTTCTGAGAATATAGAGGTTTTTTGATATTTTGAATTTTAGGAACTTTTCTTCCAACCTCCATTTTTCTTTTGCTTTCGCTTTTTCTAATCAAACTCAGATTTTTTTCACCTTTTCTTTTCTTTCCTTTTCACACATTATTTTTGCAACTTTCTTTTCTTTTAACCTTTTTTCAACCGTAATTTTACCCTAGTATTCTCATAAAATGGGTATGGCTTCTTTTTATGGGCTTTAAACTCCCAGTTGGAGTTGGGTAGGATAGTGGGCTTTCAACAAAAGGCTTATCTTCTTTTTGGCTCAAATGGGCTTGCAATGTAATAATGTAAAAAATGTTGGTGTTTGGGCTTAATTTTTGGGCTTTCAAAGGATAGCCAAATCTCATTTCTCAAGTTTCGTTATGTCTATTTTTGTCTCAAGATGACTTACTAAGACTTCTAGTGCTTAAGATTCATATTTGGCCTTTCGTTTTCAGTAATCGAACAAAAAAAGATTTTGAGATCATCAACGAATTTATCACTGAAGAAAAGTTTGAGTTATTTTAACTCGGACTGATTTCAATATCTCACAAATGATGAATGGCACAATATCTCACCGTGCTAAAATCTCCACATTTAGTCGTTAAGCATGTTAATTTTCTCCTTAATATCAAGTTCCGATCATGTTATATGGCTAATGTATAAAAAAATTCATAAGTTGAGAGATCGATGAGTTAATTATATATTAAGAAATCGTTTCAAAACTCAATTATATTGAAAATATTTTTGAATTTTTGAATATTTTTTTTCAAAAATGCCATCCTTACCCCGAAACCTAAATTTTACATTGTCCTCAATGCATGCTCAAATAAAAATGCGGACAAAGAAAATGAAGTAAAGAAGTAAAATGAGGGCATTATGTTAACTAAATTCAAAACAATAAAATAAAAGAAATACACTTATAATATAAAACACCCATGACAATTATCATCATCGCCATAAATTAATAATCGAAAAAGTTATGGGTCATTCCAATTAATAAAATTTATAGCACTAAGTGCCAAAACATCATAAATTTAAGAGCGTGGCCACACAATACAAATTTCAATCTTAAATCCACGGTTATAATGGTGCGCACCGACATCATTAATAATATATAAATTTGAATCGCATGAATCATATGTCGATTCATCACATGGAGGTAATAAATCGCAATAAGGATAAAAATATTTATTATCCCTTTTTCGAAAATAGTCAAGTAAAATTGGGGATGCATACTTCACTCCTAAATGTGAGATTTTATGAAAAATGCGAGAAGAAATAAACAAAGAAGAAATATGATGAAAAATGTGAGTTGAAAAGAAAAAGAAAAGAGAAAAGAAAAACGGCGCCAAAAACTTGTTGTCAATTTATAAAATACCGCAAGTGCATGGGCTATTATAGAATAGCGAGTGTAAGTACGGGTCGAATCCACGGAGATTTATCAATTTTTCATTCAAATTAATTATGACTGTCCAACTAGACTAAATGGGATAGAGAATGATTATGAACTACACTAAATAAAAGCAACTACGATAAATGAGAGTAACACAAGATATTTGTAAATAATTAGGATTCGGGGTCCATTTATCACGTAACTAATATTCCATGCTAATTTAATGTTATCATTCCCTTTTTATAACTCAAATTAAACCGACTCTCGACGCGTTTAATTCGGAAAATATGACGGTTATGATCAAAATATTTTTAACGTCTCTAATAGACGACTAAAATCCCCATTCCCTTAGAAAATACAAGTTTTAAAATTCGCAAATGTATTTAAGCATGGACTATCAAAACAATCAAAGTGCAAGCATAATCCATCAAAAATTACTATTTTTAAATCTTAAAACTTGATTTGACAAAACAATCTTGAAGTTTCTAAAACACACTCTCGGGTCGCTTTAAAAAGAATATCGAATCTTTAATAACAATTAAAACAAGTAGGGAATAAACAACGATAAAATCAATGTGACAATATTAGCTAACTATGATAAATTCACCCTACTCCTAATATAAGAATCAAGCTACCATAACGAAAGAGGAATTTCAAGAATGGGCAGAGATCTTCATTAATAAACCAAACTTACAAATAGTTCTCTTACAACAATCTTCAATCCTCTAAAAAAAAATGATAAAAACTTGGCCCTCAAATTAATTACAATCACTCAAAGTTGCGCCCTGAAATCCTCCACGAAACTCCTCTCTAATTGTCTCCGAAATTATGAGCCCAAGGGTCCTTTTTATAGGACAAGTGGTGAGGTATTTGAGTTGTGGTGGGACTCTTTCTGATTGGTCGAATGGTGTTGGTAGCTATCTCCCCACCTCTTTAATCTTTGGATCATGATAAGGGACGAAATTTCCCCCCACTCGAAAACTCTTATCTTTTCTTGCTGAACACGCATGCCAATTTTCGTCCAAATTGGAGAATAAAAATTTCCGACTTTTTTACGACTTCACAAGTTTAAAAATAATTTTTTTTCAAACGACCGTTAAAATCGGCTTTTTCGCGCATTTTTTGAATTGATCATCAATTTGAACCAAATTCCATCATTACCTGCAAAAATTTCACTGGCAACTTTTTTCACAAATTAGCACAAGAATATTATAAAATTATTGAAGTGCCCATTTTTTACTTAAAATTGTCATTTTCAATATGAATTCAATCATTCCCGCATTTTTTCCTCTTTTTAATAAAATAATCATAAGAACTTATTAAATAAACTAAAATGAGACTAACAAAGTATAAATTTGGGTATAAAATATATAAAATAATGCACTCATCAAATACCCATGCAATCCGTCGGAACCGACCGCATACTCACGGGACTCCCGATTTAAAAGCACGATAAAAATTTGCAAATTATAAGACTTATGCTTAAAAACTTGTCGTCAAAGGGTGAAAACGTAAAATGACCCCAACATGGCCCTGAGAGAGGCACGAACAACTTGCACGACGCAAATGTAATCCATGATAACTGATCGCATACTCACGGGACTTCCATTTTGAGAGCACGATGAAAATTTACAAATGGTTAGACTTAAGCTTAAAAACATGTCGTCAAAGGGTGAAAACGAAAAATAGCCACCAAACGGTCCCGTGAGAGGCATGAACACATCGCATTGGAATAATGTAATCCACAGGAACTGGTCGCGTACTCACGGGACTCCCGGTTTGAGAGCACAACAAAAATTTACAAATTGTAAGACTTAGGCTATAAATTATGTCGTCAAAGGGTCAAAACGTAATGCAACCACAAAATAGCCCCATGAGAGGAATGGACACCTTGCACGGGACCAATGTAACCCACAGGAACTGATCGCGCACTCACGGGACTCCTGGTTTGGGAGCACGATAAAAATTTACAAACTATTAGACTTAGGCTTAAAAACATTATGACAAATGGTTAAAATGTAAAATAGCCACAAAACGGTCTCGTAAAAGGCACGATCACCTCGTATGGTACCAATGTAATCTACAGGAATCGATCGCGTACTCCCAGACTCCCGATTTGAGATAACGATGATAATTTACAAACTGTTAGACTTAAGCTTAAAAATATGCTGCCATAGGGGTGAAATGCGGGACTCTTGATTTTAGAGCGCGATGAAAATTGTCAAACTATTAAGACTTAGGATTAAAAACATGTCGTCAAAGGGTGAAAACATAAAACAGTCATAAAAAGGCCCCTTGAGAGATAATAACACCTCGCATAGGACCAATAGAAGCCCCAAAACCAATCATCTACTCACCGGACTCTTAATTTTAGAGCAGGAAAAAAATTTGCAAATTATTAAACTTAGGATTAAAAACATTTCGTCAAACGGTGAAAAAATAAAACAGCAACAAAATGGCCACGTGTGAGGCACGACAACCTCGTTCCGGATTAACGTAAGTTACAGAAATTGACCACAAACTCATGGGACTCTCGGTTTGAGAGCACGAAAAAATTTACAAACTGTTAGACTTTGACTTAAAAACATGTCGTCAAAGGGGAAAACTTAAAATAACCACAAAAGGGGCCCGTGAGCAGCATGAACTCCTCACACGGGACCAATGTAACCTGCTAGAATCGACCGCGTACTCATGGGACTCCCAATTTGAACTAACGGCAAAAAATTTTGAACTATTAGACTTAGGCTCACAAACATGTCGTCAAAGGGTGAAAAATGTAAAACGGCCACATGAGAGGCACGAACACCTCGCACGGGACCAATGTAACCTGCAGGAACTAACCGTGTACTCACGGGACTCCCACTTTGAGAGCACGATGAAATTTTATGAACTGTTAGACTCAGGCTTAAAAATATGGTGGAATACGTAAAACAGTAATAAATAAGCCCCGTGAGAGGCACGAATACCTTGCACGGGACCAATGTATCCTGGAGGAATCGATTACATACTCACGGGACTCCCGCTTTGAGAGCACGGTAAAAATTTGCAAACTATTAGACTTAGGATTAAAAACACACGGCCAAACGGTGAAAATATAAAATATCCACAAAACGCCCTTATGAGAGGCAAGAACAGCTCGCACGGGACCAATGTAACCCGCAGGAACCGATCGTATGCTCACGGGACTCCCTGTTTTAATACAGCACAAAAATTTACAAATTGTAGACCTAGGCTTAAAAATATGCCGTCAAATGGGAAAACGTAAAAAATCCACAAAACGGTATTGTGAGATGCACGAACACCTCTCACGAGAACAATGTTATCTGTAGGAACTGAGTGCATACTCACAGGACTCCCGATTTGAGAGCACAACAAAAATTTACAAACTGTTAGACTTAGGATTAAAAATATGTCGTCCAAGGGTGAAAACGTAAAATAGCCATAAAACGACTCCGTAAGAGACACGAACACCTCGCACGGGACTAATGTTACCCGTAGGAACAAACGGCATACTCACGGGACTCCCGGTTTGAGAGCACAATTAAAATTTGCAAACTTTTAGACTTAGGCTCAAAAACATGCCGTTAAAGGCCGAAAATGTAACACAGTTATAAAACGGCCCGGTGACAGGCACGAACACCTTGCACGAGACCAATGTAACACGTAAGAACCGATCGCGTACACACGAGTCTCCTGGTTTGAGACAACGATGAAAATTTGCAAACAGTTACACTTAGGCTTAAAAATATGTCATCAAATGGTGAAAACGTAAAATAGCCACAAAACGTCCCCGTGAGAGGCACGAACACCTTGCACGGGACCAATGTAACCCATAGGAACTAATCGCGTACTCACGGGACTCCCAGTTTGAGAGCACGATGAAAATATGCAAATTGTTAGACTTAGGCTAAAAACATGTCGTCAAAGGGGTCAAACGTAAAATAGCCACAAAACAGCCCCGTGAGAGGCACGAACACCACGCACGGGACCAATGTGACCCGAAAGAACTGACCACGTACTCAAGGGACTCTCGGTTTGAGAGAACGACAAAAATTTATAAATAGTTTTACTTATGCTTAAAAACATGCTGTCAGAGGGGGAAACGTAAAATAGCTATAAAACAGTCCCGTGAGAGGTAAGAACACCTCACACAAGACCAATGTGACCCGCAGGGACCGATCGCGTACTCACGGGACTCCCAATTTTAGAGCATGATGAAAATTTGGAAACTATTAGACTTAGGATTAAAAACATGGCGTCAAGGGGTGAAAACATAAAATAGCCATAAAATGGCCCGTAAGATGCACGAACACCTCTCACGGGACCGATGTAACCCGCAGGAATAGGTCGCACTATCACGGGACTCTCGGTTCAAGAGAACGATGAAACCTTATAAACTGCTAGACTTAAGCTTAAATACATGCCATCAAAGGGTGAGAACATAAAATAGTCACATAACATCCCCGAGATAGGCACGAACACCGCGTATGGGACTAATGTAACCCGCAGGAGTCGACCGCGAACTCACGGGACTCTCGATTGGATAGCACAATAAAAATTTGCAAATTATTAGACTTGGAATTAAAAAGATGTCGGCAAAGGGTAAAAACGTAAAACATCCACCAAACGGACCTGTGGGAGGCTTGAACACCTCGCACGACACCAATGTAACCCGCAGGAACCGACCGCGAACTCACGGGACTCTAGATTTTAGAGCTCTATTAAAGTTTATAAACTGTTAAAATTAGGCTTAAAAACATATCGTCAAAGGGTGAAAACATAAAACAGAAACAAAATGGCCCCGTGAGAAGAACGAACACCTCGCTCGGCACCAATGAAACTCACAGGAATCTACCGCATACTCACGCGACTCCCGATTTAAAAGCACGATTAAATTTACAAACTGTTAGACTTAGACTTAAAAACATGCCATCAAAGGGTGAAAACATAAAATAACCATCTAAAGGCCCCGTGAAAGGCACGAACACCTCGCACGGCACCAATGTAATCCACACGAACCAACTGGGTACTCACGAGACTCCCGCTTTAAGAAAAAAATGCTAAATATTTTTTAAAATTGTTAAACTTAGGCTTAAAAACATGTTTTCAAAGGGTGAAAAAGTAAAACAGCCCCGTAAGAGGCACAAATACCTTGCACGACACCAATGAAATTTGGAGGAACCGACCGCATACTCACGGGACTCCCGGTTTAAGAGCAGGATGAAAATTTATAAACTATTAAACTTAGGCTTAAAAACATGTCGTCAAAGAGTGAAAACGTAAATCAGCCCCAAAACAGACCTGTAAGAGGAACGACCACCTCAAACGAGACCAATTGAACCCGCAGGAATCGATCGCATACTCAATGGACTCTCGATTTGTGAAAAAATACTGAATATTTTTTTTAAACTGTTAGACTTAGGCTTAAAAGCTTGTTGTCACAGGGAAAAAACGTAAAATAGCCACAAAATGGCTCCGAGAGTGACACGAACACCTCGCATGGGACCAATGTAACCCACAGGAACCGACTAAGTACTCACAGGACTCTCGATTGAAAGCGCGAAGAAATTTTCAAACTGTTAGACTTAGGCTTAAAAATATGCCTTCAAATGGTGAAAACCTAAAAAGGCCATAAAACGTCCCCTTGAGAGTCACGAACACCTCCCATGGGACCACTGCAATCCGTAGGAACCTACCGTGTACTAACGGGACTCACAATTTAAGAGCAGAACGAAAATTTGCAAATTGTTATACTTAGGCTTAAAAGCATGCCGTCAAAGGGTGAAAACATAAAACAACCACAAAACGGCCACGAGAGAGGCATGAACACCACGCACGAGACCAATTTAACTCGAAAGAACTAACCGCGTAGTCAAGGGACTCCCAAATTAAGAGCACGATAAAAATTTAAAAATTATTAGACTTGGGCTTAAAAATATGTCGTCAAAAGGGTGAAATGTAAAACAGCCACAAAACGGCCCCGTGAGAGGCAAGAAAACCTCGCACGGGACCAATGTATCCCGTAGGAACCGACTGCGTAGTCACGATACTTCCGATTTTAAAGCACGATGAAAATTTGCAAACTATTGGACTTAGGATTAAAAACATTTCGTCAAAGGGTGAAAATATAAAACAACTAATAAATGGCCCCATGGGAGCACGGACACCTCTCACGGGACCATTGTAATCATAAGAACTGACCGTGCACCCACGCGACTCTCAGCCTGAGAGCACAACAAAAATTTATAAACTGTTAGACTTAGGATTAAAAATATGTCGTCCAAGGGTGAAAACGTAAAATAGCCATAAAACGACTCCGTAAGAGACACGAACACCTCACACGGGACAAATGTTACCCGTAGGAACAAGCGGCATACTCACGGGACTCCCGGTTTGAGAGCACAATTAAAATTTGCAAACTTTTAGACTTAGGCTCAAAAACATGCCGTCAAAGGCCGAAAATGTAACACAGTCATAAAACGGCCAGGTGAGAGGCACGAACACCTTGCACGAGACCAATGAAACACGTAAGAACCGATCGCGTACACACGAGTCTCCTGGTTTGAGACAACGATGAAAATTTGCAAACAGTTACACTTAGGCTTAAAAATATGTCATCAAATGGGGAAAACGTAAAATAGCCACAAAACGTCCCCGTGAGAGGCACGAACACCTCGCACGGGACCAATGTAACCCATAGGAACTAATCGCGTACTCACGGGACTCCTAGTCTGAGAGCACAATGAAAATATGCAAATTGTTAGACTTAGGCTAAAAACATGTCGTCAAAGGGGTCAAACGTAAAATAGCCACAAAACAGCCCCGTGAGAGGCACGAACACCACGCACGGGACCAATGTGACCCAAAAGAACTAACCGCGTACTCAAGGGACTCTCAGTTTGAGAGAATGACAAAAATTTATAAATAGTTTCACTTATGCTTAAAAACATCCTGTCAGAGGGGGAAACGTAAAATAGCTACAAAACAGTCCCGTGAGAGGTAAGAACACCTCGCACGGGACTAATGTGACCCGCAGGAACCGATCGCGTACTCACGGGACTACCAATTTTAGAGCATGATGAAAATTTTTAAACTATTATACTTAGGATTAAAAACATGCCGTCAAGGGGTGAAAACATAAAACAGCCACAAAATGGCTCGTAAGAGGCACGAACACCTCTCACGGGGCCAATGTAACCCGCAGGAACAGGTCGCACTGTCACGGGACTCTCGGTTCGAGATCATGATAAAAACTTATAAACTATTAGACTTAAGCTTAAATACATGCCGTAAAAGGGTGAGAACATAAAATAGCCACATAACATCCCCGAGATAGGCACAAACACCGCGTATGGGACTAATGTAACCCGCAGAAACCGATCGCGGACTCACGGGACTCTCGATTGGAGAGTACAAAAAAAATTTGCAAATTGTTAGACTTAGCATTAAAAAGATGTCGTCAAAGGGTAAAAACGTAAAACATCCACCAAACGGACATGTGGGAGGCTCGAACACCTCACACGGCAACAATGTAACCCGCAGGAACCGACCGTGAACTCACGGGACTCCAGATTTCAGAGCACTATGAAAATTTACAAACTGTTAAACTTAGGCTTAAAAATATATCGTCAAAGGGTGAAAACATAAAACATAAATAAAATGGCCCCGTGAGAGGCATGAACACCTCGCTCGGCACCAATGAAACTCACAAAAATCTACCGCATACTCATGCGACTCTCGATTTAAAATCACGGTTAAAATTTACAAACTGTTAGACTTAGGCTTAAAAACATGTCATCAAAGAGTGAAAACGTAAAATAATCATAGAACGGCCCCATGAGAGGCACGAATACCTCGTACGGCACCAATGTAACCCAAACAAACCAACCGGGTACTCACGAGACTCCCACTTTGAGAAAAAATGCTAAATATTTTTTCTAAACTGTTAAACTTAGGCTTAAAAAAATGCGGTCAAAGGGTGAAAACGTAAAACAGCTACAAAACAGCCCTGTGAGAGGCACAAACACCTCGCACGACACCAATAAAATCCGCAGGAACCGACCGCATACTCAAGGGACTCTTGGTTTAAGAGCAGAATGAAAATTTACAAATTGTTAAACTTAGGCTTAAAAACATGTCGTCAAATAGTGAAAACACAAATCAGCCACAAAACGGGCCTGTAAGAGGCCCGACCACCTCGTACGGGACCAATTTAACCCGCAGGAATCGATCGCATACTCACAGGACTCTCGATTTTTGAAAAAAATAATTAATATTTTTTTTAAACTATTAGACTTAGGCTTAAAAGCTTGTTGTCAAAGGGCAAAAACGTAAAATAGCCATAAAATGACCCCGAGAGTGACAGAAACACCTAGCACGGGACCAATGTAATCCACAGGAACTAACCAAGTACTCACAGGACTCTCGATTTGAGAGCACGACGAAATTTCCAAAGTATTAAACTTAGGCTAAAAAACATGCCTTCAAAGGGTGAAAACCTAAAACAGCCATAAACGTCCCCTTGAGAGGCACGAACACCTCCCATGGGACCACTGCAATCCATAGGAACCGATCGTATAGTAACGGGACTCCCTATTTAAGAGCACAATGAAAAATTGCAAATTCTTATACTTAGGCTTAAAAACATGCCGTCAAAGGGTGAAAACATAAAACAATCACAAAACGGCCCCGAAAGAGGTATGTACACCATGCACGGGACCAATGTAACTCGAAAGAACTGACCGCATACTTAAGGGACTCCCAGATTTAGAGCACGATAAAAATTTAAAATTTGTTAGACTTGGGCTTAAAAACATGTCGTCAAAAGGGGAAAACATAAAACAGCCACAAAACGGCCCCTTGAGAGGCAAGTTAACCTCGCACGGGACCAATGTATCCCGCAGGAACCGACTACATACCCACGATACTCCTGATTTTAAAGGATAAAAAAAATTTCAAACTATTGGACTTAGGATTAACAATATTTCGTCAAAGGGTGACAATATAAAACAGCCACAAAACGGCCCCTTGGGAGGCAGGGAGGCCTTTCACGGGACCATTGTAATCACAGGAACTTACCGTGAACCCACAGGACTCTCGGCTTGAGAGCACAATGAAAATTTATAAACTATTAGACTTAGGATTAAAAATATACTGTCAAAAGGTGAAAACATCAAACAGACAAAAAGGGCCCTGATAAAGGAACGAACACCTCGTAAAGGACCAATATAACCCGTAGGAACCGAACGCGGAATCACGGGACTCCCAGTTTGAGAGCACGATGAAAATTTTCAAACTATTAGACTTAGGATTAAAAATATGGCGTCAAAAGAAAAAAACGTAAAATAGACACAAAACGGTCCCGTGAGAGGCACGAACACCTCACACGGGACCAATGTAACCCGTAGGAACTGACCGCATACTCACGGGACTCCTGGTTTGAGAAAAAAATGCTGAATATTTTTGTAAACTATTAGACTTACGCTTAAAAACACGTCGTCAAAGGGTGAAAACGTAAAAAGGCCATAAAACGGTCCCGAGAGAGACACAAAAACCTCGCACGGCATCAATGTGACCCACAGGAACTGTGTACTCACAAGACTCCCTGTGTGAGAAATAATGCTGAATATTTTTTTTAAACTATTAAACTTAGGCTTAAAAACATGCTGTCAGAGGGTGAAAACATAAAACAGCCACAAAACGGCCTCGGTAATGGTATGTACACCTCGCATGGGACTAATGCAATCCATAAGAACCGATCGCGCACTCAAGGGACTTTCGATTTCAGAGCACCATGAAAATTTTCAAACTATTAGACTTAGGATTAAAAATATGTCGTCAAAGAGTGAAAACATAAAATAGCCACAAAATAGTTCTGTGAGAGTCATTAATAACTCACGTGAGACCAATAAAACATGTCGTCAAAGGGTGAAAATGTAAAACAATCCTAACACGGCCCCGAGAGAGGCATGAACAACTCACAAGACACCAATGTAACCCACAGGAACTGACCGCATACTCACAGGACTCCCTCTTTGAGAGCACGATGAAAATTTGCAAACTCTTTGACTTAGGCTTAAAAACATGTCGTCAAATGGTGAAAATAAAAAATAGCCACATAACGGCCCCGTGAGTGGAACGAACACCTCGCATGGGATCAATGTAACCCGCAGGAACCGACCACGTACTCACGCGACTCCTGATTTGAGAGCATAACAAAAATTTGCAAGTTCCTAGACTTAGGCTTAAAAACATGTCATCAAAGGGATAAAACGTAAAGCAACCACAAAATAGCCCCGTGAGAGGAACGAGCACCTCGCGTGGGACCAATGTAACCCACAGGAACCGTTCGCGTACTCACGCGACCCCTGTATTGGGAGCACGTTGAAAATTTACAAATTGTTAGACTTAGGCTTAAAAATATGATGTCAAAGGGTGAAAATGTAAAATAGCCACAAAATGGTCCCGTGAGAGGCATGAACACCTCCCATGGGACCAATGCAATCTGCAGGAATCTATCATGTACTCACGAGACTCCTGATTTGAGAGCACGATGAAAATTTACAAACTATAAAACTTAGGCTTAAAAATATGCTATCATAGGGGTCAAATGCGGGACTCCCGATTTTAGAGCACGACGAAAATCGGAAAACTATTAGACTTGGAATTAAAAATCTGTCGTCAAAGGGTGTAAACATACAATAACCATAAAACGGCCCCGTGAGAGTCAAGAACACCTCGCATGGGACCAACGTAACCTGCATGAACTGATTGTGTACTCTCGGGACTCTTAGTTTGAGAGCAGAAAAAAATTAGTAAACAATTAGACATAGGATTTAAAACATTTCGTCAAAGGGTGAAAACATAAAACAGCCACAAAACGTCCAAATGTGAGGCACGACCACCTCGCACGGGACTTACGTAATTCATAGAAACTAACCATGTACTCACGGGACTCCCTATTTAAGAGCACGATAAAATTTTATAAATTATTAGACGTAGGCTTAAAAATATGTCGTCAAAGGGGGAAACTTAAAATAGCCACAAAACGGCCTCGTGAGTGGTATGAACACCTCGCACGAGACTAATGTAACGTTCTGGGAATCGACCGCGTATTCACGGGACTTCCGGTTTGAAAGCACGTTGAAAACTTTCAAACTGTTAGACTTAGGCTTAAAAACATGTCGTCAAAGGGTTAAAATGTAAAACAGCCACAAAACGTCCCCGTGAGAGGCACAAACACCTTGCACGGGACCATTGTAACCCGCAGGAATCAACTGCGTACTCACAGGACTCCCAGTTTGAGAGCACAGCGAAAATTTACGAACTGTTACACTTAGGCTTAAAAACATGGTGGAAAATGTAAAATAGTCATAAATTAACATGGTGAGAGGCACGAATACCTCGCAAGGGACCAATGTAACCTCGAGGAATGGGTCGCATACTCACGGGACTATCTCTTTAAGAGCACAACAAAAATTTATAAACTATTAGACTTAGGATTAAAAACATGCCGTCAAATGGTGCAAATGTAAAATAGTCACAAAACGGCCCTGTGAGAGGCAAGAACACCTCACATAGGACCAATGTAACCCAAAGGAACCGGTTGCAGCTCAGGAGACTCCCGATTTTAATACATGATGAAATTTACAAATTATCAGACTTAGGCTTAAAAACATGCCGTTAAAGGGAAAAACATAAAACAGCCACAAAACGATACTGTGAGTGGCACAAACACCTCGAACGAGAACAATGTGACCCGTAGGAATCGACTACATTCTCACGGGACTCTCGGTTTGAGAGCACAGCGAAAATCTGCAAACTATTAATCTTGGGATTAAAAATATGTCGTCCAAGGGTCAAAAAGTAAAACAGCCACAAAATGGCTCCGTAAGAGGCATGAACACCTCGCACGGGATCAATGTTACCCGCAGGAACAAGATACGTAACCACGGGACTCCCGATTTGAGAGCATAATGAAAATTTGAAAACTCTTATACTTAGGCTCAAGAACATGGCGTCAAAGGGTGAAAATGTAAAACATATATAAAAAGCCCCGGTGAGAGGCACGAACATCTTGCACGGGACCAATGTAACCCGCAGGGACCAACCGCGTACACTCTAGGTTTCAGACGACGACGATAATTTTTAAACAGTTACACTTAGGCTTAAAAATATGTCATTAAATGGTGAAAATATAAAATAGCCACAAAACGGTCCTGTAGGAGGCACGAACATCTCGCACGGGACAATGTAATCCGCAAAAACTAATCGCATGGGACTCCCAGTTTGAGAGCACGATGAAAATATGAAAACTGTCAGACTTATGCTTATAAAACAGCCCCATGAGAGGCACAAACACCACGCACGGTACCAATGTGACCCATAGGAACCGATCGCGTACTCACAGGACTCCTAGCTTGCAGGATGAAAATTTATAAATAGTTAGACTTAGGCTTAAAAACATGTCATCAAAGGGGGAAACATAAAACAGCCTCAAAACAGTCCCGTGAGAGGCAAGAACACCTCGCATGGGACCAATGTGACCTATAATAAGCGACTGTGTACTCACAGGACTCCCAGTTTTAGAGCATGACAAAAAATTTCAAACTATTAGACTTAGGATTAAAAACATTCCGTTAAAAGGTGAAAATGAAAAACAGCCACAAAATGGCCCTGTAAGAGGCATGAACACCCCGCACGGGACCAATGTAATCCACAGGAACCGATCGCGCAGTCACGGGACTCTCGATTTGAAAGTACGACAAAAACTTATAAACTATTAGACTTAAGCTTAAAAACATGTCGTCAAAAGGTGAAAACATAAGATATCCATAAAATTGTCCGGAGAGAGGCACGAACACCTCATTCAGGACTAATTTATCCCTCAGGAGATGACCTATGATTCATAGGACTCCCAGTTTGAGAGCATAACAAAAAATTTCAAATTATTAGACTTCGGATTAAAAACATGACATCAAAGGGTGAAAACGTAAAACATCTACCAAATGGCCTTGTGGGAGGCACGAACACCTCACACGGCACTAATGTAACCCGAAGAACCGATCGCATACTCACGGGACTCCCGATTTTAGAGCACGATGAAAATTTACAAACTATTAGACTTAGGCTTAAAAACATTTCGTCAAAGGGTGAAAACATAAAATAGAAACAAAATGGCCCCGTGAGAGGCATGATAACCTCGCACGGCACCAATAAAACTTGCAGGAACCGACCGCATACTCACAGGACTCCAGATTTAAGATCACGATTAAAATTAACAAATTGTTAGACTTAGGCTTAAAAATACGTCGTCTAAGGGTGAAGATGTAAGACAACCATAAAAGACCCCGTGAGAGGCACGAACACCTTGCACGTCACCAATGTAACCTACAGGAACCAACCGCATACACACGGGACTCTTTGTTTGAGAAAAATATGCTAAATATTTTTTAACATGTTAGACTAAGGCTTAAAAACATGCTGCCAAATGGTGAAAACGTAAAATCGCCACAAAACAGCCCCGTGAGAGGTACGAACACTTCGTACAGCACCAATGAAACCTGAAAGAATCGACCGTGTACTCAAGGGACTCACGGTTTAAGAGCATAATGAAAATTTACAAACAGTTAAATTTAGGCTTAAAATATGTCGTCAAAGAGTGAAAACATAAACTAGCCACAAAATGGCCCAATAAGAGGCACAAACACCTCGTACATAACGAATCTAACCCGCAGGAACCGATCGCATACTCACTGGACTTCTGGTTTGTGAAAAAAATACTAAATATTTTTTTAAACTATTAGACTTAGGCTTAAAAGCATGTTGTCAAAGGGTGAAAATGTAAAATAGCCACAAAATGACCCCGAGAGAGGCACTGACACCTCGTACGGGATCAATGTGACCCACAAGAACCGACCACGTACTTATAGGACTCCCAATTTGAGAGCCCGAAGAAATTAGCAAACTGTTAGACTTAGGCTTAAAAACATGCCTTCAAATGGTGAAAACTTAAAACAGTCATAAAATGGCCCCATGAGAGTGATGAATACCTCCCATGGGACCAATACAATCCGCAGGAATCAGCCGTGTACTAACGGATCTCCCAATTTGAGAGCACGAGAAAAAATTTCAAATTGTTAGGCTTAGGCTTAAAAACATGCCGTCAAAGGGTGAAAACGTAAAACAACCATAAAACAGACCCGAGAGAGGCACGAACACCACGCAAGGGACCAATGTAACCCGAAAGAATCGACCGTGTACTCATGGGACTCCCGGTTTGAGAGCATAATGAAAATTTACAAATTGTTAGACTTAGGTTTAAAAACATGTCGTCAAATTGGGGAAACATAAAACAGCCACAAAACAGCCCCATAAGAGGTAAGAACACCTCGTACGGAACCAATGTAACCCGCAGCAACCGACTGCTTACCTACGAGACTCTCGGTTTTAAAGCACGATGAAAATTTACAAACTATTGGACTTAGGATTAAAAACATGCCATCACAGGTTGAAAACATAAAACAACCACAAAATGGCCCCGAGAGAAGCACGGAGACCTCGTACGGGACTAATGTAACCTGCAGGGACCGACCGCGGACTCACGGGACTCCCAGTTTAAGAGCATGATTAAAATTTGGAAACTGTTAGACTTAGGATTAAAAACATCCCGTCAAATAATGAAAATGTATAAAAAAATAGCAAAGCGTCCTCGTGAGAGGCATGAACACCTCGCACAGGACTAATTTAACCTGGAGGAACCAATCGTGTACTCAAGGGACTCGTGATTTGAGAGCATGATGAAAATTTATAAATAGTTAAACTTTGGCTCAAAAACATGCCGTCAAATGGTGAAAATGAAAAATAGCCACAAAAAGGCCCCGTGAGAGGCACGAACACGTCACATGGGACCAATATAACCTGCAAGAACTGACCACATAGTCACAGGACTCGAATTAAGAGCACGACGAAAATATGCTAAGTATTAGACTTAGGCATACAACATGCCGTCAAAGGGTGAAAATATAAAATATCCATAAAACGGCCATGTGAGAGGCAGGAACACCTCGCACGGGTCCAATGTAACCCACAGGAACCAATCACGTACTCACGGGACTCCCATTTGGGAGCACGATGAAAATTTGCAAACTATGAAACTTAGGATTAAAAACTTACCATCAAAGGGTGAAAATATAAAATAGCCACGAAACGGTCTCGTGAGAGCACAAACACCTCGCACGGGACCAATGTAACCCGTAGGAACTAACTGCGTACTCACGATACTCCCACTTTGAGAGGACTATAAAAAATTGCAAACTCTTGGACTAAGGATTAAAAATATGGCGTCAAAGGGTGAAAACGTAAAACAACCACAAAACGGTCCCGTGAGAGGCACGAACACCTCGCATAGGACCAATGTAACCCACTAGAATTGACCGCATACTAACGTGACTCCCGGTTTGAGAAACAAATTATGAATATTTTTTTAAACTATTAGACTTAGGCTTAAAAACATGTCGTCAAACGGTAAAAATGTAAAACAACCACAAAACGGACCCGAGAGAGGCACGAACACCTCGTACGGGACCAATGTAACCCACAAGAAACAACCGCGTACTCACAAGACTCTCAGTTTGAGAGCACAATGAAAATCCACGAACTGTTAGACTTAGGCTTAAAAACATGATGTCAAATGGTGAAAACCTAAAATAGGCACAAAATGGCCTTGTGAGAGGCACGAACACCTCGCACGGGACCTTTGTAACTCACAGGAATTGACTGCGTACTCACAAAACTCCCGATTTGGGAGCACGATGAAAATTTACAAATTGTTCAACTTAGACTTAAAAACATACCGTCAAAGGGTGAAAACATAAAATAGCCACAAAACGGACTCATGAGAGGCACGAACACCCTGCATGGCACCAATGTAACCTATAGGAACTGACCACGTACTCACGGGACTCTTGGGTTGAAAAAAATGCTAAATACTTTTTTTAAATGTTAGACTTAGGCTTAAAACATGTCGTCAGAGGCTGAAAATGTAAAACAACCAAAAAAGGGTCCCCGAAGAGGCACGAACTCCTCGCACGGGACCAATGTAACCTACAGGAACAGACCACATGCTCACAAGGCTCCCGGTTTGAGAGCAAGATAAAAATTTGCAAACTGTTGGGCTTAGGCTTAAAAATATGTTGTCAAAGGGGCGAAACATAAAACATCCATAAAACGGCCCCGTGAGAGGCAATAGTACCTTGCACTGGACCAATGTAACCTGCAGGAACCAACCGCGTACTCACAAGACTCCCGATTTAAAAACAAGACAAAAATTTATAAATTGTTAGACTTAGGCTTAAAAACATGTCCTCAAAGGGTCAAGATGTAAAACGGCCCCGAGAGAGGCACGAACACCTCGCACGAGATCAATGTAACCCGTAGGAACCGATCGTGTACTCGTTGGACTCCTAGTTTGAGAGTACGATAAAAATTTGCAAACTGTTAGACTTGGGATTAAAAATATGTCGTCAAAGGGTGAAAACATAAAATAGCCACAAAACGGCCCCCTGAGAGGCACGAACACATCATACGGGACCAATGTAACCCACGGGAACCGACCCCATACTCACGGGACTCTCGATTTGAGATAACGATGAAATTTTGCAAACTGTTAGACTTAGGCTTAAAAACATGTCGTCAAAAGGTGAAAACATAAAACAGATATAAAACGGCCAAAGGGGGAAAATGTTGCAAACTGTTAGACTTAGGCACGAGAAAAATTTACAAAGTGTTAGACTTTGGCTTAAAAACATGCCGCCAAAGGGGGAAAATGTAAAACAACCACAAAACAGCCCCCAGATACACAACAACACCTCGCACGAGACCAATGTAACCCGGAGGAACATACCGCGTACTCATGGGGCTCCCGATTATAAAATATGACGAAAATTTATAAATTGTTAGACTTGGGCTTAAACATGTTGTCAAATGGTGAAAACATAAAACAGCCACAAAACGGCCCCGAGAAAGGAACAAATACCTCGCATGGGACCGATGTAACTCGCAAAAGCCGATAGCGTACTCACTAGACTCCCGGTTTGTGAGCACGATGAAAATTTGCAAACTGTTAGACTTTGGATTAAAAACATGTCGTCAAAGGGTGAAAACGTAAAACAGCCACAAATGGCCCCGTGAGAGGCACGAACACCTCGCACGGGACTAGTGTAAACCACATGAAATGACCACATACTCAATGGACTCCCGATTTGAGAACACGATGAAAATTTGTAAATTGTTAGACATAGGCTGCAAATATGTCGTCAAATGGTGAAAACATAAAATAACCACAAAACGGTCCTGTGAGAGGCATGAACACCTCGCATGGGACCAATATAACCCACAGGAACCAAATGTGTACTCACGGTCTCTCAGTTTGAGAGCACGATAAATATTTACAAACTGTTAGAGTTAGGCTTAAAAACATGCCATCAAAGGGGTTAATTGTAAAACATCCACAAAGCAGCCCCATGAGATGCATGAACACCTCGCACGGGATCAATGTAACCCGTAGAAACTGATCGCATACTCACGGGACTCCCGATTTAAGAGCACAATAAAAATTTACAAACAGTTAGACTTAGGCTTAAAAATATGTCGTCGAAGGATGAAAACTTAAAACAACCACAAAAAGGCCCCATGAGAGGCATGAACATCTAGCACAGGACCAATGTAACCCAAAAGAGTCAACTGCGCACTCACGGGACTTCTGATTTAAGAGCACGACGAAAATTTACAAACTGTTAGACTTAGGCTTAAAAATATGTCGTCAAAGGGTGAAAACGTAAAACAGCGACAAAACGGCCCCATGAGAGGTACGAACACCTCGCGCGGGACCAATGTAATCCGTAGGAACCGACCGCGTACTCACGAGACCCCCGATTTGCGAGCACGATAAAAATTTGCAAACTGTTAGACTTAGGCTTAAAAACATGTCGTTAAATGGGGAAGACGTAAAACAACCACAAAACGGCCCCGTGAGAGGCATGAAAAACTTGCACGGGACCAATGTAACCAGCAAGAACCGACCGCGTACTCACGGGACTTCGATTTTATAGCACGATGACAATTTACAAACTCTTAGACTTAGGCTCAAAAATATGTCGTCAAAGGGTGAAAACATAAAATAACCACGAAACAGGCCCGTGAAAGGCACGAACACCTTTTATGGCACCAATGTAACCTGCATGAACCGGTCCCGTTCTTACGGAACTCAAGGTTTGAGAGCATGACGAGAATTTGTAAACAATTAGACATAGGCTTAAAAAAATGCCCTCAAAGGGTGAAAATGTGAAACATCCACAAAACGGCCCTGTGAGAGGCATGAAAACCTCGCATAGGACCAATGTGACCCGTAGGAACTAATCGCGTACTCACGGAACTCCCGATTTGGGAGTACGGGAAAAATTTGCAAACTGTAATACTTTGTCTTAAAAACATGTCTTCAAAGGGGAAAAACGTAAAATAATCACAAAACGCCCCGTGAGAGGCACGAACACCTCGCACGGGACCAACATAACCCAGAGGAACCAACTGCGCGCTCAGGGGACACCCGGTTCGAAAACACGATGAAAATTTATAAATTGTTAGACTTAGGCTTTAAATCTTGTCGTCAAAGGGCGAAAACGTAAAACAGGCACAAAACGGCCTCGAGAGAGGCACAAACACCTCCCACAGGACCAATGCAACCCGCAGGAGTCGACTTCATACTCATTGGACTCCCGATTTGAGAGGACGGTGAAAATTTGCAAACTGTTGGACTCGAGATTAAAAACATGTCGTCAAAGGTGAAAATGTATAACAACCACAAAACTGCTCCGTGAGAGGCACGAACATCTCGCACGGGACCAATGTAACCCACAAGAACTAACCGCTTACTCATGGGACTCCCCGTTTGAGGGCAACAAAAATTTACAATCTGTTAGACTTAGACTTAAAAACATATCGTCAAAGAGTGAAAACATAAAAAAGGCACAAAACGGCCCCGTGAGAGGCACGAAAATTTACAAACTGTTTGACTTAAGCTTAAAAACATGCCGTCAAAGGGTGAAAACATAAAACAACCACAATACGGCCCCGTGAGAGGTACGAACACCTCGCATGGGACCAATGTAATCCGCATGAACCAACCGCGTACTCACGAGACTTTCGATTTGAGAAAGAAATGCTGACTATTTTTTAATTATTATTAAAAATAGTCACGGATTTGGACCGTGACTATTTTATTCTTATAATAGAACTTGGTCACGGTCCAAGTACGTGACCATTGTTATGGACACAAATGGGTGGTTCACGGACTTAGGTCATGACCATTTTTATTTTAAAAATTAAGTGGTCACGGCCCATGTCCATGATCAGTTTTTGTGGGAACAAATGATTGGGTCACGGACTTGGGCCATGACCATTTTTATTTTTAAAATTAATTGATCACGGCCCAAGTCCATGACCATGTTTTGTGAAAAAATGCTTTGGTCACGGTTTAAGTACATGACCATTTTAATTTGAAAAATTAATTGGTCACGGACTCACGGCCCGAGTCCATGATCAATTTTCGTGGTCATAAATGGTAGGGTCCCAGACTTGGGCCGTGACCAATGATGTCGGTTAGGGAGTTGGGCCGTGACCACCAAAAATGGTCACGCCCGATTATTAGCAACTGCATATGAATTATATTTTAAAATCGATTTTTATTTTAAAATCGATGCAATTTTTTATTTTAAAATCAATGCAAGTCTTTATTTTAAAATTAAATCAAATCTCCACACACCAACCAAATTCTCCACACATAAATTTTCATAAAAAACACTCGGGTCAACCCGGTGTTTTTGATTGGCTCAAACCAAAATCTCCAAAACCATAACCAAACAAAAAGATGAAAACAAAACCAAATCAAATCTCCACATAGCAACCACATTCTCCACACCAAAAATGGTCACATCAATTTTTATTTTAAAATCAATGCAAGTTTTATTTGAGTTAATTTATTTAAGAATTAAATTATATAATTTTAAAAGGAAAAAAATTGATTTGTGTCTTTTTTTTACTATCCTCAGTATATTAGAAACAGCGTATGAATTCTCGGCTAGAACTCGACCTAAGATTCTAGAGCATATCCAATGCAAATGTAAATTTGTTCCTATGTGGCTATAGGAATTAGACAATGTGTATCTCATGTGGCATAAAAAATTCTATATAGACATTGTAATAAAAAATCATCTCCAATGCAAATGTCTAAAAGTAAACTTGAGTGACACATGTACACAATTGATTTGTTTTGTAAAATGCAATGTTCTAAAAGGCGCGCCTAGGCTTGAGGCTTGGGTGAAACACCGCCTTAAGATTTTTATATCTTATTCTTGGTAAAAAGTTTAAGGCGCACATTTTTTTAAAACAAAAACGCTTTAGTGAAACGATATCGCCTTTTAAAGACTTTTTTTTTTAAAACGGACCAATATCTCAAGCAAAACAATCAAAAGACAAATGGTATCCCAAACCTCTCTGCCTCTCGTCCAAAAAAACGTGCATTTTTTTCTTTTTTTCTTTTTTTCTTTTTCTTAGTATTTAAAAAAAATAGTACTTTAGTTTGCATATATTCTGAGATATTTTTAGGTATGTACCATTTTAAAATTTTTAATAGCCTTGTTATAGTTAAAAATGTTAAAATATATTTAAAAAAGGCCTAAATGTCTTTTCACGCCGTTTTATGCCTAAGGCCCCGCCTAGGTTTCTAAGGCTTAAGGTTTGGTCTCCACGCCTCGGTCACGCCCCGCATTTTTTAGAATTTTGGTAAAATGTGAAAAGAGAATGAAAATGACAAGGTGGAGAGAGAAATATTTTGATTGGTTAGTTTTGTTTTGCTATTCATAATGTGGAAGAGAGTCTCTACATTTAGAGGGCCTACTTCACATTATGAATATTAAATAGTATCGCATCAATTCCACATTCATTTTGGAGAATTGCATTGAAAATCTCTTTTTTAACTCATAATCTATTAATTCTAAGTATCACCTTGTATTCTCGTACACCGTATTAGTTATCCCTTGTAGCCCCCAAGAAGACCATATGCTGCATTAAAATTGGATGAATATTTGAAACCCCTAAAACCCAAAACTGCTTTCGGCTAACACGGACGGAATTGGTTGTTGAATGCTCACTGTGAGTTTCACCATGGCCTGACCAATTTTAGGCCCTCATAAATGCGAGAACCCTTGTCCACCCAAACTCAATGTCATCGAAAAATTCGTGCACATTATCATCCACCCCATATGAACATTAACACCATCTTTGATACCTTTGCGCCAAAACACCGACCCTTCATCCATTATAACCCCATTCATCATATGATGAGGTTGAAGACCCACGCCGCTAATAAAATAGTGTCCTTACCCAAAATTCCATACACTCTCCCCTCAGCCACCTCACACAATACATCAAAATCACATGGCTTCCTTATATGGGATACTCACTTCATATCCTCCAAAAAAGGTAATCATTCTGAACTCGACTTGCTTCAACTATTGGGTAGGCTTTTGTTACTTCAGAACCTACCCTCCTAATACATCCAAAACTTGAGACATAAGAAGATAATCCATCAAATGGGAAGATGTGTATGATGAGGACCTTAAGGCCACTAATTATGTCATCTCCTCTTTCGTCAACCAACCCGTCAAATGGGAGGAGACACCCCCGTTACGATACCATCTTGATGAAAAATGATAGTTTTAGTGAGGGATCCTCACTTACTCTCGAGTTATCCAACGCCGACAATCTTGAATACAGTAGGAATATGTTATCATCGGGACCATTCCTACCTAGTTCCACTCCCATATCCTGCATTTTTGTCAATCAATCTATGAAGACTTACAAAACTTTTAGGAAGCCCCGAGAAGATAATAACATATAATGGATGTTTAATCTGTGCGTAAAAAATTCAAGGAGGAAGATAAATTATGTCGAGAAAAATAGGATAATATATTAAAATTATTTTAAATAACTTTTTATTATGTGTTTCATAATTATATTAATACTAAGAATCACTTTAGTTAACGAAATAATACCAAATACCAAGAGTCAAAAGGACTCTTGGGCATATGTCTTGATGGACGGTTGATATTGAGTGACTGTTAGAGATTTAGATCTTGTCTCCGCCTATAAATAAGTGACTCTCACATGATCGACTCGAAACGTCAAAATAAACAAAGTCCATTGTATACAATGGGTTACACCCCAGTTTTGCATTTTGACATCGTTTAGATTCTTAAAAATACGTTTTTGTCATTGTTGATACCAAAATTAATATGCTGATGTGGACGAATAATACGAAGACACGTGTCAATCTACGTGGCACAATAGCAACGAGGAAGATCATTTCCCGACCAACCATGCCCCTTTCCGAGCAACGAAAACACACCGAGGAACTCTAGCACACCGAGAAACTCTATCACACCGAGGAACTCTAACTCACCGAAGTACTCTAATGTTCCGAGGAACTCCTGATCAGCGAACAGCTATGGCGGTCCGAGCTGCATCTCGGTCGTATCATTAATTGCCAGATAATCAACAGCTCATATATTCATTGAATGCTTATATTCTTGGCACGCACTCTGCATTAAATGTATTACCCTTTCACATGTATATCATTTAATGTATCGAACCTTTCATGTACAGCCTCAAGGCTATAAATACCATGTATCATCCTCATTCAAGGGGAGCGGAATTTCTTGAGAGAATTTGTAATCAAGAATTCCACAAACACTCAGCAATAACATAACAGTGGACGTAGGCTTTATTCCTAGCCGAACCACTTTAAAAATCTCTGTCTTATTTATTTATCTGTGATTGAATAATTAGAGCGATCTATTTTTTTACATCAACAGATTGGCGCCGTCTGTGGGAAACGACTGTTATTATCGTTTTTCATAAAAATCATTTATCACCAATGGCAGATAATCCAGAATCCAGTAATCGAAATGTTGGAAATACTGGAAATCTTCCAAATCCATCTGCATCCCCAGATCTGGCTGGAATTATGACGAATCTGGCTCAAGGACAAACCGCCATGCAAGAATCTATGAGGCAACTCATTCAAACTCTTCAGGGCGGTGCACCTACCTATTTAGGGCAAAGGAGTGATCATAGGCAATCGCAATCTAGACGTACTGGGTCATATCGCAATGAGGAGTCTAATGATTCTTCTTATCAACCTGGGCGAACTTCATCGATACGGGCTACGGATACAGATCAACGTATCACTCTTTCTCCGGAGAGAACTAGCGCTTTGGAAAGATTAAGCAGGGTGTCTCCTTTCAGTCGGTTAGGACCAAGGAGGAACATGAGTCCACCTAGGGCTCTATCAAGAAGTTTTCGACCACCACCAGGTTTGAGAGAAGGATCTGCACAATCGCGACCAACTATTCGTCGAGATAAATCTCAGGAAGCTACGTCAGAGCAATCAGTTGCTCGGACTAAGCGGCCCGAGGAAGGGAATGAAGCATGGAAAGGTTCAATTCAACGGTTGGAAGATAGATTGGGAGAAATGGCTAAGGCGAGGAACCCCTTACAGAGAACTTTTGTTCAAGGAACACCTTTTGTGCAAGCCATTGTGGATTTCCCTACACCGTCAAAATTCAAAGCACCCGTAGTGACCCCCAAGTACGATGGAAAGACAGATCCCGTACTTCATATAGAACAATACCAAGCTGCTGCAGATATCTACGCTGTCCCCGACGAGATGAGGTGTAGAGCATTCTCGGGAACTCTTACCGGATCTGCACAGATATGGTACAATAATCTTCCTCGGGGTAAGATTTCAACTTTTGTTCAGTTAGCCGAATTGTTTATTGGCAATTTTTGTTTTGGAGCAAAACCGGTAAAGCGAGTAGCACACTTGCTAAGTGTTAGACAAAAATCAGGTGAAAGTACTAGAGATTACATAACTCGTTTCAATAACGAGAAGTTAGAAGTCATAGATTATGAAGAAAAGACAGCAATCACTGCTCTGATGAGTGGTTTGCTGCCTAACAAGCTGTACTACACTTTGGCCAAAGATCCACCTAAAAATATGTCGGAGTTGATGGCAAAGGCGGCCAAAATCATGAATGCCAAGGAGGCTATGGCTGCGAAGAAGAATATGGATAAAGAAGTTAAAGTGGAGGTCGACAATTCTAAGAAGAAAGATCAGAAAGGTAATGGTGGTGACAAACATTCTAGGAATAACAGGATGAAGTTGGAAGCCCTAAAGAAGTATGATAATTATACTCCATTGAAAGTGGGTATTAATCATGTTTTGGAAGAAATCAGGAATAACGAGGAAATCAAGTGGCCAGAGAAACTGAAGACAGATCCCGACCTGAGGAATAAGGCCAAATATTACGAGTTTCACAAAGATCATGGCCATATGACCAAAAATTGTATAGCCCTTCAGAACGAGATTGAAACACTCATCCGAAGAGGAAAATTATCAAAGTATGTAGATCGCAGGAATGAGAGGAAGAATGATGATAGAACTAGAGAGAGATCTAGATCTCCTCGTCGTGCAGAGGAGAAAAAGAGGAGGGACCATGAAGAGGATCCAGATGATGACCCCGATCTTCCCAAGAAGCCAAGGAAACCTGAACGAGAGGTATTTTCCATACGTTTTGGGTCATTTTATTGTAATGTTATTACAGGAGGAGATGCAGGAGGAGGAGACCTTACTGCAGAAAGAAAAGCTTACCTCGGAGAGGCTCAAGCTTGTTCCTAAATTCAGCGAATAAACCTGGCCGAGGATGATCGTCCGAGGAAGGTAAACAAAGAGAAGCTAGTGATTGGTTTTTCAAAAAACGACTTGGCAGGTGTTCTTTACCCTCATGATGATCCTTTGGTGATCAAAATGAGGATGAAGGATGTGGTCATTTCAAGGGTGTTAGTAGACAATGGTAGTTCGGCAGACATCATGTACTATTCATGCTTTGATAGCCTGAATTTAAAATTATCTCAATTGGAACCTTATCACAGACCCCTTCTGGGTTTTGCTGGCGAGAAAGTTTTTCCACTTGGGACGATCAAGTTGGATATACTCATCGGAACTTGGCCTGCTTATCGAACAGAAAGAATACGTTTCTTTGTGATGGATAAGAATGTGCAGTCAGCCTACAACATCATCATGGGAAGAGTTGGATTGAAGAAATTCGAAGCAGTTCCATCTACAGTACATCAGTGTTTGAAATTCCCAACGAATTTTGGAGTAGGAATTATGAAAGGTGATCAAAAAGTAGCTCGGGAATGCTATTATTCGTCTGCCGAGCAAGAGGAACTTGAAGAATCAAAGAAAAAGACTACTACTTACCAAGTGGAGGAAGGCACAGAAATTGAAACTCTTAACCCTAGGGATGAATCTCAACTCGTAAAAGGGCAGGTTGTGGAATCTACAGAAATTGTTATCCTGGACGACGAGCATCCTGAACGAATAACTCAGATAGGATCGTCGTTGGATGTTTCAATAAAACAGGAGTTGATAACTTTCTTGAGAAACAGAAAGAATACTTTTGCTTGGAGTCATGAAGACATGCCAGGAATAGATCCAAACTTCTTATGTCATGAACTCAATGTGAATAAGGAGATCAAGCCTGTGAAGCAAAGAAGAAGAGTGTTTAGTCCCGAGAAGAACCAGGCCATACAAGAGGAGGTCGAGAAACTCCAGAAAGCCCAATTCATTGAAGATGTGAAATATCCAGATTGGTTGGCGAATGTGGTGATGGTAAAGAAGAAGAACAACAAATGGAGAATGTGTGTTGATTTTACTGATCTCAACAAGGCATGTCCAAAAGATCATTTTCCATTGCCCAGAATTGATCAACTAGTGGATGCTACCTCGGGACACGAGCTACTCAGCTTCATGGATGCTTATTCTGGCTACAACCAGATCAAAATGAAACCTGAAGACAGGGAAAGTACTTCTTTTATTACCCCAAGGGGAACTTATTGTTATAATGTTATGCCTTTTGGTTTAAAAAATGCAGGTGCAACATATCAGCGGTTAATGAACAAGGTTTTCACCGAACAAATCAGCCGCAATATGGAGGTCTATGTCGACGACATGCTCACCAAAAGCAAGAGAGCTGCAGATCATTTGGTTGACTTGAGTCAAACTTTTGATCAACTGGATAAATACCAGATGAAGCTTAACCCGACGAAATGTACCTTTGGAGTACGAGAAGGAGTGTTCCTCGGATACATCGTCAACCAACGAGGTATTGAGGCAAATCCAGAAAAGATCAAGGCTCTTTTAGGGCTGCGATCCCCGACGACGAAGAAAGAAGTGCAGAGTCTTACCGGACGAGTTGCAGCACTCAACAGATTTGTATCCCGAGCAACTGATAAATGCCTCCCATTCTTCAAAACACTACGAAAAAGTTTTGAGCGGACTGATGAATGTGAGAAAGCATTTCAAGATTTGAAGAAGTATTTGGGAGCCCCACCATTGTTGTCTAGGCCAATAACTGGAGAGAAGCTGTACTTGTATTTGGCAGTATCAGAAAATGCAGTTAGCTCGGCGTTGATCAGATTGGAGAATGAAGTCCAGAAGCCAATTTATTACACAAGCAAGGCCTTCCGAGGTGCGGAAATCAGATACCCAAAGCTGGAAAAATTGGCACTGGCATTAATTGAAGCAAGTAGAAGAATGAGGCCATACTTCCAGGCCCATACCATCATTGTGTATACCGACATGCTGTTAAGACAAGCCCTTCACAAGCCAGAAAAATCAGGAAGATTGATGTACTGGGCAATAGAGCTCGGTGAATATGATATTGTGTATGAACCCAGATCATCGTTGAAGGGGCAAGCCGTGGCAGATTTTATAGCAGAGTTCACATACCCTGATACCCCCGAGGAGCAAAAGGTGCTTGCTGACCTACCTGTGGACGATACAGGATCAGCAGACACAGATCCAGACCAACCAAGGTTGGTAAAAGGACTTGTGGATGTAGAAAAATCATCATATTCAAACCCCGACCAACTCCGGTTGGTAGAAGGGCGCGAACAAATGACCAACGAGGAACGAAGGATACCCGGGGATGATGAAAGAAAACAGATGATATTTCACCGAGGAACTCTAACAGATAAGAAATTTGAAGACGAGTTACATACATGGAGATTATATGTAGATGGATCATCTTGCACGGCTGGTTGTGGAGCAGGGATTGTTTTAAACTCTCCAGATGATATTGACATGGAATATGCCTTGAGATTCCAATTCAAAGCTTCCAATAATGAGGCTGAATATGAGGCTATGATAGCAGGTTTTCATTTGGCGAAAGTTATGGAGGCACGTCAAGTAATTGTTTTCAGTGATTCTCAATTAATTGTGAATCAAATGATGGGAATATATGCAGTGAAGGGAGAGTTAATGGTGAAGTACCATGCAAAAGTGATGGAGTTATTGAAAGAATTTGATGCTATTCAATTGGTGAGGATACCGAGAATGGAGAATGCTAGAGCAGACGCATTGGCCCGACTAGCATCAGCTACGCGCACCGAGCTGCGAAGAACAATACCAATTGAAGTACTAGAAAGTCGGAGCATAGAAGAAGATCTGACGGTGAAGATTATTACCCTTGATTTAGGACCATCTTGGATGGATCCTATCAGAGCATACATTGAAGAAGGAGTGCTACCGGAGGACAAACTAGCTGCCAAGAAATTGAAGTATAAAGTTGCTCGGTATGTGTTAACTAATGGTGTTTTGTATAGACGAGGAATTATGGCAGGTTTGCAAAGATGTGTGCATCCATCAGAAGTCAAAGAATTGATTGAAGAAATCCATGAAGGATCTTGTGGAGCTCATGTAGCAGGTCGGACTCTTCTGCAAAGGGTGATGACACAGGGATACTACTGGCCGACGATGAGGGCTGATTGTATAGCCTATGCTAAGAAGTGTGACAAGTGCCAACGTTTTTCCTCCATCCGAAGAACTCCACAGGCATTGTTGACACCCATAACATCACCTTGGCCATTTTCCATGTGGGGGATTGATCTGGTTGGACCACTGCCGACAACCCGAGGAAGGTTCAAGTATCTCGTCGTGGCAGTAGACTATTTTACTAAGTGGGTGGAAGCTGAACCACTAATTGCTATGACGTACGAGAAGGTGTATCAGTTCATATGGAAGAATATCATTTGTCGATATGGTCTCCCCCACGCTTTCATCACAGACCATGGAACGCAATTTGATAATGAAGAATTTGCTGCCTATTGTCATCAGTCAAACGTCTTGAAGTTTCATTCAGCACCAGGCCATCCCCAAAGCAATGGACAGACTGAAGTGACGAACAGAACATTACTAAATGGGTTGAAGAAGAGGTTAAGTGAGGCTAAAGCAAATTGGATTAATGAGTTACAATCAGTTTTGTGGGCTTACCGAACAACTCCCCGAGCAGCAACAGGAGAATCACCATATATGCTAGCATTTGGAAGTGAGGCTGTGATACCTGCCGAGTTGGGCCTACCAACACACAGGGTGTTAAATTTCAATTCTCCGATCAGTGATTTGATGAGAAGACTGGATTTGGATATGCTCGAGGAAGTCAGAGAAGAGGCAGCCATTAGGAATGCTGCTTATCAACAACGAACAGCTCTGTTTTACAACAAAAGAGTAAAGAAATGTGATCTAAAAGAGGGGGATTATGTGCTAAAGAAGGTCATTCAGAAGCAGAATAAACTGGAAGCAAACTGGCATGGACCTTACCGAGTTACAGAGGTTGTTCGACCAGGAACTTACAGAATAGCAACTCTAGAAGGAGAGGAATTTAAGAATGCATGGAATGCTGAACACCTGCGCAAGTATTATCAGTGATGTCAAATGTAAAGCATTTCTTTCATTATGAATAAAACGAGGATGTTTCGCCATTTTCTTTCTGGTTGAAAATTTTTCGGGGAATACTAGTGTAATACACTACACTACAAAAGTGCTCTAAGGAGCCAACCTTCTTTGGTTAGGAGGACAGCTCTACGGAGCAAAAGTGCTATAAGTAGCCAACCTCCTTTGGTTAGGAGGACAGCTCTACGGAGCAAAAGTGCTCTAAGGAGCCAACCTCCTTTGGTTAGGAGGACAGCTCTACGGAGCAAAAGTGCTATAAGTAGCCAACCTCCTTTGGTTAGGAGGACAGCTCTACGGAGCAAAAGTGCTATAAGTAGCCAACCTCCTTTGGTTAGGAGGACATGCTCTAAGGAGCCAAAAGCTTTAAGGAGCCAAAAAGTGTACACTACACCAGCATGATCAACTACGGTTGGTAAGATAAAAATATACTCTCATATTACAACTTATGATGGTCGGGAGGTAATATTATTACAATGAGTTCTTTGAAGAACAAAATATTCAAAAAATACACCAAGTATAGTTGGTCGGGGATAAAAACCCATCAACTGTAATTGGTCGACAAACATTATTCACCCACCCTGGTTGGTTGGAAACAGTTTAAACATTTTTACTCATTACTTTATTATTAAGTGATCGAGAAACATTACTAATACTTGTAACTTTTTATTAAGTTGCTTATTGAACAATAATATTGTTATCTTTTTAACAGATACATAGATACATATGTACAAATATAAAGGTGTTTGATAAACACAAGACTAACAAAATTGGCAAACAGAAAATGAAAATCTTTTCATTAATCTAGAATAAATTACAAGTTACAAGAATGTACTAAATTGTTACATGGATATTACTATTCTATTGGTTTTTTGCCCTGTGCTTTAGAAACAGGTTCCTCGCCGGCAGGAGGATCTTCTAGGCAAAGGGGAGAATTGATGAAATTAACATCTCTGAGCATTCTGACGTTCATAACAGAAGGTGTATCCAAAAGATGCTCAGGACGAGATAATTCAACTTGGGAATGAAGGCTATAATCACCCAGGTATTTTGAAATTAGGCTGCGAGGAATGGAACGAGCTGGGATCCATGCCATATCCAATTTGAAAGGTGGTACAGGCAGGTCTAATAATGATGGAGCATGATAGTCCCATAAAAAATGCCCTTGCTCCAACTTTAACACCCCCAGTGCATTTAACCATCCTTGCTTGTAACCTTCATTGTTGGCATGTTCAATACGAGCATCCAGGTGAACAAGAGCTTCATTGTATCCTGCCATCCAGAATTCCCTTGGCTGTTTATGGAATTGGAAGGTTAATCTATCCAATTGTTCATGAAGGCTTTTGGCAAAAAGATCCTTATTGTGTAAGGCAGATTTCATCGATGTAAGCTGATCTTCCAGAGACAGATTTTTATTGGACATCTCAGTCAAAGCACGGTCTTTTACTTTCAACTGGAATGCTTGAGTTTCCAGAGTAGACTGAGTGCGAGCCTCTTCAACATTTTGGCTGAGGATTCTTCCTCGCCCCCGAGAACCTCTTCCTCGTCCCCGAGCAGTTCCAGAAATGGCAGATCTTCTTAAGTCCTCCAGCTCTTGCCTTAATCTGGCATTTTCAACTTCTAAGAACGAGACACCTTCATCAGTAGCTGGTACTAATGCAGTGGAAGATGAAGCAGCAGATTCATATTGAGCCAATTTTTTCTGCAAATTATTATTTTCTTGTTCCAGGATCTCGGCAATTTGTCTGCAGGCTTCAACTTCACCTTTTAGGGTCCTTTCCCTAATATCATATGCAGCAATGATCTTCTTATGGCCTGTTTCAGAAGAAAGTTGTTGGTATCTATTTTCATAATCTTTGTGTAACAAAGCCATTGATTCATTGTGCTGACCTTGGAGATCCTCTATGGAACCATGAAGTTCCTCGATCAGTTCGTAATACTCGACATTGTTGGCCACTGCTCGGTCAAGTAAAGCTTTCAAGTACTGATAAGCTTCAATTGCCTGCTCTGAGGCACCATGTCCAAGAATATCAACAATTTCTGATGTACTAAGGATTGTATGACCAGCCTTATAGTATTGGTGACATTGCTGCATCAGCTCGGTATCATGTGAAGAGATCAATTCCATTCTAGCAACAAACTAAAGACGAGAAAAAGACAACAATCAACAAAAACAAGTTATCAACAACAGAGATGAGCAAAGATATATTTTATTAGATCATCAAAAAGTTACATTGTTCGATTACAAGGAAATACAGAAATGATACCGAACAACTTCACACCTTTTCCTTGTCTCCCAAGACTTTCTCGGGAGGCTGGGACGAGGAGCTCGGTTGCTCGGTGGTAACAACGGTTTGATCAGCAGGAATCTTCTCGGGAAGAGGAGGCATGGAAGAAACGTCCTCGATGGCAGAGGGTTGAGAGGCAGAAACTTGATCGCCCATAGCCATAGAAGACTCATCTGAGACAGGCTCATCTTCTTCTTCTTCCACAATTGGTGGAGGAGGACCAGGGAGATGCCGTTGGAATAGCTCAGAATCGTCTTGGACCTTTAGCTCTTGCAGAGCAGCTACCCAGCCATCATGGAAGTATTTCAACTCCCCATATTGAACTTGGGATGTCATTGCAGCTATCCCTCTCTCCCATCCTTTCTCCCAACCAACACTGAAATGTTTCTTGATTGCAACTTTTCTCCTCGACTTCTCCGAGGAGAGCTTCACCTCCAATTCCTCTTTCTTGACTTTGATATCTCGCAGAGTAGATAATTCTTCCTCTGCCTTTTTCAACTTATCATCAGAATCCTGATGTTTAACCTCCAAAACTTTAACTTTCTCCTCCAAATGCTTGGAGGTTTCAGCCATCCTCATCTTATCAGCCTCAGCCACAGCCAACTTTTTCTCCCAAACAGTTTTCTCCTCGATGTACTGTTGGCGAGATTCCTTCACAGATTGGGCTAAACCCAACAAAGCATCATCAACATCGGACGAGGAACTGGAAGCTTTAATAACTTGATCTTTCTTCACGATGGTATTGAAGCAGTTCACCAGCTGAAAGATAAGAAAAACAATAGAGTCAACACAAATACAAGAATTCAAAAAAAAGAAAGAAAGACCAAAGGTATGAGAAATTTACTGAAGAAAGATGACGAGCAGCTAGGGATGTCAGTGTATCCCTAGGAATTTTTTCATCAACCCCAAGAACCTCGGGTATAACTGAGCTCATTGAAGAACTCGGAAGAATGATGTTTGAAACACTACTACCACCAGCGGGTAGAGAAGATGCAGTTCCAGCAAGATTAACTGAGGATGATTTCCTCAATCTCTTCAAAGGAGGGTCAGCAGCATCAACCAAGGAAGAAGTCTTGGTCGGAGAGAGTGTAATTACTTCCCTGGGAGCATTTTTCTTGCTCGGGGCCACTGGGGGCTTCTCGGCAACTTTGGAGGAACCAGCATCTACTTTTTTAGTCCCCTCTGGGACATCAATTTTGCCTTTCTGGGCTCCAACAGCAGAAGAAATTTCACCAAATAGAGCAGGAGGAGCTCTCTTCTTGCCCATTCTCTGAGATAAGGGGATATGAGAATCTGAAGATGAACTTTCTGGTGTTGAAGCTGGTTCAACAGGGCGAGCAGTATAAGGGGTTGTGTAACTCTTATACTGTAGTAAATATGAAGCAGATCTAATATGCTCGTCAGCAATCGTCTTATGCAAACCCCAGATAAGTTTCAGATGTTTAATATTCACTTCTGATTCTTTTGGAGTTTTTCTTTTGCTATCAACTGCAAATAAATACATGTCGAGATATCAGTCATACATTTTGTCAAACATGATGAAAGCATAATTTCATAAGTAAAATAAAATGAAAAATAAACTTATCCCATTGCCGTATGGGGGGCATCTGGGACCGTTGTATACTTCATTCCCAGACAAAGGCGCATGTTGCCAATTTTTTATGACCAACCCGTGCTCAAAATAATCCCTATTTGAGTCAGGGAGATTAACTACAAGAGCCCTATTCAAATACCTAGTTTTTAAATAATAAATATTATCTAGAACAGCCCATTTATAACAAAACATAATTTCAGGGATCCCAATACGAGTCCCATGAGTTAGATTTAATTTGTGCACCCCATTAATTATTCTCCATGAATTGGGGGCTATTTTTGCAGGAACAAGATCAAAATATTGACAAAACTCAAGACATAATGGGTTTGGTGGAAAGGAAAAACCGCATTCAGCAACAAAAAGACTGGGGAACCAATGTCCCTCAGCCAATCGAAAGTAATCTAAAGGCTCAGAAAGAACCTCTAGAGTTACCCACGAAGGAATGGAAAAATCAGAACGGAATTTCTCAACAGACTCCACAATATAAACCATATTGAATAAAAGAGATACAGAAGAAAGGAAGAAGATCTTACAGAAAGAAAGGATGTGTGTTGACAACGAACGGAAACAAGGATGAACGCACAAGAGAAGAAGAGAATAGAAAACTTGAATGCAGAAAATGGAAAACGTAGACGACAGTATGGTTACCAAAGAAGTTTAAATACTTTGCATTGGGAAGCGGCGAAAGAAATGATTACCAAAAAGAAACTACTGAACTTCCGGCGGCTAAAAGGACAAAAATTGCACGAAGATCGAAACGCTTATAAAAAAGGCGGAAACTGCGAAATAAGAAGAAAATTTGAATACAATGTTCCTGAAACCCAGGAAGGACATTTAATATTGCCATATACCGAGAAAGAATGTTCCATACTCCTCAAAGTTCAAAATATGAAACAATGGGGGCTTCTGTTGATACCAAAATTAATATGCTGATGTGGACGAATAATACGAAGACACGTGTCAATCTACGTGGCACAATAGCAACGAGGAAGATCATTTCCCGACCAACCATGCCCCTTTCCGAGCAACGAAAACACACCGAGGAACTCTAGCACACCGAGGAACTCTATCACACCGAGGAACTCTAACTCACCGAAGTACTCTAATGTTCCGAGGAACTCCTGATCAGCGAACAGCTATGGCGGTCCGAGCTGCATCTCGGTCGTATCATTAATTGCCAGATAATCAACAGCTCATATATTCATTGAATGCTTATATTCTTGGCACGCACTCTGCATTAAATGTATTACCCTTTCACATGTATATCATTTAATGTATCGAACCTTTCATGTACAGCCTTAAGGCTATAAATACCATGTATCATCCTCATTCAAGGGGAGCGGAATTTTTTGAGAGAATTTGTAATCAAGAATTCCACAAACACTCAGCAATAACATAACAGTGGACGTAGGCTTTATTCCTAGCCGAACCACTTTAAAAATCTCTGTCTTATTTATTTATCTGTGATTGAATAATTAGAGCGATCTATTTTTTTACATCAACAGTCATGTTGATAATAATGTCAATGCTAATAACTATCGCTTAAAAATTAATTTTGCGATTCCGGGAATCGAAAAGTGATCTGGGAGTAATTCTCTACATCCCTGTAGTACTAACTCGAATTTTCTAATTTTGACAAAAATTACGATTTTCCCAAATATTATGTATTTTTCAACCACGGAGGTTGTTTTCTTTGTTCATGGTTGTTCTAATATTCATATTACGATTGTGTTGTGTTTGACCATAACATTTCAGTAAAATTAGATTATTGTGCATAATTTATATTTTGTAGCTCAAAAGTCCTAATGTAATTAAATTTTCAACACTAATATTTATAAGATGTTAGATGGGGAAAACATTTAAGTGTCTCAATCTATACTTGTAAATATTTATACCCTTAATTATACATGAAGTTTTGAGTATAATATTTTGGGGGGATTGATTTTTACATAAATAATGTCGACAGTATCTCATTCCCGAAAAATTATTTTTGAATTCGGTCGAATGTTTTGGGATTCTGGAATAATTTGCTACAGTTCCATGATACTAACTCATTTTTTCGTTTTTGGCAAAATTTAAATTTCCCTATATTTCATGTATGTTTTATCTAGAACCGTTATAAAACTTTGTTCTAATGATCATGTTTTAGTTTAATATTCGTGTCAAATACATGCCACATATTTCATATGGTAGAATAATGGACTTGTGTTATTGTTAATAATTTGATGAGTCTCGTGTCAAACACAGGCTAGCGATTTATATTATTGAATATTATGTTATTGTTAATTTTCATATTTTGATGAGTTTCGTGCCAAACACAGGCCAATGATTCATATTATTGAATATTATGTTATTGTTAATATTCACGTTTTAACGAGTGTCGTGCCAAACACATGCCAATGATCCATATTATTGAATACTATGTTATTGTTAATATTCATGTTTTGATGAGTCTCTTGCCAAACACATGCCAATGGTTCATATTGTTGAATATTATGATATTCGTATTTTAATGAATCTCGTACCAAACACATGTTAATGATTCATGTACTTGAATATCAGAATTATTGTGTATTCTAATGCTAGTACTCTCATTAAGTTGAATTAAACACCAAACACAGGCTACGATATAAAATTATGGATATTATGTTAATTTCTTTTATTGTTAAATTGTTGGTGTATTTTCATTCACTTAATCATAATAAATTTTGTTAGACATCAAGCACAAATACCACGGGTATGGCAGTTATGATTAACTGAATATTAAAGGGTGACAATATTTTGATTAAGAAATTATTGGACATCAAATATAGATCCCTTTGATTTCAGAAATCATTAAGTACGTTACCAACTTAAATTTTTTTTAAAAAAAACACCATCAACTTAATGTTATAACCGTATTGTGCATTAATATGATCATGAATGATTTGGATCAATATTTGTGATTTGTTACTCATGTATAAGTGATGAAGTGAAAGTAAACGATTCATGTTTTTTATTTACTATTATTCGTGTAATATCTCATGAAAACTCCTTGTCTATTTGATTTTCACATTATGTCTTGTTTTTAGTGAATTTCATATTAAGAAATAGACAATTATCTAATTTATTCATGTATTACGGGTATTTTACACATGTATGCTTATCTCTAATATTTATATAATGTAAGGATTGGTGTTCGTTAAAGTACTCCATTCCATAACGGATAACTGTTGGACTCATGCGTTCATATCATGCATATTTTGGTTACTTACCAGTCCATGTATGATATTGAATGTTAAGATTTATGATGTTGCACACATATTATTGTTTATTCAAATATTGTGATTTGATAGCCTTTAGGTTCAATTACAATTATTGAGCAATAATTAAGTGGTTATATATATATTAGGAAGACAATAATGGTCATCAAATGCAGATGTCATTGTTTCTTTTATCATGATATCACCAATTAAGTTTATGAAACCGAAACATGAATACTTTAGTTCATTGCTCATGGGATATTTAATGAACATAAGTGAAAAATTTATTGACTTAGGTATATAAGTCCTTACTTAATTTAATATTCATATTATGAAAGGTTTGGTAGTCACCATAGTGACCCAACTATAACGAGCATGAATATTAAATGTAAAGATGATAGCAGTAGTAACCCGTAATGCTTATAATTATAGAGTATATTGAGTTTAATTATCAAACAGTATTATTTCTTACAAATAGTTGATTTTGAATGATTGAATGAACTTTATATATTATATACATTATTCAAGTATATATCATGTATATTTAATACTCGAGTATCTACAAGCATCGTATAATTGTTAATCAATGGTTACTAATGAGAAAAATAAAATGTGCATTAGGTATTAGAGAGATATTAACGTATGTGTTTTCAAATCAAACCATTAATGTAGTGAGCAATTTATATCATATCTTTAATATGTTATGGTCTGATTTTGTTTCTCTTGATTCTTATGTTGATTTTTTTTTAGCTCACTATTGTTGATTAATATTGTGTGGAACACTTCATATAAAGTTTGAAGAAATTAAACAAATTAAGTTTGTTTACATGTTGCACACTCGGACTAATAACGATAGAGATAATATGTATTTTTTATGGTTTAAAACGAGTTTTCATCTTAGTAGAGTTTTCAAGTTAAACTTACTGTGTTACAGAAAATATTTACTTTTGATGCTGGGATTGTTTACAAAAAAACTAGAAATGCAAATAAGATTTATTCTCTTTTATTCTTTGGGAATTGAGCCATTTGTTTTTCATAAACCCTCAATGCTTCCAAATTTCTTGAAAAATGTTTTTTTAGACTTGATTGCGAGGGATATTGTTTTAAAGCATTTTTCAATCCTTCTCAAAGGTTATGGTATTCCTTTGATGTTTGGCATAAAATAAAGTTTGGATATATATCTTTTAAAGATTGTTTTGATCCTTCATCATAATCATAGTATTATTAATGAAACTCTTTAATCTTGTACCAAATTAAATCTAAAGTCCCTTTAATAATTTTTGTGGACAAGATTTTTATAATATCTCTTATAAATCTTGATAGTCGAGTTGTTCTCTTAAGGTCTTACGATGTCTAATATCAGGATGACCTATGTAGCGCAAGTGGGAGATTATGAGAAACTTCCATTAAAGTGGACCTACATAGATCATTTGCATTATAGAAAACCAAATGTCAAATCCATTATGAATGGTGAAATTAGTGGGAGTGGCAAATCATGAATATGGTTATAAAGGAAGGGAGTTATCCCATTACTGATAACTTTCTTCAATACTAGTTCTTTTAGTTGTTTAATTGTTTAAACAATAAAGAACAAATAAATGATCAACCACTAAATCATAGTATTGTCATGGTATGACAAATGTAGATAAAATCATAAGGAATAATATAAGAAGATTCTAAATGGAGTCTACTATTCTAAATGATTATGTGGTGTATCCATATGAATATGAATTTAGCATAAGGATAAATAAATATTTGGTTTTTTTTCACAAATCATAAGAAATAAACATACTGGACTACGTGATCTCATTGAATTACATTTAGTCGGGTATGAAGGGGTCATCAAGACCAAATACGACAATAATTGTAATTAAATGTGAGAACGTGCGAGGTACCCCCCATTTTAAATATTCTTTCAATATTCAATATAACTTCCTTTTAAATGCGGAATAAAGATGGTTCAACAGAACAATTTAATTTTCCAAATTTATTTGATTTTCTTTTCTTAAAAAGATAAAAAATTAAATTAAACACAAATTTTAATTTCTAAAAACAAAATTAAAATTAAACCTAAATAAGTGAATTATAGTGAACACACACACACACAAAATTCACACAAACCAATATTTGGATTTTCTCACAAACAAAAATAACTCTTGAAGTTAACTATGAGAAATTTACTTTTAGCCCAAAGTTAATTTAACACAAGTCCTAAATTTTGCCTACACAATATTTTCAATATCACCAAATTAGGTCAAATCAAATTTAACAAATTAAATTGCCGACTTGAATTAAACTAACTTAAATTTCACCCAAATTAAATTATAGCACCAAATTAAATACGTGTGATAAATAAATAAATTTTATCTTGCTAACGTAAGCATGCACTTTAATTGTTTTAAGCAAGATAAAATAAACAATATCACACGACGCACCGATGTACGAGAAAAACCCAAATGGAAAAAACCTCGAACGGCCCTAGTCATAAGTCCACTAAGTATGAAATTTTTACAAGTACACGACAAATGACTTACTTAACACGACTCGACTCCTTCAAGCCCCTGACGCGTCTTCTTGTACCAACCCCTGCTTGGTCGACAATCCCGGAACTCCACCAGAACCTTGAAATCCACCAATGAGGTCTTTAGACAACCGTCAACCCTCGCACAATTCTTTCACCATGTGAGTACGCCGCAGCAAAACAATAAACTTCTTCTTTGTGGGATGTAGAAGTAAACCCAAACGAATTCTTAATTCGGTAGAGTAGAACCCGGTGCCAAACACTCTCCAAGCTAGTATATAGCAATAGGAACTTGGATTAAACTTAAACTAATGGGTGTATGTGTTTTGATAGAAATTAATTCATGAAGGCTTGACAACACAAAAATATGAACTTTTGATTTTGGAAATTCTCTCTCAAAATTTCTCTCTCAAAGTGTGTCAAAAGTTATCTCAAAAAAGTTGGTTCCTGCACATATAAAATCTGGGACAAAGTTAGTGGAAAAAAGTAGTGGGAATATGGAGAAAACTACCAAAAAATTTTCCAGCCAAAAATCTCGTTTGAACGACCATCTAATGATGTTCCAGTGGCTAATATGGGAAAATTCGTTGGAAAACTCGTTCGAACGAAATGTCAGAAAGGTCAAATTTTATTTTAAGCCCAAAAACTTTTTATTCAAAGTTCTAAAATAACCTTCTAAAAATAAAATTCATTTTAAAATAAAATTACACCCATTAAAATTATTCCAAGTCTCCTACAAATATATAAAGCATTCATACCTTTAGAGACTTGAAATATGAAGTTGATGAAGTGAAACAAGGCACTGAAACTCGGCAATGATGTTCTCTTGAAAAGCAAGGTCGCAACGTCTTCAACTTTAACATGTCATAAGCTTGAAGGATACACAAGAACACTATCCTATGACTCAAATGTTTTTGTACGGAATTGAGTCGAAACTACAAAGGACTCAAATAAAAATTTGTGTCCTTACAAATATCCCCCTGTGGCTATTCCGAGACAAAAACTAAAATAAAATCCTAAAGGGCCGTCAAGCTCTACTAGACTCAAAAACATCCCACCCAAAAATAAAAATAAGAAGCTTGACTCACGGACCACTAAGGGTAAATATCTTTGCCGATGAAAGTTGCTATTTAGAAAAAAAATTCCTGCACACTTAAGCAAACATTAAACGCATAGGGAATATCAAGAAATTAAATGCAATGAAATTAAATACCCCCGCTAAATTAATTCTCCTTTTTCAACTATGATCAACCTAAGAAGATAGTGTTATCCCCCTAAGTTAAATCTCCTAAACTGAGATATGATTATAATAGGATTATATACCATTTCTCCCCCTATCATTCTCCCCCTTTTTATTCAGGAATAGAGAAAGGATAAAAGAACTAATTAAACACGATGAAGCATAAGGTGATAAGGGCATGAAAGCATATGGGCAACAATAGACAATAACTAATCCAAGCAATAATGATGGATGCTAACTATGATGCGAACAAAAACTATATCAATTTGAAACATGAGAGATTAATCATGTGATATCAAACAAACATTTTGCAACCAGTTAAATACCAATTATGAATTAAAGCATAGGTGGACTAGCTAAAAAGGCAAAGACTAAATAAAACAAAATATCATATATATGTATACACAATAAATATAAAATATATACAAGCATACACATATAGATATAAACACCACACATGACACAAAAATACATTAAGCTTTTCACACTCGTATGGCAAAAATGTGTCCAAATACATGTGGTAAACGGAAGTGTAAGGGTGTGCACTAGTAACAATTAAATTTAGACCCAATCACTTAAAACATATTCACGGAGTTCTCATTTGATTACAAAACTTTATCACATTTGAATATGACCTCATGTGACAATATAAATTGAACTCAATGAACAAACATACACAAGGCACATAAGCCTAGAATTTTGATGATTCTACAAACCAATAGAGTCATGATAATGAAAGCTCAAATAGGATAAATGGACATTGTGCAAAACCGTTGATATACCATCCAAACTCCCTCAAACTATGCATAATTATGGAATGACTAAATCAAATAAACAAAATAGGCCTTGGCAAATTTTTTTTTATGCCATATTTTTCTTTTACGCCTTTGGAACACGTATTTCTTTTAGGTCTATTCCAAACGGTGGCTTACTCGCAAAGGATAATTTTTCCTTTCGGAGCCCTTCCCCGTGCACATTCATATAATAATTTTTTTATATCACACAAATCTCACGTGCAACTGATTTAACATGCACAAGTCCTCCTAGGTCAAAAATATGTAGATGACTAGATTGATAGGAGAACACCTCACAAAGCGCAAATATACATGTGAAGTTAAAATTTCAAGTGAGCTCGTGCATGTGTGATTGAGGCATATAAAAATAGAATCCATTAAGCAACACAAAATCCAACTACTCCATGCAAGCATGGTAAAGAACATTTGTGTCGATGCCTCCCTTATCATGGCTACTTTCTTCACATTTTCTTCTATTCTCAGCACCCATCAACTCATCCTATAGTATGAACAACAACATGTTAAACTATAAAGACATGTAAAAGAGGAAAGAGTAAAGGAGAAAAAAATAATATCACAGACAAAAAATAAAATACTCACATATTTAGCCTTAGCGCTTGCCATCACATTCCCACTTTCATCACCGTGTCTTGCAATCCACTTATCTATTTGCCGAAATTTTTTGGTAAGTTTAATGTCAAGTGTAAAACTAAAAAGTGTTAAGACTTGAAATTATAAACATGAATGACTACCTTTTTGAATGATTTCTGGGCATAGCTACAACGCGTGAGACAATGGGGAATTTGAAGTTTTTGTCGATTTTCACTATTTTTAATATTTTGTTGTTTCTTTTTGGGATTATCTTCATTTTCTACAAATTTTTTTCCAAATTTTAGGATCAAAGCCTTGAGGCACTTCACAAACATTTTCCCTTAAATGGTCTCGCTAACTGGACTTGAAGGTCCTAAACCTTTGGGACCAAGGTTTCTCAAGCAAAGGGCGAGTAAATTCAGCCAAAACATTAGGTTCAAATTTGCCCTGCAGAAACATGTAAATAAAAAATAGTAAAAGGTTAGAAAACAACAAAATGAGTTAATAAATTTGCTTTACGCACGAGCATGCTATGATTCAAAAAATAAATTGTTGAATCCACGATATATCTATGTATGTTTCGTATTTTAAAAAGGAAAAAACATCATGTATGGATAGTATTCTTAAAGGAAATTGAATATTACCATTAATGTGCTCCATACATCATCTTTGAAGTGTGTTGGCTCCTTTCTCCAATCATCATAGCTAATAGGAATAAGACTTCGCACTAAATCCCCTACACGAGAATTCCACTTCTTACAATTATCAACCAAAACAGAGCCGTCGATTTCAATAATGATTGAAATTTTATCCTTCTCATCTTTGTCACCCAATGGTTTATGCATAGTTCGAGCAGAAGATGGTTATTGAATTGCATTTGTATCTCAAGACATAATTTATTTCCTGAAATTCAGAACACGGCATTAAATGTTAGAACATTAAATGAGGATCTAGCATATATATTGAGGAGAATATATAAATGAGGTTGGAATCTCACCAGGTCAAGCCTCTTTCAATCGGTGCAATAGAAGTTAAGACCTTTGTTCAATCGGTGCAATAGAAATTAAGACATAACAGGTACACTTTTCAAACCTCTATTATATTGCATATATATATAAGAGCACTGCAAAGATATAGTTATTACTTGAAGAGAATTGCTAAAAGTGTAAACTAAGGGCTCACTGAACTGTTGTGTTTTTGGCCCCCTGATAATTAAAGAACATAAAGACTAACTGTGCTTATTTTTTATTAAGACTCCTGCTCATTTAACCCATACCAATATCTTCAAAACTAACTGTGCATGGGGAATTCAAAACTACAAATAATAAAAGTTATTAAAACCAAATGAGGAAATTAATGCAAATAACATACTGAATATCCAAGTTGAATTTGTATACATGTTCTTAACCATCCAAAAATAAGTCACATTACCCAAAATCTGCGATTTCATAAACAATGTAAAAATAGTTCTATCATCCAAAAAAAACGTCTAATGCGTATTTAGCTCTGGATTTTACTATTTAAAATTAATAGAAGCAGAATCTAGAGAAATTCAGTATGGAATAAACCTAAAAGTAAAGGAGTATTAGTGTATGGAATATAGATAAATTTAGTATGGAATGAACCTCAAATAAAGCCTAATTCATATTTAGCTCTGCATTAGTGTATTCTTGCATTATTCGTACCATTTTAGGTAAAGGAAAGGGTCGAGCATGAAATCCAAAAACAGGAGTATATGTGGAAACAAAAAATGTTCAGAGTTAGAAAAAACAAAAATAGGATTGTATGTGGAAACAGGCGCTAATGTGAATGGAAAATTAGAATTGTGTTATTCCAACTCCGAATAACACTCGTGTCTCTCCCACTTATTCCTTGTACGAGTAACCCATTTATTATATTTCTGTAGTTGTATATTCAACTATGATCCAAGCTACATTTCTTTTACCATGTTTTCTTTCTTTTCTTCTCATTCTACTCAGTACTGATACCAGGGTTGATAGTCTTAGAGACAAGGAAATCCTCACACTTAACAAATTTCAAGGGATACAGCATAGTAGAAACATCCCAAATTCCTTATCTCAACAATCAAGTGAGTATAAATTAACATAATGAATGAAATTCCATAATCAGGTTATGCAATATATTGCATTATTGCATTATGCAGTAATGTTGTATAAATTTCAAGGTTTTTATAGATTATCCTCGTATAACCGTCAAAGGCCCATGTATTGCGACACGCTCCCGCATATATTGTGCTGATGGTAAGAAGTCCCGTGGAGATGTGGTTCTAGACGAACACTATGTCCTTGATACTAACGTTATGCCTTTAGAGTGGAAAACGGCTACTAAGATGCGTATACCTAGAGTTTCTCCACTTACGGTTGTTCTGGATGGTAAGATCTTTATCATAGGAAGTCTGAAGGAGTTCAAAGAGTTCGAAGGCTACTTTGAAACATTTGACACTCATGAAAATAAGGTAGTCAGAATGTCATGTCTTTCGCATTCATTTATGAAAATTTTAAAATTTTTAACATTGATTGGGGTTAATCATTTGTTCAAGGAGATCTTATTGTTCTGATAAGAAAATTGTTCGCTACCATGTCAAAGGATATTATTGGACCTATGGTAAAGCTCCCGTCGGGCCTTTGTAAAATGCGCATCCTAATGTTTGGATATGTTCTAGTTGGTGCGACCTTGTACTGGATGAATTCCGAAATGAAGGCTTGTGCCTACAATCTTTCTGATTATAAATTGAAATTGAATTACTTATTTCCAAGTATCAGTACATGAATTACAGTATTACAAAATGTTTACTCACTAGATACCAAATATATAAATTCAACAACTATTTGACACATAAAATATTTGATACTACTATTTGATTATTTTACAACTATTTTAATCGGTTCTTCCATAAGTGCCAATAACACTGAACATGTACTCACTAGATACCAAAGATATAAATAATATATTGTCAAGAAACTAGTCATGAATCCCCCACATAAGCATAGCTCTCAATGCGAAAGACTCTTTTCTCGACATGTCATAAGCCAGCACTCCTTATTCCCATAGTTGATTAAACTCCTCTACTAGTGGATGAAGAAAAACATCAATGTCTTAACCAGCTGCCTTTGAACCAAGTATTAACAAAGACAACATATTAAACTCTTGCTTACCGCACAATGATGGTGAGAAATTTAATGGTATGGTGATAACAGGTCAACAACTATAACTAGAAGATTGAATACCATGTGGATTAAACCCATCAGTTATTATTGCTATCCAGACATTGCGCTCTTCTTTAGCAAAATCTGGCCATTTTAGTTTAAAATTTCTCCACTGAGATGAATCGAAAGGATGTTGTTGAAAATCCCATGAACAGGTTGCTCGACTATTCCATGTCATTTCCCATGCTATCCATGGTATGGTTTATAATCTAGTGAGTCTAGGAATCAAAGGAAAATGCTTCAATACTTTCTTAGGTTCTTTGCGTACTCTACTCCCTTTGCTCGTGGTCACTTCATATCTCAGCTCTCAACATTGAGGACATTACTCCTTATCTTCATTTTCCTTCCAATACAAAATACAATTATTGATGCATGCATGAATGAAATTGGTCTTCATCCCTAAGTCTTTCATCACACGCTTCATATGAGGATACTTTTATGGAAACGTGTTTCCTTCTAGGAGCCACTTTTTCAATACAAATAAAAGTGTTGTCACACTATTTCCAGACCATCCAAAATGCTTATTCATATTGTGTAATTATAAGATTGCAGAAAGAGTAGTCTCATGGCCCTCACATGAAGGGTACAGTTTCTCAGTACCCCTGTTTAACCTCCTTCAGTATCCACATAAGTAACTTCATCCACTCCATAAAATGTATCAATAAGGTTCCTCATACCAAGCCTCGTATTGCCAGTGCTTTCTTCTTCAGTTATTTCTTCAACAGTTCTAATCGATGGGTGCTCTTTTAAATTTGTGGAAGACTTTTCACCATGTAAAGCCCATGTAGTATACGACTGATCTATACCGAGCCTCAGCAAATGTGTTCAAATTTCTATCACGGTGAACCGCATCATATTCTGACATTTCAAACATGGACATGGAAACATTGACAGCAGTTGATCATTATTTTTAATGGCAAAGTCAATAAAATCTTCAACTCCTTATTTATACACTAAGATAAATCTATTCTTTTCACCCATCTATCCTTTATTAATTGGTCGAGACATTCTGTAACATAAAAGAGTTAAGTAAGACGAACATATCGTCTAGTAAGACAACACATTCATATGGAAACAGTAAATAATTATTTAATGTTGAAGGCACGTTGTGTTTCCTCGAAGTTTCAATAACACTTATATAATTCTACCACCAAAATAATCATCACAAAACATGTATTTCGATTGAAATAAATGTCTACAATATTCAAGATTAGACATGTTAGATAAACACATTTAAAACTACAAAGATGAAATGGTACATTATTGTGGAGGGGTGATATATAACAATCACATATTTTAAACTTCCGATTTGATCTAACTTAAAACCCAAGCTTTAATTGCAACATTCGATTTCAAACTTGATATCACATATCAGCCGTGATTTTGAAATTTCAGTCGGATAAATATGGTTATTAACGGATGTAATTCGCCAACAACAAAACCATAGACTAATACCCTTATTACCCAATAAAAATATACAATAATTACATAAATTAACAAATAATGCACATAAAAAAATGGGTATTCATAGTGAACAACTTCTCCATCTTTTAATATATTTTTCCCTTTTGCAATCTTATATCTAAACAAAAATTAAAAAAATATATAATAATAAATATAATCGTACATATCACTATCATAAACTAATAAATTCAAAACTTTTGCATAATTGTGTATATATCAATCGGTTCAATGAGCTATGCACAATGATTAGACAAATAATTGTAATTTTGCAAGAGAATTTCAATTCCAATGCATGTATATATTTATACATATGATTATATTGAGAAGAAAGGATGAATATAAGTACCGGATTAGAAAAGAGCTGGACCAAGAATTCTATGAAAGCCTTTAGAAAATTTGAGAAAGAGAGAAAAAAAAAACATATTTTCAGAATATATCATTCATAAACTAAAAAATTGAAAGAAAAATAAAACGAGACAAGTCTCTCTCTGGACAGGGGCGTTTCTGCGATTAAGAATTTGTACCTCTCTCTTGATTCAAATTTAAAAGATGGAGAACGCGGTCTGATGGAGCTAAGGAGAACGGCGACGACAGTGGTAAGAGAATGGCGGCAGTGGTAATAGAAGGGAAGAAATCGTTATGGGTAAAAAGTGTGTTCCATCTTTACGTGGAGTAGGAATAGAAACAGTTAGGGTAAAAAAAATAGCTCAAGATAGGACTCTTCCCATTTTGGCGCCAATATCTTTTGTTCACACTTTTTTTTGCAGCATAAAAAAATAAAATTTAAAAAATATATATTTTTTAATTAATTATAAACAAACTAAAAAATAATTGTAACGAATATAAGTAATTACTAACACTTGAATACCGTTAGAAATTCTTACAGCACTCTAACAGTTACAAAACTAAATAGAGGTCCGTTACAAATGTTCCCATATGGTGTAGTGCCACATGGACATCTAGTGCCCTCTTGCAAAAACGTTTGATATTTTGCATCAACTCTCACTACAAGAAATTTGAGTTACGACGACCTTTTGAAAACGTCAGCAAATCATTAAAAAATGTCGCTAAAAGAAATTCGATGTTTTTGAAAAGCGTCGTGGTATCTCCAATCGGGAAATAGCCAACATTTTTATAAAATGTCTATAAATAATTTCTTGACGTTTTCCCCGATGCCCTCAAATCTCTGCCCTTGGGTAGACTACCTCACATTTTTAGGAAAAAACGTCGTTGAATTATATGTTAATATTCCCGATGTTTTTCAAACATCCGCAAATCTCTGCCCATGGGTAGACTACCCAACATTTTTAGGAAAAAGCGTCGCTTTGTTACAACACATGCAAAAAATATCGCTGAATTATATGGTAACATTTTTTAAACAAGGGCAAAAATAATGATATTTATGCATAAACATCGGGCTTCATCAAAATCCACATTTTAGTAAAGTTCATCTTTAGTTGTTATTTAATAATACAAAATCAAAAGTAACATCTAATGAAGTGAAAACATCATTCCCAAAAATCTACTATATTTAGGGGGGCATTATTAATATGAATGTGTCTCTCAATAATCAACCAAACATTAAGTCTTTGTATAATCGATCTTTCAAAATAAAAATGTATTTTCAATACAAAAAAATGCTTACCACGCGTCCAAATTATCCCAACAAAATATAAAGAGACTATACATTATCATCCAAAAAGTAACGAAAGTTTCTTATAATTAATCAAAATACACCTCCATGAGTAAGCGGGACCAAATTCAAAATCTGTAAAAAAAAGTGAATGAAATGTTAAAATGAAAATTGGTCAAAGGGGATATTAAAAGAAATGAAAGGTGAACTTACATTGCACGTGGATCTTGTCTACTTGTTCTTTTTTATCCTCTTAGCCACAATGCAATTCTGAAATTAAAGATAAGAGTAATGGTGTTTCAATTTATGTGAGTAATTAAAGCAAATAAGGCATAACAAATTTTATTAAATCATCCAACTTAAGATGGAGTGCCACACTAAAATATTCAAATTTTTAAAAATGTAAATCTATTAAAATTAAAAAACTACTTTATTACCCTTACAATGAATAAAAATTAGTGTAATGCAAGAATGCACGTTGATTAAAGTTCAACAAGTAATGGGGGTAAGATTTGCCTACATCTATCTCTTCCAGACCCTATTAAAGCGGGAGCAATATATATTGGATAGGACCTTTTTAAGTCGATTTGTAAAACTACACGTCACAACATTTTTTGATTACTTATATATTTTTTGGTAATTTCAAGGGCCAAAGTTGTATCAACAAAAAAGTAGGAGGACTAAAGTAAAGTATTAGGGTGAAACTTCTAATAACCCAAATAGTGTAGGCCTATGTAGATCTGTGGGTACCTCGATTTGCCTTCACAGGCCCAGACGAGTAGCCCAATAGAAACGGACCAAAGTCTGGGCTCATCGCATCTCAACTGAATTCGGTTATGACTTAGTCTACTCCTAAAATCTCGTAAGGAGATATTTTAGGAGTAAAAAATGGACGTGGGGAAGTCCAACACCCCCACTCCTCGAGAACAAACATGTATATAACAAACCTTAAGCCAGGGGCAAAAGGCATGCATTATATTCTCTGTAAAACACTCCTCGGAGTTTATAGAAATAATACTGAGAGCACCACCGTGGACTTAGGCATTCTTGTTGAACCACGTATATACTGTGTTGTGTGATTGGCATTTTTATTCTCTATTCTCTTTGGTGATTGCGCTTTTATTCTTAATTTGTGTTGAATATAATTGTCACCACAATTGGCGTCGTCTGTGGGAAGCATTTATCTCCCTTGAGAAAGCCCTCACCAACCAAGAAGCTAGAATGTCCGATCACAGTAGCAACGCCCCTCAGGCAGGGGATATCTAAGAATAGCCTGCCCCTCGCAGGATCAAATCTGAAGTTTGGCGTTCAGATCAGAGGGCTCGCCCGAAGAGGCCAGCCTTAGAGGAGAGCCAGGGACCGGCGAGGTCCACACAAATCTCCAGATTGATTGATGCCTATGAGGCAAGGCTCCAAGAGCAAAGGGAGTCCGCTAGCAAGAAAGAGGCTAAGAATGCTCGCCTCAAAAGAAGATTAGAGAGGATTGAGAAAGAACTCGATCGCAGCACCAGGTGATGTCCATACCGCACTCCTAGCCCTCAGGCGAGCAAGTCTCGCAGCCGAGGAAGGAGCCCCAGACCCGGATCCCAGAGGAGTGAGAAGCTCGAGTCAAATGATGACTTGCTCGAGCAACAGCGACCAGCTCGCCGTTACAGGAGCCCAGCTCGAGGTGATGAGGATATATAAAATTTGGTTCGAAGAGAAATAGACCAACACCCATCACATCGGGGTGCCAGATCAACCAGGGAGCTTGATCGATGAGCTCTGAAGACCCATATGAAATCCCCATTTTCAAGGGATATAGAAGAAAAGGAAGCCACCAAGAAATTTGCTATTCCGAGATTCAAGATCTATTACAGAAAAACTGACTCTATCGATCACGTTAGGCAGTACAAGCAGTCCATGACTCTCTGGAACCATCAGGATGCACTAATGTGTCGAATTTTCCCCTCGAGCCTGCATGACGTGGCCCAGAAGTGGTTCGAGAGGCTCCCTCACAGGTCCATTAAGAGCTTTGAGTCCCTTGCCGAGCTTTTCATGGATCGCTTCATTACCAGTAGCTCCCATCCTAAAAGGATGGATGCTTTGATAATAATGAAAAAGACGCCACAGGAGATCCTCCGGGACTATATAAAAAGGTACTGGAAATTATTCAACGAGGTCGAGGACTGCTCGAAACAGGTGGCAGTGGCCTCTTTCAAGATCGGCCTACCCAACCTTGCCTTCTGCACCAACCCCTAACAAAGAAAGAGGCCATAACCATAGATGACCTAATGGCTCGCATCGAGAAATATGCCAAAGTGGAGGATGTGACCCGCCTCAGAATAGGGGAAAATGGTCGAACTAAGCTCGCTGCCAAAGGCAACGACAAGATTGAAAATCAGAAAAAAAAAAAAAAAAAAAAAAAGAGGCAAGAATGGGGGAAAGAATGGCTCCAAGAATGGAGGTAAGAATGATGCTTCGAAAGCATTTCAGGAAGTGAACACCGTCTTCAAAGAACCAATCTACAAGATCCTTGCGAAGATTAAAGACGAGCCATTTATTAAGTGGCCCAGAAAGATGGGAGGAGATCCCTCAAAGAGAAATAACGCGCTGAGATGCACTTTTCACAAGGAAGGAGGACAGAAGATTGAGCATTGCAAGGTTCTTAAGTCTCACCTCAAAGAACTGGCCCAGATAGGGCACCTGAACGAGTTTGTCGAGAAGAAGGCAGAGAAAGTCACTGCCAATATAGACACGAGGCCCGATAATGTACTCGAGGACGATGCTGGCCATAAATTTGCAGTAATTCATGGGGCATCTGATATAAAGCCGATTTAAGAGAATTCAGCTCGGATGGAAGTAAAAAATCTTATAGTAGTAATGTAAGATTTTCAGATCGACCCAGTGAAGACACAGTTAGGAAAGCGTCAGCGAGCAGATGACGTCGACTATAGCAAACACATCGTGTTTACAGATGAAGATCTGGTGGGGGTAAGAACCCCACATCATGACGCCTTGATCATTACGCTCAGGATAGCCAACTATGACGTCGACAAGTTACTCGTCGACCAGGGAAGCTCATCTGAGGTAATGTATCTCGACCTCTTCAAAAATTTGAAGCTGAGAATTGCCGACCTGAAGGAAGCCACTATCCCTCTAGTTGGCTTCGCCGAAAAAGTGACTATTCCACTAGGGAAGATCGTGTTGCCCATAAGGGCAGGAAGTGTCTCCAAGATGATCGAGTTTTTGGTGGTCGACATCGACTCGCGATATGAAACTATCCTCGGCAGGGGGTGGCTACATACAATGAAGGCATCCCCTTCGACCAACCATTAGAAACTCAAGTACGTGACTGAGCGAGGAGTAATGGAGATTCACGGAGATCAGGCGATGGCGAGAAGGTGCTTCATAGCAGCCATCCTCCCAAAACCAGAGAAGAAGGTCGAGAAGTCTAAAGAGAAAGTCGAGGAGAAAGAAGGTTTGATACCTTCAAAATAGCAGTTAAGATATGGAAGGCCCGGAGTGGAGAAGACCAGGCTCCTCCCCTCTGAGCGGGTCATTGAAAACCTAGAGGAGATAACAGCCGGTGGAAGCAAGAAAGACAGGATGTTCTTAATTAGAGCTTCTTTCACAGATCAAGAAAAGAAGGAATTGATAGTATTATTAAGAGGTAATCTAGACGTCTTCACGTGGGAATCATACGAGCTGCCTGGAATTGATCCTAGTGTGATTTTTCATCAGTTGCACGTCGACCCCACTTTTAGGCCTATCGCACAGAAAGCACAGCGAACTGCGCCCGAAAAGGCCAAAGCGGTAGAAAAGGAAGTAGAAAAGCTACTAGATGCAGGATCCATACGAGAAGTTCAATTCCCTAAATGACTATCCAACCCAGTAGTAGTTCCAAAGAACAATGGGAAATGGAGAGTATGTATAGATTTCACTGACCTTAACAAAGCCTGCCCTAAGGATAGTTTCCCTCTCCCGAAGATCGACCAATTGGTGGACGCTACAGCAGCTCACGAGAGAATGAGTTTTTTGGACGCATATTCGGGGTATCATCAGATCCCTCGGTATGCACCAGACCAAGATAAGGAAGCATTCATCACTACTGTCGAATTATACTGCTACAAAGTTATACCCTTTGGGCTCAAGAATGAGGGAGCAACCTACCAGCAGCTGGTCACCAAGATATTCAAACACCAAATGGGAGATACCATGGAAGTCTACATTGATGATATGCTCGTCAAGAGCAAGCGAAAAGAGGACCATCTCTCAGACCTATCAAATACCTTTAAGATCCTTAGGAAATACCAAATGAAGCTCAACGCAAGCACATGTTCTTTCGGTGTCCAGTAAGGAAAATTCCTCGAATATTTGGTTAGTGAGAGAGGCATTGAGGCTATCCCAGACCAGATCGATGCGATCACAGGGTACAACCCCCTCACATGATACGAGACATGTAGAAGCTCATAGGCATGCTCGCCGCTTTGAACCGTTTCATCTCGAAGTCCTCTGAGAAATGCAAACCGTTCTTCCAGCTCTTGAAAGGAAACAAGACAGTAGAATGGAATCGAAATCGCTCGTAAAAATTTGGAAGAGCTCAAGGCATACCTTAGCTCACTGCCTCTACTCGTTATACCTCAAGAAAATGATCCCCTTTACTTATACCTCACCGTTTCCAGCCACGCCGTCAGTTCTTCACTGGTGTGCGAGAAAGCTGGAATCCAGCATCCAGTCTACTACGCGAGCAAAACCTTATTGAACGCAGAGCAGCGGTACCTACCACTGGAAAAGCTCGCCTTCTCACTAGTAATAGCTTCGAGGAAGATAAAGCACTACTTTGAAGCTCACACTATCATCGTCCTTACATCACACCCTCTTAGAGCAGTCCTACAGAAAGCGGATCTGTCTGGCAGACTATCCAAGTGGTTAGTCGAGTTCGGACGATTTGATATCCAATTTCAGCCCAGGAATGTAATCAAAGGGCAGGTCCTCCCCGATTTCATCGCAGAATTCACCGGCGAACAGCTTCAATCAATGAAGCAAATGGAATATCACCCATCAGTAGGAGTCTGGCGACTGTTTATTAATGGAGCCTCCAACTCAAAGGGGACAGGAGTAGGCATAGTTCTCATTACCCAAGAAGACACAATCCTCTAGCAAGGAATTAGACTTAGATTTGAAGCCTCCAATAACGAGGCAAAATACGAAGCTTTGATAGCCGACTTACAGAAGGCACAGGCATTGGGGGCAAAGCAGCTGCAGGTATTCGACGACTCATAATTGGTCTCCAACTAGATAAGTGGGGACTTCAACGCACGAGACAAAAGAATGGCAGCCTACCTCGCCTTGGCAAGGGAGCTAATGTCCATCTTTGAGGAAGTCAGTGTCCAACAGTTTCCTAGGGGACAGAATAGCCATAATGATGCCTTGGCAGCCCTAAGTTCGGTAATCGATTCCAACTTGAAGAGGACGATCCCAATTGATTTCCTCGCCCATCCGAGCATCAACCAGAATGACGAGCTGCTAAACAGGGAATATATGCTCCAGATTGAGTCAGCACCTAGTTGGATGAACCCTTTGAGAGACTATTTGAAATATGGTGCACTTCCAAATGATAAGAATGCCCCTCATCAGATAAGAGTCAAAAATGCACGCTTTCACTTATCTTCTGAGGGCAAACTATACAAGAGATCATTCACCAGCCCTTACCTTCAATGTATTCATTCGAAGGACATCGAACAAGTTCTATACAAGCTTCATGAAAGAATCTATGGAAGCCATACTGGAGGGAGGTCACTAGCTTTTCGATTAATGAAGGAAGGCTACTGGTGGCCATATATACAAAAAGATTCGGCAGCGTATGCTCGCAAATGCGAGAAATGTCAATTACATGCTCCTATGGTCCACCAACCTGCCAGTGACCTAAGATTGCTTACCAGCCCATGGAATTTGACCCAGTGGGGGATGGACATTGTAGGCCCTCTTCCCACCGTCGCCGGTAACCGTAAGTATATGTTGGTCGCAACTGATTACTTCACCAAATGGATCGAGGCAGAGCCACTCGTAAATATTCAAGATGCAGATATGATGAGGTTCGTATGGAAGAATATAATTACCCATTTTGGAATCCCTATAACCATCATCATCGATAATAAAACACAGTTCGAGAGTGGCCCTTTCCAGAACTTCTGCAGAGAATACGAGATCAGACACTATTTTAGCTTAGTGGCCTACCCCCAAAGAAATGGTCAAGCCGAGGATTCCAACAAAATAGTGATCGATGGATTGAAGAAACGACTAGGGCGAGCCAAAGGCGCATGGGTGAGTAAGTTGCCACATATTTTGTGGGCCTACCGCACTACCCCATGGCGAGCAACTGAGGAAACCCCATTCTCACTAACGTATGGAATGGAAGCAATCATCCCCTTGGAAGCTGGCCTATCCCAACCATGAGAACTACACTTGTCGACCAAGGCCAAAATGATGTAGCATTACTCGCTGAACTTGACCTAGGTGATGAAAGCGGAAGACTGGCCCTAGTAAGGCGAGCGAGCTATCAGCAATAGCTCGCGAAACACTATAACAAGAAGGTCAATCCTAGGGCATTCCAGATTGGGGATTAAGTCCTAAGGAAGGTCCTTGGCCGCGCAGTAAAACCATAAGATGGCAAGTTGGGTCCAAATTGGGAGGGACCATTCAAGGTGACAAGGGACGACCTACAAGGAGCCTATCACTTAGAAATACTGGAGGGCAGAGAGATACCCCGAGCTTAAAATGCAGCCAATCTGAAGAAATTCTACTTCTAGTTTTTTCATTCATCTTTTATCACATTTTTGGAATTGGCAACTCAATTTTTATGGCTTGTCATTAATAAAAGATTGTTTGGCAGTGACATTCTGAAGTGTTAATTTTGTACTATTAACTTTTTAACTTGCACACCTTTTCCAAGTGACAAGCATATTACTAAGTATGCAGCAGCAGGGAATCACCCTCCTCATGTCTTCGTTATAAAACACGAACAACCTCTTAGCATTTCCCCTGACAATATATGAAGCCCTACAGGGGACCCTTAGGCAGTTTGGCCAAATCGAATTTGTCGCCAAATAATGTTTGGCTCAAAAAGCCTAAACGGATAAAACATCCAACACCAGGTGTGTCCTCGCCATTGCCATACTTAGGCCTAAGGGAGTGTGACGACACGACCTAAAAGGTAAAGTAGGGCAGAATGGTATCTCATAAAGCATAATGGACTGGGAGGATGCTCACATAACAAAACAACTTTACCTACATCAAATCTAGTCGGCTAAAAAGAGCCCAAGATAATCAAATGGGAAATGAATGAAGTAAAAAATATACAATGCATGTTTAGTCAGTAAAATCGCCCCAAGACATAAATATTACATTACTTCGTTACATGAACAATGAGTTACACCCGATAAAATCTTAATTAGGCTGAGGCCTCTGAACAAGATAATCAGCTACTTGTGCTCTTCAGCCATCGTCCGGATGAGGAGCCAATTCCTCCTCGACCTCATTCACATCTGACTCTAATAGATGCCTAGGGATAGCATCTATGGGATCCACTGGTCGTCCCTCCTAAAAGGATTAGGCCTCAGAGTTGAAGGAGAGATATCATGATGATACAAGAGTATTGAGTTCCGGGGGACATGCAACTCCCTGAGGGCACTTAACCATCCCCTGATAAAAGATAGTTCTTCAAACTCTATCAGCCTTATCGAAGCATCTATCCAACCTTGTTTATAACCATCAGCCCACACTCGCTGAGGTCCTTTCTTGAACAGATGCCTCAACCGTGTGACATCCCTTTGAAGCCCAGCAGCAATCACGTATGCTCGATGAACATTTTCTTGGAGCTCATCCATATCCCTAGCTGGACCCCTTGCATTTGGACTAGCTCACAGAGCAGCCATTGAGGTAGAACCTCGTAAAACTGGAGGGGCACTGCTCGATCCTGTGCTAGCTCATGGAACAGCTGATGTAGAGGAACCTCATAGAACATGAGGTGCGATGCTCGATGCATATTACTTGAGTCCCAACACCTCCCTCCTCAGAGTCTCGTTCTCCTGTTGAAGAAATTCTTTGACTTGATTGATTTTAGGAGCTTAGCTCTCAAAGTATTCACTTCTTCTTAAACAGAGGCACCAACATCTTCCATCTCCTGAAGTTTATCCTTCAGTTTGGCAACAAGCTCAGATTGGTCTTTAAAGCTCTCATTCCTCAACCTGAGAGACTTGCAAATCCTAACGAAGGCTTAGCGAACTTGATCGCTCACATTAGGACCAAGAATCCTTCCCAGTTGAGAGGTGGAAGGTATATATTCATCTACATTAATCAACTACTGTGACACCCCGACTAATTAAACACCGGGTAGCTACTCCTTTATAAAATTAATTCAAAATGCCAAGTTGGCTCAGTTAATAGCATCACTGTCGAAAACGTTTTATTATTACTAACCACCTAGTATTTAAAAAGTAAGTGCAAATTTTTATTAAATCTGATTAACATGCAACAAGAGTAATGAATAACTAAATAACACCATTAACCATACTGAAGTAAAATGAATAACCATCACAATATGTAAATAAAACCTGGAGGAAAAACTCCTCAATACAAATCCCACAACTGATAAGTAAACTGAAATAAATAACTAAAACTGAATACTGAGCAATACATGCTAGAGTCTGAAAACTGAAATGTAAAAGAGGCCTCTAAAGAAATGGGCAACATGCCCTACAACTGATAGATAGTGACTCTGGAATCCAAAAGATGGAAGCGTCTATGAGCAAATCCCTGTAGCTTCCACAACCAGCTACAGCACGTCACCTGAATGAGAATCCTATGCTTGGTGTCCTTGTGGCTGGGCACCTAAAATGGTTTTACAAGAGAATATATTTGAAAGCAAATGGGTCAGAGCCCGAAAGTGTTATATTTAAAAAAAACCTGCAAGTGCTTTAAAAACATTTAAAACATTAAATGTAAAGTACATGTTAGGACGTGCACTCACATTATATTCTCACCTCTCGTCTAACTGTGCACTCCTAACGCAAGTACCCATCTATAACTACCCATACTACTAGCTAACTGACAACATAACTAGCTAGACTACCAAAGGTTCTACCCATTTACTCGGTTCCATATAACATAACAACTCTCGTAATTAAATAGAGGTTTAATGTGAACACAGTTACTAAATATGCCAATGATATAACTATCAGTTAACTCATTATATAACTCGAAGCAATACCGTAATATTTTTACAACATTAACATGAGGATTTCCATTAATTTAATGTATATTATTCACCACATAAATATACGATACAAGCACCCCGCAATCTAAGCTGTAGTGCACACATACTCTGCTATCCATCCCGGTACATCGCGTACATAAGGATTACATATTCCGAATCTCTCAGGAATAGTTTACCGATAACAACATCACAAATAATGGAGGCGAACACAGTCACCATCACATGGGTCACGCACATACCTACGCTCCCATGGTCAGCGGACTTATTAATATCACAATAAGTCTTTCAATGACCTATGTTCATCAAGGTACCAGTCTATATCCCCCCCGTAGGCACACAAGGATTAGAGGGTCCTAAGCGAACGAAACCTCCCGTGATAGCAAGTATGGTAGGTATGTCATACAAACAATCCATATACTAATACTAAGTAAACACACATCTTAGTAATACCGTATTATATTCGTAGTACATTTCGCATTCTTGTACTAACTAATTATCACAACTTATTTTATTCCGGTTCATAATTATACGCGCTATAATTCATCCTCACATCGTAGTAGTCACTCACGTCTCAACCCAAATGATTCATTGAATATAACTCTCGTATATGATTTACTCATCCCAACAACCCAAAAGTCCCAAATAAGTCACTATATCATCAAAGGGATGCTAACTCTACCCTTGAACCATCTCCCGGAACTCCAAAAGTCAAAACAGTCCAAAAAAAAGTCAAACTGTCAACTCGTTAGAAGTCTCGTTCGAACGAGGCTTCGAACGAGTTTGGACTGTCAGGTCGTTAGAAGTCTCGTTCGAACGAGGCTGTTCGAACGAGATCCCAGTTCGTTCGAACGAACTGACCCTTCTAACGATATCTCGTTCGAACGAGATATCGAACGAAAATCCTACTCGTTAATAACGACTGGTCAACTCGTTAGAAGCTCGTTCGAACGAGCTCGTTCGAACGACCTGGGGGCTGCTTCTAACGAGATGCCAGTTTCGGCCCAGAATTTCCTAAAAATCGTTTTTCACCATTTTTACTCCTCAAACCTCTTCTAAAATTCGTTCCCACAATATATTGAGTTCTCTAAACATCCTCAAACATGTTAAGGGGTTATACTAACATCATTAAAGGGTTTGATATCATCTAAACATCATTAAATCACAATTTCTACACTAATTCCCAATTTTCTTCAAGAACATAAACCCTAACTTTTTCTCATCATAAATTCCCAGATTTTAATTCGTTTATACATCACCTAGATATGAAATATCCGAAATTAAATCTCCCAACAATGTTTCTACATGCAAACCTATCCCAACATTCAATAATAACTTCAAATTTCATGGGTTTTCTTTTAATCTTTCAAGAACAATAAGATTCTTCAATTTCTAACATGGAAAAGACATTCTCAGTAATTAAATGGAAATAAAGTCACTTGCCTTGGTTTGATTTCTGAATTTGGTGTGGATTCGGTGTAGAATTTCTGCAGAATCTCTCTCTCTCTCTCCTTCTCCAAGCTTTCTTCTCCAAAAGGCTATGGTGGCTAGGGTTTGCTTTGGGGAAACTTATGAAACCTAATTTCAATAAACCTCCGTAGCTTGTTGGGTTAATAAGGGTTGGTTGGGGTCAATCCTTATCAGATTACAACTCTCAATTTTCGTCACTTTTAATTACCCAAAAAATACCAAATTACTAAAATACCCTTTAAGTTACCGGTATGGTCTAAAATTACCCCGGGACCCAAACTATACCCCCGGCTAGTGTTTTCTGACTATCTCGGCCCTTCCGGACGCGTTGGCGCACTCAAAACGACCATACGGATTATAGATTTTAAATTCACTTTTATTAACAAAATATTATACCGTGACGCGGCGGTCCCACGCGTCTCAACAAAATTCCCAAATTGCCGTATATAAATCTCACGACAAATTTTATAATACCAAGTTCATATATAATCATATATGCACATAATCAAATACTAACTCGTATCACATTAGTATTTATAACCCGGATTAATTTCCAATTAATACGCATTTAATTAATTAATCCCCAAAAATAAATATAGACAAAAGTACGGGGTATTACATACTCCCCCCCTAATAACTGAATTTCGTCCCGAAATTCGAAACTAGAAAGTACCTGCTAAAAACAGCTCTGGATAACGTTCGCGCATCTCATCCTCGCGCTCCCATGTGGACTCCTCGACATTGTGATGTCGCCACTGAACACGTACTAACGGGACTATCTTTGACCGTAGTTTCCTCTCGCTTCGGTCCAAAATAGCAATCGGCCCTTCCTCATAAGAGCTATCCGGCTGGAGATCGATGTCCTCCACAGCAATGTGAGAATGAGCCAAATCATCCCTAAGGTATTTCCTCAGCGAGGAAATATGGAACACGTTGTGAATCCGATGCAAATGCTCCGATAACCCGAGTCTATACGCAACCGGTCCGATCCGCTCAATAATAGGAAACGGCCCCACATACCTCGGTGCCAACTTCCCCTTCTTCCCGAAACGCATAATCCCCTTCATAGGAGATACCCTGAGCAAAACCTGGTCCCCCACTTGGAACTCCCTGAAAAACCTCTTTGCATCAGCATAACTCTTCTGCCTGTCTTGAGCTACCCGAATGCGACTTCGAATCAACTCAATCCTTGCCGAAGTATCCTGGATCACTTCCGGCCCAAGTAGTTTGTTGTCCCCCACTTCTAACCAACATGCTGGGGAACGACAAGGCCTACCGTACAATGCCTCAAACGGAGCCATGCCAATCGTGAACTGATAGGAGTTGTTGTAAGCAAACTCCACCAGTGGAAGGTACTGCTCCCATCCACCCCCGAAGTCAATAATACACATGCGTAGCATGTCTTCCAACATCTGATTGGTGCGCTCGGTCTGCCCATCAGTCTGCGGATGATAAGCCGTACTCAACCGCAATTCCGTGCCCATGGCCTCCTGGAAACTCTCCCAAAACCTCGAAACAAATATCTTGTCTCTGTCAGACACGATATTCAGGGGCACACCGTGAAGTCTCACAATCTCTGAAATGAAGAGCTGGGCATACTGACCCGCAGTGTAATCAGTCCTAACGGGTAAAAAGTGAGCGACCTTGGACAATCTGTCCACAATTACCCAAACGGAGTCGTGACCCCTCTGCGACGTAGGCAACCCCGTGATAAAGTCCATGGATATGCTCTCCCACATCCACACCGGAACCTCCAATGGCTGTAGCAATCCTGTTGGTCTCTGATGATCCACTTTTACAAGCTGACAAGTGGCGCATTTCGAGACAAACTCAGCGATATCTCTCTTCATACCGCTCCACCAATACTGCCGTCTCATGTCTTGGTACATTTTGTCCCCTCCGGGATGTACCGCGAACCGTGAGCCGTGCGACTCTGCCATCACATCGTGCCGCAATTCTTCCCCTTCCGGAACTACCAATCTCCCATTGAAGCGCAATCCCCCGTCTGAGCTAACGGTATAGGACTCGGCTCCCTCTGCAAGTAATCGAACTATCTGTTCCTGACAGAACGAATCATTAGCCTGTGCCCGTACTACCTTCGTGACAATCTGCGGTGTAACGGTCATCACAGACATGAAAGATCGGGCCACTGCATCCTGGTGTCCCAATTCCTTCCACTTCGCTTTCCACACCTCTGCCACCTCATCTGCTGGCCTGCGGCTCAACGCGTCTGCTACCACGTTAGCCTTACCCGGGTGGTACTGAATGTCAAACTGGTAGTCTTTCACAAATTCAAGCCACCTACGCTGCCGCATATTTAATTCCTTCTGCGTGAACAGATACTATAGTGACTTGTGGTCCGTGAACAGCTGAAACTTCTCTCCCAAAAGATAGTGCCTCCAAATCCGTAAGGCAAATACCACTGCCGCCAACTCCAAATCATGTGTGGGGTAATTCTTCTCATGAGGCTTAAGCTTACGGGAAGCATAAGCTATGGCCTGTCTCTCCTGCTGCAATACACCTCCAAGCCCTTGCAAAGACGCGTCGGTGTAAACCAAATACCCAACTCCCGGTCTTGGCAATGCTAACACAGGTGCTGAGGTCAATTTGTCCTTCAATTCATCGAATGCCAACTGACAGACATCACTCCAGATGTATGGCACACCCTTACGAGTAAGATGTGTCAAAGGACCTGCTATCTCCGAGAATCCCCGAATAAATCTCCTGTAGTATCCTGCTAAACCCAAGAAACTACGAATCTCCGTTGGTGTCGTGGGCTGTCCCCACTCCCTCACCGCTGATACCTTTCCCGGATCGACAGATATTCCCTGATCGGAAATAATATGACTCAAGAACTGGACCTCCTTCAGCCAAAACCCGCACTTCTCATATTTTGCATACAGTTCGTTCTGACGAAGTGTCTGCAAGACCTGCCTCAAATGCTCGGCGTGCTCCTCCTCTGTCTGAGAGTAAACCAGAATGTCATCAATGAAGACAATAACAAACTGGTCTAGGAAATCTCTGAACACTCTGTTCATCAAGTCCATAAACACTGCTGGAGCGTTGGTCAAGCCGAAAGGCATAACCCGAAACTCGTAAGAACCATATCTCGACAAGAACGCAGTCTTCGAGACATCCTCCTCCCTGATACGCAACTGATGGTAACCTGACCTCAAGTCAATCTTCGAGAAGAAAGAAGCTCCTCTCAACTGGTCGAATAAGTCATCGATTCGAGGCAACGGATACTTATTCCGTATCGTGACCTTATTCAACTCTCGGTAGTCCACGCACAATCTCAGTGAACCATCCCTCTTCTTCACAAACAAAACCGGAGCGCCCCAAGGTGAGGTACTCCTGCGAATAAAGCCCTGCCCTAACAGCTGCTCTATCTGATCCCGTAACTCTCACATCTCAGCTGGAGCCATACGGTACGGTGCGCGTGCTATAGGTCTCGTACCCGGTAGCAAATCAATAACGAAGTCTATCTCTCGACTGGGCGGTAAGCCTGGTATCTCCTGAAACACATCCGAATACTCCCTGACAACCGGGATCGAATCTAAAGGAATCACAACCTCCTTAGAGGTATCCTCCTCTATGTAATACAGATGAGCGGTCGATCCTCCCTCTGGGCGAGGCATCGCCACTATAAACATCTCCTGCCCCGAAATGGCAAAAACAATGCTCCCGCTGAAGCAATCAATCATGGCCCTATATGATACGAGCCAATCCATACCGATGATCACATCGTGAACATGCATGTCTAACACTAACATGTCCGCAGGCAATACCAAACCACCAACCGCTACCCCCACTCCCCGGCATATAAAGAAAATAAGTGACCCACTCCCCAATGGTGAGTCGACACACGTCACTGTGCTCTCTGCCGTAGCTAACAATCCTAAAGCTTTCGCGAAGTGTGTAGCAATAAAACAGTGTGTAGCACCCGTATCAAATAACACCCGACCCATAGTGCCATGGATAGGAAACGTACCCTCGATCGCGGGCGGTGCCTGTGGAACTGCAGCCTGGTGAACGTTATAGACACGTCCATACTGTAGCTGCCCCTGCTGAGCTGGGACTGCTGGAATGGGTGGCAATGCTGCCATCTGTGGCGGTGCAGGAAGAGCTGCGGGAAACATAGGTCTCTGCGGCTCCTGGCGAGCACCCTGCTGCTGCTGCTGTGGGGCCCTGCCCCTATCAGGACAATCCTGCTTCTTATGGCCAGTCTTGCCACAAGTAAAGCACTTCCCTGGGAAATTCCCTCCCCTCTGTCCCTGCTGTCCCCGGCCCTGGTGGCCGTTACCATTCCTCCCTTGGCCCTGCTGGCCCTGATGGAACTGCTGTCCATGCTGCCCCTGTTGGCCCTGATGGCCGTTTGGACCCTGATGGCCCTGGCGGAAACCTCCCTGTCCCTACCTGTAGTTCCCTGACCGGAACCTCTTATTGTCCCCCTGCTGGTTACCCTGCTCAGTCTGTCTCTGCCCCTGACCGGTTTGTGCCCCGCTGGCACCATGTCCTCCAGTCCTGCCCTGATGGCTAGACTCCCCTGACCGCTTACCCTCGGCCATATGAAAACGGTGGTCCTGGCAGTGCAATAGTGCAGCGTTAACCACATCAGAATACGTGGCCAACGATAGGTTCCCTAGCAGATGCTGACGGATCCTCCAATTCAACCCATCAGTGAACTTCTCTATCTTCTTCTTCTCTGTTGGAATCTCTTCTGGAACGATGTTCAACAGGTTAGTAAACTCGGCCTCATATTCGGCCACTGTCTTGCCCTCCTGCTTCAAACTCATCAGCTTCCTCCTCATCTCTGTATGAACTGCGGACGGAAAATACTTGCGGTCGAACCGCACCCAGAACTCCTGTATCGTGAGGGTATCCCTCTCCTCCGCGGTGGTAATAGACTCCCACCACTGTAGCGCAGATCCAACTAGCTTGAAAGTAGCTAGCACCTGTTTCTGAACATCAGTGCACTCATGCATCCTCAAATGCCTCTGCATGTCCTTCCTCCATTGGCTCGAGATAACCACATCTGAGCTTCCAGCAAACTCTGGTGGATGCGCTTTCTGAAAAGCGTCACGTACACGTTCCCAAGCAGACAAGAATGCATTAACCTGGACTGGCGCGGCAACCGGCGCCTGCGGTGGTGCCTGCTGAATCACGGCAATCGCGGCATTTACCGCTTGGGCTACTATAGCAGCAACCTCAGTGGCGTTCAACATGCCCTGAATTGGAGCGGGCTGGGGTTCGGGCGTTGCATTCCTGGGAACTCGTCGTGCACGTCGTGGAGGCATCTGAAATAAGAACAAAGTTTATAAGTTCACGGTTTATAAACTTAAAATAGCTGAAGAACGAAGCATACACAATAAGAGTACAACAGTCCTAAAATATAGGGCTCTATATCAAAGAAACGTAGCGGAAACATAATAGCCGTACAGATCCTAAAGGACACTAGAACCTGAGGCTCTGATACCACCTGTGACACCCCGACTAATTAAACACCGGGTAGCTACTCCTTTATAAAATTAATTCAAAATGCCAAGTTGGCTCAGTTAATAGCATCACTGTCGAAAACGTTTTATTATTACTAACCACCTAGTATTTAAAAAGTAAGTGCAAATTTTTATTAAATCTGATTAACATGCAACAAGAGTAATGAATAACTAAATAACACCATTAACCATACTGAAGTAAAATGAATAACCATCACAATATGTAAATAAAACCTGGAGGAAAAACTCCTCAATACAAATCCCACAACTGATAAGTAAACTGAAATAAATAACTAAAACTGAATACTGAGCAATACATGCTAGAGTCTGAAAACTGAAATGTAAAAGAGGCCTCTAAAGAAATGGGCAACATGCCCTACAACTGATAGATAGTGACTCTGGAATCCAAAAGATGGAAGCGTCTATGAGCAAATCCCTGTAGCTTCCACAACCAGCTACAGCACGTCACCTGAATGAGAATCCTATGCTTGGTGTCCTTGTGGCTGGGCACCTAAAATGGTTTTACAAGAGAATATATTTGAAAGCAAATGGGTCAGAGCCCGAAAGTGTTATATTTAAAAAAAACCTGCAAGTGCTTTAAAAACATTTAAAACATTAAATGTAAAGTACATGTTAGGACGTGCACTCACATTATATTCTCACCTCTCGTCTAACTGTGCACTCCTAACGCAAGTACCCATCTATAACTACCCATACTACTAGCTAACTGACAACATAACTAGCTAGACTACCAAAGGTTCTACCCATTTACTCGGTTCCATATAACATAACAACTCTCGTAATTAAATAGAGGTTTAATGTGAACACAGTTACTAAATATGCCAATGATATAACTATCAGTTAACTCATTATATAACTCGAAGCAATACCGTAATATTTTTACAACATTAACATGAGGATTTCCATTAATTTAATGTATATTATTCACCACATAAATATACGATACAAGCACCCCGCAATCTAAGCTGTAGTGCACACATACTCTGCTATCCATCCCGGTACATCGCGTACATAAGGATTACATATTCCGAATCTCTCAGGAATAGTTTACCGATAACAACATCACAAATAATGGAGGCGAACACAGTCACCATCACATGGGTCACGCACATACCTACGCTCCCATGGTCAGCGGACTTATTAATATCACAATAAGTCTTTCAATGACCTATGTTCATCAAGGTACCAGTCTATATCCCCCCCGTAGGCACACAAGGATTAGAGGGTCCTAAGCGAACGAAACCTCCCGTGATAGCAAGTATGGTAGGTATGTCATACAAACAATCCATATACTAATACTAAGTAAACACACATCTTAGTAATACCGTATTATATTCGTAGTACATTTCGCATTCTTGTACTAACTAATTATCACAACTTATTTTATTCCGGTTCATAATTATACGCGCTATAATTCATCCTCACATCGTAGTAGTCACTCACGTCTCAACCCAAATGATTCATTGAATATAACTCTCGTATATGATTTACTCATCCCAACAACCCAAAAGTCCCAAATAAGTCACTATATCATCAAAGGGATGCTAACTCTACCCTTGAACCATCTCCCGGAACTCCAAAAGTCAAAACAGTCCAAAAAAAAGTCAAACTGTCAACTCGTTAGAAGTCTCGTTCGAACGAGGCTTCGAACGAGTTTGGACTGTCAGGTCGTTAGAAGTCTCGTTCGAACGAGGCTGTTCGAACGAGATCCCAGTTCGTTCGAACGAACTGACCCTTCTAACGATATCTCGTTCGAACGAGATATCGAACGAAAATCCTACTCGTTAATAACGACTGGTCAACTCGTTAGAAGCTCGTTCGAACGAGCTCGTTCGAACGACCTGGGGGCTGCTTCTAACGAGATGCCAGTTTCAGCCCAGAATTTCCTAAAAATCGTTTTTCACCATTTTTACTCCTCAAACCTCTTCTAAAATTCGTTCCCACAATATATTGAGTTCTCTAAACATCCTCAAACATGTTAAGGGGTTATACTAACATCATTAAAGGGTTTGATATCATCTAAACATCATTAAATCACAATTTCTACACTAATTCCCAATTTTCTTCAAGAACATAAACCCTAACTTTTTCTCATCATAAATTCCCAGATTTTAATTCGTTTATACATCACCTAGATATGAAATATCCGAAATTAAATCTCCCAACAATGTTTCTACATGCAAACCTATCCCAACATTCAATAATAACTTCAAATTTCATGGGTTTTCTTTTAATCTTTCAAGAACAATAAGATTCTTCAATTTCTAACATGGAAAAGACATTCTCAGTAATTAAATGGAAATAAAGTCACTTGCCTTGGTTTGATTTCTGAATTTGGTGTGGATTCGGTGTAGAATTTCTGCAGAATCTCTCTCTCTCTCTCCTTCTCCAAGCTTTCTTCTCCAAAAGGCTATGGTGGCTAGGGTTTGCTTTGGGGAAACTTATGAAACCTAATTTCAATAAACCTCCGTAGCTTGTTGGGTTAATAAGGGTTGGTTGGGGTCAATCCTTATCAGACTACAACTCTCAATTTTCGTCACTTTTAATTACCCAAAAAATACCAAATTACTAAAATACCCTTTAAGTTACCGGTATGGTCTAAAATTACCCCGGGACCCAAACTATACCCCCGGCTAGTGTTTTCTGACTATCTCGACCCTTCCGGACGCGTTGGCGCACTCAAAACGACCATACGGATTATAGATTTTAAATTCACTTTTATTAACAAAATATTATACCGTGACGCGGCGGTCCCACGCGTCTCAACAAAATTCCCAAATTGCCGTATATAAATCTCACGACAAATTTTATAATACCAAGTTCATATATAATCATATATGCACATAATCAAATACTAACTCGTATCACATTAGTATTTATAACCCGGATTAATTTCCAATTAATACGCATTTAATGAATTAATCCCCAAAAATAAATATAGACAAAAGTACGGGGTATTACAACTACAAGCCATAAAGAGCAATAAAGAATAGAAGAATCAGTATACTGAAGAGAAAATGTTTTCATTTTATTAATAGAGGACCAAATTACATCGATGAAAGAGAATAGTGCAAACAAAGCAAAAATACATAAAGGTCCTTAGAGCGGGCTAACTAGCAACCTCAGTTTGTCTAGAGGTGGTTGGATATTTTCCCTTATCAGTAGAAGTAGTAGCATCTCCCTCGGAAGGAATAACTGTTGTTCCCCAAGCAAGAGGAGTACCAACAAGAATAGTCTGGGAGGTAGGGGCAACACCTTCAACGTCTGGGGCATGTGCTTCGTCTACAATAAGTTTTGGCCCTAGATCATGCTCGTTAAATAAGGGTGAGTCAATGTCCACCCCGTTAGCCAAAAGAGCCTTGTTTCATCCCTTCTTAAAGTTCAGACAACTGATGTAGCCTATTTGAGCATCAGCATCCTCATATGCAGCAGCTCACCCAGAATTATACGAACTTTCCTTAATGGCTGCTTCCTCGAACTCTATCCTCTTCAGCTTCTCTGCCAGCACCTTATTCTCCTCGACCATGGTTAGCTTTCTCGTATAGACCAGGTCGTAGGACTGTCTCAGCTCATTCAGCTCATTTATCTCCGCCTCCTTCGCCCTATTAGCATTAATAAGGGCGAGATCGGAGGACTTTTGAGCCTCGTTGGCAGCTTTCAAACTCGCCTTCAACTCGACGCCTTTCCCCTTCAGTTCAGCATTTTGCTTCTCTAAATCCACATTCCTATCCACCAGCTCGTCGCGAGTACGGTAGAGAACAACGAATTTGGTCACGAACTGCAAGTAAAAAGGGAGCATTAGAAGAAATCATTGAACAAAATATTATAAGTATTGAAGAATAGAAACAAACTTCCCAAGACTAGCCTCTGACTCGCTTCTAGGGCTAACTGGTCAGTCCCCATTACCCTTTGTCGATCAGCAGGAGAAACTGCTCTCTCGAGCAGCGAAGGAGCCAGTTGGGGAGAGGTGGCGACGAGGCCCCCTAAGGCAACACAGACATGGGCACGAAAGCTTGCCCAGCCTTCGTCCTCGCTTCCACCCTCTTTCTCTCCTCTTCTCTCTCATTCTCCCTCGCATCTCAACTGAATTCGATTATGACTTAGTCTACTCATAAAATCTCGTTAAGAGATATTTTAGGAGTAGAAAGTAGACGTGGGGAAGTCCAACACCCCCATTCCCCGAGAACAAACATGTATATAACAAACCCTAAGGATAGGGCAAAAGGCATGCATTATATTCTCTGTAAAACACTCCCCAGAGTTTATAGAAATAGTATTGAGAGCGCCACCGTGGACGTAGGCAATCTTGCTGAACCACGTACATACTGTGTTGTGTGATTGGAATTTTTTATTCTCTATTCTATTTGGTGATTGCGCTTTTCTCCTTAATTTGTGTTGAATATAATTGTCACCACAATCATATAGGTCAAATGAGTTAATTTGGTTCTAGATAATAGAGTGATAATGAAAAATGTTAAAATAATTAGCATCGAATAATATTATTAAGATGATGTAGTTTCTATTAACTTATATTATGGATGTAGATCTATGTAAGCATGTGTTATCTAATACCAATGTGTAATGGGGGTAGAGCTTCGGGAATGTGTAGTGCAAAACTCATCTCTCTCTGACATCCTACAAAGTTGCATTTTTTTTATATTTACGATCTGCTTATTATTACTATTGCATTCACTAATTTTTCTATATCTTTTTTATAAAAGAGGTACGGTATCTCCATAACTTTTATTTATACAAAAACATGGGAAACAAACCTTCCATATGTTTCACCTAAAAGGAAGGGGCACATTAATACCTAACCTTCCAGAAAAAGAAAGGAAATAAAATTATGCCACTATATTCTTTAAGGGTCACAAATATTTAATCCCACTTTTAAAGATTCATTTGCATCCAATCCCATGTTTGTATTTTTTAGTCATTGGTCCTATTGTAATAAGTATAGGACAAGTGCCATTCTCTGCGGAGAGGAAGATAAGCGATTACAAGACGATTACGGGAGGTTTTGGGTGGTTATGGGATTTAATACAATTTTAAAAATACATGGGAGGGAAGATTAATAAAACATTAGAAATGGGACAAAAGCCCCCAAAAATAGTCTTTATAATGGACCAAGGGCTTCACAAACAAAGGTCGAGGGATATGCCACCAAACCAAGCTTAATAACATAAACAAATGACTCAATACTAAAAATAAACTTATGAAAACCTATAGTGAGGAATAAGAAAAATGTATTTTGTAATCAAAGAAATAATTTCATTAGGATTATTCCACCACCACTTCACATCATCATGAATAAGGACTGGGAAGAGGAAGAGAGGGTGTAAGGACATTTTTCTCATGTCCAACATGTTTCATTTGTGTATGTCGTACGCCGCTACATTTGGCATGTCACCTCAAGATGTCACTCGACGGCCTCAATCCGAATTTCGAGAATCAAGCATTCAATATCTCCATTAATATGTCCCACATCTGCCTCAACGACTTCACGGTCCACGATTTTAGGGACTTAATGCAAGTGGTACGCAAGGGAAGTCAAAACAGTGAAAAAAGGCACGATAGGAGTGTTCAAGGGAATTTTCGTAATTTCACATCCATAGTTCGGAGGTCTGGTCAACTGGAAAGTTGAAGAGATCGCCGCAACGAAGATACTGGAAAAAACGGCACCTCAATCCGAGCTACGGTGAAGGAGTTATGACCTTTTGAAGATGGAGAAAATTCCTTAAAGAATGCTGTTTTTTTTGTACGCTGGATAGAATTTTAGAGTTTTAAGAACGTGGGTCTCTTCATCTTTTTTCCTATAAATACCAACTTCGGGGGAGTTGTTTTGCAAGACTTTAGAAGACATTTTTTAGAGTCCAAATACCTCTAGTCTTCATATTTTTTGAGTCCCAAGACTCATGTTTTGATTCACACAATTACCAAACCTTTGTGAATCTTTTTGGTAACCCAAGAACACAACTTTTTAGTTTGTTCAAACCTTTGTGGAGAGATCTTTGCAACCAAGGGCTACGTGTCATTGCTGAGGGAGTCTCTATAAAGTTTTATGGCTGCGTGTCATTGAGGAGTGCTGTGGTTCTTCCTTTGTTGATTGGACTGAGGTTCATGTGGGTTCGCTGCGTGTGGATTCATTGCTGACGACACCGACCGACGCCTGCGGGTATTCGTGTGTCACTGTATTTCATTGTAATCCGTGTAAGTTGCGATTTACTTATTATAGTGAAATAAAAGGTTTTGCCCTGCGGGGATTTTTCCTTAAACTTGTTTCGCATACTTTATTTGTTTATGGGTTGACACACGCACCGTAGATGGATGGTTAGGGGCTGAATTTATTTGATTTAAGAGTAGACTCTAATTAAATAAGGGTTACTTGAAAACTTGCGAGTTATTTTTTAATCGGTATCACACAGTCGCATACGACGTTTTCAAATTGGTATCAGAGCGGGTTACGCTAATTTATCGCGTGATCTTGATTTTTCAAGGATTTATTTTTGATACAATTTGACTTCTCACGTCTTCAAATTGGTATCAGAGCGGGTTACGCAAATTTATCGTGTATTCCTATTTTCCGCAAAAATTGTGTGATATTGATTTTTTTTTAAATCAGTTTTGTGAAAAATCGCATTTTTCAATGGTACGCCCGTTTAATGAGGAGCCTATTTTTGAAAAAGTTCACGACCATGCTGAAAATTTAAAAAGTCTGAATTTGAAACTTTGCAAAAGAATTAAAGTTTTGGAAAAAGAAAATTCTCGTTTGAAATCCGATATGAATCTTTTGCAAACGGTTCAAAATCAAAGAGATTTTTATCGTGAAAAATTTGTTTCTTTGGACCATGAATTTAATGCTTTAAAATTGTCCAAAAAGGAGAGTGATGATAGGGTTCTTATTTTAGAAAAAGATTTAGAGGACCTTAAAAATTCGATGGTTTGTGTTTGTGCCAAAGATGAAAGAAATATTTTAATCAATGAGTTTGTGGCACGTGAAGAGACTCTTAGGGAAAAGTTTGCTTTAATTGAGGGGGAGAGGGATACCCTTTTAGAAATTGTTGAAAATTTGAAAAAGCAATCCCTGTCTTGGGAAGAGTCTAATTTGTTGCTTGAATCAAATATTTTGAAGATGAAAAATGATTTAAACGATTCAAATAGATTTGATTGTGATGGTAATAGCTCATCTTGTTCTCATGCTTCTAGTGCTAAAGCCAAAACCATTATTTGTTTTAGAGGGTCAATTAATCCCAAGGACATTAGAAAAGATCACACTTTAGGTAACATTCCTTCCGTTTACACATGTTCACATTGTGGTAGGAAAGGTCACCTTAGGAGATTTTGTTTTGATCTTGGAAGAAGTCCTAGGATGTCGAAGTCTAGTGTTACCTTGGTTCCTAAATCCCCCACACGTTGTTTCACATCTATTTGGGTTAGGAAATCACTTTTGGATACACTAGATTTTAGACAAGTTGATTATCGTTTTCTTGCACATGATTCTTCTCTTGCCATATCATATAGATGATTGTGTTCGCATGTGTGTCATACGCTAGTTATACTTTTTTATATATGTTTGCTAGCGTTGTGACATGTACTTTTTGTATAGATTTTTTTAATTTTTGGAAATATTTTGAAAAATAAAAAAAGATTTTATTTTGATAAAATTTTGAGAAAATCCAAAAAGACTTTTGTATTTTGTTTGCACCGTTTATGGATGAACACTTTGGATGACCGAGTCACAACTTCATTCCATTATTTTCATGTGACTATTTGATAGTGTTTTGAGACAATAGGTCAATTCATCCATGTGCTTTATAATGTTTGGAGTCATTAAGATGCATTTAAGTGTTACTTCCTACATGTTTGACTCATAATTTCCTTTATTGCACACATGCACGAATTTTTTTTATTATTGTGCTTGTCTTATCACGTGTTGGTTGGGTGTTTTCACTTCAATCCTGTCCTTAAAACGAACCAAGCGCGATAAATTTTTTATAAGGAAACTGTGCATATAAAAACCGTTTTGTGAGATTGTGTGCTTTGTTTAAGAACGGGGAGGGGCTGCGAAAGGTAATTATCTCTTCTTTGCGCAAAAGTCACCGTTCCAAAGGACCTAAAAAATGGAGGAATTTTATTATCTGGGGTCCAAAGAGGTTAAAAGAGCCCGAAAAAATTGAAAGGCAATAAAAAATAAATGCATGCCAATTATGGGCCATTTAGGTTTTTGCACCAATTCTCCAAAGTTTGAGAATTTAGATTACCTCTAAAAGAATATATATATGAGGGAGTTTGGTTGGAGAATTTAAAACGGGTTTGCACGTCCTTGAAATGCTTGAAAATGCGCTACATAGTTTTGGACGTTATTGGTGTGGAAATCACTTTGACTTTGATTTGTTGATTTGCATAAGACGATGTCATCTAAATTCAACAAATTTTTTTACACCTAAGGATACTTTTGATGATCATTCGTTAGGAGTACACATATGCATCGTGCACATATGATTGATTGAGTTGATTTACCTATCGAATGTGTTCACACCCATTCATTCCATTTCCATGACTTGGTAGTTTGAGTCTAAACCCATGGTGAGATTTTTGTATCATGTTTTACATTTTTTTTTAAATGGTATCTATTTTTTGTATAAAAAATTTAAAAAATCAAAAATAGTTTGTGTATTTTTTGTATACCGTGACACCCCGATTTTGCTTGTTTGATTCATTCTTCTTATTTGTCTATTTGGGGACATCATAAAAAGGGGGAGAAAGAATTATCATTTTATGGGGGAGTTTGAATTTTGGGGAGGTTTTGAGATTTGACGTATGCTTATCATATATTGGTATCTATGTTTATCTCATTTCAAACTCGATACGTCACTTGGTATTTTTTTCTTTATCTCATGTGTGTAGGTACTACATTGATGATCTCTGAATTGCACACCCTGATGAGAAAAGATTTGAGATTCCTGAAGATTTGAAGAACAAACGATGAAGATTATTCATTTGTACCTTTTCCAGTTTTGGGTTCATGGGATAGTAGATTTGTATAGGCAATTTCGTATTTGATAATTCATATTTTTTATGTATGTACCGGCATAGACATAGGGGGATATTTGTAAGAGCATTTTTCTCATGTCCAATATGTTTCATTTGTGTATGTCGTACGCCGCTACATTTGGCATGTCACCTCAAGATGTCACTCGACGGCCTCAATCCGAATTCCGAGAATCAAGCATTCAACATCTCCATTAATATGTCCCACATCTGCCTCAACGACTTCACGGTCCACGATTTTAGGGACTTAATGCAAGTGGTACGCAAGGGAAGTCAAAACAGTGAAAAAAGGCACGATAGGAGTGTTCAAGGGAATTTTCGTAATTTCACATCCATAGTTCGGAGGTCTGGTCAACTGGAAAGTTGAAGAAATCGCCGCAACGAAGATACTGGAAAAAACGGCACCTCAATCCGAGCTACGGTGAAGGAGTTATGACCTTTTGAAGATGGAGAAAATTCCTTAAAGAATGCTGTTTTTTTTGTACGCTGGATAGAATTTTAGAGTTTTAAGAACGTGGGTCTCTTCATCTTTTTTCCTATAAATACCAACTTCGAGGGAGTTGTTTTGCAAGACTTTAGAAGACATTTTTTAGAGTCCAAATACCTCTAGTCTTCATATTTTTTGAGTCCCAAGACTCATGTTTTGATTCACACAATTACCAAACCTTTGTGAATCTTTTTGGTAACCCAAGAACACAACTTTTTAGTTTGTTCAAACCTTTGTGGAGAGATCTTTGCAACCAAGGGCTACGTGTCATTGCTGAGGGAGTCTCTACAAAGTTTTATGGCTGCGTGTCATTGAGGAGTGCTGTGGTTCTTCCTTTGTTGATTGGACTGAGGTTCATGTGGGTTCGCTGCGTGTGGATTCATTGCTGACGACACCGACCGACGCTTGCGGGTATTCGTGTGTCACTGTATTTCATTGTAATCCGTGTAAGTTGCGATTTACTTATTATAGTGAAATAAAAGGTTTTGCCCTGCGGGGATTTTTCCTTAAACTTGTTTCGCATACTTTATTTGTTTATGGGTTGACACACGCACCGTAGATGGATGGTTAGGGGCTGAATTTATTTGATTTAAAAGTAGACTCTAATTAATTAAGGGTTACTTGAAAACTTGTGAGTTATTTTTTAATCGGTATCACACAGTCGCATACGACGTTTTCAGAGGGGCGAACACTTGGAGAGGCTCCATGGATATTACAGAAAATCCAACTAATCCATGTCTAAAACACATTTACTTTCATATTCAAAACCCAAATGATAGAGGTTCTCTTTGATATACAACGATAGCAAAGTTGTTAGTTATTTTATTATAGCCCTCATCTCATCTCATATTATCATGTTATCTGGATTAACTTCATTCAATATGTACTAGAACAATTTTTACCTACATTAATTACAATTTTCTTAATTTACTTCGTGTTAATCATTTTTAACATACTTATTATCTTCACAAAAATTCAGCAGAGTTTCTTCTATTTATTCATGAAACCAACTTGTTCTAACATTTATAATTACCTTAACAACGACAACAATAGCCAAATTAAATTAACAATAAATCCCTTACACCAATTTCAACGTAAATAACCTCATAAATTAGTTCCATCAACACAAAAGTTAAACGAATTCATGTCAAAGTTAAACTATTAATAGTTCCATTGGCACAGGTATAACTAGTGTCTATATCACGGATATTATATGCATCAAACAATAAAATATTAAGTAAGGCTCTTACTTTAAAATGTTCCAGCAAATATACTATCCTCATAATAGTTTCGAAGTTGAGATCGCGATATGTTTTGTGATGGTTCCTTCATTGAGGATTGCCAGTGGCATTGCGATTAAATCTAAGATGTCAACGGTTGCACTGTGGTGATGCTACAAGATCAACATTGGCGTTGCCTGGAACCTAGCAATTAGAATACAGAAAATATTATATGTAATGCATAAAATTAAGCAATTATACTCATACATCCAATAATCAATAAAAGTTTATCTATCTAGCGCCTAAAGAAACATCACCCATAGAATGCAAATAAGACTTCATAAAATCCCATATATGAGGTTCAAACAAGGCAGGGTTGGCTTCTACATGCTCCTGTTGCTCAGGGAAAAAAATTAAAAAGAATATTTTTGTTATCAAAAGCAACCATCAAGTCTAAAATTCTTCTTTGAAGAGTATAATCTTAAGCATAATGTTAGACAAACTAAAGTATGACCAATCTTAAGCAATACAAAATAAAGAATCAACCTCAATACACACTACTTCCAAATAAAAGATAAATTTTGATCATTCGACTCATTTATGCTGCTGTCAATAGATTTTGTAATCGAATGCCACTACGAAAAATTTCGTAATACGAGAGCCATTCCAGGTAGTACAAAAATCCAGAATTACTTCTATCTCTTGGAAAGTGATGAACTAACTAATGAAACAAAAATATAACGAGATGCGTATTTAAACGAAAGCACTTTGTCTTATCAAGGTTTTATGACTGGATAATGTCTTATTTATTTATTTATTTATTTATATATATATATATATATATATGTGTGTGTGTGTGTGTGTGTGTGTGTGTGTGTGTGTGTGCGTGTAAATAGTGTATATATATATAAACAAAAATCCAATTAATCTAGATAATGCCACATAGAATAGAACTTTTCGGCACTATGCTAGAGTTTTAGTACTTTTGGACTTTAGTCAATATCTAACCACTAAGATCAAAGTTTAAAGGAGGGATTATAGCTATATGATAAATATCTTAAATGAAAACTCCCCAAAATCTTCTCCCATTGAAACATAGTTAGCCACATTATATCATAATGTAACATAATTCGAAAAAGGCATGTTTAGGAAATTACAAGCAAGCCCAAAGAAAAGGGGGACAATAAGAGATAAGACAACACTCAGTTGGGTAAAAAAGGGACTACTAAGTCAGGTCACCAATTGAAAAAGAGAGGGAACGAGATGATGACACCATCAACACTTTGGGAATATCAAATCACAAAAACTGGTTTGATAATGTGGAAGCGGATAATAAAAATAAGTCAAAACCAATCCATAACAACACCTGACACTGCACTAGTTGAGCATTAAGTGGAAGATGAAACTGAGACTTTTGTGGAAATCTACACTTCTATGCTGATGACCTATTTATTTTCTGCAATTCCACCCTTACCAACATTATGACCCTCGTCATGGAATATGAGACCAGATCTGTGGAAGTCATTAACAAATCTAAATTTAAATTTTCCTTAGAAAAAAGGACCGTTCATAAAAAAATTCTATTAGCATCACCTTGGGCCTCATTGAAGGTGGAAAATCCTTCATCTATCTTGGAATCCAATATTTAAAGGAAAGACCAAGGCCACCTACCTCCAATTGATTATGCACAAAAATCAATCTAATCTTAAAAGGATGGAAGGGCAAGCTCCTCTCCTCTGTTGGTCTAATGCATCTTATAAAAATGGGCATCCCCCATTCTCGTACACACCTTCTTCATTTAAAAATGGCCTTCTAGTCTACTTGAAAGGCTCGAGACCTGGATCAAGAACGTTATTCGGATTGGCAACATTTTAAATAAAGTTATGGTGTTAGTTTCTTGGGAAAATACTTGTACACTAATGGACGGGGGGGCCTTCTCATGTTCAACTTAAGAACCTATAACCAATCACCATCTTGAAGAACCTTTTGAACTTGATTCATTCAATAGATCTTTTTGCCACTTTTATTTCAGCTAAATTCAATCTGAATACCATACAGTTCCCATCATATAGATACTCCTCAATCTGGACTGGTCTCAAGAATGTCATGCCTTACATTATGTAAGTGAAGTTCTCTAATAGTTACTATTCCAGGCAGACTCATAAATCAAGTAAAAAACTATAAGAAATAGGATTGAAGATCATAACCCATATCACGACATGATCAACTGAAGCTTCCCTCACTAAAATTTACATACATTTGTCAAATTATTGAACACATTGCACTATCATAACATTTTAAATACAAAATAATATAAAATAAAGATTCAAACATAAAAAAATATAAAATGGGGAAAATAGAGTCAAAAGGATTTAACTTTCTTCAATATAATTTCTAACATGCTTTCCAACAATTGAAAACATAAAATGAAATAGAAAAAAATAGTACCACATCTTTAAGTTCTATATATAAATTGAAATCAAACTCCCCTGATTTTCACAGTACCACATCAATAGGTTATTTAAACTCAAAGTAATGAAGTGTAAATGTCCAAAGCACAACCAAATTATAATATGTAGGATCCCAGTAATTAAACAAAGTTCCAACGATCTCTCTAATTAATAATTTCATACCAAATGACACAGGGCCCTTAATGCTTGGACAAACTTTTCCGTCTACAATGGTTCATTTTGCTACACATCATATGACAAAACTGATACTAATTAAACAAAACAAAAAATAGAAAGATCAAGATAAATATGTTTATAAGCACAATTAAGACCAGCATTATCATAAAACATTTTAATAATAAAATCCACTATGATGAAGGGTAAATACCATTGTGATGAGAGGACACCCATAATGATTTTTTCTGCTTAAAAGATATAACCAACGGCAAAACTGAGATTTTGTATCATTTCCTTTCTAAAACTGAACAAAATTCGTGTATAAAAACTGAGATTTTGTATAAAACTTTACATAAGATTAGCATTTTCCTTTTTAAAAGTAAACAAAGTCATGTGAAAGTATGAGATTGACACCAAATCTCCTAGCAAGAATCATGAAAATATGCGAACTCAATTAAAGAAGCAAATATCACAACACATGTGTGTGTGCGTGTATATATGTGTGTGTGTGTGTGTGTGTGTGTGTGTGTGTGTGAGAGAGAGAGAGAGAGAGAGAGAGAGAGAGAGAGAGGTACATTTAACCTCGCTGACTTTGGTGAATGTCTACACCACTATTGTGTCTACGTAATGTTCCTGTAATAAAATAGAGTTGCATAATCCACATGAAAAGAGGCATCCAAATCCGATTCAAATATTTAACCAACACATTACCAATAAATGTAAATGTGAGACAAATTGAAAGTGAAAAAAAAAAGAAATCAAGAGAACATAGAATTTCAGATAAGCCTTCTCGCATACTAGATTATGGCCTTCTATCCTTGAAGAATTAATGACATGTGATCAGTGAAGAATTAATGACACATGAGTCATGATCCAACAACTATCTTTAGATTCACAAAATATAAGAATAAATTAGCTTAATGTTTAGTTCATAGCTTACTGTCTTTAGATTCACGAAATATAAGGATAAATTAATAACACAGAGATTGGTTTGTATCATGTTTTTGCTAGTGTATTTGCTTACTGTTCAGCTCATAGCTCTAAGTGTTCTCATATTTAGCTGACCTCTACTTGTAACTTATGCATGACGTAGGTCCATAGAGGTGAATTAATTAAACATAATCCTCATTTGCTTTCATTATATTGACTCTTTAACCTGTGAAGGGTTGAGATTCCTCTACATTTTATCCATATTGCACTGTGGTTATACATTTGAAATGTGAAAGTATTATATTGGTGACTTCTTCACAGTTAAAATATATGCATGAAGTGTACTTGTTTTGGATGTAACACAGGCAACGCTTGATGAGATTTTTTTGTGTTGATTTCATAAACTTTCTACTGGACTTTCAAGTAGACTATTACAGTACATCCTTTATAGTATAGACTTATAATGACACAGTAAACTGCGTTCATAGTTCTTAGTTTGTTAATGTTTATTAATAACTTACACTGCCATTAAAGTATTAAGCTAAGTTCATGTTCATTACTAATTTCCATTGCAATACGTTCTTTTAAAAAACTAATAAAAAGTTTAATAAGGTTTTGTCATTTTTATTTTGTTTCGTGAATGATATCATAGATCAGTTGCATCACTATAATCTTTGAAAATCTATGTTTATGTATTTTTTGTATGTTACATTGGTGGGATAATTCCAGAGCTATATCATCTGTCTTTGAATATGTAAATTGGTTTCTCTCATTTGTTCAATTTCTTAAATGTCATATAGGTATGATTCCTTCTGAGATGCAAGATGATTATTAATATTCAGTTGCGTAGTATTTTTTTATATTAAATTCGTATTATTTAGTTTTGTGATAACAAATTTTGTTGTGAACAATTAGTTAACACTCCCACATTTTTCATTATAGAAATAACATTTGGTATGCAGTTAAGTTTGTAGAAACTTGGCAGACTATATTCTTTGCTTATAATTTTAAGTTTGGCGACTTAAAACTTTCATATGGAAAGTTGGAATCTTCTTTTTAACATGATTAACTGAACACTCATAACTATAAAGTCCATAACTTATTGCTTTATCCCTGACTTTTAGGTCAACTCCTTGGTAATATTTTTGGAGGCAAATATTTGTACATAACAAACGTGTTATTTAATGTCGTAAAGTAATGCTAGAAACCAACTTACATCATTGCAAATCAGAAACCACTTAATGTATTAACCTATAGAGTTGAGTTGTAATATGAATCTGACTATATCGAGTAAACACAAAGTCACAAAGTTACAATCGGTTTCTTTATTGCAAGCCTATGCACAGTCTCAAAGGAAACTTTAAAAGTCCCCCACACTTGTACCACGTGTACTCAATAGGCAAAAATAAGAAAGATTAATGTAGAAGGGAAATGCATCTGAGTCTGACTATATAAAGTAAACAAAAAGTCGCAAAGTTACAACCAATTTCTTTATTACAAGCATATGCACTGACTTAAAAGGGAAATCTAAAACTCCCCCACACTAGTACCACATGTACTCAACACGTGAAAACTAGAAAAATTAATGCATGGTATACTTAACCAACTCAAATGCTGATTAAAAAAGCAAGAAAATCAAAACATAAGCAATAAACTAGAACATCAATGGTCCTTTGAAGTTTCTGTTGGTAATATGGGGCTTTCATCTTTTAAAAAATGAAAAATTGGATGGCTCTAAGTACTTCAAAATAACTTTTTTGAAATTAAGTTGAAGTCAATTCAGTATTTATTACAATACAGAACACATGAGAAAGAAATAACAATGACTTTAAAAACACACTTGTGACTTTTGGGCTATAAAAAAAAGACAAAAAAATTTAAAAAGAGAGAGAAATATATGTATGTATAAACTCAATACATCTTGTGTGTAGGAATTGAGATGTTTTTAACTAAGGTCTTGTTTAGTTTATATATTCAGTTACTAGCTTTTAGAATTTGGAAGTGCTGAAAAAAATAATACACTGCCTCCTTTTCAATTTAGGAATATCACATTGCTTCTTAGTATATCTCATATTTAGAGAAGTATTTTCAAAATCAATGTACCAAATTCCAAATTGGTTAGATAGTTTAAATTTTGACCAATGATTACATTAACAATAGTATCCATTAAAAAAATTCACTTTCAAATAACCACTCTTGGTTTGAAACAGTGTATTTTATATCTTAGTTCCTTCTAATTCACGAGAAATTAGATGTTCAGATTCAAACATAAGTTGTGAATTGGTAACTTAGAATTCAATGAACAGAGATAATTTTTTATAATAGATGATTATAGTTAAAACCATTGTTAAGGTTCATTATTATCGCCCCCTGCTATAACACTTTATGTACAATATACGTCATTTGGGGGAAATTGTATTAAAATAAAACCTTTCAAATCTTGTTCGGTTAATTGACCGACAAACCATTATCCCAATTGTCGAAAAGGGAGGCTTAAATAAGACCACTCTAGTTACAAGAGTCTACAATGACTAGGTAACAAAGCGAGGATTTTATTTTTGGGATTATATCGTTGTATCACTAACAAATGGGATTGAAGAACTGCTAAGAAGCATTGTCAAAGAATTCTTCGAGGAAAACTTGGTGGTGACTCCCAGAAGCTTGGATTCAATAGCTTACAGATAGCTCATGGAGATGCTAATTGACTATTTTCTCGATAAAAGATATGTTGTTGTCTTAGATGATGCTTGGAGCATACCTACTGGATTATAATAAGAAGTGCATTTTCGGATAATAATTGTGGGAGTAGAATTATATTCACGATAAGAAATCAGAATGTAGCGACCTCAGTGGGACCCGAAAGTCGTGTACATCATCTTGAGCCTCTCCCGGAGAGTGATGCATAGGCCCTCTACTGTAAGGCCTTTTGAAGTCACCCGAATAACAATTGTGTGAAAGAGATGGAAACATTAGCCTAAGTGATTATGAAGAAATGTGAAGGGTTGCCACTCGTAATAGTGGAAATTGGGGGGCTCCTGTGTTCAAGGAACACATGGCTATTAACGGGAAGAATGTTTGAAAGAGCTGCTACAGCGGAATAAATGAGACTTCTCAAATAAATCAATTTTAATTGTGTGCCAACCAAAGTAGTTTTAATGAAAACCCAAGTTTTAATTCAGTCCTAAAAACATGCATCTAAGTGATATGGAATCATAACGTAATAAGCATGCAAAGGAAACCAAATTTCAAGAAAAATCCCCGAAGGGCAAAACCTTTTTATTTCCACTATAATTTTTAAAAGAACAGTTTATAATCAGATTATAATGAAAATACAAGTGACATATGAATACCCACAGTTGTCGATCGATGTCGTCAGCAATGGAACAATCCTTGAAGCTCCATAAGAACCGCAGTCCTATCTTCAGCACATGAATACCGCAGCACTTCCCTAATGACCTCAGTTCGGTGTAGATTTATCCTCTCTATAAAGAGTTGAACAATAGCAAAGATATGTTCTTGGGTTCCAAAATAATTCACTAAAGATTGGGATGTTTTTTGAATTGAAAAACAAGAGATTGAACTCTCAAAAGGTTGGAGAATAATGTAAAACACTCAAAATCGTATTCTGTTTAAAACCGTGTTTCTCCACACAAAACCAATACACCTGACGCTCTATTTATAATACATTTAAGGCGGTGACGTGTCAAATAAAAAGTGTTCTCGTTCGAACAAATTGTCATGCCATTCAAATGATTTCTAGTCTTGTTCGAACGAGATAGGATCTCGTTTCAATGACCAGACACAAATCTCGAGATTTCTTTTACAGAGTTTTAAGAAATTTGGAAACCTGAAACCAACACTCTTACGAATCTACAAACATTTAACCAACATTTTTTTTTATTAAAATCTTTTAAAAACATTTCAAAAATCATTTTTCATAAATGGAAAAATATTTGATCTTTCATAAAAATATCCCAACACTTTTTATGCAGAATGTAAATGGAACTTAAACACATTTACCAAATTCGTCCTTGTTGGGCATGATTGTTCAAGTTGACTTGAAATTTGGATTATCTTTGTAGATGTACGTTTTCCAATGCTTCGATAAACTTGTAGCGATATACGACGTACTAAGTGTGACGGACTATGTCCTTACAAATCTCCCCTATGCCATGCTGGTAAAAAATAAAAATATCCGAATTATCAATCTCAAATGACCTATACAAATCTACCCTCCTAAAAAACAAAAAATGTGGAAAGATAAACTGGCAAGTCTTCAAACTTTTCAAATGATGCTTCAACAATCAACTCTTCTAAACTCCAAGCTTTTCTCATGAGGGTGTGCAATCCAAAAGTATTCAATTGTACCTGTACACATGAGACAAAGAAAAAACCTCGTGGCGTATCGAGTTTGAAATGATATAAAACGTAAACATGAACGCATAATCAAATCTACCCCATACTTATAACTCCCCCATAATATCATAATTCGTTCTCCCCATTTTTATTTGTTCGAAATAGATAAGGAAAAGAATAAATCACATAAAGCAAATCGGGTGTCACGTGAAACAAATCAAACAAACTATTTTTAAATTTTTAAATTTTTTTATAAAACAATAAAAAATGTTAAAAAAAATTACACACCATGAATTTTTTACTAAGACGACCAGATCATGGAAACAGAATGAATGGGTGTGAACAAATTCAATAGGTAATAAAACTCAATCAAGCATATATGCACGATGCATAAGTGTACTCCTATCGAATGAACATCAAAAGCATCCTTAGGTGTAAAGTTGTTGAATTTAGATTATATCGACTAGATCAAATCAACAAATCAAAGCCTAAGTGATTTTCACACCAATAACATCCAAAACTTTTTAGTGCCGTTTCGATAACTATCCAAAGGACGTGCAAAACCATTGATTACTTTCCAGCCAAACTCCCTCATATAAAATAATGCAATTTTTATATCTAACGAGGTACTAAATTCTCAACTTAGAGAAAAACTATTGGCCCAAATTTTGGCATATTTCATCTTTTTATTACCTTAATTGTTTGTCCGGGATATTTTCAAACGGTGACTTTCACGACGTGATAGTTATTCACTCGCAGCCCTTTCTCGTGTTTCTCATCAATTTTTAAATTTAAACAAATTCCTCACGGGCAATGGTTTTTACATGCACTACTTTTATTACTCTCGTATTATTGCACTTGGTTCATTTTAGGGACGGGATTGAGATGAAAACACTTGAACAACATGTGATAGACAAATACAATAATCAAACAAATTCATGCAAGTGTGCAGTAAAGGACATATTGATTCAAACATGTAGGAAGTATCATCTAATAACATCGCAATGACTCCAAACATTATAAAGCACATGGATGACATGATATATTATCTCAAAACACTATCATGGATAAAAGAATAAAATTATGACTCGGTCATCGTAAGTGTCCATTCATATACGGTGTAAAACAAAATATAAAAATATTTTTGTCTTTTTCAAAAAATTTCAAAATTGAAAATCTTTTTGGTTTTTCGAAAAAATATATGGCAAATGTAGTACAATCAGCAACAAGCATAATTTCAGCATAAAAGTCATTCTATCCTAGCAAAACATAAATCACACAATTGAATCATTAGTCAAAGCAAGTTTGATTAAATGAACAAAGCAGTATTAGCAATTAAGCATGAAATCGAAGAATAACTGCATATAAACTATTCCAGAAGCAATCAGCAGTACTAATAATGTAACCAATAAATACAGGGTACTGCAAAGAGAGAGAGAAAATTCTCAATAGGTCGCTCGAACGAGATAACTATTCATTTGAACTACAAGGCATCTCGCAAGAAATCTCGTTCGAACGAGATATCGAATTTTCACAGTTTGCCTAAAAAGTCATGCAGTGATGCCCCGTGAAAAAATTCCATAAAAGGATGTCTAAAATATCCTGACAGATTTTAAACAGTAGATATCATACAAAAAAGCAATTTAAACAACTAAGTGACTCATAACACTAGTAAAAGTATATCAAGACGCACAACTAGGGTATGACAAAACCTATGGAATCAACCAAATCTCCTGACATGGGGTGAATCACGTGCAAGTAACCGCGATCTGAACACCTCTCATAATTATTTTCAACGAAAGATTTAAAACAGGAGTTCGTGTGAATTTTCCTATTCGACTTTTCAAAAAGTTAACATCGAAAATCATCAAAACCACCAAAAGCCATTTTTGAGAGAAACAGTATCAAAAACTGATTTTTCAACACAATTTTTGAAAACAGGATCAAATGCAGTAGATTAGTGATACCCGCTCTAGTACCAAATTGAAAGAGCCGCTACACTGGAATAAATGCAACTTCTCAAATAAATCAATTTTAATTGTGTGCCAACTAAAGAAGTTTTAATAAAAACCCGAGTTTTAATTCAGTCCTAAAAGCATGCATCTAAGTGATATGGAATCATAACGTAATAAGCACGCAAAGGAAACCAAATTTCAGAAAAAATCCCCGAAGGGAAAAACCTTTTCATTTCCACTATAATTTGTCAAAGAACGGTTTACAATCGAATTATAATGAAAATACAAGTGACATACGAATACCCGCAGGTGTTGGTCGATGTCATCAGCAATGGAACAATCCCAGAAGCACTATAAGAATCTCAATCCTATCTTTAGCACAGGAATACCGCAGTATTTTCCTAATGACCTCAGTTCAGTGTAGATTTATCCTCTCTACAAAGAGTTGAACAATAACAAAGATCTGTTCTTGGGTTCCAAAATAATTAACTAAAGATTGGGATATTTTGTGAATTGAAAAACAAGAGATTGACCTCTCAAAACGTTGGAGAATAAAGTAAAACAGTCAAAATCGTATTCGGTTTAAAAACAGTGTTTCTCCACACAAAATCAATACGTCTGACACTCTATTTATAAAACATTTAAGGCGCTGACGTGTCAAGCAAAAAGTGTTCTCGTTCGAACGAACTGTCATGTCGTTCGAAAGACTTTTGGTCTCGTTCGAACGAGATAGGCTCTCATTTGAATGACCATGCACAAATCTCGAGATTCGTTTTATAAAGTTTTAAGAAATTTGGAAACTTAAAAACCAACACTCTTACGAATCTGCAAACATTTATCCAAAATCTTTTATGATTAAAATCATTTAAAAATATTTCAAAAATCATTTTTCATAAATGGAAAAATATTTTATCTTTCATAAAAATATCCCAACACTTTTTATGCAAAATGTAAATGGAACTTAAACACATTTACCAAATTCGTCCTTTTGGGGCTTAATTACTGAAGTCGACTTGAAATTCGAATTGTCATTGTAGATGGACGCTTTCCAATGCTTAGACAAACTTGTAGAAGTATACGACATACTAAGTGTGACGGACTATGTCCTTACAAGGTTTATGATAGCCTCAATTGGCATGGTAGCCTCAATTAGCAACTAATCTACAATTCCATGCTTGGACATGTGAATGTAATCTTATTGAGTTTTATTAACATATCGTTGTACCTAAAGCACAGCTTCATGTACTATTGTGTTTTTCATGATGGTTTTCCTATCTAACGAAAAAAAATTGAATCAACTTTAGGTTGTAGAGGGGTTTATTATAGAAAGAAAAGGAAAGAAAATGAAGGAGGTGGAAGAGGACTAACTCATCGAAGTTATCTTCCAAAGCATGATCCATGTCACTGACATTAATGATGGCGGGAGGGTGAAGACATTTAGAGTTCATGACGTAATGCGAGAAAAACTGATTGTGCCGACATCAGACTAAGAGAATTTTTGTACAACATATGATGGTAGAGAGTTAAGGCTAGAATGGAAATACCCGCACCTAGTCTACAACAGAGGTGAAAGCTTCTGATTATGCCTAACTATGTCACACCATCTTTGCTCTTTCTTCGTCTTTGAAACAGATTCATGCTCGCCATCGACATCAGACTAAGAGAATTTTTGCACAACGTATGATGGTAGAGAATTAAGGCTATAGTGAAAATACCAAGCGTCAAGTCTAAAATAGAGGTGAAATCATTTGATTATGCCGGACTATGTCACATCATCTTTGTCTTTTCTTCATCTTTGAAACAGAATTATGCTCGTCCTTCTCTGAGTGTGATGACATCAGACTAAGAGAATTTATGCACAGCATATGATGGTAAAGTGTTACGGCCTTGAGGTAAAATCATATGATTATGTCGGACTATGTCACACTATCTTCGCTCTTTCTTCGTATTTGAAACAAATTCATGCACTTCATTCTCTAAGTGTGACGACATCAGATTAAGAGAATTTCTTCACAACATATGATGGTAAAGAGTTAAAGCTAGAATGAAAATACCAAGCGCCTAGTCTAAAACATAGGTGAAATCATCTGATTATGCTCGACTATGTCATGCTATCTTCTCTCTTTCTTCGTATTTGAAACAAATTCATGCTTGTCATTCTCTGATTGACATATCATCAATTTTTAAGTTACTAATGGTCTTTAATCTATTGGGTATGTCTATTGAAATAATACTTGGCACGTTGGTTGGGTTGTTTAATTTGGTGTACTTAAACTTACGGGAAAACAAGGTTATAAATATTCCCAAGTCAGTAGAGAGTCTAAGAAACCTACAAATGCTAGATATCAGGAGCTCCAGTGTGGAGGAGCTACCAAGTGGGATATCTAACGTGTGAAACTTAAGACATCTATTTTTGTGTCGTAATAAAAATAAGGACACCGAAACATCAAGTTTCCAATGTGGCAAGCAGGTTTAAGAAAGAATAGGGAAAATACATAGATTACAAACTCTATCATGCATTGTAGCATAAGAACTAATCCAAAAGATTGGAAATTTCTAAGTTAATATTGGCTTGTTAATCAGATAGTGATTATTAAATATTCGTCAAGATTAAATTCTAAATTATACTAATGATGCTTAAATACATATAATAGACGCTAAATTTACAGGCATACAGATCAGTGTTTCTATTCACAACATTCATTCCAAAATAATAAGTCATAAAAACTCATATTAACCAAGACATCATAAAACTCAATTCCTCCCACCATTTCAATGTAAAACATGTATATATGGGGAGATGACCATACGTCCATTTTAATTGAATAAATAAGTACAAGAAACACATACATAAACATATTGTCCACATTACAATATTTAAGATCTTTTCATAAAAGAAACATTGTTTTTCGTTTCTATTTTCTCATGTGAATTTGATAAGAAAAATATTATATCCTAGTAGCAGTTGATCACAACAAATATACTCTTATATAGGTTTTACCACTTAGATGTGAAGTACAAAAAAAATGGAAGGATTCATTTTTATTTACCTGACGAAGAGAAAATTGAAATCACGAAATGAGAGTTTCACTTCAATTATTTAGTCTTCGATTTCTCCAAGACTCTTGAGACCCACACGAGTAAAGCACAAAAAATATTTTTACCCTAATCGTAACTTTACGAAATTATAGTCAGTTATTTGTATTTACCTACAAACTTTAGAGGTTTTTGTCATTATCCCTTGATGTAATATAATACAATTTTGTTCAAAATGTCTGAATATTTTACTTATAATCTACATTACGCATAATTTACAATTATGGATTATAATCACATCAATCCAAATTAGAGGAAATTTTATTCTGATTAAGAAAAGATGTAATATTACATCTTAACAATCTAGAGATTTAAATAATTAGGTTTAATATCCATAACAATAAGCAAAACGTGACGAGAAATGAATCTAAAATATGACCTAGCTCCCTTGTTAGATATAAATACAGATCAATATACCCTTCGTCAAAGCTCTAAAGTTTGAATTTTTTAAAAATTGGGACTGAAATGCATAGCAAGGATAGCTAAGTTTTAAGTTTCATCTTTTACCTTTTATTGCACAACAACATTACTCGAAACAGAAACAACAAAGAACATTATCATTTGATTGTCGTGATTTGAAGAAATGGATATATTTGACCTTAAACTAAGACTTCTCTCCATATGATTGAGTTGGTGGTGACCCAGGAATAGAATCAACAAATAACATGACAAGCATTTCACAGATTCTGACAGAACGATGGCAGAGGTGTGGTTATTTTGACGGAAGGCTAGGGTTTGGAGGGTAAAGAAAAAACTTCTGAATAAGATGAAAGCGAAGGTTTGGAGGGAATAAAAAAATAACATGAAAGTAGTAAACCCTCTAAGCGGTAAACTAATTTGATAAGTGAAGTTTTTATCAAAAAGGATGTGAAATAACCCACGTTTTTAAATAAATGTTGTAATATTTCGACCTTTTACACAAAAATCTACAAATTTTTTGACATTTATTTAAAATTATCGAGGGTTTACCAACCTTTCTAAAGAAACGTCGGCAAATCCTTTATCTATCGACGATTTTCAAAGCGTCGTAAAAAAATGTCGCCATATCCAAGTTTTCTTGTAGTGTCTTCATTAGGATTACTCACCTCCCGTGCCAGGTGTCTCAATATGAATTCATCCTCTGCTACGAAAAACTTTTGGAGGAACTACCTGTTCATTTCCTCCTATATGGGGATATTGTTGGGTGCCAGGTGGGAGTACCACATGTAGGCCTTGCCTATGAAAGTCTTGGAGAACTCCCTCAACCTTAGATTTTTATCATTCCCATGTACCCCTAGGTACTTAACGAACCTCTTCATGTGATCTTTTTGATTCTCCCCTTTACTATTGAATTTGATAATTTTTGGTGGAATATACCCCTCTCGGTATGGCTTCTCGTTCACACCTTGTGGGTAGGGGTCCTACAGCTCCTCATATAGATGAGAATCTTCCCTCTCAAATGAGGAAGACATCTTCCTCACTTCTTCCATGGTAACGGCCCTGGAGGGAGATTCCTCCAAACCCACGTTGTTTGCTGCTGGTGAACTCCATGGTGTCACAACTTGCTATGGCACCAACTTTCGTGGTGGAACCATCTCTACTGTTGTTGTTACGGCTGAAGCTTCCCCTATAGAGGGGGATGTTGGTGGTGTTTCACAACTTTGGCTCAAGCTGGACAAATGCACATTGCTTTGTTTTAGAAGCTCAAAAACATGCTCATAAGATTCATGCTTGCCATTGAAGATATTATTGTTGTACTGGTCTACCCTTCCCGAGGAGCAGGCGCTCTAGCTCCAGTCACCACCACCTCTTCTTAGATGGTCTGATCACTTTGAACTCCATTTTTAGGTGGAGTGTCTTCAAAAATCAACTACTTAGAAACGTTAAAACCTTTTTTTATCCATAAAAGTGAGGATACCTCCCTAACAGAGTCACCAAATATAGGAGGGTAGTGTGTCTGGGTCTAGTAAGATACTGAAACGGGTGATGCTTGACCCACTTCAATGAACTCTACCTCCAAGGACTTCAAGGGTTTCTAGATAAGCACCTGGTAAAACCTCCCGTTTTGGTGAAAATGGAACCAAAGCTAGAACCACCTCCGGCAAGAAGATGAACTTCACAATAATAATAGTAACTTTTCTTAAGAGGATCTCTTGAGAATAATGTTTGTCAGTTTGGGAGTGAAAAAATAAGCACTTAACACTTAGAGAGAGAGCAAGGAGAGAAGACTAGGTGGTCTGGTGTGATTTTGACAGAGTAACGGTATGACTTGAGTTTTTGATATCTGATTTGACCTCACCAGTGGTTCTATTTATAGGTGAACATGGAGCAAATTTGAGCCTTTTGGGCACCAATATCAAGAGGGAAAAACTTAAAGGGACAAGGTCTGTAATGTACTGTTTGTCCCTATTAGGTCTGCAGTTGCCTGTCCCCTCTAACAGATGACACCTGGTGTGAACTAAAGTCAAAAAGCAAATATAGCTCGTAATGGAAAAAAAATATCTAATTTGGTAAATATATTTCGAAATGGTAACTTGTTGTACAAACTTTGTATCCTTGAGAGGGATCTCGATGACCACCTCCTCTAAAACCATTAAACTTGAGTGGTGGCTTTAAGGACCCCTTTCTCTAAAATATTTTTTACTTGGGAGCGGCGTTGAGGACATCCTCCTCTAAAATTATTTTTATAAAAAGTTCATTTCTTGTGAGCAACCTCTTAGTTGATCACTTCTATTATGACTGGGTGTGAATTGTGTAAGGGATGGGTGACCCCTAGGGTTGTTCTACTATTATTCTCTCAATCTTAAAGTGCTAAATGGTTGAGCTTGGTCAACAAACCTTGCTCCTCATCCACCATGCCAAAACTCTCAGAGGGTCCCATCTGGCCTATTTAAGCATTACTTGCTCAACTAGGATACTTGTAAAATAAAGTGAAATAAATATTTTCTAGGTAATAAACCTTGGTGAGGAGGTCACTCTAGGTGGACCTCCTCTCCTTGTATCATTTATGTGGTAAGTCATTTGGGAATAGAGTGATCATTTATGGGTAAGCCTTTTCACCCTTCTTCCCTCTTTACTTTGAAGTTATCTGGGGCGGAGGGGGATGCTCGCAATTAGCCCCCTTGCCTTGTCCTTTTTACTTATCGCAATACGTTTAGAGGGGCTGCTCGTTACTTCCCTCCTCGAACTTGCCTTTTTTTATAGCTTGAGCTTTAAGGACGAGGAGCTCCTCGTGGTGGGCCTCCCTTTCTTAACTTCATTTCCTGTGATTTTGAGCATTGATGATGAGGGACTCCTCATGGTGGGCCTCCTCATCCTAAATCTATTTATGTTATCATTAATCTTTGGGGACGAGGGGATCCTCGTGGTGGTCCTCCTCGTCCTATCTCTATTTATATTATTATTGAGCCTTAGGGATGAGGGGTTCCTCGTGGTGTACCTACTCGTCCTAACTTCATTTCTGTGATCTTTGAGCTTTAGGGACAAGGGGATCCTCGTGGTGGGCCTCCTCGTCCTAACTTCATTTTTGTGATCTTTGAGCCTTGGGGACAAGAGGCTCCTGATGGTAGGTCTCCTCGTTCTAACTTCATTTCGATGATCTTTAAGCTTTGGGGATGATGGGCTCCTTATGGTGGGCCTCCTCGCCCAGTTAAGTTTTGTCTTTTTCCAGAGCACGCTTTAGAGGGGGCTGCTCGTGATGCCCCTCCCCCTACCATATGGGCTTGCTCGCCTATTTATTTAGGCAAATGGGTGAGGAACCCTCTATAATTTCTTTGTGATAAACATCTGAAAACCTTTTTTTCATTATCTTTGTTTGTCATTGTCCAACCATGATCTATCTTTTATGGTGTGACACCTGATGTAATAATGAACAAAAAGGTGATCTTGTCGGCCATGATGCCCCAAAGATTTCTTTTATCTTTTATTGAAAATGGTTTTTGAAGAAGGTTTGAGAACTTGCGAGTGACCTTGAGGATCACTCATCGTTTGTAATGTTAAAAATATTTGCTAACACCTCAAGTGGTTACTCGCTATTTATGTGTAAAATGTGTTGTGTAATGTATGTGCTTGTAAGTGTTTTCTTAAGTCCCTCACACCAAGATTCTCTAATTTTCAATACATTGAAGTGGTTGGGCTCTATCTTGCTCAATAAGACTTACTTCTCAGCCTCTAAACCAAAATTCTCAAGAGGTCCCAACTGGACATCTGCTCGAGCCTAGCTTTCTCGAATAAGTCTTCTTGCAAAGCAAACTTGTCAAAGACAATAATAATAAGTGTTAGTGAGGGAAGTTCTAGCCCAGTTTCTTCTGTGTTGTTAGAGTGACTGTTCGTGTGTTCCTTTCTTTCCTTAGTATTGGTTTCTTGTGCATTTTTTCCCTTCTTTGAAGAAGTGAACAAGCTCCACTTTAGAACTTGGGGGTTGCTCATGCAAGATTTATACATCCCTGGTATTGCTCGCATAATCCATAACTAGCTGAGGGATTGCTTATGTACCATTCTATACTAGCTTCCTCATATAGAATTCTCTCATTCATTTGAAAATAGAGGATGATGCATGAAAAGTCAGTTTTGGGGTTTTGAAAGGATTTTTGTCATCATTTATTTTTTTGTGGTACATTTAATGCTCTATCACGCTTGGCCTTATAAGGCACGCTTCTCAGTACTTTGGGAGATCACGTGTCATGTTGTGGAGGGCTATTGGCGATTCGATTATCATTACCCCTATTTTTTAAACTGACAACGCCCTTTTGAATTCTAAGAGTATGAATGCTTCCAAACCTCCTTAAAAAAGTTTCACCTTTATTTTTTCTCGGTTTCTTGAGTTTGCAAGTACAACAATTGTCCTGACCAACATTATTTTAAGGAATCTAATGGATATGGGTTATTTTCCCCTTTCTACCCAAGGAATGGGAGGTTTGGGTTAATTACATCATGTATGACGAAAATAATCATCAAGTTGTTAAAGAACTCGTACTGGGTAGAACACTGAGAGTTTGACGAATTATACCATTAACAAAAGCACGAGCACCCTCAATTCCCTTAAACCTCATTGGAGTGTGGATATTCATACCTTCACTGGCTGGGTGGAGTTTTCTATTACTTTGGAGGATATATGTGAACTCACTTATTCGCCCATTTTGGGAAGTCACATCTTCAATGATGGTTATGAAGATGTTGAGGATAAGACTTTATGCGAGCAGTTGGATAAAGAATTGGGGGATTACATGTATGACGTGGATCTTACTCGCATGGGGGAGAGAAAAATTGATTTTGCTAAGTGGTAGAGATATTGGTTCCGTTATTTTTAACCTTTATCTAAGGATGAAATTAAAGTGAAGACTCCTAAAAGTATAGATGGGATTGGTTTGAAGTATACTAGTCACCTTACTATCTTATTTATCACTTTTCTATCAATATTTTTGTTTTCGAACATGCTTAATGACTATCCTCACGAGCTTGTGTTTTGTCTGGCCATCCTCCTTGCTAGCGATAGAAATTTACCTCTAGATGCATTAATTTTGGGCTCCATGTAAACTTGGCTTAATCAAGCACATGTAGACACAGAGAGATCCCATTACCATTATAATTTAATCAATTCATTTCTTTTAATGGGATTTTTGTTTCAACGATTCATAAACAGGGCCCCAGAGGAGCCTCGCTAGCTATCGGTAGTACTTCTTATATTGCCCAATGACACCTAAAAACTCCTAATTCCTCACTCAAACATGTTTTATATAATATTGAGGAGTTTTTCTTCTATCCATATGCTTGCATATTGAGAGTCTTCTTTACTTAGGGTTTCTTTTTGCTTACAACCCAAGTGTTCGTGCTTCCCATAAATGTTGAGGTGGTGAGGAGTACTCAGCACATTTATGTAATGGCGGTTATTTTACCATGAACTTTACCATCCTATACTGAATTAGGCCAAGGTGTGGAATTCTATCACTCAGATCAAGTGGGGAGACAATTCATATATGACCAAGGCGCCTTTTCTCTGGAATTTTCTACTACTCATTTTTGCCGAGCAACTATACATGGGCTATATCTAAATTTTACACTTTTGGGCATGGTTCATAGGTTTTCCAAGTTTCGAGATTTCCTAATACTTGCTCATGGTTATCTGCCTTCTGTGAGAAGTTATTGGTTTGCATTGTGGCATCACTAAATTCAAAACCTAAAATCTTTCATTCAAGATTTTCTTTATGAGTCATTTATTAAGGTAATTCCCTCCTCAAGCAAGTATTTGACCAAACATACTAAAAAAGAAACATGGCATTTCAGTCAGTTTGCAAGGCCGCCTCTACAATATGTCACACCAATTTTCGTAAATCCCATTCATGATAAAACCATTTTCTCGAAATATATAGTAGTAGAGGATAAACAAACCAAGTCTAAAGGCAAAGGGAAGGACAAGGCTTCTTCTAAAAGGAAACATCCTTATACAAATGTTTCTTACTTTTTCCCAACTCAAATTGGTGGGTCTTCCTCTCCCATGTCTCCTATCAATATGCGAGCATCTAGGAAGAAAACTCATGCAACTAAAGCTGTGAGAACTGCCATGTTAGCAGAAAAAAGTTCAGACAGATACACGCTTGGTGTTGAGCAGACGTAACAAGCTTTCCTCGAGCAAGGATATGAGTCTTCTGAAGAAATTCTTTCATATTCATCCATTCCAATCACTTCTCGACTTGTGGAAGGTACCTTTATGATTTCTCGCTTAATTTATAAAGATAAAACTAATGGAGATATGATTGCTTGATCAACATCATGTTGATCGGATGAAGAACTTATGGATTATGGAAGTAAGCCTTCCTATGATTATCCTAGTTCACCTTCAAATGACATTGAATCACCAATATCATTGAATATCACTTAAATAGTACTTCATCTTTGTATCAACTCAATGAAATGCGATAGTATACATTGGGGAACATTCTTCAAACAACCATGAGGATACTACGATTATTTCTCCCAAAACGAGCAACCCATTACTGGATTATTACCCTATGGAAAAGTTACTCGTTCTGAGATCGTAAGTCTTCTATTTTTCTCGTCTACCTTCATTATTTTGAACTTTTTTTATTTATATATTATTCCCCTTTTTTTCAATTGACTTCATCTATGGGGAGGAGTGCAAACCTAGGAGTTTGTGTGACTTCTTCATCAGTTCTTTCACCTAATCATCCTTTTCGTGCTCCCTTCCAAAGGGAAAGGAACTTCATATTGGTGTCCTCCTCAAGTTTAGCTCGAGAGGTATGATTTTTCCAAAAATCTTTATCCTCTTTGCAAATTCTCTTGGAGAATAATGATATAAGTGCTCGTAAGATTTCAACTGTATTTCCCATAATTACAGGGGACTCTACAAGAGTTACTCTCTCCAATGATCATGTGAAAAGAACCTATTCCTAGGTATCTAGGGGATCTTTTAACTCATCCTCGATGTAATTTTACTATAATATTTTCATGCGCGTTTTGGTTAACAAATGCCTATTGAACCACCTACCTCGACTCGTATCCCTATTGCTTCTTCAGGAGCGAGCAGTTCATCTAGTCAACCCCCAACCAATGCTACAACTCCTTTGGACGAGGTAGTTTTTAATCAACTGTCTTATCTCTTTCCTTATTTTTTTATAGAGGCAAATAACTTATGATTTTATCTCCATAGGGGAATTTGGAGAGCAACCCCCTTACATCCAAGGGCATTATTTTTCCAACCACGGTGACTATTCAGAAACTGCATCCTTCTGGAAGAATTTCTATACCACGAGTATACTTGGCTATGGACAATAAGCCTCAAGTCCAAACAATTTATACTCAAGCAATTTTGAGTGTGGCGTCGAGTGGCCTCACATTACTCGTTTATTTCTTAGAACAGGTAATTCAATATAATAATTTTAATTTGGGTATTTTTGATTGAATGATTTCCTTTATTATTCATTTAAACAATCACTTAATTAATTTCACTCTTATTTTATTAGGTTGGCACGAGTGACCCTCCTCTTCTCGTTACTCATATAACTGAGACTCAGGAAATCATTGTGACTAACTAGAGCGCTCCTTCTCCCGTGGGGATCATGTATAAATATTTTATTTGTTTGCACATTTTATTGAAAACTTTATATATTTGTACTCAATTTACTTCTCAATTTCTCGATTAAGGATGTAATGAGTTCAAGTACCCTTACATCTGAGGGAACTCATGTATTAACCTTAGTATTATTTTCTTGAACATTTGCTCGTGTTTTACAAATGTTGTATTATGTGATCAACTCGTCTCTCTATTTTCATGTTGCAAATATATTGAGTTTGAGTGCTCCTGTGCTAGTGGAGTCTCGGGTACTAAATTATCGTACCTTTGTTATTCATTTCGTATACTGTGCAAATGTTTCCTCCATTACTAAACTCATGTATTTATTTTTAGATGAACACTACGAGCACTCCTACACATGTGGAAATTCATGTACTAAAATCCTTTTTTTATACATTTGCGTATACAATGAAATTTTTTTCTCCATTTCTCAACCCGTGCCTTTATTTTTAGGTGAACATTAGGAGTACTTTTTTACCTATGGAGCCTTGGGTACTAAACTATTGCACCCTTCTTTATTCATTTGCGTATACTGTGCAAATGTTTGCTCGATTTCTCAACCTGTATCTTTATTTTTAGGTGAACATTACGAGAGCTCCTATACATGTGGATCCTCAATTAGTAAATCGTCGTAACCTTTTTTTTGTTTATTTGCATATATTGTGCAAATGTTTGATCGATTGCTCAACCAGTATCTTTTCTTTCAGGTGAATATTATGAGCGTTCCCATACTCGTGGAGCCTCAAGTACTAAATTGTATTACATTTTCATATTTTTTGCCTACTTTATAAGTAAACGTATATTTTTTTATCACTCATTGTCATCTTACTCACTCGCGTGATATGTTTCAGACGGAGCAGGGGACTGATCATCTACCTGTCTCCATTATATATCCTTCTCCTGAGAAGCAAGTGATCCATTCATTTTTTTGTTCGACTGTATTATTTATGTGGATTGACTTAGTTATTTATTTCAACCATATCAAACCATTTCTCGTAGGAGGAGGAGCATCGTAGGATCTTGGGTAGTATGCTTACTCCTATAGGAACGCGAGTAAATATCAACTATTTAAAATGATGCTCCTTTCACCCTTTACTTGGTGTACTTATCCTTTATTTATCTTATTCTCAGGTAGAAGAAATTGAGGAAATAGAAGATAATGAGGAGGCCAAGCCAGACTCTGAGGTGACTCATTCTAATAGAATTGAAGATGAGGAAGCCGATGAAAAGTCTATTATTAGATCAGGTGGGAGTTTCATAGACAGTAGATTTGATATGGTATAAATGGATGCTCCGGTTGTCTATATGAAAGAGCTATGATCCAAAATTCATGTGAAAAAAACTCGCGAAAAGGATAGAGCTATCTTGAACTTAATTTATAAAAACCATCCAAAAACTTTTACTATCCGGTATGTTCACAATATTGAAGTCATATCTATCGCCAACTGGAAGACATTAGACAGACATGTCCATTGGTTCACTGCCATTCCTTTGAGCGATATCACTCCCACAGGAGTGTAAACCCTTTTTGCTTCCATCAAAGAATTGGAGGACTGCTTTCACTTCAAGCTGGATTGGATGGATGTTGTTGTTCAAAACATCATTCACCCTGCTATGAGAAAATTGTTAAAAGACCAATCTTTTGAAAATTCCAAGACTGAGGAGTGTCTTCAACGAGTAGCCACTGTGAGTGATCAAATAAAGTTCCTTGAGCTAGAGTTAACATGATCTTATCTAGTGGGTAGGAAATTATTACTCGTATTATAAATATTGAGGAGGCTATGAAGCGAAAAGTTAATGCAGTTTGGGAAGGTTTTTATAGGAAGGAAAACCTTCATTTTCTTATGACAGGAGGCTAGATTTGTTTAGTATTTTCTTCTTTTCTTTTTTGTTTTTGAACGTTTTAATATCCTTTCCTACTCCTCAATTAAGCCATTTGTGAAATGAAATATCAATTACCGTAATTTATCTTGTGCGTTTAGTTTGCACTTTCGTTTATCGCTTTTGAGAAAATGATATTGGTCTGTGGAATGTAGACATATTTCTTCTCTTCCCGTATAGCATGAGAGCATCTGCTCATAATATTTTATATTTCTTTATAATAGATTTGCGAGTAAGTGAACATTGGTAGCATGAAACACTTCCGCTTGTGTTTTGGGAACTATTTCCATGCTTGCTATATTTTTATTTTGAGCCATGAGATTATAATTGTGCAAACATATCCCTCAAAATGTTGTGAGTAGATATATAAACTAGTTAAATAAAGAAATTATGTTTATTTTTTATTTTGGAAATTCTTTGGCTACTTTGCTTGACATTTTTGTGAAATTTTATTAAGTGGACATGGACTTGTAGGTATATCCCCTCAAAATATGACGAGCAATGCATTGTGATCCTCAAAAGAACATTCCCGTTATACTTTGGGAATTATTGGACCAGTATGCTCGCTATATTTTGGTTTTGAGCAAAATGATCCTAACTTTGAAATGTATCCTCTCACATATTATGAGAAGATAAATAAGGAATGTAATTTTGGTTATATAATGAAACATATATAAGTAATATAATCAGTATAAAACTTCGAATAAATCTTTCTAAAACCAAACCTGAGCAATTATATTCATTTTATTATTGGCTTGATATTTTGTTAGATATTGCTCATACAAAAAGGATTTCATTGCCATAGAGGAAACTTTAAATTTTTTTATAAGTTAAAAAGGAAATAAACACCGAGTTACCTCATGCATAGTATTTATTGAGTCAATTATAGTTGATGGACTTAATATAATAATTCTTAGGTTTTGAAATCTGGCAATACATTGACTTACCCACTCCTCTAACCATGAATGATCCTTTCCAGTTGGGATTAAACTTTGAGGCTGACATGATCCTTAAATGATGAGTGGATGCTCAAAGAACCAGGTCCCGAGCTTAAAATTCCTTTGGATTGACTAATTTTTCATATTCTCGCAAGAGTTGTTGGTTATAAACTTTGAAATTTTCTTTGGCCTTATCCATATGCTCATCCAAAGCCTCCAATTGCACATACCTTAGGTCTGGTATCAAGTTATTGTTCAAAGACATTCTTTTAGAGGGCAATTCTAGCTCCACGGGAAAGAAATTTTATGTTCCATAGATAATAGAGAAATGAGTGAACCCCTTTGATTTCCTCTTTGAAGTTTTATAATCCCACAATATCATAGGAGACATATCATCCCAAGTCCTAACGAGATCTTCCAACATTTTCTTCAAAATATTGTTCAAGGTTCTATTGGTTGCCTCTGCTTGCCCATTCCCCTTTGGATAGGAAATATTTAAACTATTTTGGACGATATTATACTTATCTATAAGAAGTCACATCTCTTTGCATACAAACTACTTGCCATTATCTGTGTAAGGATGACGTTTGGCATGTCGAACCTATAAATGATGTATTCACTAATGAATTGAGTGAGCATTTGAGTGATCATCCTTCTTAAGGGGATTTATTCTACCCATTTAGTGTGATGTTATGTAACCACTAGGATGAAATATTTCCCACAAGAAGTTGGGGTAATCTTTCCCACTAGATTAAACGCCCAAATGTGGAACGGGTAAGGAGCAGCCAAACTCTGCAAACTCACAGATAGATCATGTACCATGCTCCCATGCACTTGACTTGCCCTACATTTTTCATAAAATAAAAGATATATTAATACCCAAATATAAATTTTGTCCACCAATGTGTGAGGGTTCATGAGCTTCTTTTAAAAGTTTTGCCAATTTTTCTTTGGCAACACACTTTAAGGATTTATTATTAAAAGCAAGCAACCCTTTTCTTCAGGTAGATCTCATTTGCTCTCTTAATGGGCAATTCTTTATCCTTCAGATAAGATATGTATCGCTTCCTCTAATCATCTAGAGGCTCTATAAATTTTTCTTCAGCTGGTTAATCGAACTAAATTTGGAATTTTAAGAAACCATACTATTAATGAGTAATATCTTTACCTAGGTTGGGACAATAGTAACCCCTTAATTTCCCTATAAAGTGGGATATCTATATCCCTAAAATGCATTCATGCATCATTCGTAGCTTCTCACGGGCTTCTTCATTTCTAATGCACCTTTCCAATTACCCCTAGGATTCTGAAGTAGAAAATACCTGAAAGTATATAGAAGTTCGCTAGTTTTGATAGCATTATATTTCCTTCATGTGTTTCAAGCTGATCGACTATGGAGGCTGTCCAGTATTTGTGATTCTCCCTTAAAAACAGAGAACTCATTTTTGTTGGTATTTGATATGGCAAATATAGGCTCCTGTCGCGATAGGACTATGATAGGCATGCGCCGAAGCCTTACTGACACATCCTTACATGCACAGGATGTGACCATACACTATATGGTGCGGCCTCATATACTATAGGATACGGGCCGAGTTTATCCTCTTAGCTGGATGCATCCCTCTCCATTCACAACAACAATATAAAACCTATATCTCCCATAAATAGAGGTCCACACTTCAAGATTGGGGGATCCAATTCGAGTTCATTTATTGTACCGATACCTAGTCCAGAGACCACTACACTTGTGGAGGCATTTCCAAACACTCTATATCCCAAGGTATAGCTTGGCGACTACTCACCGGCTTCACGATCATCTCTTCGGCACTCCCGGAACTATCATAGACATGCATTCTCTTCTCTCGTCTACATTGTACGTCTATTACGACATTGTAAACATGTACTGTAACACATATAATGAGAATGGGGCAACAAAGTGGACGTAGGTTCATTTTAATAGCCTAACCACTCTATATCTTGTGTTTTCTCTCTCTTTACTATCTATATCTACTTAGCATGTATTTTACACTTGACTTATTGGTACGAGAATGACAAGTGGAAGATTTCTTGTATCATCAATCTGGCGCCGTATGTGGGAAACAAGGTATTTCAATCTTATTTTTCTATATTTTGGGTTCTTAAACACCTTATTTTATTCATGGGGATCCTTTGGATCATTATCTCATGGGTGAATTTTGGTTATTGAACTCATATTTTGTAGGCACACCCTCAAATGGATATCTCATATGTTCATATATGTCTATGGGTCTCACTTTTATGACCCTAGATATATTTATATAAATCCTCGATGATGTTACCTCACTAAGAGAACACTGAAAAGTGCAAAGGGCAATAGCCTCGCAAAGGTGGGTAGCTAGGGATGAGAGCTATTTTCTCATTTGGTACTTTCTTAGCCTATGATCTAGGGTTTCCCACCATAATTATGCCATTAATATGAACCAAGAGGTTATTTTGTCCGAGATAGACCCTAGTAGGTATGTTCTCCACGTGTTTCGTGTGAAAAATTGAATTTCTGGGTTCCAATTTTGGGATTGTTCCGTCCTAACTACCCTTTTACCGCAGCCCCTATTAGTGTAGTTGGTTTATAACAGCTTCAAATCATCGGGGATTGGACTCAAGCAGCCTCAAGTTCAACCTTAGTGTATTCCACTCAAGGGTAATGGTAGTGCACATATGTGTCTCACTGGTCGCGACCTCAACAGTAAAACCCTTATAGCAATGCAAACGCAGCATCCCAACTTATTGTTTAGTTCATCCTATATTCTGTGATTACTCACTTCTGCTAGTTTTGTCTCAGAATATATATATTTTGAAGAAAAATAAAGCAGAAAATGGAGGGAGAGTCCAACCAAAGTGCAGAAATAAAGAATGAGATTGCTCCGCTATACAACCACCTTAATCATTTGTATGACATTCATGCCTCACTCCAGACTCAGGTCAACCTCTTGGCCCATAGGGTTCTTATACTAGAAACCACGACACCCAAAGTTGTTGTCCAATCCATAGCGGCCGCAACCACAGAAGCTACTGTCCTAGGAGCCGCAGCCTTGGACCAAAAGAGGAAGAGGTTGAAGAAGGCAGAAGAAAACTTTGAGGTCTACACCCCTTTGATTTACAGAATTGAAGACATTTTAAATCTCATCAAGGGTGATAAGTTGCTGAAGTGGTCGGAGAAGCTAAAGACTCCTCGACACAAAAGGGATCGGGACACATGGTGCAAATTACATACAAACCATGGCCATGACACCAACGCATGACACTCCATGAAGAATGAGATTGAAAGGCTTGTGAAGCAGGGGATGTTGCAGCAATTCCTGAAAAATGCTTAGAGGATTTAGCCTTTACCAAATAGGCCACATGCTTAACCCCACCTTAGTCTATATTTTTTTTAAATCTAAAGTGTTGTATTTACGACATAAGCGTTGTATTTCCTTACAAACTTAACGTATATATGAATATGTGAAATTAGGCTTACTTTGTATTTTTCCTAAAAAAATCATATATATATATATATGAAGAACATAATTAGTCATGTTTTATCTCTTGTCTTCCTATGTATAGAAATCTTATGAATGACCTTCGTCTTGAACAGATTTCAAGGGAAAGATGACCAGTTATCTCATAAGATTATTTATTTCGGGAATGATCTAATGGTTCAAAAATGCCAACCTTATTTGGCTTACAATGCCACTCACGGTGCACGGACATATCCGTATATTCATAAGGCCAACCATCCTTCGGTGTATGTTACTATCAGCTTCAAGGTCTCAAATTATCCCCACTCAGCTTTCGGGATGCGTACATTAGCCTGGGGAGGCTTAAAAATGTCCCATACATTAGCTTGGGGAAGCTTCATAATCCTGATAATAACCCACAGGGGCCGAAGACTTAATTGTCTGTGGATAATCCTATATTTGAAGGAACCGAAGACTTAATTGTCAACGGATAATCCAATTATAGACTGGGAAGGCTTTATATATATATATCCAAACATAGCTTTGGGAAGCTTTATAATACCTAGCCCGGGGAGGCCTGATAGTAACCCAATCAAAGCGACTAAGAGAAGCTATGAAAGTGGTTTTGTGATAAAGCGACTAAAGAAAAGCCACGAAAGGCAATTGAAGCGACTAAAGGATGTTGTGACACTGACATCATGAAGCATAATAAAGCTATAGAAAGAAGTTGGCTTCGGCCCAGTATGCTGTCATCAAGGGTCTCAAAGGCACCGCAGCCTTATCAATATGGCTGCAACCATTATATAGTCCACTCATTAATTTGGAACGTGGAGAGGAAAAAATAATGACAAACATTTGGATTGCTCAAATGCTGCGGCAGGACTTCAAACTAACCGCAACCTCTGAATTACAACCCAAGACTTAGAAAATTGGCAGAAGTTAACTGAGGCAAAGGAAGTTAAGCCGCAGCTTGGGGGATGACATCCATAAATATGAGGTGGAAAATTAGAAAAATTCAAGGCAAAATACAACAGGACGCAGCCTACTTGGAAGAACCATTTACAAGATGTTGTCGCGGCGTTATATTACCTATCAGTTTTAGTTATTGAAGAAGCATGTTTGCAAGTCATTCAATAAAGAAATCTAATATATGGAGATAACATTCATTCAAAAATCAAAGCAGATAATAGAATAATAAGCAAAGGATAATTTAAGCAGTTAGATTAAAGGCTGCAGCCTTGGCTAATGTAACACCCCGACCGCCCGGGCAGAGCGGAGCGGAGCGCTACTATCGATAAAACTAACGAAATCCGCAAACAACAAGGTATAGAACATCTAAATAAATCCTACAATATAAGATAAATCACTAATCTCAATTTCATCAAATTAAATACAACCAAAAGTCTCTCGAAATAATAGAATTATCTATCTCGAAAGAATATAAATCACCAATGCTCTATACATCAAAATAAATACAAATTTTCCAAATAATATTCTTCCTAAAAATAATCTTTGCTAAAATCATCTCAATAGGTCCATAACGCTCAGATCCACGCTAACCTGCTATAAAAAGAAAATATGGGGAAGTACATAATACGACAGGAAAGATGCTCATCAAATATATTTAGCGGTGAATAAAACGTAACAACACGAGTACGAATATTCAAATTAAATGTGAATCTCATAAGCATTTTAATCAATATAATTTCTCAACAACACATTAATCCGAGTCACCAGGCCTCACTATACCGCGCCATACTTTATCAAGTAGCCAGAACAGGATTATTAGCAGGTGCCATATCAAAATCTCATGACAATATGCTCAACACAATAATAATACCACATGAATCAAAATCATATTTCAACAATAATTTTTTCAGATTTCCAAAAGAATTTAGCAATTCAAATATGAGTTCAATTAAACATGAATTCAAAGGGAATAACACTCGCGAGATTAAGGAGCATATTGCGTAAAATCCCATACCTTAGACCACCAAAAGGAACCATTATAAATTTGCCCAAAAACTTAGATTACTCCATCCAAATTATCTCCCAAGAATCATCAAATCATCTCCACGCTCCACCTCAAAACAACCCCGAAAACACACCTAAAACTAAGATTGGGCTATGTGAATATATAATAGGAGAGTTTAATAAAATATGTTGGCTGCCAAAACATGTGCCGAAAGTTTCTTCAAAAATGGTCAAAAAGGATTGCCCACCATCCCTTTAAATAAGGCAACAAAATGATTAAAGTTTAAAAACAAGTAGTGTGACCGAACTGAAAATGGTCAAAATCGGGTCTAAATGATATTTTTTTGGAAATGTCGAAGAAGGGAAAGTTGCTTAAAATTAAATTTTGAGTCTGTATGATGATTTTTAGAATTTTCTGAGCATGTTAATTTTTTGAATAAAATAATATTATTTTATTTATTTATTCATTTTTTTACTTTTGACCCATGGCTCTCTTAGGCCTATTTTTTAGCATCCAGTAAATATGATCATATTATTTTTAACCCCAATAAAATGTCCTACAAAAATCACGCAAGTTCAGCTTCTTGCGCAACACGTATTGGCAAAAGTCGCGTATCTAAAAATACTAATTTAGAAATCCGGGTTGTTACATACTTCCCCACTAACAAGAAATTTCGTCCTCGAAATTCGTCGAAAGCCTAACTCTAAAAAAAATCAGACCAACAATCTCCAATTTAAAATCGCCACCAAAAATCCAATACCTCACATATAATTTAGATGCCTAACTCGAAACGATCATCTAAAATTCTATCTCCAATTTTGCGCTACAAAAACGCATCAGACCCAAAACCCAAGACCTGAGGGTGGTCGTATACCTAAGCTCTGATACCATATGTAACACCCCACCCGCCCAGGGAGAGCGGAGCGGAGCGCTACTATCGATAAAACTAACGAAATCCATAAACAACAAGGTATAGAACATCTAAATAAATACCACAATATAAGATAAACCACTAATCTCAATTTCTTCAAATTAAATACAATCAAAAGTCTCTCGAAATAATGCAATTATCTATCTCGAAAGAATATAAATCGTTAATGCTCTATACATCAAAATAAATACAAATTTTCCAAATAATATTCTTCCTAAAAATAATCTTCGCTAAAATCATCTCAATAGGTCCATAGCACTCAGATCCACGCTAACCTGCTAAAAAAAGAAAATATGGGGAAGTACATAATACGACAGGAAAGATGCTCATCAAATATATTTAGCGGTGAATAAAACATAACAACACGAGTACCAATATTCAAATTAAATGCGAATCTCATAAGCATTTTAATCAATATAATTTCTCAACAACACATTAATCCGAGTCACCAGGACTCACTATACCGCGCCATACTTTATCAAGTAGCCAGAACAGGATTATTAGCAGGTGCCATATCAAAATCTCATGACAATATGCTCAACACAATAATAATACCACATTAATCAAAATCATATTTCAACAATAATTTTTTCAAATTTCCAAAAGAATTTAGCAATTCAAATATGAGTTCAATTAAACATGAATTCAAAGGGAATAACACTCGCGAGATTAAGGAGCATATTGCGTAAAATCCCATACCTTAGACCACCAAAAGGAACCATTATAAATCTGTCCAAAAACTCAGATTACTCCATCCAAATTATCTCCCAAGAATCATCAAATCATCTCCACGCTCCACCTCAAAACAACCCGGAAAACACACCTAAAACTAAGATTAGGCTATGTGAATATATAATAAGAGAGTTTAATAAAACATGTTGGCTGCCAAAACATGTGCCGAAAGTTGCTTCAAAAATGGTCAAAAAGGATTGCCCACCATCCCTTTAAATAAGGCAACAAAATGATTAAAGTTTAAAAACAAGTAGTGTGACCGAACTGAAAATGGTCAAAATCGGGTCTAAATGATATTTTTTTGGAAATGTCGAAGAAGGGAAAGTTGCTTAAAATTAAATTTTGAGTCTGTATGATGATTTTTAGAATTTTCTGAGCATGTTAATTTTTTGAATAAAATAATAAAATCTATTTATTCATTTTTTTACTTTTGACCCATGGCTCTCTTAGGCCTATTTTTTAGCATCCAATAAATATGATCATATTATTTTTAACCCCAATAAAATGTCCTACAAAAATCACGCAAGTTCAGCTTCTTGCGCAACACGTATTGACAAAAGTCGCGTATCTAAAAATACTAATTTAGAAATCCGGGTTGTTACATACTTCCCCACTAACAAGAAATTTCGTCCTCGAAATTCGTCGAAAGCCTAACTCTAAAAAAAATCAGGCCAACAATCTCCAATTTAAAATCGCCACCAAAAATCCCATACCTCACATATAATTTAGATGCCTAACTCGAAACGATCATCTAAAATTCTATCTCCAATGTTGCGCTACAAAAACGCATCACACCCAAAACCCAAGACCTGAGGGTGGTCGTATACCTAAGCTCTGATACCATATGTAACACCCCACCCGCCCAGGGAGAGCGGAGCGGAGCGCTACTATCGATAAAACTAACGAAATCCATAAACAACAAGGTATAGAACATCTAAATAAATACCACAATATAAGATAAACCACTAATCTCAATTTCTTCAAATTAAATACAATCAAAAGTCTCTCGAAATAATGCAATTATCTATCTCGAAAGAATATAAATCGTTAATGCTCTATACATCAAAATAAATACAAATTTTCCAAATAATATTCTTCCTAAAAATAATCTTCGCTAAAATCATCTCAATAGGTCCATAGCACTCAGATCCACGCTAACCTGCTAAAAAAAGAAAATATGGGGAAGTACATAATACGACAGGAAAGATGCTCATCAAATATATTTAGCGGTGAATAAAACGTAACAACACGAGTACCAATATTCAAATTAAATGCGAATCTCATAAGCATTTTAATCAATATAATTTCTCAACAACACATTAATCCGAGTCACCAGGACTCACTATACCGCGCCATACTTTATCAAGTAGCCAGAACAGGATTATTAGCAGGTGCCATATCAAAATCTCATGACAATATGCTCAACACAATAATAATACCACATTAATCAAAATCATATTTCAACAATAATTTTTTCAAATTTCCAAAAGAATTTAGCAATTCAAATATGAGTTCAATTAAACATGAATTCAAAGGGAATAACACTCGCGAGATTAAGGAGCATATTGCGTAAAATCCCATACCTTAGACCACCAAAAGGAACCATTATAAATCTGTCCAAAAACTCAGATTACTCCATCCAAATTATCTCCCAAGAATCATCAAATCATCTCCACGCTCCACCTCAAAACAACCCCGAAAACACACCTAAAACTAAGATTGGGCTATGTGAATATATAATAAGAGAGTTTAATAAAACATGTTGGCTGCCAAAACATGTGCCGAAAGTTGCTTCAAAAATGGTCAAAAAGGATTGCCCACCATCCCTTTAAATAATGCAACAAAATGATTAAAGTTTAAAAACAAGTAGTGTGACCGAACTGAAAATGGTCAAAATAGGGTCTAAATTATAATTTTTTGGAAATGTCGAAGAAAGGAAAGTTGCTTAAAATTAAATTTTGAGTCTGTATGATGATTTTTAGAATTTTCTGAGCATGTTAATTTTTTGAATAAAATAATATTATTTTATTTATTTATTCATTTTTTTTACTTTTGACCCATGGCTCTCTTAGGCCTATTTTTTAGCATCCAATAAATATGATCATATTATTTTTAACCCCAATAAAATGTCCTACAAAAATCACGCAAGTTCAGCTTCTTGCGCAACACGTATTGACAAAAGTCGCGTATCTAAAAATACTAATTTAGAAATCCGGGTTGTTACATACTTCCCCACTAACAAGAAATTTCGTCCTCGAAATTCGTCGAAAGCCTAACTCTAAAAAAAATCAGGCCAACAATCTCCAATTTAAAATCGCCACCAAAAATCCAATACCTCACATATAATTTAGATGCCTAACTCGAAACGATCATCTAAAATTCTATCTCCAATTTTGCGCTACAAAAACGCATCAGACCCAAAACCCAAGACCTGAGGGTGATCGTATACCTAAGCTCTGATACCATATGTAACACCCCACCCGCCCAGGGAGAGCGGAGCGGAGCGCTACTATCGATAAAACTAACGAAATCCATAAACAACAAGGTATAGAACATCTAAATAAATACCACAATATAAGATAAACCACTAATCTCAATTTCTTCAAATTAAATACAATCAAAAGTCTCTCGAAATAATGCAATTATCTATCTCGGAAGAATATAAATCGTTAATGCTCTATACATCAAAATAAATACAAATTTTCCAAATAATATTCTTCCTAAAAATAATCTTCGCTAAAATCATCTCAATAGGTCCATTGCACTCAGATCCACGCTAACCTGCTAAAAAAAGAAAATATGGGGAAGTACATAATACGACAGGAAAGATGCTCATCAAATATATTTAGCGGTGAATAAAACGTAACAACACGAGTACCAATATTCAAATTAAATGCGAATCTCATAAGCATTTTAATCAATATAATTTCTCAACAACACATTAATCCGAGTCACCAGGACTCACTATACCGCGCCATACTTTATCAAGTAGCTAGAATAGGATTATTAGCAGGTGCCATATCAAAATCTCATGACAATATGCTCAACACAATAATAATACCACATGAATCAAAATCATATTTCAACAATAATTTTTTCAGATTTCCAAAAGAATTTAGCAATTCAAATATGAGTTCAATTAAACATGAATTCAAAGGGAATAACACTCGCGAGATTAAGGAGCATATTGCGTAAAATCCCATACCTTAGACCACCAAAAGGAACCATTATAAATCTGCCCAAAAACTCATATTACTCCATCAAAATTATCTCCCAAGAATCATCAAATCATCTCCAAGCTCCACCTCAAAACAACCCCGAAACACACCTAAAACTAAGATTGGGCTAAGTGAATATATAATAGGAGAGTTTAATAAAATATGTTGGATGCCAAAACATGTGCCGAAAGTTGCTTCAAAAATGGTCAAAAAGGATTGCCCACCATCCCTTTAAATAAGGCAACAAAATGATTAAAGTTTAAAAACAAGTAGTGTGACCGAACTGAAAATGGTCAAAATCGGGTCTAAATGATATTTTTTTGGAAATGTCAAAGTAGGGAAAGTTACTTAAAATTAAATTTTGAGTCTGTATGATGATTTTTAGAAGTTTCTGAGCATGTTAATTTTTTGAATAAAATAATATTATTTTATTTATTTATTCATTTTTTTACTTTTGACCCATGGCTCTCTTAGGCCTATTTTTTAGCATTCAATAAATATGGTCATATTATTTTGAACCCCAATAAAATGTCCTACAAAAATCACGCAAGTTCAGCTTCTTGCGCAACACGTATTGACAAAAGTCACGTATCTAAAAATACTAATTTAGAAATCCGGGTTGTTACATACTTCCCCACTAACAAGAAATTTCGTCCTCGAAATTCGTCGAAAGCCTAACTCTAAAAAAAATCAGTCCAACAATCTCCAATTTAAAATCGCCACCAAAAATCCAATACCTCACATATAATTTAGATACCTAACTCGAAACGATCATCTAAAATTCTATCTCCAATTTTGCGCTACAAATATATAAAATCATTCATAACTTTGGAGACTTGAAATATGAAGTTGATGACGTGAAACAAGGCACCGAAACTCAGCAATGATGTTCTCTTAAAAAGCAAGGCCGCAACGTCTTCAACTTTAACATGTCATAGGCTTGAAGGATACACAAGAACAGTATCCTATGACTCAAATATTTTTTTTCGGAATTGAGCCAAAACTACAAAGGACTTAATTGAAAATTTGTGTCATTACAAAATGAATAAAGTTAAATTGTAGTCAAATATTTTATGTGCAATGAGGAAAATTTAATAAATGATGGAAATTCTTATGAAATGAGTAACTCATTATGATTGAGAGTTATATTTAGCGTATGTGAAAATTATTATGGTTATGCTCATGTTATGAAAAGATGATTGTAGAAATTTAAGTATGTTTTTCACCTATGATATTTTTAGAACTAATACCATTACGTTTTTAAACATTGTATATTCAATTTATACACCTTATGATCAGTGGGCGTCAGTTTGTATATTCAATTTATTGTAAAGTAGAGGAAAAATGGTATATGAAATTTCAACATTTAATGGATTATGTTATGAGATACTAAAAGATTATATGCTCACATTTAAGTTAACTGCTCATTTTTTTGATGAAGAGTTATTAAAACTCAGATTTACTGGTTTTATGGAAAGTATGAAGTTCACTCTTATCTATTTATGTTTGTTTGGGTTTAACGACCAAAATAATAAAGGAGTGTAACACAATCTATTGGCTATTATGGAAATCTGAATTTGTAGCATGCTTTGATTCTACGACTTATTGATTATGGCAACGTAACTTAAATTTCAGGACTTGGAGTTGTAGACAATATTGCCAAGAAGCTGAAATATTATGATATTATCGTTGCAATCTTCTTTATAAAGATACATTAGGTATTATGTGAGTAACTAAGCACATTGAATGTAAATATCTTTTAAATAAGAAATTCTTAAGCAAGTGTTATTTAACGCATTTGTACAAGTGTTAATATGGAAAATTCACATGATTGGTCTATCATTAAAGATATTAATAAATCATTCTTAAGATACGAGTCTTAAGTATAGTCGATAGAATCTTGATGTGGTGGTTTTTTTAGTGCTTGTTTTGACCCTACCATATGATATCATACAGTGCTTCAAAATCATTTATTTATGTCGTTATTGTACACATGCATGTGAATGAAAGAATGTGACGAAAATGGTTTTTTAAAGATACATTATTGGACCATAATTGAATAACCCTATTTATAGACCTTATTGGATGAGTCGTTAATGTTGTATGATGATACGCAAATATTGTGTATTTATCCTCCGAACCTATGAATTTTTGCCCCCTCGGGTATCTTATTCCATATATTTATGCTCGTTAACCAGATAACCTCGTATTTCTATGTTAACATGTTTTGCAGGGGTTAATTGAGCTTTTATAGGTAATTGGATGCTAAGTGTGAAGTTCGTACGCATTCTGCTCGATTTTCGTACTCAATCGCACGTTCAAGGGAAATTTAGTCTTTTCACAGCTTGGGCACCTGGCCCAACATCTTCGCGAAAGTTGTATCCCTCCTCACTAGCTTCGCATGGCCGTGAACGGTGCACGATTCTGAGTTCGTATAATGAAGTTACGACGATTTCAGCGGAAGGAAAAACAAGGAAACCAAAAGAGGAGGAGAAGAGAAAGAAAAGAATGCAGTGGATTCCATACCTGTTTGATCGATCGATCGATCCTCCTCGATAGTGGAAAATTTGGTCTTGATCGATCGATCGATCCCCTATTTTCAGGAGATATTTAGCTGTTTTATTTTCTTTTCTCTTTTCTTTTCTTTATTTAATTCCAACTTAGTATATAAGGCATTTTTGTTGTAATAAAACAGATATACACATTTTAGGATAGTTTTAGCTTAAAATAACTTAGGGTTTGAGTGTTTTGAAGAGTTCTTGTTCAATTATTCTTGGTTTGACACCCCATTTGGGTTGAATGTTGCACTATTCATCATCATCTCCATTAATATAGTTTGTATTTCCTTATTTCTTGCTTTGTTAATTAGGTTTACATGCTTTGTTAATTAGTTTACTGTGACACCCCGACTAATTAAATACCGGGTAGCTACTCCTTTATTAAATTAATACAAAATGCCAAGTTGGTTCAGTTCATAGCATCACTGTCGAAAACATTTTAATATTTACTAACCACCTAGTATTTAAAAAGTGAGTTGTCCATTTTAAATTAAATCTGATTAACATGCAATAGATGAATTATGAAAACTTAACATAACCAACACAATATAGTCACAATATAATAACCAACCAATAATAAAGAGTCTGGAGGAAAAACTCCTCATAACAAACTGAATTCCGAAATAAATAAATACAAAGTCTGCATCACTAAAATTAATTACAACCCGAAGTCAGAAATAACTGAATAATTAAGATGTCTCTAAAAGGAATGGGCGACATGCCCAACAAATTATATAAACTGATAATAGAGTCAAGATCGAAGATGGAGGCGTCTATTGTCAAGGTCCTGTAACTTCCACAGCAGCTACAGCACGTCACCTGAATAGAACTCATATGCATGGTGTCCTTGTGGCTGGGCGCCTAAAAAGGTTTTTACAAAAATAGATTTGAAAGCAAACGGGTCAGAGCCCGAATGTGAAAATAATTTAAAAATATGCAAGTGTTTAATATCATTAAACAGTGAATATAAAGTACATGATAGTGTGTGCACTCACATGAGTTCCTCACCTCTCAACTAATTGTGCACTCCTATCGTACCCGTACCCATTTCTAGTTGCTCCCACATCTATCTAGTCCAACGCTAAATCTAACATTTATATATGATATCCAATTCAAATCCCAACATCTTCTATTTAATAGAGTATTGTGCCTTATTACACGGTTTCCCCACTTTAGCACTACAAGTTATTAGAAATCTTACATTTTCACTTCACAAACTGTTGCTATTATTTATACTCATAATTGTTCACGATAATTCATTTCAGTCAACAGTATACTATTCTCACCATAAATATCACGTACATGAGGACCATGTATTCCGAACCTCTCAGGAATCATTTCATTAACAACAATCACAAACAATGGAGGCGAACATAGTTCACATCACATGGGTCACGCACATACCTACGCTCCCATGATCAGCAGACTTATTAACTTCTCAATAAGCCCTTCTCTGATCTATGTCCTCGAGGTACCAATTTAAATCCCCCCCGTAGGCACACAAAGATTAGATGGCCCTAAACGAACGCCAACCTCCCATGATAGCAAGTACGGTAGGTATGTCATACACACTTAATTACATACACTAAGCATTCACACATCTTAGATATCACAATATTTCATTAGTGGTATGCTTCTCGTTCTTATACCAACACTTAGTGTTATACAAATCACATGTCCCCGGTTTATATGTATTTAAATTATCAATTATTCTCACTTCGTGATTAGTTACTCGCTTCCCAATCCACAAATGACATCCGGTTTAAGACACTATTCTAAGTTCTACTCCTCAATGTAGCCCAAATCTCCCAACTATATCCACTAGTTATTAAGGGAAGGTTATCTCACGATTTAGATAAGTCTACGGGATACTAGAAATCAAATCAGGCCAAAAAGGCCATTCTGTCAACTCGTTAGAAGTCTCGTTCGAACAAGGTCGTTCGAACGAAGGGCTTCGAACGAAATACCAACTCGTTAGAAGTCATACTGTCATCTCTTTAGAAGTTCGTTCGAACGAGGTCGTTCGAACGACCTGGGCAGGTCTTCTAACGAGATGGCAGTTTCAGCCCAGAAATTCCCAAATCCGATTTTCTCAATTCTTCTCTCCTCTAAATCCACCCTAAGACCATCCAAATTATGTTTTAACGTATATAAACCATTTCTAATCACCCTAAATCATTCCTTGACATGTTTTAGGGGTCAATTCTTACTAACCATCATGGAATTAATGTAAATCTCCAATTATTTCCCCAAACCCTAGGAACATGAACTCCTAATTTTCTTATACCCAATTACTCATCAAAATCCGTTTTTAAATCATCATATATAACTTTTCAAATATTAAATCAGTCCATTATCATACTACATGCAAATCCTAACCCAAATTCAAAGTTTCTCCAAATATTTCATGGGTTTTCTTCAAAAGTTTCAATATAAGATAATTCCTACAATAAATATGGAAGACATATTCAATGCATTAAAAATATCAAATCACTTGCCTTAGATTGTTCTTCAGAATTTGATGTTGGTGAATGGAGGTTGATTCTCTTCTTTCTCTACGAATTTTCTCCCAAGGTTGAAGATGGTGGTTGGAGGTTTCTCTTTGGAACTTCTTCAAACTCTCCTATAACTCCCGTAGCCCTCTTACTCACCAAATGTAGATAATGGGATTAGTGGGTTCCTAAATAACATATAATTAACTCCCAAAATTCATAGGTTTTAATCCCCAAAATTTCAAAATTACCAAAATGCCCTTTTAAGTTGCCGGTATGACCCAAAAATACCCCGGGACCCAAACTAAACCCTCGGTTAGTATTTTCTAACTATTTTGACCCTTCCGGACATGTTGGCGCACTCAAAATGACCATTAAATTGATAAAAATAAAATTCACTTTTTAATTCAAATAATTACATTCCTGACGCGACTGACACCGCGTCCCAACTAAATTTTCCAAATTGTCGTATTTCAGTCTCGCAACAATTTTAATATTTTTAATATTCATATATTTTCATATATACACATCATAATCAAATACCAACTCACATCTCGTTAGTATTTATATCCGGATTAATTCTCAATTAATTCACATTTAATTTAATTAATCCCTTAAATAAATATCAATAAAATTACGGGGTATGACATTTACATGCTTTGATTTAATCGCTTTCTACTGTAGATTTATCGCGTTTCTTTACCGCGTTTATTTATCGCATTTTTAAGATGCTTTCTAGGTAATTTAAATTAGGTTGTGTTTGAATGGAACTCACTCGGGATAACGCACTGCTTGGCTTGGTGATAGTGTTTACGGGTCTATTTCGGGTGCGTTGTCCTAGTTATTACGCCTAGGAGATTTGACGGGGCATATCATATATGTTCCATGCTCACGACCTTTTGCGCGTAATTTCCGGGATATTTGTTGACGCCAAAGTCTTATTAGGCTTCTATGCGAATTTAGGGGCGTGACAACCCTTGATTTAATTAACTGTAGAAACGAGACGCATTTGTAATAACTCGTCGACCCATGTAACCATTTTATGCAAATTAACTCGGGTGAGGGATATTCGACGCAACCTATAGTTTTATCCCTTTCATAATCTAGTTTCAATACCCTCGCCTAGTTAATCATTTCCCTTTATTCATCTTTTCCTTTGTAGTTTGTAATTCACCTTTTACACTTTTATTTTGGAATATTAAATCAATTGAATTCTAGCATCTCGTCCCTGTGGATTTTCGATACCCGACTTATCGCTGTGCTTGCCTCGCAAGTGCAGTCGTAATTTAGGTTTTTTTGTATTATCGCGGTGAAACGAAAACAATGACTGTGCACTTTACACGAGCACATCTTTTACGCATAATCATTGTAGTACATGGAAGCGATCACGCTCTTGAATTAGTATATGAGCGCCATGAGAGGCATTAATGAGTTGTTTGATTAAGGTGTTTATGGAAAACCATTTAAGGATGACTCAAAGATTATTGCGCACTCTATGATAATTATGGATTAAGTGGGAGACTATTAGAATTATTTCAAACAATTCTACATTATGTGCTCCGTAATTATATTAATACTAAGATTCACTTTGGTTAATGAAAGGGTAATTCATATACCAAGAGTAAAAAGGACTATTAGGTATCTACCTTGATGGACGGTTGATATTGAGTGACTGTTGGAGATTTAGGTCATGTCCCTACATATAAATAAGTGACTGATTTTCATCATTCAAGCACTCCAACAGAAATCATAAAGGAAAGGGAGATAAATCTAAATTTTCAAGGATAGTAAATTTCAAAATAGTGTTTTGTCTATGTAGGGAGATCTAACCATTGGAATATGTTGAAATTAGAGTATGTTCTTGGCATATAAAAGATGAAGCCATGTTTCGAAATTCACACGATCGAACATCGTTAAGGTTGACTGCTCCATAAATCTTTCTAGTTGTGATACGATGGAGCAATGTTATTTTAATACCATTTTATATTCTGCATAGTGAATATATATGATTATCATGAAGATCTAAGGTCCTTCTATTAAGAACAATTATGTGTGAGAATTTAATTAATAATGTATTCTTAATTAATATTATGCTGTTCTTCAGAATAATTTTACATAATATACAAAATGCTTTGGAAGTTGAACGATTATCTCATATGAGTCCCACCCCATTTGCATCAAAACTCAAACTTGTGACTGCTGAAAAAGCCCCGCCAACAAGGGATCAAAGAACAACTTCTGACATGTTGTATTTGTTTAAAGATTATGAGCAGACCCGTAAGGAGATAACCACTCTTCCTTCACTGTTGAACACCTATTATAAAGTTTTATTCATCCGAACACTATCGATTGAAATACCCTAAATAGTTAACTTACTTTAATGTACATTATTTCGTGTTTCAACTAATTATATATTTTGCCAAAATAGTTTTTAGTTTGAGTTCACCTTATTTGGTTCATCGTGTATATGCACCTCCAATGACCAAGACCCAAGACCCAAGACTCAAAACTCAAAACTCGATTAATGTTCATATTCGAGTAAAGGAAAAACATTATATGGTTGCAAATATACACAATGATACATTTTAGGCACTCATGAATTTCATGCTGGTATTACTGATTACTTATTTAAAATAATTTTTTAAAGTGAAATTGGATTAATTTTTTATTAAAAATTAATTTCAGAATTAAAAATACAATATTTTGTTTAAAGAGATAAAAAAACTTAGTACTGAACCTTGGTGCGAACCTACAATAATTGAGAATTAAATAATTGAGAAGAAGAAAAAAGAATAAGAAGAAGAAATAACAAAAAAAAGGATTATTCAATAAGGGAAGTTTGGATTATTTCAAAATTATTTTTCAGCTTCATTACAACTTAGATATTTTTTCAAGGTGAGTCACAATTTTTCATTTATTTTATAATGTGCTAAATATATTTGTGATTTCATGAAACTAATTATTGAAATTGAAATATCCATGCATAGATGGAAAATAAAATAGTATTTTATAAATATTTATGTACGTATAGATTTATATGTATGAATTGAAATGTATATAATGTTATAAAGCTTTAAATTTATTCCAGTTTATAATTGTTTTTAAAATTTTGTGTAACAAGAATTGGCACGTTTTGACTAAAAATATTTCATACTTGAAATTTGAATAATTTATACCATGTTTACTATTCGAGAAATTTACTATTCATGAATATATGTGAGACCCGATAGAGAATGAAGAAGTATAGTAATGTTCTAGTAATTCTTGTTAGGTTTTTATGTTGTCAAAGACCGAAGAGCATATTTGAATATTTCAAAACTTTATATTGCATGATTATTAATTAGTAAGAAAATTTAGTAAAGAATGAATATGAAAATATTCTTAATGGTAATTATTTATTTGTGTTGATAAAATGTAAAAACAATGAATAATATTCAATGTACATGTATATAAACAAGTTGAGTGAACCCTAATGATAAACTATGTAATTGAATGATCATAGTTGATATTTGATAAATAATGTGTTTTAAATGTTCCAAAATTGAAATGGAATAATTTTTGGATGATTGACTAGATTGTGAAAAGTTAAATATATGAATTTCCTAAAGTATGGAGAAGAAGTATAAAGAATAAAATGAAATAATTACTGAATCATGTATGGGATATTTTAAGTAAAAATATCCTAAGTAAATCATTAGAGTTCCCCATTGCTCCGATATATTGTTTAAGGGCTTATAACTCTTGAGTGAACTCGATTAACAAGTGATTTCTAAATGTGTTATATAAGGCTAGGAGTGAGTGTGGCATTTCGTATTTTAATGATTCCTTAAAACTTTTGCTTGACTTTTTAAATTATTTGTCCCGTCATAAATGTGAGGCGTGGACCATTATTGTAGCGCAAACATAATGTACAACCATTTGGATCAAAAATCAGATTTGAGATCGATGCCCCGTGAAAGTTTGGATTCGGAGAGCTATTATCATTATGGGGAGGCACGAGGGAGTCATCCACGTGGGTCGGACCCGTAGGAGGCCATAATGGAATGAACTAAGGTTAAAAAGAAAATTTTAGAAGCCTTAAATTTAACTTTAATTTAAGAGTTTCTAATAACAAATTGTGTTAACATGATTCTAATAATATTATACTACATCAAAAATAACAAAAATTGTATTTATAATATTTTTTGAAATTGCAAAAATACTTAAATGGTCATATTAACTCCATTTACTTTAAGAGATTGGTCATTATTACAATAAATGTTGGATTACATGCGTTATTTTAGATACGAAGAGTTAAAAATGAGAAAGTTGAGTATGTTAAAGAAATTACCGTCATAACTAATGGGAAACTACATTTTTGTCCACGGTGAGCGAAACTAAGTGTCTTATTCAGTTGAATTATTAATGGTTGGTATATTTTTATTTATGATTAAGATGGTTATATGTTTTAGTAATTTGACATTTTCATTTTGGTTATGTTCTTAAATAATTAGACGTTTTAATTATGTGATTCATAACAATATTTTAAATATTGACTCGAGTTGTGTTTATGCACACTCAGGTGTATCCATTTCAAATGGATGCAATCAAACATCATTAGTAGGAACAACCATAATTGGAAGTAGTCCGTCGATGCAGCATAGTGGAGTAAAACATTTGGAAATCATTGTAGAATTAATTTACAATTCATTTTAAATTTTGTATGTTATTTTGGACTTTGGCATGTGGGTGGCCTTTCATAACTATTTATCTTTATGATTGAAACTTATTATCTATTTCATTTGGAACTGTAATATTATTATGTTTTTCGAAAATCATGTGTGAATGAGATAATTCATGTTATTGACATTTTAATTCTTGTACCATGAGCATTTGAAAATTTTTCCTTACAAAAGGAGCCGCAAGTTTAAAAATAAATTCACATTAAGATTTGGGGCAATGGAATATTGGTTAGGATTTAATTCAATCGAATATTTAATTTTTTGAAAAATCGGGTCGTGACAAAACCAGTAACTTGAAATTTTAGATTCGCATGCCGTGCGCATAGTTAAAAGCTCCGTGTGAATGACAGTGCGCATACGCTTAATATTAGCCCCCTGCGCACGGTGTGGCAGAATTATTGGACTTTTTATGAATTGTAATTAATTATATACTTATATTAAATTGTGTTAATCCTTTAGTAGACTGGATATAGTCTTTATTACTTTATGTGCAAAGCATATCATAATGTGAGTGCGCGTGGGTGAGGTACTATGAGGGATAATAAAGGGGCGTGTATGACGTTGATCGAGTTAGTACTCGATTACCTTGATCCTTTTACCCCTATCCTACGTGCAAATAGTACCCGTTGTTCCCAGTGGGGGTTAACGGGGGGATCCTATCATATTACCTAGGGTATGGGGACAAACAATTGGTGTGACGGCATATGGATTATTCCTTACTGATGATTTGAGGTTATAGGTTTGAGACGACCTATAACTATACCTAGGACACACGAGTGATCTTCTGAAGGCATAGGGATATGCCTTTGTATCTTATGTTCGGGCTTGTGCATAGCCCATATAATAGGATGTTAGTAAAGGTATGCTCACATAGATAATGGACTTGTGTTATTATCTATCATTTACTGAGATTATGCTAGTGATTGCATCAACGTGACCTTTAATTGGAACCTTTAATTATAAATAATTGAGAAATAATTATAACTATACATCGATGGGTTCACTTAGGATTGGGATTAGACTTTCATGTGATATTTAGGTTGTTTGGATTGGGTTAACTTAAAAACAAATAAAATACTGGATGAAGATGTATTGTCACTAATGTAGCCCAAATTTGGCTAATTTCTTACTATTTGTAGACTTGCGAGGTTTAATCATGTTATTAAAATTTGCTTTCAAGTCCTAGGCGCAGTTTCCGCCACAACCCTGATCTCATTTCATGCATCCCAGATCCACCTCACGAATAGGATGTAGGTATGAAGCCGACATGCTCATTCCATTTATTTCATTAACTTTCCAATTAAGTTGGATTACTATATCTAGTTTTATTCATGTTAGAGTCGACATTATAAGTTTCAGTATTGGGTCTTATTCTGTGAGACAATTTGTATTTTTGGTGATGAAGTTTATTTACTGTTGGGTTATTGATATTAGAATATAATTTATTCCTGTTATTATTTTGTCACCTTTTTATTGTATTAGTTTATTTTATTCCAATCATGCTTAGAATGATACTTATCATTTAAACTCCTGTATTATTTATATTTGGACTTAAACAATCTAGCTATGGATTTTTAGTGGTGACACAATCACGGGGAGTTGGTGGATTCATCGACGGTTGATAAAATTCAACTGATAAATAGATGGGATGGATATTAAATAATGAGTATATTATGAAAATTGATTTGATATTATGTGATTAGTTGTTAGGCATTGTTAGAAATTGTATATTTATCATACTCTTGATATCTGTTGAAACAATGACATAACGTGTTATTATATAAATGGTTAAGTTTATAACTTGTGAACAATTATGGATCCTATTTTTATTAAAATTGTTAATCTTGTATATAATATGGTAAACATTGTTAAATAATTTAAATCTAAAGGTTGTCATTAAATAATTCAAGTCGTAGGAGCATTTGAATCTTGGAAGAACTTGGTGATGCTTTGGAGTTTTTATTTTGTGAGCAATGTAGTTTTCCTTTCCATTGTAATTTATACGAGATAACTATTGTATTTCTAAGTCTCTTGTGACTCCACTATTTATATTTACGAATTTGTATTGAGATTGTTATAATATGATGGAGATATTATAAGGTGTTGTATTCAGATGTTATTATTGGATTTTTATTCACATTATTATCTCACTTATATTTTGTTGAAAGAAAAATTTATAAATTTTCTCATTTTGCATTTTTTTAGTATTTGGTATTGGTCAACTCTAATATTAAAAATGTAGGGTCTTATAAAAGAATTATCGGCGACACCAACTAGTCATCCGTTAGCCCAACCCTAGCAAAGTGACATATGCAATGACAAGTTCTTTTTTTCCAACGTAGCATACGTCAAGGCCACACAATTTGGAATGTACATGGGAGCGTAGTGGGTTGACGATATATAAATCAAAGACAACCTTACGTCACAAAATGTGGCGGAGATAGCCGTAAAAGTCGATGTCACTATATCTATAATCGATTGGACTCGTATTTATGTCCCACTTAGAACCAAATCCAAAACAGAGCTTGTCACTATGGAAGACTTATTCCAAAAGTTAGAGCAGTCACCAGGATAGTTAAACCCCAAACAATTAATTTTTCAGGGAGAAATGTGGTCTTCCTCACGCAGTCAAGGCAACACTCATATACCGTAATTGATGATGCTAAGATCAACACCACCAGGAAAGGTGTTTTCAAGCTCGATACAAGGATAACAATGGCAGCACAGTTATATAAAGAGGTAAGAGAATGAGATGAGTATAAGAGGAGAGGGCACATGTATATAAGTGGTTCAGCCAATTTGGCCTACGTCCACTGTGAGTGTGTGTGAGTAATATCACTGAATGAAGGCACTAATGGCCATGGATAAAATCTCTCAAGCTTTCTCTCTCTACTGTGTATCTAGACAAAGCTTCAGCTAGGGTTTAATATCTTGGATCCTTTTGCAAGGTAGGGGATGACCCATATATATAGTACCTAGGGGGTGTAATGTACCCCCCATGCATGTAATAAGCATGTGTGTGGTAGCCTCACCAATGTGGGAGTGCCATCTGTCACTGTCACATGTAGGGAATGATGATGAAATATTCTCCCCACGTGTGGAGAATAATCTTGTTACAACTGATTTGTGTCAACGTGTCCTTATCCAAATGTCAACAGAGGCTCGGCTGCCATATTGGTGCATGACCTCGGCCTGGGAGAGGCCGAGATGTAAAGGCTCGATAAACGTCTTTCGAGATGTGCCATAGGGAGTCTCGGGCTGATCTCAGCCGAGACATTATGCTGGGGTCGGCCCCAGCCGAGGTTGGACTTATTCCATGTTGAAGGTTACCAAGGCTTCTTGTTACCTCGGCCTACACTCGGCCGAGGTTGTCATACCCAGGTATATGAGAGTGCTGTTGATGCCTGTGATGTGTGTAGTGTCAATTGGAAATGTAGGTGGTAGTGTCGTCCTGGGCCGACCTTACTAAGGCCGAGGGCTGATATCATGGGCCCATGGCTTATCCAGGGTTGATCAATATCTCGGCCATCACCTCGGTCGAGGTTGGTGTCTCTGGGCCGAGGTTACACTTGGGGCATATCAATCACCCCCAGCCCTTAGTCATATGTGAGAGCAAGTGGCTAGGGGATTACTACACCTCCGAGGCCTGTCTGTTCCAAGCCAATACCTTCCTAACACCTGTCCAATGCTAAAACGTGCTTACTTGGTAGGCGTGTGCCGTCAGGCGTCCTTTGGGGCTCCCAAGGCAATGATGGGCCTTGGGAAACGTGCCCACGTATTTAAGGGTTTCAAAACCCTTTTTCCTCTTTCTTCTTCACTTCATTCCTGTGCGCGCTTTGTTCTTGCGATTCTCTCTCTCAAACTTCTCCAATCAACGCTCTTCTGCAGAGGCATTTGTTGGTTTTCTTGCGAGTTTTCTTCATTTGCCCTCATCGTTTCATTTCCAGGTATTTTCTCCCTTCCATTTCCTTTGTTTTTCGCTTTTGGTTTGCATTTTCCGGCGAATTTCTAAGTTTTCCGGCGAGCACCATTATTTCAGGCGAACTGTGTTTACTTCGAATTCCTTAGTTTGATCTTTAAACTCCTTTATTTTACAAGTCAATCCTATTTGTAGTTTTAGGAGTTATTCCCAAGTTTAGGGTCGTCCACTGATGCTCAGACGTTTATACCAGCTTCTTGAGGATTTCCCCTCTCTCAGAGAGAAGACCCTAGAAAAGATTAGGCAAATAGAGAGGGCTCAGGAGGAAGCTCGTAGGTCACAAGGGTTTCCCATTAGACCCTTGTTTCCCCCACCTCTGAGAGCAATATATCCTGACCCCCCGAAGAACTTCTATCAGACAGGGGTTCCTACTGATCCAACACCTATGTCTGAGTCTGAATCTTCTACCTCAGACCCCATGTCTGTGGACTCCTTTCAGGAAGCCATGGATTTCACACCTCGACCTGGTCAGGCCCCTGATCAGGCCGAGGTCTCCAGCCGAGCCTCATCCCATAATGGCTCAAGCACCTCAGCCTCCTCTTCATAGGTTGAAATTGTTGAGCCGAGTGTGGCTGTGCCACCCATTCTTGATGCCATCCCCCTGTCGGTCGTCACAGGGGCAGAGTTCGCTCAGAGATTCGCTAGTAACCCATCTACATCTGCTCCGGCCGACGTTGAGCTTGATGATGATGAAGATGCTGAAAGTGATGTCGACGTCTCTAAGGCGATCGAGTTCGAGAGCACGGTAACTGAGGTGGATCTTCTCTACTTTAGATATTTATACTCCATTAGTCCCTCCATAAAATTAAGGAGACCTCTGAGGGAAGAGAGGGCCTATCACGGTCGAGATGGAGAAATCTGCATGTACGAGCAGATGTTTAAGTTAGGGTTTCGCCTACCCATTCATCCCATCATCAAATCCATTCTTTCTTACATCAACTTGGCCCCCTCACAGCTATCTCCCAATGCCTGGAGAGTCATCATAAGGGCCATTATCCTGTGGAGGGCAGTCCACCACTCTGACCTCCCAGTTCAGGTCTTCGTTGGTTGTTATGTCCCAACCTCGGCCAAAAACCATCCGAGCTACTATCATTTTATGGCTCGGAGGCCTGAGAAGAAAATGCTCCAGTTGACTCAGACCTCAAACCATAATTGGAAGTCCCGCTATTTTTTCGCCTCTGGACCATGGGAATTTGGCCCATGCGTTCCCTCATCCACACTTGAGCCGAGGATACCCCTCAAATGGGGTAAGGTCTCCATGTCTGCCAGGGCCGACCTTGGTCTAAGTCTTCAGAATATCCAGAAGGTGAAGGCCCTGCAAGCCCAAGGGGCACATGGTCTTTTTGTTAAGTTCGAACATTTGCTGACCCCCTAGTATCTCTCGGGGACGAGCCTGGGTGGAAGTCCCCTTGTTGACTTTGGTAAGGATTTTTATTTGAAGTTTAACCTCTAAACTCATTCATATCTGATCTCTAACCCATAACCTTTAACTTTTGCAGAGCGACCACGAGGCATTTCAGACGAACTGTGGGAGATGGCTGCTCCGAGCTTAGCGAGACTTGCCAAAAAAGCTGGTCTGAACGCTCCTCCCCCAGCTCCCTCTACATCCAAATCTCAGGCCTCAAAGAAGAGGGCCCTAGAAGCCCATGCCTCTGAAGATCAGAGGCCGACCTTGAGACAGAAGAAGGCCTCTGATGCTGCGATTCCAATCTCTTCGGCCGAGATCCTGACGGCTCGTCTGGATCAGCTGAAGTTAACCGATAGTGTGGTCGGCCACAGCACGCAGGCCATGGACGCAATCGGCTCTGTAATGACCGATGCTGACAAGCGCTTCTACAGGGCTATGGACACCTCCCTGCTGATTGAGTTCGGCCTTCACAGAGCCGTCCAGGTATGATTTGTTCCCTCGTCAAAATTTTATAAGTGCAACATCTGACTTTTCTCTCGCTTAACCTCTTCACTAAATGTGCAGGGAGTGACTGCTATGTATCAACTATCGAAATGGACTCTGAGGAAATTGCCCCTCATCCAGAAGGGGCAATAGGCCGAGAAGGTTGAGAGTGCCCTAAATGCTGAGGTCGACCGTCTGAAATCAGAGCTGCAGAACTCTGAGAGTAAGGTTAAGGGGTTGTAAAAAGACATCTCTCTGCTCGTCAAAGATCATGCCAAAGCCCTGAAGGCCAAAGATGACGTTCTGCAGCAGAAGGTCAGCTCGACTGTGAAGGTTGCCCTTGAAGATGCCTTGGCCAAAATAATTTTTGACTACAAAGCCTCAGACGAGTTCATGGGTTTTGGTTTTGAATACCTCGAAAGAGGTGTCAAGGCTACTACCAAATGGGCTGAAGTCCGAGAGAAGGAGGTCGGTACTCTAAAGGCCTCTGACTTTGTGGGTCTCGGCTTTGCAGACCCTCAGTTTGCTCAGGCGCTTCAAGAGGTGGAGGACGAGGCTGCTGCTCCAGCTGAGACTGCAACTCTTGGAGGGACCGAGGTCGGAGGGGCAGACCATAATGAAGATGTGGCCGAGGTTACTAATGCTGAACAAGCCAACCAGACCGAGGTTGTTAATGTCCCCCCCCCCCCCAAACCTTTAGGATTTGTAACTTGTAATTTGTAATTTGTAATTTGTAACTCGTAACTTGTAACACCATGGTATTTTGTATTCAAGGAATATTTGTAACAATGCCTCTGAATGCTATATCTCTTCCCTTTATTGAATGCCATGTGATCTCTTCTATTATTTTGTTGTAGTGATGTCTTGTTTATACTCAGTAAATAATTCTGACCTCAGGTCTCTTCACCACTGAATTGTAATTAGGCTCTGAGGTCGTCACCTAAGACGTTATCCTCACAATTAATCTCACCAAATTAATGATGTTAAGGGCCTGAGGTCATCTGCTAAGGTGTCTGAGCTCAGACCTCGTAACCACCGAGTGATGTTATGAAGGTCTGAGGTCATCACCTAAGATGTTAGCCTCATAATTAATCTCACCAAATTAATGATGTTAAGGGTCTGAGGTCATCTGCTAAGGTGTCTGAGCTCAGACCTCGTCACCACCGAGTGATGTTATGAAGGTCTGAGGTCGTCACCTAAGATGTTAGCCTCATAATTAATCTCACCAAATTAATGATGTTAAGGGTCTGAGGTCATCTGCTAAGGTGTCTGAGCTCAGACCTCGTCACCACCGAGTGATGTTATGAAGGTCTGAGGTCGTCACCTAAGACGTTATCCTCATAATTAATCTCACCAAATTAATGATGTTAAGGGTCTGAGGTCATCTGCTGAGGTGTTTGAGCTCAGACCTCGTCACCACCGAGTGATGTTATGAAGGTCTGAGGTCGTCACCTAAGACGTTATCCTCACAATTAATCTCACCAAATTAATGATGTTAAGGGTTTGAGGTCATCTGCTAAGGTGTCTGAGCTCAGACCTCGTCACCACCGAGTGATGTTATGAAGGTCTGAGGTCATCACCTAAGATGTTAGCCTCATAATTACTCTCACCAAATTAATGATGTTATGAGTCTGAGGTCATCTGCTAAGGTGTTCGAGCTCAGACCTCTTCACCACCGAGTGATGTTATGAAGGTCTGAGGTCATCACCTAAGATGTTAGCCTCATAATTAATCTCACTAAATTAATGATGTTAAGGGTCTGAGGTCATCTACTAAGGTGTCTGAGCTCAGACCTTGTCACCACCGAGTGATGTTATGAAGGTCTGAGGTCATCACCTAAGATGTTAGCCTCATAATTAATCTCAACAAATTAATGATGTTATGAGTCTGAGGTCATCTAACTAAGGTGTCCGAGATGAAACCTCGTCACCACCGAGTGATGTTATGAAGGTCTGAGGTCATCACCTAAGATGTTAGCCTCATAATTAATCTCACCAAATTAATGATGTTAAGGGTCTGAGGTCATCTGCTAAGGTGTTCGAGCTCAGACCTCGTCACCACCGAGTGATGTTATGAAGGTCTGAGGTCATCACCTAAGATGTTAGCCTCATAATTAATCTCACCAAATTAATGATGTTAAGGGTCTGAGGTCATCTGCTAAGGTGTCTGAGCTCAGACCTCGTCACCACCGAGTGATGTTATGAAGGTCTGAGGTCATCACCTAGGATGTTAGCCTCATAATATGTCTTTGGTCTAAGAATGAAGCAAGAACTGTGATGGAAACTGATCTTTATTAATAACCTCTTCTCAATAAGATGGTACATTTACATAAAATTCTACGCAACATCATATGTAATATCTCTTTAGGTGGTCAGCATTCCATGGGTTAGTGAAAGGTTCTCCTTCTAGGTTTTCTAGCATGTAAGTGCCAGGCACAACCTCTTCTGTTACTTTGTAGGGGCCATGCCAGTTTGGGTGCAGCTTATTTACCTTTTGTAGGGTCTTCTTTAGCACTAGGTCTCCCACTGCAATGGGTCTTGACTTCACCCTTTGGTTATAGAATTTTGCTGCCCGCTGCTGGTAGGCTGCTTTTCTGACCTCTGCGTCTTCTCTCCTTTCTTCGATAAGATCCAGGTCTAACCTCCTCTCTTCCCCATTGTTGTCTGGGTCGTAGGTCTGAATCCGATGAGTTGGTAGTCCTACTTCCATTGGTATGACGGCCTCTGAGCCATGTGCCAGCATGAATGGGGTTTCTCTTGTTGGTGCCCTTGTCGTGGTTCTGTAGGCCCATAACACGGCGTAGACCTCTTCCGTCCATCTCCCCTTCGCATCTTCTAACCTCTTCTTGATTCCGTCCAAGATGGTTCTGTTTGTGACCTCGGTCTGGCCATTTGCCTGAGGTCGACCAGGAGATGAGAAGAACTGTTTAATCACCACTCTTAGGCAATACTTTTCTAAGGAGGAGTTCTTAAACTGGGTCCCATTATCCGAGATGAGAGTGTTTGGGAGGCCATATCTGCATATGATGTTCCTCCAAATGAACTGGAAGGTCTTCTGCTCTGTAATTGTTATCATCGGTTCTGCCTCCACCCACTTTGAAAAGTAGTCAATGGCAACTATCAAGAATCTGTAGTTATTGACAGCTCTTGGCAAAGGTCCTACCAAGTCAATTCCCCATACCGCAAATGGCCATGGAGAAGAGATTGACGTTATAGGTTGATGGGGTTGATGAGGGATAGTGGCGAACCTTTGACATTTGTCTCACCTCTTCACATAGTCTGCATCGTCCTTAGACAAGGTAGGCTACCAGTATCCCTGAGTGATGATCCTCTTGGCTAAGGGCCTTCCCCCTATGTGGCTAGAGCAAGAACCCTCATGAACCTCCTGTAAGACCCGGGGTACTTCTATGGGATGCACACATCTGAGGAGGGGCAGTAGAAACCCCTTTTTGTACAAGACGTCTCCTATCATTGAGAACTTGGCAGCCCTGTATCTCAACTTTCTCCTTTCTAGCTTGGACTCAGGCAGTTCTCCCTCTCTTAGGTATCTGACGAGCGGGTCGATCCATGAGTCTCCTAGGTTCACGTGGTGACAAGGGCTACATACCTCGTCCTCCTCGATGGTTGCCTTTCCTAAAACCTCGATTGGAATGGTCCTTCCCATATCTGTCTTTACTGTTGAGGCCAGCCTTGCCAATGCATCAGCGTGATTGTTGCTCAGTCGAGGCACTCTCTTCAGTTTTGCCTCTTCAAAATATTCTAACAACCTTCTTACCTTCTTCAAGTACTTGGCCATCCTTTCGTCTTTGGCCTCGTATACCCCCAATACTTGATTGACAACCAACCATGAGTCGCTATGGAGTAGGAGTCGCTTTACTCGAAGAGTCGTTGCCAATAAGAGACCTGCTATCATGGCCTCATACTCGGACTCGTTGTTTGAGGCCTGGAAGTTGAATCTCAAGGCGTATTCAATGTTAGCGCCATCTGGAGCCGAGAGTATTAGTCCCGCCCCGCTTCCACTGTCACAGGAAGAGCCATCGACGAAGAGGCTCCAGACGTCTGTATCTGATGAGAAGACCCCTTTTCTCATAACCCCCTTCTTGAAGAGGTATCGATCATCTTCGTTCTCTTCTATTCCGCTCCGGGTTTTGCCTGAGATGACCTCTTCCCGATCTCGAAAGACGTTTGGTGCCGTCTCTTCCGAATCTCGGAAGACACTACGGTTCGTCTCTTCGCCGTTATCTAAGCCTTTCATTGTCTCGGCCTCTTCCAAACTTCTGCCGACCTCTTCCCAGGTGAATTCTGGGACAAAGTCTGTAAGGGCCTGCCCCTTGATGGCTGTCCTAGGTTGGTAGGTAAGATCATACTCTCCTAGTTCGATGGCCCAGGTCATCAATCTTCCAGATTTCTCAGGTTTGTGCAGAACCTGCCTTAGTGGGGAGTCAGTGAGGACTACCATGGAGTGAGCTTGGAAGTAAGGCTTCATTTTCCTTGAGGCATGTATTAGGGCATAAGCCAACTTCTCCATTCGGGGATAATTTTGTTCAGACCCTTGAAGGGCCTTACTATTGAAGTACACAGGCCTCTGGACCCAATCCTCTTCCCGTATGATGGCCGCGCTGATGGCTGATTCAGAGACTGCCAGATACAGAAACAACCTTTCCCCCATGATGGGCTGAGACAGCAACAAGGGAGACCCTAAGTAGGACTTGAGTTGGTTGAAGGCTTTTTCACACTCTTCGTCCCACTGGAAGGCCTTTCTTAGAACTTTAAAGAATGGAAGACACTTGTTCGTTGCCCTGAAAACAAACCTGTTAAGGGCAGCCACTCTTCCCGTGAGTCTCTGGACATCCTTGATACTCCTAGGAGTCTTCATGTCGAGTGATGCCTTTATTTTCTCAGGGTTTGCTTCAATCCCCCTCTGATTAACGATGAATCCCAGGAACTTCCCAGCTCCTACTCCGAAGACACACTTTGCTGGGTTGAGTTTCATTCTGTACGAGTCCATGACATCAAAGGTCTTCTCAAGGTTCGCTACGTGAGTACATGCTTTCAGGCTCTTCGTTAGCATATCGTCTACATATACCTCCATGGTCTTACCTATTTTCTCTTCAAACATCTTATTGACAAGACGTTGATACGTTGCCCCCGCATTTTTCAGACCGAAGGGCATCACCTTGTAGCAGTACGTCCCTTTATCAGTAATGAAGGTTGTCTTCTCAGAGTCTTCAGCATCCATGAAGATTTGGTTGTAGCCTGAATAAGAGTCCATAAAGCTCATAAGCTCGTGCCCTGCCGTTGCGTCCACCATCTGGTCTATCCTAGGTAAGGGATAGCTGTCTTTCGGGCAAGACCTGTTCAGGTCAGTGAAATCTACACACATTCGCCACTTCCCATTGGCCTTAGGCACGATGACTGCATTTGAGAGCCACTCCGGGTAGGTAACCTCTCTTATGAACTCGACCTCTTCTAACTTTTTTACCTCTTCCCGGATGACGTCGTACTTCTCCCTGGAGTAGACTCTTCGTCTCTGCTTGATTGGCTTAGCATCTTTATCCACGTTGAGCTTGTGGCTCATGACCTCAGGGTCGATGCCAGGCATGTCTGCGTGACTCCATGCGAAGACACTCTGTCTCCTCCTGAGGAAGTTTATCAGCTCTTCCTTGATTCCTGGCTCTAGGGCCTTACCGACCTGGACGGTTTTTTCCGGCTCGTCCTCATTGAGGACGATGGATTCTACCTCTTCCGCGGCCTCACCCTTCTTCAATTTTGTTTCATCTCTTGGGTCAAGAGCGTCAATGTGTAAGTGGTGGTTGCTCTCTTATGGGCTTCTCTCTCTTCGGCCGAGTTGAAGTAACATTCTCACGCCATGGTCTGATCCCCTTGCACTTCCCCTACTCCATAAGGAGTCGGGAATTTTAGCATCTGATGGACCGTCGACGGCGCAGCTTCAAACTCTTTAAGGGCCACCCTTCCTATGATGAGGTTGTAGGCCGAGAAGACGTTTTCGTCCATAATGAAAAAGTTTATCTTCTTGGTCAGCCTCCTAGGCCACTCATCCCCCATTCGTACATCCATCTCATACATGCCCAATGGGTGGACCTTTTCGCCACTGAAGCCTATCAACGGGTGATGATAGGGCACCAGCCTTGCCCTGCTAAGGCCCAGGCTCTTGAAGCAAGGCCAGAACATCACGTCTGCTGAGCTTCCCCCGTCTATGAGGATCCTCCGTACCTCGCACCCATGCACCCTTGTTGTTATGACCAAAGGGTCATCATGGGGGGCTAAGATACCCTTGAAGTCGAGTCTGGAGAACCCCACTACGAGGGTGTCCATGTCTACCTTCTTCCTCTTCTGCACTGCATCAGAAGACGTTAGATTCACAACTTCGATCTTGGCCAATGACCTGGCCTCTGCTACATGAGCCTTCCTGTCGGCTACCTCAGAGCCACCTCCTGCAAATCCCCCACATATGGTGCTAACACCAAAAGAGATCATACCGACCCTCTTCACCGGGGCGTTGTCATCCTTCGGTGGAAGATCCGTATCGTCTTCACCATCACCTTCTGAGTCATCGTTCCTTCGTGCTGGGGCATCTCCACGGCATCTGTCATCTCTTCTTTTCTTAGGGTCATCTCTTCCACCCTTTGGAGCCTTTCCATCCACATACTTCCTCAGCTTTCCAGACTTCAGCATCTTCTCAATCTCATCCTTTAAAGCAAAGCATCTATCTGTGACATGGCCGTGATCCTGATGGAACTCACACCATAGGTTTTTGTTCCTCTTATGTGGCGGGGCCTTCAGTTTCTCTGGCCACCTCAGAGTCCGGTCAGTCTTAATCTCATTGAGGATGTGCTCACAGCTCACAGTCAGAGGAGTGTAATGAGCGAACTTGTCATCTCCTGACCTCTTCTTCCCCTCTTTCTTACCTTGGGACCTTCCTATGCTACCGCGGTTCTCCTCCTCATACTTGGCAGCCAAGCCTTTGAAGTTCTCAATTGAGTTCTTCGGAAAGGAGGTGAACCAACTATGCGCTGCCCCTGTCAAGGTCCCTGAGAAGGCCCTACATTTCATCTCATCAGGTATCGAGTAAATGTCTGCTGCCGACTGGTACATCTCGATATGGTGTACAGGGTTAGTGCTGCCATCATACTTGGGAGTCATTGTAGGAGGCTTGAACTTGGCTGGGGTTGGGAACCCCACTATCCTAGCCACAAATGGGGAGCCCTCCGAGTAACCCCTTTGTGATGGGTCCCTGCTTTTAATGAGGTCTCCTATCTTCTCCTCAAGGCGTTGGATATAATCATTCCAGGGTCTTCTGTCATCAACTTGGCCGAGGTTATCCCCTGCCACTTCCCTGCGATGGACAGAGGGTTCCCCAGCCACGACACGCTGACTGTTGACCTCTTCCTGTTCTCGGCCTCTTCTTTCACAGGTTCGGCCTTGGTCTGGCCGACCCTGCCTACCCCCTCTCTGAGAGCCTGCTGCGCTCCTCGACCTCGATAGCCTCTGTCTTAGGTCATTCACCGGGCCCAGCCTCTCGAAGGCCGACCCTCTGCTCAACCTATCAAAGGCCGACCCTCTTTGTTGGGCCTCTTCTCCTCTTCGGAAGACACATCCTTGACTCTGCCTAAGAGGTCGTATAGTGTTATTTGACACCTTATACGGCTCCCAACAGTCCTCTGGGGCTTCTTCCACTTCTAGGTCATCATACCTGTCCTCTGGGCAAGGGTTTCCCTGCCTCCCCAGGCGCAAGCGCCTAGGGTCAGCAACGTCCCTTCTCCGCTAGGGTGCAGGCTGGTCCTTCATTGGCGCCTGGGGTGGTCCCCTGGCGTCAGGATGAGGCTGAACTGCCGCCGGAGTGATCATGTCCGGTGAGACTCCAGGTGGTCTCATCATAGTTTGACTGAGCTGAGCAAATTGCTCCTTCATGGTTTGTTGTGTTGCAGCTAAAGATTTCAAAGCCGTTGCTACCTCCGCCATTTCGGATTGGGGGGGCGCCTGACTGGAACTAGGCCCTCCACCCCCGGGCGGCGGAAGAGGTGGTGGTAACTCTGGTGCCATGTGTTAACAATAAAAGAGCTTGAGCAGCAAGTGAGCTTAATACCTTAAAGGACCTCTTTCAATGGTGAAATAGCTCCACGCAAGGGGTGGTTCCTGGTTCACCACCAGAGTCTCCGGTGAGGTTAAGCTGAAGAAGAGGAAGAGATAGCTTCTCGTTTCCCACAGACGGCGCCAAAATGATGATGCTAAGATCAGCACCACCAGGTAAGGTGTTTTCAAGCTCAATACAAGGATAACAATGGCAGCACAGTTATATAAAGAGGTAAGAGAATGAGATGAGTATAAGAAGAGAGGGCACAGGTATATAAGTGGTTCAGCCAATTTGGCCTACGTCCACTGTGAGTGTGTGTGAGTAATATCACTGAATGAAGGCACTAATGGCCATGGATACAATCTCTCAAGCTTTCTCTCTCTACTGTGTATCTAGACAAATCTTCAGCTAGGGTTTAATATCTTGGATCCTTTTGCAAGGTAGGGGATGACCCTTATATATAGTACCTAGGGGTGTAATGTACCCCCCATGCATGTAATGAGCATGTGTGTGGTAGCCTCACCAATGTGGGAGTGCCATCTGTCACTGTCACATGTAGGGAATGATGATGAAATATTCTTCCCACGTGTGGAGAATAATCTTGTTACAACTGATTTGTGTCAACGTGTCCTTATCCAAATGTCAACAGAGGCTCGGCTGCCATATTGGTGCATGACCTCGGCCTGGGAGAGGCCGAGCTGTAAAGGCTCGATAAATGTCTTCCGAGATGTGCCATAGGGAGTCTTGACCTGATCTCAGCCGAGACATTATGCTGAGGTCGGCCCCAGCCGAGGTTGGACTGATTCCATATTGAAGGTTACCAAGGCTTCTTGTTACCTCGGCCTACACTCGGCCGAGGTTGCCATACCGAGGTATATGAGAGTGTTGTTGATGCCTGTGATGCGCGTAGTGTCCATTGGAAATGTAGGTGGTAGTGTCGGCCTGGGCCGACCTTACTAAGGCCGAGGGCTGATATCGTGGGCCCATGGCTTATCCAGGGTCGATCAATATCTCGGCCATCATCTCGGTCGAGGTTGGTGTCTCTGGGCCGAGGTTACACTTGGGGCATATCAGTAATCATCACCGAGAGGATCCCATATCTAAACGAGAATAAGGGGCACTAAGATATAAGAACATATTAAAAGGACCCCCTTTGATATCATAATATGGAAATTACTAATTGCCTCATGCGTGTTATAGTCTTAAAACCATGTTTAAATGACATTTATTTTTTAATAAACGTTTTTCTTAATTCATTTTGATATATGAATCACGTTTGTGGGAATGTCTTATATTTGTTCCAAATACATTGTATATGTCATTCGATTGGGCTAAGTAGTAATTCTTATAAGTTGGGTTTGGACTGCTAATAAGCGATTATAATTTGGGATATAGTGCAATTGAACAGTTCACGACCTAAATAATAAGTTGACATTAAATCGATAAAGTTGTGTATATAATCTTAACAATTTATTTTGACTATGGAAACCCATATGATGGTTGGAGAACTTATCTAATAGTTAAAAGAAGATTGTACTGGTACATTAATAATGTATCGAACATGACCAAATGGTGAGATTTAAGCAATGATTTGACTAATTTAAACTTTCACAATCCCATAAGTTTACTAAGGGTGCATATATTCTTAATCCCGAGGATTATGAGGATTGAAATATTTGCATAATTATTTCTTTGATTTGCCATGGGTGAAATTCAATTTATTAGACCAATAATATTTGTAGATTGGGCAATCATTGTGTGAATACATCTAAGATCATATTCCAGAAGAATTTGCATCAAAGAGATAATATGGATTGTGATACACCCTTGATAAACTTATAAGTTTTTATTCTACTAGTAAACCTGACTCGTGGATTTAAATCTAATATCAAATGAGTTAAGTATAGTATCAAGGAATAAATAAGATGCTGGTGAAAATTGATTTGCAACAAATTGAGTTTCACCAAGCATGTATTGAATTCTTAATGTGAGGAATCATATAATGTGTCATCTAACTTTGCAAAAAGGCCTCACTATTAGAGTAATTTTGAGATATTAAATCAGAGCGTTGTAATTATTTAATGAAACTAATTACAATTAAACAAAATAAATGCATAAATTACAAGGTGTAGTTTAGTTTTACATATTTTTGTTTAGAAGTCAGTTTCATTATTTCCTTTGGCTCCCTAGCATAGCCCATATACCAAGTAGCAAGCCTCAAACACTATAGAAACCCCAATTGACCCAAGCCCACTTCATGTGTACACATACACACACACACGTATATATATATATATATATATATATATATATATATATAAGTTTGGGGAAAGGGAATAAACGACATTAATACTCCTAATGAGATAAAAAAAAAACTATTCATATTTTTATGAGGGGTGAGGAGAGAGAGCATGATTGCTCTCATATATCATTAAGTTTTCATCTCCAAAAGTTCAAAATTCCAATTCCTTATTGGGATATACCCTAAAAACACCATAATTACCCCCATAAAACTCTTCAATGTTTTGTTCACCTCCTCGCCTCACCGAAACATCTCGAGGGAAGCAACCAACTCGTCTTCGAGTCCTGTTAGCACAAATTTTTTATACTGTGTTAACCCAATGTTGGGGAGGAAATTTGAAGCATGAAAACCTCCAGGACTCGTCATGACATCATAAATAGAGCACGATGAGATTCGACAGAAAATACGTACCATTTACCCCCACCTTAACCCCACACGAGAGGACCTTCGATAAAAACTTCCAAAATGACCCATTCTTCTTCATCATCATCATCAACACTAAGGATAAACCACTGAATAAATGGATATGGGTCAATGTCTCTAGAATTCCCACTAGTCAAGCACCTTTCAAGTCCGTCTTGTTTAAAAAATCCCTTATCCCACATTCTAATATAATCCCTATGAATCAAACATGTTTAACCTCGAGAGTGCTATCTTTCCTCCGTTTGATGGCATAATAAATTATATTTTCAATTGGGTATTGTGCTTGAAAAAACTGACATTTTAAATGATCCAGGAATTATCATAAATAATGAAAACTCCAAGGATCTAAAGAGTATTAAAAAGCTAAACAACTATCGAACAAACCATTTAATTACTAATGGGGATGATACAACCACTATTAACTGAAGGACCATAAAAAACTCAAAGAAATATGCATAAGGTCCTCCTTAAATGACTCTGCAAAGGAAAGCATCACTGACATCCTCATTGGGTTCGTAGATGTGTTTGCATGGTCTTATTCCGACATGATAGGGATAGATTTGGATATCGTGATGTACTAAATCCTAACTCTCCCATAATAAAATCCTGTCAAGCAATGACAATGCAAACTCATACCATAATGGTTCTTGAATGTCGAGAACGAAGTCAAGAAGTAGCACAACATTAATTTTACCAGGGTCGTTGAGTGCCCCACTTGGTTTAACAACATCATCCCAGTACCCAAGGCTACTGGTATAGTTTTCATGTGCGTAAACTATATATATCTTGAAAAATCTTATCCAAAAAATGAATCTCACCTCCCTAATATTGACCCAGTATTGGATAACAAAACTAACCACATGCTCGAGTACTTCATAAATGGGTTTGATGGGTGAACCAAATCAAGATGCATCCTAACCATCTGGAATGCCATCTTTATCACATTATGAGGGACATACTATTTCACCATCATGACCTTCGGACAAGAACGCTAGAGCTATTTATTAAAGGGATATAATTGACATCCTATGCCATCTCATCCATAAAAAGTTGGAGGTTTATATGGATGGCGTTACTTAGAAATTAAAACTTACAAATAAGTCCTTACGAAAGCATCCTGGCAATATGTTCCATTCCAAGTTTACTAATATTACAAAATGTATCAACCATAAGTTTTCGACAATGGATTAAAGTAGTGTTAAACATAATTTATTTGGTTTAAACAGGTATAATCGAGTGTATATGTATCTAGTGGAGGAACCACATGGTTACTAAGGTGGGCAAGTGCCCCGCCCACGATATCTAGCCCTAAATTATATTTAAAACTCTAAGATTATATTTGTATTTTGAAATGATTTAATGATAAATAAATGAAAATATATAAACTTATTATGTTTCTTTATATTACTCACATATGTAAATATATAAGTACAATATGTATTTAGGGTGTTCTAAATTTCATTGTATTGAGGTATTTTTCATAAATCTCACACTTGTCTTAAATAAAATTTGACAATTTGAATTTCACTTTTTTATCGTTAATTTATATTACACGATTTTCTTTTACTTATGCTTATGGAATTAATATTGTGGATTGCAAATTTGTATTATTACGATGGTTGTTTCTTGAATATTAGATTTGATATAATTGAAATCTAACAATTTGATTGGATAAATTTTCCATTAATTTTTGTTGAAAAATTGCAAATAATCCCTAAAGTTTTGTAAATTCCTAATTGAATAATTGTAGTAAAAAACAACACAAGAAATTCATCCCGATGACTCTCGACCCCAAACTTTATTTGTCTTCGGGCGCCACACCTAAGCATTTTTTCTAACTCTGCCGATTGGATACTGACTCAAATAAAAAACTATAAATGGGATTAAAAGTATTTGGTATCATATGAGATTATTTAGTGGCATACGATCACTTACATTTTTGTTTTTAGTTGTTGGTTCGGTGGTTATACATTTTATAGGAGATGTGTCATATTCTAATACAATGAATAAGGGCGGTTTAAGACCGGTTATGAAATACATGGGATAATTGATAACTACAACTTCAAAATGAGACTAACACAATCTCGATTGCAAAAACGTTCCTCCAAAATGCTCAAAAGTATTTTTTCTAACTCAAAAATTAATTTTGCTCAATGCGGACCTTCCCGCGATGATTCCTTTATCGCGTCGGATAAGGTCCGCGTTGCAGTTGAATTATTATGAGAGCAATGATTATTTATAACAATGTTTTTTCAATCATTTCAAATTTATCTTTTTTTCATCATCAATTTCATCTATATTATTAACTAGCTTATAACCCGCTCGATGCATGAGCGAAGTACAATAAACAATTATAATGATAATTATAAAATTAGTATATATCACAAATTCAATATCTTATTTTAAACCCATTATAAAAGATTAATTTTTTCATAAATAAAATATGTCTATTATTTTTAAATGTTTTTTATCATATAAAAACTATTTTTGTAAATAAAACTTCAAAATAACTATATGTATTTTATATACAAAATTATATATATTTTTATTTGTTTTCAGTTTAAAAAATTGTATGTCATTTGTAAATACAAACTTAAAGTTTTTTCTACAAATAAAACGTTAAAAGTGTTTTTCTAAGAGAAAACTTTTATTATTTATATTAAAAACAAATTTGAAATTTTGAAAAAAAATTTAACTTAAAAACAAATTTTATAAATAAAAAGTTTAAAAAAATTGTACATATTTTATATAAAAAAATCATATATATTTTTATTTGTTTTTATTTTAAAAACTTTATGCCATTTATACATAAAACTTAAAGTCTTTTTTCTATAAATACAATGTTAAAAATGTTTTTATATCCAGTTTTTTTTTTGTTAAGGGGTGGGGTCACAAGTGCGTATTTCTAAAACTTCACAAATTTTCAAAAATGCCCAAAAATCTCAAAAAATCATAAAATTTTGAAAAATCCAAAAAAAAAATTCTTATAAATAAATAAAAATTCAAATTCAATTTTTTTTAAAATATCATTAAAAGTCGGTTTAAAGTCTCGAGTTGTAAAATCCAAAATGCACAAAGCCGAAATTGACCAAAGATGAAAATTGTACCAAAATTGACGACTTAACGAATAAGTGTGGAGATTAACAAAACCCAGTGAGATTTCGAGTCTATCGATCTTTTTGAGTTTTTAAATCAATTCGAGTTAATGTTAACTCAGAGTTCTAATTCAGCGTTTCAAATAAGTCGTTGATGATCTCAATTCTTTGTTTTGATCGGTTATGGGAAACGAAATGTTGTCTCGAAAAGCACGCTACAAATCTCTAAATTAAATTAATCTCGAGACGCATATGGTAAATTAATAAGTAATTCGGATAATGAAGTAGGCCATCGTTTGTTACCCAAAAATATCGGCCATAAAAAGTTGTGAAAAATCATCCATTTTGTAACCCAAATTTGAGCTGAATAATTTTTCCTTTTGTTTCGAAAAACCCAAATAGCTCGGAATTGTGAAAAATGGAAAAGGTCAGAATTTAAGTCTGAAAAGTGCATAAGAAGGGGCAAGAAAAAGAATAGAAATGCTCAACAAAAATAGCAAGAAAAGAAAGAAGTGAAAAATAGAAAAAAATAGGAAAAGAAGAAGAAAATGAGCAAAAACCCGAAAAAGCACTAAGGGACATCATAAGAAACAAATTTCAATTCCAAATTTCCCAACCATTTCCATGTTACCCAATAGACCTATAACCCGAAAGAGTCCTAACCGAGTCCGGATTGATAGATTAATTATCGCGTGGAGAGCTAAGACAACAAAAGATAATAAAAGAGATTAAATGTGTGAAAAAGAGGCAATGTTCCCGTTTCCCAATGACCGTATTCCGTTGATGAGATCCAATCACTATAAAATTTTCGTCTTTCTACTTATGTGCGTGAACTTGGTTCCACTACATTTACTCTTATAGATCACGCATATCGAGAGAAAATAACCATATTCCGAGCGATTCGTTTGTGAGAGCATCATGTGAGATTTTAAAATCAAAGCGAATTTTTGGATAAGTAACGTAATGGTCAATCAATGGAAATTAGCGGTTAAATTTTCCGGCTTCGCACACACGCACTATGATTTGAGACTCTTGAACATTAATTAATGATGATTATTTCCTGGAAAAGTTTGAATTACACAATTTTTGCGTATTTTGAAGTTTCTTTGAGTCGAATTTTGTGGGTATATTCACTGCAAACCCTCACGAGACACAACTCGTCCTACTAGGGTAACTTAGGGGTTTAAAGGCTTATTGCATACATTAAATGCAATCGCTTGCCCGCGAAAAATGTATTATATCCCAATAAATTGATTTTCAAGAGTTGAGCCTTGCTAGGATTCTTTTACATTGCTCGGGACGCGCAAAGTTCTAAGTTAGGAGGGTTTGATTAGGCCTAAATTCTTTCAAATTTATCCCTTTATTTTAGCTACTTTTAGCACCTCGAACAACGTAATCAATTTAATTTTATCTCGTAATCTTGCTACTGACTTATTCTAACAAGTACCCCGAGTTTCTGGTATTTCGTACTAATTTTACAGGTATTTGATGTCACTAAAGAAAGAAAGAAATCGAAAGAATAGAGAAAGAAAATAAGGAAAGTCAAAAGGGAAAAGTTGTAATTTTTGCCCAGAATTCAGATGAGGCATCTAAATAAAAGTTGAAGATATCAAGTTTACAAGTACATAGGAAGAAACGGCACTTCAATCGGAGTCCCGGTGTGAAAGTTATGGCAGTCAAAGATAGAAGAAAAAGTCAAAGAAGAATCGAACCGATCCGAAATGCAAAGTTCTAGTGAACCCTGGACCGAAGACGGATCGAAGTTGATGAAAAATAAACGAATCGATACGTACCAAATCGATCCGATCAAAAATAAAAAGAACCGATCCGGATCCAAGCTGAACCGAACCGAAGGAGGACCGGACCGGTCCAACTGTTGCAATTTTGGTTTTTTACTCTTCCTCCAATAGAGAGTCCTGGTTAAGCTAAAACTCCTGGAGTCTTATAGGGGATTTAAACTCGATTTATTATCATTTTAAGCGGTGGAGAATTCATCTAATTTTTTCCTTTTTCAGTTAAAACTTCTAGAGGTAGTTAAAGAGAGAAAGTTGCTATAAAACCCTAGTTTGAAGATTTATTGCAATTTTAATTCCAAGATTGAAGTTTGTTCAGATTTCTGTGATTACAAGTAATTTTGGTTGATGCTTTTAGTGCTTTGGTAAGTTAGTTGATTACTTTCTTCTGTCTAATCTTCTTTCTACATCATTCTTCAATTCTCCCTTAGTTTAATCATGATTTCCTACAATTCAACAATTGTTTTCATTAATTTCATCATGTTAGGCCTGGTTTTCAAAGGTCGGGATGCATGAACCCAACCTGATGTGGTAGTTGCATGTGTATAAAATTAATCCTCTAAATTTAATGGTTTATTACGACCGTATTGCGTAGAAATGCGACAATTGTAGATATTTGGATCTCGTTTGCTTCAGGGTGATTGGGATGCTTCAGAATGCAATTCGAGTGTAACTATCACAATACCGATTTACTCGTCCTCTGATTAAGTATGGTGCGGTCTTGAATCTCATATACGTAATGCTTGGGAGTACTAAATTCTGGGTCTAATTAATCATTTAAATTTACGATTAGTTTTATACCAGCAATACACTAGGGTTGAGGAATTGTATTCCCGTCCTGTTTTTTTCATTATATTGTTCGAGTTTTAAATTATTCATTGTTAGTATTTTAGGTAATTTAGAATAGTTGCATTTCTTTCATAATTTCAAAATTGCATTTAGTTCTAGCCAATTCTCAAAACAAATCATCTTTTCCTTTCTTTTTAGAGTCAGAGTTTGGATTCCTTCATCTGTCCAACGTTGTCACAACCCTATTGTCCTATTTCCCTGAGGATCGATACCCGACTTATCGGATTATTACTTGAGCGACAGGCTTGCACTTGAGCCTAGAGAGTACGCACTTCTGAGACATATTCTTAGTCGCATCAATCTCGACACGCTCTTTCAAACAAGCTTATAACTTCAAATTTTCTCTGTTTAATTTGATAAATTCTTCATATAATTCTTGAAATTCAAATTAAAGTTCACTCACATCAACCTCATCATCACTTTCTCTCTCTTTTTCACTCTCACAACCATCAAAAGCAAGGGAATCATAAACTTTAACCTCAAAAGTGTCATGTATTTGTATATTTTCATGGGAAGATTCATTATCGGTGCTCACATGACTAGCCATAAAAGCCACAAAGTTGGGCTTAGTGGGGGAATCGGGTCCCTCTTCCTTATCACTATCACTGAGGGTTGCATTGTAGGAAATTGATTGCTTACCCTCTCTCCTTAGTTTAGTGGGGCATTCTCTTGCCCTATGGCCATAACCTTCACAACCGTACACCTATTTCGACTCGTCCCTATTTAAATTTTTATTAAAAGTTTTAGGGATCTTCTCGGCTTTGTCATGCTTAGAATTTTCAAATTTCTTAAAATTATTTTTAAATTTATCTTTGTTAAATTTAAGAAATTTATCTTCCGAGTCACTCTCACTTTCACTCTATACTACTTGTTTTTCCTCCTTTCGGGCTTTCAAAGCAAAGCCCTTTTCTATTTTCTTTTCAGGTTTGGAGGGAAACATGTCTAGTTCATAGGTTTGTAAATCACCTACGAACTCTTCTAATTTCGTAGAGGCTAAAGTGGGTAAATAATTTAACACAGTCACCTTAGGAATAAATCTATCGGGTAGGGACCTTAAAATTTTCTTTACTACACGGTTGTCGGGTATTTTCTCTCCCAAATTAAATGATGAATTAACTATATCGGAAAGTCTAGCATAAAATTCATCAAAAGTTTCTTTTTCATTCATTTTGATGGTTTCAAATTGAGTGGTGAGGTTTTTGAGTTTCGAAGCTTTTACGACACTAGTTCCTTCATGAGCGAGTTGTAAAATATCCCAAGCTTCTTTAACGGCTTCACACGTCATAATGCGACGGAATTCATCCGGTTTGACCGCGCTAAACAAGGCATTTAAACCTCGGAAATTAAAATTAGCAAGTTTAAATTCGTTCTCACTTCATCTATCGGTGGGTTTGGGAACATGCTCATTATCTACTAAATGTGTAAGTAGGGACCACCCATTAACGACTGACAACCAAACCCTCTCATCAATAGACCTAAGCGTCTATTTCAAGTGCGCTTTTCAATACGCGTAGTTAGAACCATCGAAAATAAGAAATTTTAAAAATGGGGAAAATTCCATTTTAGTTAAAAATAATTAAAAAACGCAATAATTTAGCGATCCCGCTCTGGTACCAATTTAAAAACGATAGTTTTTCTAAATCAATGCTCTGATACCAATTTGAAAGTGAGATATACCCCAATTTTAAATTTTACCAAAACAAATAATTTCCTTTTAAGATGCAGAATCGAAAGATGGCTCAACTTAACACTTACACAAACAACTAATTTTAATTTCTTTCAAATTAAAATAAAACAAAGTTTAAAGTGAAATTAAATTAATCAATAAATACGTTTTTCACTTAAACAACTTAATTCAATCCAAGTCCTAGAAATTTGCCTAACAAAATAATTAATCCATTTTTGCAATTTTAGGCCAAACCAAATTTTATCAAATTAAAGTAAATAACTTGAACTAAATTAATTAAACATTACCCAAATTAATTTTAGCACCAACTTAAGCATGAGTAGTGGTTTAAACCAACTTTATCTTTTTACCTAAGCATGCATCTAATGTGAATTTTGCAAAAGACAAAATAAACAAATAAACCACTACGCCGTGATGTATGAGGAAAAACCCACAACGGGAAAAAATCTCGGACGACCTTAGCCTCAAATCCACTAAGTACGGTTTTATAAATACAAGATAATAAGACTTCCAACACTCGACTTGACTCCGTCCAATCCCCTTGTTACAAATACAAGACAGTAAGACTTACAACACCCGATGCTCCTCGTTATACACACCTCTGTCTAGCGAATAGCCACAGAGATCCATCGTGATCTCAGAATCCACCGATCGAACTTTTCTTGGTCACCACCACCCGAACAAGGAGTCTTTCTCCAAGTGGGTATGTCAACGCAAACGAACTTCTTCTTTGTGAGATGTAGAAGTAAACCCAAACACTATTCCAATGGTAGAGATAAAAATCGGTGCCAAAACTCCAAGTAAAGTATATATATTAAGGAAATTGGATAAACTAAACAATTTGGTGAAACAAAAGTGTTTGAGGATTTTTCTTGAAAAACAAACACTCAAAACTTGAACCTTTTCCTTTTGGAATTTAGCTCTGAAACTCTCTCTTGGAGATTGTAGTATGTGAAAAAGTTGGTTCCAAAATGTTGGTTCCAGCACTTATTGAATCTGGAAAAAGATAGTGGGGAAAAGAAGTGGGAAAAGTGGAAAAACCGTCAAAAATTGTCAAAATACCTGTTCCCGTCAAATCTCGTTCGAACGACTTTTCGTTCGAACGACATTCTCGTTCGAACGACTTAACTAACGATGTCCCAGAGGTGAAAAAAGAATTTCATTAGAAGTCTCGTTCGAACGACCTGGCAATCTCGTTCGGACGAGATGCCAGTTCATTCGAACGACATGGTAATCTCGTTCGAACGAGATTCTAGTGTGTTTTGAACGGCGTGTCAGAAAATAAAATATTCATTCTAAGTCCAAAACTTTTTATGACAAGTTCTAAAAAATATTTTATGAGTAAAACAAAGTCGATAAAAATTATTTATAAAAATTATAAATTACACCCAATAAATTTTCAAGCTCCTATATATATATATATATATATATATATATATATATATATATATATATAAATTGCATTCATACCTTAGGAGCATGGAACAATGTTGTTGACGTAGAAACGAGGCACACTAAACCCGACATATGATGAAGTTTTTATACTTTTGGCCGCTACGTCTTCAACTAACACGTCATAGGCTTGAATGGATACACATGAACATTATCCTATGACTGAAATGTTTTTGACAGAAATTGCGCCAACACTACATTAAGACTCAATTGGAGACTTGTGTCCTTACAACTTAAAATCAATTCCAGATTTTTGCAAGAAACCTCGTGCCACGAATCGTGCCTTATACTGAGTGATTTCATTATTCCCATTTTGTTTTCTATAAAATTTCACCAATAATCTACTGGGTTAAAACCTTTTAGGGTTTGTATTATATGTCCAAATACACCATGCTTATTTAGAGACTCAAGTTTTACCTTGATGGTAATTTTCCATTTTGTCCAATCTACTATTTGTCGACATTCATTTAGAGTACGTGATTCATTGTCCTTATCACTGCCATTTGATATTTGCGTAGCTACTGCATATGAAAATACATCATGAATGACGGGTTCTTTACGATCCCACATTTCTCCAAAATATGTAAAAAACGTAGAAATCTCATTATTATTAGACACCTTTGCCTCTTCAGGGGCTTGTATAGTCACTTCAACGACTTATGTGTTTTTAGAGTCAATAATCTCTTTAGGGGTTTCAAATAAAGTGGATCTTTTATTCATAACCTCTTCAGGAGGGTTATTAGGGCATGCTTTTTCATTTGATCTCTGCTTCCAGGGTGCAGAGTCTTTGGAGCTAATATGACTTCCATACTTCTGGTGTGCAATTAGCCGCTTCGTATTAAAATTCATAATGTCATAAACAAATTAATAGACAGTGTGATAAAATGCGGACATTTAGACAGATATATGGTATATATAAGCATTTTTCGAGTACCATTTACAATTCAAAAGGTCAAACAAGAATTATAAATTCAGTGTATATATGCACACATATTTTACCATTTGAACGAACTTGCATGACTTCAACCTCATTTTTCTTCTAAAGCTCATGAATGAAGAAAAACTTTGGTGAAATGCATTTGATTCTATTTTCTTTGATCAATCCTTCTTTACTTTGTGATATACATGCTGCATTTTCTTCATAGATTACACTTAGATTATCTGTAGTGGAAGACAATTGACAAATACTATGAATATGCTGAATTAAAGGTCTCAGCCATTCACATTCACGACTAGCTTCATGAAGAGCTAAAATTTCAGAGTGGTTAGAAGAAGTAGCTATTAAACTTTGTTTAGTAGTACGCCAGGCAATTGCAGTATTACCATAAAAAATACATAACCTATCTGAGATCGACCCTTATGAGGATCAAAGATATATCCAGAATCTTCATAACCAACTAACTTGGAACTGTTAGAGTTATAGTAATAAAATAAACCCACGTGAGTGTATTTACGTAGATATCTTAGGATATGCTTGTAACCAGCTCAATGGCTTTTAGTTGGTTCAAAATTATATCTAGCAAGCAAGTTCACAGAAAATGAAATACCAGGCCTGGTGCATTGTGCCAAGTACAATAATGCACCAATTGCACTTAAATAGGGTACTTTCGGACCCAATATTTTCTCATCTTCTGTTTTTTAGACGGTATGGATCTCTTTTTATGTCCAAATATGGGGCTACCATATAGGTACTTAGTGGGTGCGCTTTATTCATATTAAAGTTTTAATACATGTTCGGTATAATTAGACTGATGGACTAAAATTCCACTAGAATTTTTCTCGATCTGCAGGCCGAGACAAAATTTAGTTTTCCCAGGGTCTTTTATCTCAAATTCTTTTTTCAGATAGTTAGCAGTTGTTTCGAGCTCTTCGAAACTCCCGATTAAATTTATGTCATCCACATAGACTCCTATTATTACATATCCTTTTGAGGATTTCTTTATAAATACACAAGGGCAGATTGAATTATTTTCATACCCTTCATTAAACAAATATTCACTAAGACGATTGTACCACATTCTTTTGGATTGCTTTAAACCGTACAATGAACATCTTATTCAGATTAAATGCGTACTCCTTAGCTTGGCTTCAGACAAAGGAAGTCCTTTAGGGATTTTAACGTATATTTCTGTGTCCAAGTCCCCGTATAAATAAGCGGTCACAACATCCATGAGTTTCATATCAAGATTTTCAGAAACCACTAAGCTAATCAGATATCTGAAAGTTATAACATCCATAACTGGGGAGTATGTTTCCTTAAAATGAAAGTTATAGCATCCATAACAGGGAAGTATGTTTCCTTTTCTGCAAGAAACCTCGTGCCTTATGTCGAGTGATTTCATTCTTCTTATTTTATTTTCTTACAAAAATCCACAGATAAACTATCGGGTTAAAACCTTTTGGGGTTTGTGTTATAGGTCCAAATACACCATGCTTATTTAGAGACTTAAGTTCTGCCTTGATGGTAATTTCTCATTTTGTCCAATCTACTCTTTGTACGTGGTTTATTGTCTTTATCACTGCCCTGTGAAATTTGTGTAGCTACTGCATATGAAAAAACATCATCGATGACAGTTTCTTTATGATCTCATATTTCTCCAAAATATGTATAAAACATAAAGAAACTGAGAGAATTGTAATAAATGTGGGCATTATATCAAATACTATAAAGGGGCATATACCAAATAGTCCCTAAAACTTTTTTTAATTCACATTTAGTCCAACACTTTTTATTTTGCACCAAAAAGTCCTTCACCATGCCAAAATACTTTACCATGTCGCTGACGCAGACCTTTAAAAATAAGAGAATAAGGGACTTTTTAATATAAAATAAAAAAATTAAACTAAATATATATTAAAAAAATATTTAATGAACTTTTTAGTATTTCATCCCATTATAAATACAAATATTTGTAACATAAATTTCATAGGTTCTCTTCCATCTTCATTGAGCCTTCTTTGGCGATCTATTACCACGGCCGGCCAACTAAAGCTATATCATCATTTTCAAAACCCGAATTTCAAAAATCACAAACAGATGGGAGAATTAAAAATGGAAGAGATGTCTCTCCCAGCTTTGTTCGAACAAGCTCGTAAAATTCATCTAACCGCTTCCGAATCTACCCTCGATAAGGTAAAACTTATCTATCTATATATATGTGTATGTATATTCTTCATGGTTATATTTTCAGTTTCATTTGCAGGAGACTCTGAGAAAAGGTTGCGAAGCATTGAAACATTGCGATGAAATGATAAGCAAATTAGGGTTGTTTTCTGCTAATGAGACTAAGGATGATATTACCACCACCAATCTCAAATATCTATTGGTAATACTATGTTCAGTTTTTCATTTATGTTTGTAATGGTTTTTTTGTATCTGGCCATAAATGGAATCATGAAAATTTAATCTCAGCTCTCATTAGGGATATTTTGAGCTTTTTTTAGCTTTTAGTTTGATGATTTGTATGTTTGATTAGTAAAGTTGGAAAGGAAAGATAATGGAAGGATACTTCATGGATGCTTAAAAAATGTTTTTTTTTTAATTGGGTTCTTTTAGGGTTTGGCATACATTGGTTTTTTGTATTTGAGTTTAACCCGTGCATGTGGGATCGATAATTTTCTATAACCCGCTTGAGGGCCCAAACAGCCGTAGGACTCATGCATCACTATGGATCTAATAAAAAAAGGGTTAAGCTATTCACGAATATTAAAGATATATTACGAGGGAATTATCAATAACTAACTAATAAGTGAGAAAGCGAGTGTTCATCTAAAAAAACAACTTATACTATGAAGTATAAATATTGTACGCCCCCAATAAAGTGGCGCATGTGATTTTCAGGGAATCGAATCTTTGCAATACTCAATAAAATATCTCTCCATTCCTGTGTATGTAGGCAATTTTCCTAACCATGCATATCTTGTGTCCATTCTTTGGCTTTAATTGTTTTTTGCTTTGTTATCTGTTTGTTTGTGTGATTGGATTTATACCACTTGCGAGCTTTGCGCACTTATAGTTGGTACCGTATGTGAAGCGAATTTCTTTCGATCTCACTAGCCAAAACTTGATCACTATTGCTATATCACGGCTAACACCCTGGAGAATCAATGCAGATCCCACGACGTCCAGAAGAATGGGCATGCCTCACTCATACCACGACAGATCATTTATTGTTCACTCCCATCGTAGCAAGGGCGCTCCTAGCTCTGACCATTGGCCTTTAGAGACGAGTCAGGTTATGGACGTTAAGTGTCCAGAATGATTGATGTCTGTAAAAAATATTCCTTTTTTTAAAAACTCATTTATATCTAATCTATGTTTTCTGGCTTGGCTAGGTGGGATAGCCGAGCCACTTCCTTTCGTTATGATATCGTCCAAGCAAAACCAATAAAGAAAATAATCGATTAAACGAGCAAAGAAAGGAGAGAGAGGGATTCGAACCCTCGATAGTTCTTTGTTAAAAACTATACTGGTTTTTAAGACCGGAGCTATCAACCATTCAACCATCTCTCCAAACGACAATTTTTATTTTATTCCTCTGAATAGAACATGATGTTTTTGAAGATTGTTTATGCGAGCAGGATAGAGTCGCTTGGCAAAGGCAATAGAGAATAAATGTTTCTAGCGCTAACAGTACATAATGAAGTGTGAGCTCTGACGAGAAAAGTGGCATCATAAGGAGCTCGCTCATACCGCTAGCCCACAAGCCACCAAGACCCGCAATTCGGAAAGGAGAGCGCCGCGTCGTAGCGAGGGAAGACTCGTGCAAAGTCCCAAAGACACGAAGCAGGCATGAAAGAGATGAGATAAGATGTTTTATCCGTAGGGAGTAACCCAAATCATTAAAGAGTTGGCACATCGAACTCTTTTGAATCAGATGAATCTCCCTTCGCTCGAGCTCTTGAGGAGGTCAAACCTTATGCAACACCACAATTTATGATCTTTGATGGAAAGACGAATTCTTCTACTGATCATGTTCGTCAGTATTGCCAAGCAATGGTCATGTGGTCAATAACGAAACACTCATGCGGGTAATTTTTCCTTCTAGTTTTGACGATGTCGCCCAACAATGGTTCTAGAAGCTCCTTGCTGGATCGATCACAAGTTTCAAGCAACAGGCTAGATCCTTTACATCGAGATTCAGAACCAACTACTCGCACCCAAAAGGATGAACGCTCTCCTCATGCTCAAGAATAAGTCGCTTGATTTTTATGAGAGAATACTCTTGGCGGTATTGGAAAGTGTACAAGGAGGTAGAGGACTGCTCCGAGCATGTTGCTATGGCTTCTGTTAAAATAAGCCTACCAATGATTGTACTAGTTCTTAACCAAAGCGATCACGATTGATGACCTTATGTCTATGATTGAGAAGCACGCCAAGGTAGAGGGTGTGGTCGTCGAATGCGACCAAACCGAAATCGATCAAAGGATAACCCCTTTTTGGGTACTTTTACTGAGACCCTCAAATGATACCCTTAATTGATATCCAAAACTCGAACACAACGAAGTTGTTGAAAATGCATTGGTTATTGTGTATAGTCCACATGGGTCCGTGCAAAACGCCTCGCCTTCGTGTCACGCCTTTTTAGACATTGGAAGAAAGTGTCTACAAAGATATTATTTTTGAAAGTATTTATATCCTGTGTGTCACTAGTAGAGTATTTCTAAATAATGTGCGGGCCCTACTATCTTGATCCATGTCATATAGAAATTCCCATTAGAAATTTCTATATATGCAAATGAAGGAATGCCGTGTGTACGGGGTCTAAAGTTGAAGAGTTTATTTTCATTTTTTATTTTTAATTTTAATATATAATGTTGTTAAAATGAGGGGATATTCATTAGGAATGTTCTATAATTATTTTATGGGTAATTTAGTATTTTATCTTATTAGTGATACTTGGTCCAAAGTAATTTATGCCTTCATATATGGTTGTAAACACTCATTTGGAAGAGAGTTTGACGTGTTCGTGGGAAGTTACCCGCGTGGGGCGGGGTCTTTTATTTTTCAGCAAGTTTATTTTTAATTTTTATTATTTTATTATAAGTAGATATATATTAGTTATTATTTAAATTGTAATTAGTATTATTATTGGTATTGGTTAGCAATTTTAATTAGGTTTTCTTTTAGTTTCCTTTTCAATTGGAGATTTGCTCTCCTAGTTTAGGACTATTTATAGAAAGGCTGTTGGGCCCCTCTTGTCATCAGAATTATTATTAAAGAAATTTATGAGATTTGAGAGAAAATATGGTTTGATTATTATTTTTGTTTGTGTGTATGTTCATTTGTGTGTTAATTCCGTTGTGTTTCACATCAAATTGGTATCAGAGCTATCAATCGTATATGTGGAAGGTTTTGAAGCTATGGTAAGAGCTCGGGTCAATCAATTGTTTGGCGTGTACTTGGTGCCAATCGATGCTATTAAACTGGCCACCACTGTCGTGTTACCAACAGCGAGGCTGAATTTGATTTCGTGACCCAGTTAAAAAATTGAATGAACAAATAGAGGTTTTGAAGGTAGATTGGCGACGAGAAGCTATCCGACGAGGGCAACGGTTCAAGAAGGTGGGGTTTTAATTACCCATGAAGTGGATAAGGCTTGGAAAACCATCCGCGGCTGAATAGTCCGCCAAACCACTGCATCTTCAGCCAACACCTTCTGGCCAAATCCCCCAGGCGACCACTAACACCAATAGACCACTATTCTGACACCTCACTATCGTCGGCGAACCCATTCCATCACAGTCTTTCCCTCTCGACAAAATCCAAGGCCGAAACTCTCAACCAGAGCTGTGAACAACCTCCGACGTTTCCTTCCCTTTATCCCGATGCCTTAGTGCCCAGATTTGACTAGTCAAAGAGGTGGCGGCCTTCGCTGGTGCCAGGTGACCAGCGTCGTGGGGAGGTGGGGCCGATGGAAGGACCGATGAGGTGGGATGAAGTTTCGGTGGGTGCCTGGGCAGACTGCATGTTCCAATTAAAGAAGACTGTGATTTCAGAACGTTGGGTGCAAATCCGACCTCGGGGACCCTCCTTCTGGCCACCTGAGCTTCTTTCCAATGTCGATCTCTGTCCAAAATCTCACTGGCATTGCTTGGGGTCTAATGCTGATGGGTTGAGAGAGAGGGAGTCGAACCAATCATTCGCAGCAGGGGGACACTGTGAGGTGGGTAGTTTATCAGGGTAGATGCCTTCTAAAGAGTAACAGAGGTGTGCGAAGGTAGGCTCAAGCTAAGATCCTGCTCGTGAGCGTAATGGTATAAGCCTGACTGTGAGACTGATCGAACATAAATGAAAGTCATTTAGGGTTTGCCAAGACAAAGTGGTTGGTAGGATTTGTAAAGAGAAGGGGGAAGCTAGGGTTTACTTTAACGAGTTTGGGCTTTTCAATGCAAAAGTGGACTATAAGGCTTTTGAAGATTATGGACTGTCTAAGCGGGCTTTGTTTGATTTTGACCCATTTTTCAGGGATGGATGTTAATGGTCCAAAAATAAATTTTATTGGTATGGAAAAATTTGGACAACTCCCAATTTTTAAAATGTTGAAATATATTTTATTTGGGCCCTAAAATTTTTAGAAAATTCCCTTTTCACCCCAAATAAAAGATAAAAAGGGTATGAAATATTTAAAATATTTATGGGTGTGGCACGAACTTTTACAAGTCTCCCGTATGGTTCGTGATACAACTTTTCGAAGAAGGGGAGGGTATTACTTGTCTGATGGCGTCTTCAATGTCCAAGGCTATACAGCTCAGGACGAGCTTTTGTAAGAAGAGGAGAGCGAGCACGTGTGGGAAGTTGCCCACGTGGGGTGTTTTTATTTTAATTTTTATTATTTTATTATAAGTAAATAAATATTAGTTATTATTTAAGTTATTATTAGAGATAATTATTAGGTATTAGATACCTATTTTAATTTAATTATCTTTTAGTTTCCTTTTTAATTAGGAGACTTGCTCCCAAGTTTAGGATTATCTATAAATACGGCTCTTGGTCCTCTCTGGTAATCAAAATTATTATTAATGAAATTTATGATATTTGTGAGAGATGATTCGAGAGATAATATGGTTTGATTATTATTATTCGTGTGGGTGTCAATTTCGCTGCGTTTCACATCAGAGTTATTTTATGATATTGAGGGTTTCTCATTCGTTGGTTGTAAGATTTCTTTTGACATTTTCCGTTGCACTTGCTTTTGCATCACCTACAACAACCCTGCCACATCATATATGGACAGAGACATATAACCATTGGAGAAGTATCCATTATTTTATATTTCTATCATAGAAATTTGTATGGTAGAAATATCCATTGGAGCTGGCCTTAGAATACCATGAAACTGAAGTTGTACCCCTTTGCTGCATGTCATTGCTTACAGTCTTATAATTCTTGATCTTATGGTGAAAATATTGGGGAAAGATGGAAATTTTTTCTATAATCATCGAGGACCTTGTCATAGTTAAGTTCATATATTGTTGTTTTTTATTATATATATTTTATATTTTTATTTTTATTTTACTTAAATACCTCCGTAATTGGCACATTTTGATTTTAATACCTTTTATTATTTAAGTTTGGGTTTGGTACCTTTTCTTTTAAGGATCCTTTAGATTTAACGGCTGAAAAAGAATATAATTAAGAAAAAATAGATCAAAAATTAAAAAATGAAGAAAAGAACTAAAAAAAATAGAAAAATAACAAAAATTAAACACAAACTATAAAAAAATAAAATAAAAAATAAAGACCATTGAAGCCAGCGGCCACAACCACCCACCACCTTCCACTCTCACCTTCCATCACCCCTTGCCGGAAAACCGAAACTTGCTAAAATCAAACCTAATATTGCTGAAATAAAACCCGATCAATGGCTACTGAAAGTACAAAGATATTTCAGAATCGTTTGAATCAGATCTGTACACTTGTACAGATAAGAGATCCAAATCCACCCATTTTGTGCGAGAGAAGAGCGCGTGTGTGTCGATTCAGGGAATTTAATGCTAAGGAGAATCTCACGCTCGAAGGCGAGTCACCCTAAACATGTGTGTGTGTAGAGAGAGAGTTAGCATGGCGTGCTTAAAATTCCATTTTCATCATTATATCTCAAAGATTTTTGTGCCTTCTTTCCTCGTAATTTTTTTAGTTTGGTAAAAATGTTTATAGACTAATATAGTGTATATGGGTCTGTGTCTGAGTTTTTCACATTATCCCATTTTATATATGAATAAGAATAATCGAGTAGAAACCTGCTTGAAAGGATGCATTACCTCTTATAAAAGTATACCCCTTAAGAAAGACCACAGTATTTCCAACTTTTGTAGAATGTAGTTTCAATGCATCTGGTTTTATGAATTAATCATGATTATATACTACAGGTACCATTTTATCTGGCTGAGTTGATAGAAAAAACTGAGACAGATGACAGAATAGAAGTTCTTAAGGCTTCACTGGCAAAGTTAAAGGTAATTACTGTTTCGTGCTAGCAAATTTCAGAACATACTTGAACATATAGGATTAGGCTTTCTGGATCTCTTTCGATTTGCATTGACTGTTGTCAGCAAAACTATCATGTTTGTAAGAGGTTTGATGTCTTTCGTAAATGTAAATCTAATTATTGTGACAACACTCTCTAGGAATTCATTGCATTTTGTGAGGTTCTGGAGCTTCTACCTGAAGAGGAGTTAGAAACATTTTCACAGGGGAGCTCTAATTCTTTTGCAGATCGGAGGGCTAAGAAGGTGGCTCTAGCTTATATATATTATATTGTTTTACTCATTATGCTTCATGGCCTTCATGGTTTCATTCTTCACTTTTGTATAACATAATTGAATGAATATGGAAACTTCTGATTTACTGGAATGCTGATTAACAACTCAATTACGTTCAGATTGCTCGGTTTAAACGTCAAAGAGCAGCAGAGTCGAAGTTGCTGGAAATAAAGGAACGGAAGGAGCGACGTGGGCGTTCAACCAAAGCAGCCACCTTATCCACTCCTGTTGAGGCTGGAGAGGATGAAGTGCTGGATGATGATGGAGAGGAAGAGAGGGAGGTCAGTTGAATTATTTGAAATTTATTTAATGAGTTTCTTGTTATGTTACTATTATAAAATATATAGTTATTAAATGTTTGTTAAACTTTTAGTCTTTTTATAACTTTTAGTCTTTTTATAACTTTTAAGGATGGCCGTAAGTGGTCTAAGAAATTTTTTCATTAAAGACTACTACACGAGTGTATTATATATACATGGATATAGATGTGTACGAGTGTGTGCGCGCGCGCGCGAGAGAGAGAGAGAGAGAGAGAGAGAGAGAGAGAGAGACGAAATAACTAATTTATTGAAAGATAGTTAGGTTATTTAAACTATTATAACTCAACTCAACAAAGCATTTTCTTTATTATTTGGAGTCGGTTACATGAATCCTATTTTTTCACTATGCTCTGTTCAACACAATATCCTCGATTAAATCACACATAATATCATTTCCTTTTTACAATATCCCACCAAGTTAATTTAGGCATACCTCGACCCCTAGCATTGCCATCAATAGTAATTAAATCACTCATCCTTAGGGGGGATTGATTGGTTTACGTTTGACGTGTCCAAATCATCTAACCCGATTTTCTCATAATTTATCTTCTATAGGACCTACCTTTACTGTATCACGAATTTGTTTATTTTCTAATTTTATCCTTTCGGCTTACCACAAGTCCATCTTTTAGCATTTGCATCGCCATACATATGTTCTGCACATTTTATATTTGGTCATCCAACTCTACGTCTTATAGAACATGGCAGGTCTAATGATCGTCCTACACAATTTTCCTTTAACTTAAAAGGTATATGTTAATCACGCAATATGCTGCTAACACTACCCAACCTGCTGTAATCCTGCATCATCATCACTAATATCTCATTTTTTTTGGGATAATCGAGCCTATCTAATGAAAATCATCATTTCTATGTATATCTTGACCTTCAAGTGTCACCACATCCCCGTTTGTCTTCTTATTATACTAATATTGCATTCCACATATTCTATTTTAGTTCTACTTAATTTAAATCCTTTTGTCTAGAGTTTCTCTCCACAATTCAATCTAGCATTAATCCCTGCTTTAGTTTCATTCAATAAAACAATATTATCTGCAAATAACATAGACTGTGATACCTCATCTTGTATTTGTCTAGTCAACTCATCCATAACAAGAGCAAAGATATATGGACTTAGTGCTGAACCATGGCATACACCTACACTAATTGAGAATTCACTACTTTTTCTCCAGCTGTTGTTCTTACTATAGTCATGGCTCCATGATACATATCTTTAATCACATGAATATAACTACAGGTCACACATTTTTTTATGTAAAATCTACCATATTATATTCTATCACATGGCTTCTCCAAATCTATAAAAATTATATGAAGATTCTTCTTTTTCTCCTCATACCTCTCCATTATCAATAAATATAAAGCTTCCACTATTGATCTCCCAGACATACACCCAAACTGATTGGTGTGTAATTGACAGAAGTGATTTAATCTAAAAATTACACAACAACGACAATTAAAAGCCGAAAGCCCAATTTATTTCTCTAATTCATCTCTCAATAGATAGTAGTAAGTATAAAAAGAGGCTAATGACCTTTTTTTTATAGGGGAAAGAGAAGGATCTCGTAAGGGCACATTACTTGCCCACTAAAAAAATGCTTAGGTCACATGTGATGTCATGGGTGACATCACATGGAGTAGAGCATTCCCATTACAAAATACCTATTCTAGCATCACTCTCAAATATGAAAAATAATAGAACAGAAATAAAAATGATTCTCGTGAGTCCCGCGTACATCACTAGTGGTTATTTCGCTCCCTTGCCGTCAGCCTTCAATGCTCGGTATGAACTTTTTCAAATGGGGAAGAATGATGCCCGCGTACATCATTCTTCCCCATTTGAAAAAGTTCATACCGAGCATTGAAGGCTGACGGCAAGGGAGCGAAACAACCACTAGTAGACTCCCCCACTTGAAAGGGAAGTCGTCCTCGAAAACGGCCCGCATATCGGCTAACATAAAGCGTGGGAACGAGGGATAAAAAATCTCAGCCATGGAAAACGAATATGAACTTGGCCCCAAAACTTGCCAAGATAATTAATAGCACACCACCACCTCAGGGAGGGCCAACGATGCTAAATGTGGTCCGAGCCCCCCCATGATGAGTACTCGTGGGGCTAGACGCTTCAACTCGACCATCCAACGTGCATCAAATGCCTCCCCACCCAAAGAATCGATCAAAAAATAACTAACCAAAGAGATAACCTCACCGCATCATTATCGTTCCCAAAGAGTGGGAAGAAATCATCGATAAAATATGGTGATGTGAATCGAGGGCATTTTTTTCATTTTTTTCGCATATTAGTAGTTTAGTTCCTTTTTGTTATTTTTATTAATTTTGTTTGGTTGTTTATTTGTAAGTTGGGACATAGGTGACCACAAATGGGTATTAGGCTTATTTGTAAAGTGGGAGTCCCATATTTATTAGGTCTCCCATTTAGTGCTCCACTTTCCCACTTATAAATAGATCCCTTGTAACCTCATTTGAGGTAGATCTTGATTTTGAATATAGAAAATAGTATTTCTCTCTCTAGAATTGTGTGTTAGATATTTTAGGAGCCTTTTGACGAGTGGATTACATCAAATTGATATCAGAGCGGGTGAAGCTCCACATTGGTGTTAGTGTGTCGTTTTTCTTCTTTCTTCTTTTAATCAAAATCGCATTCTACATTTCAAATGGCTCTGGATCTGGCACACATTCATGAGAAGTTAGCTTTTCTATCCCAAATCTCCCAAAACCTAGCTACCCCCTTCACCCTACGCCTAAAAGCCGCTACCCTTGCTGCCGAGTACTAAGCCCTAGGGTGGCGCACCAACCAAACCCTCCCACCACCATAATCACCTTCCCCCCCCGCCCTGCTGCAGAAAACCTTCCCCCACCTAAACCCACCACTACGCATCAAACCCTAGCCCCAAACAGCAGCCCCACCCTGTCCCGCTCCCCTCCCCACCCGCCGACCATTCCCCTGACCTAAACCTCGCCCCTCCTCCGACCCCTCCCCAACCGCCGACCATCCCAAACGGCCCCTAAAGCAGCCGAGACCACCCCTAGGGTTGGCCGACCTGCTCGCCGCTCAACTCCAACTCCACCCACCCTAAGACCCGAACCAAAAAAAAATCAATTTGACTCCATTCAGCCCCTTAACCTCTTCGACCCACCTGCTGCCCACTTTCCCTCCTCCACACGCATGGTTTTTGACCCGGGAGGAACCTAGGGTTTGTTTGGATGATAGATTAAAGAAGAGAGAAGAAGCAATAAAGAAGAAATTGTGGAATGGGCACCCTTAAGTTTCAGAAATTTTATTTTTGCTCCCCCCAAGTTTTGGTTCCAATTTTCTTAGAATTTCCTCATGAATCTCCAATTTCTAACGCTTGAGGACGAGCTTGGTTTTAAGAGGGGGAGATTGATGTGAATCGATGTCATTTTTGTCATTTTTTTGGCATATTAGTAGTTTAGTTCCTTTTTATTATTTTTGTTATTTTTATTAATATTGTTTTGTTGTTTATTTGTAAGTTGGGACATAGGTGAGCACAAATGGAAATTAGGCTTATTTGAAAAATGGGAGTCCCACATTGGTTAGAGACCCATTTAGTGCTCCCCTTCCCCACTTATAAATAGACCCTTTGTAACCTCATTTGAGGTAGACCTTGATTTTGAATATAGAATAGAGTATTTCTCTCTCTAGAATTGAGTGTTAGATATTTTAGGAGCCTTTTGACTGGTGGATTAGGTCATATGGTGCCAGATCCCTGAAGTGAATTGCGGGTCACCCAATTATCCTCAATAAAGATATCAAAGAAATATCCAATGCACAACCCAACCTCTTCATCCCTGAAGATAGGAAAGAAGTCCTCAAGCTAAAAAAATATCCAAATCGTGGAACCGAGTGCAAGTAATCAAGCCATCCTCCTCAAATATGGGAAAAAAATCACAAAGGAGGAACTCAAAATCCGTACCATCCTCTGATGGGTCCTCGGAATCCTTGGTGATTGGGTTACGGGCATCATTGTCGTACATATAAACGATTTCGATTGTAGGATGTGTCACACCGACGGACAAATAGTCAAATTACTGAGTCAAACGTGTTGCTATCTCACGTACCCAATGATCACGCATCGTTTCTCCCTCAAGGTACTACATGCGGCATTGACTCAGGCGATAGTGGCGCTCCTCACATACCGTGATGAAGATGGCACTGAATTGAAATCTCCAAAGCTCTCTATGTAAAGCGTCACCTACTCGGTCCAAGTTGTCGATGCGGGTTTGGACTTCTTTGATGACAGTGCGACTCAACCACTCAAAAATGGCATAAACCTCCATATCATGCTCATAGCCAACATCACCACATCCATTCCACAACATATCGAAACGGGAGTAGGAGTCGAGGAACGAAGTTGGGCTTTGAATTTGGGGTTATGGAAAATCCAAGAGCTGAGTCGTGCTTTCTAGAGACTTGGGAGGGGGTGAAATATAATTTCCAAAAACTTTTGGGGCTGATTTTGAAGTTATAGAAAAATCTGGTGTTGAAATGTAAATTTCAAAATTGGGTGGGGCTCCAAAATTTTTTCGTAAGTGTTGAGGTGTGGATTTACAAATAGGATGGGGGTGGTGAGCTTGGAAATAATTTCCTGGGGTGGTAGTGCAATTTGTGAAACTTTATAAGTGGGGGTAGATTTGGGATTAAAAGAGGAAGGGTTAAAGTTGACATCGCCTTTATATTTGGCTTCAACAAGAGAAACCCTAGCTAGGGTTTGTGCATTACCCCAAAACGTTGGTGGCAACCCTTGGGTCAGATGGAGCTCCGATGAGGTCCAATCCCTCCTGGCGTGGTCGTTTACCTTCGGCTGGGTCGGTGGCAAGCCAGAAATGTTAGGACGACTGTGGGAGGTAATGGCTCTTCTAGATTTAGGGATTTGTTCCACCTTTTTGCGGCTGTAGCTTGAAAGATGCAGATGGCCGGCAAGGGAGGGTCCAAAAGTGGATGTCGAAGCCCAACTGACATTGTCTCAGGTCGGTGATCTCCATTTTAGGACGACGGAATCATAAACTTGTGATGCCCATTTGGAGCCTTCGTTTGCTGCTGGAAAGGAGTCGTCGGCCGGATCTGGGGATTTGGGGTGTAGCCGAGGGTCACCGGAGGGTTGCTCGCCTTCGGTCGACTTTGAAAAGGCTCGTCGAAGGTAAGGAAACACGAAGAGTTCCCAAATCTTGGGTTCCGAGTTAGTTTTGGTGGTTGTGACTTAGAAAAGGACATCGGGGTATTGGGGATTCATGGTTGGGTCTCGCCGGGAGTCGACAAGGATCAATCGACGCCGACGAGGGTGGGCGGGCCTTCGACCAGAAGTGCGAATGGCTTGTGGTCACTGTTGGGTGATTTAACAACAAATATCGATGGTTTGGTGTGCTATTTTCAGATCTGGAGGGGAAATAAGGTTTTGGCGGATGTGGTAGAGGTGGTGATGCTTGACCGCGGACGACGAAGGTGCATTTTGGACGAGTGACTCGTTAGTTCCTCCGAGCCATACCCATGGATCTACAATTACCACATCGATGAGCACATCAAGAGTGAACGAGGCTTTGGTATCAATTTGATGTGTAGTTGGGAGCAAGAGTGATTTAAATTAAAGAAACTACGCAACATCACCACCATTTAGAGGCCAAAGACCCAATTTATCTATCAAAATATAGTAGTAAATACAAAATGAGGTGAATGCAATATTTACAGGGTATCTAGATTGGGCTCATTATTTGCCCACTAAGGAATGCTTAGGTCACATGTGATATCATAGGTGACATCACTAATGACATCACATGGACTAGAATATTCCTATTACAAAATGCCTATTCTAGCCCTCAGTAAACCTAATAACAAAAAGATAAAAAATAAGAAAAGCAAAAATAAAAATAATTCCTGTGAGCCCCGCGTACCCCACTGATTCCCAGATGTTGTTATTTTCAATCTCAAACTATATTTACTCACTTTATTCCAAAATTTCATTGTATCACTCATCAACTTAATATAATGATAATTTGAATAACATTATATATCTCCTTTATTTTATATATAGGTACTAAAACACTATTTTTCCATTTATCAAGCATTCAATTGGTCATTGTAATTTTATTAAACAATTTTGTTCGCCAAGACCCTCCTTTCACCCCTAAGCACTTTCAAACCTCAATAGGGATACTATTTGGCCAAAACCCTCTTTGTTTTCATCTTGTTAGTAATACTAACCTTTGTTGTCCTAATTCTGCTGAAAATTATCTTTTCTCGAGTCTCCTTAAGTTCCTCCATATCTAATCTACTCCCATTATCTTAATTTAATCACTTATGAATGTAAGTTTTCTATATTTCCTTAATATCTTCATCCTTATCTAGGTTTTCTAATTTCGCTTCTAAGTGGTTGCCATATTTTAAAGCACTCCTTTTTGTTTTTTTATCATTAGTCTAAACAAAAAAAAATTGCTAGTCTTTATAAAGTATTGTTGAAAGTTGGCACTTAGATTGAGGGAAGTGTTGGGGAAACCATAACAACATCTCAAGGAACTCTTGTGAGAGGGATGCAAATTTTAGATATTGTTTTGATAGCTAATGAGCTCGTTGAGGAGTATAAAGTAAACAAGAGGAAGGGGTTGGTGTTCAAAGTGGACTTTAAGGAAGCATAAGACAATGTGGATTGTACTTTTTTGATTATGTCATAGGTTTTTAGGTAAATGGAGAATGTGAATTCGGGCTCGTATTAGTTAGGTTAAATTTTAATAGCAACAAGTTTGACAATTTTGTGTCTTTTACTCAATTATTTTGTTTTGTGAAATATCATGCTGAAGGTGAATTTGAAAAAAAATAATGTGTCGCGAATAAATTTAGAAAATGAGGAAATGGAATCATTGGTTAATTGAGTTGGGCGTGGGGTGGCCTACATCATATTTGGTTTTACGATACAGGGGAACCCAAATGATATCTGTTTTCGGAATTCAGTCCGAAATAAAATCAATAGAATGTTGGATGAATGGTTGCTTATGCAGAGGATGGAGATTTGACTTTGAAAGCCTCGGTCCTTAGCATTCTATTTTACTTTTCGGTAAAAGTTGCAAAAAAAAACTGAGAAGCAAATGCGACTTTTTTGGGGAAGGATGCTATGTGAATAAAAAAGATCATTAATCGATCGAAGGATGGTAACTATGGATAAAAACCAAGTGGGGTTGGGATTTTATAACCTTATCTTGAAAAGCTAAGCATTGTAAGGTAAGGGGTTGTGAAGGATCCCTTGAGAACGATTTGGGGAGAGGTCATTTCCAAATATATAATTTAATATAATTTTTTGTTGAATAAATACAGTTCAATTTCCTCCATTGCTTCATTGGATCCTTAATAGCCACGTCTTGGAATTTCTTTTTTTGAAAAAATCTTAAGGACGTTGAGATTGAGGAGTTTATACCCTTATTCGGTATTGTCGAGGGTGTTTCCATTCGTGAGGGAGTTGGAGATAAAATGAAATGTGTCCTAAACAATTTTCTATCATTTTAAGCATGACTGGAATAGAAAAATGATAAATGTGTTGACAGTAATATCATAAGTAAAACAGATACAACTCTTGCTAATTCCAAAACATAATGAATGAAACTCCATTATCAGAATAAATAACCGTCTCACAAAATTTCCAACTCTGAATATAAAGTAAAGAGGCTCATCATATCTCCAAATGACAATAATCCAACTCGATAGATACTGAAATGAAAATGCGATAAATAAAGATGAGTACGAAGGCCTGACACCTACATCCTAAAATTAGAAGCTAAAACTGAGGATGAATGCAAGAAATTAGGGCTGCGGTGGCTGTTGCCTAGGACCCTGAAAAATAGTTGCACAAACAGAATTAAATCTAGCAAGTCAGTGAGTACGAATGTAACTAAATTTGAGCCACAATAATAATAATAATGCGTGTTCCTATAGTAATTTAATTGTTTTTAAGTTAACCCAACCCGTATAATTGCAAGGTAAGCATTGTAAGGTATCTCGTGTATACATCTCTTGTGTATTATACAAAGAACCTAAATATAACATGCAAGTCTAATCCCAAGCCCAAGTGAATCCAATGATACATAATTATAAATCTTGTGTATTATTTATAATTATAAAGTTCCAAAACTAGTATCTCGTGTATACATGTCTTGTATAATCTTAGTAAAAGAAATAATATCACATAAATCCATTATCCAAGTGAGTATGCCTCACTCACATACGAACAAATGGGCTATGTATAAGCCCATAAATAAAAGCACGAAGGCCTATCCATCTATCGAGGATCACTTGTGCGTACAAGGTATAGTTATATGTCGTCTAATTCCTATAACCTCAAAGCAACAACAAAGGGAAAACTAGTAAGCCTTTTCGTCTATCGTATAGACTTTATACCAAGGCTATACGAAGGAACAACCTCGCTTACCTCACTCGGGACACGTGGACATCAATAGTAGGATTGGGGTAAAAAGGACCAAGGTAAACTCATCGCAATCACTAGGGTATTCGCCCGGTCAACGTCGTACGCGCCCCATCAGATCCCTCCTAGTACGTCCCCCACAAAGCACACACATCATTGGTATGATTGCACGTAAGCCAAGCAAATCAGTGATTAATCCAACGCTAGGGATTATTAACACAACCTCTTGTTTCGATTCTTATATTACTCGAATGTAACCCTTTTCCCTAAATTTCAACCCAAACGCATAAGGTTAATTACTAGGGATATGAATTAACACAATATTTTAATAATCAAGAAGTACTGAATTAAAAATCGCTCACTTAAAGATCCCTACAAAAATTCCCTATAGGAATCTGCCGACGCAAATCGATTCGCCTGAAGACCGAATCGATTCGCCCCTGTAACCAATATTTAAAAAGGCGAATGAGGCTTACGCCTCGAGGCGAGGCGTGGAAAAAAAGCCTCGAGGCTTAAGCCTCAAGACTGTATGGTGAGGCTTATGCCTTTTGTATCTGAGGCGTTGCGCCTCAAGGCATTCCACCTCAAGGCTATGAGGCTTATGCCTCTGCTGGTCTGAAAAAAAAAAGTTAAGTTACTGTTAAAAAAAAAAAAAGGATCGTAAGTTAAAAATAAAATACGAAACCTGTTTCACAACCCGTAAGCCCTAGTTTTAAAAGCAAACCTCCGAAACTTCATTCCGACCTCCGTTCGTTCAGTTCCGGCCTTCCTTCTTCAATTCCGGCCTTCGTTCTCTAAGGTAAAGGCTCCGACCTTCGTTTTTTAGTTTTTATTCAGTATTTTGGTAAAAAACTGTTATACGAAACATTCAAAACCTTTCTTAGTCAGTGTTTAGTCATCGTTTGCTATTCCGGCCTAATGTTTGCTTCTTTTTAACATACGAAACCTTTTTTTAGTTTTTTTTTGTAAAAACTTGTTTGTTTTATATTAGAAACTTGTTTTTAGTTTTAAACATACAAAACCTGTTTGTTTTATATTATAAAAAAATTGTTTTATATTATAAATTTAATAAAAAAAAATTATTTTTTCCCAATAAAGTTGTTATATGTTTTTGTGATGAACAATATGGTAATGATGTAATGGAGATGAACTTTAAGTTTGATTGGATGATGGATTGAATGATTATGGACCCTTTTACATCACTTAATGTGTTGGATTATTTTTTTGTGAATTTATTAGACTTTTTATATTTTTTTTCCCTTTTTTTCTTTCTTTTCGGTGAGGCTTACGCCTCGCCTCGCCTCGCTGCGACCAAAACACCTCGCCTCGCCTTTTTAAATATTGCCTGTAACAATGAAGGTTGATTTCAACGTGTTAACGCCTATCGTCAACCCATCTCGTTCTTATTTGTACATCATACGAAAATACTAACATGTTTCTACATGTTTTAGTCGATTAACAACATGATTAAGGGTTTAAGTCACTTAATTTATAAAGTTAACCCCAAGTCTATGTTGTTCATAAGTTTGATGTAATTAGCCAACGATTTCTCAACAATTATACGAATAAAGTTAGGGCTTTGATAGAGATTAACTATCAGAATGCAGATTTAATGTTTTCAAGTTCATGTAACACAAATTTGTGGATTAATATAATGATTTTTCAACAAAACTGCACTAGCTCATCAATATGTAATTAAGGTTTAAACATGTAATTAGACTGATTACGAATTTAGGTTATAATTTGATTAACATCAAATTTCAATGTATTAAATTCAGATTCCAATGAACAACTATTATTATAACGCAAGCTTAATTAGATTCTTAATCGAAGTAAACTTGATCGATTATACAAATCGAGTCCCGAATCCTCGAGTTCTTCAACCTCTTGTTGCTCTTTCAACCTCCTTAGCTGTTAAAGTTTGTCAATTATGTGTTATGAGAGTCTTAGGTTTTCTAATTAAGTTAATAGAGGCTGTAATTTTGAAATTAAGCCTCAGTCCAAAAATAGTTTTAATCCAAGGAGCCGAAAACATGCTCCAAATGCCCAAAACTCAGCAGACTTGAGTTTCACTGTTTTAAGTCAAACACGGACTTTCCAAGTGTCCTAAAAGTCGATACAAAATAAAACATATATGTATAAATTAATTTCCTTAAGAAGTTAATATATTATCCGGTACGAGTCAATGAAGTTAAAACTTAATTAATAATTAGTTAAGTGTGACTCGGCATTATAAGAAACTATTTCACATAGGTGGGACCCGATACCAGGGGAATAATCCAAACAAGGAAACCCCCAACACCTAATCCCATTACATTCCATAGTCGCCCATAATACTATGTCACTTAAAATATTTAATACAAGGCCAGGACCGGGGAGAGCAGTGAGCAGTCACGAGCACTAAAAGATTCAGGGGTTCAGACGATCAGCACCACCAGGGCGGCGAGGGACAGAGTTAACTGGGCTACCTAGGCAAAGGGATCATGGCTATTAGGGCCAGCAGAGCCATGGGCAAAGAGGACAGGGCCCGGGTCAGCTGATCGACCCCAGGGCTAGGGACAACAAAGTTGTCATTTAGAGGTGCGTGCTATACATGTGGCGGGCAGGGCCACTCATTCAGGAGGTGCCTTAGGGGCAAACCAAGCCGATTATAGCCAGTTTCAGCAGGGGCAACAATATGTGCCACCACCATCTCGGTATCAGGCATTATTGCCACCACCGCAGTATTAGACATTGTCACCACTTCCGCCTAAAGTACCTACCTGTAGTTGTATTATGGACGTGCATTCAACGTCTATTAGGAGGACCAACAAGCTCCGCCATAGGCCATAATGGGTGCGTTTTATGTTTAGGGCAGTTATACAGGGGTTTATTTGATACAGGAGCGTCACACTCGTTTGTTAGCCCCACTTTTGCCACGACTTCGGGGTTATTAGAGATTGCTACCGATGTTTCTATGCATGTGGATACTCCACCGGGTGGGGGTGCTACCTTATGTAATGTTTGTAGGGACGTGGCAGTTGAGACCGACTGTTTTTTTTTTGGGTCGATTTATTGATTTTAGACATATGATCTTATTTTGGGTATGGATTGGTTAGCATAGTATCATACGCAGATCTGCAGGGAGAAGGCAATTGTGTTTGCCATTCCCGGGTAGGAGATGCTCCTTATAGCTATGCCTAGCCTCGTGGGAGGGTCTAGCACTCACCTATATTTCATCAATGTGAGTACATCAGTGGAGCCCACTGTATCATGGGAGTCGATACCAACTGTCTGGAAGTTTTCAGACGTGTTTGATGAGGTACACGGGTTACTACCAGCACGGGAGATAATTTTTTTTATATTCAAAAACTCCTGGACAACTGGTATCGACTCCCATGATACAGTGACCCAGCATCAAAGATGGATGTGAACTCGAGGTTGTACCCTGATGGACAGTCAAATTAATGTTTGATTTCCAATTGTCGATGAAATTTGGCGAGCTATTGGTACTCGTTGGGTGGGGGGTGGGAGGTTTGGGGCGCCAACGGAGGGGGTGTGGGTTAGTGTTGTCGGATGCAAGTTGTTGGTGGTGGTGTTGGGACGATGATGACATTGACATTTGGTTCCCTTTTTTTTTATTTTTAAATTTTTTACTTTTTCAAATATTTTTCTAGATTTTTAATTTTCTATTTTTTTACCATTTCAGTTAGTTTTTTATAATTTAAATATTTTATTTCTTAACAAGTCATGTGTAGCAAGGCATGTGACCGTTTCTACCTTGGTAGAAAAGGTAACAAACCTAAACTTGATTAGTAAAATGTAAGAAAGTCAAAACGGGCCAATTATGGAGGTATTTAAGTAAAAATAACCATATTTTAATTTGTTTTGGATTATATCTTAGTTATTTGATTAGATTATGACTTTTATTATTTGACTTATAAATAAAGCGATTGGTCATCTCTTGTAGACAACAATTATTATTAAGATTTCTGAGATCGGGGCTTTGAGTTAAATATTATCTACAACTTTCGCGCATGTTTCGATGGATAGTTACGTCTGTACGTCAAAGTGGTGGTACCAGGTTCACTTGTGGTGTAGCTGTATGTGTATGTGTCATAATCATATTCGTGATCTAACACATCAAAATCTATGGCCAACATTCAATCTGTACGTCAATAATCGATGTCACACTCCTAGCCGAGTTAAAGGCTGAACGCCGACAACTGAAAAAAGCGATAGACGGAATCAAAGAATATATGGGGTTCCCCGCATCTTCATCCCAGTATGGATCCCACCGATTGGTGATTCCTTCCCTCCCCTCTCTCAGTCCGCAGGCAACCACACGAGGGAAAATCACAAAGGGATCGTTGACCATGATCTCTTCATTGAAATCAAAGAAGAGAAAATGAGAGCTATGTTTGGGCTGGTGGTGAGTCTTTTGGCAGACGTGACGAAATTCCACATCGATCTCTTTGACGAGAAATCGAAAAAAACACGAGGAAGGAGGAACTCAACCCTGGGAGGCAGACTGCGATGAGAAGCGAGGTGTTGGCAATGGGAAAAACAATTGCAAGTTAGGACAGAATGTAATGGATGTGAATCATGAAGGATTTGATTCGCTGTAGTACAGTAGAAGCTTGGTGGTCCAGCCCTTTTGAGTTCATTGTATATGGGTTGAGGGCTGATGTGGGTAAAGAGCCAAATATGTATTTGGATGAACTGGAATGTAAAAGGGGTTTTGTGGTGATATTTGGTTTGGCTGGAGTGAGTTTAAATCCCAAGCTGTGCAACAGACTTTCTTGGCCTATTAAAAATGACTTTCTTGGGTCGGACCAATTTGGGCTCTCCTAAGTTTTAAGGTGCTACATCATATTTTATTGGGCCTATAAAATTTAAAGAAAATTAATTTTGGCCCTGATTGAAGCAAAAAAATATTTATTTGATTGCATTGGTTTTTGCAATTTTCCTCGCAAGCTCGAGGTCAAACTTTTTCGAAGGAGGGGAGAATGCCGTGTGCGCGATTAATTATTGGGCTTAGGGGATTCCGGATTTGGGTGTGGGATTTTGATGAAAATGGGCCCCATTGTTGTGCTTTTCTAAATTGGTCTTATTATTAATTTCATTGTTGTGCCAATCAAAGTCATTATATAGTTGGGTATGTGTCACGAGTGAACAAGAACCTGTGAAATCATTTTTTAGCACATAAAATGGGAATCAGGTAGTCTAGATTAGTCATTATATGCTTAGTGTCATTGTAATTATACGAAATAACTATGTTGAATGATGATCATTAATTATTGTATTGTTTTGTGCAGGCATGGCTTACTAGCATCTCTTTGGCTATCTGTAAGGTTGGTCCCTAATTTATGTATTCTGCAGGAGTTTTAAGTTTATTCTTTATCATTATCAATCTTCAATATGCTTTCTGCCATGAAACCATGCCACAGGCTTTTGATCTTCTGGAAATGCTAAAGAAAGAGGAAGAAATGCTTTCTGCAATGAAGGAAAAGCATTTAGAGGTATATGATATATGCTTAGTTCGTAGTAGTTGCCAATATTTTATTTTTAAATGTGGGTATGTATATAAATTAGTGTTTACTTGGCAATTTTGTTTAACATATTACATGTTTTGATATATATATATATATATATATATAGAGAGAGAGAGAGAGAGAGAGAGGGGTTCAAAAGTAAATCTAAAAGATGAACATTTTTAATGAACCTTAACAAAAAAAATACCTTTAACAACCCATTAATTTCAATGTTGTAATTGGTCCGCACCAGCGGTAACGGACACGCGTGTGGGGGAGGTGGGAGGTAAGGTGTGTGTTTTAAAAAACATGCGTGTCACACGCGTGTCCGTTACCGCCGACGCGGACCAATTACAACTTGGAAATTAAAATTAATGAGTTGTAAAGTTGCTTTTTGTTAAGGTTCATTAAAATGGTCATCTTTTAGGTTTACTTTTGAACCTCTCCATATATATATATATATATATATATATATATATATATATATATATATATATTTATCTATACACGCACACATTGTTAGGCTCTCCAACACACATCATTTAACATGACCCTAAAACATATCAATTTTTTAAAATAGTAAAAAATTGAATTTGTTTTAATTAAACTTGGTATAGACGATCTTCATAGTTAGGAGATCATCTACAAAAAAAAAAAAGCATAAAAAAAATCAACCCCAAAGTTGCTGAGATAATGACGTAAAATTGAACGTTTGAAAATGCACATATATATCTAATTTCATTTCACCCACTAAATGGTTAGCTTTTTTAATGATTTTTTTAGATGATCTCCTTGCTATGTGATCATGTGGTTAAAAATTCAATTTTTTAGTATTTAAAAAAAAAAGTTATTTGGAGTTTGACCCTCATTAATTCTTTGTACTTGAGTTTAACCCCCATAGTTTTCATTTCTTGGGGTTTGACCCCCCCCCACATCCATTATGACTTTCAGCGGCAAAAAGTGTCATTTTGGGGGCTGAACCCTAAGAATTCAAATGTTGGGGCCAAAGTCAATAGCAAAGAATTAATGGGGTCAACCCCCAAATAACCCTTTAAAAAATTGGTAATTCCTTTAGGTATGTTAAATAAGGTATGCTGGAGAGCCTGACTGTGTGTATATATATATATTATTGATGTAGGCCCCCCACACATCAAAAGACTTGTACACACAATCAAATAAACTACTCTCTGAGTTCGTATTCTATTCATTGATTACATGCATAGGAGCTAGGGGACTTTGCTCTCCAAGTAATCCTAATAACAATAAGGTCCTGACTACCCTAAATGGATAACTACTTAGGATTACTGTAGAATGACGTTTTCTAAATCAAAATAATTAAAAGTACAGGTAAAGTTGCTACTCTTAATAATTATCCGCTGAGGACCTGACATTTGTCACGCCATTTTTTAAATTAATTATAATTCCACGTCAAAAATTAGAGAAGTCACGTTTGCATTCCGTCCAATTTCATGGATGGAAAGCTAAGCGATGGTCGAGACTCTAAATTGACAGTTAAAAGTTCAATTCTAACTACTCTGCCCAAAAAAAGTTCGATGCTGAGCTTGAAAAAATTAGCCGAGCTCGTTGTACTTTTCGGTCATTTGGCCATCTGTTTATACAAATACAAATGGGTCAAATAATTCATACATAATGTCAACGCTGCGCCTAGGCTCTCTCCTAGGCCCCAGGCTCAAATAGGCGAAAACACTGAGCCTCGTCTTACCTCGGGCGAGACTCCTTCAGTTAGTGGGTGCCTTTTGTGTGCTTCACGTCTCTTAAAAATGTCCCGAAAAAAGTTCCAGTAGCAATCCTCGACAACTTATATGTATATTTAATTATTTTCTAATTAAACGTGGAGACCAAATTCAAAGCATAAGAAACCCTTAGACCTGGCGATATTCCCCTTACTGTTTACAAATGACAGTAAAGAGGGCTTCTCTTTTTCACTCTAGAAAATAATGAGGTAAAGGAGATGGAAAAACTTGCAATTGTGTAGTAATCTTAGGCCAACCGCATGTTGACTTCGATTTGTATTTTGACAGTTGGACTACATTTGTTTTGAATGTTTCAGAAAATTTACTTTCGACTGTTTAATAATTGGTGATGATTTTGTAATTAAATTGAGGCCTAGACTCTGGGGCGATCTTGGCACCTTGTGCCTTAATAACTATTCGTCCTTCCCTCTATTATTCCCCAACTAGATATTTCAAGAATAGTTGTGACATAACTAAGTCTTCCCAAATAATTATTTCGATATTCAACAAACGCTCATTAATATTATGATAAATTCTGAAGATATCCGAAAATCCTAAAATTAATCCCAGTATTCTTTTTACACATCCTCATCAATATTTTAACTTGAAATCACACTTGCAATAAATCATTTTTAATCAATTTAATAAATCATTTTTAATCAATTAATTCCCAATAATTCACAATAAATTCTCGAAAATCCTCAATTGACTTTAATTTCCGATTGTAATTATTTAAAAATTTCAATTTCCTAATAACCCGGGAAAATGTAATAATAAATAAATCTTCTAACTAAAATATTCAGGACTTCTCAATTTATGGAACAAGTCATTACATGATGAAATATCAGATTACTAAGCGAAACTGAGATTCGAATTTGTTTAAATCATATTATATATGCAAATAGTCTCTTGTACCCCCTACCTCTCATATACATACCCCTATACAAACCATTTTTTTAAAAATACTAAAAAATTAAATTTTTAGATAAAACTTTTTGTAAATGATCTACTCACTATGAAGATCATCTACAAAAAATTCCATCAAAAAATTCAATTTTTACTATTTAATAAAATGATGTGCAAAAATGATGAATATATGCATTTTTTGTCGTTAAAACTTTTATTGATCATCTAACCCACTTTTGGATTGATTTTTTTCACGAGTTTTTTTGTACATGATCTTCTCATTATGGAATCATCTCCAAAAAATTTTATCAAAAAATTCTTATTTTGACTATTATAAAAAATGGTCTACATGGGGGTCTGCACCATCGCAAGTCCGCACTTGAGATGGCCTGAACATTGTTCTAATATTGGTGATGTAACAAGACAAAATAGCTCAAAAAAATTCACAAGACAATTTCTCTCTCAACTAAAACGTATCTTATTAGTGAATGAAGTATGATTTATTTATAGATGAAATTAGCATGCTAATCAAGCTAAGCCTATAAAACGTCTAAACTATCTTTCATTAATCCTACTAGATGTAGGAATACTGAAAATGACAAAAACACCCTTCTATAGGCCAAGTGCTTTACACCATTAATAAAACAAAAAAAGACATATATATCCCTAACCAACAAAAAACTTATAACAAGTAAAAATAACAAATGTAAAGAAGACCTTAAGTCTAGGGTGCCAACTACATCATTCTCCCGTAATGAGAAAGGGGCCACGAGCTTTGAAAGTTGGAGCCAAATGCAAAATTTCCAAAATATGTGCTGAAGAAAATTTTGGGATTTCAAAAATAATTGTCAAAATTTCACAAGGCCCAAAATTTCTCCCTCAAAATTAGGCCAAAACAGAAGTTTTGAAACTCCATAAATTTCAGCCCCAAAACATCTCAACAGCCAACTCATTAGTGGAAGAGAAGAGTCCAACTAGGCCCAATAGCCCACAATGTCCTATGCCAAAATCAGGATCAGTCTTGCTCCTCTTTATCCAACCCGAAACCCAAAATTCTTCTTGCAGAGACCTAAATTGAAGAGGCCCAGGTCCGACAATCCAGTTCTGATCTTCAATTCAATCACAGCTAGGGTTTACAATTAAAAACCTAGCTGCTTAGGAGGTTGCAATCGAATGAAAAAGGGGACTCGCCAGTGGTGAGGATGCAAGTATGGTGTTTCGGTGATCCATTTCCGGTGAGGACAGTCTTCTCTGATTTCTCCCTCTTCGAATCCTCTTCTTTTCTTCTCAATTTCTTTCTTCTCTCGATCAGATCTTTTTCCATCTTCATCTCTGTTCTTTCTCCGATTTTTTCTTCTTCCTGAATCGAATGGAAGTTTATAGTTAAGAAACCCTAAGCTGATTTTTCACGGCCATTTCCCAGTAGATCTTTCTCCGGTGAGGGAAGTTGAGAGGGCTTTTGAACTGAGATTGCTGGTATGGATGATTGATTCGGCCCTTTGGTTGCTCGATCTTCTGATGGAAATGGGCCCCATTTTAGAATTTTATTGCAAATTATTTTCTTTTGTTATTTTCTTTTATTTTGTTATACTCAAGTATTTAGAGGTAAGGAGTAGTAATGGCATTTTTGTCATTAGGACCTTAGCTTAGAGCCAAAGTTACTCCTTCCCTTTAAATACTCCTTTGTAAGCCTCATTTGAGGTAGACTTGAATTTTGAAATAGAAAAGAGTGTTTCTCTCTCTAAAGTGTGTGTTTTAGATATTTGTAGGAGCGTTTTAACGCGTAGTTTACGTCAAATTGGTATCAGGGCGAGTGTCACTCCACATTGGTGTTTGATGTATTGGTGTAATGTTTTTTTATCAAATCGTTCACTACCCGTCAATGGCTCCAAAGAAATCCAAGCAATATAATGAAGGGTCCGTTTGATTGGCATAATTTGCCTAGGCAAATGTCAAAAAGTTGACAAATATGAAAATTTGCCCACATTTTGGCTGTTTGGTTGCATAATTTGCCTAGGCATTATTTGCCAATGTACAACACCTCCTATGCACAATCTGTGGGCAAATTTTGCTTATCTATTTGAGTGGGAAATATTTGCCCACAAATTTGCCAACTTCTTAAACGATTTTAATGTTTTAAAAAATAATTTAAAAACTGTTTTAAATAATTAAAAAACTGTTATGAATATTTAAAAATTCTTTTGTAATGTTTCAAAAACTGTTTTTAATATTATAAAAAAATGTTAAGAAAATGTTTACAATTTTTTTAAAAAACCGTATTAACAAAATATTGTAAAAAAAACTGTTTTTAAAAAACCGTATTAACAAAATATTGTAAAAACTGTTTTTAACATTTTTAAAAACTGTTGTGAATATGTTATAAAAACAGTTTTAAAGTTTTAAAAAATAATTTTAAAGACTGTTTTAAATATTTAAAAAAACTGTTATAAATATTTAAAAACTGTTTTGTAATGTTTTGAAAACTGCTTTTAATATTATAAAAAATTGTTAAGAGAATGTTTTACAAATTTTTTGAAAAACCGTAATATAAAAATATTGTAAAACAGTTTTTAACATTTTTAAAAACTGTTTTGGATATATTATAAAAACTGTTTTAAAGTTTTAAAAAACATTTTTTAAAACTGTTTTAAAGAGTAAAAAAACTGTTGTGAATGTTTAAAATTTGTTTTGTAATATTTTAAAAACTGCTTTTGATATTATAAAAAATTGTTAAGAGAATGTTTTACAAATTTTTTAACATTTTTGAATATAATATAAAAACTGTAATATAAAAATATTGCAAAAACTATTTTTAACATTTTTGAATATAATATAAAAATTGTTTTTAAATAAATTAATTGGATTGACTTTAATTTCGCCTAATGTTGTTTGATAGCGTCATCTGAATTTGCCTAGGCAAATTTTGCCATGCCCACGCTTTTGCCCACTAACAACCAAACGGACCCGAAGAGATGCAAGAATTGAGACACATGGTTGAAAAGCAAACCCTAGTTTACGTCGACCTCATCCAAAAATTTGAAACCCTTCAACTTTTCTCCACAAAACCTCCCACCACCACACCTCCCCAATCCTGCTCGAAACCCTAACCATAGTTTCCCCGACTCCTAACCCTTACGCCGCTGCCCAAATCCCAAATAGACCCCTGCCCCACCCAAATCCCTGCCCCAAGCTCGAAATCCTAGCTGACCCACCCCAAAAACTGCGTTCTGCCACCGCCATTGCAACCCTCCATTGCGGCCCACCAAAAAAACCCTTTCCCGCCCTCGACAACCTAAATCCTGATACAAGTAATCCACCCCACCCCCTCTCTGACCCGGATCGGCCAACAGGAGGTGCGCCCTGCCTGCCAACTCACTCGTGAGCCCCCCTTCCCTCCCTCGCCCTGCTTCCGTCGCTAATCCCCACCCTCCAGCAGCCGGAAAACTCTTAAACACCGACCCCCTCCTCCCTTCGACCCTTGCCCCAACCTAAAAGTCCCCAATCTGACCCCGTTTCAGCCCCTGAACCCCTTTTAACCCACTTGCTGGCCACTTTTTCTCCTCTACACATGATTTTTGACTCGGGAGGAATCTTCCAGGGTTTGATTGGGTGAAGAAAAAGAGAAGAAGAAATGAAAATAAAATTTGTGGGTTGTGGACTCCTTAACTTTCTTTCAGAAATTAATTTTTGGCCCCCATGAGTTTTTGACACTTTTTTTGACGAGTCCCCAATTTTTTTGAACGCTCGAGGACGAGCTTGGTTTTAAGAGGTGGAGAGTGATGGAAATGGACCCCATTTTAGGATTTTCTTTTCTTTTGTTCTTTTCTTTTCCTTTGTTTTACTTTAGCATTTAGAGGTAAGGAGTAGTAATGACATTTTTTTAATTAGGGCCTTAGCTTAGAGCCTAAGCTACTCTTCCCCTTTAAATACCCCTTTGCAAGTAGACTTGAATTTTAAAATTGAAAAGAGTATTTCTCTTTATGAAGTGTGTGTTTAGATATTTGTAGGAGCCTTTTGACGTGTAGTTTACGTCATCTTCTCTTCACTTTCTTTTTAACTTTCTTCTTTCTTCTCAATCTAACCTTATAGGCAGATTTCAGCCCCCGTTTTTGCCCTTTTTTTTATGTGGATGTTGGGTTTTGACAGAGGGGGCTTTGGTGGGTTTAGGGTTTAGTGATGGTGATGGTGGTGGTGTAATAGTATGCGGTGTTGTGGGTAGATTGGTGTATAGTGAGAAGAGAGGGCTGAGAAGATTGCGAATGTTGAATTGAAACTTTTGGAATGATTTTTCTAGGGTTGCAATTCGATGGTCCACATCAGCGGCTTGGTTGGATATCTTGGGTGCCATTTTTGAATTTAGTTACAATTTTCTTCAACTTGCAACTTGGCTTTGATAACAATGACGTAACAAGGATCAAATAAATTCACAAAATAAAATCTCTCTCTCTCTCACAACTAAAGCATATCTTATTAATGAAGCAAATTCAATCTATTTATAAAAAAAGCTAGCTTGCTAATCAAGCGAAGCCCATAAAATGTCTAACTACCCTTCATTTATCCTACTAGATGTAGGAATACTAGAAATGACAAAAATACATTTTTTATAAGCTAAGGGCTTTACATCATTAAGAAAAAAAAAAGAGACTTGTATAAACGATTATTAACAAGTAAAGTTAACAAATGTAAAGAAAACTCTTAGTCTAGAGTGCCAACTACATTACTTTGCTAATTAGAACAAACAAATTGAAGATACAATTACAATTAAAATTAAAGTGATTTTCATCTTGGACTCGAGGACATTTGTAGGATTCCCTCTACTTAGGGCGTGAAGTTAACTTAGTAGCTAAGTGTACTTAACTAGTATTAAAGGGACTATTATTCTTTGCTAATTAAAACAAGCAAATTCATATTATAATTACAGTTGCAGTGGTTCTCTTATTTGACCCTTACCTCATACATGTGCCCAATCATTGGATCATTACTTTGCATGTTAGTGCTTAATCCATGCTGCATTTGCACACCCTAACTTGGAAACAAATTGAAAAATAATTCATTCCTATGAGAAGTTAGAAAAAAAATGTGAGTAGCTTGTTGAGATGTTCTTTATTTTCCAGCATTCTACGGAATGGAATTCTTTTGGGGTGAGTAAGAAATGTTTTATATTAAACAAGGAAAAGATGAAGGAAGCTTGACATAGAAGTCTACTGTTCTCATTAAATATATTGGCAATCAAGCACCACGAAACTAAAAAATGAGTAAAAAAGTATCATTTCAGTAGGGAGAGCTCGAATACACTTTACTGCCGTTTCTCTCTTGAAAATTATAATTTGTGAATACAGATTTAGGAGTTGATAATTGATTTGCTAATGATTTTTTGCAGGAAGGAGGTAAGGAATTTTCGCAGCTCGTTCTTGATGAGCGTGCGAAGACAGCAGAAGCTTGGCACCGAGGTGCTGCAGCTCGAGCCAAATACACAAAGCCGGCACCTCCCATTACATGCGCTACTTTTGCTCAAGATGTTTTAGAAGGGAGAGCTCAGGTTTCACAGGTACACGAACACAAACACCAGCCGCTCATGTTTGGACCAGCGAGTCTTGTTGGTGGTGGCTTAACAAGTGAGCGAGAGAGGATGGCGGCACAAGTTTTCCAACCTAGTCACAGGTGTATATCGGACCCTCAATCTTCCAATATTTTAGCGGCTAAGAAACCCCTTGAAATATGCAGTTTTTTGTAAGATAACATGAATATGCTTTTTGTTGGAAGGCTCCTTTTTGGGGACTTTCTAGTTACAAGTTTAACTACGGCTAAATGTTTTTTTCTAAAAAACATTCTCAACTAGATAAGATATGTTGCACAGCTGGTGGTAACCCTCTCCATTCTAATTTTAGCCTTGAAGGGATGTGAAATTAATCCTAACAGGATTTGAACCTTGCCTCACCCTTTGAAGGGTGGGTAAGTCGTATCATGTGCTCATTATTCTTGCAAAAAAAATATAATTTATGAGGGAGATTTTTTTGCAGTAAATATAGCTCAAGTATGTTCCTTTCAAAAACTCCATATAGCTCAAGTGGTTCCACTTTTGCCGTTCAGAATGAAATATTTTTCACTTCTGCCAGTCGAAATTCTCACTTAACCTAGGTGAAAAATATCATCCCTACGGGGGGCTTAAAGAGGGAAAAAAAGTTAATTTCGAAATTGCTAATTGTGATATTTTTTGTTGGAAATAATTAGAATGCCAACCATGAGCATAGAGGAAGCTGGGTTGGCGGAGATGGACATGATGAATAAATGGCAAGAGGGAAACAAGAAGCTGTTCGAAGAAGCCAATTCGTCATGGCACAAGGAAAATCGGATTCCTAGGCCGGGTGACGAAGAAGATGAAGACGATGATGCGGCCCAAGACAAAGCAAGGGCATGGGATGACTGGAAAGATGATAATCCTCGCGGTGCAGGCAATAAGAAGCTCACCCCTTGTGGCTAAAATGCAGCTTGTCTTGAATATCCCCCAAACTTAGTAATCTAAATTTTGATGTTATACCAATTTTGTGGATCCATCGTAACTTATTTTGTGTATAAGATTTACTGGTAGTATCTTCATGTTTGTCATGTCTTGTGAAATTAAAACGAGGCTTGATGGAGAAATATCAAAATCTATAGTTGAATAAAAATTTGCCCAACTTATATTAGGGGAGCAAATCTTCGACGAGATCTTGTTTGGCCTATCGCATGCAAAATCATTTAAAACTCACTCTGATAATTGGAATGGTAAAAGGGAAAGAGAATTGGAGAGAGTGAGAAATTGCCACGGGATTAAACACACATAATAAAAAAAGTAGGACTAAAAACTTGTAATTCCTAATAAATAACGTTTGAGTAGAAGAGCAGTGGGAACAAATTATCTCTAATGAAATGTGTATGGGGTGTGTTGAATCTCCAACCCGCAGAGATATAAATGAGTATCATGCAAGAAAATATAATACCTTTTTCCAATATAAGTTTTATAACTTCACTAATTAAAAGTAACAAACTCTGCATTCTCCACAAAAAATTAGAATGAAAAAGTGTAACTTATAAGCTAATACATTTAAATTTTAAGCCTATTTATTAAAGTAAACTAAGAAAAAAATTAGTATTCTTTTTTCAATTTAAATTTTATTCTTTGTGGAACCATTGGTTTTATCATTTTTTCGTTTGGACTTCTCTTCTTGAAACTCTTGGGAATAAAATGTATTATTTTTTCAATTTTAATATTATTCATTGTGAGACCATTGGTTTTATCATTTTTTTGTTTGGACTTCTCTTCTTGAAACTCTTCAAATTTTCATTGTCTTTTACTAATATCGATTCCTTTTCTTCTCCTCCTTATTAACAACAACAAAACTCATTACATCATACCCCCAAAAACATGGAGAAAAAGGAGTTGGTGATACAAAATAGTCTAAGAACAAGCAAAGAAGTGGCAATTCCTTTTTGTTGATAGTTGAAAAAGTCTTAAAAGAAACAACATTAAAAAAGTATGCACAATAGTTGCATGCATCACACACTTCATATATTTCGAGCTTTTATCATATCAATAATAGGGTCAAAAGCATATTTAAATACAAGGTTTGGGGTGAATTTGATATCTAGGTTTTTGTTTCTAACAGTAAACCTGGCCAATGAATATATATCTGACAGATTATCAAATAAGTTAAGTATGAGAATCAAAGATTAAATAAGAAGTTGGTTAAAATCGATTAACGAAGAATCGATTTGACTAAGAGGGTATTGTATAGTTAACGCGGGAATCATATTATGTACCATAGCAACTTTGTAAAGAAGACCTCTTTATTCGGTGTGATTTTGAGATAATTACATTAGACTGTAGTCGTGATTATTTAGTAAAATTAATCGCGATTAAATAAAGAAAGGAAATAAACCACAGGGATGTAATTTGAGATTTCTAAATATTTAGTTTGAAGCCAATTTAATTATTTATTCTTGGGTCCCTAGTATAATCCATTGCCCAAATAGTAGGCTCAGACTCTATGAAAACCTAGTTTAGTCCAAGACCATGTCTTATATATTAGTGTAAGCTAGGATTTTAAGCTGCACGTCCATTGTGGAGGGTTAAATAGGGAGAGGAAACATACTATACACGTTTTTGTAAAGGGGTGTGGAGAGAGAAAGTGACTTCTCTCATGATTCACCATGTTTTCATCTCTAAGAGTTCCCACACATAAGGCTTACTTTGGGTGGTTCTCATACTAGAAGATATGAGGATTTCGGTGGATTTTAACAAGGTTTTTGGAGACCTTGGAGGGAAACAATATCGTCGTCTTCATCAACATATTTTTCCTCATTCGATTCATCAATAAGATCCACAAATGCATCGTAATTCTAAATCCTAGGTTTATGCTTAAAACCTAGTTTCGTTTTAATTTTCTAATACATGATCAATTGAAGTTTTGGGGTTGAAAAGTTTTTTTGTGTTTATATCAATCCTACCCAACAATTGGTATCAGAGCCCCGATTATAGATTGATTAGGTTTTAGAAAGGTCCATGTTGTCAACCTTGAAATCCTAGTTTTCATGTTATTAGAAAATACATATTTGTATGTTTCTTCGTACTAACATGGTTTTGTAGGGTCTTAATGTTTATATCCTTTCTATCATGTTCATATGGATGTTGTTTTATATGAGTGGATCCTATAGTGATTTATTCATAGTTATTTTCTTCCTAGATTTGATTTGGTCGTAATAATTAGGTTATTTTTAATTATTACTTTAATCGATGTATATGGAGGATATTATGAGGGGATGTAGTAGTTTTTACTAGTTAGAATCATGTATAATCATGTGTTTGACCTTTGACAAAGTTTCATGAAGTTTGGTGAAGTTTTGAACAAGTTATGGAGATTTTTTCATACATATGGCGAATCTGGGACGAAACTGCCGACCTATAGGGACAGATCGATACAGACTAGCTTCGACTCGATTCAGACCTCAAAGTAGGTCCAAATTTTGAAATTTTTTTGTTGCTTTTGACTGGTTTTGTAATGGATCTTCGTCCCAAGTTTTCTCTGAATATAGAGGGCTTTTTCCAGAGGTTAAATACACGACACGAAGACCTCCGGCTTTCATTGAAGTCTACTTCAAGGAGAACTCTTATGTAAAAGGAAGTCTAATTCAAGTGCAATTGTTGATCTTAAAGAGTTTTACTTCAAGTGGAACTTTAGGCCATTATGAAAAGGGGCGTTTGATTCGTATTTCAATTGCGATTGCATGTTATTTTGTTTTATTATGATACAACCATCTTAATCATGTCGATAATCATCGTACACTAATTAATCGACTAATTAGGATCCCATGTTTTTATGGACAACCTAGATTATTATTTTGATCGACTTAGATCATTGTTTTTTTCTTTTTGGAAAATATGTTTTTATTTATTCTTTTCTAAATTGAATTTAATTAGGTGATTAATTTAAAGGTATTGTAGGGGGAGGTCCAAGCTCAAGGTTAATTAGCAAACTAACCTTACACACGTGGAGGATCAATTAAAGGGTGAGGTGGCTTGAAGGGACCTCCCACAAAGAAGATTATTGGAAAGAATGTCATTCGCAAAGACTGAGGTCACTCGAATGATCTCCCACAAAGAACAAACTCCATCAAGAGATGAAGATAACTCATTTGTAATAAAGAATACGATGTATTTGTACTCATTTCCCATGGTAAAATATTTAAGTTTATTTTATAATATTTATGAGGTTGATCGGTACCTTTGAAAGACCATGTCTGGCAAGGTATGGGAGAGCTCTCATGCTCTATCGCACAACCTCATTTTGGGAACCTTGCATGGATTTGGTTTAGAGGATTAGGAATAAGGCAATGTTGGGAGCGCAATACTAATCACTTTAACACACTTGGGCAAAACCTTTGTTCGAACAAGCTCAGTTAAATAGATGCTCGAGATACTATCTCTTGAAGGATCTCCCTCGAGGGACCTCAATCCCAACAATTGTTCAAAGTTAGCTTTTAATTCCTCACGAATAGTTCCAGGTTTCTCGAGCATCCATCGTCTGAGAGACCACACTTGGTTGATTGGAGAGTTCATCCTATACATGTCATTATTCACTAGCTTATGTGACATCATGATTCCTGACATTTTAGGAGCTCAAGGAAAGTAGTACTCAAGTGGGTTTATTCCTAGGACAACCAACTTATTATCGAATTAGTCATTATAGGATAAACCTTTATGTCACCTATCACATTCCAATTAATGTCAAGAGACACTTGATGGCCTAAACAGTATTCCCGTCTAAATATCATGTCTTACGTATTTAATGCATGGTACTATTAGCATTAATGCGAGCAAGGTCACTCGAGTGACATTGTCCTCATATAAATACTTCCAGTTGTATCTTTCCAAAGGATCGTAATTTTGATAACCACAATTACTACCAAGTTTTCTCTAGACAAAAGAGTTTATTGTTAGTTCATTATTGTGTGATCATTCCTTTACCTCCATTAATACACTAATCTTAACATTTATAGTACTTTGAGGTTATTTCCTTACCTTTATTGTGCTAAGGCCGATTATTCCTTCTCTCTCGAACCAAGTTGCTTGTGGGGTCCCTTTTATTTCATATATTCCCAGAGCATTTATATTGTAAGAAACCTATTTAATACAAGATTTTGGTATTAAAGGCTATTTATTGTAGGTTTGTATTTATTGTTGGTTGTGATTGTTCTGTGCACACTAATCATTATCTTGATAAGGGGTTATGCCTCGTTGAATACTAATTGTATTTCAAGAACCCTCATCTTACATTTGGCTACTCTAGTGGGGAGGTATTCTCTTTTGAAAAATGGCAAATGATAACGTGGCCAAGAACATAGACTTTGATTCTTTGCAACGAGAGGAAAAATCAAATCTCATTATTTTGTCGCAAGGGAAGAGAGTGGCACAAGCAGACCCTAGTTTGTTTGCTGCTGGTGTGTTCGGTATGGTTGGTATGGAGGATGGCATAGGAACAACTCAAACGGAGGGTTTAATGAGTCTTTTTGCTGAGTTTATCAAAACTCCAGGTGCTCAGGCAGTGTTGGGGGTCACAGGAGGACCCAGTTCTTTTAGAACACCATCGACAGTATTATCAGCTCATTTTATCTTAGGGGGAGTTACTTAGGTCACAATGAACAACGTTGATCCAGTAGCAACATTACCTAATGTTGCTCCCTTTATTGTGGGAGCAACTGTTCAGGCCATTGGCAATACTATTACTAAGCCAGTCGCGCTCTCTCAAACTTGATCGTTTGTCCAAATCGTAAGTTTTCGCGTATGGGGTGGATTGTTGGGAAGTCTCTGTGAGGAAATTTGATGTTCCAAAGATCTTCTCTTGGTTTGGAGAGTTAACTTTGGTCAAATGGAGCTTAAAAGCGCCTGGTGACCTTTTGGAGTAAAACGGGTCGTTTGTACGTACCGTAAGACTAATTTGTGCATGGGGTGGACCGTTGGAAAGGGTATTTAGTTTCCTTTGATGATTAATCCAGTCTTGTTCAAGCTGAAGAGTTGACCTTGGTCAAACGGAGCTCGAGAGCATTTGGTGGCCTTCAGATCAGTTTTTTGGGAAAAATGGATCGTTCGTCCAAACGGTTATGCCATTTTGCGCATGGGATGGACCGTTAGAAATGGGTTTTATATCCCTTAGAAGATAAATTGAGATTTTTCTTGGACTATGGAGTTGATTGGGTTTATATCAAGACCGGGAGTACCCGGTGGCCTCTAGATATATTTTCACTAGTAAAATGGTTCGTTCATCCGAATTATTATGCCGATTCGTGCATGGGGTGGACCGTTGGAAAGAGGATTCAGATACCTTCAAAGATTCATTTAGCTTTCGCTCTATCAATGAAGTTAACCAGAGTCAAACGGTGCTCGGGAGCGCTTGATGGCCTCTAGATCGGTACTTGGAGTATGACCTAGGATTTGTAGTGAATAGGGAGGTGTTAGGTACCTAAGGAGAGACTAAGGGGGTCCTAGATTGTGGTTTCCATAGATCCCCTCGACGGATGAGCTTGGAATAAGTGAAAGCCATCGAATTTTGGAAAAAGGTGATTCTAAGGACAAAAAGGATGAGGATGACCAATTTAGAGGGCCGAGGTCATTTCTGAGGACCAAAGGCAATGTTGAGGATATATTATTATGTGGGACGATGTCAATTTTGAGGACCTAAAATAGGAACGACCAATTCTGAGGGTTGAGGTAAATTATGAGGATCTTAAACTGGAGCGACCAATTTTGAGGGTCTAGGTCAATTCTGAGGACTTTAAGTGGGAGCGATTAACTCTGAGGGCCGAGGTCAATTATAAGGACCTTATATGGGAGTGAACAATTCTGAGGGTCGAGGTCAATTATGAGGACCTTAAGTTGGAGTGACCAATTCTGAGGGTCCGGGTCCATTTTAAGGACCTTAAGTTGGAGTGACCAATTCTGAGGGTCGAGGTCCATTATGAGGACCTTAAGTTATAGAGACCAACTCTGAAGGTCGAGGTTAATTCTAAGAACCTCAAGTGGGAGAGACCAATTCTGAGGGTTGAGGTCAATTCTGAGGACCTCAATTGGGAGCGACCAATTCTGAGGGGCGAGGTCAATTCTGAGGACCTTAAGTGGAAGCAACCAGTTCTGAGGGTCAAGGTCAATGCTAACGACCTTAAGTAGGAGCGACCAATTCTGAGGGACGAGGTCAATTATGAGGACCTTAAGTGGGTAACTCTCCTGGGGAATCTTGAATTTTGTAGACTTTATTGGGGAAGAGACATTTGTCTGGGTATTATGCCATTTTGAGAGGAGCTAAAAATCTTAGCCTGGAAGTTCCATTTTGGGGAAACAGTTGGTAACTTTATGATTTGGGATTCCGCGGGGGAATGGTTGGTGGGTTTAGATTTAGATTTTCTTGGAGAAAATTGGAATTCTTTTCAGAAAGAGTTTTATTTTGGAATTCCTACTAGAAAACGACTAGCTCTACTGAGGAGACTTTGATTTTTGCTGAGTTTGAGGTTTTTGGGATTCTGCTGGGGAGTTAGGGTAAGCTTTGGAATGCGGTTGCATTGATTTTTAGGGTTTTAAGATGGAGATAAAATGTATTATTAATCCAGCTGGGGATTTGGGAGCTTGAAAAAATGGTTTTCTTGGTGAAGAAATGTTCCAATATTCATTTGGTAATTTTAGGGATTTTTTTGGCATTTTTAAGGATTTTTGTACAAAATTTCAAGGGGTTGCTGACCGGCAGGTTGTAGGGGTTGCCAAATGGCAGTGGCACAGTTTGTTGAATTGCTAGGGAAGGGGAAGGGATAGTGCCGATCGGTGGGTGTTAGGGGACTGCAGATCGGTATACTCCTTAGCCTTCTATAAAAAGGGGAGAATTCTCTTAATTTTTCACAGCTTCCAATTTTCTTATCTTTTGCTTCTCTCTTCTGCGATTCACTCCTATGGTCTTTCTTCTTTTGCGATTAGAAAATGGCATACTTTTTAAGTAGCGAAACCCACATGGCGTGCCTAGGTGTTGACAATTGGACGTACTTGGAGTGGCGGGACAGAGTGCCTTTTGTGTTGGGCAACGAGAATGATTTTGATCTGTTTGAGCCCGTTGTCGATGATCTTACTCTTTTGCAGGAGCCTTCGCACCATCGGTAGTCTAAAGGTGAGGAACCCTGAATGTTATGTAAGTACTGCGTGACTTTTGGCATTCCTTTCTGTAATTTTCATTTCCTTATTTCTTTCAAATTTTAACAAAGGGTTTCTTCTGATTTAACAGGCTAACATTGCTCCAACGAGTCTTTGCATCCGGGGAACGATTTAGAGATATGTGAGAGCACCTTCCTGTAGTGGTGGATTGGTTTGTTTCTTCTGCGGGTTTCGATCGTCTGGCGTCTGCATTGGATGAGAAGCCCCGCCTGACGGCTTCTCTATGCTCTCTAGGAGAGAGGTGGTGGGATACTACCCACACCATTCATTTGGGTTTTGGGGAGATGATAGTGACCCCTATTGATGTATAGTAACTGCTGGGGATAGACTGCGAGGGGATGAAGATAGAGGTAGACCGGTCCCTGAGGGTGACATCGGTGGCGGCGTTAAGCGATGTTGGATGGATAGTCTCGGGGGACTCGATCTGTATATCTCTTCTTCGAGAGGTTTTGCTGAGTTGGAAGATCGACGAGACCAATGGGCCGCAGGTTCGTCAGATGGATTGTTTATTTATTCTTTTACTGTTGGGAGGATTTTAGTGGCGTCGAGCAACGACGTCATCCACTTAAGGTTTCTACCATACTTGAGGGTATTTTTGAATATCCCTCTTTTTGACTAGGGGAGCTTGAATTTGGCGACCCTTTATTCGTCTTTGGATGCTTTCAATCGATGATTCTGGCAAACCTTTACTGGAGACACGTACCTTCTGGAGGTATTTTTCTTTTTGAATTTTTCCTTTATGCATTTTCTTTCATTTCCTTTTTGATTCTTTCTGATTGTTGACTCTTTCCCTTTTGCATACGTGTATCTATGAGGTTATTGGGATCAATGACCGCTTTATTAGTTTGAACGATGAGTTAGTGGGGGGCTTCTGCCAAATGTATCTATGGCGAAAGTCCAACCGACAGTGCGTCAGGTTCTGAATGCTCTTACGAGTGACCTAACTATCTTTTTTCTCCTTTTAAGTCATTTTATTTGGTGTTTCCTCTGTGCAAGTATTGAATATATTCTGTCAAAAATATAGGTGACCTTCTATCCTTGGGGGATAACCATCCAGTACACGGGGGTGATCGGAGAGAATGCGTAGATGCGCCGACTGTTGGCGTACGGGTTTGGCTACTCCTGGTATCTGGGAGAGAGAGTAGTTCGATAGATTGTGGGGTACGAGGTGGAAATCCCACTGGCGATTCCCCTGAGGTATATGAGATAAGTCCAAGAGATGTCGGAGGAGGACCGAGTGGCGACGACGATCGGCGAGCACTATTCGTTGTATACGGACACAATAGCGACCTACGACTACCTTAATTTTGTGATGAGCTGAATGATGCCGTCATGTACCTATGACGTGGAGAATATGCCTCCGCCTCCTGCGGCTTCAGGCAGGGGTACAAGTCGTCCAGTGGGGTCTGCCCACCTCATTGGTGGTACGTCGACGTCAATAGCGACAGCGACGTCAGAGGTTCCATTTCTTCAGCTCGCTCCCTCCTATAAAATTATACTACCTGGGGGGAGGTCAGTGAGTATACAACATCGTTCTAACGCGATGGACCTGGAGGTGCTGGGGCTGACGAAGGACGTCCTCCAGCCAGAGGTATATTGATGATACGCAAATATTGCGTATTTCATCCTCTGAAAGGACACATTTTATCCCCCTCGGGTATCTTATTCCCTATATTTATGCTCGTTAACCAGACAACCTCGTATTTCTACGTTAACATATTTTGCAGGGGTTAATTGAGCTTTTATAGGTATTTGGATGCTAAGTGTGAAGTTCAGACGCATTCCGCTCGATTTTCGTACACAATCGCACATTCAAGGTCATTTTAGTCTTTTTACAGCTTGGGAACATGGCCCAACATCTTCACGGAAGTTGTGTCCCTCCTCGCTAGCTTCGCGTGTCCATGAACGGTGCGCGAATCCGATTCAGAACGAAGAAGTTACGGCGATTTCAGAGGAGGGAAAAATAATGAAACCAAATGTGGAGGAGAAGAGGAAGAAATGGCAATGCAGTGTGCTGATTGATTCTGCCCTGCTCGATCGATCCTCATCGACAGTGGCATTTTTTTTCTTGATCGATCGATCGACCAAAGGGGTCGATCGATTGATCCCCTGTTTTCTGCAGATATTTTGCCTTTTCTTTTCTTTTCTCCTTTCTTTTCTAATTTAATTCCAACTTAGAATAAATACAATTTTTGTTGTAATAAACAGAAAAAAAACGATTTTAGGTTAGATAGGTTAGGGTTTTGAGGGTTTTGAGAGCTCAATCTTCATTTCTCTCTTGGTTTGACACCCTTTTGGGATTGTAATTGGTGCTTTCATCTTCCCTCTCCATTTAATGTAGTTGTATTTCATTATTTCTTGCTTTGTAGTGTAATTTTCATGCTTTCTAAATTAGTTTACATGCTTTGATTTACTTGCTTTGTAGTATAGATTTATCGCGTTTTTAACATGCTTTCTAGGTAATTTAAATTAGTCTGTGTTTGAATGGAACTCACTCGGGTTAACGCGTTTCTTTGCTTGGTGATAGTGTTTACGAGTTTATTTCAGGTGCGTTGTCCTAGTTATTACGCCTAGGAGATTTGACGGGGCATATCAAGTATGTTCCGTGCTTACGACCTTTCGTGCGTAATTTTCGAGATATTTGTTGACGCCAAAATCTTATTAGGCTTTTATGAGGATTTAGGGGCGTGACAACCCTTGATTTAATTAACTGTTGAAACGAGACGCATTCTTAATAACTCGTCGACCCATGTAACCATTTTATACAAATTAACTCGGGTGAGGGATATTCGACCCAACCTATAGTTTTACTCGCTTTGTTAGTCTAGTTTCAATACACTTGCCTAGATTAACATTTCCCTTTCATGCATCTTTTCTTTTAGTTTGTAATTCACCTTTTGTACCTTTATTTCGGAATATTAAATCAATTGAATTCTAGCAACTTGTCTCGGTGGATATTTTCGATATCCGACTTATCGCTAGACTTGTCCCGCAAGTGTAGTCATAACTTAGGTTTTCGTATTGAGTTGGAAAAACGAAAACAATGATTGGCATTTGACACGCGCTACTTTTCGCACTTGATAAAAAATGGTGCCGTTGCCGGGGACTTGTTTGTTTTAGACTTTATTTGATTTAGTATTTCATAGTATTTTCTTTCTATTTTTATTATTTGCTAATCTTTTTGTAGGACTTCCACATTTGAGCACTTAGAAATGCTCGAATTTTTCCTGCGCGCACCTACTTTGTGGAATTCGCCACTTCAAGCCATTTTTGGGGTAAGCATGTCTTATTCCAATTCTTTCGGTAATCATTGTTATAATTCTCAAAATTTTCGCAAACCTATGACTTTCGGTGAATACTTAAAATCCCAAAGTATAACAAATTCAAATATGACTTTGGACGAGTATAACGAAAGTCAAAATCTAGGTTATTGGAATTTTGATGATGATGACAGTGATTTTGGGCCTTTACCTGCTTATAATAGGAATTTTGAAACGAATTGCAATAGTTTTCAAAATTCCTATCATAATGAGGTTTCCTTTAAGTCCGATAGTAACTTTCAAAGTTTCCATTTTCAAGCATCCGCACCTCGACCCATGACATTTGGTGAGGGTTTGCTTATGTATGAAAATGAGAAAATTGAAACTCGTTATCGGGAAGAAAATCGTTCGTGGGAACATGACTTGGATTTACTTTTTGAGTCCGACGATGATTTTGTTTCCGAGACTTTCGAAGTCGAGGAATGTTTTGAACCGAATGAGGTACTTGTGCCTACTTTGGAACAAACCATTCTAGACTTTGCCCATTGCATAATAGATATTTAAAGCGAGGATGAAAATGACGTAATATCTATTTGCAATGAAATGATTTCTTCTTTGGTCCCCAAAGAAGAACATTTCATTGAAAATGATATTATTTCCTTCGAAACTCAATCTTCATGTGATGATGATTCATCTCATGAGTTTGAATTTCTTTCATCCCCATTTTCATTTTCTATTATCACACCGTCACAAGTACCCGATGATTCGGTTTCAAACTTTAATGTTTTAAACCTTTTCGCCAATGAGGAGTACTTGATCGAGTCGCCTTCCATGATTGCATCCGTGCCTTTGTGTGCGCCGCCTCCTATTTTAATTTTAAAATCCTTGGGAGGATATTCGTCTTTTCTCGATCCCCACATGTTTTTATCACCCGTTGATTCCAAACCCCCCATCGTCCCTCCAAAATTTTTAATTGGCGATGGTTCCTTTCTTACACCTTACACATGCCTTCCGTTGTTCAAAGAATTCATATTTTTCGGAGGGCATGCTTGTATGTGAGGGTACACCAGTTATCCTCTAAAGTCAATTCGTTTTCACGGTGGACCCTCAGCTATTTAGACTTCTAGTGTATAGTTAGTGTGAAGCCTAAATAGTAGGTTGTATATAGTTAACTTTTTATTCTTTCTTTCTTTATTTTTTCTTTCCTTTTTAATTTAGTCTAGTGTAATTAGTTAACTTTTTATTATTTGTTTTTGCTATGCTCGACACTAACGTGTTTTGTAGATTCTTTGGACTTGTTCTTATGGGGATCGCTCCAATTTTGGGTAATATCTCTCTTTTCCTCTCTTTGACTTGGTTCTTAATGTACATTGAGGACAATGTCAAGTTTTAAGTTAGGGTGTGTGGGATATTCTATCCATTTCTTATTTTAGTCCATGTTTTTGCTCACATGTCAGTTACTTAGTATGCTTTTCTTAGAAAAATTGAAAATTTCAAAAATATTTTCTTTCTTTTTTCTCATTTTTGGGCATTTTGCCTTTGTTTTCGATGATAAATTTTAATAATTGTCCGATCCAATTGACAAACCAATGATGCATGTTCTCGATTTTAGAAGTTATTAGACTTTAGTCTCGATTATTGATATTATGAATAACTTCATGAATTAAACTTTAATCCCATGAGCACATGCACTTTTATTGTTCTATTGATCTGGTTTAAGATTTTTATAACTCGGTAATCTTTTGTTGCATTGTATTTACTTACACCGAGTAAGCTTTGTACCTTTCGTCATTTGTGAGTGTTATACACTATTCTTTCCTCTTTGAAAACGTTGAATTCATCGGTAATCTCGCTATTCTTTCATTTGACCATTCATTAATTGAGTTCATATCTTGAAATGTGTTACTTGAGCATGATTTTCATTTATTGTTTTGATTCGAGAATTGCATAAACTTTTGGAAATGATCATAGGCCCTCTTTGTTATATCCCCCATATTAGCCTTGACCTCACCCTTATATGTTTACCCTCGTTAACCCCTTTGAGCCTAAATATAGCCTTTCGTTTCATAACCCAAATCCCATAACCAACTCCAAATTGGAGTTATATACCATACATACACTTTACATACCTTTGTTTGGATTGTTACTTGAGATTGAATGATGTTGTTATGATGTCGGTTGCAATTTAGGCATATGAGAGTTTGATAAGTAAAGATAAAAGAAACTAGTGAAAAAAGTGATGAAAAAGAGAAAGAAAAAAGCAAAAGAAACATGAGAAAAAGAGGAAAAGAAAAAAAAAGAGAAAGTTGTAAATGTTGTATATAGTTAAATAAGCTTTGATTACTCTCCAATTGATATATGTAATGCCTTTTTGAAACTTGTTTTCCAATTTTGATATTGCCCGCATTTTCCCATTATCCCGAGTTTTCATCCCGAACACTTTGAATCCGTACATACATATAATTCGTTTCGCACCCTAGCCTAACATACATTACAACCCTATTAAAGTCCTATGTGATCTTAGGTTGATGTAACTTAAAAGTCATAATAGTTTTGATAATTTGTGAAAATACATTTCGCCTCTTTTAGTGTGTAGTATCTTTCATTGAGGTTACAGTTTTTCATTTTATATATAGCGTTTTTCATTTGTGGCATGTGTACGACCTAGTTTCCATTTACTCTTATACCCGCATGTTCCGTGTGTTACCTCCCTGTTTCGAGTGAATTCGCTTGATGAGTGTAATGCCCGTGAGGATTGAATATATCCTTGCATTAATTTAGTATCTGGTTTATTTAAGTTTTTCCAAATCACACTTTGCATGTGCTCGCTCCCCCTCCCACATTTTAAGGTTTCAATTCTATGAGGTGCATTCTATAATTTCAATGATTTGGACTTTTGTTTGAATTCATTCACTTTGCTAATAATGCGTATGAAATCCTTTTCGCCATTGTTGGGCTTGTCACATGTTGGGTTGGGCATATTTTGAGGAAACCATGTGATGTTTGTGGGTACCATCCCTGAAAACCCTCACGAGACGACACTCGTCCACTAGGGTGACCTAGGAGTTTAACGACTTATTGTATACGCTAAATGCAATCGAATCGCTCGCGAAAGTGGCCTTTTGCTTTTATACCATACTTTTGGACTATCTCCTGCTTTTGGTTTGCTTGTAGTTCTTGTTGCATCCTATTTCATTGTTAGGGACTAGCAATGTGTAAGTTAGGGGGTGTGATGATACGCAAATATTGCGTATTTCATCCTCCGAACGGACCCATTTTAGCCCCCTCGGGTATCTTATTCCCTATATTTATGCTCATTAACCAGACAACCTCAGGTTTCTACGTTAACATGTTTTGCAGGGGTTAATTGAGCTTTTATAGGTATTTGGATGCTAAGTGTGAAGTTCGGACGCATTTCGCTTGATTTTCGTACACAATCGCACGTTTAAGGGAATTTTAGTCTTTTCACAGCTTGGGCACCTGGCCCAACATCTTCACGGAAGTTGTGGTCCTCCTCGCTAGCTTCGCGTGGCCACGAACGGTATGCGAATCCGATTCAGAATGAAGAAGTTACGGCAATTTCAGCGGAGGGAAAAACAATGAAACCAAAATAGAAGGAGAAGTCGAAGAAATGGCAATGCAGTGTGCTTCTTGATTCTGCCCTGCTTGATCGATTGATCGATCGATCAAAAGGATCGATCGATCGATCCTCATTGACAATGGAATTTTTGTTCTTGATCGATCGATTGACCAAAGGGGTCGATCTATCGATTCCCTATTTTCTGCAGATATTTTGCCTTTTCTTTTCTTTTCTCTTTTCTTTTCTAATTTAATTCCAACTTAGTATAAATACAATTTTTGTTGTAATAAATAGAAAAAACGATTTTAGGTTAGATAGGTTAGGGTTTTGAGGGGTTTGAGAGCTCAATCTTCATTTCTCTCTTGGTTTGACACCCTTTTGGGATTGTAATTGGTGCTTTGATCTTCCCTCTCCATTTAATATAGTTGTATTTCATTATTTCTTGCTTTGTAGTGTAATTTTCATGCTTTCTAAATTAGTTTACATGCTTTGATTTACTTTCTTTGTAGTATAGATTTGTCACGTTTCTTTACCGTTTTGTTTATCGCATTTTTAACATGCTTTCTAGGTAATTTAAATTAGGTTGTGTTTGAATGGAACTCACTCGGGTTAACGCGTTTCTTTGCTTGGTGATAGTGTTTACGGGTTTATTTCGGGTGCGTTTTCCTAGTTATTACACCTAGGAGATTTGACGGGGCATATCATGTATGTCCCGTGCTTACGACCTTTCGTGCGTAATTTTCGGGATATTTGTTGACGCCAAAATCTTATTAGGCTTTTATGAGGATTTAGGGGCGTGACAACCCTTGATTTAATTAACTGTCGAAACGAGACGCATTATTAATAACTCGTCGACCCATGTAACCATTTTATACAAATTAACCCGGGTGAGGTATATTCGACGCAACCTATAGTTTTACTCGCTTTGTTAGTCTAGTTTTAATACACTTGCCTAGATTAACATTTCCCTTTCATTCATCGTTTCTTTTAGTTTGTAATTCACCTTTTGCACTTTTATTTCGGAATATTAAATCAATTGAATTCTAGCAACTCGTCCCAGTGGATATTTTTGATACCCGACTTACCGCTAGACTTGTCCCGCAAGTGTAGTCGTAACTTAGATTTTTGTATTGAGTTGGCGAAACGAAAACAACAATTGGCGTTTGACACGCGCTACTTTTCGCACTCGATCATATATCTTTATCCTTTTGCCTTGTATCTTTCTGATTTCTTTTTTGCTTCAGACTGACTGATTTTCTCTTTCTTGCAGCATGTTCGGGTGTCGACTACGTGGGGGACATCCGGGACTGGGTTTCTTCTACGACAGCTCACATTCGGGATTCGATCCCAGTTCCTTCCAGTTCTGTGCCATCTGCTTCGTCTGAGGAGGGATTTGGATCGAGTATCGGAGTCTCCTCAGCTCGTCGCCGGGGGAAGCGCATGCATCATAGGGATGGGGGATCATAAGGGGAGAAAGATATATATATATATATATATATATATATATATATATATATATATATATATATATATATATATATATAGAGAGAGAGAGAGAGAGAGAGAGAGAGAGAGAGAGCTTGGGTAATTGGGTCGAGTCCCGTTGTTTTTCTCCTTTGCTGCAAAAAAGATGTAATGATAACAATATATATAAAATGAATGGGGTTTTATTTATTGATATTCACTTTAAATGACTTAACCTACATGAACTTTTTACTTTGTTTGCTGAGACCGTAAAAAGGATTAGAATTACTTAAAAGAGAATTAATTTTGAAATAGGATGAGTTAAATATAAGGGAAATGAAATATGAATTCTTTAGGAATAAAAATTATTTTTATTGAGTTTTTTGGTTTTGACAATAAAGGAAAAATGGAATTTTCTATAAGTGGGGAGATGTCAATCGGCATATCCCTTATACTGCCTACCGGCAAGTCAGTCCAGTCAAATCACCCCAAAGTTTTGATTGCACTTTCTTCAACTACTTTGTCCTTGATTGGGTAGTGTTTCATCTGGATTTCGTAGGAACCTTGTCTTTAGCCAAAATTTTCATGTATAAAAAGGGGGGAAGTGGAGAGGTTTCTTCTCCCATTCACATCTTCTTTCTCTTGCTTAATTCTTGCTTTGTGCTTTGTTATTGTCAAAATGGCCCTTCCCATAAGTGTTGAATTTGCCTCTTATCTCAAGAATTTAGAGGTTATTTGTTCATACAATGTAGACTATGACACCTTTAACCTGTCACGGGTTTCCCTGTGGCGCATTGACCTATTGACTGGAACATGCTGACGACGGCAACACAATTCTGGTATCCCGAGGATCATGTTTTTTACTTTGGCTTGGATGAAGTCTGGCCGACCTATGAGGAATTTTTTGCTATGTTGGGGGTAAACCCCACTGTGGCAACAACCATGCTTAAATTCTCTCGATCTCCTCGGGCACACTGTTGGTAGAATTTCTCTATATCTCACCCTCGGTGGCTCGATCATTGGTTATGGGAGGAATGATCTCCCTCTTATATGTATTGTATTTTGTACGTCTCTGAGATGTAATCCTGTTATGTTGTTCATGTGGCTGTCTGCGAGATTTCGTTTGGCGGTTCCCCCTGAATATCCCTTGGCAGCTGTGCCGAATTTTTTCACTCGCTATTTCATTAGTTTTGGCCTAAACATATAGAACTGGGTAAATTGGTTTGTGGAGCAGGGGCTCGATGTATGCCCTGGTCAGTACCCTGGTGGGGGAGTTGCAGCTAGGGGTGTTCAAAAAACTGACTGGATTGAACCGAATCGACCTTTTTTTTGGTATTTTTTCTTAATCGGTATTGTCCCGATTTATTTTTTTGGCGGACCGACCGAGTCTGTCTGGTCCACGGTTTACAGTTTTAAAAATCCTCTTTGGACCGACTCTATTTAAAATAATATATTTTTACATATATAAGATAAATAAATAGTAAAAGTACATATTTTAATATTTGATTAGTTTCAATTATAGATTAATCTAATAGTAGGTGATATGCCCCAAGTGTCACCACGGCTCAGAGACATCTACCTCGACCGAGGACATGGCCGACGTTGGAAGAGCCTTGGATCGGTGACCAACAGCCTCGGCCATAGAAGGGTCGGCCCTGGACGACACCACTACAAACCTCATCAAGGGGAGGCTTCATGTATCATAAGGGTCAGCAGCTTTTCAGTTTACCCGGGAATGACAACCTCGGCCAGGGGTAGGCCGAGGTTACGAGGATACATACCTCTATTAAGGACAAACCCATCAATGAATCAGCCGATGTTCCAGGCACAGTCCAGCTTAACCTCAGCCCGAGCCGACCTCAGTACTTGCCTCGGATTTACTTAAGCCGGGACCATAATGACTCATCTCGGATTATATGGACAACTGGACCTTACCAGCCTCGGCCTCTTCCAGGCCGAGGTCAGGACTAAGCATCGAGGCCGAGCTCTTATTGGCATATGTGTGGATAAGGACACGTGGACACAATTCAGTTATAACAAATCATTCCCCTCACGTGGGGGGAATATTTCATCATCATTCTCTACCTGTGACAGTGACAGATGTCTTCATCAGATTGGCTAGATCAACACACACATGGTCATTGCATGCATAGGGGGTACACTACACCCCCCAGGTACTATATATAGAGGTCATCCTCTACCTTGCAAGAGATCCAAAATTAGCAACCCTAGCTAAAACTCTGTTCAAATACACAGTAGAGAGAGAAAGCTTGAGAGATTGTATCCATGGCCATTAGAGCCCTCATACAGTGATACACATCATACACTTTCACAGTGGACGTAGGCCAGATTGGCTGAACCACTTATAATTCGGTGTGAATCCTCTTCTCCTCACCTCCTTCTACTCAATGTGTATGTATTCTTATCCTGCCATTGTTAACATTGAACTGAGCTCACAAACACCTTGAAGGGTGGTGCAGTTTCCAGCATCATCATTTTGGCGCCGTCTGTGGGAACGAGAAGCTGTCTCTTCCTCTTCTCCAGCTTAACCTCACCGGAGACTCTGGTGGTGAACCAGGCGCCACCCCTTACGTGGAGCTGCTTCACCATTGAAAGAGGCCCTTTATGGTATTAAGCTCACCTGCTACTCAAGCTCTTTATTGCTGACACATGGCACCAGAATTACCACCGCCTCTTCCACCGCCTGGTGGGGGAGGGCCTAGTTCAAGCCAGGCACCGCCTCAGTCCGAAATGGCGGAGGTAGCTACAGCCTTGAGGTCTTTGGCTGCAACGCAACAAGATATGCAGGAGAAGTTTTCACAACTCAACCAAACTATGATGAGGCCACCTAGAGTTTCACCGGAAATGATCACTCCGGCGGCTGTCCAGCCTCATCCTGATGCCAGGGGACCACCCCAGGCACCAATGAAGGACAGACCTGCACCCCAGCAGAGGAGGGACGTTGCTGACCCTAGGCTCTTACACTTGGGGAGGCAAGGAAACCCTTACCAGGAGGACAGGTATGACGATCTAGAGGCAAAAAAGGTCCCGGAGGATTGTTGGGAGCCGTATGAGGTTTCGAATAATACGGTACATCCTCTTCAGTAGAGCCGAGGCTGTGTCGGCCGAAGAGGTGAAGAGGCCCAATAAAGAGGATCAGCTTTTGATCGATTGAGCAGAGGGTCAGCCTTTGAGAGGTTGGGCCCAGTGAATGACCTAAGACAGAGGTTATCAAGGTCGAGAAGCGTAACTGGCTCGCAAAGAGGAGACAGGAAAGGTCGGCCTAATCAAGGCCGACCCCGTGAAGGAAGGGCCAGAGACCAGGAAGAGGTCAACAGCTGACGTTGTGCTACGCCAGGGAAACCCTCAGTCCATCCCTTGGAGGTGGCTAGGGACAACCTCGGCCAGGCCGATGGTAGGAGACCGTGGAATGACTCTATCCAATGTCTTGAGGAGAAGATAGGAGACCTCATCAAAAGTAGGGATCCACTGCAAAGGGGTTACTCTGAGGGCTCTCCATTCGTGGCTAAGATAGTGAGCTTCCCGACCCCTGCTAAGTTCAAACCACCAGTGGTGTCTCTTAAGTATGATGGTAGCACCAACCCTGTACATCACATTGAGATGTATCAGTCGGTGGCGGACATCTACTCGACACCGGATGAGATGAGGTGTAGGGCCTTATCTGGGACCTTGACAGGAGCAGCGCACAGCTGGTTCACCTCTCTTCCGAAGAATTCAATTGAGAACTTCAAGGGCTTGGCAGAACGATTCATTCACAACTTATGCTTTGGGTTAAGACCTCAAAAGAAGACCACTCATCTACTGTATGTCAAGCAAGGCAAGGACGAAAGCCTAAAGGACTACATCGCCAGGTTCAATAAAGAGAAACTTAAGGTTGAAGATTACGAAGAGAATATATCCATGACCGCCCTCATAGGAGGTCTTCAGAAAGGGAAGTTATTGTGGAAACTCGCGGAAGACCCTACTAGGTCCATGGCAGAGCTACTGGAAACTGCGGGAAAAGTCATGAATGTCGAAGAGGCAATAGCCTCCAAGTATGAGGATGAGAACCGCAGTACTAACGGGAAGTCCCAAAGAAAGAAAGATGGAAAGAAGAGGTCACCCGATGACAAGTTCGCTCACTATACTCCTCTAACCGTGAGCTGTGAGCATATCCTCAACGAGATCAAGAATGATAGGAATCTAAGATGGCCAGAGAAACTGAAGGCCTCTCCGCATAAGAGGAGCAAAAACTTGTGGTGTGAGTTCCACCAGGACCATGGCCATGTTACAGACAGATGCTTTGCCTTGAAGGATGAGATTGAGAAGATGTTAAAATTCAAAAAGCTGAGGAAGTATGTTGATGGCAAAGCTCCTAAGGGGGGAAGAGATGACCCTAAGAAAAGGAGAAACGACAGATGCCGTGACGATGCCCCATCTAGAAGAGGCAATGACTCAGAAGATGATGATGAAGACGATCCGGACCTTCCGCCGAAAGATGACAACACCCCGGTGAAGAGGGTTGGCATGATCTCCTTTGGTGTTGACACCATATGCGGAGGACTTGCGGGAGGTGGTTCTGAAGTGGCTGACAGGAAAGCTCATGTGGAAGAGGCCAAGTCGGTGGCTAAACTTGAGGTTGCAAATCTAACGTCTTTCGATACAACGCAGAAGAGAAAGAAGGTGGACATGGATACCCTTATAGTTGGGTTCTCCCGACTCGACTTCAAAGGTATCTTAGCTCCCCATGATGACCCATTGGTAATAACAACAAGAGTGCATGAGTGCGAGGTGCAGAGGATCCTCGTGGATGGGGGAAGTTCAGCAGACGTAATGTTTTGTCCTTGCTTCAAGAGCCTTGGTCTTAGCAGAGCTAGGCTGGTGTGACAACCCGCCTACTAAAATAATAGGTGGCCAGCCCAATACTCTAATAATCACAGGAATCATAGATGGTCAATTCTCAGCATCACTGTCGATTAAAATAATAGTACGAGATAACCACCAATCATTTTAGAAAACGGACTGCCAAATTTAAAATTTTGAAAGTAAAAGAAAAACACTTAGACAATCCTATTTACAAAAACAGTGGATATCAAAAATCGATGAATGAAGAATGACTATCAAGTAAACATCACCGAATAAGCTGTCGGTGAACAGACCAATACAAATAATACATCGAGTATTACAATTTAATATATACAATATAACGAATGAGTGCAATACCTTGGGCAAACATGCCCGAATAAATGTACTGAACATAACTAGAGTACAATAGAAAGAAGCGTCTAATACAAGCAACCTACACCATCCGCATTATGATGTAGCTCCATGACAGCCGGAATGGAAATGTAAATACAGGTGTCCATGCGGTAGAGCACCTATAACGGCAAAGAGTATGTGCAAAAACAAAGAAATAGATACGGGTCAGGACCCGGTTTGATATGATTCCCATGTGACAAAAAATGCATGACAGTTAAATGCGTATTTCTCTCGCATATTAGCATAAGATAAATCTCACCTCTCAATCTAGCAGTAACCTAACGCAATAACGTGAGGTGATCTAGTTAACCCAAGTACTAAGGGCTAACTTCTCCCCAGTCTCAACATTATGCCCTATTCGTGCGTGGGGTGTCTCGCAAAGCGAAATCCAAACAAGGAACCCCCCGGATACACTACTATTTAGGCAAGGTTGATCACTGAGATCCATTAGACCCTAAGCACATAATTAAAATATAAATGTACGTGTGCATAAGTGTGGCAGGTTACTTCTACAGCTAAACAAAGAAAATATAAAATAAAATCCATCCACCATTTAAAAGAAGAATTCCTAATTCTTTCTTTAGGAATATGTATATAAATGGTACCACACTTTATCAAATGTTTACCATTTCCATCTCATAACTCTTATGTATCATTCCCATTTCTTTCATAGGAATATACATAAATGGTACAACATTTTATCAAATGTTTACCATGATCTCATTTATACAATTACATTACCAATTTTATTTCTTTTCTTCCATCCAGGAAGAATACATTTTTTTAAAGCAAGTTTTATTAACATAAAAATGCCTTAACCTTTTCATAAAATCCCATTTCCTTTCTTCCATCCAGGAAGTGTAAATCAAAAGTCATTTTTATTATCATAAAAATACTTTTGTACCGTATATCCCATTTCCCTTCTTCCATCCAGGAAATGTAATTAAAGCCAATTCATTATCATGAATTGCTCTAATAATCTAAGACTGTCCCTCCGGGTTTCCCCACTGGACGCGCCCCTAAATGGCTATCATCTTTCAGGGCCTATCTATACAAGACAACCTGGGAACCTACCAACGTCGGGAAGCGCCCATATTGCCTGCGGGAAAGTCAAGACCACACCCAGAATCTCCTAACCAGCGCAGTATAACATGCCCATATGGGCTAGGGACTATATCCACCCTGCGTTCATTAGTCAGGGGACTTCACCACATGTACGCAACTTCCCTTATGATAGCGATTTAGGGAGGTGTGTAACCATAAGTTAACACTTATAAAAATCATTTCGTTTTCCTTTTGAAAACTTCCACTTTTACATTCTCAAAAATCATTTGTACTTACTCATTAATACCACATATTATCAAATGTTTATCTCATTCTTAGTGTCATGTTATTATTAATAGTTAAGATCTGAAGTACCATAATCCTCAAAATAGTCTCCAAGAGTTCATAAAGTTTCATAAACCCTCAAAGTAAACCTCCTTCAAGGAGTATCTCCCAAGAGTCTCAACCTCCGCATTTTCTCCAATTTATATCTTTCGGTTAATCTCCAACTCTATACGGACATTAACCTAAACAACTAGCCCTCGGGGTAAACCCAAACCTCCCATTATCCTAGGACATTAATCTACCCATAACAACCCTCTAGGACTCTTAAATACTTCCCAAAGGAAGGTTCCTAAGCTCCTATCATAAATTAAAGAAGCTAGAAGAAACTAAAGAAAATAAGAGTGGAAAAACAGGGGACCGGTCGATCGGCAAGGGGACCGCGGTCGATCGCCCCTAAATGGCTTTGCATACCAAAGAAAGCATTAATCTCGTATTGGCATGACCGGTTGATCGGTCCTTGGACCGCGGTCGACCGCACCTAACATATCCACGAAAACCCTTCTTCTTCAAAGCCAAAATCCGAACCCTAAAACCCAAAATCCTCTACTTCCTTCATTCCCCTCCACCAATAACACTACCCTAACAATTATACACCAAAATAACCCCATATAATAACCCCAAACCATACAATCTACAAGATTTAAGGGTTTAACACAAAAATCAACCAAAAACCCATTTAGGGTTTAAACCTCCAAAATTAACTATACATGCAAAATTATCACATTAAATCAATATCTAGCAAGTAAGAAACTTGCCGCGAGGTTCGTAGTCTCTGATCACCTCCGGTGGCGACGGAATCCGGCCCAAATCTCCCATTCTCTTTCTTTCTCTCCATTTCCCCCAACTCTTTCTTCTCTCTCTCTCTCCTTTGGTTTCTCTCACAAATAAAGAAAGAAAAAGGGGTGGGGGAACTTATACGGGTTTTAAAACATAAATCACCACATTAAAATGTAAATACACCACTAAAATGACTCGGAACCACTAATTTGAGTCATAATCCCCTTAAAATGCCCAAATCTCAAAATTTACAATGGGGTACTTATTTCGACTATCTCGACTATTCTAAAAACAACCGCACCCCCTATTTTGGCATTCGGGAAAGTGTGAACTATTTTTGTGTTCCAATTTCATGTTATTTCATAAATTTTACCCCATTTATATGTAGGTCATAACCGTCGTTTCACATACAACGACGCAGTAATACACCATATAATACTATTTACCTTCTCATAACGGTAAATAGACAAACATAGTAAATATTATCCCTTAATATTACGGGAAACAATATTTACTTCCACATCCCCTATTTTATAAAATTAGCCCATCGGGCAAAAATAATCGTTCAAAAATTTGGGTTGTTACATACTCCCCCCCTTAGAGGGGAATTTTGCCCCTAAAATTCAGGCATACAGTATAACCTTAATCATATAAGAGGTATACTACTAAACTATCGTTATATCAATCCTAGCAACCCCTTGGTAGCGCGGCGTCCCCTATTTTAACTTGGACTAAGGTCATCACTATTTGATCTCAGTCTACATTCTCCGTGCTCTAACATAGCACCAAACCATTCCTCATGAACTAACGATCCTACCTTTTTACGATGGAAGGAGATACCTACACATCTCGGCATACATTGCCTTCTTATCAAATCACGTCATACCCTTACTAGGGAATAACTACACTAGACCACATTCTTGGTACCCTTCTTGCAAGAATTGATCCGAACCATCGTACAAAAATTTGATTCCGAAAAGCTACTACTCCATTTCTTCCTCATCCCCCCCCACTAGTCTCTTCCCACTAGTAGGTGAGTCGGTTAATCGCTGACATGAACGCCCTTACTAAAACGTCCCTTCGGTGAAACTCGTTCTGCTTGGTGCATTAACTACTCCCATTCGCATTTCTATAGCAGAAAGGTAATATCCAAATGATAGTCCTTTACGAGCACCAACTCCTTGTTCGCGAAAGACCTACATCCTACCCAGGAAGTAGTCCCTCTACTCAGGCGAAAACTACCGCTACGAGCTCTAAGGCGAAGGATAATACCTCTCACGGAGTTTAAGTCTGTGAGACGCATAAATAAAAGGGTTCATGCTCCGGTATTACTACTTCCCCTTCCTGGGAAAGACCCGTTTGTCAAATCCACTTTCGATCATAACAACACGAGTGTATGAGCAAATGTCAATCCATACCTCAACTCCTCGAAAGATAGGTTACTAACGTAACGCTTTATCTAGAAAAGGCTCCACCTTCTAAGGACTATCGTTACGAACCACTTAAGATCCTATACTCCTTCGTCCTAGGGACCTAATCCCCCTTATAGTTAACCCACAAACCTATTGTGGTCAACTCCCTACCATCCTCCTAAAACAACGTCGCATGCCCTAAGGGCATAGCGTCCTAAGAATCCTAAAACCGATCTATCTATCCTAATCTAGTCGTATAAGTGTTATCCTAATTATATCCATAGCGTCCAATACCTTTCCCGACTTCCGACATTCGCTCTGTTTCATGCGTGGGACGTCTCGCCGAAGCGAAATCCAAACAAGGAACCCCTCCACACAATCCCCTTAACTAGTTGGTCATGGAGATAAGGCAATAGCATACACAAGCAAAGCAAAAAAATAAGCAAGCAATCAAAAACAAAAATAATAAAAAAAAAATGAAAACTAACTACACCCCGTAAACCACCTCTATAAAATCTCAACCTGTATCCAGGAGAGATATTATAGAACAACTAGTCCTTCTCTAGAACTAGGAATAGGATAGCCTCGCGATTTATTCGCTCGCTATCGCACCTACCAAACCAAGCATATCTCTACTCGTATCACATTTGATACAAGTAGCACATACTACCCATATCATCACTCGCCCCATAACGAGTGAAGGAAAACACAAAACTTCCTTATCATGAAAGTTCTACATATACATGCACTATATTTACATCCACAATACTACAAGTTCGATACACACACCCGAATCTAGGGTAAATGTATACTACTCCATCTCATCATAAGGAAAATACTTCACCCTCATCTATGGTGAAAATTTTCCGTCAGACCACTTGCAAATCCCTTGGCCACTACTAATGGTTCCTAAACACATTATACTAGTCTCCTCCGAACTAAACTGCTTCCATTTCTAGCTATCCTAGCGATCACTTACGTAGTTGCCCTTAACTCCTTTAGCAAAGAGAACATACTACCTGCCTCCCCGGCCTTAGTTCAGTGAGTCTCCCCCAGGTGGAGGTCCACCGATGGGGTCCTACGAACACTATTTCTCTAAGAGTGTTAGAAACACTTACTTGTGAGCCCATCATTTCCATAGAAAGTCTCTCTCTGTATTACCCTTATTTTAGTGCATAGTTCCCTTAACTATAGCACCCTCTATTCACAGTCGGCCTCTAACCGAACCTTGTGTGAATACCTGAGAATCTACTTTCTCATCATTCCTGACATCCTAGAGAAACTCGCTATTGAAAATATCTAATGGGTTTCTATATGGGCAAAAACCTCCCGTTCCACCAAAATATGACGACTACCTTACTCGCCACTCCAATCTCACTCCTACTGGTGAAAGACTTTCCTTCAATCTTCACACCTGAGCACCCCTATACCCCACTCTAGGCCAAACTCTTGGGCCTCATACTTCCACCGAACGAGGTTACGCCTCCTCTATCCAATCGGACTTCAACATGTGATCCTCGTCAATGACTTCTCGTCTTCAAATTAACGTCGCTTGGAATCCCAATCTCAACACTACTCTCTACTCGCAGCAGTACCCGGAAAACTATACCCACTGTACTTAGTAGTCACGGTAGTAATATAAGATAATACTACAAAGGGACTGACCTCTAAAGAGTCCCTAATCCCCGACTACAGTTCACAGCTCTAAATAATCCCGTCTCATAATGCCTTCACAACGACCTTCCATGACGCCCTTCATCTGACGACCTACGAATCTCACACGAACGCGCAAAAGATCTGCGGGGTTCTCATACCATAGCAGGAGAACGAAATCACACCAGAGAATTCAACGACCTTATTCCTAAGGCTCTACATCAAATAGAGAGAAACGCAGAAGACGTAGAACATCCGCACAGATTCCTAAGGACTCTAGAACCTAATGCTCTGATACCATCTGTGACAACCCGCCTACTAAAATAATAGGTGGTCAGCCCAATACTCTAATAATCACAGGAATCATAGATGGTTCATTCTCATCATCACTGTCGATTAAAATAATAGTACGAGATAACCACCAATCATTTTAGAAAACGGACTGCCAAATTTAAAATTTTGAAAGTAAAAGAAAAACACTTAGACAATCCTATTTACAAAAACGGTGGATATCAAAAATCGATGAATGAAGAATGACAATAAAGTAAACATCACCGAATAAGCTGTCGGTGAACAGACCAATACAAATAATACATCGAGTATTACAATTTAATATATACAATATAACGAATGAGTGCAATACCTTGGGCAAACACGCCCGAATAAATGTACTGAACATAACTAGAGTACAATAGAAAGAAGCGTCTAATACAAGCAACCTACACCATCCGCATTATGATGTAGCTCCATGACACCCGGAATGGAAATGTAAATACGGGTGTCCATGCGGTAGAGCACCTGTAATGGCAAAGAGTATGTGCAAAAACAAAGAATTAGATACGGGTCAGGACCCGGTTTGATATGATTCCCATGTGACAAAAAATGCATGACAGTTAAATGCGTATTTCTCTCGCATATTAGCATAAGATAAATCTCACCTCTTAATCTAGCAGTAACCTAACGCAATAACGTGAGGTGATCTAGTTAACCCAAGTACTAAGGGCTAACTTCTCCCCAGTCTCAACACTATGCCCTATTCGTGCGTGGGGTGTCTCGCAAAGCGAAATCCAAACAAGGAACCCCCCCGATACACTACTATTTAGGCAAGGTTGATCATTGAGATCCATTAGACCCTAAGCACATAATTAAAATATAAATGTACGTGTGCATAAGTGTGGCAGGTTACTTCTACAGCTACACAAAGAAAATATAAAATAAAATCCATCCACCATTTAAAAGAAGAATTCCTAATTCTTTCTTTAGGAATATGTATATAAATGGTACCACACTTTATCAAATGTTTACCATTTCCATCTCATAACTCTTATGTATCATTCCCATTTCTTTCATAGGAATATACATAAATGGTACAACATTTTATCAAATGTTTACCATGATCTCATTTATACAATTACATTACCAATTTTATTTCCTTTCTTCCATCCAGGAAGAATACATTTTTTTAAAGCAAGTTTTATTAACATAAAAATGCCTTAACCTTTCATAAAATCCCATTTCCTTTCTTCCATCCAGGAAGTGTAAATCAAAAGTCATTTTTATTATCATAAAAATACTTTTGTACCGTATATCCCATTTCCCTTCTTCCATCCAGGAAATGTAATTAAAGCCAATTCATTATCATGAATTTCTTTAATAATCTAAGACCGTCCCTCCGGGTTTCCCCACTGGACGCGCCCCTAAATGGCTATCATCTTCGAGGGCCTATCTATACAAGATAACCTGGGAACCTACCAACGTCGGGAAGCGGCCATATTGCCTGCGGGAAAGTCAAGACCACACCCAGAATCTCCTAACCAGCGCAGTATAACATGCCCATATGGCCTAGGGACTATATCCACCCTGCGTTCATTAGTCAAGGGGCTTCACCACACGTACGCAACTTCCCTTATGATAGCGATTTAGGGAGGTGTGTAACCATAAGTTAACACTTATAAAAATCATTTCGTTTTCCTTTTGAAAACTTCCACTTTTACATTCTCAAAAATCATTTGTACTTACTCATTAATACCGCATATTATCATATGTTTATCTCATTCTTAGTGTCATGTTATTATTAATAGTTAAGACCCGAAGTACCATAATCCTCAAACTAGTCTCCAAGAGTTCATAAAGTTTCATAAACCCTCAAAGTAAACCTCCTTCAAGGAGTATCTCCCAAGAGTCTCAACCTCCGCATTTTCTCTAATTTATATCTTTCGGTTAATCTCCAACTCTATACGGACATTAACCTAAACAACTAGCCCTCGGGGTAAGCCCAAACCTCCCATTATCCTAGGACATTAGTCTACCCATAACAACCCTCTAGTACTCTTAAATACTTCCCAAAGGAAGGTTCCTAAGCTCCTATCATAAATTAAAGAAGCTAGAAGAAACTAAAGAAAATAAGAGTGGAAAAACAGGGGACCGGTCGATCGGCAAGGGGATCGCGGTCGACCGCCCCTAAATGCCTTTGCATACCAAAGAAAGCATTAATCTCGTATTGGCATGACCGGTTGATCGGTCCTTGGACCGCGGTCGACCGCACCTAACAGATCCACGAAAACCCTTCTTCTTCAAAGCCAAAATCCGAACCCTAAAACCCAAAATCCTCTACTTCCTTCATTCCCCTCCACCAATAACACTACCCTAACAATTATACACCAAAATAACCCCATATAACAACCCCAAACCATACAATCTACAAGATTTAAGGGTTTAACACAAAAATCAACCAAAAACCCATTTAGGGTTTAAACCTCCAAAATTAACTATACATGCAAAATTATCACATTAAATCAATATCTAGCAAGTAAGAAACTTGCCTCGAGGTTCGTAGTCTCCGATCACCTCCGGTGGCGACGGAATCCGGCCCAAATCTCCCATTCTCTCTCTTTCTCTCCATTTCCCCCAACTCTTTCTTCTCTCTCTCTCTCTCTCCTTTGGTTTCTCTCACAAATAAAGAAAGAAAAAGGGGTGGGGGAACTTATACGGGTTTTAAAACATAAATCCCCACATTGAAATGTAAATACACCACTAAAATGACTCGGAACCACTAATTTGAGTCATAATCCCCTTAAAATGCCCAAATCTCAAAATTTACAACGGGGTACTTATTTCGACTATCTCGACTATTCTAAAAACAACCGCACCCCCTATTTTGGCATTCGGGAAAGTGTGAACTATTTTTGTGTTCCAATTTCATGTTATTTCATAAATTTTACCCCATTTAAATGTAGGTCATAACCGTCGTTTCACATACAACGACGCAGTAATACACCATATAATACTATTTATCTTCTCATAACGGTAAATAGACAAACATAGTAAATATTATCCCTTAATATTACGGGAAACAATATTTACTCCCACATCCCCTATTTTATAAAATTAGCCCATAGGGCAAAAATAATATAAAATAGTCGTTCAAAAATTTGGGTTGTTACAGCTGGTACCCTATCATCATCCCTTGATGGGCTTCAGCGGTGAGAAGGTCCACCCATTGGGCATGTATGAGATGGACGTACGGTTGGGTGACGAGTGGCCTAAGAGGTTGATCCGGAAGATAAAATTTTTCGTAATGGACGAAAACGTCTTCTCGGCCTATAACCTCATCATAGGAAGAGTGGCCCTTAAGGAGTTTGAAGCTGTGCCATCGACGGTCCACCAGATGCTAAAATTATCGACCCCCTATGGGGTAGGGGAAGTGCAAGGTGACCAGACCATAGCACGAGAATGTTATTTCAACTCGACCGAAGAGAGAGAGGCGCATAAGAGGGCAACTACCACCTATAGCATTGATACATTGGACCCGAGAGATGAAACAAAGTTGAAGAAGGGAGAGGCCGCAGAAGAGGTAGAATCCATCGTCCTCAATGAGGACGAACCGGAAAAAACCATCCAGGTCAGCAAGGCCCTAAAGACAGAAATCAAGGAAGAGCTAATAAACTTCCTTAGGAAGAGGCAGAGTGTCTTCGCTTGGAGTCGTGCAGACATGCCCGGTATCAACCCTGAGGTCATGAGTCACAAGCTCAACGTGACCAAAGAGGCCAAGCCTATCATAAAAATACGAAGAGTTTACTCCAGAGAGAAGTACGACGTCATCCGAGAAGAGGTCAAAAAATTAGAAGAGGCCGAGTTTATAAGAGAAGTCATATACCCGGAGTGGTTATCAAATGCAGTCATCGTGCCCAAGGCCAATGGGAAGTGGAGAATGTGCGTTGATTTCACTGACCTGAACAGGTCTTGCCCAAAATATAGCTATCCCTTACCTCAGATAGATCAGATGGTAGATGCTACTGCAGGGCATGAGCTCATGAGCTTCATGGACGCGTATTCAGGCTACAATCAGATCTTTATGGATGCAGAAGACTCAGAGAAGACAACCTTCATTACAGACAAAGGGATGTACTGCTACAAGGTGATGCCCTTCTGTCCAAAAAATGCAGGGGCGACATACCAACGTCTTGTGAATAAGATGTTCGAAGATCAAATAGGCAAGACCATGGAAGTGTATGTAGACGATATGCTGACAAAGAGCTTAAAGGCCTGCACTTATGTGGCAGGCCTTGAAAAGACCTTTGATACTATGGACTTATACAGGATGAAACTCAACCCAACGAAGTGTGTCTTTGGGGTAGGAGCTGGGAAGTTTCTTGAATTCATCGTCAATCAAAGAGGAATCGAAGCAAACCCAGAGAAGATCAAGGCTTTGCTTGATATGAAGACACTGAGGAGTATCAAGGACGTCCAAAGACTCACTGTGAGAGTGGCCACGCTCAATAGATTTATTTCCAGAGCAACGAACAAGTGTCTTCCGTTCTTTAAGGTGCTCAGAAAGGCCTTCCAGTGGGATGAAGAGTGTGAAGAAGCTTTTAACCAACTCAAGTCTTACCTTGGGTCTCCCTTTTTATTATCTTGGCCCATAGTAGGAGATAAATTATATGTTTATCTAGCGGTCTCTGAATTGGATATCAATGCAACCATAGTGAGGGAAGACGTTGGAATCCAGAGGCCTGTGTATTTCAACAGTAAAGCCCTTCAAGGGTCTGAACAAAACTACCCTCGTATGGAAAATCTATCCTGCGCCCTGATATATGCTTCAAGGAAGATGAAGCCCTATTTCCAAGCCCATTCCATGGTTGTCCTCACCGACTCCCCACGAAGACAGGTCCTACATAAACCTGAGAAGTTCGGAAGATTGATGACCTGGGCCATTGAGTTGGGGGAGTATGACCTTACCTACCAACCTAGGACACCCATCAAAGGGTAGGCCCTCGCGGACTTTGTCGCTGAGTTCACATGGAAAGAGGCTGAGACAGAGAATGACCTCGAGGGTGCTGAAGGGTCAAATGGCAATGTCTTCTGAAGAGAGGAAGAGATGACACCAAACGTCTTCCAAGAGCAGGAAAAGGCAACACAGAACGTCTTTTGAGGCCAGGAAGAGGTCGTATCCAAAAATATCAGGAGCAGAGTAGCGGAGAATGAGGAGGATCGGTACCTCTTCAAGAAAGGAATCATGTCAGAGGGGGCCTTCTCGTCGGATACAGACATTTGGAACCTCTTCATTGATGGTTCTTCCTATGATAGTGGAAGCAGTGCAGGGTTGATACTTTCAGCTCCAGATGTTGCCAACATTGAATACGCTTTGAGGTTCAACTTCAAGGCATCTAACAACGAGTCGGAATATGAAGCCATGATAGCAGGTCTCTCATTAGCAAAGGCTTTGGGTGTAAGGCGACTCCTACTTCATAGCGACTCAAGGTTAGTTGTCAATCAAGTATTGGGAGTCTATGAAGCCAAAGATGAAAGGATGGCTAAGTATCTTAAGAGGGTAAGATCAATTTTAGAATATTTTGAAGAGACAAAACTAAGAATACCTCGACAAAGTAACAACCATGCAGATGTATTGGCAAGGTTAGCCTCAGCAATTAAGACAGACGTCAGAAGGACAGTTCCGGTCGAGGTCTTAGGAAAAGCGACCATTGATGAGGAAGAGGTATGAAACCCTTGTCTCAATTTGAACCTAGGAGACTCATGGATGGACCCACTCGTCAGGTATATCAAAGAGGGAAAGCTACCCGAATCCAAGCTAGAGAGGAGGAAACTGAGATATAGGGCTGACAAGTTCTGTATAATAGGAGACGTCCTTTATAGGAATGGATTTCTGTTACCTCTCCTCAGATGTGTACATCCCACCGAAGTTCCCCGTGTCTTACAGGAAGTTCACGAGGGCTCTTGCTCCAGTCACATAGGAGGAAGACCATTGTCCAAAAGAATTATTACCCAGGGATACTGGTGGCCAACCTTGGCCAAAGATGCTGTAGCTTACGTGAAGAGCTGTGATAAATGTCAGAGATTCTCCATTATTCCTCATCAACCTATGACGTCAATCACCTCCCCATGGCCATTCGCAGTATGTGGAATTGACTTAGTAGGACCCATACCAAGAGCTGCCAATAATTATCGGTTCCTGATAGTGGCCATTGACTACTTCTCAAAGTGGGTGGAGGCAGAGCCGATGATAACGATCACATAACAGAAGACCTTCCAATTTATTTGGAGGAACATCATATGCAGACATGGCCTCCTAAACACTCTCATCTCAGATAATGGTACCCAGTTCAAGAACTCCTCTTTAGAAAAGTATTGCATAAGAGTTGGGATAAATCATTTCTTCTCATCTCCTGGCCGACCTCAGGAAAATGGTCAAACCGAGGTCATAAACAGAACAATCCTCGACCGGATCAAGAAGAGGTTAGAATAAGCAAAGGGAATATGGACTGAAGAGGTTTACGCTGTGTTATGGGCCTACAGAACCACGGTAAGGACACCAACAGGAGAAACCCCATTCATGCTCGCACATGGCTTAGAGGCCATCATACCAACAGAGGTGGGACTCCCTACTCATAGGGTTCAGACCTATGACCCTGATAAAAATGGGGAAGAGAGGAGACTAGACCTAGATCTTATTGAAGAGAGAAGAGAAGATGCATAAATCCGACAAGCAGCTTACCAGCAGAGAGCAGCAAAGTTCTACAATCAGAGGGTGAAGTAAAGACCCATTGCCGTAGGAGACTTGGTACTGAAGAAGACCTTACGGAAAATAAACAAACTCCAACCAAACTGGCATGGTCCCTAAAAAGTAACATAAGAGGTTGTACCCGGGACCTACAGGCTAGAAAACCTAGAAGGGGAACCTTTTGCCAATCCCTGGAATGCTGATCATCTGAAGAAGTATTACATACGATGCTGCAAAAAGTTATGTAAATGTAATATCTTATGAAGAGATTATTAATCAGAGATCAGTTTCCATATCGATTCTTGCTTCATTGTGCTCTAATGGTAGGAATTATGAGGATAACATCTTAGGTGATGACCTCAGACCCTTACAACATCATTAAGTGGTGACAAGGTCTGAAGTCAGACACCATAATTGGATGACCTCAGACCCTTAACATCATTAATTTGGTGAGATTAATTATGAGGGTAACATCTTAGGTGATGACCTCAGACCCTTATAACATCATTAAGTGGTGACAAGGTCTGAAGTCGGACACCATAATTGGATGACCTCAGACCCTTAACATCATTAATTTGGTGAGATTAATTATGAGGGTAACATCTTAGGTGATGACCTCAGACCCTTACAACATCATTAAGTGGTTACATGGTCTGAAGTCGGACACCATAATTGGATGACCTCAGACACTTAACATCATTAATTTGGTGAGATTAATTATGAGGGTAACATCTTAGGTGATGACCTCAGACCCTTACAACATCATTAAGTGGTGACAAGGTCTGAAGTCCGACACCATAATTGGATGACCTCAGACCCTTAACATCATTAATTTGGTGAGATTAATTATGAGGGTAACATCTTAGGTGATGACCTCAGACCCTTACAACATCATTAAGTGGTGACAAAGTCTGAAGTCGGACACCATAATTTGATGACCTCATACCCTTAACATCATTAATTTGGTGAGATTAATTATGAGGGTAATATCTTAGGTGATGACCTCAGACCCTTACAACATCATTAAGTGGTGACAAGGTCTGAAGTCAGACACCATAATTGGATGTCCTCAGACCCTTAACTTCATTAATTTGGTGAGATTAATTATGAGGATAACATCTTAGGTGATGATCTCAGACCCTTACAACATTATTAAGTGGTGACAAGGTCTGAAGTCAGACACCATGATTGGATGACCTCAGACCCTTAACTTCATTAATTTGGTGAGATTAATTATAAGGATAACATCTTAGGTGATGATCTCAGACCCTTACAACATCATTAAGTGGTGACAAGGTCTGAGATAAGGCTACTAATTTAGTTCAAGCAGACATCATTGCATAGACTTCAGAGCTAAAACATCGCATGACAAGCATTCAACAAAGCAAATAAAGTAAAAACCCTCCTCAGAGGTTGTCATTCCAATTGTAAAAATTCAAAAGATACAAGTTTTATATGTCCTTCAGAGATTACAAACAGTCAGGGGTTACAAAATAAAGCTTCACAATTAAGCCTAAGGATTAGAAGGAAGAGTGCTGGCATCCTCGGCCTGATTTTTTTGGCCAATGTTTGCCACCTCGGCCTCATCATATCCGTGATTGACTATCACTGTCTCTGTACTGTCCAGGGGCACAGTATCTGCAGGGGCAGCGACCTCCTATTCAACCTCCTGAAGTGCTTGGGCAAACTGAGGGTCAGTAAAATCCAGACCTACGAAGTCAGAGGCCTTCAGACTCCCTGCCTCCTTCTCCTTTACAGCCGCCCATTTGGCAGTAGCCTTGATACCTCTTTCAAGGTATTCGAATCCAAATCTCATGAACTCATCCGAGACTTTGTAGTCTGCCAAAATCTCCTCAGAGGCATGTTCAAGGTCTACCTTCACCGCAGAGTCGACCTTTTGCTGGAGCACATCGTCCTTGTCTTTCAGAGCCACAACATGGTCCTTTTTAAGCTTGGAGATCTCTTTATCCAGCTCCTTCACCTTCTTGTTAGACCCATCAAATGCAGACTTCAGGCGGTCGACCTTTGCATTCAGAGAGTTTTGCACCTTCTCGGCCTCTTGACCCATATGGATGAGGGGTAACTTCCTCAGAGTCCAATTGGCGAGATGATGCATGGCGGCCAGGCCCTGTAAATAATGTGGTCGTATATATGAGTTGAAATTCAAATCAGAGGTAACACTTTGAAGCTATACAGAAATTTGAAGTCATACCTGAATAGACCTGTGGAGGCCGAACTCAATCAGCAGAGGTGTGTCCATAGACCTGCAAAAACGTTTGTCTGCCTCGGTCATGGCAGAGTCGATAGCATCCAGTGCCTGCAGACTGTGGCCTATGATGATGTCATTGATATTAAGTTGCTCTATACGAGCCGCTAACGCATTTGCAGAGGATATGGGGATGGAAGAATCCCCGTCTTTCTTCTTTTGCCTCTGATCTTCAGGGGCAGGGTCGGTAGCACCTCTCTTTTTTGAGGCCTAAGCCTTTGAGGTTGAAGGAGGAGGAGGAGCATTCAGACCTGGCTTCTTAGTAAGCCTTATCAGACTCGATGCTGCCATTTCCCAAAGCTCATCTGAGATATCCTTCGGGCGTTCTGCAAAATTGAAAGGTCTGAGTTAGTGAGTCAGACATGCATAAACTTAAAGGAATAACTTGAATAAAAGCACTTACCAAGCTCTGTAAGAGGACTACCCCCCAAACTAGTCTCAGAGAGGTAGTGGGGGGTCATAAGGTGTTCAAACTTAACGAGCAGACCATGCATCCCCTGATCCTGAAGGTCTTTGACCTTCTGAAGATTCTGTAGGCTTAGATCAGGGTCGGCCTTGGTAGACATTGTAACCTTGCCCCACTTTATGGGCATTCGCGGCTCTAGTAGGAGGGGACACATGGGCCAAATTCCCATGGCCTTGAAGCGAAGAAATAACGAGGCTTCCAGTTATGGTTGGAAGTCTGAGTTATCTAGAGCATCTTCTTCTCAGGCTTTCGAGCTACAAAATGATAGTAGCTCGGATGATTTTTGGCAGAAGAAGGAACATAACAACCAACGAAGACCTGGACTGGAAGGTCTGAATGGTGAATAACCCTCCATAAGATGATGGCCCCAATTATCACCCTCCAGGCATTGGGTGACAACTGGGAAGGGGCCAAGTTGATGTAGGCTAAAATAGACCTAATGATGGGGTGGATTGGCAGACAAAACCCTAACTTGAATATCTGCTCGTATAAGCAGATCTCACCATCTCGGCCATGATATGCCCTCTCTTCCCTCAGAGGTCTCCTGAGCTTTATGGAGGGGTTGATGGAGTACAAGTATCTGAAGCAAAGAAGGTCTACCTCAGTAACTGAACTCTCAATCTCGGCCGCCTCAGAGACGTCGACGTCACTCTTAGTATCATCGTCATCATCTATCTCAACGTCGGCCAGAGCAGACGTTGGAGGATTACTTGGGAACCTCTGAGAGAACTCAACCCCTGTGATGACCGACAGGGGAATGGCATCAAATATTGGTGGAATAGCCACGTTTGGTTCAACAATCTCGACCTCTGAAAAAGAGGACGATGTGCTTGAATGGTTGTGGGACGAGGCCCGACTGGAAACCTCTGCTTGATCAGGGGCCTGATCTCATTGATTTGTAAAGTCCATGGCCTCTTGGAAAGAATCCACAGACATGGGGTCTGATGTGGAGGACTCAGACTCAGACATCGGTGATGGTTCAGTAGGGACTTCGGCTTGGTTAGTGGGTTTTGCTGGTTCAGGGTATACTACCTGCAGGGGTGGTGGAAAGATAGGTCTGAGGGGGAATTCCTCTGACCTACGAGCTTCCTCCTGCGCTCTTTTTATTTGCCTAATTTTCTCTAAAGTCTTCTCCCTGAGAGAAGGGAACTCCTCCAGAAGTTGGTAAAGGGGTCTGAGCATCAGAAACCGACCCTACACTTGCCAAATCTCCTAAACTGCGAACAAGACTGGCTAATGGAATAAAGCAATTTAAAGATCAAACTGTTAAACCTAGAGCAAGAATAGTTCGCCTGAAAATATGGGGACTCGCCGAAAATCCTAAAAAACCCACCGGAAAATGCAAAAGTAAAGGGAAAATAGGGAAAAATGAAGGAAAAGGAATGGAAGAGGATACCTGAGGATGAAATGATAAAGAAGACGGAAGAAGACGCGAGGAATCACCACCAAAGGCTTCGAACCAAAGCTTTTCTAGAGAGAGAAAATTATGCTGAAACAAATCGTTCCAGGAAAGAGAAATAACTAAGAAAGAGGGAAAATAGGGTTTGAACCCTTAAATATGGAGTCACGTTTCCCAAGGCCCATCATTGCCTTAGGAGCCCCAAAGGACGGCTGACAACACATGCTTGCCAGGCAAGCCACACTTCAGCAATGGATAAGTGTCAAATGAACATTGGCACATAGAAGAAAGACCTCGAAGGTGTAGTGATCCGATAGTCACCTGCTCTCACATGTAACTAAGGGCTGGGGGGTGATTTATATGCCCCAAGTGTCACCACGGCTCAGAGACATCAACCTCGATCGAGGATATGGCCGACGTTGGAAGATCCTTGGATCGGTGACCAACAACCTCGGCCATAGAAGGGTCGGCCCTGGCCGACACCACTACAAACCTCATCAAGGGGAGGCTGCATGTAGCATAGGGGTCAGCAGCTCTTCAGTTTACCTGGGAATGACAACCTCGGCCAGGGGTAGGCCGAGGTTACGAGGATACATACCTCTATCAAGGACAAACCCATTAGTGAATCAACCAATGTTCCAGGTACAGTCCAGCTTAACCTCGGCCCGAGCCGACCTCAATACTTGCCTCGGCTTTACTTAAGTCGGGACCATAATGACTCATCCCGGATTATATGGACAACTGGACCTTACTAGCCTCGGCCTCTTCCAGGCCGAGGTCAGGACTAAGCATCGAGGCCGAGATCTTATTGGCATTTGTGTGGATAAGGACACGTGGACATAATTCAGTTATAACAAATCATTCCCCTCACGTGGGGGGAATATTTCATCATCATTCTCTACCTGTGACAGTGACAGATGTCTTCATCAGATTGGCTAGATCAACACACACATGCTCATTGCATGCATAGGGGGTACACTACACCCCCCAGGTACTATATATAGAGGTCATCCTCTACCTTGCAAGGGATTCTAAATTAACAACCCTAGCTAAAACTCTGTTCAAATACACAGTAGAGAGAGAAAGCTTGAGAGATTGTATCCATGGCCATTAGAGCCCTCATACAGTGATACACATCATACACTTTCACAGTGGACGTAGGCCAGATTGGCTGAACCACTTATAATCCTGTGTGGATCCTCTTCTCCTCACCTACTTCTACTCTATGTGTATGTATTCTTATCCTGCCATTGTTAACATTGAACTGAGCTCACAAACACCTTGAAGGGTGGTGCTGTTTCCAGCATCATCAGTAGGTTTGTTTTAATTGCAAATTTTGATATTTTTTTTGTTTTTAATGTTAGGAAAAACTAGACTCGGGCATATTTTTATTATTATAAATGATGTAGTTCATTAATGTGAGGACAGACGGGTTAGATTAGACCGACCCTATAAATAATCGAACAGACTAGGGTCGGTTAACCGACATTATCGATTCGGTTTCGATTCATTTTTTTAGAGGACCGACCAAGTCAGTCCATTCCAAAAAAAACTAAAAATCGAATCGGACCGGTCCGCGAACACCCCTAGTTATAGCCCATTCTAGAACTGGGGGAATACCATATGTTTGGTTAGTTGACCTCCATTATAATTCTTTCTATTTTCCCTGGCGGCTCTTGCGCCAAGTTGGATGGGAGCAGATTGTGCTTGCCCGTATCTTGGACTTCTTCCCTGAGGAGGATTTGGCGGAAGGCATGCACATGCGGTTGGGATCTTTGTGGGAGAGTCGTCGGCCGTCGACCCGTCCTTTATAATTTGTTGATAGAGTTTGGCACATTTCTGGAGATTATATGAAATGGCTATGGAGGAGGGTAGTGGCTAAGATATTGGTCGAGGAGACCGGTCAAAGATGGTTTGCCATGTTTGACACCATGGAGGGAGGCGTAGTGGATTTCCCTAGGCTGGTCTGGGCTTACCGTTCTATGGAGTGCCTTCGGCATACTATCTAGACAGGAGAAGTTTGAGGACCTCAAAATGTAGATGATTATGGGGCCGGATCTTCTGGCATTGTGGGTAAGGGCTTTTGTGAAGCTAGTGTTTTTACGAAGCTTTTATGTGTTTGGCTATGGGAATAAATTTGGGTATGTTTGGTAGGTGGGAATAAATTTGGAAGGTCATTTAGGAGTAGTTTGGTTTGGTTTTGTTTTTAGGAAAATAAGGTTAGCGGGGGTAGTTGTTTGACTCCCTACATTGATATTTCGTCTAATCGTACTATAATTTTAAAAATGGAATAAAAAAGAATTTAATTATATTGTTGTGCCTATTAATGAGTTTTACATTTGAACTATCTATACCAATCACTAAGGCATTCATAATCCTTTTGTTCATGTAAAAGATAAAATGAACTGTCTCAGAGGTAAGAAAAGAATAGCATCTTATGAAAAAGAAGGGGGTCATGCCCATGTAAAGCATATGAGCTGCCTAAGTACATCCGGGGGTTTTGGAAATTTTTTTCATTTTATAAAAACAAAAAGGATTTTTAGAGGATCAAGCCCCACATAGTTCTGAGTAGAGGGAAATGAAGATTTTTTTTAGAATTGAAGGGAGTTGATAGGAGTCGTAGCGCGCCGAGATTTTGGACTAGGGGTAGAATTTCTTGAGACGATCCAAGTTGACTGGATGGGCCATCTCTTCTTCGTCAAGGACATTGAGCATAACAACGCCATAGTGCATGATCTTCTTAACATAGGAGGGGCCACTTCAGTTCGGCTTGAATTTTCCTCTGGGGTCCCAAACAAGTTCTATGATTTCCTTAAGGGCTAAGTCCCCTCCTTAGACATCACGGTCCTTGGATCTCTTGTTGAATGATTGCGCTAGCCGACGGTGATACCCCTGTATATTATATAGATCCTTTAGTCTCCTTTCGTTCAAGAGTGATAACTCGTCAAGTCGGATCCATTGCTAGTCTTCTTTGTTGACTTTCCTTTCAAGCATGACCCATAGTGAAGGTATTTCTAGTTCAATAGGTAAAAGACTTATTCCATGCCATATACCAAAAAATTAGGGGTATCCCCAGTAGATGCTCGAACTGAAGTGCGATAGCCCCAGAGGGCGTAAGATATCCGATCGGCCTAATCTCGATAACTTTCGGTCATCTTCTTATGATTGCCTTAAGTTTCTTAGTGGAGGCTTTAACTGCACCGTTGGTTTGTGGTCAGTAGGGAGAAAATTTATGTCAGTGAATCCCATACTCGTCAACTAATTTTGTGACTTCTGCCTCGAAATGTAACCCGTTGTCTGACACTGGCTTGTGCGGCTCCCCATATGGACAGATAATGTTCTTTTAAATGAACTTGGCCACCTTTTTGGCATTCATCGCTGCGTATGACTCTGCTTCGATCCATTTGGTGAAGTAATCAATGTCAACTATGATGAACTCGTTCACATTGGAGGCTTTTGGTGTAGCTTTCCCTATGATATCGATTCCCCATGTAGAGAACAACGAGGGAGAAGTCATATTGTATAATTCCCGTGAAGGCAAGTGTTGGAGATTGGAAAACTGTTAGCATTTAAGGCATCTCGAACAAAGGTGGTGCAATCCTAAACCATGCTAGTCCAATAGTAACCCTATCGGATAATCTTCTTGGTGAGCATATGGCCATTCATATGGGGTCCACACTCCCTGCTATGGATCTTCTGCATCATCTCTTCAATGTTATCCCATTATGATCGAGTAAGTCATTATGATTGAGATTTACATTTAGTGTATGTGAAAATTATTATGCTCATGATATTTTACTCATGTTATGAAAAGATGACTATATAAACTTAAGTAAGTTTTCCACCTATGATATTTTTACAAATAATACCATTACATTTTCTAAACATTGTATATTCAATTTATACACGTTATGATCAGTGGGAGTAAGTTTGTATATTCAATTTATTGTAAAGTAAAGGAAAAAATGTTATGTGAAATTTTAACATGTAATGGATTAAGTTATAAGATACTAAAAGATTATATGTTCACATTTAAGTTGACTGCTCATTTTTTGGACGATCGGTTATTACAACCCAGATTTACTGGATTTATGGAAAATATGAAGTTCACTCTTATCTACTTATGTTTATTTGGGTTTAACGACCAAAATAATGATGAAGTGTAATACAATCCATTGACTATTATGAAAATCTGAATCTGTAGCATGCTTTGATGCTACAACTTATTGATTATGACAACGTAACTTAAATTTTGGGACTTGGAGTTGTAGACAATATTGCCAAGCCGCTGAAATATTATAATGCTATCGTTGCAATCTTATTTATTAAGATACATTAGGTATTATGTGAGTAACTAAGCACATTGAATGTAAATACCTTTTAAATTAGAAATTCTAAAACGAGTGTCATTTAACGCATCTGTACAAGTGTTAATATGAAAAATTCACATGATTGGGATATTATGAAAGACATTAATAAAGCATTCTTAAGATACGAGTCTTAAGTATAGCCGATAGAATCTTGATGTGGTGTTTTTTTTTAGTGCTTGTTTTGACACTACCATATGATGTAATACAGCGCTTCAGAATCATTTATTTATGTCGTTATTGTACACATGCATGTGAATGAAAGAATGTGACATAAATAGCTTTTTAAAGATACATTATTGGACTATTATTGAATAACTCTATTTATAGACTTTATTGGATGAGTTGTTAATGTTGTGGTACATGGAAGCGATCACGCTCTTGAATTAGTATGTGAGCGTCATGAATGGCATTAATGAGTTGTTTGATTAAGGAGTTTATGGAAAACCATTTAAGGATGACTCAAAGACTATTGCGCACTCTATGATAATTATGGATCAAGTGGGAGACTCTTAGAAATATTTTAAACAATTCTACATTATGTGCTCCATAATTATATTAATACTAAGAGTCACTTTGGTTAATGAAAGGGTACTCCAAATACCAAGATTCAAAGATACTCTTAGGTATCTACCTTAATGGACGGTTGATATCGAGTGACTGATTTTCATCATTTAAGCACTCCAAAAGACAACATAAAGGAAAGGGAGAGAAATCTAAATTTTCAAGGAGAGTAAATTTCAAAATACTGTTTTGGCTATGTAGGGAGATCTAACCATTGGAATACGTTGAAATTGGAGTATGTTCTTGGCATATAAAAGATGAAGCCATGTTTCGAAATTCACCAGATCGAACATCGTTAAGGTTGACTGCTCCACAAATCTTTCTAGTTGTGACATGATGGAGGTATGTTATTTTAATACCATTTTATGTTGTGCATAATGAATATATGTGATTATCATGAAGATCCAAGGTCCTTTTATTAAGAACAATTATATGTGAGAATTTAATTAATAATGTATTCTTGATTAATATTATGGTGTTCTTAAGAATGATTTTACACAATATACAAAACGCTTTGGAAGTTGAACGATTATCTCATATGAGTCCCACCCCATTTGCTCCAAAACTCAAACTTGTGACTGCTGAAAGATCCCCGCAAACAAGGGATCAAAGAATTGTATTTGTTTAGAGATTATGATCATACCCATAAGGACATAATCACTTTTCCTTCACAGTTGAACCCCTATTATAAAGTTTTATTCATCCGAACACTATCGATTGAAATACCCTAAATAGTTAACTTCCTTTACTGTACACTATTTTGTGTTTCAACTAATTATATATTTTGCAAAAATAGTTTTTAGTTTGAGACCTTATTTGGTTCATCATGTATTCGCACCTCCAATGACCAAGACCCAAGACTCAAAACTCGATTAATGTTCATATTCGAGTAAAGGTAAAACACTAAATGGTTGCAAATATACACAATGATACATTTTAGGTACTCATGAATTTCATGTTGGTATTACTATTACTTGTTTAAAATAATTTTTTAAAGTGAAATTGGATTAATTTTTTATTAAAAATTAATTTCAGAATTTAAAATAGAGTTTTAAAAATATTTTGTTTAAAGAGATAAAAACTTAGTACTGAACCTTGGTGTGAACCTACAGTAATTGAGAATCAAATAATTGAGAAGAAGAAAAAAGAATGAGAAGAAGAAATAACAAAAAAAGAGGATTATTAAAGAAGCGAAGTTCGAATTATTTCAAAATTATTTTTCATCTTCATTACAACTTAGATATTATTTCAAGGTGAGTCACAATTGTTCATTTATTTTATAACCTGCTAAATATATTTGTTATTTCATGAAACTAATTATTGAAATTGAAATATCCATGCATAGATGGAAAATAAAATAATATTTATAAATATTTATGTACGTATAGATTTATATGTATGAATTGAAATGTAGATAATGTTATAAGGATTTAAATTTTATTCCAATTTATAATTGTTTTTAAAATTTTGTGTGAACAAGAATTGGCACGTTTTGACTAAAAAGATTTCGTACTAGAAATTTGAATAATTTATACCATGTTTACTATTCAAGAAATTTACTATTCATGAATATATGTTAGACCCGATAGAGAATGCAAGAAGTATAGTAATATTCTAGTAATACTTGTTAGGTTTTTATGTTGTCAAAGACCGAAGAGAATATTTGAATATTTAAAAACTTTATATTTCTTGATTATTAATTCGTAAGAAAATTTACAAAAAGAATGAAGACGAAAATATTCTTAATGGTAATTATTTATGTGTATCGATTAAATGTAAAAATAATGAATAATATTCAATATACATGTATATAAATTAGTTGAGTGGACCCTAATGATAAACTCCTAATGATAAACTATATAATTGAATGATCATAGTTGATATTTGATAAATAATGTGTTTTAAATGTTCCAAAAATGAAATGGAATGATTTTTGTATGATTGACTAGATTGTGAAGAGTTAAATATATGAATTTCCTAAAGTATGGGGAAGAAGTATAATGAATAAAATGAAATAATTACTGAATCACATATGGGATATTTTAAGTAAAAATATCCTAACTAAATCATTAGAGTTCCCCACTGCTCCGATATATTAATTAAGGGCTTATAACTCTTGAGTGAACTCGATTAACAAGTGAATTCTAAATGTGTTATAAAAGGCTAGGAGTGGGTGTGGCCTTTCATATTTTAATAATGCCTTAAAACTTTTTCTTGGATTTTTAAATTATTTGTCCCGTCATAAATGTGAGGCGTGGACCATTATTGTGGCGCAGACATAATGTATATTTTTTTACATTATGTCGTGCTCAACTTCTTATATTTTTTTTACACTGCCGGTCCCAAGCCCGGATAAAGGAGGAGGGTTGCGTTAGGTAGCTGACAGCCAGCGTAAAACTTTGTTAGATCCTTATGAACATGAATCCTATGAATATACGTGCTAATGCTAGGGCATTCCCCTTAAGCGATGCGTTGCGCCTGCCACCGGGTGTCGTGAAAAATAGGCAAGGGGCATTGCGCCTGCCATCGGGTGTCTCAAAAAATAGGCAAGGGGTGTTGCATCGGCGCCCGGATGCGACGATAAATACGCAAGGGTTCCTGCAACAAGCTGGACGTGTGCGGGTAAAGAAGCTAGTCCGGGATACTAGACTTAGGTTAGCGACTTAGAACATAGGGACTATGATAGGAAAAGGGATGGAGTTGGTAGATACCATGATAAGAAGAAAAGTTAACATATCTTGTTTACAAGAAACTAAATGGGTCGGTGAGAAAGCTAGAGAAATAGAAAATACAAGATTTAAATTTTATTATACAGGAAAACATAGAAATAAGAACGGAGTTGGAATAATAGTAGATAAGAACGATATCGTAACCGCTATTAGGAAAGGTGATAGACTTATACTTGTAAAATTGGTATTAGGTGAAAACATAATTAATATTGTTAGTTCTTATGCACCTCAAGTAGGATTAGATGAGCACACTAAAGTACAATTTTGGGAACAAATGGATGAACAAATTCAAGAAATACCCGTAGGTGAGAAAATTTATATAGGGGGAGATTTTAATGGCCATGTAGGAGAAGATCGTGTAGGATATGAGATAGTGCATGGAGGATATGGTTTTGGAGATAGGAACGACGGGGGAGAGTCTATCTTAGATTTTGCGATGGCTTATGATTTTGTACTAGTAAATACATGTTTTAAAAAGAGGCTTGAACACTTAATAACTTATAAAAGTGGAACGCACAAGAGCCAAATAGATTTTTTCATTACTAGAAAAGGAGACCGATTAACGTGTAAAGATTGTAAGGTTATCCCGGGAGAGAGCTTAACCTCACAACATAGGATAATGGTGTTGGATATAAATATTAAAAATCAATCACGAGTGTGAAAAGTGAAGATTAACCCACGAACTAGGTGGTGGAACTTAAAAGGAGAGAAATTAGAACTATTTAAAGATAAATTATTAAATGAAGCAACATGGAATACTGAAGAAGAGACTAACATAATGTGGAATAAGATGGCCACATGCATTAGGAGAATATCAAAATAAATTCTTGGAGAATCAAAAGGCAAGGGGCCACAGTCTAAAGAAACTTGGTGGTGGAATGAAGAAGTACAAAATATAGTAAAAATTAAAAGGGAGTGCTTTAAAACATGGCAAACAAATAGAAATGAAGAAAATTTTGAGAAATATAAATAGGCTAAAAAGGAAGTTAAGAAAATGGTAAGAGATGCTAAGTTAAAAGCGTATGATGATCTTTATACAAAATTAGGTACACAAGAAGGGGAAACAAGTATTTATAAGCTTGCTAAACTTAGGGACAGGAAAACAAAAGATTTTAATAACGTTAAGTGTATTAAAAGTGACGATTTGAGAGTCCTAGTCAAAGATGATGAAATTATGGAAAGATGGAAAAACTACTTTGAGAGATTATTCAATGGAGATAATGGGAGTAGATTAGATATAGAGGAACTTAGGGAGAGTCGAGAAAATATATTTTTTCGCAGAATTAGGACAACAGAGGTCAGGATTTCTCAAAAAAAGATGAAAACATGGAAGGCTTTAGGACCAGATGGTATCCCTATTGAGGTTTGGAAGTGCTTAGGGGAGGATGGAGTATCATGGCTTACAAAATTATTCAATAGAATTTTAATGACTAATAGGATGCCCGATGAATGGAGAAAAAGTATTTTAGTACCCATTTATAAAAATAAAGGGGACATACACAGTTGTTCAAATTATCGTGGTATTAAGTTAATGAGTCATAAAATGAAACTTTGGGAGAGAGTGATTGAATATAGATTGAGATTAAAGACAACAGTATCTGAGAATCAATTTGGGTTTATGCCTGGGAGGTCAACAATAGAAGCAATCTATTTATTATGGAGATTAATAGAGAGGTATTGGGAGAAAAAGAAGGATCTTCATATGATTTTTATAGATATGGAGAAGGCGTATGATAGGATACCCAGAGATATAATATGGTGGGTTCTACATAAAAGAGAAGTGACTTGCAGATATATTGATGTGATCAAGGATATGTATGATGGTGCGATGACTACAGTAAGAACATCAACCGAAGAAAGTAGTGAATTTTCAATTACGGTAGGTCTACACCAAGGTTCAACATTAAGTCCTTATCTCTTTGCGCTTGTTATGGATGAGTTGACTGGACAAATACAAGATGAGGTTCCATGATGTATGCTATTTGCAGATGATATTGTTTTAGTGGATGAGACTAAGATAGGGATTAATGCTAGGTTGGAATTGTGGAGAGAAACTTTAGAAACAAGAGGATTTAAAATAAGCAGAACTAATACAGAATATGTGGAGTGAAATTTTAGTAGTAATAGGAGGACAAATGGAGATGTGGTGAAATTGGAGGGTAAAGAGATACCTAGAAACGATCATTTTCGTTATTTAGGATCGATTATCCAAAAAGATAGAGATATTAGTGATGATGTTACTCATAGGATTAGAGCAGGCTGGGTTAAGTGGAGAAGTGCTACCGGCGTTTTGTGTGATAGGCGTATACCTTTGAAGTTAAAAGGTAAATATTATAGGATGGCCATTAGACCCGCCATGTTATATAGGACAGAGTGTTGGGCAACCAAGAAACAAAATGTGCAGAAAATGAGTGTGGCGGAGATGCGAATGCTAAGATGCATTTGTGGTAAAACTCGAAAGGAGAAAATTAAAAATGAACAAATTCATGAAACGGTAAAAGTAGCTCCTATAGAAGATAAATTGAGAGAAAATCGACTTAGATGGTTTGGACACGTCAAGCGTAGACCAATGGATGCTCCTGTAAGGAAGAGTGATTTAGTTAGTATTGATGGTAACACAAGGGGTAGAGGTAGGCCTAAATTGACTTGGTGGGATATTATAAAAAAGACATGATGTCATGTGGTTTAACCGAAGATATTGCACTGGACAGAATGGAATGGAAAAATAGGATTCATGTAGCCGACCCCAAATAATTGGGAAAAGGCTTTGTTGAGTTGAGACATAATGTATAACCATTCGGATAAAAAATTAGATCTGAGATCGATGCCCCGATGCAAGTTTGGATTCAGAGAGTTGTTATCATTATAGGGAGGCACGAGGGAGTCATCCATGTGGGTTAGACTCGTAGGAGGCCAGAGTGGAATGAACTAAGGTTAAAAAGAAAATTTTAGAAAACTTAAATTTAACTTTAATTTAAGAGTTTCCAATAACAAATTATCTAATTCTAATAATACTATACACTACATCAAAAATAACAAAAATTGTATTTACATTAGTTTTTGAAACTGAAAAAAATACTTAAATGGTAACATCAACTCCATTTACTTTAAGAGATTGGTCCTTATTAAAATAAATGTTGGGTTAACATGTGTTATTTTAGACACAAAGAGTTAAAAATGAGAAAGTTGAGTATGTTAAAGAAATTACCGCCATAACTGATGGGAAACTACATTTTTATCCTGGGATGTGAGCAAAACTAAGTGTCTTATTCCGTTAAATTATTAATGGTTGGTATATTTTTATTTATGAGTAAGATGGTTATGTATTTAAGTAATTATACATTTTCATTCTAGTTATGTTCTTAAATAATTAGACGTTTTCATTCTGTGATTCATAAAAATATTTTAAATATTGACTCGAGTTATGTTTATGCACACTCAAGTGTATCCATTTCAAATGGATGCATTCGAACATCATAAGCTGGAGAAACCATAATTGGAAGCAGTTCGTCGATGCAGCATAGTGGAGTAAAACATTTGGAAATCATTGTAGAATTAATTTACAATTCATTTTAAATTTTCGTATGTTATTTTGGACTTTGGCATGTGGGCTGCATTTGATAACTATTTATCTTTATGATTGAAACTTATTATCTATTTCATTTAGGACTCTAATATTATTATATTTTTTAAAAATCATGTGTGAGATGAGATAGTTCATGTTATTGCCATTTTAATTCTTGTACCATGAGCATTTGAAAAATTTCCCTTACAAAAGGAGCCGTAAGTTTAAAAACAAATTGACGTTAAAATTTAGGGCAATGGAATATTGGTTAGGATTTAACTCAATCGAATATTTAATTTTATGAAAAATCGGGTCGTGACAAAACCCGTAACTTGGAACTTTAGATTCACATGGCGTGCGCATATTTAAAAGCTCCGTGTGAATGACAGTGCGCGTACGCTTAATATTAGCCCCATGCGCACGGTGTGGCAGAATTATTGGACTTTTTATGAATTGTAATTAATTATAGCCTTATATTACATTTTGTTAATCCTTTATTAGACTAGATAGTATTTATTACTTTATGTGCAAAGCATATCATAGTGTGAGTGCTCGTGGGCGAGGTACTAGGAGGGACAATAAAGGGGTAAGTATGACGTTGACCGCATTAGTACCCGATTACCTTGATCCTTTTACCCCTATCCTACGTGCAAATAGTACCCGTTGTTCCCAGTGGGGGTTAACGGGGGGATCCTATCGTATTACCTAGGGTATGGGGACATACAATTGATGTGATGGCATATGGATTATTCCTTACTAATGATTTGAGGTTATAGGTTTGAGACGACCTATAACTATACCTAGTACACACGAGTGATCTCCTGAAGGCATAGGGATATGCCTTTGTATCTTATGTTCGGGCTTGTGCATAACCCATATAATAGGATGTTAGTAAAGGTGTGCTCACATAGATAATGGACTTGTGTTATTGTCTATCATTTTACTGAGATTATGCTAGTGATTGTATCAACGTGACCTTTGATTGGAACCTTTAATTATAAATAATTAAGAAATAGTTATAATTATACATCGATGGGTTCACTTGGGATTTGGATTAGACTTGCATGTGATATTTAGGTTGTTTGGATTGGGCCAACTTAAAAACAAAAAAAATACTGGATGAAGATGTATTGTTACTAACGTAGCCCAAATTTGTCTAAATTCTTACTATTTGTAGACTTGCGAGGTTTAATCATGGTTGAAATTTTCTTTCAAGTCCCAGGTCGTAGTTGCCACCACAACCCTGATCTCATTTCATTCATCCCAGATCCACACCACGAATAGGATGTACGTATCAATCCGACATGCTCATTTCATTTATTTCATTTACATTTCCAATTACGTCGGATTAGTATATTTAGTTTTATTCATGTTAGACTCGACATTATAAGTTTCAGTAATTGGTTTTATTCTGTGAGACAATTTGTATTTTTGGTGATGAAGTTTATTTATTGTTGGGTTATTAATATTAGAATATAATTTATTCCTGTTATTATTTTGTCACTTTTTTATTGTATTAGTTTATTTTATTCCAATCATGCTTAGAATGATACTTATCATTTAGACTCATGTATTATTTATATTTGGACTTAAACAATTTAGCTATGGATTTTTCGTGGTGTGGCAATCATGGCGAGTTGGTGGATTCATCGACGATTGATAAAATTCATCTGATAAATAGATGGGATTGATATTAAATAATGAGTATATTATGAAAAGTGATTTGATATTATGTGATTAGTTGGTAGGCATTGTTAGTAACTATATATTTATTATGCTTTTGATATCTTGTGAAACAATGACATAATGTGTTATTATATAAATGGTTAAGTTTATAACTTGTGAACAATTATGGATCCTATTATTTTTAAAATTGTTAATCTTGTATATAATCTGGTAAACATTGTTAAATAATTTAAATCTAAAGGTTTTCATGATATAAAAGACCTTACCTTGATGCGTATTTAATTTGGTACTTTTGGCTGGGTTATCTTACCATATTTTGGAGACGTAACAAGTATTCTTCTAGTGGCCCATCACCTGTTGTATTGACTAACCCCTCAGGTTAGGTTCAAGTCTTAGGAGCATTTGAATCTTGGAAGAACATGGTGATGATTTGGAGTTTTTCCTTTGTGATCAATGTAGTTTTCCTTTCTGTTGTAATTTATATGAGATAACTATTGGATTCCTATGTCTCTTGTGACTCCACTATTTATATTTAGGAATTTGTATTGAGAATGTTATATTATGATGGATATATTGTAAGGTGTTATATTCATATGTTATTATTGGATTTTTATTCACATTATTATCTCACTTATATTCTGTTGAAAGAAAAATTTATAAATTTTCTCATTTTGCATTTTTTAGTATTCGGTCTTGGTCAACTCTAATATTAAAATGTAGGGTCTTATAAAAGAATTATTGACGATACCTATTAGTCATCCGTTAGCCCAACCCTAGAAAAGGGACATATGCAATGACAAGTTCTTTTTTGACACCGTAGCATACATCAATGCCACATAATTTGGAATGGACATGGGGGCGTAGTCGGTTGACGATATATGAATCAAAGACAATCTTACGTAACAAAATGTGGCGCAGATTGCCGTAAAAGTTGAAGTCACTATGTCTATAATAGATTGGACTCGTATTTATATCCCACTTAGAACCAAATCCAAAACAGAGCTTGTCATTATGAAAGACTTATTCCAAAAGTTGGAGTAGTCACAAGGATAGTTAAACACCAAATAACTAATTTTTCAGGGCGAAAATGTGGTCTTCCTCACGCAGTCAAGGCGAAACTCATATATGACAATCATCACCAAGAGGATCCCATATCTAAATGAGAATAAGGGTCACTAAGATGTAAGAACATATTAAAAGGACCCCCTTTGATATCATAATATGAGAATTACTGATTGCCTCACGCGTGTTGTAGTCTTAAAACCATGTTTCAATGAAATTTATTTTCTAATAAAAGTTTGTCTTAACTCATTTTGATATATGAATCATGTTTGTGGGAATGTCTTATATTTTTTCTAAATACATTGTTTATGCCATTCAATTGGACTAAGTAGTAATTCTTGTGAGTTGGGTTTGGACTTCTCATAAGCGATTATAATTTTGGCTACAATGCAATTGAATAGTTCACGACCTAAATAATAAGTTGACATTCAATCGATAAAGTTGTGTATACAATCTTAACAATTTATCTTGACTATGGAAACCCATATGATGGTTGGAGAACTAATCTAATAGTTAAAAGATTATTGTATCGGTACTTTAATAACGTATGAAACATGACCAATGGTGAAATTTCAGCCTATGTGTTGACTAAATTAAACTTTCCCAATTCTACAAGTTTACTAAGGGTGCATATATTCTTAATCCCGAGGATTATGAGGATTGAAATATTTACATAATTATTGCTTTGATTTTCCATGGGTAAGATTCAATTTATTAGGTCAATAATCTTTGTAGATTTGGCAACCATTGTGTGAATATATCTAAGATCATATTCCCGAAGAATTTGCATCAAAGAGATACTATGGATTGTGATACACCCTTGATAAACTTATTAGCTTTGATTCTACTAGTAAATTTGCATCAAAGAGATAATAGTAAGATGTTGGTGAAAATTGATTTGCAACAAATTGAGTTTCACCAAGTGGGTATTGAATTCTTAATGTGAGGAATCATATTATGTGTCATCTAACTTTGCAAAAATGCCTCACTATTAGAGTAGTTTTGAGATATTAAATTAGAGTGTCGTTGTAATTATTCAATGAAACTAATTACAATTAAACAAAATAAATAAATAAATTACAAGATGTAATTTGGTTTTACATATTTTTGATTAGAAGTCAGTTTCATTATTTCCTTTGGCTCCCTAGTATAGTCCATATACAAAGTAGCAAGCCTCAAACACTATAAAAACCCTAATTTACCCAAGCCAACTTCATACACACACACACACACACACACACACACACACACACACACATATATATATATATATATATATATATATATATATAAGTTTAGGGAAAGGGAATAAACGACGTTAATACTCCCAATGAGATAAAAACTATTCATATTTTTATGAGGGGTGAGGAGAGAGAACGTGATTTATCTCATATATCATTCAGTTTTCATCTCCAAAAGTTAAAAATTCCAATTCCCTAGTGGGGTATACCCTAAAAACACCATAATTACCCCCACAAAACTCTTCAATGTTTTGTTTGCCTCCTCGACTCATCGAAACATCTCGAGGGAAACAACCAACTCGTCTTCGAGCCCTGTTAGCACAAATTTGTTATATTGTGTTAACCCAATGTTGGGGAGGAAATTTGAAGCATGAAAACCTCCAGGACTCGTCATGACATCATAAATAGAGCACGATGAGATTCTACAGAAAATACATACCCTCTTCGACTAGGACTACCCCCACATTAGCCCCACACGAGAGGACCTGCGATAAAAACTTCCAAAGGAACCCATTCCTCTTCATTATCATCATCAAAACTGAGGATAAACCACTGAATAAATGGATATGGGTCGATGTCTATAAAATTCCCACTAGTCGGGCACCTTTCAAGTGTTTTAAAAATTCCCTATCCCACATTCTATATAACCCCTATGAATCAAACGTGTTTAACCTCTAGAGTGTTATCTTTCCTCCTTTTGATGGCTTAATAAATTATATATTCAATTGGGTATTGCGCTTGAAAAACTAGACATTTTAAACGATCCAGGAATTATCATAAATAATGAAAACTCTAAGGATTTATAGAGTATTGAAAAGCTTAACAACTACGAACAAACCATTTAATTACTAATGGGGATGATACGACCACTATTAACTGAAGGACCATAAACAAAACTCAAAGAAATATGCATAAGGTCCTCCCTAAATGACTCTGCAAAGGAAGGCATCACTGACATCCTCATCGGGTTCGTAGATGTGTTTGCATGGTCTTATGCTGACATAATAGGGATAGATTTGGAGATTGTGATGCAAAAAATCCTAACTCTCCCATAATAAAATCATGTCAAGCAATGACAATGAAAACTCATACCATAATGGTTCTTGAATGTTAAGGAGGAAGTCAAGAAGTAGCAAAACATTCATTTTACCAGGGTTGTTGAATGCCCCACTTGGTTTGACAACATCGTCCCAGTGCCCAAGGCGACTGGTATGGTTTTCATATGGATAAACTATATGTATCTTGAAAAATCTTGTCCAAAAAATGAATCTCACCTACCTAATATTGACCCAGTATTGGATAACAAAACTAACCACGTGCTTGAGTACTTCGTAAATGGGTTTGATGGGTCAAGATGCATCCTAATAAGCAACCAAAAGTGTCTATTTTTTACCCGAATAGATGCATTTTAGTCACTCGTTTGAATTAAAATTGGCCTCATGTCGTATTTTATTATTTTCATGTCAATCAGCAGTCGCAAGATCAAATAATGTTAAATCAAGTCAATTGCGACTCAATAGTGGCCAAAAGCATGCATCAAAGAAATCAAAGAGACCGCGAAGTCTAAAGTTCATATTTGAGCTTGCCAAGATTATTTTTGATGCCCCGAACCTAGCCCGAACCAAACTTAAGCCTACACCGAGCGCAGACCATTCCCCGAGCCCTGTGTGTGTCGAGTTTGTACTTTTATTAATTTTTATATTTTTATTTTGAGTCGGTTTTATTTTTAGGATTTATTTTTTATTTTTATATTAGTTTTTATTTTGTGTTGTTTTATTTCGAATTTTAGTTTTTTGTATTTATTTATTTTATTTTATTAGGATTAGTTTAGGAGTTTATTTTTAGTTTATAAGATTTTACATTTTTTTACGACTTTAGTTGTCATTATGAGATTTTTAGTTTTTATTTCTTTTGATTTATTATTTGATTTTTTTTAGGTTAGGATTTTATTTTATTTTTTTTAGTTGATTTTAATTTTTTAATTTATACCTTTATTTTTAGTTATTTAGTTAGACTATTTTCTTTTTTTTAAGTATAAATTAAACACACACTCACACCATCATATCCTATACACCTAATAAACACACAAACACTCTCCCTCACCCTCACCCTCACCCTCACCCTCACCTTACAAACATACACGCTCATACACACTAAAAACCCTCCTCATCTTCTTCCTCCACCATTCTCTCTCCTCTCTCTAACTCATAAAATCGATTTCAACAAAACTCCACCATGGCAACAAACTCACATCACATATTAACCCGGAATCATCCACCATCCTAACCCGAAAACCCCCATAAAACCGACCTACTTTCCAAACCACCACCTCAACCCGGATTAAACCTCCCGAACCCAGACCAACAACCACCGCCGACGAGACCCACCTTGTTACAAACCCGAGATGCTATCTCCCATACCCGGACGCGAGTCCAACCCGCCGGAACAACCCACTTCCCTTCACCCGGATTCTGAACTCCGGCCGAACCAACTCGCAACTTCACCTACCAACCCGACCCCCATCTCGGTACAACCCCGTTGCGACTTCCCATGAAACCCGTAAGCCTCCATATCCAACCTACCCAGTTCCCATGTCTTCCCATTTCACATAAAGTCAAAATCAATTTCTTCACCTACCATTATCTCCACTAAAATCGGAACCATATCTCCACAATCAAACAAAACCCACATGTGTTTGACTTGATTTTAAAATTCCACAAAAATCTCTAACAACGACACAACTCGTAGGGTTATTATTTAAAGGAGAGCAAATTATTAATTAAAAGCATCATCTGAGGGGACTCACATAGAACAGCAAGGAGAGACGGAACAGAAAAAAAAAGACTGTAGAGGGTTGAAAAAAGTCAGAAAAAAGTTAGTTTAGGATTAGAAAAAATTTGTAGGTTAAGTTTTTAATTTTAGTTTTGTAATCCAGCTGAGTTTTTGTGACAAGTTTCGACGCGTGTTTATGCACACAGTTGACACAAAGAATTAATGCGCATCGTATCTCCTTCTCTCTCCTTTAATTTCTTGTTATTTAACCGTGCTTGTGATGAATCTTTAATAATGTCTGGCTAGACACCCGATTCAAGGGATGGGATGAAACGCGTATGTTGAGTTATTTAATTGAATAAATTATTCATTGATGTGTTCTAGGCTAATTAAATTGGGAAAAATCACTGATTAATTTATTTAACGAGAGTTAATGGATTAATATTGAAAATTGATATTTGATTTTAGGATTTGACTTAGAGATAAGTACGATTCTTAAATTCAAGTATTAATTCCTTGTGTGCAATTCAAAGATCCGTAAAAAAATTTATGAATTGATCTTAGCAGATAATCTGTAAGAACAAGTATGAATCTTAATTTTTTTTATTAGTGACAATTCTTGATTTAATTACTGAAATAGATAAAATTGAATTTAGGATTGTAACGAGAGTTAAGTTTTAAATTTAAAATTATTTCGAACTGTTCAATTGAATAATTAGGACATTAAATTGAATTAACTAAGCGGTGTAATCCCATCTCTGGTTTCTTCTAAAAAATTCTAAACTAGATTACTTTTTAATTTTTCATAGTCATTTTATTTGCATAAATTTTTGTTTTCTCCCTTGAAATTGTTTTTAATTATAAAACTAAAAAAAAAAATTTAAAAAATAAAAACACAAAAATTTTATGTTTTATCAAAATTGAAATTGCAAATTTTCACGATAACGGTTTCGACGCTTGAAATATGATTGATACCCAAATTTACCACGATACTGAATTTTTCACAAGTTTTGTAGGTGATTTCAAGGGAATTTTGATACTCGAAGTTTGACCGCAACGACTGACGAATCAAAAAAATAAGTCACACAAAAGACGAAGTATCAAATAGGGCCGTTGCCGATTTCTTGAAGATTGAAGCCCGTGAAGATTTGTAATTTTTTTTTGTGTAGTTATTCCTTCCTCTCCCTCCTTTGATTGGTTGTTTAGGATTATTGAGGCCTTGTATTTAATTAGGGTGCACTTTGATACCATTTTATTTTTTGTAATAATTATTCAAACATTCAAAAAAGCAAAAGGGAAATCGGACAAGGTAGAGAGAGGGCGTCCAAAGGCGAGGATTTTTGAAGCCTATACTTTGGGTTGGTAGGACTCCCGGGGACGACTGAAGTAGGCTACTTCCCCCCGGTCGACTCAACTCGGTCTTCACCCCACGCGTGTAAAAATCGTGGGAGGTAAACTCATTATCACTCGTGAATCTCCTGCAAGCGAGTTAATTTTTGTGTGCTACTTGCTCCCATGTGCTTTTCATTTCTGTATCGCACTTAAATTGTATGGTTTGATGAATAAATTTACTTAAGACCTTTACCCGGTCATTGCAACGAGTTGGGATTTCATCACCCACTAATCACATCTCCATTTTCTTGTTACCCGTGCTCTCACTTAAATTAAAATCAATCAACTAGCCAGCCAAGAAGGAACGGTGTTCATTAGGACCCTTTCGAAACGAGACCATCGTAGGATACTCTAGTGAGTCCTTTCCACTCCTGCAAATCTTCATCCAACTATCTTAAGACTTTTGTCAAGGGAAACTGTATTTTAAGTAAGGCCGCCTAGTAAAACGAGTTTGTGCTTTCCCTAGCGTGGTACCGGATAGTTGTTTGTTATAGTACTAGTGTGGTGAGCCTTAACTAGTAAGCCTCTTATCTCTCGAGAAGAAAGTAGGAGCACACTTTTACCGGCGAGGCCTAAGCTTTCGTTTTTTTCTCGCCCGCGAACTAATTAAAATTGACTACCCACTCACTTAGCTTGAAGATAATAATCTAGCTATGTGCTCGTTCGAACTTGTTCCCTTTGCGTACGTGTCTCAATTGTTCCTTTAGGTAGTAAAATGTTTGCTCCACCTGTCAGTTTTTCCAACGTAAGTCCATCGCTCCTTTTTCTGAATTATTTTTTACAAAAAAAAATACAAAAATGTTTTCCATTTTTTCTACTTCATTCTTCTCTCCAAACACAGCATATATTTTTTTATTTTTCATTCCTAGATTTACAAAAATCCAAATTTTTCCTTTTTTCTTTTTAAAAAAAACCCAATAATATTTTTCATAGTTTTTATTCCAAATTGGTACCGAATTGATCATCGATTAACACGTTCTCCCAGTGCTCCATCTCTAAATTCCCTCGTAGGTGATCGTACTCTTCTCGTTGATTTTCCTCCTTATCTCCCTGATTCATGCTCTTCTTCATCGACGATGCCTAGTTCTCCCACTTCCCCTGGTTCCGTTTCCCCACCCATCGTGGCCGACGAACATGCTTTAAGGGACTACTTTGCCCCGATTACTGCCACTCCAACTTCATGTATCGTTCTTCCACCCACTCCGGCCATGCAATTTAAAATTCGCCCAACGACTATTTCTATATTGCCCAATTTTCATGGCCTTGAACATGAGTTTCCTTATACTCACTTGAGGAAATTTCTCACTGTGTGCGCTACTTTTAAAAATCAAAACTTAGATGAAGAGAATGTTCATCTTCGGTTATTTCCCTTTTCTCTCAACGATAATGCATCCATGCGGCTCCATTCCTTGCCCTCAGATTCTATCCAAACTTGGGAATAACTTGTCAAGAAGTTCATGTCTAAGTTCTATCCCATGAGCAAAACAAATGAAATGCGCCAAGCAATTCAGGATTTTAGACAAAAGCCTACCGAACAGTTTTGTAAAGCATGGGGAAGTTTTCAATACTATATTAATAGTTGCCCACATCACAGTCTTGAGAAAAGTAATTTAGTACATAGTATTTACAATGGTCTTACCCCTTCTTCTCGCACCATGATTGAATCCGCGCATAAAAGGAAGTTCATGCATTTAACTCCCACTGCCGCCTATAATTTTCTCCTTGAATTAGGCGATGACTCCCTAGATTGGGAGGGAACCAATGCGTTTTCATGATCCGACCCTCCTCGTATAGGGAACACTTTTGAGGTAAAAAATAATCCTGATTTTAAAACTCTGCTACAAAGCTTACATTCATTGACTAAAACCGTTAACGCTCTTAGTTGCACTATGCAACAAAATGTTTCATTGTCTAAACAAGCGGTGTCTGTCAATGATTCTAGTCCTTATTCTTGCAGTGTCTGATTAAATCAAGATCATTTAGCTCATTTGTGCCCCCTCCTGCAAGATGATCCCGAACCCACCATGGCCCAAGCATGTGCCTTTGATACCACTAGGAAACCCGTTCCCCTGTCCTTTATTTACAATCCTAACAATATGAATCACCCCAATTTCTCTTATAAGTATGACTTCAACTCCGCTCCTTCCCAGCCACAACAACATATTGGTGGTCCCCCTGGGTTTACACAAAACCCACAAAGGAAACCTCGCCCTCTTGTCCCGCACCAGTCTACTTCTTACCATCAACTGCACTTTCCATCTTCCTTTGTCCCCCACGACGGACATTCCAACAATAATAATCAGCATGTTCCTGTTCCGCCTCCTTCATATGAGTATTCACAATCGCTTAATTCTCAGCGCGAGTTGGTACCCCAACCATCTTATGCCCCTTCGCCCAATTCATCCACCTCTTCTCTCTAGAATCTCCTCACTTTGTTTATGACCACTCAGAGTCAAACCCTCCAACGACTTGACAGCATTTCAATCAATTCGAGTCTGAGCGAGAGAAAGGTCGTTTCCCCAATCAACCCATTGCTAATCCTAAGGGGAACGATAAAGACTCGGCCTACAAGCTTAGTTTCACTTCCACTCCACCCAATTACCAAGCAGAAATGAAAGCAGTGTCTACTCTTCGCTCGGGAAAATAAGTTGATAATGGTGTTCATGCTCCCAGTCATTCGCCGATGTGTTCCTGACCAGTATTCTCTCATTTGTCACGATGGTGCCTGTGGTGTGCACTTTATCTCCAAGAAAACCTCCACCAAAATTTTACAAAGTAGTTTCTACTGGCCCACTCTTTTTCGAGATGCCCACCACAACTGCCAGACTTATGCCAAATGCCAATAATCTGGGTATATCTCTCATTGTCACATGATGCCTCTCACACCCATTCTCATCGTCGAAATCTTTGAAGTGTGGGGCATTGATTTCATGGGTCCTTTTCTATCCTCTCACGGTTTCTAATATATTCTAGTCGCAGTTGATTATGTTTCCAAATGGATATACGTCATCGCTTTCCACACCAATGACCAATCATATTGTGGTCAATTTTCTTAAGGAGTATGTCTTCACACATTTTGGAACTCCCAAAGCTATCATTAGTGATGGGGGTAAACATGTTTATAACCGAGTCTTTGATCATCTCGTGAAAAATTATGGTGTTACCCACAAAGTTGGTCTCTCTTACCACCCTCAGACTAGTGGTTAGTTGAAGTTTCCAACCGCGAAATCAAGCAAATCCTAGAAAAAATAGTTAATCCTAATAAGAAAGACTGGTCCTTACGCTTGAGCGATGCTTTGTGGGCATACCGTAATGCTTTTAAGACTCCGATTGACATGTCTCCTAATCGCTTGGTCTTTGGTAAACCATGCCACTTACTTGTCGAGCTTGAACATCATGCTTATTGGGCAATCAAAACCTTTAATTTTGATATCGACGAGGCTGGCATCCATCGAAAGATATAACTTAATGAATTAGAGGAGATACGGAATGATGCCTATGATTTGTCCAAAAATTACAAGGACAAAATGAAGTGGATCCATGACCAAAGCATTCTACGCAAATAATTCCACCCTAGTCAAAAAGTTTTGTTATATAACTCTCGTCTTCATCTCTTTCCCGAGAAGTTAAAAACCAGGTGGTCTGGCCCTTTTTTTGTTGAATCTATTACTCCCTATGGTGTCATCACAGTTCAAAATCCTAAAGATGGTAGCCTCTTTCAGGTCAACGGTCAATGATTGAAGCCTTTCTTAAAGCTAACCCCACTCACATAGAAGAAATTGACCTTATTGACCCCATTATGAAGACTGATTGTTCAATCTTATTTGGGGTTGATTATAATCACCCCAATTTTCTGCCACCCTGCACTTTCATAGATCTTATCTTTAGGGTGAGATTAGTTCGATCTGGCTAAAGAAATTAAACTTAACGCTACCGAGAGGCAGCCCGTCATTCATTATTTCTGAGTATGAGTCTTATCCTATTTGGGGATGGTGTTTCACATCACCCACTGATTTTCACCTGCTTTATAGACTTGTACATCTTTTTGTGTCGCATTTGTTCTCCAGGTTTCATCTCTGCTCCATCATGCAGTACATTTTCATTAGCGGTTCATTATGGTAATATCTTTCCTCCCTTGTGCTTCTCAATTTATATATATATAGTTTTAATCATTGAGGACGATGTTCTCTTTTGTTTGGGGGGTGGGAAATTTATCATAATCGTACCTCTTTTGAACATTTTCAAAAACAAATCATTTTAAACTTTTTGTGCGGTTAAAAATAAATTTTTATGAATTGTCTATCATCCCTCTTTCAGAAATCTCGGAATACCCGTGTTCGACCCTAAAATTACGCTTTTTGACATACAATCACTATCAAGTCCTAAACTCAGTAATTTCACTATCACGTTTACAATCAAAAGTTAAAGAGTAACTATATTCTCAAGAGAGCCTTAAAAGATCACTAGTGGCGACTTAAACCTAAGAGATTTGAACTTTTCACCCTTTTGAGGGTTTTTACGTATCTCTGAGTCACAAGTTGACTCAACTTTATTTGGGTACCACACTTAGTCGTTGCATGATCTCAATATTTTTTCAAATTTGGCTTAATCACTGAGAATGACATCATCTTCGAGTTATAAGAAACATGTGTCTTGTAGTTTGTCCCGAGCACTAAACCGATTTTACCATGCACTTACCATTTTTTCTTATCACATTATCATTCACCCATTATCATTTTCCATATTCCCCTTATCCATGTATGTCCCAGAGACCATCCATATGTCATTTCCCATCATTACCATCATTTTTTTAGAAAAAGAGTGTTTGAAATTATCAATGTAAATTGTCTTCATTTTCGTTATGAAAAGAAAATGCATCACAATAAAAAAATAGAAAATAGAAAAAAGAAGAAAAAGAAAGCATGCGATTATAAATTCAAATGATGAAGACAATAGTTATTCAAAGTGTGTCACACTCTTCTAAAAAACCTTATCATTCCTCTTTTTCATTTCATTATCCCCTCATACCTTTCATAAATCATATTTTTCACCCTTGGTATTGTGTTCGGACAAATGAAAAGACTATATGGTGAATAACTCCACATTCTCGATATAGTGGTTAGAATTCGTTCATGAGATCAAGATTCTTTCACGTATCCATCATTTTCTATAAAGTGTGTGGGACATTTGAACTTATTTACATTTACTCACCTCCTCACACACTAGAGAGATACACTTACCCAATTCTCAGAGAGTTCGATTCAGAGAAATATACCTAGTGAGAATTGAAGTCAAAGCTTTCATTCTATAAAGGTAATCTAAGAATTACTCGAATGATACTTAAGAGTGTTTCACAGTAACACATGATGAGTTTTAGGAAGGATTACGCTTTTTAGTATTAAGTAATTTTATATCTTATTTTGATAGTTGAATATGGTGTTCCTTGACTTCCTTTTTAGTTGGGTTGTATAGCGCTTCATTATCAAAATAAGAAACTGCATTTAAATAAATTTTGAATTTTGTGGGTACATTCACTGCAAACCCTCACGATCCACCACTCGTCCTGTCGGTCAACCTATAGGTTAAACGGCTTGTTGTACATGCTAAGTGCAATCGCCAGTGCCAGCGAAAGTGGCACACTTTTGGTTATTTATCTCTGTTTTCTCTCTATTTTTGCTCAAGAACTAGCAATGCTATGTTTGAGGGTGGTGTGATAAGCACCCAAAAGTGTCTATTTTATACCCCGAATCTATGCATTTTAGTCATTCGTTTGAATTAAAATTGGCCTTATGTCGTATTTTATTATTTTCAGGTCAATCAACAGTCGCAACATCAAATAATGCTAAATAAAATCAAGTGCGACTCAATAGTGGTCAGAAGCATGCATCGAAGAAATTAGAGAGACCGCGAAGTCTGAAGTCCATATTTGAGCTTGTCGAGATCATTTTCGATGCCCCGAACCTAGCTCGAACCAAACTTAATCCTACACCGAGCCCAGACCATTGCCCCAGCCCTGTGTGTGTTGATTTTGTACTTTTATTAATTTTTATATTTTTAATTTGAGTTGTTTTTATTTTTAGGATTTATTTTCTATTTTTATACTACTTTTTATGCTGTGTTGTTTTATTTTGATTTTTAGTTTTTAGTCTTTATTTTATTTTATTTTATTTTATTTTATTAGGATTAGTTTAGGAGTTTATTTTTAGTTTATTAGATTTTACTTTTTTTAGGACTTTAGTTTTTATTATGAGATTTTTAGTTTTTATTTCTTTTGTTTTATTATTTAAATTTTTTTTAGGTTAGGATTTTTTTTTTGTTGATTTTAATTTTTTAGTTTGTTAGTTTTATTTTTAGTTAGTTAGTTAGGTTATTTTATTTTTTCAAGTACAAATTAAACACACAGTCACACCATCCTATCATATACACCTAATAAACACACAAACACTCTCCCTCACCCTCACCTTACAAACATACACCCTCATACACACTAAAAACCCTCTTCATCTTCTTCCTCCACCATTCTCTCTCCTCTCTCCAACTCATATAACCGATTTCAACAAAACTCCACCATGGCAACAAGCTCACATCACATATTACCCCGGAACCATTCACCATCCTAACCCGAAAACCCCCATAAACCCGACCCACTTTCCAAACCACCACCTCAATAAGGATTAAACCTCCAAAACCCGAACCTACAACCACCGTCGGCGAGACCCACCTCGTTACAGACCCGGGCTGCTGTCTCCCATACCCGGACGCGAGTCCAACCCGCCGAAACAACCCACTGCCTTTCACCCGGATTCCGAACTCCGACCGAATCAACCCGCAACTTCACCTACCAACACGACCCCCATCTCGGTACAACCCCGTTGCGACTTCCCACGAAACCCGTAAGCCTCCATATCCAACCTACCTAGTTCCCATATCTTTCCATTTCACATAAAGTCAAAATCAATTTCTTCACCTGCCGTTATCTCCACTAAAATCGGAACCATATCTCCACAATCAAACAAAACCCACATGTGTTTGACTTGATTTTAAAATCCCACAAAAATCTCCAACAACAACACAATTCATGGGTTATTATTTAAAGGAGAGCCACTCATTAATAAAAAGCATCATGTGAGGGGACTCACACAAAATAGCAACGAGAGACAGAAAAGAAAAAAAAAAGAGACTGCAGAGGGTAGAAAAAATTCAGAAAAAAAAATTAGTTTAGGATTAGAAAAAATTTGTAGGTTCAGTTTTTAATTTTAGTTTTGTAATCCAGCTGAGTTTTTGTGACAAGTTTGGACCCGTGTTTATGCACACAATTGACACAAGGAATTAATGTGTATCGTATCTCTTTCTCTCTTCTTTAATTTCTTGTTATTTAACTGCGCTTGTGCTGAATCTTTAATGATGTCTAGCTAAACACCCCATTCAAGGGATGGGATGAAACGCGTATATTTAGTTATTTAATTGAATAAATTGTTCATTGATGTGTTCTAGGCTTAAATTGGGAAAAATCACTGATTAATTTATTTAACGAGAGTTAATAGATTAATATTGAAAATTGACATTTTATTTTAGGATTTGACTTAGAGATAGGTCCGATTCTTAAATTCAAGTATTAATTCTTTGTGTGCAATTCAAAGATCCGTACAATTTTTTATGAATTGATCTTAGCAGATAATCTGTAAGAATAAGTATGAATCTTAATTTTTTTTATGCCGTGACAATTCCTAATTTAATTGCTGAAAAAGATAAAATTGAATTTAGGATTGTAACGAGAGTTAAGTTTTAAATTCAAAATTATTTTGAACTATTCAATTGAATAATTTGGACATTAAATTAAATTGACTACGCAGTGTAATCCCATCTCTTATTTCTTCTAAAAAATTATAAACTAGATTACTTTTTAATTTTTCATATTCACTTTATTTGCATAAATTTTCGTTTCTCCATTGAAATTGTTTTTAATTATAAAACTAAAAAAAAATTTAACACAAAAGATTATTTTTTATAAAAATTGAAATTGCAAATTTTCACGATAACTACTTCGACGCTTGAAATTGGATTGATACCCGAATTTACCACGATACTGATTTTTTTAAAAGTTTTGTAGGTGATTTCAAGAGAATTTTGATATTCGAAGTTTGACCGCAACGATTGACGAATCAAGAAAACAAGTCACACAAAAGACGAAGTATCACATCCCAACCATGTAGAATACCATCTTTATCACATTATGATGGACATACTATTTCACCATGATGACCTTCGGACAAGAACGCTAGAGCTATTTATTAAAGGGATATAATCGACATCCTATTCCATCTCATCCATAAAAAGGTGCAGGTTTATGTGGATGACGTTACTTAGAAATTAAAACTTACTAATAAGTCCTTACGAAAGCATCCTCATAACATGTTCCATTCCAAGTTTACTAATATTACAAAATTTATCAACCATAAGTTTTCGACAATGGATTAAAGTAGTGTTAAACATATTTTATTTGGTTTAAACTGGTATAATCGAGCGTATATGTATCTAGTGGCGGAGCCACAAGGTTGTTAAGGTGGGCAAGTGCCCCGCCCAGGATTTCTTGCCCCAAATTATATTTACAACTCCAAGATTATATTTGTGTTTTGAAATGACTTAATGATAAACAGATGAAAATATATAAACTTATTATGTTTCTTTATATTACTCACATATGTAAATATATAAGTACCATATGTATATATGGTGTTCTAAATTTCATTATATTGAGGTATTTTTCATAAATCTCACACTTGTCTTAAATAAGATTTGGCAATTTGAATTTCACTTTTTTATCGTTAATTTATATTAAACGATTTTCTTTTACTTATGTTTATGGAATTGGTATTGTGGATTACAAATTTGTATTATTACGGTGGTTGTTTCTTGAATATTAGATTTGATACAATTGAAATATAACAATTTGAATGGATAAATTCTCCATTAATTTTTGTTGAACACTTACAAATAATCCCTACAATTTTATAAATTCCTAATTGAATAATTGTAGTAAAAAAAACACAAAAAATTCATCCCGACAACTCTCGACCCCAAACTTTATCAGTCTTCGGGCGCTACACCTAAGCATTTTCTCTAGCTCTGCCAATTGGATACTGACTCAAATAAAAAACTATAAATGGGATTAAAAGTATTTGGTATCATATGAGATTATTTAGGTACATACGATCACTTATATTTTTGTTTTTAGTTGTTAGTTAGGTGGTTATACATTTTATAGGAGATGTGTCATATTCTAATACAATGAATAAGGGAGGTTCAAGACTGGTTATGGAATACATGGGATAATTGATAACTACAACTTCAAAATGAGACTAACACAATCTCGATGGCAAAAACGTTCCTCCAAAATGCTCAAAGTATTTTTGCTAACTTAAAAATCAATTTTGCTCAATGCGCCCGCGACGATTCCTTTATCGCGTCGGATAAGGTCTGCATTGCAGTTGAATTATCATGAGAGCAATGATTATTTATAACAACATTTTTTCAATAATTGCAAATTTAACTTTTTTTCATCATCAATTTCATCTATATTATTAACTAGCATATAATCCGTGCGATGCACGAGCGAAGTACAATAAACAAATATAATGATAATCATAAAAATTAGTATATATAAAAAAATCACTATCTTATTTTAAAGCCATTATAAAAGATTAATTTTTTCATATATAAAATATGTCTATTATTTTTAAATGTTTTTATCATACAAAAACTATTTTTGTAAATAAAAACTTCATAACAATTATACGTATTTTATATAAAAAATTATATATAGTTTTATTTATTTTCAGTTTAAATTTTTTTTATGTCATTTATAAATACAAACTTAAAGTTTTTTTCTATAAATGAAACGTTAAAAGTGTTTTTATAATAGAAAACTTTTATTATTTATACTAAAAACAAATTTGAAATTTTGAAAACTTTTTTAACTTAAAAACAATTTTTTATAAATAAAAAGTTTTAAAAAACTGTACGTATTTTATAATAAAAAAGTTAAATATCTTCTTATTTGTTTTTATTTTAAAATTTTTATGCCATTTATACATAAAACTTAAAGTTTTTTTCTATAAATACAACGTTAAAAATGTTTTATATCCAGTTTTTTTTATATAGAAAAATAATTTTGAAATTTTTAGTACATTGTATTCAATAAATAAATGGGCAATAAGATAAATTGCATGTGAACATATTAAAATTGAAAGATTATTCAGTATAATGATTTCGACATTAATTATAATGGTTCAGCACTAATACCTCTAATAGAACTGTATTAGAAGTATAATATAAATCTATAAAAAGTAAATTGTTGAAATAAGTAGGGCACAAAGAGAATTTTAAAGAGAGAAAAAGTTCTCATTAATTGGTAGAGGAGTGGCGGGGGGAAGGGGTCACCCCTTATTTATACTACAAGCTGGTAGAGTCCTAATAGGAGTGGACATCCACTTAAATAGGATATATACAAATTTTTATAACACTCCCCATTGGATGTACACCATTTCCACCATTCAATGATTATTGCCCCATTAAAACCTTACTAAGGAAAATTCATTGGGAAACAACCGTAGTAAAGGAAAAAGAGTACAATTTTTATGATCATTGAGTAGGTGTTGGACGTGCTTGATGTTGCCTCAATAAAACCTTTACTAGAAAAACCCAATGAAATAAAACCTAGTTAAAGAAAAAAGAGTACGGCGCATAAATGTCCCAAAATATATGTTCTTGTATCCTCCCTAATAAGATGCTCCCCCTGATTGATATGATCAATTTCATTGTTGATGGGTCGACGTATTCCAATCTCGTACACAAACTTCTAAAATGTCTCCTTTGCTAGTGACTTTGTGAATAGTTCAGCTACTTAAACGAACTTGCATGACTTCAACCTCATTTTTCTTCTGAAGCTCATGAGTGAAGAAAAACGTTGGTGAAATATACTTGATTTTGTTTCCTTTGATGAATCCTTCTTTACTTTATGATATACATGCTACATTTTCTTCATAGATTACATTTGGAATATCTCTAATGGAAGATAATTGGCAAGTACTATGTATTTGCTGAATGAAAGATCTCAGCAATATACATTCATGGCTAGCTTTATGAAGAGTTAAAATTTCAGAGTGATTAGAAGAAGTAACTACTAAAGTTTGTTTAGTAGAACTCTAGAAAATTGTAGTATTACCATAAAGAATACATTACCTATTTGAGATCAACCCTTATGAGGATCAGAAATATCCAGAATCTGCATAACCAACTAACTTGGAACTATTGGAGTTATAGGAATAAAATAAATCCATGTCAGTGGTTCTACAAAGATATCTTAGGATATGCTTGACACCAGATGTCACACCCCAAACCCAAATCAATTCTAATAATTTATTTTATCTTAATTAAAGCACAATATTCAACCCTTTGAAATATAATTCATTTATCAATATTTTCATGAGTAATGTACATTATGAACATAATTCCGTTATCTATACTATAACATAATCAACATCAGGTCATAAATAGAGGACATATAATGCTATGATTAGCTATTACAATTCGTCAAATCAAACCATGGTAACTCAATATATACAGTGTATGAGTGTAGTAAAATAGACTGTGTGATAATGATATAAATCCCATCTCTAAACCCTAGCTCTCTCTACCGGTGTAACTCTCAAAATTGCCCATCACATGGTATCCTAGCTGGCTATGTACAACCCTGAAAATGTTAAAATATAAACTTTAAGCATTAAGCTTAGTGAGGTAATCCTTCCCAACCATGAAATAACAGTTTTATATCAAATTTGTGGATCTAAAATCCAAACAATCCTGCCCGTTATGGCAATAACAAAATACTGGAACATAAGTTACAACAAATCCTTATCATAAGACAAAACAATCATTGGATCTTTGTCCAATTCCAGTCCTGGATCATAAAGGTCGTACCTAGTGCACAAGGCTCCCGTTTTACTACAGGGTCTGGGAGAGGTAGATGTCAGTTGGTCTTACCCCCATATTATTTTATAATATGAAGAGACCGTTCCCAAGTCTAGAACCCGAGACCAACTCTAGCTTGGACGAGATCACTTGCCCTTGCTCCAATCCTGGATCATAAGACCCAAAGATATTTAAATATCCAAACAAATCTTGAATACCGAAGTATTCAAACCAATCATGGATCATAAGATCCGAACAATATCCTAAATACCGAAATATTCAAACTAATCCTCTCTTAGAGATATATTTAAATCCAATATATCATTTTCATATTTATATATGAAACAATCATAAGTACACTCACCTTGGCAACTTATCAGGCTTTTTCTATTCCTTTGTTCGAAACTTGTTCAACCGGTTCTTCTTCCCTTCCTGTCATTCTTACAATATTAGTATCATCATAAGAATATCAACAATCCAAGGAATATCTTAGACGTAACTCAATTCATGAGCATCATATGATTCCACTCAAATCATTTATCATAAATGAAGTTCCATCCAAATTCATGTTAAGATATTTAACATATCCAATTCATAGTCCAAACATACTTTAATTTCTTCTTGGTAATCCAATTCTTATCATATTAGGTTCTTAATATAAAAGACGACACATCATTTCAACTTTCCTTGAGCAAAATATGCCCATTTATTTACTACATATCAAATCTGTCCTATAGGCTCCTCTATCGTTCAGTCAACTTCCAAGAATTTTCATAATTTTTTTACATCATAACTTTCTATGATCTTCCACCCAATTTCAATAAACATATTGAATAATACAAAATTAAAGTTTCATAATTTTTAGAGTTCATTTGTTATGTCAAGCAAAACCTCAAACACATGGTATGCATACTTACACTTTTAGAGCAAATTCTATACCGAAACTTCAAACTATCACCCAAGATTTATTTCTTGGTACTATTACATAACATATATGGGTCTATTTTAATCTCCAACCGGAATTACTTAATTCGAGTAAGTATACAAAAAGATATAAAAGTTTGAATACACAAGTTTTCCAATCGAAGCAATATAAAGGGTTTACACCTTCAACTTTCTTTAAACTCGTATCTACACATACATACACATCAAGGCATGAACGTTTAATAAACAATTGATGATTTCTATCATTTCAATCAGCAATACAAGAAAAATAACAAGATTTATGGATATAATTACCTTAGGGACTTTTATGTAATTTTTTATGGATTTTTTTTCAATTTTTCTCCTCACTTTCTTCTTCCTAAACTTCTCGATTCTCTCTCCTCAAGCTCCAACTCTCTCATGGCTGAATTTGCTAAGGGAGGAGGTTATTTCATTTCTCCTCACTTTCTTCTTCCTTAGCTTCCCGATTTTCTATCCTTAAGCTCCAACTCTCTCATAGCTAAATTTGTTAAACGAGGAGGTTATTTCAAGGGTTAAAAGTCGGTCAAACCATCCTCTCCTTTCGACCAATCAAATCATTGCACATGGTGTACTAATAAGATAAAATACCACTTAATGAATGGACAAATTTTCCCTTGCTTCGTAATTTTGGCATAACTCCTTACTCGGATCTCTATTTTACACACCGTTTATAGTGTTACAAACTTAACTCACATATATACAACTATCTAGTTTTCACCTCAAGTCAATTGTTATTTTATAAGGGTTAAAACTAGTCTCCAACATGAACATTTCTATCAAAAATATCAAAATTTTATGTTTTTAACTAATTCTATATTTCATAATTTAAGAAAGTAGGATTAGACTAAACATAATCACTTAACGTTAGATATACTAATAACACATTATATATATATCACATAAGGTAAGTATGATTCAAACATAATTTATCATAATTATATTCGGGTTATCACACTTGCCCAATGGCTTTTAGTTGGTTCAGAACTATATCTTGTAAGTAGGTTTACAGAGAATAAAATATTCGACCTGGTGCATTGTGCCAAGTGCAATAATGCACCAATTGCACTTAAATAATGTACTTCTGTACCCAATATTTTCTCATCGTATTCTTTTAAACGGTATGGATCTCTCTTTATGTCCAAAGACTAGACAACTATGGGGGTACTTAGTGGGTGCGCTTTATCCGTATTAAAGTGTGTTAATACATTTTTGGTATAATTAGACTGATGGATTAAAATTCCACTATAATTTTTTTTCGATCTGCAGGCCGAGACAAAATTTAGTTTTTCCAAGGTCTTTTATCTCACATTCCTTTTTCAAATAGTTAGCAGTTGTTTCGAGATCTTCTGGAGTCCCGATTAAATTTATGTCATCCACATAGACTGTTACTATTGCATATCCTTTGGAGAATTTCTTTATAAATACACAAGGGTAAATTGGATTGTTTTCACACCCTTCCTTAGACAAATATTCACTAAGACGATTGTTGATACCAAAATTAGTATGCTGATATAGACGAATAATAAGAAGACACGTGTCAATCTACGTGGCACAATATCAACGAGGAAGTTTACATCCCCGACCAAGTCATACTCACTCCGAGCAACAAGTGTACTTCGAGGAACTCCAACTCTCCGAGGAACTCCTGAACGACAAGCAACTAAGGCGGTCCGAGCTGCATCTCGGCCACAGCATTAATTGCTAGATAATCAACAGTTCAACTATTCATTGAATGCTTATCATTTAGACACACACGCTTAAATGGCATTAAATGTATTACCCTTTCATATGTATATCATTTAATGTATCACCCTTTCAGATGATAGCCTCAAGGCTATAAATACATTGTATCACCCTCATTCAAGGGGACCGGAATTTCTTGAGAGAACTTGTAATCAAGAATTCCCAACACACTCAGCAATAACATAACAGTGGACGTAGGCCATTCTTATAAGGCGGAACCACTTTAAAATTCTTTGTCTCATTTATTTATCTGTGATTGAATAATTAGAGTGATCTAATTTTTTACATCAACAGATTGGCGCCGTCTGTGGAAATCGACTGTTGTTATCGTTTTTCACCAAAAATCATTCATCATCAATGGCAGATAATCCGGAATCCAGCAATCGAAACGTTGAAAATGCAGGAAATTTTCCAAATCCTTCTGCACCTCCAGATCTGGCTGGAATTATGACGAATCTGGCTCAAGGACAAACCGCCATGCAAGAGACAATGCGGCAACTCATACAAACCCTTAATGGCAGTGCACCTGCACATTCGGGACAGCGAAGTGGTCAGAGGCAAACCTATTTACTTTCTTCACGATCCAGGCGTACAGATGCGTATCGTAATGAAGAATCTGATGACTTCTCTTATCAACCTGGGCAAACTTCATCAATACGGGCCACAGATACTGAGCAACGTATTACTCTTTCTCCAGAGAGGACCAGTGCCTTGGAAAGACTGAGCAGGGTGTCTCCTTTCAGTCGATTAGGCCCTAGGAGGAATAGGAGTCTACCTAAAGCCGTGTCGAGGAGTTTTCGACAACCGTCAGATCTAAGAGAAGGATCAGCACAATCACGACCAGTTCCTCGTCAAGATAGATCTCAGGAGGCCACTTCGTAACAATCAATTACTCGAACTAATAGGCCCGAGGAAGGAAATGATGCATGGAAATGTTCCATTAAGCGGTTGGAGGATAGATTGGGAGAAATGGCTAAGGCGAAGAACCCCCTATAACGGACTTTTGTTCGAGGGACACCTTTTGTACAGGCCATTGTGGATTTTCCTACACCGTCGAAATTTAAAGCACCTGTGGTGACCCCCAAATATGATGGAAAGACAGATCTTGTTCTTCACATAGAGTAATATCAAGCTGCTGCCGACATCTATGTGGTCCCCGATGAGATGAGATGCAGGGCATTCTCAGGAACTCTTACTGGATCTGCCCAGATATGGTACAACAATCTTCCTCGGGGTAAGATTTCAACTTTCTTTCAATTGGCCGAAGTTTTGGAGCAAAACCAGTAAAACGAGTAGCACACTTGTTAAGTGTTAGACAAAAATCTGGTGAGAGTACTAGAGATTACATAACTCGCTTCAATAACGAGAAGCTGGAAGTCATATATTATGAAGAAAAGACAGCAATCACCGCCTTGATGAGTGGGTTGTTGCCTAACAAATTGTATTACACTTTGGCCAAAGATCCACCTACAACTATGTCAGAGTTGATGGCAAAAGCGGCCAAAATTATGAATGCCGAGGAGGCTATGGCTGCGAAGAAGAATATGGATAAAGAAACCAAGGTGGAAGTCGACAAATCTAAGAAGAAAGAGCATAAGGGCAATGGCGGTGACAAGCATTCCAAGAATAATAAGTCGTCATGGGAAGTCCTGAAGAAATTCGATAATTATACTCCTTTGAAAATGGGTATCAATCATGTCTTGGAAGAAATCAAGAATAACGAGGAAGTAAAGTGGCCAAAGAAGCTTGGGTCAGACCCTGACACGAGGAATAGGGAGAAATATTGCGAGTTCCATAAGGATCATGGCCATATGACCAAAAATTTCATAGCTCTTCAGAACGAGATTGAAACACTCATCCGAAGAGGGAAGCTAGCAAAGTATGTTGATCGGGGAGGTGAAAGAAGAAATAATGACCGAACTAGAGAGAGGTCTAGATCTCCTCATCGAGCAGAGGAGAAAAAGAAGAGAGACCATGAAGATGATCCAGATGATGACCCCGATCTTCCCAAGAAACCAAGGCAACCATAACGAGAGGTATTTTCAATACGCTTTGGGTCATTTGATTGTAATGTCATTACAGGAGGAGAAGCAGGAGGAGGAGACCTTACTGCAGAAAGAAAAGCTTACCTTGGAGAGGCTCAAGCTTGCTCATACATTCAGCGAATAAATTTAGCTGAGGAGGATCGCCCGAGGAAGATAAACAAAGAGAAGATGGTCATTAGTTTTTCAAAAAACGACCTTGCAGGTGTTCTTTACCCTCACGACGACCCTTTGGTGATCAAAATGAGGATGGAAGAAGTAATAATTTCAAGAGTTCTGGTAGATAATGGTAGTTCGGCAGATATCATGTTCTACTCATGCTTTGACAGTTTAAATTTAAAATTATCTCAATTGGAGCCTTATCACAGACCTCTCCTGGGTTTTGTTGGCGAGAAGGTTTTTCCACTTGGGACGATCAAGTTGGATATATTCATTGGAACTTGGCCCGCTTGTCGAACAGAAAGAATACGCTTCTTTGTGATGGATAAGAATGTGCAATCATCTTACAACATCATCATGGGAAGAGTTAGTTTGAAGAAGTTCGAAGCAGTTCCATCTACAGTACATCAGTGCTTAAAATTCCCAACAAATTTTGGAGTAGGAGTTGTGAAAGGTGATCAAAAAGTAGCTCGGGAATGCTATTATTCATCTGCCGAGCAAGAGGAGCTTGAAGAGTCAAGGAAAAAGACTACTACCTACCAGGTAGATGAAGGTACAGAAATTGAAACACTGGATCCTAGAGATGAATCCCAACTTATAAAAGGACAGGTGGTGGAATCTACAGAAAATGTTATTTTGGACGACGAGCACCCCGAACGAATAACCCAGATAGGTTCGACGTTGGATGCTTCAATAAAACAGGAGTTGATAACTTTCTTGAGAAACAGGAAGAAAACTTTTGCATGGAGTCATGAAGACATGCCAGGAATATATCCAAACTTCTTATGTCATGAGCTTAATGCGAATAAGGAGATCAAACCCGTAAAGCAGAGAAGAAGAGTATTTAGTCCCGAGAAGAATCAAGCTATACAAGAGGAGGTCGAGAAGCTCCAGAAAGCCCAATTCATTGAAGATGTGAAATACCCAGACTGGTTAGCAAACGTGGTGATGGTAAAGAAGAAAAATAATAAATGGAGAATGTGTGTTGATTTCACTGATCTCAACAAGGCCTGTCCAAAGGATCACTTTCCATTGCCCAGGATTGACCAGCTAGTGGATGCTACCTCGGGGCACGAACTGCTCAGCTTCATGGATGCTTACTCTGGTTACAACCAGATCAAAATGAAACCTGAAGACAGGGAAAGTACTTCTTTTATTACCCCTAGGGGAACTTATTGTTATAATGTTATGCCTTTTGGTTTGAAAAATGCAGGAGCGACATACCAGAGGCTGATGAACAAGGTTTTTTCCGAACAAATCAGTTGCAATATGGAAGTTTATGTCGATGATATGCTGACAAAGAGCAAGAAAGCTGCTGATCATCTAGTTGACTTAGGTCAGACCTTTGATCAATTGGATAAATACCAGATGAAGCTCAACCCGACGAAGTGCACATTTGGAGTACGAGAAGGAATGTTCCTCGGGTACATCATCAACCAGCGAGGCATTGAGGCGAATACAGAAAAGATCAAAGCTCTTTTAGGGTTGCGATCTCCAACGACGAAGAAAGAAGTGCAGAGTCTTACAGGACGAGTTGCAGCGCTCAACAGATTTGTATCTCGAGCAACTGATAGATGCCTCCCATTCTTCAAAACACTTCGAAAAACATTCAAGTGGAATGATGAATGTGAAAAAGCCTTTCAAGACTTGAAGAAATATTTGGGAGCACCTCCACTGTTATCCAGGCCAGTAATGGGAGAAAAGTTGTACTTGTACCTGGCAGTATCAGATAATGCAATCATCTCGGCATTGATCAGAATGGAGAATGGAGTCCAGAAGCCAATTTATTACACAAGTAAGGCTTTCGGAGGTGCAGAGGTCAGGTACCCGAAGCTGGAAAAATTGGCATTGGCATTAATTGAGGCAAGTAGAAGAATGAGGCCATATTTTCAGGCCCATACCATCGTCGTGTATACCGACATGCCATTAAGACAAGCCCTTCATAAGCCAGAAAAATCAGGGAGACTGATGTACTAGGCAATAGAGCTCGGTGAATATGATATTATGTATGAACCCAGATCATCACTAAAAGGGCAGGCTGTAGCAGACTTTATAGCAGATTTTACATATCCTGAAACCTCCGAGGAACAAAAGTTGCTCGCTGACCAACCTGTGGATGTTACAGGATCAACAGACATAAGCTCAGACCAACTCCGGTTGGTAAAAGGGCTTGTGGATGTAGAAAGATCATCAAATTCGAACTCAGACCAACTCCGATTGGTAAAAGAGCGAGAAGAGATGGTCAACGAAGAGCGAAAAATATCAGGGGAGGATGAAAGGAAACAACAAATATTTCACCGAGGAACCTTGTCAGATAGGACGTTTGAAGACGAGTTACCTACATGGAGATGGTATGTAGATGGGTCATCTTGCACAACAGGTTGTGGAGCAGGGATTGTTTTGAACACACCAGACGAGATTGACATGGAATATGCCCTGCGATTCCAATTCAAGGCTTCCAATAATGAGGCTGAGTATGAGGCCATGATAACAGGTCTTAATTTAGCAAAGATTATGGAAACACAACAAGTGATGGTATTCAGTGATTCTCAATTGATTGTGAATCAGATGATGGGAACATATGCAGTTAAAGGAGAATTAATGGTCAAGTATCATGCAAAGGCGATGGAGTTATTGGCAGAATTTGATGCCATTCTGTTGATCAGAATACCAAGAATGGAGAATGCACGAGCAGACGCACTGGCCCGACTAGCATCAGCTACTCGTACCGAGCTGCGAAGAACGATACCAATTGAAGTATTAGAAAGTCGGAGAATAGATGAAGACCTGACGATGAATATTATTACCCTTGATTTAGGACCATCTTGGATGGATCCCATCATAGCATATATTGAGGAGGGAGAATTACCGGAGGGTAAGCTCGCTGCCAAGAAATTGAAGTTTAAAGCTGCTCGGTATGTACTAACTAATGGTGTTTTGTATAGACGAGGAATTATGGCAGGTTTGCAAAGATGTGTACATCCCTCCGAGGTGAAAGAATTGATTGAGGAGATCTATGAAGGGTCCTGTGGAGCCCATGTAGCAGGTCGGACACTTCTGCAAAGGGTGATGACGCAGGGGTACTAATGGCCAACGATGAGGGCTGATTGTATAGCCTATGCCAAGAGATGTGATAAATGCCAACGTTTTTCCTCCATCCGACGAACTCCACAAGCATTGTTGACACCCATAACTTCCCCTTGGCCATTTGCCATGTGGGGAATTGATTTGGTTGGACCACTGCCAACGACCCGAAGAAGATTCAAGTACCTCGTTGTTGCAGTGGATTATTTTACTAAGTGGGTAGAAGCTGAGCCACTTATTGACATGACATACGAGAAGGTATACCAGTTCATTTGGAAGAACATCATCTGCCGATATGGTCTCCATCATGCCTTCATCATAGACCATGGAACGCAATTTGATAACGAGGAGTTTGCCACCTATTGTCATCAGTCAAACATTTTGAAGGTTCATTCAGCACCAGGCCATCCTCAAAGCAATTGGCAGACTGAAGTGACGAACAGAACATTACTAAATGGTTTAAAGAAGAGGTTAAGTGAGGCTAAAGATAATTGGATTAATGAGCTACAGTCAGTATTGTGGGCTTACCGAACAACTCCCAGAGCAGCAACTGGAGAATCACCATATATGCTAGCATTTGGAAGTGAGGCCGTAATACCTGCCGAGTTGGGTCTTCCAACACACAGAGTGCTGAATTTCAATTCCCCAATCAGCGACTTAATGAGAAGATTAGATTTGGATATGCTCGAGGAGGTTAGAGAAGAGGCAGCCATTAGGAATGCTGCTTACCAACAACGAACAACTCTGTTCTACAACAAGAGGGTGAAGAAATGCGACTTAAAAGAAGGAGATTACGTGCTAAAGAAGGTCATTTAGAAGCACAATAAGTTGGAAGCAAATTGGCATGGACCTTACCGAGTTACAGAAGTTGTTCGACCAGGAACTTACCGAATAGCAACTCTAGAAGGAGAGGAATTTAAGAATGCATGGAATGCTGAACACCTACGCAAGTATTATCAGTGATGTAAAATGTAAAGCGGTTCCATCAATATAACGATGATATTTCGCCATCTTCTTTCTTTTATTGAAAGTTTTTTGGGGAATACTAGTGTGCAACACTACCCTGCTCAGCAGTTAAAACAACATGATAGTTCAAGCTCAGACCAACTCCGGTTGGTAAAAGGGCGAGGACAAACCATACTCCTTTGGTTAGGAGGCGTACACTAGCTCAGACCAACTCCGGTTGGTAAAAGGGCAAGTGGACACGATAGTTCGAACTCAGACCAACTCCGGTTGGTAAAAGGGCGAGAACACGATATTCCTAAAAATACCAGCTCCGGTTGGTTAGGAAACCATACTCCTTTGGTTAGGAGGCTGACACTGGCTCAGACCAATTTTGGTAAAAGAGCAAGTGGACATGATAGTTCGAACTCAGACCAACTCCGGTTGGTAAAAGGGCGAGAACAACATTCCTAAAAATGCCAACGTGTTTGGCTAGGAAGAAAAATGCTCCTAAAAAGGCCAATCTCGGTTGGTTAGGAAACAAGATATACTCTCAAATACCAACTTATGTTGATCGGAAGGTAAAAATACAAAATATTCCAAACTGTACCAACTTAGTTGGTCGCCGAGGAGAAAATATTGACTTTGGTCAGACAAAAATTTACCAAGTATGGTTAGTCGGGGATAAACTCTCACTAACTATAATTGGTCGACAAGCATAATTTAACAACCTTGGTTGGTTGGAAAAATTTTCAACATTTTTATACTCATTACTTTATTATTAAGTGATCGAGCAACATTACTGATACTTGTAAATTTTTTATTACTAAATTGGTCGATGAACCACACAATATTATTATGCAAGCACAAATATAAAGTGTTTGACAAAGTACAAGACAATAGCAATACAGATTTGCAAACAAAAATGAAGATCTTTCATAAAATTCAAAATAAATTACAAGTTACATTGATAATTACATGGATATGTATACTAACTGTTACATCAAAAATTCCTATTCTATTAGTTTTTTCCCTTCAGCTTTCGATACAGGTTCCTCGCCAGCAGGCGGATCATTTAAAGACTGAGGAGAATTGATGAAGTTTAAATCCTTCAGCATTCTGACATTCATTATTGAAGGTGTGTCCAATAGATGCTCGGGACGAGATACATCGATCTGAGAATGAAGATTGTAGTCACCAAGGTATTTTGCAATTAAGCCCCGAGGAATGGCACGAGTTGGGATCCATTCCATGTCCAAATTATAAGGTGGCACAGGCAAGTCAAGTACCCCAGGATCATAATAGTCCCACAGGTAATGTCCTTGTTCGAGCTTCAGCACGCACAAATCATTCAACCAACCTTGTTTGTAGCCCTCGTTATTGGCATTCTGGATACGATCATCCAAATGGAATAGTGCTTCGTTGTATCCAGCCATCCAGAACTCCCTGGGCTGTTTGTGAAATTAAAATGTTAACCTCTCAAGCTTCTCGTGAAGACTCTGGATGAAAATTTCATTAGTCTCCAACACCGATTTCTTTGCAGAGAGTTCTATTTCCAGTTCTCTAACTTTCTTGGACAATTCAGACAAGGCTTGATTTTTAGCCATCAATTGGAATGCTTGGTTTTCCAACACTGATTGAGCACGAGCTTCTTCAACAGTACGACGAAGAGTTATTGATCGACCCCGAGTAGGTGGAGTACTTTGTTCCTCGATAACATTCTGAGCAACTCTTCCTCGTCCACGAGAACCCCTTCCTCATCCCCGAGTAGCAGTAGAAGTACCCGATCTTCTCAAGGTATCCAACTCTTGCCTTAATTTGGCATTCTCAACCTCTAAAAATGAAAATCCCTCGTCAGTCACTGGGATTACAGCTGTTGAAGAAGAAGCTGCAGACTTATACTGTGCTAGCTCTTTCTGTAAATTGTTATTCTCTTGCTCCAGCAGCTCGGCAATTTGTCTACATGCTTCAACTTCACCCCTTAGGGTTCTCTCCCTGACATCGTACCCAACAAGGATCTTTTTGTGGCCCTTCTCGGTAGAAAGCTGTTGATACCTCTTCTCATACCCCTCATGCAACAGGGCAGTTGATTCCTTGTACTGATTCTGAAGATCTTCTAAAGTACATTGAAGATCCTCGATCATTTCATAGTAAGCCACATTATTGGCCACATCTCGATCAAGTAAGCCCTTCAGGTACTGATAAGCTTCGACTGCCTGCTCCGAAGCATCATGACCAAGGATGTCGATAATTTCTGATGCACTCAGTTCTGTGTGACCAGCCTTATAATATTCATGACATTGCTGCATCAGCTTTGTATCATTAGCAGATAGCAAATCCATCCTGGCCATAAACTAACAGAGAAAGAAAAGACAATCATAAAAAAGAAGATCAAGACAGAGTACAAATAGAAAAGATACAACCGTATAGAGGGGAAAACTCAAATTTTATTAGATCATAGTGCATAGTTACAAAGATCTTGGTTACACTTGACAAAGAAGAAAAACAGAAAGAGAATACCGAATAACTTCACACCTTTTCCTTGTCTCCCAAGACTTTCTAGGGAGGCTGGGACGAGGAGATCGGTTGCTCGGTGGGAACAATGAGTTGGTCGGCTAAAACTGGAACTTGTTCAGGTGGAGCAGGCAGAGACAAAATCTCCTCGGTGACTGTCTGAACAGGTTGTGAGGCAAGGACTTGATCACCCACTGCCATTGAAGACTCATCGGATGCAGCTTCGTCTTCTTCCTCATCTTCAATTCTAGGAGGGGGACCAAGAAGATGCTGTTGAAACAGCTCTGAGTCTTCGTTAACCTTCAATTCTTACAGGGCAGCAACCCAACCATCTCGAAAGTATTTAAGACTCCCATATTGCACTTGGGTCATCATGGTTGCTACCCCCCTGTCCCATCCTTTGTCCCAACCAGTGCAAAAAGATTTTTTCAACACCACCTTTCTTTTTATTTTCTCCGAGGAGAGCTTCTAGGATAGAAGATCCTCGGTGGCCTTCAACTTAGCTTCCACCTCCTCCTTCTGGCGATTTGCTTCTCGCAGAAGGGTTAGCTCTTCCTCAGCCAATTTAAACTTATTTTCAAGCTCCCCAAAGTTCTTGAGCTCCTCGGCATACTTCTTGTTCTCTTTCTTCAAATCCTTCACTTTATTTTCCAAACCCTTGGAAAATTCAACAAGCTGCACCTTCTCTGCCTCAACTGCAGCCAACTTCTTCTCCCAATTACCCCTATCCTCGTCATAATGTTGGCGGGACTCCTTCAAAGACTGGGCCAAACCCAGAAAAGCATCCTCCACTCCAGACGAGGAGTTAGAAGCCTTGATTGCTTCATCCTTCTTCACAATGGTGTTAAAACAACTCACCAGCTGAAAAAGAAGATAATGATAAGTCATCGCAGAGATACATGTATTGATGGAAAGAAAGAAAATTTAGAATAAGAGAAACTTACTGAAGCAATGTGACGAGTAGCCAGGGATGTAAGCATATCCCTAGACATATTTTCCTCAATTCCTTGGACTTCAGGAATGGTCCAAGTCTTTACATAGCTCATTGCAGAACTCGGGGAAATAATAGTTGGAACACCAGCTCCACTAGCTTGGAGCTGGGGAATGGTTTCAGAAAAATTGACCGAGGAGGATTTCTTCAGTCTCCTCGGTGGCACTTCAACAGTTTCAACCAAAGAAGAACTTTTGGTTGGGGAGATGGTGATCACTTCCACAGGTGCATCCTTCTTGCTCGAAGCCACTGGGGGCTTCTCGGCAGCCTTCTGAGGAGCAACAGAAGGGGCAGCATCTACTTTCTTTGTCCCCTTTGGGACGTCGTTCTTGTTTCTTTTTCCATCTCCAGCAGAGGTAGTTTCCTCAAAAATAGCAGGAACTCTTCTTTTGCCCATTTTCTGACTCAAAGGAATATGAGAGTCTGGTGAAGAATCCTCAGGAACTGGCACTGGATCACTAGTGCTGACCACAGGACGAGCAGTAAATGATGATGTATAGCTCCTATACTGCAACAAATATGAAGCAGACCTGATGTGCTCGTCTGCAACTTTCTGATGCAAACTCCAGATATGTTTCAAATGCTTAATATTAACTTCTGTTTCTTTTGGAGTCTTTCTTTTGCTGTCAACTACAAACAAATACATATTGAAATGTCAATCACACATTTATTCAAACATAATGAAATCATAATTTCAGAAATAAAATAAAATGAAAATAACCTATCCCATTGCCATATGGAGGGCATCTAGGACCTTCATATACTTCATCTCCAATCAAAGGGGCACGTTGCCAATTTTTGATAACTACCCCATGTTCAAAATAATCCCTATTAGCATCAGGGAGATTGACTACTAAAGCCCTATTCAAAAATCTAGTTTTTAAATAATAAATATTATCTAGAACAGCCCATCTATAACAGTACATAATCTCAAGAATTCCTATACGGGTTCCGTGAGTTTGATTTAACCTATACACCCCATTAACTATTCTCCATGTGTTGGGGGCTATTTTTGCAGGAACAACATCGAAATGATGACAGAACTCTAAGAACAAAGGGTTTGGTGGAAAAGAAAATCCACATTCAGCAATAAAGAGGCTGGGGAACCAATGTCCCTCAGCCAAACGAAAATAATTTGAAGGCTCAGAAAGATCCTCCAGAATTACCCAAGATGGAATAGAAAAATCAGAACGGAATTTCTCAAGAGATTCAATAACATAAACCATGACGAATAAAAGAAATGAAGAAGAAGGAAAAAGATCTTACAGGAAAAAGGGAGATCTGTTGACAACGAACGAAGAAAAGGATGAACGCACAAGAGAGAGAAAGACTATGGAAAACTCGAAAGCAGAAATTGGAAAAGGTAGAAGACGGTGGGATTGCCTATGAAGCTTAAATACTTTGCCTTGGGAAACGACGAAAGAAATGATTACAAAAAGGAAACTATTACGCTACCGGCGGCTAAAAGGACAAAAAGTGCACGAAGATCGAAGCGCTTATGAAAATTCAAAAAAAAAAGCGGATTCTGCGAATTTGGAAGGAAATTCGAAAATGGATAAAATGCTCCTAAAAACCAGGAAGGTCATTTAATATGGCTATATACCGAGAAAGAATGTTCCATACTCCTCAAAGTTCGAAATATGAAACATTGGGGGCTTCTGTTGATACCAAAATTAGTATGCTGATATAGACGAATAATAAGAAGACACGTGTCAATCTACGTGGCACAATATCAACGAGGAAGTTTACGTCCCCGACCAAGTCATACTCACTCCGAGCAACAAGTGTACTTCGAGGAACTCCAACTCTCCGAGGAACTCCTGAATGACAAGCAACTAAGGCGGTCCGAGCTGCATCTCGGCCACAGCATTAATTGCTAGATAATCAACAGTTCAACTATTCATTGAATGCTTATCATTTAGACACACACGCTTAAATGGCATTAAATGTATTACCCTTTCATATGTATATCATTTAATGTATCACCCTTTCAGATGATAGCCTCAAGGCTATAAATACATTGTATCACCCTCATTCAAGGGGACCGAAATTTCTTGAGAGAACTTGTAATCAAGAATTCCCAACACACTCAGCAATAACATAACAGTGGACGTAGGCCATTCTTATAAGGCTGAACCACTTTAAAATTCTTTGTCTCATTTATTTATCTGTGATTGAATAATTAGAGTGATCTAATTTTTGACATCAACAACGATTGTACCACAATATTTCAATTTTTTTAAAACTGTACAATGAACATCTTAGTTAAATTAAATGCGTATTCCTAGGCTTTGCTTCAGGCAGAGGAAATCCTTCAGGGATTTCAATGTATATTTTTGTGTCTAAGTCCCTGTATAAATAAGCGGTCAGAACATACATGAGTCTCATATCAAGGTTTTCAGAAACCATTAAGCTAATCAGATATCTGAAAGTTATAACATCCATAACAGGGGAGTATGTTTTCTCAAAATCAATTCCAGGGTTCTGCAAGAAACCTCGTGCCACAAATCGTGCTTTATATCGAGTGATTTAATTATTCTCATTTCATTTTCTTACAAAATTTCACTGATAATCTACCGGGTTAAAACCTTTTAGGGGTTATATTATAGGTCGAAATACACCATGCTTATATAGAGACTCAAGTTCTGCCTTGATGGTAATTTTCCATTTTGTCCAATCTACTCTTTGTCGACATTCATTTAGAGTGCGTGATTCATTGTCCTTATCACTATACTTTGATATTTGTGTAGCTATTACATATGAAAATACATCATAGATGACAGTTTCTTTATGACCCCACATTTCTCCAGAATATGTAAAAAACAAATTAAGAGATCTCATTATTATTGGATACCTTTGCCTCTTCAGTTGCTTGTATAGTCACTTCAACGACTAATGTATGTTTAGAGCCAATAACCTCTCCAGGAGTTTAAGAGAAAGTGAATCTTTAATTCATAACCTTTTCAGGAGGATTATTAGGGCATGATTTTTCATTTGATCTCCGCTTCCAGGGTGCTGAGTCTTTGAAACATATATGACTTCCATACTTCTTGTCTATTTACAATTCAATCTACAATTCAAGAGGTCAAACAAGAATTGTAAATATATATATACATAAAATTTTTACCACTTTATAATTTTGTCTTGTGGTAATTACCACAGCCGGCCAACTAAATCTACATCATAATTTTCAAAACCCGAATTTCAAAAATCACAAACAGATGGGAGAATTAAAAATGGAAGAGATGTCTCTCCCAGCTTCGTTCGAACAAGCTCATAAAATTCATCTAACCGCATCCGAATCTACCCTCGATAAGGCTAAACTTATATATATATATATATATATATATATATATATATATATATATATATATATATATATATATATATATATATATATATGTGTGTGTGTGTGTGTGTGTATGTATATTCTTCATAGTTATATTTTCAATTTCATTTACAGGAGATTCTGAGAAAAGGTTGCGAAGCATTGAAACATTGCGATGAATGATAAGAAAATTAGGGTTGCTTTCTGCTAATGAGACTAAGGATGATATTACCACCACCAATCTCAAATATCTATTGGAAATACTATGTTCAGTTTTTCATTTATGTTTGTAATGGTTTTTTTGTATCTGGCCATAAATGGAATCATGAAAATTTAATCTCAACTCTCATTAGGGATATTTTGAGTTTTTTTTAGCTTTTAGTTTGATGATTTATATGTTTGATTAGTAAAGTTGGAAAGGAAAGAAAATGGAAGGATACTTCATGGATGATTAAAAAATGTTTTTTTTAATTGGGTTCTTTTAGGGTTTGGCATACATTGGTTTTTTGTATTTGAGTTTAACCCGTGCGTGTGGGATCGATAATTTTCTATAACCCGCTTGAGGGCCCAAACAGCCGTAGGACTCATGCATCACTATGGATTTAATAAAAAAAGGGTTAAGCTATTCACGAATATTAAAGATATATTACGAGGGAATTATCAATAACTAACTAATAAGTGGGAAAGAGAGTGTTCATCTAAAAAAACAACTTATATTATGAAGTATAAATATTGTACGCCCCCAATAAAGTGGCACATGTGATTTTCAGAGCATTGGATCTTTGCAATACTCAATAAAATATCTCTCCATTCCTGTGTATGTAGGCAATTTTCCTAACCATGCATATCTTGTGTACATTTTTTGGCTTTAATTATTTTTTGCTTTGTTATCTGTTTGTTTGTAAGATTGGATTTATACCACTTGTGAGCTTTGCGCACTTATAGTTGGTACCGTATGTGAAGCGAATTTCTTTCGATCTCACTAGCCAAAACTTGATCACTATTGCTATTTCACGGCTAACACCCAGGAGAATCAATGCAGATCCCCCGACGTCCAGAAGAATGGGCATGCCCCACTCATACCATGATAGATCATTTATTGTTCACTCCCATTGTAGCAAGGGCGCTCCTAGCTATGACCATTGACCTTTAGAGACGAGTCAGGTTATGGACGTTACCACCCTAGGTTAGGGACGTCACCACCCTGGCCAAGTGTCCAGAATGATTGATGTCTGTAAAAAATATTCCTTTTTTTTAAACTCATTTATATCTAATTTATGTTTTTTGGCTTTGCTAGGTGGGATAGCCGAGCCACTTCCTTTTCGTTATGATATCGTCCAAGCAAAACCAATAAAGAAAATAATCGATTCAACGAGCAAAGAAAGGAGAGAGAGGGATTCGAACCCTCGATAGTTCTTTGTTAAAAACTATACTGGTTTTCAAGACCAGAGCTATCAACCATCTCTCCGAACGACAGTTTTTATTTTATTCCTTTGAATAAAACATGATGTTTTTGAAGATTATTTATGCGAGCAGGAGAGAGTTGCTTGGCAAAGGCAATAAAGAATAAATGTTTCTAGCGCTAACAGTACATAATGGAGTGTGAGCTCTGACGAGAAAAGTGGCATCATAAGGAGCTCGCTCATACCGCTAGCCCACAAGCCACCAAGACTCGCAATTCGGAGAGGAGAGCGCCGCATCGTAGCGAGGAAAGACTCGTGCAAAGTCCCAAAGACACGAAGCAGGCATGAAAGAGATGAGATAAGATGTTTTATCCGTAGGAAGTAAGACAGACGAATGACACAATCTGGGACCCAAATTATTAAAGAGTTGGCACATCAAACTCTTTTGAATCAGATGAATCTCCCTTCGCTCGGTCTCTTGAGGAGGTCAAACCTCCTGCAACACCAAAATTTATGATCTTTGATGGAAAGACGAATTCTTCTACCAATCATGTTCGTCAGTATCGCCAAGCAATGGTCATGTGGTCAATAATGAAACACTCATGCTGGTAATTTTTCCTTCTAGTTTTGACGATGTCGCCCAACAATGGTTCGAGAAGCTCATTGCTGGATCGATTACAAGTTTCAAGCAACTGGCTAGATCCTTTATATTGAGATTCAGTACCAACAACTCGCACCCAAAAGGATGAACGCTCTCCTCACGCTCAAGAATAAGTAGCTTGATTTTTATGAGAGAATACTCTTGGCGGTATTGGAAAGTGTACAAGGAGGTAGAGGACTGCTTCGAGCATGTTGCTATGGCTTCTGTTAAAATAAGCCTACCAATGATTGTACTAGTTTTTAACCAAAAACGAGGCGATCACGATTGATGACCTTATGTCTATGATTGAGAAGTACGCCAAGGTAGAGGATGTGGTCGTCGAATGCGACCAAACTAAAATCGATCAGATGATAACCCCTTTTTGGGTACTTTTACTGAGAACCTCAAATGATACCCTTAATTGATATCCAAAACTCGAACACAACTAAGTTGTTGAAAATGCATTGGTTATTGTGAAGATTCCACATGGGTCTGTGCAAAACGCCTCGCCTTCGTGTCACGCCTTTTTAGACATTGGAAGAAAGTGTCTACAAAGATATTATGTTTGAAAGTATTTATATCCTGTGTGTCACTAGTAGAGTATTTCTAAATAATGTGCGGGCCCTACTATGTTGATCCATGTCATATAGAAGAACTCATTAGAAATTTCTATATATGCAAATTTAGGAATGCCGTATGTACGGGGTCTAAAGTTGAAGAGTTTATTTTTGTTCTATTTTTTTTTTAATTTTAATATTTAATGTTATTAAAAGGAGGGAATATTCATTTGGAATGTTCTATAATTATTTTATGGGTAATTTAGTATTTTATCTTATTAGTGATACTTGGTCCAAAGTAATTTATGCCTTCATATATGGTTGTAAACCCTCATTTGGGAGAGAGTTTGATGTGTTCGTGGGAAGTTACCCGCGTGGGGCGGGGTCTTTTATTTTTCAGCAAGTTTATTTTTATTTTTTATTATTTTATTATAAGTAGATAAATATTAGTTATTATTTAAATTATAATTAGTATTATTATTGGTATTGGTTAGCAATTTTAATTAGGTATTCTTTTAGTTACCTTTTCAATTGGAGATTTGCTCTCCTAGTTTAGGACTATTTACAGAAAGGCCGTTGGTCCCCTCTTATAATCCGAATTATTATTAATGAAATTTATGAGATTTGAGAGAAAATATGGTTTGATTATTATTACTATTCGTGTGTGTGTTCATTTATGTGTTAATTCCGTTGCGTTTCACATCAAATTGGTATCAGAGCTATCAATCGTATATGTGGAAGGTTTTGAAGCCATGGTAAGAGCTCGGGTCAATCAAGCATTTGGCGTGTACTCGATGACAATCAATGCTATTAAACTGGCCACCACCGTCGGGCCACCAACAACTGAGGCTGGGTTTGATTTTGCGGCCCATTTAAAAAATTAAATGAACAAATAGAGGTTTTGAAGGTAGATTGACGACGAGAAGATTTCAGAAGAGGGCAACAGTTCAAGAAGGTGGGATTTTAGTTACCCATGAAGTGGGTAAGGCTTGGAAAACCATGCGCGGCTGAATAGTCCGCCCAACCACTGCATCTTCAGCCAACACCTTTTGGCCAAATCCTCCAGGCGACCACTAACATCAATAAACCACTATTCTGACACCTCACTATCGCCGGCGAACCCATTCCATCACAGTCTTTCCCTCTCGACAAAATTCAAAGCTAAAACTCTCAACCAGAGATGTGAACAACCTTCGACGTTTTCTTCCCTTTATCCTGATGCCTTAGTGCCCAGATTTGACTAGTCAAAGAGGTGCCAGGCGACCAACGTTGTGGGGAGGTGGGGCTGATGGAAGGACCGATGAGGTGGGCTGAAGTTTCGGTGGGTGCCTGGGCAGACTGCATGTTGCAATCATAGAAGACTGTGATTTCAAGACGTTGGCTGAAAATCCGACCTCGAGGACCCTCCTTCTGGCCACCAAGGCTTCTTTCCAATGTCGATCTTTGTCCAAAATCTCACTGGCATTGCTTGGGGTCTAATGCTGGTGGGTTGAGAGAGAGGGAGTCGAACCAATCATTCGCAGGCGGGGGGACACCGCGAGGTGGGTAGTTTATCAGGGGCAGATGCCTTCTAAAGAGTAACAGAGGTGTGCGAAGGTAGGCTCAAGCTAAGATCCTGCTCGTGAGCGTAAAGGTATAAGCCTGACTAGCTAAGATCCTGTTCGTGAGCGTAATGGTATATGCCTGACTGTGAGAGCGATTAAACATAAATGAAAGTCATTTAGGGTTTGCCAAGACAAAGTGGTTGGTAGGACTTGTAAAGAGAAGGGGGAAGCTAGGGTTTACTTTAACGAGTTTGGGCTTTTCAATGCAAAAGTGGACTATAAGGCTTTTGAAGATTATGGACTATCCAAGCGGGCTTTCTTTGATTTTGACCCATTTTTCAGGGATGGATGTTAATGGTCCAAAAATAAATTTTATTGGTATGGAAAAATTTGGACAACTCCCAATTTTTAAAATGTTGAAAATTATTTTATTTGGGCCCTAAAATTTTTAGAAAATTCCCTTTTCTCCCCAAATAAAAGATAAAAAGTGTTTGAAATATTCAAAATATTTATGGGTGTGGTACGAACTTTTACAAGTCTCCCCTATGGTTCGTGATACAACTTTTCGAAAAAGGGGAGGGTATTACAACTTGTCTGATGGCGTCTTTAACGTCCAAGGCTATACAGCTAAGAACGAGCTTTTCTAAGAAGAGGAGAGCAAGCGCGTGTGGGAAGTTGCCCACGTGTGGTGTTTTTATTTTTATTTTTAATTTATTATAAGTAAATAAATATTAGTTATTATTTAAATTATTATTCGAGATAATTATTAGGTATTAGATACCTATTTTAATTTAATTATCTTTTTGTTTCCTTTTTAATTAGGAGACTCACTCCCAAGTTTAGGATTAACTATAAATAAGGCCCTTGGTCCTCTCTTATAATCAAAATTATTATTAATGAAATTTATGTGATTTGAGAGATGATTCGAGAGAAAATATGGTTTGATTATTATTATTCGTGTGCGTGTCAATTTCGCTGCGTTTCACATCAAAGTTATTATATGATATTGAGGGTTTCTCATTTGTTGGGTGTAAGATTTCTTTTGATATTTTTCGTTGCACTTGCTTTTGCATCACCTACCACGTCCCTGCCACATCATATAGGGACAAAGATATATAACCAATGGAGAAGTAACCATTATATATGGTAGAAATATCAATTGGAGCTGGCCTTAGAATACCATGAAACTGAAGTTGTAGCCCTTTGCTGCTTGTCATTGCTTACAGTCTTGTAATTCTTGATCTTATGGTGAAAATATTTGGGAAAGATAGAAATTTTTTCTATAATCATCGAGGACCCTGTCATAGTTAAGTTCATAAATTGTAGTTTTTTATTATATATATTTTTATATTTTTATTTTTATTTTTATTTTACTTAAATACCTCCGTAATTGGCACATTTTGATTTTAATACCTTTTATTATTTAAGTTTGGGTTTGGTACCTTTTCTTTTAAGGATCCTTTAGATTTAACGGCTGAAAAAGAATATAATTAAGAAAAAATAGATCAAAAATTAAAAAATGAAGAAAAGAACTAAAAAAAATAGAAAAATAACAAAAATTAAACACAAACTATAAAAAAATAAAATAAAAAATAAAGACCATTGAAGCCAGCGGCCACAACCACCCACCACCTTCCACTCTCACCTTCCATCACCCCTTGCCGGAAAACCGAAACTTGCTAAAATCAAACCTAATATTTCTGACATAAAACCCGATCAATGGCTACTGACAGTACAAAGATATTTCAGAATCGCTTGAATCAGATCTATACACTTGTACAGATAAGAGAAGAGCGACTGTGTGTGTCGATTCAGGGAATTTCATGCTAAGGAGAATCTCACGCTCGAAGGCGAGTCGCCCTACACATGTGTGTGAGTAGAGAGAGAGTTAGCATGGTGTGCTTAAAATTCCATTTTCATCATTATATCTCAAAGATTTTTGTGCCTTCTTTCCTCGTGATTTTTTTAGTCTGTGGTAAAAATGTTTATAGACTAATATAGTGTATATGGGTCTGTGTCCGAGTTTTTCACATTATCCCATTTTATATATGAATAAGAATAATCGAATAGAAACCTGCTTGAAAGGATGCATTACCTCTTATAAAAGTATATCCCTTAAGAGAGACCACAGTATTCCCAACTTTTGTAGAATGTAGTTTCAATGCATCTGGTTTTGTGATTTAATCATGATTATATACTACAGGTACCATTTTATCTGGCTGAGTTGATAGAAAAAACTGAGACAGATGACAGAATACAAGTTCTTAAGGCTTCACTGGTAAGAGGTTTGATGTCTTTCGTAAATGTAAATCTAGTTATTGTGACAACACTCTCCAGGAATTCATTGCATTTTGTGAGCTTCTACCTGAAGAGGAGTTAGAAACATTTTCACAGAGGAGCTCTAGTTCTTTTGCGGATCGGAGGGCTAAGAAGGTGGTTCTAGCTTATCTCTCTCTCTCTCTCTCTCTCTCTCTCTCTCTCTCTCTCTCTCTCTCTCTCTCTCTCTCTCTCTCTCTCTCTCTCTCTCTCTCTCTCTCTCTCTCTCTCTATATATATATATATATATATATATATATATATGGTCAGGATCTCCGACGGGTCTAACTAACGTCCAAAAGTCTTGGGACCACTTATGCCTTTTGTCTTGTTCTGTGGTTTTTCTAATATAAATTTCTACCCCAAGGATTTCTAAGGTCTTTTAAGCTTATTTTAAAGCCTAATTAATCTGGGAGTCTAAGTGTAGAAGTCTCAGGACTACTACTACTTCTTAACCTTTTTCCGTCACTATCGTACTGGAATTCTGAATAGCGAGAATTGTTTATATAAACAGTTTCTTCTGGGAGTCTAGAAATTGCAAGCGGTTTTGCAGGGAAATATTCTAGTCTTAAATACCTTATTCGGTATCGTGGATTTATTAGTCTAGTTTCTTTATATATTTGATTAACAATATCAATTATATCGCCTTCTATAAATTTATCTAATTCGCTATCTCCGTAGGATGACAAAAATCTTCTATATGTTCTAGGGGCGGCTGTTTCTACGTTCTTAATGAGAGGACGGATTCCTCCGGCTTTAATCAAAATAGCCTTTGTTTCAGCTAACCTTTTTCGTCTAATAAATTTTAGTACGTCTATACTATCTTCAAGTATCCTAGTATATTCTTGATATTTTTCGGGTTTTGACAGTTCTTCTGCAAAATCTTCAGTTCTTATCTTTTGTCTAAAGAGATCTCGGATCCCTAGTCTAATTATTTCTATTCTAGCTACTTCTCTTCCTAACCACTCAATAATCTGGTCTATATATTTGAAAGTACCACCTGCGTATACTAAAGCAGTTTCTATAATTTCTTTGTCTTTAGGGTCTGTAAGGGTCCAATCTTGGATTTCTCTAGTTAAGTCTAAACTTGTTTGATTAACAAATTCTAAAAAGTCTTTAGTGATTTGTAGGCTCATAAAAAATCTTTTTTTTTAAAACAATAATATGCAGAATAGTTAAGGGTTTGGTTCGAGTTATACCTTCCTTCTGGTCTGCAATATCACTACTCTCTTCCCTTAGTCTCTTCAGCTTTGTTACTATTCTTCTCCTGTCTCGGCCTCCTACAACTTTCTCTTTATGTGTCGCACCTCAATCCACTATTTTGGCAGTTGACCCGTTTCCTGTCTGTACGCCTTCACGCCTAACGCCCACCTGGCTAACGGCTCACGGCTAATCGACACCTGACGGCGGTTCACCAGTATAACACCTTGTGTGCTACACCAGAGGTTCCACACAATAGTCCTCTATGAACAGAAAGTTGGAGACAATTTGGAAAATAATAACAACTTAGCATAAGAGATTTCTAGAAAAGAAAATACTTTTATTGCATAGCATAAGTAATTACAACTCTCCCCTAACTATGAGAGGTTTACTCACTCATATACATATTACTCTTTATAAGCATGCTCTCTCTAAGGTCTAACAATCTCTCTCTCTCTAACAACCCATGTCTAAAACAAAAATGGACGCTCCCTTTTATAGATCAAGGGCACTACAATATGACTGGTAACCGGCTACCAAAAGCAATCCGGTTGAAAGCATCTAATTATTAAAGTAACATTGTCTTCCGAATCTTCACAGCTGGGTCTACAATCTTTTATCTTCTTTTGATAATTGGGGGACCTCTTTCTTTAAAAAAAGGAAAGGCGTGCCAAGTCTTCATCATGGTCTTGTCGTTTTGTAATAATACAAGAGCATCAAACGAAGTCTTCATCTTTTTCATCAGTCTGGTGGTCCATGTGGGGCATGGGTCTTTTTGCTTTATGGAAAGCATGGTCTAGGTAAATGATTCTTCCGTCTTTATTAATTCATCCACCATTGAGGGGCCCTTCTTTGTTGTGTCTGTGTCTTCTTCTGTCTTGTCTTGATTTGGGAGGGTATTATTGAAAAATTCATCAATAAGGCCTACCGTTCTAAGGCTGGCTGGCAAAGCTATCTCTACCATTTCTTTGGATTCTTTCTTGAGCCTTCCATTGAATGGCTCATCAGCTTGGATTATCAAGTCTTCTTTGTGGTAGGCGGTGTACCACCTGTCTTCTCCTGTTAATAATTCCATGATCTCAATTGTTTCCATTGCCTGAGCGATCTGGAGTTTGGACTTATCAACAATTAAATCTTTAGTCTCGTCTTCAGATAGGATCTCAATGTCTTCAAATGTATAATTAGAAAATCTAACAAGTCTAAATCCTTCCACCCTCATTCCTCCGCAGGAACTTGGAGCAATCTGATAAATTCTAGCAAATAAAGGAAGGAAATCTTCTACCTTTTTAACGTACTCATGGACTATTTTTCCAAGAGCAACAGAGTCTTCTATAGTCTCAATTTGGATGAGTCCGATGAACCCATAGTCTGCTAAAGTTATCTGGGTAATTTCTGCTTTCCCAGCAAGATAAATCTTTGGAACGTCTTTGAAATCTCCATTAGTCTCAGATAATAACATATTGAAATGTTCAATAATGCTATTAGATTCTTTCTTATAGTCTTCTGTTGATGGAAGATTATTATGACCAAAAGGTATAACAATCTTAGTCTTAAAGGTCTTTTTCTGATAACAAAAATTATCAGTGGGTCTAGCTTTGGAGGATTCTCCAAGAGTTTGAGCATAGGTTTGCGTCTGAGGTCTAGGTATAGCAGTACCACTGAGTTGGGTAACTGCAAGTCTTTGAGTTCTCATAAATCTGGCAATAGCTACCAAATTTTGTTTGAACTCGATCCACAGTCTATTCTTCACGTTCCACCATATGGCATCTACAAGGGTATTTTCGTCTTCTGAGAATTCTCGTCTAAATTTGATCAAGTCTGGGTATCTTTGATCAGGTCTATATTGGGGGAAATACATCTTCCCAATGAGTCTATTTTGAGAAATGATCTCTTGTCTAGATTTTTCAGGAGGAACTAAGATATCATCAAAGTTCTCTAGGATTGGTCTTTCTTGAGAGTCTTGAATATGAGTCTGTCTTTGCGTTACACCAGCATTTGGTCTTACGCATCTAAGATAGTCTGCAACGTCTTCCCTGTTCAGTCTATTTGGTCCAGAGGAACTCATGTCTTCTGGGTCTTCTGTTTGCAACATAAAACATGAAATTATATTAGGGTTAGCAAACATTGGCTCTCTTGATATAATGTCTGGAATGGTATTTTTACTTCCCTTAACATGTATAACAGAGAAGTCATAACCATTAAGCAATTATTGCCATCTAATTAGTCTATTAGTCCTTGACTTGGACAAGTCTAGATCTTTGAATTTTACTGCATAAGAAGAGTCAGTATAAACAGTAAAATGCTTAGGTCTAAGAAACAACATATATTTTTCTATTGCCCTTACGATAGCTAAAACTTCTTTTTCATGGGCATTGTATCTTGTTTCTGGGTCTGTAAAGGTTCCAGAGCTACGTCTACACAGTTTTTTCTTTTTTGTCTGATGATCAATGGCAAAGTATATTGCTCCCCATTGCTTATCATAGGCATCTGTTTCTACTATAAACTGGTCTTCTGCATTAGGCAGTTTAAGTAAAGGAATATTCTTTACTGCATCTTTAATTTGTCTTATGACTTCAAAATCATCTTTAGTCCAATAAAATGGATTATGTTCCTTTTAATTTGGCTGTTAAGCTTTGTCTTTTTGAAGCAAGGTCTTTAATAAAATCTGCAGCACAATTAAGCAATCCTAAAAATGATTGTAATTGTTTTCTATCTTTGAGTTGGTCTGGGAACTCAAGAATCTTTTTGGTTATGTGTTCTGCTAAGGACAATTTTCCTTTATTAATATGCATTCCCACAAAGTCTATCTCAGTCTGAAATAATCTCAGTCTTACTGGCTACAAGAATATCATCTATGTAAACAAGACAAAATTCTGAATAAGGTCTAAATATATTATCCATTCTTCTTTGGAAAACTTGAGGAGCATTCAAGTATCCAAATGGCATAACTAGCCATTCGTATTTTCCTTGGGGCATACTAAAGGCTGTCCAAGTAATACTGTCTGGATGCATTTTAATTTGCCAGAAGCCTGATTTGCAATCAAACTTACTGAATATAATTCTATCTTCGATTAAATTAATCAAATTATTCTTGTCTGGTATCTTATAAGAATCAAATTCACAATTCTTATTTAATTGTCTATAATCTATAACCATACGTCTTTTTCCTCTTTTACGTTCAGATTCATTTTGAACATAGAAGGCTAGGCTATTATGTCTACTTTTACTTTCTCTAATAATGCCTAACTTAAGCATTTCGTCTACGTCTTTCTTGAATTCTTCCCTATCTTCTTGTGAGTATCCTTTCTTATAGGTTCCACCATTAATAGTGGCGTCTGGGTTAATAGGGATGATTTCACAATAGCTTTGGTCTTTATCCCACTTAGCGATGGTATTTTCTCCTAAAGTAGGCTCTGCTAGTTGCCTAATCTTTTCCTTTTCTACTTCTATATCCATTTTCTTTTGTTTGGATATAGCTTGCACCTGTAATAAGGTCTGCTGGGCTTGATCTAAAATGTCCTGCTGTATAAGCGCTATTTGCTTATAACACTTTTGGTCTGGACACTTACACTCTTTTTGTAAGGGTTTAGTTATTTCTAAGGCTTCTTGTTGGGTTGTAGGTCTAGGTCCACCATGCTCAGCTGAAGAACTCTGATGTTTGATGGGTCTATAACTGGGCTTGACCTGCATAAGGTCAAAGGCAGTCTTATGATCTATTAGAGGAGCTTTAATATTAAATTCCTCTTAGTCACTGATTAATATCTTATCATTATACTGAGTATAAGGATGATATTTACTAATAAAGTCTTGTCCTAAAATAATGTTTCCTGTGAAACTAGGACGAGGATCCATTATCCAAAACCGATGATTAACAGTTTTGTTGGTCTGATTTCCTAATTTAAAGTAAATAGGAATAGTCTGGAAATATAAGGTAAATGGATCTCCATTAGCCACTTTACCATAGATTTCTTGAGTACTTTCTAAAAAGTAGTCTTCAGGGAAGGCATTAGCCTTACAAATACTCTAAGAGCACCCTGTATCTATAAAGGCTGAAAGTCTTTTAGGATAGTCTTTATGTTGAACAAACAATTCTACAAAACAAGCATGTGGTTTAGTAGAAATGCCTAAATTATTTTTTTCTAAAATAGATATTCCTTTCTGAGGTTTATCTATAAAATCTAAGGGTATTTGGTCTTCTGGCCTATCATCAGAATGGTATTCGTCTAAGTCATTGGAAATTCCTTTTCCCTTGAAGTCTTCATTTTCTTGCAGTCTTTTGGCTATATTCCTATCAATGTCTTGATAATAGGTTTTAATATCTAAGTCTATTTGAGCGTCATACTGGCTAGTATAAATTGCTCTAAATCTAGTTCTCCAACAGTCTTCATGGTAGTGTAGTTGACAAATAATACAAACTAGAAACAATTCTGTTTGTATAATCTCAAAGCATTCTACACATCTAAAGTATTTTTTGCTACATTTCATTTCAAATGTGCAATAATGTCTTTCATCAAAGTAACATCTAGGTATATAGGTTAGTAATTCAGGATTACTAACAGTCCTTCTTTTCTTCAAAAAGGGGCTTAATATACACTTATACCAAGCGTCTTTAAAATCTATATATTCATCATCTGGATCTTCTTGATTAGTCTGCATCATGTATAAGTCTAGGGTATCCTGAGAGTCTTCATACTCATCATTATCACTATAGTCTTCTGAATCACTGTCTGTGTAAACACTATAGATACTAGTGCTGTCATCATCTTCTATGTCTGATATTTCTATAGCATATAGGATATCTAATTCTTCTTGATCTGCATAGTCTAATATTGTATTAATGGTTTTAATACTTTCTTTATCTTTCTTATTAGGACAGTCTTTAGCAAAGTGTCCTTCTTTGCCGCAAGTCCAACATTCTTTGGTGGCAGTCTTAGATTGAGCTACGTCTTTTTATTTCCTATAATTAGGAACCTTCTTATACTTACTAGTATTCTTCTTAAAGTATCTTCTTTGGTTAAATCTATTTTTCTTAGTCTTAGGATTCTTTTCCCTAAAGGTAGTAGATTGTCTAAATTTATACTTCTTTGGAAATCCTAAAGGTCTAGTCTTAAACTTCCTATGTTTCCATTCTACTTTCTTTTTGAATTTCTTAGATTCACTTCCACATCCCCATTGGATTGGAGCGATGTCTCTTTCGTCTTTGATTGGAGGGATCTGCTTGAAAGTCTCTTCTATCAACTTTCCTTGAGTTATATCACGTCTCTTAGATATGATATAGTCTTTGGCGAAATTGATTCTTTCACCAAGGGAGTTATTCTTAACTCCAGATACTCCTGGCCAATTCCTATATTCATTAATTAGGATTTGTCCTATGGCTGGTATCTTTCTAAAGTATTCATCTTTTAAGGTCTCTCCAAATTCTTTAATTTGGTAATATAGCTGTTTATAATTATTGCTATATTCAGTTATCTTATCTAACTTACAAATGCTAAGGAGGGCTAACTTAGTTTTTCCTAGGTCTTATTCATTGATCTGAGCTAGATGTCCAGCTCCAATGAATTCTGAAGTGAACAATTGAATACATTCTTCAATTGATCTTTCTTCTAGGTTTTCCTTCATCTTCTCAATATTAGGTAAGGAGTCTTCATCTGTAGCCTTTCTTAAACTATCTAAGTAGTCTTTTGCAATACCTATAATGGATTGCTCAGCGTACTGCTTACATGAACTTGCATCCCATTATTCATTAGATGAAAAACACATGTTCATCTGATTACGCCATTCGTCTAAGGCTTTCTTCCTATCTTGCACATTATCTAGGTTGAGGTATATACCTACAGGATTTATGTCTTGGCTTGCCATAGTCTTAACAGGAGTGAAACTCTTGTCACTAGTTGGGAAGTCTTTTATATAATCAGGTTTAGTCTTAACTACGGTGCTAGAGTATATAGGAATATTTATTCCTATTGGTTTACTAAAAAGTCTAGGAGCATCTTCTAGCCTACTACTACTTCCTATCTCTTGTTTGCTAGGCTCTACTTGTGTAGCTGGCATTAGTCTTTGTTCTCCTTCTTCTATTAGTCTTAAATTTCTAAGAAGTTCTTTAGTATTCTTAGATTCTTTTAGTTTTAATAGGCGGTCTTGGGCTATCATATTAAATCTTTCTCTTTTTTGAAACCTAACAGAATGACTTTTCTTAAGGTTATCTTTAAATATCTTCATATCCAATTCTGAGGGCTCATGTCCAAAGTTTTGGATCCTAGCTTTTTCTTTAACTAAGTCTTTTTGTTCAAATGATCTTCTAGGTCTAATTATCGGAGCTTGTCTAAGTAAACTAACACTAGTCTTACTACTACATTCTCCTTCTGAAGGATCATTGATTATGGTTTCTCCCATATTCCTAAATCTAATTTCTTCGGTCTGGATATTCTTATTGACAATCTTAGGAGGACCAAACTGGATGGTAACATTTCCAGTGACGTCGTCTTGATTAATAAATAAGGTTTTATTTTATATAGTCTTAGTTTCTTGAAATTCTGGCAATTGCCAGAGAGTCTTAGCTTTCTCTTTCATAGGTCCAGTATTCCTAATACTATAGGTATGATTATAGTCTGATACATTGGTTCTAACTAAGATTTCTTCATTAAGTCTACCGCTAGGAATTCCCGATTGCATTCCTTCATAAGGAAATTGGGAGAACTTCACATAGCTTTGAAATTCTATGTTTATATTTGCGTCTGGGATAATATAGTCTTCATAGCCACTAGCATATAAGATTAACTTAAAATGTTTGGCTGTGTCTACGGTTACTGTAAATGCCGGAATGACATTAAAGTATCCTATGTTGTCTGACATTTCTAATTGGGCTATCCCAATAAGACTTTTCTCAAAGTCTTTCCATCTTTTATCTACTAAACAACATAATATGTTGATATTATTCTGGGGTCTATGTAATCCTTGGATTCTTGATTGGAAGAGTCCAAAGGTTAGGAATTGGAACTTCCTATCAGTTCCTCTAGATCTAAGCCATTCTGAGTCAAATACTTGGAGCTCAGTATAGGATTTGTCTAACACATGATTTCTACAATGGTAGGTCATGTTATAATTGGGAGTCTTAGGAGTGGCACCTTCTTTAAATAAGTCTATGTATCTAACGGCTGGAAGTTGTCCATTATGAATGGAGTTTTCAACAATCTTCCAGTCAACTTCACCCCACTCTTTCCATTGGAGAGGATTGGTAAAATTTCTCTCTTTCCACCATGTCCTAACATTGGAGGGTGAATCCTTAAGTCTTTGGAGTATATGATTACTCTGTCCAATATTTGGGATAGAGCTGGCTATCTTGCTAGTCTTATCTAATCCGTCATTTATGACTCGTATACCTATGGTATTCCTTTCTCTAGTTTCTATGGGAAGGGATTCTTTAAACTTACAGGTGGTTACCTGTTTCTGTTCAAGTCTTTTTTCAATTTTTTCTAAGAAGTCTGAATAATCTTTTTGTCTTTTTATCTGATTAAGGATTTCTTCTTTAAAATTCTTATTCTCTTTTCTAGTCTTTTCAGAAGTTTCTTCACTATGTCTAGCTAGAGAAATAATGATGGTTTTACCAACGTTAGTGATATAGTCTTTTACTTCATTATCTTTTTCTAGTTGTTGCATAGTTCTAACTTCTATGGCTTCTACAGTCTTTTCAATTTTATCTAACCTAGTTAGAATAAAAGGAGAGTCTATTTCTGCTTGGGAAGGTTTATTATATACGGCCTTAATTCCGTTTATAATTTCAATGTATTTTTCTTCTACTTGGGCCATGTCTAGTCTAAGTTCATTAATAATACTATCCATTTTAGATAGATTATGTCTTTCCATATTATTAAGGTAATTAATCCTTCTGTTGGAATTTAACAAAGTCTGTGTAGAAGGTAGTTAATCCTTCTGTCTTAGCCTTTAAGTCTTAATGCAAGTCTTTAACAAAGCTACTATTATAGTCTTGGGTAGCTGCTATAGATGTAAAAATTACATTTAATCTTTCTAATATAAGTCTAGTTTCCTTGGCTGCGTTGGCAATTTCATTTTCATTTATCTTGTAATAAAATCTATCATCATTTATCTTTTCTAAAATTCTTTGATAAAATTCTGATAAGGTCTGAATGGAGAGGTCTTTTGATACCTCGTTCCAGTCTGATCTAACTATCTCCATTAGGAAGATAACTATCAAGTCTAGGGATAAGCTTAGCTTGTTCTTTAGTAAGTTTAATTAACTCACTGTCTTGATTTTTAATTAAAGTCTTAATTTCTAAAATGTCTTTGTTAAGGACTTCTATATGATTAGTCTTAATATTTATTTCTTGTAACACGTGTACTAAGTCTATTGGGATTTGATTATCTATGTCTAATAATCTTTTAGAGATATTTTTTATCTCTGTTTCTAAAGTTTGAGTGTCTTTTATTAATTGTCTTAATATAAGCAGTATACACTTATTTTGGTCTATTATGCTATTAATAGCACTAGCAGTAACTTGTCTACTGTCTGCGTGCTTGGCTGGGATATGTTCAATATGTGAACAACCGTCTATGTGTGTGGTTAAACATCCTTCTGAATCTAAATTAGTTATGGGTATAGGTTGGTAGTCTGGGTTGGATCCAAAAATATCTTGGTAAATGCGAGGGATAAATCCCAAAGGCATTAAAGTCTTTTAATCGTATGTCTAAAAGGAACGTCTTATGGCTCTGATACCAGAATTGGTGTTTGGTCGGAATTTGGTGGGATTTTAATTACTTAAAAGTCTGATACTAATATTGAGTCTTGAATTATAATTATTTTAAAGGTGTAGTCTTTAAAGGGGTTTTTATAAGATAAGTGGGGACCATAAGGGAGTATGATAATGTTGACTTTAGTATTATACGGGGACCATTTGTTGGGAAAAGGACAAAAGTCCATTGATAGGTCCGTTAAATGAGTCCGTTCTAGATACTAATTATATATATATATATATATATATATATATATATATATATTAAGATGGAATAAGTGCATATGTTATATTGTTTTACTCATTATGCTTCATGGCCTTCATGGTTTCATTCTTCACTTTTGTACAACACAATTGAATGAATATGGAAACTTCTGATTTACTGGAGTGCTGGTTAACACCTCAATTACGTTCAGATTGCTCGGTGTAAACGTCAAAGAGCAGCAGAGTCGAAGTTGGTGGAAATAAAGGAGCGGAAGGAGCGACGTGGGTGTTCAACCAAAGCAGCCACCTTATCCACTCCTGTTGAGGCTGGAGAGGATGAAGTGCTTGATGATGATGGAGAGGAAGAAACGGAGGTCAGTTGAATTATTTGAAATTTATTTAATGAGTTTGTTGTTATGTTACTATTATAAAATATATGGTTATTAAATGTTTGTTAAACTTTATGTTTTTTATAACTTTTAAAGATGGCCATAAGTGGTCTAAGCAAAATTTTCATTTAAGTTTAGTACACTCTCAAATATGAAAAATAATAGAAGCAGAAATAAAAATGATTTTCGTGAGCCCTGCGTACATCATTCTTCCCCATTTAAAAAAGTTCATACCGAGGATTGAAGGTTGACGGCAAGGGAGCAAAACAACCACTAATAGACTCCCTCACTTGAAAGGGAAGTCGTCCTCGAAAACGACCCGCATATCGGCTAACATAAAGCATGGGGACGAGGGATAAAAAATCTCAACCACGGAAAATGAATACGAACTTGGCCCCAAAACTTGCCACGATAATAATTTGCACACCACCACCTCAGGGAAGGCCAACGGTACTAAATGTGGTCCGAGCCCCCCCATGATGAGTACTCGTGGGGCTAGAGACGCTTCAACTTGACCATTCAACGTGCATCATATATTCGGAAATAATCTGCTCATTTGACATGTAGTCGGCATAAATTTTATTATTTTGTATTTTGAAATTTTCATTGCCCGATAGTCGAGCCAATACGTATCATATATTGTTTGGCCGAATAAATAAATCTCATGATGATTTCTATTCAATTTACCCTCAAATGGATCGTTGGGAAACTTATTAATTTCTTTAGGTACAAGATTCAGTCCCGACGGTTGCTCGGCTATAATCTTAAGTTCTTGTAAATCTCATTAATGCTCCGACAGATGCTCGAGAACGGATCACTCGTAATATCTACTCGGTCCTGTACAATTTTTCCTCGACGGATGCTCAAGTACCATTTATATTATTAATGCTCCGACAGATGGTTGAGCATGCTACAATACTTTAGACCTAACAAATGATTGGGCAAGATTATTTGTTATAACCGAGGGATGCTTGGGCATTGATATTTTTTTTAACTTCATTATCGATTATTTGACTCCATGATTCTTAACCTGAAGGATGGTCAGGCATATTCAAGATTCATCTCGGTAGATGATTGAAAAAATAATTTTATATTTAGTCCTATATATATCTTCCACACAAGTTGTATTTTATCCCCCATGGATGGTTGGTCAGGATAATCTTTATCTATGTTTAGTCCTAACAAATGGTTAGCATAGCCAATTGTTAATCAACATTACATTTATTATTGTTATTCAACCCTAATGAGTGGTTTGAAAATCTATTTTTCTCTAACAATGTAGAATCATTCGTAATATGTGCTTGATTTTTTAAAAATTTGCCTCGACGGATGCTCATTTTTTTATTAATTTTCTTGGAAACGGCCTGATGGTTGGTCGTCACTTTCATTATTTCTATGGATTTCTCACTAGCTTTAATGGATAGTCGATGCAATATATATTATGTGATCATCACAATTTAGCCCCGATGGACTATTGGGCATTACCATTCTTATTTGATTTAACCTCGGCTAATGACTGCATGTTTATTCATTAGTCAACATTATAATTACAATTACGATTCAGTTCAGATGCTCAATCATGCTTATTATTTGATCCTCTCATTTCAGTTACTTGATGTAATCGGCATTATATTGCGACAGATTCCCGATGGGCGGTCGAGCATCATCATTATCTAATCTTCTTATCTTAGCCCCAGTTCATGGTTGGGCATAATAATAATCTTATTTCACCACCAGGTCAGGCATTATTATTATTCATTCTTATCTTCATAACCCCCATTGGGGGTTCCGTAGCAATGTGGACCAGAGAACGAATTCACTGCAACATTAGTCAAGAAGGAAAGAAAATTAGACATCAAGATGAAAAACCATAGGATTCATTTTCCCATAACGAGTGGGTCTAAAAAGTCCAAATTAATGACAGGCATTCGAGTAAGCCTCATCTCACGAGTGCTTAACAAGCCTGTGGTCAGCCTCACCAATTGGACCATACAAAATCCTAGTAAAGGGTAATATCCTAAACTAAGTGCAACCCTGAGCGAGCCTCAATGCATTAGTGCTTTATATGCCCCTGATTAGCCTCTCCAATTGGACCATATAGAATTCCTAATAGAGGGTGATACCCTAGACTAAGTGCACGCCCGAGTGAGCCTCGACGCATGAGTTATTTTTAGGCTTATTGTCGACCTCACCAATTGGACCATACAAAATCCTAAAACATGGTGATACCCTAAACTTGGTTCACTCTCGAGCGAGCTTTGATGCATAAGTGCTTCATAGGCCTATGGTCGTCCTCTCTAATTGGGCCGTATAAAATCGTAATACAGGGTGATATCCTAGACTAAGTGTACGCTCGAGTGCGCCTCAGCGCACAAGTTATTTTTTGGCCTGTGGTTGGCCTCATCAATTAGACTATACAAAATCCTAAAACAGGCTGATACCTAAAACTAGGTTCACTACCGAGCGAGCCTCAATGCATAAGTGCTTATTAGGTCTGTGGTCGACCTCTCCAATTAGACCATATAAAAATCCTAATATAGGGAGATACCCTAGACTAGGTGCATTCCCGGGCCTAGATGCATAAGTGCTTCATAGGCCTATGGTCGGCCTCTCACATTGGACCATATAGAGATCCTAATATAGGGTGATACCCTAAACTAGGTGCACACCCGAGTTTGCCTCGACGAACGAGTTATTTTTAAGCTTATGGTCGGCCTCACCAATTGGACTATACAAAATCCTAAGAAAGGGTGATACCCTAAATTAGGTTCACTCCCGAGCGAGCCTCGATGCATAAGTGCTTCATAGGTCTATAGTCGACCTCTCCAATTCGACCAATTAAAAAATTAATACATGGAGATTCCCTAGAATATGTGCACGTCATGAAGCGTGAACCGTGCGTCGTGTAATACGCAAATCGTTGTTATCGATTCGGCGACTCAATGTAAAACACCTAAACTACAACTACACTTGACAAGCAAGCACAGTGGTAAGTCGGGTATCGAGAATCCACAGGGAGTGATTGAATTTTAGATTTTAATTATTTTACTACTTCAAAAATAAAAGTGTAAAAGGTGATAGGCTAGAAATAAAGAAAAGGAAAAAATTAAGAAGTTAACACTAAACAAAAATTAATAAAACAAGAGTCGGGATCGCGTTCCCGCCATGGGCTAAACAACTAATAATTATAATTTCAGTTAAAAAATATTTAACCAAGCATTTTTAATTAATCATAAACATCACACAATAAGGAATTTAATCCAAAGTTGCAAGATTAAACATTTAAAGGAAAATGGTCACACGCGGATTAAATTCGAAATATCGCTATAAACACTAGCGTTGCGTGACAAAGAAAGTTAAACGCATAATAATCTGACTTTAACACGCGAGGTTTCAATTAAATGCAATTTTACACAAAACCTAACTTTCAGAGCTCGAAACCCATTAATGGCGGATACACGACCCAAACCCTATTTAACTACTCACACAACATGATTAATCTAATAAAATAACTAATAAATTAATTAAAATAAGAAATAAATGAATTAAAACAAGTTATCTAGGCATGAAAAGTAAAGAATGAGCAAGAAATAAGCTAAAGCAAGTTAAATAAATGAGGAAGGAGATGAATAGTAACTTACATTAACCAAAATTATGAAACCCTTAGAGAGAGAAGCTCCCAAAGAGAAACCCCCAAAAAACTAACCTAAAAATGAATCTTCTCTAGTCTAAAATTGATCTCTCAACTTAATATAATGTTTACATACAAATACCCCACCAAAAACCAACTTAAAAGTAGAAATTTGCGGACTTTCTGGTGGCAAATCGAATCGATTCGGTTTAGTAGGTCTACAATTCTCAGCTTTGTCCAACTTTACGAAAAATGCCATAACTTCTTTGTTATAACTCGAAATTAGGTACGGTCAGAGGCTAAGCGAAGATAACTCAGAGGGATAAAACATCCAAGAAGACATTAGGCCCAAAAACGAAATTATGGAATGACTAAATTGCCATTGAATGTGACCTTGAGTGTGATTTTAAAGACAAAACTATTCTAAAAATGCCATAACTCCTTCATTATACATCGGAATCAGGCACCGTCAGCGTCCACGCGAAGAGAAATCAAATGGATTAAACTTTTGTGAAGAGTTAGGGATCAAAATCCGAATGCTAAAATTACTAAAATGCTCCCGAAGCTGCAATATTTAACAAAACTTTTTCGAAAAGCAGTCAAACGTCACACTAAGCACCGAAATACCTACAAAATCTCAATTATACCTCATATAGCATGTTAACATATAAAATGGAGGTTGTCTAATTAACGAGCATAGATATAACAATTATGGTACCCGAGGGGGCTAAAAATGCATAAGTTAACGTGCGAAAAATGCAATATTCGTGACATATCACACCCCTAACTTAGACATTGCTAGTCCCTAGCAATGAAATTCAAAGCAAGAAGAACTACACGAAAATCGAAAAACAGGAGATATATACAAAAGTGATAAAAGCCACTTTCTCGGGCGAATAATTGCATTTAGCGTATTTCATAAGCCGTTAAACCCCTAAGTTACCCTAGTGGACGAGTGTCATCTCGTGAGGGTTGTCAAGGATAAAACTCACAAACATCATATGGTTTTCTCAAAATATGACCAATCAACATGCGACAAACTCAATAATAACAAAAATTATTTCAAACGCGTTATTAGCATATTGAACGCATTCAAGCTAAAGCCCGTTGTTATTAACAAGTTGAATGCACCTCGTAGAATTGAAACTTTAAAAGTGGGAGGGGGGAGAGCACATGCAAAGTATGATTTAAAAACTTAAATAAACCGGATAAATATAAAAGCATGCATATATCAATTCGCACGGACATTACACTCATTAAATGAATTCACTATGAAAATGGAGGTAATGCACGGGATATGCTGGCATAAAGAGTAAATGTAAATGAAAACTAGGCCGCACACATGTCACAAATGAAGAACTCTATATAGAAAATAAAAACTTATAATCTCAATGAAATATACCGCTCATTAAAGGAGGCAAAATGCATTTTCACAGATTATCAAAACTACTATGACTTTTAAATTGAAGTGTAATACCGCATATTTTAATAACTTTTAAAATGGGATTAATTAGAATTAATTGTGATATAATTGAAAATTAATTCGAATTTAAATATTTCTCGAGAATAAAGTAATATGTGATTTATGTTGAATATTACTTAGTGATTAAAGTAAGATATATATGATTATGACTTTATAAAATTGTCGCGAATTATGTGTATGGCAATTATGGTAATTAAGCCGTGACGCGCATTTTAGTCATGTCGGGATTATAATTAAATGAAATAAAAGTAAATTATTATGTCATCCTAATGGTCTTTATGACTGCGCCAAAGTGTCCGTAAGGGTTCAAATAGTCGAAAAGGTCTACTTGGGTGTTTGATTTGGGTCTCGGAGCACTTTGGAACCGAAAGGACACCCCGAGGGGTATTTCGGTCATTTTACAAGGGAGGTGAATAGTAACTAAGAAAATCTGAGTTTATTTTATAAGTAAAGGGATTAGAGAGTTTAGGTTCATTCACCAAAAATAAGAGGAAAAGGTTTAGGGGATATTGAGAGACTTTCTATGGGAGAACAAGAGACTTTTCTAGGAAACCAAAGGACAACCACCTTGCACCACCAAGAACCACCACCACCATTGCCGAAAGTTGGCTGGAAAAAGAGAAGAGCACCAGTAGAGTATCATCCCCAACGGATCATACGTACAATCTAAAGGCAAGTGATTAATTATTGCAATCTTAGCTTTTATATTGTCCATGTTAGGATAGTTAGGAAAATTCTGAAAAGTTGCATGAACAGAGATAAATTTGTGATAATTTTAAATGGATATTTGAAATAGATATTATCTAGGAAGGATCTATTTTGAGTATAGAATAAACTCCATTAATTTTAAATTATCTTGTGAAGAAGAAATCTAAGATTTACACTCTTATTGATGATTAAGTAAAAAATTAGAGTTCTTGAGAATAAAATGGAATTTGAGTAAATTGATTCATGTTAATGATGTTTAAATCATTTTGGATGCGTTAGAATTTATTCATATATGAAGGTATATGATCTGGATATCATGAGATTATATTGAGAATCATTTGGTGAAGAAAAAATGGAGTTTATATGATGTTCATAGATAAATATAAAAATATGAGTTTTCTGGAAATAGTATGTTTTAAATCCAAACTTCTTGATGATTTTAGGTGGTTTGATAATTAAAAATAATTTATATATCTTGGTTTATCATATGGAATGAATATTGGGGAGTTTGGGATTATTTGATAAAGGTTTTGATGATTAAAAAGTATGGAACCCATAGGAAAAATAATGTAGAAAACTGGGCATTATCTGTTCCATCGATCGATTGACTCAAGATTGTCGATCGATCGACCGGAATCATCGATCGATCGACTCCCCCTAGAAATGTGAAATATTATTCTTTTTAATTGTTGATTAAATCTCAAACTTTGAGGAATCTTTGATTATGATTAAATGAACTTAATGGGACTTAGGGAAGGGCAATAAGATATACTTAAGACCCAAAAAATATTATTTTGGGATTGTGAATGAGGGGAAATTAACGAGTGAGTAATTAAATGAGTTATTTTGGAGAATTATATTTTTTGGGGTTTAAATCGGATGAATGATAATTTAAGGTTAGGACCAGTAGTAAGAGAGTCATAAATTATCGACTTAACCTTAGGTATAATTGGAATTAACCTTAAGAGGTGGAATAATGGGTTAAGAGTGAATTAAGAGTTATCGAGAATTAAACCTAATTAAAGTGAATTTAATTCGTAGAAATTCGGGAGTCGTGATGACATGGATTTGTAGAACGTGATGTTTACCTACTGAATTTATTTGAGGATTAAATAATCACCATCGTGCGGTTAGATAAGTTCGAAAATATATACTTACAGGATTAAAGTCATAATCGACAAATACGTAGGATATTCGGGATATAATTATACTACGTATGGGATTTATTGTATGGGTTGTGCATATGACCTATGATTATATATAGGTATGATGAATACCTAATGTTGTTATATATATAGGTGGGATGATTGCCTGTTATTATCATATGGTTATGTAAATACCTTATTGCTGTTATATTTATATAGGCGTGATGAATACCTATATTATTATTTGTATGTATGACATACCTACGCTGCTTGCTATCGGGGTAGAGATTTCCCGTTGTGGACGGTCTTATCCTTGTGTGCCCAATTAGGAGGGATTTTAAACTCGTACCCTGAGCATAGGACCTTGGACACGTGCTATCGGTGTCTATGATAGTTTCAACGGTTGAATGGGAGTGTAGGTATGTGCGTGAACCATTTGACTGGGGAGTATGCTCGCCTCCAATATATTTGTGTTATGATATGATTCGTGAGAGACGTCGAATCAATAGTCCTCTATACAGTGACATTATGTATCAGGACATTATAGCAGAGTATGCATACACCGCAGCTGTGACTGGGGAGGTGTCGTATTAGTATATATATAATTAGTGTGATATTATATATATAAACTGTGATGTAATCTAATGTGTGACATTGTAGATATAGAGATGTAATCTTGTGTGTGAAATTGTAGATTAAAAATATAAATTTTGATTTAATCTACTGTGTAATGTTGTAGATAGAAGTAAATAATGAAATCTGAATTGAATTAAGTAAGTGAACACTTAATTCCAAGGTTGTAACAAGACTAGTTCATACTAAAGAGAAATGAATATGAATAATTATACTACGTATGGTATGGGACATACGGGATTATGATATGGGTTAGAATTATGTTGTGGAAACTAGTTAGGAGGGAACCTTAACTAGGAAGATAATAAGATACGATAGGTGTGCACTCTAGATGAGAGGTGCGAATTCTTAAGAGAGAGCCCGGGAAACTAACATGTACATAATAAATGCTTATTTGTAATTGTTAAGCACTTGCTATTTTTAAAATCTTTTACAATCGGGCTCTGACCCGTTTCCTTGCATATTCTCTTCTCTACTATATCTTATACATCAGGTATCCAACAGCAGGGATGCCCAGCATAGATTATGGATGCTCCGATGGATTATATCTACTAGCAGAGATGTGGATTTTGTTTAGACGCTTCCTTTCTATTGATTCACTCATCTGTAGCGTCTACTTCATTTAGGGCATGACGCTAGGATTCTATAGGTTGTAATTATTTATGTAAGCATTGTGGACATCAGTTTTATTTAGTGTAGAAGTTATAATTTAACTGGAGAGTTATTTCAGTCACATTTATTCTTGTTATAGTTAATTCAGTTGTGATGTGTTGTTGCATATTATATTCCGTGTCGTGGAATGGTTTTAATTAAATTAAAAATGGAAAAAGTTTTTGACACTTAGCTTAATTAACTATTAGGTGATTAATAAAGAAATGATTTTCAACAGTGATGCTGAGAATGAACCAACTTGATATTCTAATTTAATTAAATGAAAGACTGATCACACGATATTTAATTAGGCGGGTTGTTACATGAACTCACCGTAAGAGCACGTAGGACTTGTATAGGGTTGTAATGTAGGCTAGGCTAGGGTACGAAATGAAGGATATATGTACGGATTCAAAGTGTTCGAAACGAAAACTTGAGATAATGGAAACATGCAGGTAATATCAAAAATTGGAAAACAAGTTCCAAAACAAGCATTAAATATGAAATTGGAGAACGACAAGGATTATTGAACACCAAATTCAACATATACAAACTTTCTTTTTCTCTTTTCTTTTCTTCTTTTTCTCATGTTTTCTTTTCTTTTCTTTTTCTTTTTGCTTTTTCTTTTTCACTTTCACTTTTTTCTTCACTTTTCTCACTCTCACATGCTTAATTGCAACAACGAGACGATAACATCATTCAATCCCAAGAAACATTCCAAACAAAGGTAAGGAAGGTAGTATGTATGGTTTATAACTCGAATGTGGAGTAGTTTATGGAATTTGGGGTTATGAAATGAAAGGATATATTAAGGCTCAAAGGGGTTGACGAGGGGAAAGCATATAAAGTGAGGTTAAGGCTAATATGGGTAATATAACAAAGATTGCCTATGATAATTTCCTAAAGTTTACGCAATTCTCGAGTCAAAACAATATATTAAAATCATGGTCAAGTAACACATTTCACAAATGAACTCAATTAATGAACAATCCAAAGAAAGAATAGAGAGATTACTGAGGAATTCAACGTTTTTAATGAGGAAATAATAGTGTATACACTCACAAATGACGAAAGGTACAAAGCTTACTCGGTGTAAGTATATACAATCCAACAAAAGATTACCGAGTTATAAAAATCTTAAACCAAATCGATTTAATAAGAAAAGCGCATGTGCTCATGGGATAAAGTTTAATTCATGAAGTTATTCACAATATCAATGATTTGAGGACTAAAGTCTAATAACTTTTAAAATCGAGAACATGCATCGTTAAGTTGTCTATTGGATCGGGCAATTATTGAAATTTATCATCGAAAACAAGGCAAATGCCCAACAAAGGAGAAAAAAGAATGAAAATATTTTTTTGAAAATTTTAAATTTTTCACAAAAAGGCATACTTAGTAACTAACAAGTGAGCAAATCAATGGACTACACATGAAATGGATAGAATATCCTACACCCCCTAACTTAAATATTACATCGTCCTTAATGCGCATTAAGAACATAACACAGAGAGGAAAAGAACGATATTACCCAAAATTGGAGCGATCTCACATAAGCATGAGACCAAACGAATCTACAAAACAAGTTAGTACCGAGCATAGAAAAAATAAATAACAAAAGTTAACTAATTACACTACACAAAATTAAAAGGAAGGAAAAAAAGAAAGGAAGAAAGTGAAAAAGCTAACTATGTACAACTTGATATTTAGGCTTCACACTAACTATACACTAGAAGTCTAAATAGTTGAGGGTCGACCCAAACTACGATTTGACTTTGGAGGATCGACGGTGGACCCTCCCTAGAATACATGCCTCCCAAAAAATAGGAATTTCATTTGAACAACGGAAGGCATGTGTAAGGCGGAAGAAATGAACCATCGCCAATTATAAATTTTTGAGGGACGATGGGGAATTTGGATAATAAGGGTGACAAGACCACATTGATCTCAGGAAAAATAAAATCACCTCCCCAAGATTTTTCAATTGAAAGGGGGGGGGGGGGGGGGGGGCTAGTGTAAGTGAATAGCCCATGAGATGAAGCATCTCAAAATAACAATCTTGTTCAAGAATCGGGTCAAAGTCCTCAAGACTTTCAATCGATTCTTGTGATAAAATCAATTGTTCGGAAATAGTAGGGAATAAAGGAAAGAAGGACCATCAACCTCAATAAAATCAGAAGAATTAATAAGAGGTTGGAATTAGAAAGTGCTAAAGCTTGGATCACTCTCAATTATTTCCTCATCAATAAGGGGTGGAGGTGAAACGCAAGTTTCAACCTCGACCCGATTTTATAAAGAAGTGATCTCATCGAGCATGGCATCATTTGCCAAAAACCAAGCTTGAGAACTTTCAAATTGGTCATTGATTTCGTTAATCATTAACTCATAATCAAACTAACAAGAAGACATTTAATCTTCTTGTGCGGGTTACTCATAGTTAATGGATTCCCCACTTTCCAAATTCTCCTCACAAGGCAATGAGAGGATAGTTACATACTCTTGAATTTCACGCTCAATGTGAACCTCATCTTCAAGAATTTGTAAGCATTATCTCATTGTTTTGGGAGTACAACTTGGAAAATAATTCTCTTAACAATTAAGGTTATCTAAAGCATAATAGCGAGACATTTCAAAATAGGCTAATTTAATTGAGCTACAAGCGCCAAAATTTCAATTTCTCGAAACAATCTAGCACAAGTCAAAAAGAAAGGAGAAAATAAAGAATACAAATATGAAAGAAAAATACTAATAAATAATCAAACAATTACAATCTAAAACACACTCCCCGGAAACGACGCCATTTTGATCAAGCGCAAACTGTGTGTCGTGTAATACGCAAATCGTTGTTATCGGTTCGGCGACTCAATGCAAAAAAAACTAAACCACAACTACACTTGACAAGCAAGCGCATCGGTAAGTTGGTTATCGAGAATCCACAGGGAGTGATTGAATTTTAGATTTTAATTACTTTACTACTTCAAAAATAAAAGTGTAAAAGGTGATAGGTTGGAAATAAAGAAGAGGGAAAAATTAAGAAGTTAACACAAAACAAAAATTAAGAAAACAAGAGTCGGGATCGCGTCCCCGCCATGGGCTAAACAACTAATAATTAGAATTTCGGTTCAAAAATATTCAACCGAGCATTTTTAGTTAATTATAAATATCACACAATAAGGAATTTAATCCAAAGTTGCAAGATTAAACATTTAACGAAAAATGGTCACAAGCGGATTAAATTCGGAATATCGCTATAAACATTAACGTTGCGTAACAAAGAAAGTTAAACGCATAATAATCCAACTTTAATACGTGAGGTTTCAATTAAATGCAATTTTACACAAAACCTAACTTTCGGAGCTCGAAACCCATTAATGGCGGACACACGACCCAAACCTTATTTAACTACTCACACAACATGATTAATCTAATAAAATAACTAATTATTTAATTAAAATAAGAAATAAATTAATTAAAACAAGTTATCTAGGCCTGGAAAGTAAAGAATGAGCAAGAAGTAAGCTAAAACACGTTAAATAAATGAAGAAGGAGATGAATAGTAACTTACATTAACAAAATTGGTGAAACCCTTAGAGAGAGAAGATTCCAAAGAGAAACGCCCAAAAACTAACCTAAAAATGAATCTTTTCCAGTCTAAAATTGATCCCTCAACTTAATATAATTTTTACATACAAATACCCCACCAAAAACTAACTTAAAAGTAGAAATTTGAGGAATTTCTCATGGCAAATCGAATCGATTTCGCCTGGCCGAATCGATTCGGTTTTGCAGGTCTACAATTCTCAGCTTTGTCCAATTTTACGGAAAATGCCATAACGTCTTCGTTATAACTCGGAATTGGGCACGGTTAGAGGCTAAGCAAAGAAACTCAGAGGGATACAACATCCAAGAGACATTAGGCCAAAAAACCAAATTATGAAATGACTTAAATGCCCTTGAATGTGACCTTGAGTGTAATTTTAGAGACAAAACCATCCTAAAAATGCCATAACTCCCTCATTATACATCGGAAACATGCACCGTCAGCAGCCACGCGAAGACAAATCAAAGGGATTCAACTTTCGTGAAGAGTTAGGGATCAAAATCTGAATGATGAAATTACTAAAAAAAAACCTGAAGCTGCAATATTCAACGGAACTTTTTCGAAAAGCGGCCAAACTTCACACTAAGCACCGAATTACCTACAAAAGCTCAATTATACCTTATATAGCATGTTAGCATATAAAATGGAGGTTTTCTGATTAATGAGCATAAATATAGAAATTACGGTACCCGAGGGGGCTAAAAATACATATGTTAACGGGCGAAAAATGCAATATTTATGACGTATCAGCATGCTCGAGCCAGCCTCGGCTCATGAGTTCTTAACAGGCCTGAGGTCGGCCTCTCCAATTGGACCATATAAAAATCCTATTACAGGATGTTACCCTAGACTAGGTTCATGCTTGAGAGAGCCTCGACATACGAGTTATTTTTAGGCCCATGGTTGGCCACACCAACTGGACCATACAAAATCCTAAAACAGAGTAATACCCTAAACTAGGTGCACTCCCGAGCGAGCATCTATGCATAATTTCTTCATAGTCCTGTGGTCGGACTCTCCAATTGGACCATGCAAAAATCCTAATATATGGAGATACCCTAGACTAGGTGCACTCCCGAGCGAGCCTCGATGCATAAGTGCTTCATATGTTTGCGGTCGGCCTCTCTAATTGGACCATATATAAATCCTAATATGGGGTGAAACCCTAGACTAGGTACACAACCGAGGGAGCCTTGGTGTAAGAGTTATTTTTAGGCCTATGGCCGGCCTCATCATTTGGACTATACAAAATCCAAAAACATGGTGATACCCTAAACTAGGTGCACTCCCGAGCGAGCCTCGATGCATAAGTGCTTCATAGGCCTATGGTCAACCTCTCTAATTGTACAATATAAAAATCTTAATACAGGGAGATACCCTAGACTAAGTTCATGCCCGAGCGAGCCTCAACTCATGAGTGCTTAACAGTCCTGTTGTCGGCATCTCCAATTGGACCATATAAAAATCCTAATACAGGGTGATACCCTAGACTAGGTACATGCCTGAGTGAGCCTCGATGCACGAGTTATTTTTAGGCCTATGGTTGACCTCACCAATTGGACCATACGAAATCCTATAACAGGTTGATACCCTAAACTAGGTGCACTCCCGAGCGAGCCTCGATGCATAAGTACTTCATATGCCTGTGGTCGGCCTCTCCAATTGGACCATATAAAAATCCTAATACACCGAGATACCTGTAACACCCTGCGCAAAACACGAGGTACTAATACTAATAAAACTAAACTATATCTTCAACAATTACTATAGAAAATCTATATTCCATAAAAAGAAATATAATTAATCCAAAATTTACACTTCTAAAATAATTATAATTAAATTTCACTCGAAAATAATACTAAACTCTCTGAATAAATTACACTACTAAGCTATACAAAAATGTATATCCTCCAAACGTCGTGCTCTAAAATCATCCCAAAAACCCACAGCGTCTAAATCCACGCTAACCTGCCACTAGAACAAAAATACGAGGAAGTACACTATATGACAAGAATAGATGCTCAAAACAATAACGGTGAATAAAATGCAATGATATGAATCTGAATTCAAGTTCAATACTAAATCCGAGCATTATACCAATTTAATTTCTCAATAACACATCAATAGCTCACCAGGCCTCACCTCACCTCACCTAAGCTTCGTAAAGCCTCATCCTGGATATTGGACTTTTGGACTATTGGCGGGTGACCATTCTCGGTGTCATATGAAAATTTCATGACACCATGCCCATAAACAAATACAGTATCTCAATCGAATCAATATTTTAGATTCCAATAAATATCATGATATCAACAATATGAGTACAAATAAATGAGGAACAAAATGACTACTCACGAGAGATTTGAGGATCATATTACATAAACCCCGTACCTTAAAATCATCACATGAAAGCCATAAAGATTCTGTCCAAAATTATGATCATACCACTGCGTTCCTCCCACAAAAACAATCAAAACTCGCACTTGAACAATCTTGATAAAACCAATTAATCTTGACAAATCTTGAGTTGAAAGTTATGAAGAATGGTGCTAGGGTTTAGAGGTTGAAAGGGAATAATTTTGGGGAATCCTTCTGGAGGAAAAGTTGTAAAAAAAATTATTTGAAGAACCCACCCACGGATTAGTTTTAATTTATGATGATTAGGAGTTCTAATGCTAATAGAATTCTATTTAAACAAAAAAAGGTTTGCCCGGTAGTCAATCACCAGAAACGTGACAAACGTTTTTTTTTAAATTTCCATTTTGACTCCGATTTTAATTTTGATTAAAATCCTACTTTTCAATAGTAAAACTCATCATTTTTAATTACGAAAAAATTAATAAATGCCAAAATTTTATTTTACCCAAAAATCCAAATTAATTTAAAAATATAAAATTAAAATTACGGGTTGTTACATACATCCCCACTAGCATAGGAATTTCATCCTCGAAATTCAAAAAATCCTAACGCTCAAGATAAAATACAGTGCACAAATGCCTACCCTAGAAACCACGATTAGGCGCCCATACACCCAATACTACCCGAATTATTTGGAGTTTTAACATGTGATGGATTCTTTTATCGCTCCGTTAGTTATAATCATTTGGGATTGATTCAATTATTTATCTTATGGATTGACTCATTGATGTGTCATCTCTGTCTCATGCTAAGAATGGTATTTTATTTACTCACGCCCAGCACGATTCGGCGGCGGTGGCTGGCCACCCCATTTGTCGGATTTTACGGGGTGTGACACTTGGTATCAGAGCATGGTCTCAGGTCTAGTAGGTTATGAGTTCATTTAGATTCTGCGTTACCGATCTTTGATTCCCTTTGTTGATCTGTACTCCTTAAGATAGCGGGTCTAGCATATGTGTTAGTTGTGTTTCTTGGATATAGGAAGTTTTGTGTTAAGGACATGGTAGGCATTGAGGTTAGAAGTAGTAATCTTACTGTGACGATCCTTATAATTTATTTTGGAGACAAGATTTGATTTGGAAATTGTTAGTACCAATATGAGGTATTGTAAGTATCAATTTGGTGATGTAATTTGAGTTGAGGACTTAAGTATTGCGATTAATTTTGGAAGAGAGAATGGAGTAGTGATTTGCGATAAAACGTGGTACGCCGTTTTTTTTATAATCATGCATATATATATTGTAAGGTATATATATTGTATTTTTGGATCACGGGTTATGTGAGGGTAGAATTGGGTGTATGGGCGCCTAATCGTGGTATGTATGGGTAGGCATATGTGAGCCTTGTTTTATTTTGCGCATTTACTCTTCGTCAAATTTCGAGGACGAAATTCTTGTGCTAGTGGGGAAGTATGTAACACCCGGTGTTTTTAATGATTAATTTAATTAATTAATAGGAATATCCGAGAAAAATAAAATTTTGGACTTAATTATTTTTAATAATTAAATACATTGGTTTTTATATTAGAAATTCGAAAAGCTAGATTACAAGACTCCTAATATGAGTTTATATAAGTCTTGGGGCATTTAGAAGAGTCCTTAAAACATAAAACTCTCAATATATATATATATATATATATATATATATATATATATATATATATATATATATATATATATATATATATATATATATATATATATTCGACCGTAGCCGAAATTTTTTGTACAACTTCCTCTCATCTTTAGCTACTACGCCCCCAAATTTCAACCAATTCCAACGGTCCGATCGTCTGGAATGTTTTTTTAGTGTTTGTATCTGATTAGAACTCTTTTCTTAATCAAACTCTTAATCTTTTATATATCACAACAAATTCATGGCTTGGGTTTGCAAATCACTTTTTGATCAACTTTTCAACTAGAAGACCTCTCCAAAATTATTCCCTTTCATCTACAAACTTTAGCCCCAAACTTAATTAAGTGTCAATATTTAAAGGCTTAATTGGTGTTTTGTCAAGATTGTTCAAGAAAGATTCTTTGCTAATTTTTTGACAAGAATCCAACCGTCTATTCAGAATTTACAAGCAATTTATACTGAGGCATGAATAGTCTATTTTCTTCGTTTAGTATTATGTGTCTTAAGTGTCTCCCAAATCCTTAATCATGTATTTTTGTTAAAATAAATTAGCAACTTAATTAGAGAAAGTGGACACAAATTTTGGAACTGTTTTTATGAAACCTTTAAATATGAATTAATTTTTGAAACCCTTGGGTGCATAGGTTAGATTATTGGGGTTGTATGATTTTTGGGTGTAGGTTCGCATGTAGAATTTAATGGGATTATTTATATGTTATTTGGGACGCATTCACAATTATAAAAATTAGATGATTTATAAAATATAACGATTATGTTATATTGAAGATTATTGCGTGTTAATTAATTTAACATTATTGAACGAAATTAATTGTGTTGAAATCAACAACGGTGTTACTCATTGAATTAAACTAAATTGGGACTTTATGATTATATTGTTATGTTGTGCTTATGAATTGTGTATTGTGTGAATTGTTTAGTCACTTTTTGCCACTGCAGGGACGAGGGGCTTTTGGGTAGTATATTGATCACTATAATTATAGGAGGCTTACTAGGTATGGGACTAGTGTGTAAGCCTTGGTTATGATTTTATGCTTGCTAGGTATGGGACTAGTTAGTGTAGATTCGTGAGGGTTTCATATTCCGGGGGTTGGATGATTTTTATATTTTATTATCATTGCGCTAGCCTAGGCATGAGACTAGGATGTTATTAATGATAGAAATTCTTCCTATTCATAGGGTAGGACGTATGTGAAAAACGGGGGATCCTTAGGTATGAGACTAAGGGGTATTTTAAGGAACTCACATCGATAATAAGGGTGGGGTAATTTGATAAATGAGAAATTGAGAAGATGAGAATTAATGCCTAGGATAATAATGGGTATTAAAATTCGTGGCGATATAATGTGTCAGGGACCGACAGTTTAAGCAGGTTAGCGGACAATTTATGTTGTGTCATGTGTGAAACCTTGTCATGGGGCGAGGTCGACAGTTTAAACAGATAAGAGGCCATTTGACAATGGGAAGTGTAAAACTTTGGTGGGAAACCACCCATGGCGGGAGGACCGCTATAATTAAGAAAAAAAATTGAGGAGAACGATAATTAAATTAACAACTTGGAGGCTATTGGATATTTAAAATTATATTAGTGTACATTTTGAATGAGAACTATTGTGGGTAGATAGTGAGTTATTATTATTATAAAAAATGACTTGGCTCAAGCTATTCATTCTTTCTTTGCTGCTGTTGATCTTCCTAAAAGTTGGACTGCTACATCTATTGCTCTTATTCCTAAAATTTCTAATCCTTCAATATGCTCCCAATTTAGACCAATAAGTCTGTGCAATTTCTCTAACGAAATTATCTCTAAAATTTTAAATGATAGATTGTCTCTTATACTTCCTTCTATCATTTATCAAAACCAAAGTGGATTTGTTAAAAATAGAAGTATTCAAGAAAATATCCTTTTAGCTCAAGAAATGGTTCAATACATTAGTAAGAAATCTTTTGGAAATAATGTGATCATTAAATTAGACATGGAAAAGGCTTATGATAGAGTATATTGGCCTTATCTTTGTGAAGTTCTTAGAAAATTTGGATTTTGTGAAGTTTTTATTGATTTAATTTGGAGGCTAATATCTAACAATTGGTTTTCTTTAATTTTGAATGGTAAAAGTATTGGCTTCTTTCATTCTTATAGGGGATTAAGGTAAGGAGACCCTTTGTCTCCTAGTCTCTTCATAATAGCAGCTGAAGCTTTAAGTAAAAATATTGACAAATTATTTGTTCTTAGGAAAGCCATCCCTTATGCTCATCCATCTAAAAGTCAACTAATATCTCATTTAGGGTATGCCAATGACTTGATAATTTTTATAACTGGAGGTAAACATAGCATAAAGTCCCTTATTGATCTATTAAAAAAGTATGAAGCCACTTCGGGTCAGAAAGTGAATTTTTCTAAGAGTTCCTTTTACACGGATAAAAAGTTATCTCATCATAGAAGAAACACTATAGAATCTACTTCTGGATTATCTCACAAACAATTTCCTATGAAATATTTAGGACGTCCTTTGTTTAAAGGGAAACCTAAGGCAATTCATTTTTCTGATCTCATTTCTAAAATTAGGGATAGACTTCACATTTGGTCTTCTAAATTAATTTCTCAAGCAGGTAGAGCTACCATTATTAGATTTGTGCTTCAATCTATTCCTGTTTATACTATTGCTGTTTTAAACACTCCTAAAATCATTATAAAAAGATTACATAGCATATTTAGTAAATTCTATTGGGGTGGCTCCTCAAAGGAGAATCCATTTCAATGGACTAAATGGAATGAGTTATGTTATCCATTTGATGAGCGTGGTCTAAACTTTAGGAAAATAGAAGATATTGTTTCTACTTTTAGCATGAAATTATATTGGAAATATAAATTTGAAACTGGCATTTGGTCAAGCTTTATTAGAAACAAATGCAAAAATGGCCTTAGAATTAATCAAGTCTCTTCTTTTATTAAAAGGATAGCTTCTATAAAAGACCTAGCTGACTCATATATTAATGAAGAAAAAAAAATATGGATGGCTTCTATTAATGGTGATTTTACCATTAAATCTGCTTACAATATTTGTAGACAAAGTAGGCCTTTATCTATATCTTGGAAAATAAATTGGATCAAAGAATGCCCCATGAAATTATCCAACTATACCGGGAAAATCTTAAACAATTTAGTCTCTTTTGAATCAGAGATCCAAAAACTAGGTGTGAGACTAGCTTCTTTATGTAGATTTTGTAAGAATGCTGAGGATAGCTCTCATCATGTCCTTATTGAATGTCCTATTGCTGCTGAGGTGTGGAATTTCTTTGCATCTATGTTTGGTTTGTCCCTTGACTTTTCATCTTGCAGGTCTATCCTTCTCTCTTGGTGGTTACATTGTCCTAAAAGGGACTATAAAACTTTACTCTTTAAGGTGATTCCTAAAGTGATATTTTGGGAAATATGGAAAGCCAGGAACAAAAACCTTTTTGAAAATTGTCATACTTCTTCAAATAAAATTATTAAAAATGTTATCTTCTTGTCTTATAATATTATAGAATATTGCAAGTTTTACGACAAAATTCCACCTAAAGATGATTTTATAGCTAAAACTTTTAATATCAATATTTTCCCGAAGAAGATTATTTTAATCAAGTGTCATTGGAGCAAACCTCCAATTAGCACTTTTAAACTTAACATTGATGGTGCTTCTAAGAATAATCCTGTCTTAAGTGGTATTGGTGGTGTCATTAGGGATTCTCAAGGTAAATTTATCGCTGCCTTTTCTAAATTAATAAGTATTCAAACATCCTTTAATGCTGAGGCAATAGCCCTTCAAGAAGGGATAAAATTGATCTCTTCCTTAAATATTTCTAATATTTGCATTGAATCTGATTGTAAAACTTTAGTTGACATTGTTTTAAAGATAGCAAAACCTCCTTGGCCTTCACAAGATATTTTTGAGAATATCACATATCCAACAAACTTCAAAATTATCCACACTTGGAGGGAAAACAATGTTGTAGCTGATTATTTAGCTTCAAGAGCCTCAGTATCTCAAATGGATGATTATTTCTGAAGTTTCAATTCTCTTCCTACATTGGCCAAAGGACATCTCAACATGGATAGACAAAATCTTCCAAATATTAGAACCATTATAACGAAAATGTAATGGGGATGTGATAAATCCCCAAATTTAAAATTCTTTAGCTCTCTCATTATAATGGGGATATATTATAAATCCCCATATTTCTTGTTTTTAAGTATTCACACCTTGTAATGGGGATACTATATAAATCCCCAAGTTTCTATTCTTTCATTCTAGAGTAATGGACCCATCCTCTAGAATTAAGTTTAGTCTTTGGGTTTGTAAGCTTCAGAGAGGCTTTTTCTCCTTTATGTTATAAATAAAATGGGTGGGGGTACCGTCCCTCTTTGGTAAAAAAACTTAATCATATCTCGTTAATTAAAATATTCTATTGTGAGATTTATCTCGTATAATGCTATTGTCTGGATTCAAGGATACTATTTGAGGTTAGTAGTGTGCATTCATGCTCAGGGGCTCTGACCTCGTGCATTGACTAACTTTTTCAAGATAAGTTTTTGGAGAAGCTTCACAAGGCTATTTTGGAGATCATCGTTTGGAGGTGCAGCTGGAGTTTATTTATTTTATTGCTTTATTTAGTTTAGACTTTCTCTTCCGTTGTATTTCTTATGAGACTTTTTTTTGGGTTTTATTGGGCCATTCAATTCCAAAGTTGTTTGAGGAGTTCATTTGGTTTATTATTCGACTTTTAATTAACCCATTATTAGAGATTGGATTTATTTGGAGTTTTAGCATGTGATGGATTCTTTTATCGCATCGTTGGTTATAATCATTTGGGACTGATTCAGTTATTTATCTTGTGGATTGACTTATTTATGTCTCATATTTGTCTCATGCTAAGAATGGTATTTTATTTACTCACGACCGGCACGATTCGGCGGCGGTGGTTGAACACGCCGTCTGTCGAATTTTATAGGGTGTGACAATACTCTAGACGAGGCGCACGCCCAAGCGAGCCTCCACGCAGGAGTGCTTAACAGACTTGTGGTCGGCCTCTTTAATTGGACCATGTGAAAATCCTAATATAGGGTGATACCTGAGACTAGGTGCACTCTCGAGAGAGTCTTGGCGCATGAGTGCTTCATAGGCCAGTGGTTGACCTTTTTAATTAAACCATATGATAAAACAAAAGAACGAACTACGATTGACCTAATCCCGATAGGGTGCGTATGCAACTCGACACGCTCGAGTCCGATTCCTATATCGATTGAACACCTCTCAACTCAACGAACGCATTCCTTTAAGACCTTACAGAGGCAAGTGAATCATCCAAAGAAAGATTAAAAGTTGAACGATAATTCAAAGAACGCCAGTCCAGTTCACATCGATAACTACACGCATTTGAAGAGATTACGGACCAACTCCCATCACATATCAAAATCAACTTAGCTAAACTGTGACCTATGGGGCTATTGTGGGGGAAACAATACACCTACATAAATAGCATGAAAAGTGACGAGCGCACTGCTCAATATGGCGAACATCATACACTCCAACAAGATAATGACGACTAAAGTCCTTCATAAAGTAGAAGACCAAGGAGCATTATTTTATTTAAATCAAACTCTACAAGGATATGACTTATCCAATTTTAACCCCTAACTCTATATAAAGGGGACACCCCACATTATGAAAAGGGATTCAGAGGCTAAAGAAACACTTTCATATAAATTCTTTTTTTATTATCGTTGATGCAAAAAACTAGACTAGGCCTAGTTGATTGATCACATATAAATAAACAAAAACAAGTAAGACAAAGAGGTTTTTAAAGTGGTTCGGCTCAATGGAAAAGCCTACGTCCACTGTTACGTATTGGCTGCCTTGATTTGTTTTTTTATTCCTTACAATGAGGGTGATACAATGTATTTATAGCCCAAGACAGGTACTGATAGTTGTCATGTGAAAGGATGGAATGCCTTCATTTGTTAGAAATTCAAATCAATACATAATGAGAATTAAATATACCACTGTTGTCTCTTTACAGGTTATACAGGTTGTATGACTATTGTCGCTTCATTGGCTATACAGGTTGGATTTTTGGCAGTTAGTCGGTCTTCCCAATTGGTCAGGCTACCCTGTTGGTTGGGATTCCTTATTGGTCGGGATTTTGCATCATGTTGACTTGGATTTGATCCACATTGGATGACATGTGTTAGTTTATAATTGGTCCACGTAAGGTGGTAAATTTTGGTATCAACAGAAGCCCCTAATATTTCATACTTGGAACTGATGCGAAAGTGTGGAATATTATTCTTCAACAATAGTTCGGGCTGCTTGGTCGTCTGCAGACCTTCCAGACTTGTGAAATTTATCCACCTAATTGATAATTTTTCAACGCGAATGGTAAATTTATAAATATTTCAAATTTTAGTGAACAATTTTGGGGTATCTTCGTCTTTTCCCTTGTTAGCCGCCGTAAAATCAACAGTCGTTCACTTTAATCATTTCTTTTCCCAGTTTTCGAGGCGAGTTATAAAAAGAGAAATAAAACTTCAATCATTTCTACCTCTCATTTCTGATTCTGCTGCTGTGTTCTTTGATCTTTCACGCGATCGTTTTCTTTTTTGTCTTCAGTTCTTGCTGAATCCTTAAACCTTTGTAAGAATTTTTCAACTTTTCTTCTTTATTTTCTTCATCATGGTTTATTCTATCGAGTCGTTTGATAATTTCAAAATTGACTTTAACATTCCATCTTAGGTTGTACTGGAACATATCACTTTTCCTTATGCTTTTATCTCTCTTGATGAAGGCCATTGGTTCCCCTCCATCTTTATTGTTGAATGTGGGTTCACATTTCTTACCAATCCCCTGTGTCTGGAGTTTTGTCAATATTTTGATGTTGTTCCTGCAAGAGAGGCTCCTAACACATGAAGAGTAGTGAATGGAGTATAGGTTAAATCAAATCCGTGGAACCCATCTAGGGTTCCAGAAATAATGTTTTTGTGACACCCCGCCTAATTAACCCCGGATGATCAGTCCTAAATTAAATTAGAATAGGTTTCTCAGTTGATTCATTCTAAGGGTCACTGTCGAAACTTTTTAATTACTAACCACCTAAGTGAAATTAAACTGGTGCCAAGTTTTATCTTTCATTAATTCAATGAAATACTCATTCGGAAATAAATCATTAACAATCACAAGCTAACTGAATCAAACCATCACATATAAATAAGATACTGGTCGAATAAACCATCGTCTAAAATCCAACACAAATGTAAAGACAGATAATAATGGATCTCAAGTATTTGACATAAATACTAAATAAAACCGTGAGCAACATGCTCGAATATCTGATAAAAAATCCCTATACTAGGAATAAAAGGAATAGAGGCGCCTATCCAAATCCTGCAACATCCACATATACTGCAGCAGTGAATCCCTGGAATGAATCAAGCCTGGCGTCCCTGTGGCTAGACACCTAAAAGGTTTTGAAATATTTTATAGCAAGGGTTAGAACCCAAAACATTTTGAAAATATTTAGCAAATGATTAACTTGCAGAAATAAAATATGCATGAATGAACTTCATATTTTAGAGTGTCGCACTCCCTTGAGGACATACTCACCCGTCAACTAATGTGCACACCTAATGCCTTCTTCACATCCCACCTAGTTCTCTACTCTGAAACTAGATACTTGATATAAGCCTTGTCAACCACCCAACTCAATCCCGAGTATGTTAATGTACGACTTATAAGCTATTTATCGCCTTAACTTAGTTAATCATCTTTCCTTGAAAGCCATATAACATTCACTAGTTATATAATTAATACACTTTTCTCCATGTATTTAAATTCCCCATATAATTATTCACCCCATTATGTATGTACAGTTATCTAACAAAAATCACACATGTTGAATGTTAATATAACCTATATATAATTAATACAATTCACTTCATGTATTTAATGAACCGTATATGACTATCTATCCCATTATATGCGTAGAACCATATTACAACATTCACACATATGTTGAATATAAATATAACCCATCCTCCGGAGTAATAACTCACCAGATGTATTCTCTAAAGTGCTATCACACTAGGTGTACTCGCATAACCTAGTTACCCGAAGTCAGAATCGCTCTCTAACTTGGCCAAAAAGATGAACATAATGGAGGCGGTCATATTCCTTCCCTGAAAGTGAGATAAGCTCCTCACCCATATAACGGACGCTATGACCTGGGGATATGCTCGATCTACTCCTCAAGCTAGGGGATTCACCCACATTGCGCAACCTCCTCCGATAGCAGTCGAGTATATATATTAATAATATCTAATCACTGATATTTATATGCACACACCATATATATATTATCCACACCGTATATATATAAATATAAAATATCCCGGCTTTACCGTGTACTGAGTCTGTAACACTAGCCTATACTTAGTATCTCGAGTTTATTTTCCAACTCTGATTATTAATTAATTTACACATTAATTAATTAAATTATTACTGGTGTCACCCAACCAATATACTCGGACTCGCTCTCATGGCCCGAAATTAATATAACACCCGATTCTAATCCCCGAATCCAAATTAATTAGTTTTTCATTCATAATTAATTTAAGTGAGCAGTGTCGCCCTACTACTATACCCGAACTTATTCACCCAGTTCGTTATTTTATTTCTCAGAATTTATTCTCAAAATTTTGACGTAAGTGTTACACTTAATTACCCCCACCACTCCGAATTATATGCCCCTATAATTGTGAGGATATTAACCTCCCTAATTAAATTTTCTCCCTTAATTAGACTTGGTGGTAATTTAAAAAAAAATAAAATCCCACCTAAAACTCCCAAGGCCAAACTGTCAAAAATCCCCAGCCATCGATCGATCGAACGAACAGGTCCTCATCTTCTCCGACCTTCTGTTTCTTCCATTAACGAATTCGTCTAACCTCCAAACTCGTCTATTGTTCATCTCAAGCAAACACAACATTTTTATCATATGGGAACGTGATTAGGACCACCCCTAGAACCTTAAACAAAAATTAAATTTCACAAATCTCTATTTTTTCGAATTTAGGGAATTTACGGGTCTTTACTCGTTCAGTCCCAATTTCATCTCTTTATCCCAAATTCGTTCATAAATTTCTACTGGATTTTGACATTTGAATAAATTATCTCAGAACTATGTAACATAATGAATTCCCACATTAATTTCCCATTAATTTCATTCAAGTGTTCTATATACAAAAAACTCCTTTTTTGTACCCTTTTACACCCAAAACGAATTTTGATCTACACATCACAAAAATATGAATTGGATATCATAAATAGACATCACATAAAGTTAACCACTTGCCTTTTGGGGTTCATTGGGTTTGATCCATTGGTGTAGAGGCAAGCTTGATGATGAGCACCCAATCCGTTCCTTGTTTTATCTCCAAAAGATCCCTAAATTGGCTCTAACTGCCCCCTCTCACTTTCTCCCCAATTTCTTAGATTTAGGTTTATGTTTCTCTGTCGTTCTCCACTCTTAGATTTAGGTCTTAAAATACTAATCCCGTTTTTAGCCTAATGGGCCAAGCCCAAGTGACCCAAATAGCCCCATGTGGGCCGGTTATGCCTAAAAATGCCCCGTGACCCGTTTACTATCCCGGGTACACTTTTTCGACTATCTCGGCCCATTCGAACTCAACCGTGCACTCAAAATTGACATCTGAATTAATTTATAAAAATCCTTATCTCACACCCAAATTAGTTTATTCCGACTTCCGGCTGAGATAAATAAATGCCACTTCACTAATACATGTAATGACGTAAATAAATTATTACTATTCACTTAGTAAATAAATTTTCCTAAATATTAACCATTCACTCTCTCATTAATATTTAAATAAATATTACCATAATTAATTCAATTAAATTACGATACACAAGTAATTTAAAATTTTCCGAATTAATTAAATATTACATGCACAGAAATACGGGGTGTTATATACTCCCCCCTCCCTTATAAAGCAATTTCATCCCCGAAATTTGGTCATTACTACGGCGAATACTCTGGATACCACTCTCACATATCGTCCTCCTGATCCCACGTATACTCATCAATACTGTGATGACCCCACTCCACTACACTCTAACTGGTGGTACTACCTTAGACTGTAGCTTGCGCTCACATAGCTATCAGTCTCCCCTCATATGAGGTGTCTTATTACAAGTCATTACCTTGAGTGGAAGTGCCCAAAAAGCTCAATCCCCCTCCTGTATCCCTCCAGCTATGCCATGTGGAACACATCCCGTATTCGCTGAAGATGTTCTGGCAAGCCCAGTCGATCAGCTACCGGTTCCACCCTCTCAAAGATAGGGAAAGGATCCACATACCTCGATGCTAGCTCCCCTTTCTTGCCTAACTTCATCACTCCTTTCATAGGAGACACCCGAACCAATACCCGTTCACAAATCTTAAACTCGATGGCCCCTGACAACATAGTGCCCCAGAAGATGAGCCTATACTCCACCAACTCCACTATCTCCATGTTAGGAAATTACCCTCTTGTATGTGTGCCAATTTCCTTATTGCCAAACGTGTGATTATCTTTCAAATAATTACCCGCATCATCCATGACTAATCATGTCAGACTTGCACCTTTAACCCATGGGGACGTACTTCTCCTTACGTCCATGAACTTTACAAAAGGATACAACTTACTTAATTCCCTTTGATGGACCATAACCCATCTCGAGTCCTATCATCTTGTTATTTCCCCACCTCTTATCTACCAAAGGTGGATAATGAAACTTTTCCCATAAAGTCTCTTAAGGTGTCACGCAAACCAAATCGTTATGAGGCATCACACGTAGCTCTACTTATGGTAAATACTACTCCCGAATTACCCAAAAATATAAAATGCACAATCCCCACTTCACGTCTACCCATCGACTTATGGGCGACACGTTCAACCCAATATGTAACTCTGTCCCGATCACCTTCTGACAGTTTACCAACCTGAGCATTAATCCCTTCACTAGAACCATAGAATTTTAAAAAAAATATGGTTGATACCCTCTAATCAACATTTTTCCATCCTTAAATGGTCTACCCGGAGAAAAATTTACTATGTCTCATTCATCACAAATTCCCATGCTCAAGAACTTTAACCCTTGTGCAGTTTTCGTCAGGTAGGACTCTACACCATGCCTATGCGTAAGACCACTCTAAGCGTATAAGTAAGTGATACTCTTTTCTATTTTCCCAGAAACGTGACTTCTTTCTTTCCTTAAGATATTTTGTTACATGCGCCGCCACCATCTTTACACTCCTTACGGTGGAAATAGTTCACCTTGATACGCATATAGTCGGATTGTTTCCTCTTTCAAATGGAGTTCAGTTCACTGTACTTTCCCACTTATTTTCTGACTGCCCTGCAAGCATACATTCAATATGTTCACTCACAATCCCTTTATTTTAGACGACTCTGAAATCACACTAACGAGGGCGCCCATACACCCTATATCACGTGCTTAATCGCACAAAAATTACCCTAATTAACCAGGGTGCCCATACACCCTGTCCCCGTGCTCAACCGCACGAAAGTTACCCGATTATGCTAGCTATAACCCGTAGTATAACTTCTAACCCGTAGTCATATCAAATACATAAATAATAACTGGGGTACACAACCTATGTACTAACGACTAAACATCTCCCCACTTCCAACGTTGCACTAAGTTTCATGCGTGGGACGTCTCGCAAAGCAAAATCCAAATAAGAAAGACCCCCGATACACTACTACTAACATTGTCGGTCGTTGAGATCTGTTAGACCCTCAGTCCATAGCACGTACCCCCAAATACTTGTCTCTTAACACAAAAGCATACAGTCCTACTATTATGCTACAAAAGAAAACATAAAATACCGCGCCCTTACTATCACTAGTTCTTGTGCAAAATAAATCCCGAGCTATCTACCCCCGCTGGAAAATAATTTTAACCTCCCTGAATCGCTTCAGTATACATCCCTTCTTACTGGGAAAAATATAATAATACAAGACATTCTTATATGTCTATCGCACCTCACAATATAAGCTATATACGCATATATATAGGCCAGGCTCCCTCTTAGGTGACACCTAGAAGGAGTCATTCATAACCTGGTGTCACGAACACCAAAACTTACTATCACTATTCGCAATAGTTCACACCCATTGCTAACAAATACGTACCCAGGAAAAATCATGCTTTCATAACACTCCTTAAAATGAGTAAATCTCATAAAATATACCCTTTTTGTTTTCACACCTCCTCCCCTGCAAATAAGACCAAAGAGAGCCCCGTTACCCCGCGGTAACCATATACTTAATAATAACACTACTATACACCTACTAAATTCTTCCCTTACACAAATATAGTGCTAACAAGAATATTGTGATCACTCGTGTCACGAAATTCACTCCATATATTTGAGGATAAAACTCATACTTCCACTCGCTTATCCACCGGCAACCCAAATGGTTCCTGGACATAATATTCTCATCCGACCGAACTAAAATTTTGTAATTGTTGTCCCTACTGGGCATCCCACTTCTATCCCCTAACTCACTGTGGACATAATCAATTGTTGTGGTTCCACTTCCACACATAAGACACCTCTCTGTGTCAATCCCCTACCTCTGGACCAAATGGTCATGTTGGGGTTGTCCTTCTGGCTTACTTGGTAGTCTTGACCCTAAATGCTACCCTCGTTGTCCCTTTGGCTTCCCTATCCCTATGGGACTCATTATTGGCCTCGATGACCCAGATCAAATCCACCGTCAATAGGTAGAAATTTACTTAATTTAAAACGTCAAGATGGGTCCCTTACTAGGTATACCCTTCCGTTGTGCTTCACTAGCACCATTAAATCTCATTTCGTTCATAGGTTAAACTCTCTAACCTTATTGGCTCCTCTATCTTAGAAGCGTTAATGTAACCTGGCAAACAAAAGATATTGACGACCTCAACATTAGTCATCCTAGTCGAATTTCCCATCCATTATTGTGTATTCTCACACGGTTCATTATCCATTTGCGGGTTCCTTTATCGTTCTCCATATCCCATTCATCGATTACGAAGTTCATTTATACAATTTATCGTCTCTCTCACGATCAGTTATAATCTTACCCATTTCATAAACTCTGAAATTTCACTCGCACCCCTATTTGAATAGCGGATGGACGATCTTATGGTCACACCGTACCCAAAATTTCTTATTTGACTCCATATATTCTCCTTCATACGTGGTGACTGACTCTCGAAAATAATCCTCCCCGACTCTCTCTCCTTGCCAACAATGTTGTGTGAGTCCAAAATTGTATCACCGTTCTCTACGACAGTGCCTGGGGAAATTTAATTCCCCCGAGTGATTATCCTATTCCATGAATACTCTACATTTTCTGCCTCCCCTCTCCTCTTCCAGTACTTCTAACGGCCCTCGTTGGTCGTCCAAAATTGTTCGATGTACAATGCTCAATCGAACTCGTATCTGAATCACATCAACTATACTTGATAGCACGAGAACATAAGTTGCATACGTAGAGGAATACAATAATCCTATCATAAGGCTCTACATCAAAGAACACTAAGCTGAAGCGTGAAAATCCGCACAGATCCTAAGGACACTAGAACCTGATGCTCTGATACCATCTGTGACACCCCGCCTACTTAAACCCTGGGTGATCAGTCCTAAATTAAATTAGAACAAGTTTCTCAGTTGGTTCATTCTTAGCATCACTTTCGAAACTTTTTAATTACTAACCACCTAAGTGAAATTAGACAAGTGCTAAGTTTTATCTTTCATTAATTCAATGCAATACTCATGGGAAATAAATCGTTAACAATCACAAGCTAACTGAATCCAACCATCACATATAAATAAGAAACTAGCTGAATAAACCATCGGCTAAAATCCAACACAAATGTAAAGACATATAATAATGGATCTCAAGTATCTTAAATAAATACTAAATAAAACCGTGAGCAACATGCTCAAATATCTAATAGAAAATCCATATACTAGGAATAGAAGGAATAGAGGCGCCTATCCAAATCTTGCAACATCCACATATGCTGCAGTAGAGAATCCCTGGAATGAATCAAGCCTAGCGTCCCTGTGGATGGACACCTAAAAGGTTTTGAAAATATTTTATAGCAAGGGTTAGAACCCAAAATATTTTGAAAATATTTAGCAAAATGATTAACTTGCAGTAATAAAATATGCATAAATGCGCTTCATATTTTAGTTGGTGTCGCACTCCCTTGAGGACAGACTCACCCCTCAACTAATGCGCACACCTAACGCCTTCTTCATATCCCACCTAGTCCTCTACCCCGAAACTAGATACTTGATATAACTCTTGTCAACCACCCTACTCAATCCCGAGTATTATAATGTATGACTTATAAGCTATTTATCGCCTTAAATTAGTTAATCATCTTTCCTTGAAAGCCATATAACATTCACCAGTTATATAATTAATACACTTTTGTCCATGTATTTAAATTCCTCGTATAATTATTCACCCCATTATGTACGTACATGTAAGGACACAAGTCTCCCATTGAGTCTTAATGTAGTGTTGGCTCAATTTCGGTCAAAAACATTTGAGTCATAGGATAGTGTTCATGTGTATCCATCCAAGCCTATGACGTGTTAGTTGAAGACGTAGCGGCCAAGAGTATAAAAGCTTCATCATATGTCGGGTTTAGTGTGCCTCGTTTCTATGTCAACAACATTGTTCCATGCTCCTAAGGTATGAATGCAATTTATATATATATATATATATATATATATATATATATATAGGATCTTGGAAATTTATTGGGTGTAATTTATATTTTTTATAAATAATTTTTAACGACTTTTTTTACTCAGAAAATATTTTTTAGAACTTGTCATAAAAAGTTTTGGACTTAGAATGAATATTTTATTTTCTAATTTTCTGACATGTCGTTCGAAACACACTAGAATCTCGTTCGAACGAGATTACCATGTCGTTCGAACGAACTGGCATCTCGTTCGAACGAGATTTCCAGGTCGTTTGAACGAGACTTCTAACGAAATTCCTTTTTCACCTCTGGAACATCGTTAGTAAAGTCGTTCGAATAAGAATATCGTTCGAATGAAAATTCGTTCGAATGAGATTTGGCGGGAACAGGTATTTTGGCAATTTTTGACGGTTTTCCCACTTTTCCCACTTCTTTTCCCCACTATCTTTTGCGTGATTCAATAAATGCGGGAACCAACATTTTGAAACTAACTTTTTCACATACTACAATCTCCAAGAGTGAGTTTGAGAGAAAAATTCCAAAAAAGAAAGAGTTCAAGTTTTGAGTGTTTGTTTTTCAAGAAAAATCCTTAAACACTTTTGTTTCATCCAATTGTTTAGTTTATCCAAGTTCCTTAATATATATACTTTGCTTGGAGTTTTGGCACCGGTTTTTGTCTCTACCATTGGAAGAGTGTTTGGGTTTACTTCTACATCCCACAAAGAAGAAGTTCGGTTGCGTTGACATACCCACTTGGAGAAAGGCTCCTTGTTCGGGTGGAGGTGACCAAGAAAAGTCCGATCGGTGGATTTCAAGACCGCGGTGGATATCCGTGGTTATTCGCTAGGCAGAGGTGTGTACAAGAAGGAGCGTCGGGGCTTGGACGGAGTCAAGTTGAGTGCTGTAAGTCTTACAGTCTTGTATTTATAAAACCGTACTTAGTGGATTTGAGGCTATGGTCATCCAAGGTTTTTTCCCATTGTGGGTTTTTCCTCGTACATCACTGCGTAGTGGTTTATTTGTTTATTTTATCTTTTGCAAAATTCAAATTAGATGCATGCTTAGGTAAAAAGATAAAATTGGTTTAAATCACTACTCATGCTTAAGTTCGTGCTAAAATTAATTTGGGTAATGTTTAATTAGTTTATGTTCAATTCATTACTTTAATTTGATAAAATTTGGTTTGTCCTTGCAAAAATGGATAAATTATTTTGTTAGGCAAATTTCTAGGACTTGGATTGAATTAAGTTGTTTAAGTGAAAAACGTATTTATTGATTAATTTAATTTCACTTTGAACTTTGTTTTATTTTAATTTGAAAGAAATTAAAATTAGTTGTTTGTGTAAGTGTTAAGTTGAGCCATCTTTCTATTCCGCATCTTAAAAGGAAATTATTTAAGTGAAATTTAAAATTAGGGTATATCGCACTTTCAAATTGGTATCAGAGCATTGATTTAGAAAAACTATCGTTTTCAAATTAGTATCAGAGCGGGATCGCTAAATTATTGCGTTTAAGATCCTTTCAATTATTTTTGACTAAAATGCAATTTTCCCCATTTTCAAAATTTCCTATTTTCGATGGTTCTAACCACACGTATTGGAAAGCGCGCATGAAATTGGCATTTAGGTCTATCGATGAGAGCGTTTGGTTGTCAGTCATTAATGGGTGGTCCCCACCTACAAATTTAGTAGATAATGAGCGTGTTCCCAAACCCACTAATAGATGGAGTGAGAACGAATTTAAGCTTACTAATTTTAATTCCCGAGGTTTAAATGCTTTGTTTAGCACAGTCACACCGGATGAATTACGTCGCATTATGATGTGTGAAACCACTAAAGAAGCTTGGGATATTTTACAACTCACTCATGAAGGAACTAGTGTCGTAAAAACTTCGAAACTCCAAACCTCACCACTCAATTTGAAACCATCAAAATGAATGAAAAAGAAACTTTTGATGAATTTTATGCTAGACTTTTCGATATAGTTAATTCATCATTTATTTTGGGAGAGAAAATACCCGACATCCGTGTAGTAAAGAAAATTTTAAGGTCCCTACCCGATAGATTTATTTATAGGATGACCGTGTTAAATTCTCTACCCACTTTAGCCTCTACGAAATTAGAAGAGATCGTAGGTGATTTACAAACCTATGAACAAGACATGTTTCCCTCCAAAACTGAAAAGAAAATAGAAAAGGGCGTTGCTTTGAAAGCCCGAAAGGACGAAAAACAAGTAGTAGAGAGTGAAAGTGAGTGTGACTCGGAAGATATGGCTATGTTTGCCAGGAAGTTTCAAAAATTTCTTAAATTTAACAAAGATAAATTTAAAAATGATTTTAAGAAATTTGAAAATTCTAAGCATGACAAAGCCGAGAAGATCCCTAAAACTTTTAATGAAAATTTAAATAGGGACGAGTCAAATAGGTGTTACGGTTGTGAGGGTTATGGCCATAGGGCAAAAGAATACCCCACTAAACTAAGGAGAGAGGGTAAGCAACCAATTTCCTACAATGCAACCCTTAGTGATAGTGATAAGGAAGAGGGGCCCGATTCCCCCACTAAGCCCAACTTTGTGACTTTTATGGCTAGTCATGTGAGCACCGATAATGAATCTTTCCATAAAGATATACAAATACGTGACACTTTCGAGGTCAAAGTTTATGATTCCCTTACTTTTGATGGCTGTGAGAGTGAAAAAGAGAGAGAAAGTGATGATGACGTTGATGTGAGTGAACTTCAATTTTCATTTCAAGAATTATATGAAGAATCTATCAAATTAAAAAGAGCAAATTTGAAGTTAGAAGCTTGTTTGAAAGAGCGTGTCGAGGTCATTAATGAGAGTGTTTTAGTGGAAGACCTTAGGACACGTGAGAGAGCTCTTCGTGAGAAGCTTGAATATGTAGAAGGCGAGAGAGATAGCCTTAAAGGTTTAATGGAGTCAATGAAAAAGGAACTTCTCGAGTTTGAAGAGAGAAATGTTTTATTAGAGTTTAACATTTTAGAATTACAAAATAAATTAAAAGACTCTAGTAAATTCAAATTTGATTTGGAGTGTCGTTCGGAGAAATTAGATAAAATATTAGGAACGGTCCAAATTAAAAATGACACTTGTGGTTTAGGCTTCGATACTTGTAATGAATCAAATCATAAAGCCAAAACCAATATTTTAGGAGAATCCTCTAGGAACAATTTTATAGATCATTCCTTCAGAAAGTATTTTCGCCGAGTCTTTAGGTGCTCACATTGTGGTAGAAAAGGTCATCTTAAGAAATTTTGTTTTGATCTTAAACGAGGTCCTAGAAAATCCCAACGTAAGGCAATCGAGGTAGTCAAGATTCCTACATCCCGAGATAGTCATTCATCATTAGTTTGGGTTAGGAGATCCGACTTGGTGGCTTTACAAAATAGGATTTTTGATTCTCATTTACTTTGACATGATTCCTCCCTTGCAAAATCTAAAGGTTGAATGTGTTAGTTGTTTGCATACTTTAGCTTTTGTGCTTCATGCTATATTAACATGTTAATTGTATGCTTCTTAATCATTATTCTAGTCTATACTTCATGCTTTATCACATGCTAGAATTATGATGTTTGTTTATCTTTTGAATTATAGTTCTTTCAATTTAGGTTTCATTAAATGAAAAATACAAAAAGATTTTGTTTACCATTTGTGTTTCATCTTTTTATAATTTAGGATTAATGAAAAATACAAATGATTTTTGTTTATGTTTTGGAGTAAATATTTTTGTTATTTGGTTTAAAAATTTCAAAAACTCGAAAAGATTTTTTTGTGTGTATTTTAGTTTGACACACTCTATGTGGCATATACTTGTGTTTGAATCCCTACTTTTTGGCTTCCATGTGGCTAGAACTTTTGGTTTATATTGTAAATCCTTAAAATGTTCTTTACCATGCTTACATGGAGTAGTTGGATTTTGTGTTGATATAATGGATTCTATTTTTATATGCCCCAATTCACACATGCATGAGCTCACTTGAAACTATAACTTCATATGTATATTTGAGCTTTGTGAGGTGTTCTCCTACCAATCTTGTCATCTACATGTTATGTGACCTAGGAGGACTCGTGCACGTTAAAATCTGTTGCACGTGAGATTTGTGTGAGATATAAAAATAATATATATAAATGTGCACGGGGAAGGGCTCCGAAAGGAAAAAACATCCTTTGCGAGTAAGCCACCATTTGCTTGGACCTAAAAGAAATACGTGGTCCAAAGGTCTAAAAATAAAATATGGCATTAAAAAGAAAAATAATTTCCAAGGCCTATGTTTAATTGATATATTCATTCGAAAATATATATGCTTATTGAGGAAGATTGGATAGTATATCAACGATTTTCACAATGTCCGTTTATCCTAGTTGTTCTTTCAATGTCATGACACTACTGGTTTGTAGAATCATAAAAACTATAGGCTTGTATGTGTGGCCATCCCCGATCCTCACCATGCGGGCGGGCGCGTGGAGGAAGGATCCTTCGGGTCCCGTGCGTCCCTCTCGGGAGCGCTTCGACCGGCGTCGTTTGAGATGTGGTGTAAAAATGTAGAGAGATTCAGAGTCGCCAATCTATTTTACTCAAAATAGACAAAAGAAAAAGGGGAAGTCACCCCGAAGGATGGAATCCAAAGACATACTGGTGCGTGCGAAACCAAAATGATTCGAGAAGGGTTCGGAGGCTTAGTTACGAAATGGGAAGGTGTTAGGCACCCATTCTGCCCTTTCGGTCTCTCATGGATATTTGCTATTTTCCCTTATATTTCCCCCCGTGATATGTGTGCATGTGTATATATATAATGGAGGTAGGAATCCTCCACTTGTATCGTGGAAAAGATAAAGCGAGTCATCCGTAGGAAGATATAAGAATAATATTAGAAAAATAAGATTTACGCGATTACCCCAACGTTGATCGTTATAATGGAACGATAACGCATATGGAGCAATACGTCACTAAGGGCAAATATATAGAATATAAGAAGATTAGGTTTAGAGAAAATAGGAAGTAAAAGAAAAGGTGAGAGAGAGGACTCGAGTCTCGGGTTTTACCCCGAGACGCCTACGTAGCCTATAAAGGCATCAAAGTCCACGTAGTTCACATACAAAACGAGGGGTGGGGTTTATCCCATAAATCCAAATGGGGGATCTCTTATTTATAAATGTGTGTATGTGTGTAGAAAAAGTGTTTTAGTTGTGAGAAAAGTGTGAGAAAAAGTATGAGAATCCCTATTTGGAATTTATGATTAAACCCTTTTTTTCTTAATTTTTGGGTTTATAGTTATATGAAAATAAGAGATGTGCAATAATACTAAATAAAAGTATATTAGGATGTGTGGGATGAGATAATAAGAATGCTAAGTAATGAAAACAAGTTATTGAGAATTTAAGAGGATTTAAGAGAGAGTTTGAGAAAGTTGGACCTTCTTGAAGATATTGAGCTTGATCTTGAGTGTTGGAGAGCAGCCCTTGCACTTGGATGATGATGGAGAGTGACTAATTCACCAGGTTTGATGAAAAGGATGATGAAAAGTGGAAGTAAAAAAGGGATTTGGGGGTTGAAATCACGCTGCCTTCGAGAGAGGTTTCTGGGATTCGTTGAGAGTGAATTTTATCAGATCCGGCCCCCTCTTGCAAATGGGGTGAAGGCATCCTTTTATAGGCCCAGGTAACTGCCAATCGGCATATACCTATACCTGCCATTTGGCAGTGCGTTTCAGGCTTTTTCGGAAAATTAGCTGCCGAGGGCAAATCGTTGGTCAGAATCGTGCACGAGGCATACCGTTGGAAAGGTAATTCAGAGACCTTTGAAAGTACTTGGGACCTCTCCCGGGTTCAGGAGATGACTTTGGGTCAAATATGTCTCGGAAGCGTTTGTTGGTCCATTGGACGGGGAATCGTTCGGACGCAAACGGATCGTTCGTCCACATGGTAAGTCCGAATCGCGCACGGGGCGGACCGTTGGAAAGGTTAGGATATGTACTTCAACATTACAAAGAGTTTGACCCGATTTGGAGAGTTGACTTTGGTCAATCGGTCCTGAGAAGCATTCGGTGACCTCTCGAAGTCAAACGGATCGTTCGTCCGCACGGAAAGTCGGAATTGCGCACGGGATGGACCGTTGGAAAGGGTATTTAGTGCCCTTTCTAAGATTCATTTAGCCTCAGTTGAGCTGAAGAGTTTGAATTTTTGGTTAAACTGAGCCGGGGAGTGCCCGATGGCTTCTAGGTCAGTACTCGGGACATGACTTGGGTTTGTAGTGATGGTGGGAGGTACTAGGGACCTAAGGAGAGTTAGGGGGTAACAGAATGGGGTGTCCACAGAGCCCCTCGAAGGGAAAGTTTGGAACAAATGATGACCGTCAAATAAACACCACATGATGCTTTTGAGGGAGTATGACCGATTCAGAGGGTCGAGGCCGATTCTGAGGACCTAAGGAGTGTGATGGGATGATCAATTCTGTGGGTCAAAGCCGAATATGAGGGCTTAGGGTAAAGGTCTAATAACCGAGGTCAATTTTGACCTAAGAGTGGTATCGATCGAGGATCGGGGTCAATTCTGACCTAAAGAGTGGTGACGACCGAGGATCGGGATCAATTCTGACCCAACTCAGGTGACGATCCAAGGCAGAGATCAATTCTGACCCAAAGAGTGGTGACGACCGAGGACCGGGGCCAATTCTGACCCGACTCAGGTGACGATCCAAGACCTAGGTCAATTCTAACCTAAGAGTGGTGACGACCGAGGACCGGGGTCAATTATGACCCAACTCAGGTGATGATCCAAGATCGAGGTCAATTTTGACCTAAAGAGTGGTGACGACCGAGGATCGGGGTCAATTCTGACCCAACTCACGTGATGATCCAAGATCGAGGTCAATTCTAACCTAAAGAGTGGTGACGACCGAGGACCGGGGTCAATTCTGACCTAAAGAGTGGTGACGATCGAGGACCGGGGTTAATTTTGACCCAACTCAGGTGACGATCCAAGACCGAGGTCAATTCTGACCTAAAGAACGGTGACGACCGAGGACTGGGGTCAATTCTGACCCAACTCAGGTGACGATCCAAGACCGAGGTCAATTCTGACCTAAAGAGTGGATGAAGATTGGATTTTAATTTTGCTGGGGAAAGTGCTTTTGTGATTTTGATTTGAGCTGGGGAAGCTTTTGTTTCATTAGGAGACCTTGCGCGGGGGGGGGGGGGGGGGACAACCTATTTTGGGTGCTGTAAGAGAATTTCGCAGGGAAGTGATCAGGTGATCCTTAGAGATCCTCTAGAGCGTTGCCGGGAGGAGTTTTCACTTGGTTTTTGAGGATTTTGCTGGGAAAGAGGGGTTTTGCTTGAGGGAACGTGAAGTTTTCTTGGTGAAAAGGCTTTAAATCCTTCCTGGGATTTTTAGGAATTTTCCGGGGATTTTTCGAGGCTTTCTGGTATTTTCTGGGAATTTTTGTACGAAATTTAAGGGGGGTGCCGGTCGGCATAGTATGAAGGGTGCCATTTGGCAGTGGCACAGACTTTTACAGACTTTTGGGCTACCTCGGGAAGACAAGAGGTCAGTGCCGATCGGTATGGTAGGGGGAGGTGCCGATCGGCATGGCGCTTTGCATCCTATATAAAGGGGGGGAATCCCCTCATTTTTTTCACATCTTCTTTGCTTTCTATCTCTTGCGATTCTTCTGTAAATTGTTCTACCATTCCGATCTTCAAGAAATGGCCACTTTTGTGAGCATCGCAGTCCTCTGGGAGTGGTTGACCGTTGATGACTGGGCGAACGTGGAGTAGAGGGCTAGGGCGCCTCTTGCTTTGGGGAGTGAGAACTCCTTTGATGCGTTTGAGCCTATTGCGGATGAGCAGACCTTGATGCGGGAGCCCTCGCGTTATCATTCTTTGAGAGTGAGTCTCGGTGGTTACGTAAGTAATCCGACCTTTGGCGTTCTTCTCTTTTTGGTGATTTTTCTTTCTTTCTTGACTTTTGATGAGACTTTTCTTTTTTCCAGTCTGATATTTCTTTAAAAAACATGCGTTTCCGTGGGACAAGGGGGCTCAGGGATGTCTGGGAGCATCTCCAACCTGTGGTGTGTTGGATGGTATCATCAGCGGGTTTTGGGAGGTTGGCATCGGTGCTGGATGAGACGCCTCGTTCGACAGCGGTCTTATGCGCTTTGGGAGAGAGGTGGTGGGATACTACCCACACCTTCCATTTCGGCTTCGGGGAGATGACTGTGACTCCCATAAACGTGCAACATCTGCTGGGGCTGGATTGTGATGGAGAGAATATAGAGGTGGATCGCTCTATACGGGTGAGACCGGAGGCAGTGCGTGCGGCACTTGGTGATGTAGGGAGGATAGTTTCTGGGGATTCTATCCGGCTGTCCCTACTGAAGGATGTTCTGCTGAGCTGGGTGATTGATGTGGAGGACGGGCTGCAAGTGATGCAGATGGCCCAGTTCTTTATTCTGTTGGTATTGGGAGGTTTCATAGTGGCGTCGAGCGGCGACGTCGTTCATTTATGGCTTCTTCCGTACTTGAGGATGTTTTCAAACATACCTTTCTATGATTGGGGGAGTCTGACCTTGGTGACCCTATACTCCTCTCTGGATGCATTCAGTCGGTGCTGCCGGTAGACCTTTACTGGTGCCACGTACCTTCTTGAGGTATTCTTTGGTTTACACATTTCTTTTCATACATCCTCATTTTCCTTTCATGCATTCGCATTTTCCTTATGCGTCTCTTTTTGTTTGTGAATTCATACGTGGTTCTACGAGGTGATTGGGTGCAATACCCCGCTGATCGCTTTGAAGGATGACACTGTTGGGGACTTCTGTCGATTGTATCGATGGTGTAAGGCAAATCGGCAGTCGGAGGGATCTCTCTCCCTGGAGGCGGTGCGTCAGGTCTTGAATGACCTGACCAGTGGTAGGGTAAGACTCTTTCCATTTCAATCTTGGTTTTTGCTCCTTCTGATCTTGTATTGATTTATGCTCGCTTAGAGATTTTTAGGTGACCTTTGATCCCTGGGGGACAGCCATTCAGGATGCGGGGGTGACTGGGGTGAACACGCGGATGACGCATTTGCTGGCGCATGAGTTCGGCCATTCCTAGTATCTCGGGGAGAGGGTGGTTCGTCAGATTACCGAGGAGGAGGTGGTGGTGCCACCTGCACAGCCTCCTACGTCTATGAGGCGAGATTGACTGCTGTCAAAGGATGAGAGGATCGCGGTGATGATTGGCGAGTCCTACTTGCTATACACCGATACGACTGCGTCGTATGACTATATGCATTTTGTGACGAGCTGGTTGATGGCGCCCAGCATATATGATGCATTGCCTTTCCCTCCGGTGGGTTCGAGTCGGGCGATGGGATCTTCCCACAACGGCGGTGGTCCATCGGCATCTGTGGCGATGGCGACTTCAGAGGTTCCTTTTGTGCGGCTGCATACCCCTTCATACAACATTCGGCGGGCTGATGGAGGGATGACGCCTATGCTTCACCGTCCTCATGCGATGGATCCGGAGGAGTTGGGTTTGACAGAGGAGGTCCTTCGACCTGCGGTATACTTTTCTGTTCCTCTCTTTCTTTCTTTTCTGTTTTGGTCATTTCTGCTTTGATACCGATTTGGCCTTTCCTTGCAACAAGTTCAGGTGTCGACCACTTGGCTAAGAGACATCATAGACTAGATATCTTTGGTGACTGCTCATATTCGGGATGCAGTTCCTGTTCCTTCTTGCTTGGTTCCATTTGCTTCGTCCGTAGAGGACTCTGGCTCGGGTAGTGGTGGCGCATCGTCTCGCCGTAGGGGGAAGAGAGCACGTCGCATGGGTGGAAGCTCTTAAGAGAGACAGAAAGAATGGGGGTTCGGGCTAAGTCCCGTTGTTTTTGCTTTTTCTTTTTATTTCCTTCAAAATTGATGTAACACATAACACAAATTGATGCAATGCAATGGAGTTTTTTTATTATCTTTTATTTGATGATGAATGCATGCACATACACTTTTTACTTTGCTGCTGAGATCGTAAAAAGGAATATTTTAGAATTTTTTGAGGGAAATTTTATAAGGAGAAAAAGGGATTTTGAAATTCTGTTGAGAATGTCAATTTATTTTTATTGAGTTTTCTGATTTGACAAAAGAGGAAAAGAGGGAAATTTCTAAAAATGGGGGGTTGTCGATCGGCAAGCACCTTGAGCTGCCTATCGGCAGTTCAGTCCAGTCCCATCAATTCAAAGCTTTGAATGGTACCCTCTTCAGCCTTTGTTACCTTATGGGGGTAGGATTCCCTCCTATTTCTGCAGGGATTGTGTCTCTTGTGAGGGTTCTCAAGTACAAAAAGGGGTAAGGGTGGAGTGTTTTCATCACACCTTTGCATTTTTACTTACTTGCCCACTGTCTCTTAGCCTTACAAGATGGCTTTCCCTGGTAGCATTGAGTTTGTCAACTACCTCGAAACTTTGGAAGAAATGTTCTCTTATAATGTCGACTACGATGCTTTCAACTTTGCATCGAGTCTCCTTGTGGCGCAATCGGCCTTTTGAGTGGAACATGCTGGCGGCGGTGGTACAATTCTGGTACATCGAAGACCATGTATTCCGCTTTGGGTTGGAAGAAGTTTGTCCTACTTACAAGGAATTTTTTGTCATACTGGGTGTAAATCCTAGTGTTGCTGCGACTTTGACCGAATTTTCTCGCTCTCCCAGGGATTTGTTGGTCGGGCTTCTTCATATTTCGCCTTCGGCGGCTAGATCATTGGTTGCTGGAGGAATGATCTCCCTCCCGACAATGCTGCAGTCCATGCATTTGCGGGAAGTAGGTGATGCTGGCTATGTTGTAGCCGTTGTTCTGGGTCTGGTTTCAAAATTGCTACTGGTGACTGGGGAGGTGTAAGTGGACCCACAACTTGCAGCCATTACTTCATGAATGTCATATCATCGCAATCCTGCGGCGGTGATACTGACGGAGACCCTGAATGGCCTGGATTCCTGGAGAGAAGGCTGTTCTGACTTTTTGAGGGGTAGCCCTGTGATGCTGTTCATGTGGTTGTCTGAAAGATTCCGCTTGGCAACTCCTCCAGAGTATCCCTTGTCGGTCGTACCCAACTTCTTTTCACGCTACTTCATCAGCGTTGGACTGTATGTTGAGAAATGGGAGCATTGGCTTGTAGAGCATGGGGCTCGTGGACTATATTGGGCAGTGCCTTGGTGGGGAAAGTTGTAGCCTGTTCTGGAGCTAGGAGAGTATTCATATGTTCGGCTGGTTGGTCTTAGACAGACCTTTTTTTATTTCCCTTAGCGTCTTCTGTGCCAATTTGGCTGGGCACAAGTCGTGCCCCCTCGGACCTCAAATTTCTTTCCCATAGAAGATTTTACTGAGCGTCTGTGTCTGTTTCTTGGGTCTCTGTGGGAACATCGGCGTCCGTCGACCTGTCCCTCTCAGTCTGTCGGGAAGGTTTGGCATGTCCCCAAAGATTATATGAAGTGGTTGTGGAGGAAAGTAGTCAGCAAGATGTTGGCAGTGGATACTGGACAAAGATGGTTTATTTTATCTAACACTATGGAAGGGGGTGTTGTGGTCTTTTCGAGGATGGTTAAGGCTCATAGATCCATGGAATGTTTACGGCACTCTATTTAGGCAGGGGAAACTTAGGGACCTCTGAATGTAGATGATGAGGGTGCAGGCTCCTCTGGTGTATGTGGGTAGGACTCTTAGAGAGTTTATTTGTGTAATAGATGTGGGGATTTTATTTGGCTTTTTATGGTAGTAAGGGGAAGGGAGTTATCTGTTCCTTTTTCTTATGTAATCCGTACTATAATTTCTTATTAATGGAATAAACAAGTTTCTGATCATCTAGTTGTGCCTTTCGATGAATTTTGTATTTTGAATTATCTATTCTGATCGCTAAGGCATACATAATCCTTTTGTTCAAGTATTTTTAGAATGAACCGCCGTTCTCGGAGGTAAGAAAAGAATAGTATTTTGTGAAAAAGAAAGGGGCGCACTCATGTGAGGTGCATGAGCTGCCTACGTACCTCTGGGGTTTTTAAAAAAGTTTTTTATCCGTTTGAAAAAGTTTTTTGCAGAGGATCAGGCCCACGTAGTTTTGGGTAGAGGAAAATGAAGAGTTTTTTTTTTCTTTTTTTTTAGAATAGAAGGGGGATGAGAAGAGTCGTAGCGCGCTGAGATTTCAAACTAGGGGTAGAATTTCTTGAGACGGTCCAGATTGACTGGACGAGCCATCTCTTCCCCATCGAGGTCAGTGATCATGGTGGCACCGCCAGATAAGATTTTCTTCACAATGTAGGGGCCTCTCCAATTGGGCTTGAATTTCCCTCTGGGTCCCAGATGGGTTCTATTATCTCCTTGAGGGCTAAGTCTCCCTCTCGGACACCACGATCCTTGACTCTATTATTGAATGACCACGCTATTCGGCGATGGTACCCCTGTATGTGGTAAAGAGCTTTTAATCTTCTTTCATCTAGGAGGGCTAGCTCATCAAGACGGCTTTGGCACCAATCTTCTTCGCTAACTTTGCTTTCGAGCATGACGCGTAACGAGGGTATTTCCAGCTCCACATGTAGGTCTGCTTCCATGCCATAGACTAGGGAGTAAGGGGTAGCCCCAGTAGAGGTTCGGATTGAGGTTCGATAGCCCCAGAGGGCGTACGGGATCCGGTCGGCCCAATCCATACAACTTTCGGTCATCTTGTTGATGATAGCTTTGAGGTTTTTATTGGCGGCTTCCACTGCACCATTAGTCTGAGGTCGGTAGGGAGAAGATTTGTGTCTCTGAATCCCGTACTCATTGACTACTTCTGTGACTTCTGCTTCGAAATGCAACCCGTGATCTGACACCAGCTCGTGCGGGACCCTCTATCGGCAGATGATAATTTTCTTGAGGAACTTGGCCACTTTCTTGGCGTTCAGTAATGCGTATGACTCAGCTTCGACCCATTTGGTGAAGTAATCGATGGCGACTAGGATGAACTCATGTCCGTTTGAATCCTTTGGTGTAACCTTCCTTATGATGTCAACACCATAGGTGGAGAACGGACAAGGAGAGTTCATGTTATATAATTCTCGCGGAGGCAGGTGTTGAAGATTGGAGAATTATTAGCATTTGAGGCATCTCCAGACATAGGCGGTCCAATCCTGGATCATGGTGGTCCAGTAGTAGCCCTATCGAATGATCTTCTTGGCGAGCATGTGACCATTCATGTGGGGTCCGCATTTCTCGCTATAGATTTTCTACATTATCTTCTCAATCTCGGCCCCTGCGATGCAGTGTAGATGAGTTCCATCGAAGTTCCTCTTGAGTAGAGCTTTATGAAAGATGATGTACTGGGCGGCCAATCTTCGGAGAGTCGTTCGATATTTTTTATTGGAACCCTAGGGATATCTACCATGTTTGAGGAGGCACAAGATATCTTAGTACTAGTAATCGGCTAGTTCGGGATCTTCGGTGGAGACAAGCTCAATATGGTAGAAGTGAGTCGGTTTGTCTTACTTTTGAACTCGAAAGGGGGTCATTGTTATTCCCTCGGGCATGTCGACCATCGAGGCCAAGGTAGCGAGAGCATCGGCTAGGTTATTCTTTGCTCGGGGTAGGTAATGGAAGGTGATATCTCGGAATCGGCAGGCTAGCTTTTCTAATTGGGCATGAAAAGGTTGGAGTTTTTCATTCTTGACTTTCTACTTTCTGATCACTTGATCGATGATAAGGGAAGAATCCCCGTAGACATCAAGGTATTGAATACCTTTCTTGAGAGAAGCTTTGAGGCCCACTGTGCATGCCTCGTATTCCGTCATGTTGTTGGTGCAAGGGAAATCCAATTTAATGGCGATGGGAGTGTGGGAGTCATCTGGGGCGATCAGAAGTATCCCAATGCCATATCCCTTTTTATTGGCAGCGCCGTCAAAGATCATTTTCCATCGAAGGCGGTCTTGAGTGGTGCAGAGGATATTTTCATCCGGGAATCCGGAGATCCGGACATCTACTTCGTCTATGGGGTAATCGGCGAGGTAGTCAGAGATGGCTCTTCCTTTAACATATTTCTGTGTGACGTACACGATATCGAACTCGATTAGGAGCATCAACCATCGGGCCATTCTACTGGATAAGGCAGGTTTTTCAAGCAGGTATTTGATGGGGTCCATTCGGGATACAATTTTGATGGGGAAGGCGAGCATGTAGTGTCGCAACTTTTGGGTGACCCAGATAAGTGCGACACATGCCATCTTCAAGGCAGCGTAGTTGACCTCATACCCGGCCAATTTACGACCGGCATAATAGAAGGATCTTTCTTTATGGGAGTCCTCAAGGTATTGGGATAGCAAAGCCCTAACTGCAGTATCGGTTATGGTTAGGTATAGGAGCAAAGGGAGACCAGACTGTGGTGGCATGAGCACTGGAGGTTGGGTCAGGTATTGTTTGATTCGGTCAAAAGCTTCTTGACAGGCCTCATTACAAACCTAGGTGGATTCCTTTCGAAGGAGCTTGAAGATTGGTTCACAGATAGAGGTTAGCTGGCTGATGAACCGGCCGATATATTGCAATTTCCCAAGAAATCGTCGGACTTCTTTCTCTGTTCAGGGCAGTGGCATCTCAAGTATGGCCTTCAGCTTTGCAGGATCTGCTTCTATACCCTTTTCCCTGACCATGAATCCCAAGAGTTTTCCCTTCGTAACGCCGAAGACACATTTTTATGGATTAAATCGCATCTGATATCGTCGCAGTCGTTCAAAGAACTTTCGCAGAGCGAGAACATGACCTTATCTAGTTTTGGACTTGATAATCATATCATCCACATAAACCTCGACCTCATTGTGAATCAGATCGTGCAGGATGGTTGTGGCAGCCCTTTGGTAGGTAGCCCCAGCATTCTTGAGACCGAATGGCATAACGGTGTAGCAAAAGGTTCTCCATGGGGTGATGAATGCCCTTTTTTTCTTGGTGGTCTTGATTTGGTTGTATCTGACAAACCCGTCGACGAATGACTTGAGAGCATGACTGGCTGTGTTGTCCATGATCATGTCGATATTGGGTAGCGGATAATCATCCTTCGGAGAAGCTTTGTTTAAATCTCGGTAATCCACACACATTCGAACCTTCCCTTTTGATTTAGGCACAGGTACAATGTTGGCTAGCCATGTGGGATATTCGATCACCCGAATGAAACCCACGTTTAACTATTTGACCACTTCTTCTTTGACCTTGAGCGACCATTCGGTGCGAAGTTTTCTCAATTTTTGTTTAACTGTCTTGTAATCTGGGAGAGTGGGGATCTCGTGCTGAGCTATTTCAGGATCAATGTCGGGCATATCATCATAGGACCATGCGAAGACATCTATGAACTCCTTCAGCATTCTTCGAGTTATACACGCTCATGCTCGTCAAGGGTGGCCCCTATCCTAATCTCGCGCAGTTGGCTACTAGAACCGAGATTAATAACAATAGTCTTTTCTTCATTAACTTAAACGTGGTTATGTTGTTTATTATTAACCTTATTTAGATCAGTTAAGAATTGTTCATTTACAAAATCATCATCATCAAAAGTTCGATTAGAATCTAAACAATTAATGTAAGGCACAACAAGATACTCAAAATCTTCATTTGTTTCATTGATAGGAAAGACAGCATTGAGAACCTCATCAAAAGAGGTCTCGATTACATTTGAACAAGGATAGACAGTGGTAGAAGAAATAAGGTAAACATTGGGGTTAGGAGGGATTTAAAGAGGTAGAACTGGTGCAGCATGCCAGTTGAGGAGAGGTGTATCAGCAGCTTTAATCAGACGGGATGGGTCCATTGATGTAGTGCCTGAATGAACTATGTAGAGTGCCAGCCCCAGTATCTGTAAGTTGAAGGAATCTTCGGAATCACTTTCCTCAGTCTCTTTGGTATCTTTGATGAGCGGTTGTACTTGGTGTTGGAAACTTTCGGCCCATGGGTAGCTGTCTTGGAAAAAGATCTCCATTCCAGGCTTCATCTTCTTGTCTATGTGGTCATACCATGGTTCTGTAAAACCACAAAAGGGGAAGTCCACGCCTTCTTTGATGAATCGTCCATTTAAGGAGTCTCCTGAGATAGTTCGGATGCAGTCTAATCTTCTCTTTGGTCGATACTGGCGGATCATTCTGAGCTCTTATCCCGATGGTTGATACCCCAAGCTGTAAGGAGGAGAAGCTTTCTTCAGTTCAATGGGCTCAAGTATCCCTTGCTGCCTTTGCCCTAGTCCTAATCCGGTCATGAAGTGCATGTTTCTGAACATCTGAATCACATTAACATTTCCATGAAGGTCAAATTTTGGACAAACCCTTTCTTTGAAATCGTCCCCTGCCGGGAGTAAGAGTTGCTCAACTCGGAATCCTGATAGGAGCATATCATTTGACCCGTGCTGTATCTCAAGGATTGGATTGATGGTGCTTGCGCCCTCGATATTTCCGTCGTCGCCCAAAATGGTGATGACTCGCCCATCAGCGAAGAACTTCAATTTATGATGGAGTGAGGAAGACACACCCTTGATATTGTGGAGCCAGGGGCGTCCGAGCAACAGGTTGAAACAAGCTGGAATGTCTATGACTTGGAATTCGATGACAGGGTTTATAGGCCCAACCCCTATTACAAGTTTTATGGATCCCATCACCTCACGACGGGTATTATCGTAGGCACGTACGGTGACGGAGGTTGGAGTGAGGTCGCTTTCTTTCAGGCCTAAACACTTGAAGGTTCTCAGAGGGCAAACATTCAAGGCGGATCCGTTATCGACAAGGGAGAGTGGCACGGACTTCCCCATAACTTCGACGGAGATATTGAGTGCATGATTGTGATTCGGCCCAATTCTGGGGATTTCTTCTTCATAAAATGATAGTATTTGAGTAGAGGTCAAGGATTCGACCAGATTTATCGCTTCTTCTGGTGTGGTAGATGGAGGAACTATGGGTCCAGTGAGCAGCTTGATTAAAGCATTTCTGTGCAGCTGAGGAGACATGAAAAGCCCCCATAGAGTGATGTTAGCTTGGGTTTTCTTCAGTTGATCGAGGATCTTTCTCACCTCGATGGTCATCTCTGGCATAGGAAGGTTTTCAACGCCCTTCCCCTTGTCATTTTCTGGTAGTGAGATTGGAACCTAGTAATGTCTCCCTGATCTGGTCATGTGATTTACTGAAGAAGGAAAGAACATGAATCCCATTTCCTTGTCAATCTCAGGTTGTTCTGCCACCCTATTTATTTCTTCGAGGAGTTCTTCAAATGATATCATCCCACATATGTCGGCTACTGGGCCAGTTCTTCCTGAATCTTGTTTTTCATTTAAATCTTTGAATTCTTCCCCCCATCCGGTGGTAACAATTTTATCTTTCCATGTAAAGTCGATGCATTCCACAACTTCAACGGCTTCTTCATATAAGTTCTCCCATTCTGTGGGGATATGTGTGATTGAAGGGACCAAACGCCCTTGTAGCTTCAAAGTGTCAAGTAACCCGGTGATACTGCAAATGCTATTGGTTTGCTCGAATAATTCTACCATAATCTGGACAACATTATCTAAGTTGACTTCGTCGATTGGTACCACCCACTTATCTGACACTCGGGCCCATTTTCGTGCTTCCAAGAATAGTGTGCTGAACTTTTGGCAATCGATGATCATCTGTGAGGGAAATTTCATCCCGAACTCTAGGAGTTGGTTTAACACCTCTGACAATTCCATACTTCCATTTTCAGAACGGGTACGAACAGCGATTCATGCTCTGGTAAGGAGTGACAGTGCCTGATCAGCGAGGCTAGTAGGGTGTAGGAGGAAATATGGGCAAGTTTGAAGAGGTTTAGGAGAGTATATGGGTGTGATTTGAGTTGCGGGATCAAAATCCGATTTTTCTTCTAAGAAGATGCCATTGGCATGATTTGAGAGTGGGTTATGAGTAGTGTTTGGCTTAGGATTGGTTAGTGGGGAGATGGTACCCTGGTGAATGAGATCTTGGATTATGTTCCGAAGGTGAAAGCATTGGTCGGTGGTATGGCCGGTAGTTTGGTGAAAGGCGCAATGAGCATCGGTATTGAAATTTCTTGGGAGTGGATTTGGCAACGGACGTGGATCCAAGGGTTTGATGAGGTTTCAGCTTAACAGGGCTTGGTAAACTTTAGAGAGGGGAGCATGGATCTCAGTGTATTCCTTTCGGATGGGGGCAAGGCGGCTTTTTGGTGTCCATGATGTGGTTGGTTGAGAGATGTTGTTGATGGTTGAGACTGTAGCACTGGCAGGCTTGTCATACTTTCTAGGGGTGAACTGTCCGGACACCTTCTTCGGTTCAACCTCTGTTTTAACGAGGCTTTCCTCGATTTCTACTCCTGCCTCTCTGAGAGCTTGGAAGTGGGGATCGTATTATCCTCCCATCGTTGCTAGGACATGGGGCAAGAAGTTCTTCTTCACTATGTTGACCTGTTCTTCCTCGGATGGCCGATTAGTCATGGTAGTTGCTTTCTCTCTCCATCGGGTTATGAAGTTACTGAGTGATTCCCCAGGATTCTATTTGAGCAGCTCTAAATCACGACGGGTGACCTCAAGCTCTTCGTTGTATTTATATTGCGACATGAATTCTCGGGCTATATCCTCCCAGCTACGGATTCTGGATTCCTAAAGAGATAAAAACCATCGGAGGACACTATCCTTGAAAGTTTGCTGAAATAATTGGGCCATCACTTCTTCAGAAGCCCCTAGTAGAGTCATGGAACGATGATAACTGCGAAGATGAACAATTGGGGGTCTACTCCCTTCGAACTTCTCGGGTAACCTCGCTTTAGGATAAGGAGACATGTGGGTGTAGTCCATGTAATTCCCAGAGATCCTGACTTGGTCAAACTTCTTGGTGAGCATCTTGAGATCCTCTTTGACTTTATTCAACTCCTCCTCCTTTAGATCAGCGACCATAGGTAAGTTAGCCATAGGCTGGGCAATGTTGGGCATTGGGAGCTGGGAAAGCGGCGGCCCATTGGCAGGAGGGGCACGTGGAGCGTGCTGATATTCTTTCGGAACCCAGATAGGCTCGGGTGGATCCATAGCACGAGGGAATAGGGCCTCGGGCTCTTGAGGAATTGGAACCTAGTTTCGTTGCATTTCTCGGACCTCAGTTTGGAGGTTATCGATCTTAGAAATGAGCTGAGCTAGGACTGTCAGCAGATCCGGCTGTATGACTGGTGTTTGATCTGTATTCTCCATGGAAAGTGGATGGATTTCGGACTCAAAAGAAGTAGTAGAGGAACAAACGAAACTCCGAGGTGATTTGACTAAAGACCGAAGCCAATAGGGAGCTAAGCCAAGGACTTGCAATCGACCTGAGAAGTCGTAGGATAAGATTTAGTTTTAAGAAAAAAAGGATGAACTATTTTTGGATTTTTGATAAAGAAGGGAGAAATGTTTTTGGATTTTTGATAAAGAAGGGGAAAAAATATTTTGGGAGACGGAACCCAGCATGATTATTATGATTATTATGTTCTCACTTGTATTTAATTCTCCTAAATGCAATGTCGGACAGGACCTGATCTTGGAAAAGTGGGGTTTTCAATATATGCAAAGCTACGATTTGGACTTGTAACTAGGCTCACGGACAGGGTCCCGTTTTAAAAATGCGCAAAAATTGGGCGGCAGGCCTACCCAAAATTTCGATAGAGTTTCGGGTTGAAATCGGGGATCTAAAGTGCATGTCCTAGGTTTGACACCTATATGCGGGTATGCAGTTGGTTGGGTGAATCGGCATGGGTTCCCCCCTTTGGCGTGACTTCCACGATATACGTCTTGCTCTTGCGGGCAATCGGTACGTGTGGATAAGCCATTTGATATACCTGAGTGTACGTGAATTTCCTCACCATATACCTCGTGGGGTGGTGCGCCCAAAATATGGCTTGTGATTCAAGTGCAAATCTAATCGCAACAAGTAGAATCCGGTAAGTACGGAATCGTGATCCACAGGGATTGAACGCTCCTAAGAGAACTAAATTGGGGCAACGAGATTCTCTAAACGTCACAAAATGTTAAAGTGTAAAAGATGATTTGTGATTTGGAAAGGTGATTGAGATGTAACCTCTAAACTAACATGCTATTAATGAACAGATGATTAACAACTAATTACGGAACTGATGAACAGAACTAAGGTAAGCTTGAGTTCAAGAAATTAAGGGGATTGAGGATCATTCTCCCACCTCGGATTCACAAGGAAGGGGATTATAGGGCTTGATTAAATTAATTCTAATCGAGCATAACTAATTAAGTCCGAACATCAACCATGTAGAGTATGAACTCAACAATGGAGGATTAGGGTTTAATTAATTATTGCTAGATGGGTTGAGTTTGTAGTAAAGCTTCAAACACTAGCCCTTGCATGACAAGGGAAGTTAAGAAACTATGATACTCCAAAACCAACACATGAAGTTCCATTAGAACAGTTAAAAACCAAACCCTAGATATTAAGTTCAAGCATCCAAGGTGGGATATTGATCCCCAATCACAAGTCTAGCTACTCATAATTAAAACTAAACTACACATGCTAGTTAACAACATACTTGAATTAGTTATCTAGTTAAAACTCAAATCAATACAAAGGATGGAATTCAATGCAAATTTAAAGCTAGTGGAACAAGAAGAGATGGAGTAATTGAACTTATCTTGCATTAATCACAACTATTCAACAAGCAATCAAAGCCTTACAAGTTGGTGAAAGCCATAAATGAGCTTGACCTAGGAGAGAGAAGAGAGTGTTTTTCTATCTTACTAAATATCCAACAAAAGTAATCCCCTTACAAAAGAGGAAAAACAAGGGATAAATCCCCAAAAATCCACCAAAATGGCAAACTAGTAATAAGAAGAAAGCTGAAAATGCAGGGCCGAATCGATTCGGTGGTGAATTCGAATCGATTCGGAAGTGGAGAGAAAAGCCCCTGCAAGTGACCGAATCGATTCGGTGGTAATGGCGAATCGATTCGGGCCTTCTGCAAAAAGAAAAGTTGCCTGTATAGGCATTAATTGTTCCATGCTTCACCGAAACTTCCGTAACTTTTGCGTTCGAGATCGGATTCACGCACCGTTGGAGGCCACGCGAAGAGGAGAAGAAGGTCTACAACTTCCGTGAAGAAATCGGGAATAAAGCCCGAGTGCTGAAATTACTAAAATGCCCCCGACTGTGCAAGTGTCAACGGAACTTTCCGGATCAAAACCAAACTTCCCAAAATGCATTCCCGAGACCTATAAAAGCTCAATAAAGACACAGACAAAGTATATATGATGAATTTAGGGGTTAGTCAATAAATGAGTATAAGAACCGGGAAATACATGCACGGGAATGCTAGAATGTACAAATTAACGGGGTATAAAATACAATAAAAGTGACGAATCACACCCCCTAACTTATACATTGCTAGTCCCGAGCAATGAAGTATGAAGAAACAAGGTCCAACACCGCAACCAAAATATAAGAAATATGTACAACGAAGGAAAAATGCCACTTTCGTAGGCGAACGATTGCATTTAGCGTATGCAATAAGCCGTTAAACCCCTAGGTGGCCCTAGGGGACGAGTGAGGTCTCGTGAGGGTTTCCAGGGATGACACCCACAAACATCAAATCAACTCATACTATGATACTGTAAAATCCAATGCGTAGCTCAACAAATATCAAAGAAACACAATTTATCAACAAAGTGAACGAAGCTCACACAAAAGACGGCAATTATCGGCATTAAACAAATAACTTCAACTAAAAATCGAAACCATGGGAATGCGAAATAAGCGGACACATGTGGTAATTTAGATTTGGCAAAACTTTCAAAATCCATATATAAGCTAAGGCATGCATACTCAAGTTCTCTCCGGTTGTTTCACTCAACAAATGAAACACTTTGAAATGGGATGTAACACACACGGGACATGCGGGCATTAAGAGTAATTGTAAAGGGAAACTAGGCCACACACATGTCATCAATGAAGAAAGCAATATAAAAGTGAAAAATACAATCTCATGAAAGGATATCGCATATTAACCAAGAGAAAAGCATTTAAACAGATTATCGCTAATGTTCGACCTTTGAATCACATCACCCTAAGATCAAATAGGACTTCTTAGGGGTATAGAATTTAGGCTAGGTTAGGGTTTGGAAAAGAACGGGATGTGTGTAGGATCAAAGGAGATTCGGGAATATCGCGCGGGATAATGGATTTAATGGGCAACTTAGGAATCGAAATCAAATTCCACAAGCAATGTATTCATGAGAATGAGACTTTGATATTCATGCACAAGGGGAAATGGGAAACAACAAGGTCCCATTTTATTTGATATTTATCCTTTCTTTTTCTTTTTCTTTGATTTTCTCTTTTCTTTGATTTTCTCTTTTCTTTGATTTTCTCTTTTCTTTGATTTTCTCTTTTCTTTGATTGATTGCAATCCATATAAGCAACAACATTCAATCCCGGGAACAATCCCTAATCAAGGTACGGGGGGAGGGGAAGTAAATAAGGGTTCAGGACTCCAATGTGGAGTTGGACAAGGGATTTGGGGTTCAAACGAAAGGAATAATAAGGCTCAAGGGGGTTGACTAGGGGAAACATTTAAGGGAAAGGTCAAGGTCATGTGGGTTTAACAACAAGGGCCTATAATCATTTCCTATGGTTTCATGTGATTCGCGGGACTCAACACCATTGAAAATCATGCTCAAGTAATAAATCAGTTAGTATGCAATCAAATGAAAAGAAAATGAGATCGTCAACGAGTTCATTGACAAGAAAGAGATAGAGTAGGTGTATACGCTCACAAATGATGATAAGTCTCAATTTTCACTTTTGTAAGGGTATAGCATGCGCCTTAGAATAACGAATTTGAAACGCTTTTAAACCAAATCATAAATAATTATTTGTGTATATGCTCAAAGCTTCACAGTTTAATTTTATGATGCTATTCACAATGCAAACAATAACGGGCTAAAGGATAATAAATCAATGACTCAAAGCATGCTTCATAGCTATACAACAGGATATGCCGATCATATAAGTAATCATAGTAGATATGAGAAAGAAAAAGAAATTTTTTTTTTTTAATTAATTTTTTTTTTTTTATATTTTTTTTTTAATTTTTTTAATTTTTTAAATAAATAAATAAATAAATACTAATATGATAACCGGCATCACAATGGTATACCATACCCCCTAACTTGAATGAAACATTGTCCCCAATGTCAGTAGGGATAAAAAGGGAAAAAGGGTATGAAAATAGTCACCCCGTAAGGAATAACTCGAGAACCGCGCAACGGCACAGAAGCCTCGCCCCCTCGCAAGTGTGAGAACAAATCCATCTGCGCCCGAGCGATCATCGATATATCGCGCTCGTACGCTCCCCGATAGGCAGAAAAGTCGGCCCGAAACGATGCAAAGTCCGACATGTAGGCGCCCCGAAACTCGGAGAAGTCAGCCTGAAGCTCATCCATCCGTAGCCCTAGATATGCAATGGGGTCTACAGTAGACGGGGCTGGCGGTGGGACTGGATGAGGCACAGGCTGAGGCATGGGCTGAGGCATGTCCGGCATAGGAGCATCCGGGGCAACAGGAACAGCAGGAGCATCTAACATCCTCTTCTTTCTCCTCTCCATATGATCCTTCCCAAGACTCTTTTCAATTGCCTTTTCGTTAAGCAACTTGGGAAGGCGAGGAAAATAGTCCGTACCCGCAACCTCACAGTGAGCATCCCTACATATGCGGGAAACCAACCGCACGTATGGAAGGGTAGTGGTCCCTTTTTCACAGTATGCGGCCTTGAGCATCCGCTGTAGCACCAACGCGGGAAGGTTTATAATTGAATTCGCATCCAGTAGATGGTAGAGGAAGTGGGCTTGCGAAGAGCGAAGGACCGCCTTTGTTTGGGTAGGCGTGATAGAATTAACGGCTACCAAGTGGATGAGGCGGTGGTTATCGGGCATAGCAGATGTGGGGAAAGTTTCCCCAGCCCAAATATGCCCTGGCGCCAGACGCGCAATCAGGGTTTCGTTGGTCAGTCTCCCCTCGTCAGCGCACGGGTAATCGAAATCCTCGGGGTTTTCGGCCCCGGTGAGGTGCAATGCCAAGAGAGGCTTAGAGAGAGGAATTCGCTTACCCCGTACGTAAGCCTCGAAAGTGCGGTCCCCAGTTGGGACAAGCGATGCATAAAATCGACGAACGTGCTCCTCATTCACCTCCCCCGCCCTAGCAAGGTGTGCCTCCCAGTTGAATTTCTGAAAGTAGCGACGTACCGAGGCAGGAAAGTCCTCAAGATGGACAGGCCGCTCAATAGCTATAGGGCAACCCGAAGGGAATTTCGCAATGAACCAATCCTTTTCTTGTTTAGACCGGAAGGACTCGAAGCCTCCCCGACCCGCAATTAAGTTGGAGGAGGGCTTGGTGACCGAAGGAACCTACAAGAAAATTAATTTGATACATACACAATTAGTGTAATGCACAAAATCAATTTGGCGTGAAATAGGGTCGAAAAGGAATCGGTGGGTGTGCATCGGGAAAAATTGGTCGAATTAACGTTACCGATGCACACCGCACTCAAACAAGGGTAATTCAACACCATTGCGCGAGAAAATGAGCGAAAATGAAGCATTATGGCACATTTTCTCCACAGAGGCATTTCATCGAGCACCTAGTGTGCAGTGTATGGAAAATAGGGTGAAATTGACATTTTTATGTGTAAAACCCCCAACACATACTACTTAAACATCACAGCAACTTAATCAAGTAGTATGTGTTGGTTTCTTATCACAATCAGAGGAAAAAGAATGAGTTTTATGCATTAAACATGTAAAAATGGTGAAAATGCAGTTTACCCTATTTTCCATACTATATACACTAAATCAGGCATGAAATGAATCAATAAGGTTGAATTAATACCTTGGATGAAGTTGCCATAGATGATGAAGCCATTGGGAAGATTGAGAATGGAGGAGAGGATTCGATTTGGGAGAGGGTAGGTTCGCAGGAAAGAGAGGAGAAAGAAATAGAATGTGGGATAAAACAGAATATGGGATTTTTAATTGTCAGGTGACCCGAATCGATTCGGTGAGAAGTCCGAATCGATTCGCGATTCTCGAACTTGAGCACTGGAAGTGACCGAATCGATTCGGTGTGAAGTCCGAATCGATTCGCTAATGAGGGACCTGCTACTTTCAAATAAGCGAATCGATTCGGTGGGATTGCGAATCGATTCGCAAAATCAAACTTGGCTACTGGAGTGGGGCGAATCGATTCGGTTGGAAAGCCGAATCGATTCGGCTTCTGGAGATCAGTTTCTGCTTTGCTGTATCCTGATTTTTTGGTTGGTGGTTTGATTGGGCTGCATAAGGAGGTATTTTTGGACCCCAATGTCAATATTACATACGTAAAAAGGGTCCGGGACAAAAAGTTGCACCCCGCACATGCCGGGGGATGCTCGGCACAAAAATACACAATTCCGACGTCCTATGGAGCCCCGTAAACGGGGTCGGACAATGGAATCGTGTCCGAACTCGGGTCAAATGGTTCTAGGAAGGGCTTTAGACGCTGACCATTGACCTTGAATAACTTTCCATCCGACGGGTTCTCAATCTCAATAGCACCGTGATGATGGACGGTCTTAACGACAAACGGACCCGTCCATTGAGATCTTAGCTTACCCAGGAATAAATGCAACCTAGAGTCGTATAAGAGAACCTTTTGGCTAGGGTGAAATGTTTTACGGGATATGCGCTTATCGTGCCTCTCTTTCACCCTTTGCTTATAGATTCTCGCACTCTCGTACGAATCACTCCGGAGTTCATCCAACTCGTTGAGTTGGAGCATTCGCTTCTTTCCGGCCTTGTCGAGATCGAAATTAAATTTCTTGATCGCCCAATAGGCCTTGTGCTCGATTTCTACCGGTAAGTGGCATGGCTTGCCGTACACGAGTCTAAAGGGCGACATTCCCAAAGAGGTCTTGTAGGCCGTACGATATGCCCACAAAGCGTCAGGAAGTCGAAGAGACCAATCCTTGCGGTCGGGATTGACCGTCTTCTCTAGGACATGCTTGATCTCTCGATTGGCCAATTCAGCTTGGCCATTGGTTTGTGGGTGGTAGGTAGTTGCAACTTTGTGTGTTACACCATACTTTCGCATAAGAGTAGCAAACGGGGAATTACAGAAATGCGTCCCGTTATCGCTTATAATCGCCTTCGGAGTTCCGAAACGCGAAAGCATGTGTTCCTTTAGGAACTTCAACACCACCCGATGGTCATTGGTTTTGCACGCAATGGCCTCGATCCACTTTGAAACATAATCTACGGCCACTAGGATGTAAAGGTTACCAAAAGACGGTGGGAATGGGCCCATGAAGTCAATTCCCCAACAGTCAAAGACTTCAAGTTCTAGAATGGGGGACATTGGCATCATGTTGCGACGTGTTATAGCACCCAATCTTTGGCAACGATCACACGAAACGCAGAATTCGTGTGCATCCTTAAAAAGTGTGGGCCAGTAAAGCCCGCATTGTAAGATTTTTGCGGCGGTTTTCTTGGAAGAAAAATGGCCACCGCACGCCTCCGTGTGGGAGAAACGAATCACGCTCTCATACTCATCATCCGGGACACATCTCCGGATGATCTGGTCGGGACAATATTTGAATAGATACGGATCATCGAAAAAGAATCTCTTCACCCAAATAAAGAATTTCCTCTTCTCTTGAGGGGTCCAATCAGATGGAATCGAACCCGTCACGAGGTAGTTCACTATATCAGCGAACCACGGCAGAGAGGAAGTGGAGAACAGCTGTTCATCCGGGAAGAATTCAGCGATGGGGAGTTGGTCTTTGGGTGCCTCAAATGTTAAACGCGACAAGTGATCCGCGACAACATTCTCTACTCCCTTTTTATCTTTAATAGTCAAATTAAACTCTTGGAGTAAGAGCACCCACCTAATCAAACGCGGCTTGGCGTCCTTCTTAGATAGAAGGTATTTGAGCGCCGCATGATCCGTAAAACAAACTATGGGCGATCCCACGAGGTATGCCCGGAACTTATCTAACGCATAGACGACCGCTAATAACTCTTTCTCGGTGGTAGAATAGTTCAATTGAGCACCGTTTAGAGTTCTACTCGCATAGTAAATGACATGGGGCTTCTTGTCACTTCTCTGACCTAAAACCGCCCCGACCGCGAAGTCGCTAGCGTCACACATCAACTCAAAAGGGAGGGTCCAATCAGGAGCTTGGATGATGGGAGCGGTGGTAAGCATACTTTTCAAAGTCTCAAAAGCTGCTTGACACTCATCGCTCCATTCGAAAGGAGTTTCCTTGGAGAGGAGATTACACAAGGGTCTAGCAATCGAGCTAAAGTCCTTGATGAAACGGCGATAGAATCCTGCATGCCCAAGGAAAGACCTTACATCTTTCAGAGACCTAGGAGCGGGTAAGTTGGCAATGACTTCAACCTTTGCCTTATCTACCTCAATACCATCAGAGGAGACGATGTGGCCTAAAACAATACCCTTAGTGACCATAAAATGGCACTTCTCCCAGTTTAACACGAGCTTTTTCTCTACACACCTAGACAAAACCTTTTCTAACATAGAAAGACAATGGTCATAGGAGTTGCCAAAGACGCTGAAGTCGTCCATGAACACCTCTAGACCACGCTCTACCATATCACTAAACATGCTCAACATGCACCTTTGGAACGTAGCAGGCGCATTACACAACCCGAAAGACATTCTTTTGTAAGCAAATGTCCCAAAAGGGCATGTGAAAGTGGTTTTGTCTTGATCCTTGAGATCAAGTTCGATTTGGTTGTACCCCGAGTACCCGTCGAGAAAACAATAGTACGGATGACCGGATACGCGTTCCAACATTTGGTCAATGAATGGAAGGGGAAAATGATCCTTTAATGTCATTGCATTAAGTTTTCTATATTCTATGCATACACGCCACCCAGTGGTGGTGCGTTTAGTGATCAATTCCCCTTTTATGTTTTCCACAACGGTAACTCCTGATTTCTTGGGAACAACATGGATTGGACTGACCCATTTGCTATCGGAGATCGGATATATGATATCCGCATCTAAAAGCTTAATTACTTCTGCTCTCACAACTTCTTTCATCAACGGATTCAATCTCCGTTGCATTTCACGAGAGGGTTTTGCATCCTCTTCAAGGTTAATTTTGTGAGTGCAAATCAAGGGACTAATTCCCTTCAAATCTGCAATTGTCCACCCGAACGCACCCTTGTATTTTCTTAGCAATTCTATTAACCTTTGTTCATCCCCCGCCTCGAGGCTTGATGAGACAACAACGGGATATGTCTCATTTTCGCCTAAATAAGCGTATTTCAACTCGGAAGGCAATTGCTTTAATTCAAGTTTGGGGAATCGCACATCCGAGGGAACCTCATACGAATCACGAGGAGGTAAGTCCTCAAAAACACTACACCAATTAATATCATCTACACTCTCGTCCTCATCTAACAACAAACTCATGAACTTGACCTCTTCATCATAGGGAGAATAGCTATTCTCCGAGTAAATCGGGTTCACAAGACATCCCTCCAAGGGGTCCGATAAATAGGTAGCATCAAAATGCTCTTGCACCACCTCTTCTAGAAAGTCCACCTCATGGACTTCATCATCACAATCCCCCACTTGGTTCGAAACATTAAAGATGTTCATTTCCAAGGTCATATTCCCAAATGTCAGGTTCATTTGGCCATTCCTAGTATTAATCAATGCATTGGAAGTGGCAAGGAATGGACGACCGAGGATAATGGGGGTAGTTCTACCGCTAGTAGAAGTAGGATGGGTATCAAGCACCACAAAGTCCACAGGAAAGTAGAATTTGTCAACCTGTATGATGACATCTTCCACTACACCCCTCGGAACCTTAACGGAGCGATCCGCTAATTGGAGGGTAATCTTTGTGGGCTTGAGGTCTCCTAGACCGAGCTGTTCATAGACATGATAAGGTAACAAATTTACACTCTCTCCTAGGTCTAGCAAAGCCTGCTCAATTTTAAAGTCCCCTATCACACATGAAATGGTGGGACATCCGGGATCTTTATATTTAGGTGGTAATTCAGATTGAATTATTGAGCTAATATTTTCGGCTAAGAAAGCTTTCTTCCTTACATACAATTTCCGCTTAACAGTTAGTAAGTCCTTTAAGAACTTAGCATAACCGGGGACTTGCTTGATAGCATCTAAAAGAGGGATGTTAATTTTTACCTGTTTGAACATCTCTAGTATGTCAGAATTACTAACATTCCCCTTTTTCGACAAGAGCCTTTGAGGGTAAGGCACGGGACTAGGAAGTTTCGAAACCACATCCGACTCTACCGGGGCTTTCCCCTCTCTCTGTCTCAAGGAGGCATCTTCGACCTCTAATGGGTCGGGCGAAACCTCTTTAACGACGGTTGGGACACTAGGAGGGGTGGGCTTATCAACCACTTTCCCGCTCCTAAGAACGGTCACGGCCTTAGCACTATCGGGAGGGGGATTCGAAGTGTCATTGACACTATTTTGCCCCAAAGCCTTTTGAGGTTGAGAAGGGAATTTTCCCTTCTCTTGGATACTTAAAGCCGAGGTCAACTTGGAGATTTCCTTTTCAAGCCTAGAATTCGTGGCTTGTTGAGAGGTTATGAAAGATTGAAGAGTCTCTTCGAGGCTCCTCTTGTTCGGGTGAGCATATAATGGTATTACCGGAGGAGGTGGTCCCTGTGGGGGACCTTGCATTTGAGCTTGGGGTGGAGGAGCTTGATTATATGGTTGCTGAAAATTATGAGGTGGGGGATGATTTTGATAATTCGGGGGAGGTGGATTTTGAGAATGTTGGGCCTGCCCATAAGAGAAACCCGGATGGTTTCTCCACGAAGGATTATAGCCCTCACCTAAAGGAGTCATGTATTGTTTCTTGTAAGTGGCCATCGCGTTGGCTTGATCGTGAAGCATCACTTTATATGCTGGGATTGTTGGGCAATCCCTCGTTGAGTGATCGTCAACGTCGCAAATGGCACAAGACTCCTCTACATGTGAGGGAGAAGGATGGGATGGTTCCCGAGATTTGGCATCCATTGCCTCGATACGCTTGGAAAGTTGGGCTACTCTTAATGACATATCATCTCCTTCGGCAAGGTGATATATGCCATGGCTAGATGAAGGTGGATTGGATGACCGGGCATTGGTTTTGCTAGGGTCCGAAGTGTCCCAAGCTTGGGTGGTCTCGGCACAATATTTAAAATGTGCCCACGCATCATCCGGATCCAAACCGAAAAACTCGCCGGAGCACATAGTCTCCACCATTTGTTTTGCATTGAGGGTGAGGCCATTGTGGAAAAAGGAGATTAATCTCCATTTTTCGAACCCATGATGTGGGCACTTATGAAGCACCTCGTTAAACCTCTCCCAACATCTCTCAAATGACTCGCCTTCGGCTTGAGCGAAGGTTTGGATTTGACCCTTTAGGGAGTTGGTGCGATGAGTAGGAAAGAATTTCTTCAAAAATTGCGCTTGCATTTCGCGCCAACTCCCAATGGAATTAGGAGCCAAGGACCAAAGCCAAGTTTTGGCTTTGTCCTTTAGGGAAAATGGGAAGAGTTTGAGTCGGGTGACATCTAGAGGGCAATTTTGGTCGCTAAAAGTAGCGCACACCTCCTCAAACTCTCTCACGTGAAGATATGGTTGTTCACTTTCCATGTCGTGGAAAGTTGGAAGTAATTGGATCATTCCATTTCGGAAATGGAATTGCGCGGCATTGTATGGAAAGATGATGCAAGACGGAGAGGTGGTCCTCTCCGGTTGTAAGTAATCACGCATAGTCCTATAAGGGGGTTCGGGTGCAATCCCCTGACTACCATGTTCACTTACATTATCGGCCATTGTTGTGGGTTCAGAGTGAGCCCAAGTGTACGAAGAAGATGAGATCGAACTAGAACGAGAAACCGATGGTAAAGGTCTCCAATAGTCCGAGGGCTCACTAGACGAGGGTTCGCAAACAGGATTTAAATTGCTACTACGCTCGTCTTGCATTTACAAGTGCTTTTGGATTGATTATTCTGGAAACCGTGTTGTCACGGTGACCACAGGGAACGATTAGTGTAAAGAGAATTTCTAAACCCTAAGTTAGTTGCCAATCCCCGGCAACGGCGCCAAAAAACTTGGTGCGCCCAAAATATGGCTTGTGATTCAAGTGCAAATCTAATCGCAACAAGTAGAATCCGGTAAGTACGGAATCGTGATCCACAGGGATTGAACGCTCCTAAGAGAACTAAATTGGGGCAACGAGATTCTCTAAACGTCACAAAATGTTAAAGTGTAAAAGATGATTTGTGATTTGGAAAGGTGATTGAGATGTAACCTCTAAACTAACATGCTATTAATGAACAGATGATTAACAACTAATTACGAAACTGATGAACAGAACTAAGGTAAGCTTGAGTTCAAGAAATTAAGGGGATTGAGGATCATTCTCCCACCTCGGATTCACAAGGAAGGGGATTATAGGGCTTGATTAAATTAATTCTAATCGAGCATAACTAATTAAGTCCGAACATCAACCATGTAGAGTATGAACTCAACAATGGAGGATTAGGGTTTAATTAATTATTGCTAGATGGATTGAGTTTGTAGTAAAGCTTCAAACACTAGCCCTTGCATGACAAGGGAAGTTAAGAAACTATGATACTCCAAAACCAACACATGAAGTTCCATTAGAACAGTTAAAAACCAAACCCTAGATATTAAGTTCAAGCATCCAAGGTGGGATATTGATCCCCAATCACAAGTCTAGCTACTCATAATTAAAACTAAACTACACATGCTAGTTAACAACATACTTGAATTAGTTATCTAGTTAAAACTCAAATCAATACAAAGGATGGAATTCAATGCAAATTTAAAGCTAGTGGAACAAGAAGAGATGGAGTAATTGAACTTATCTTGCATTAATCACAACTATTCAACAAGCAATCAAAGCCTTACAAGTTGGTGAAAGCCATAAATGAGCTTGACCTAGGAGAGAGAAGAGAGTGTTTTTCTATCTTACTAAATATCCAACAAAAGTAATCCCCTTACAAAAGAGGAAAAACAAGGGATAAATCCCCAAAAATCCACCAAAATGGCAAACTAGTAATAAGAAGAAAGCTGAAAATGCAGGGCCGAATCGATTCGGTGGTGAATTCGAATCGATTCGGAAGTGGAGAGAAAAGCCCCTGCAAGTGACCGAATTGATTCGGTGGTAATGGCGAATCGATTCGGGCCTTCTGCAAAAAGAAAAGTTGCCTGTATAGGCATTAATTGTTCCATGCTTCACCGAAACTTCCGTAACTTTTGCGTTCGAGATCGGATTCACGCACCGTCGGAGGCCACGCGAAGAGGAGAAGAAGGTCTACAACTTCCGTGAAGAAATCGGGAATAAAGCCCGAGTGCTGAAATTACTAAAATGCCCCCGACTGTGCAAGTGTCAACGGAACTTTCCGGATCAAAACCAAACTTCCCAAAATGCATTCCCGAGACCTATAAAAGCTCAATAAAGACACAGACAAAGTATATATGATGAATTTAGGGGTTAGTCAATAAATGAGTATAAGAACCGGGAAATACATGCACGGGAATGCTAGAATGTACAAATTAACGGGGTATAAAATACAATAAAAGTGACGAATCATGGGGACGGTACGTGTGAGAGAGAATTCGATATACTCGGCATACGTGAACGAATTCCCTGCGATGTACCTCCCGTCATGACTTCGGTTAAGCGATACGATGCGGGGGAACCGTTCGATATACGTCGAAGGTACTTGGCCAATGGAAGGTGAGAGTCATATTGCTTATGCTAACTGCGACCTGCCGGACCAGCGCCCATCACGAAGTGACCCTCCAATTACTGGGTAAAATTTGGTCAATAGAAATGCTCTTTGGTGATGTCGTGTGAATCATGTATAATTCTCTTATTAGTATCTTATGATAAGAATGCCTATATTGATTATGCCAAACAGGGAGCAAAGTACAAGTATCCCAGGTACACCAAGTATGAATGGGTGATGCGTGAAACATGAGGATATATGTGATCCTAGGTGTACGTGGTGTGAAATGTATATGGAGAATTTTCTACAAGTGTGTGAACAAAAGCATAAGCATGGGATACACATGGGAAAAGGGGAACATGCAGATATGGGGGAAAACATAAGCAAATATAGCATCCATTCAAATAGAGTCAAGCTTCGGCCGACGTCGTTTGAGATGTGGTGTAAAAATGTAGAGAGATTCAGAGTCGCGAGTCTATTTTACTCAAAACAGACAAAAAAAAAGGGGAAGCCACCCCGAAGGATGGCATCCAAAGACATACTGGTGCGTGCGAAACCAAAATGATTCGAGAAGGGTTCGGAGGCTTAGTTACGAAATGGGAAGGCGTTAGGCACCCATTCCGCCCTTTCGGTCTCTCATGGATATTTGTTATTTTCCCTTATATTTCCCCCCGTGATATGTGTGCATGTGTATATATATAATAGAGGTAGGAATCCTCGACTTGAATCATGGAAAAGATAAAGCGAGTCATCCGTATGAAGATATAAGAATAATATTAGAAAAATAAGATTTACGCGATTACCCCTACGTTGATCGTTATAATGGAATGATAACGCATATGGAGCAATACGTCACTAAGGGAAAATATATAGAATATAATAAGATTAGGTTTAGAGAAAATAGGAAGTAAAAGAAAAGGTGAGAGAGAGGACTCGAGTCTCGAGTTTTACCCCGAGACGCCTACGTAGCCTATAAAGGCATCAAAGTCCACGTAATTCACATACAAAACGAGGGGTGGGGTTTATCCCATAAATCCAAATGGGGAATCTCTTATTTATAAATGTGTGTATGTGTGTAGAAAAAGTGTTTTAGTTGTGAGAAAAGTGTGAGAAAAAGTATGAGAATCCCTATTTGGAATTTATGAGTACACCCTCTTTTTCTTGTTTTTTGGGTTTTTATTTATATGAAAATAATAGATGTGCAATAATACTAAATAAAAAGTATATTAGGATGTGTGGGATGAGATAATAAGAGTGCTAAGTAGTGAAAACAAGTTATTGAGAATTTAAGAGGATTTAAGAGAGAGTTTGAGAAAGTTGGACCTTCTTGAAGATCTTGAGCTTGATCTTGAGTGTTGGAGAGCAACCCTTGCACTTGGATGATGATGGAGAGTGACTAATTCACCAAGTTTGATGAAAAGGATGATGAAAAGTGGATGTAAAAAAGGGATTTGTGGGTTGAAATCACGCTGCCTTCGAGAGAGGTTTCTGGGATTCGTTGAGAGTGAATTTTATCAGATCTGGCCCCCTCTTGGAAATGGGGTGAAGGCCTACTTTTATAGGCCCAGGTAACTGCCGATCGGCATATACCTGTTCCTGCCTATCGGCACCTGCCGATAGGCAGGGTCTGGAACCTACCATTTGGCAGTGCATTTCAGGCTTTTTCGGAAAATCGGTTGCCGAGGGCAAACCGTTGGTCAGAATCGCGCACGAGGCATACCGTTAGAAAGGTAATTCAGAGACCTTTAAGAGTCCTTTGGACTGCTCCCAGGTTCGGGAGATAACTTTGGGTCAAATATGGCTCGGAAGCATTTGTCGGTCCATTGGACGGGGAATCATTCGGACGCAAACGGATCATTCGTCCACATGGTAAGTTCGAATTGAGCACGGGGCAGACCGTTGGAAAGGTTAGGAAATGTACTTCAACATTCCAAAGAGTTTGACGCAGTTTGGAGAGTTGACTTTGGTCAACCGGTCTCGGGAAGCATTCGGTAACCTCTTGGAGTCAAACGGATCGTTCGTCCGCATGGAAAGTCGGAATTACGCACTAGATGGACCGTTGGAAAGGGTATTCAGTTCCCTTCGAAGATTGATTTAGCCTCGATTGAGCTGAAGAGTTTGACTTTTTGGTCAAACTGAGCCGGGTAATGCCCGATGGCTTCTAGGTCAGTACTCGGGACATGACCTGGGTTTGTAGTGATGGAGGGAGGTACTAGGGACCTAAGGAGAGTTAGGGGGTAACCGAATGGGGTGTCTACAATATGAATTGTGTATGTTTGTTCATTGAGTTCAATTTATATTGTCACATGAGGTTATATTCAAATGTGATAAAGTTTGCAATCAAATGAGAACTCCGTGAACATGTTGTAAGTGATTGAGTCTAAATTTAATTGTTACTAGTTCACACCCCAACACTTCCGTTTCCATATGACACATTTTTTCCATACGAGAGTGAAAAGCTTATTGTATTTTGTGTCGTGTGTAGTGATTATACATAGTATATGTGCGTGTGTGTTAATGATATTTATTGTGCACTCATATATGAGGTATTATATTTGTCTTTGCCTTGCTTTCTAGTCCATCTATGCTTCTACTTCATGATTGGTATCTATCTTGTTGCATTCTTTGTTGATATCACATGCTTATCACTTTATGTATCATATTGGTATCATTTTCTTGCATCTTAGTTGGTATCCTTTATTCTTTATATGGATTAGTTATGCTTTTGTTGCCTATATGCTTTCATGTTCTATGCTTTGTATACACTTTTATTTTATTAATTCTATCACCTTTGCCTATTCCTAAACAAAAAGGGGGAGAATGATAGGGGAGAAATGGTATCTAATCCTATTGTAATCGTATCTTAGTTTGGGAGATTTATCTTAGGGGGAGACGTCTTTCTAAGTAGGTCATTTATTTGATAAAGGGGAGAATTAATTTAGGGGGAGTATTTTTTTTTACATGCATTTAATATTCTTGATATTCCCTATGCGTTTGATAGTATGCTTAAGTGTGCAGGAATTCTTCAAAATATGGCAACTTTCTTCATCGACAAAGATATTGATCCTTGGGTTTTGAGTCAAGCTATGTATTTTTTTATTTTGGGTGGGATATGTTTTAAGTCTAGTAGAGCTTGACGGCCCTTTAGGATTTTTGTTGGTTTTTGTCCCGGAATAGCCAAAGGGGGAGATTTGTAAGGACACAAGTCTCCGATTGAGTCTTAATGTAGTGTTGTCTCAATTACGATCAAATATATTTAGTATAGTGTTCATATGTATCCATCCAAGCCTACGACATGTTAGTTGAAGACGTAGCGGCCAAGAGTATACAAGCTTAATCATATGTCGGGTTTAGTGTGCCTCGTTTCTACGTCAACAACATTGTTCCATTCTCCTAAGGTATGAATGCAATTTATACACACACACACACACACACACACACACACACACACACACACACACACACACACACACACATATATATATATATATATATATATATATATATATATATATATATATATATATATATATATATATATATATATATATATATATATATATATATATATATATATAGGAGCTTGGAAATTTATTGGGTGTAATTTTTATTTTTTATAAATAATTTTTATCGACTTTGTTTTACTCATAAAATATTTTTTAGAACTTGTCATAAAACGTTTTGGACTTAGAATGAATATTTTATTTTCTGATTTTCTGACACGTCGTTCGAAACACACTGGAATCTCGTTCGAATGAGATTACCATGTCATTCAAACGAACTGGCATCTCGTTCGAACGAGACTTCTAACGAAATTCCTTTTTCACCTCTGGAACATCGTTAGTAAAGTCATTCAAACGATAATATCGTTTGAACGAAAAGTCGTTCGAACGAGATTTTAGCGGGAATAGGTCTTTTGGCAGTTTTTGACGGTTTTCCCACTTTTCCCACTTCTTTCCCCCATTATCTTTTACCAGATTCAATAAGTGCGGGAACCAACATTTTGGAACTAACTTTTTCACATACTACAATCTCCAAGAGAGAGTTTGAGAGAAAAATTCCAAAAAAGAAAGAGTTCAAGTTTTGAGTGTTTGTTTTTAAAGAAAAATACATAAACACTTTTGTTTCACCCAATTATTTAGTTTATCCAAATTCCTTAATATATATATACTTTGCTTGGAGTTTTGGCACTGATTTTTATCTCTACCATTGGAAGAGTGTTTGGGTTTACTTCTATATCCCACAAAGAAGAAGTTCATTTGCGTTGACATACCCACTTGAAGAAAGGCTCCTTGTTGGGGTGGCGGTGACCGAGAAAAGTCCGATCAGTGGATTTCGACATCGCGGTGGATCTCCATGGTTATTCGCGAGGCAGCGGTGTGTAGAAGAAGGAGCGTCGGGGCTTGGACGGAGTCAAGTCGAGTGTTGTAAGTCTTATTGTCTTGTATTTATAAAACCGTACTTAGTGTATTTGAGGCTAGGGTCGTCCGAGGTTTTTTTCCGTTGTGGGTTTTTCCTTGTACATCGTGGCGTAGTGGTTTATTTGTTTATTTTATCTTTTGCAAAATTCACATTAGATGCATGCTTAGGTAAAAAGATAAAATTGGTTTAAATCACTACTCATGCTTAAGTTGTTGCTAAAATTAATTTGAATAATGTTTAATTAATTTAGTTCAAGTCATTTACTTTAATTTGATAAAATTTGGTTTGGCCTAAAATTGCAAAAATGGATTAATTATTTTTTAGGCAAATTTCTAGGACTTGGATTGAATTAAGTTGTTTAAATGAAAAACGTATTTCTTGATTAATTTAATTTCACTTTGAACTTTGTTTTATTTTAATTTGAAAGAAATTAAAATTAGTTGTTTGTGTAAGTGTTAAGTTGAGCCGTCTTTTTATTCCGCATCTTAAAATGAAATTATTTCTTTTGGTAAAATTTAAAATTGGGGTATATCGCACTTTCAAATTGGTATCAGAGCATTGATTTAGAAAAACTATCATTTTCAAATTGGTGGCAGTGACCGAGAAAAGTCCGATCGGTGGATTCCGAGACCGCGGTGGATCTCCGTGGTTATTCGCTAGGCAGAGGTGTGTATAATAAGGAGCGTCGGGGCTTGGACGGATTCAAGTCGGGTGTTATAAGTCTTACTGTCTTGTATTTGTAAAACCATACTTAGTGGATTTGAGGCTAGGGCCATCGGAGGTTTTTTCCCGTTGTGGGTTTTTCCTCGTACATCGCGGCGTAGTGGTTTATTTGTTTATTTTATCTTTTGCAAAATTCACATTAGATGCATGCTTAGGTAAAAAGATAAAATTGGTTTAAATCACGACTCATGCTTAAGTTGGTGCTAAAATTAATTTGATTAATGTTTAATTAATTTAGTTTAAGTCATTTACTTTAATGTGATAAAATTTGGTTTGGCCTAAAATTGCAAAAATAGATTAATTATTTTGTTAAGCAAATTTCTAGAACTTGTATTGAATTAAGTTGTTTAAGTGAAAAACGTATTTGTTGATTAATTTAATTTCACTTTGAACTTTGTTTTATTTTAATTTGAAAGAAATTAAAATTAGTTGTTTGTGTAAGTGTTAAGTTGAGCCATCTTTCTATTCCGGATCTTTAAAGGAAATTATTTCTTTTGGTAAAATTTAAAATTGGGGTATATCGCACTTTCAAATTGGTATCAGAGCATTGATTTAGAAAAACTATCGTTTTTAGTACAGTTATCTTACAACAATCACACATGTTGAATGTTAATATAATCCATATATAATTAATACAACTCACTTCATGTATTTAAGGACCCGTATATAACTATTTATCCCATTATATACGTAGAACCATATTACAACATTCACACATATGTTGAATATAAATATAACCCATTCTCCGGAGTAATAACTCACCGGATGTATTCTCTAAAGTGCTATCACACTAGGTGTACTTGGATAACCTAGTTACCCCAAGTCAGAATCGCTCTCTAACTTGGTCAAAAATATGAACATAATGGAGGTGGTCATATTCCTTCCCTGAAAGTGAGATAAGCCCCTCATCCATATAACGGACGTTATGACCTGGGGATATACTCGCCCTACTCCTCAAGCCAGGGGATTCACCCACATCACGCAACCTCCTTCGATAGTAGTAGAGTATATATATTAATAATATCTAATCATTGATATTTATATGTACACACCATATATATACTATCGCACACCGTATATATATAAATATAAAATATCCCGACTTTACCGTATACTGGGTCCGTAAGACTAGCCTATACTTAGTATCTCGAGTTTATGGTCCAACTCTGATTATTAATTAATTTGCACATTAATTAATTAAATTATTTTTGGTGTCACCCAACCAATATACTCGGGCTCACTCTAGTGGCCCGAAATTAATATAACACCCGATTCTAATACTCGAATCCAAATTAATTAGTTTTTCATCCATAATTAATTTAAGTGAGTAGTGTCGCCCTACTACTATACCCAAACTTATTTACCTAGTTCGTTATTTTATTTCTCAGAATTTATTCTCGAAATTCATACGTAAGTGTTACACTCCACCACTCCCAATTATATGGCCCTATAATTGTGAGGATATTAAACTCCCTAATTAAATTTTCTCCCATAATTAGACTTGGGGGTAATTTAAACTAAAAGAAAACCCCACCTAAAACTCCCAAGGCCAAACTGTCAAAAATTCCCAGCCATCGATCGATCGATTGAACAGGTCCTCATCTTCTCCGACTTTATGTTTCTGCCATTAACGAATTCCTCTAACCTCCAAACTCGTCTATGGTTCATATCAAGGACACGCAAATTTTTTATCATATGGGAACGTGATTAGGACCTCCCATAGAACCTTAAACATAAATTAAATTTCACAAATCTCTACTTTTTCGAATTTGGGGAATTTTTGGGTCTTTACTCGATCAGTCCCAATTTCATCTCTTTATCCCAAATTCGTTCATAAATTTCTACTGTGTTTTCACATCTGAATAAATTATCTCAGAACTATGTAACATAATGAATTCCCACATTAATTTCCCATTAATTTCATTCAAGTGTTCTATATACAAAAAATCCCTTTTTGTACCCTTTTACACCCAAAACGAATTTTGATTTACACATCACAAAAATATGAATTGGATATCATAAATAAACATCACAGAAAGTTAACCACTTGCCTTTTGGGGTTCGTTGGGTCTAATCCATTGGTGTAGAGGCAAGCTTGATGATGAGCACCCAATCCGTTCCTTGTTTTATCTCCAAAAGATCCCCAAATTGGCTCTAACTGCTCCCTCTCACTTTCTCCCCAATTTCTTAGATTTAGGTTTATATTTCTCTGTCGTTCTCCACTCTTAGACTTAGGTCTTAAAATACTAATCCCGTTTTTAGCCTAATGGGCCAAGCCAGCCCAATGTGGGCTCGGTTATGTCTAAAAATGCCCCGTGACCCGTTTACTGCCCTCGGGTACACTTTTCTGACTATCTCAGCCCATCCGGACTCAACCGTGCACTCAAAATTGACATCCGAATTAATTTATAAAAATTCTTATCTCACACCCAAATTAGTCTATACCGACTTCCGGATGAGATAAATAAATGCCTCGTCACTAATACACGTAATGACGTAAATAAATTATTACTATTCACTTAGTAATTAAATTTCCCTAAATATTAACCACTCACTCTCCGATTAATATTTAAATAAATATTACCATAATTTATTCAATTAAATTACGACACACAAGTAATTTAAAATTTTCCGAATTAATTAAATATTACATGCACAGAAATACGGGGTGTTACAGTTTTGTTATAAATGGGTAACTAGTGATACCACTTATTATTTGAAAACTAGGACAGTTAGTAAAGCTTTAGTAGTTAACCTCCCTAATTCTAATAGGTATTATTTTGATCATAGGGTAGTTGTAAAAAATTGGCAACACGCCCCTTTAGTTGGAGGTGCTAAATATCAAGGACCTAGATGTTTGCTCTTTGGCAACGGAATAGGTTATTTTATATTTTAGTAATTTTGCCCTGTTTACATTTGATAAAATGTCATACTGACTGTTGCTTCGTAAATTAAATTGTAGTTGACCAGAAAAGAAAATCCCCCAAAGCGAGTGAAGTAAATTTGAAAGAATTAAAGTTTATCCGAGGGCATCATAAGACAGTTATTGAGGAGCATGTTAGGTCCGCTTCCTATTTGCTTCAATACAAAAATACAGTTTCTTCCTTTATTGCCAGACCTGATGCTTCTCTTGTTCTAGTGATTAATCTTGATCAAGAAGTTGCTGCTGATTTAGACACTCCTCTTTCTGAAATCATGAAGAAAAGAAAGTTTTCTGATCTTCTCAAAGGAAGCACTTTTGGCTCCCAAGCACCTGCTAAAGGAGCCAAGAAGAAAATAAGGGATGTTATGAAGCCCCCAGCCCCCAATGGCGTAGCTCCCAAAGATGTTGAGGTTACCTTAAGGAGACTTGGGAAAGGGATTGCAGAGAAGCATGTCGACCAGGTGACTGATCAACTGTTATCGGTTGAATTACCTTCATCTGATGTTATTCCTCCGGCAGTTATTACTCCTAGTTTGGCCAGGAAGTTGATCAAGTCTGGTAATCTTCCAGACCACAGGGGGAATGCCATACACCCCCGAGCAAAGATTTCTGAATTGGATGCTCAGAGCCTTGCATTAGTAAGTGATTTCTATTTTCTTGGTTTGGTTGGCTTTTATATTTCTTATATACTAATCTTGATTTTCATCTCTTTTAGTTCTTGGTACACTTCAATAGTAAGCTGGAGAAGGATGATGAAATTCGAGATTCTTCTTTAAATGATGTAGAGTAAGCTTTGACTGGTTTAAAGAAGTCTTTACTCGATTCTCAACAAGCCCTGGAGTTTGAGAAGAGTACTTGTGCGAATAAAATGAAGACAGCTGAAACTGCTTGGCAGACGTCTAATGAAAATACCCTTAAAGTTGAGCGCAGGGCTACAGAAGCTGAACGTAAGGGAGTGGGAGCTGAGCATAAGGCAAAGGAAGCTTAGCGCGGGGCAAAGGAAGCTGAGTGCAAGGCTAAGACTGCTGAAGAGCTTATATCCTCTATCAAATATAAGAGAAAGTCTGCTGTAAAGGTGTCCTTCAGTGCTGGCTGGGATAAGGGCTAGAACAAAGCCATTTTTGTTGCCTCTGCTCAGATTGAGTATGCAAAGCAAAAATATTTCAGAGATAGTTGGGTTGCTGCCCTTAAAGAGTTTAACATAGTTGAAGGCTCTGAACGTTTTCAGAGATATACGCATGGTCCTCCTCCTTCCATTGAGGATGAGATTGAAGATGAAGTTGGTTCTGAGGAGTCTTCTCTAGTGGTTGAGTCTACTGTCGTCCAACCTAAAATTATTGAATCTTCTCTTCCTCCAGTCAAGCAAACCGAGCAACTCCAGTCTGTAGCCCCTTCTTTTGAGCAAGATAAGAAGGTTGAGAATGATAAGGAGAAGGTGTAAAGTTATTAGTCATTTACCCTTTTGCTTATTTATTTATTTTTATTTATTTTTATTATACTTGAACTCTTTGTTATCAATAAAAGAATCGTTTATTCCTTTTTGTCTCTTATTGATTATACATATTCTCCATTCTTGCTGTTGATTGGTGGTCATTTCTTCTTGCTAGTTTATAGAAAAAATTGAACAACGTTCTTCCAATGATACCGAGCTACTGAGGACGTGCAATGATTTTTTCAAAGTAGGTCATACGATTTATCCGAAGAAGAAATTATTCATTTGCTCGATAATGATGCATCAAAATAGGATAAAGAAGCCTACAAGTATTTGAAGTACTTACTTGATCGGGAGGTAGCAAATAATGTCGCCTACTATGAGATGATAGAAGAACTTTAAGAACAGCATAAAGAATTTACTACGCTGTTGCACCAGAGCTACGAGCAAAAAATCGAAGCTTAAGTGTAGGTCGGGGCTTTGATAAATTTATTTCTATTTACAATAAAAAGGAAGCTTTACTTAAGCTTGAAGTTGAAGAAACTTGAACTGTTGCCAAACTCCTGAAAGAGGAGAATAATAATTTGAGGTATGAAGTGAATCTTTTGAAGTCTGCCTCTGGAGCTGTTGTTGCTACTAATAATGAGGGATACTCCTTTTTAGAAGCTAAAAATGCAACATTAAGGGATAAGTTAGAAGCCTTAAAAAATATTAAGCCTACATCTTCCTCTCGAGCAAGAAATAAGCCTGGCCGAGGAACCATAGAAGAAGTTAGGACTTAACAATCCCTTGCCAATCACGTTGCGCAGTTAAAAGCTAAAGACCGAGCTATTACTGAGATGTCCCAGAAGATGCAGACCTTGTCTGAACAATTATCCACTCAATCTTCTCAATTACTGGTTAAGTATGGAGTATTGAAGAAATTGCAGTCTCAGGTTGATAAATTAACCTTTTAATTCCATAAGCCGTCAAGATAGGTTTGGATGGATGGGTATAATGAAGCTCTCAGGAATCTTAATGATAGGCTTCAACAGGCTACGAATGAGTCCTATAAATGAGGTTGGATGAACGCTTTAACCGTGGTGAAGGTGGATCGAAACAACTCTTTATGGGATTGGTATGACCCAGGCTTGGTAGAGCTTGACAGTACTCCATTCAAGTTAGATGTTAATTGGATTCTTGTTCATCGTATTCCTCAATGCTTGATATCAAAATACTTAGGAGATTACGAGCTACATGATGAACTAGAGATCCTCCAACCTCCTCATCTGCTTGATTATCTTAGTAGCATCAATACCAGGATGCTTCAGAATTTTAACGTCATCAACTCTCCTTATACTTTAGATGATCCTCCAACTGGCATGGATCTTGTTTCTAAGACTGGAGGAAAACATCCTATAGAATAAGGCTTTGTATTTTGTTTCTGTATGTTTAAGCAATAATATGTAATTATTTAATTTAATGAAAAGCTTATTTTATGAATGGATCAACTTTTAGTCAATCTCTGCATATATGAATGTCTCCTTTGTCTTTGACTATAAATGGATCAACTTTTAGTTAATCTTTAGTTTTTCACTGGTTAAATTGATATCCTTAGGATTTTCCTAAGTATCATACCAATTACTAATGCTTCACCATATTTCTACTAATGTACCTAAAATTTTAGGTGACTACATTAGTTACCTTGGTTCCCAGGCATGAGTGGAACATTTGTCCATCTTTTAGCCCAATTTAAATGAAATTTTTCCATCTGGGTCTTCGTTAACCAAGCATTTGGGACTTACAATTTTGCCTTGCATTATTTTTTATGTATTTGACAACCAACTTTATTGGTGCCTTTATTGATACCGACCAATATTTTGTTGGTGGTTTATGTTAACGACCAACATTGTTGGGGCCTTTGTTGGTGGTTTATGTTGACGACCAACATTGTTGGTGCCTTTGTTGACGCTGACCAACATTGTTGGTATTTTTATGTTGACGACCTACATTGTTAGTGCCTTTGACGACATGCCGACCAACATTTTTGGTATTTTTGTGTTAACGACTAATATTGTTGGGTCTTTTGCAATGTTTGCAGTGTAGTGTATAACACTAGTACTCCGAAAAAAATAACAATTTTGGGGAAATCATATTCTCATTAATATTGAAATGAACTGAGTACAACATGACTACATCACTGATAATACTTCATCACGTGTTCTGCATTATAGGGATTCTTGAATTCTTCACCTTCCAAAGTCTCAATTCGATATGTGCCTGGTTCGATGACTGCTGTAATGCGATAAGGCCCGTGTTAATTGTATTTAAGCTTATTATTCTTCTGAATCACCTTCTTCAAAACATAATCACCTTCTTTTAAGTTTCTCGGTCGTACCCTCTTGTTGTAGAAACATTCAGTTCATTGTTAATAGGTTGCATTCCTTAAAGTTGCATCTTCACGTAGCTTTTCCAGCATGTCTAAGTCCATCCTTCTCATCAACTCACTAACTGAGGTAATAAAGTTAAGAACTTTGTGCGTAGGTAGACCTAGCTCGGCAGGAATTACGGCTTCAGTACCAAATGCTAACATGTAGGGAGTTTATCCAGTAGCTGTTCTAGGGGTTCTTCGGTAAGTCCACAAGACATAATGCAGTTCATTGATCCGATTCCCTTTAGCATTTTCCAGCCTTTTCTTCAACCCATTCAACAAAGTTCTATTAGTTAACTTTATTTGGCCATTACTTTGAGGATGGCGACATTGGATTGAGCGCAATAAATAATAAATTCATCGTTGTCAAATTGTGTACCATGATCAGTGATAAAGGCGTAGGGCAAACCGTACCTACATATGATATTCTTTCAAATAAACTGATAAGCCTTGTCATAGGATATATCGATCAATGGTTCAGCTTCCACCCATTTAGTAAAGTAATCAATAGCTATAACCAGGTACTTGAACCTTCCTTGGGTCGTCGATAGAGGCCCGACCAAGTCAATTCCCCACATAGAAAATGGCCAAGGTAAAGTGATTGGTGTTAGGAGAGCTTGTGGAGTCATGCGTATGCTGGAAAACCTTTGGCACTTATCACACTTCTTGGCAAAAGATGTACAATTTGCTCGCATAGTTGGCCAGTAGTACCCTTGTGTGTTAATTCTTTGCAATAAATTTCTCCCTGCTACATGGGCTCCACAGGACCCTTCATGGACTTACTCAATCATATCCTTTACTTCAGTTGGATGTACACATTGTTGTAGACCATCAATTAATCCTCTTCTATACAACACACCATTATCTAGCACATACCTCGCATCTTTGTATTTCAGTTTCTTAGCTTTAAGTAGGTCGGCTGGTAGAATTCCTTCTTCAATATAAGCTCTTGTGGGATCCATCAAAGATGTCCCCATATCAACTACAATAAAATTAACCATCAGATCTTCATCAATGATCCTAATAGCAAGTAGCTCACTAGGAATATTTCTTCACAACTCAGTTCTGGTTACTGAAGCTAGCTGAGCAAGTGCATCTACTCGAGCATTTTCCAATCTTGAAATTCTGATCATCTAGATAGCTATCAAAGCTGAAATTATCTTCAAAGATTTAGCTAAGTACCTAGACATCAATTCTCCTTTAACTGCATATAAGTTCAACACCTGATTTACCACCAATTATGAGTCACTGTATACCATAACTTGCTCGGCATTCAGTGATTTAACTAGATTTAAACCAATAATCACAGCTTCATACTCTGCCTTATTATTAGAGGCTTGAAATTAGAATCGTAGAGAGTATTCTATATCTAGTTCGTTTGGAGTATTGAGAATGATTCTAGCTCCACATCCAATTGCACAGGATGACCCATCAATGTATAGGCTCCATAAAGGAATATTGATGTCAAATGATTGGTTTGTCAAAATCCCTTGATGGAAGATTTTATCCTTTACCTCCTCATATTTATTTTTCATCTCCTATTGGAGGGTTCTGTTTGATCGGTGGTAACTTCTTCTGTAGTTTCTCTTGCTTGGAGTTGGACGGGAATATTTCCAGTAGGTCTGTTGACTTCTGAATGTTTCTCTACATGAGTCCCTCGTTGCTCGGGAATCTCTATCTAAGTGAATTTCATAATAAAATTCGCCACAGCTTGTACTTTTAAAGCAGACCTTGGTTCTCATACAAGGTCATATTCCCCCAACTCCATAGCCTAATACATTAATCTCCCAAATTTCTATGGCTTATGAAAAGCTTGCCTCAGTGGCATGTCAGTGTATACCACTATGGTGTGAGCTTAAAAATATAGCTCCATCCGTCTACTAGCCTTAAGTTAGGCCAATACTAATTTCTCCAGTCTGGGATCTATAACTTTTGCTCCTCACTAAGCTTTTATAGTGTAATAAATTGACTTTTGAACTCCATTATCCCCCCTGATCAAGGCATAGATAATAACTGATTCAGATACAACCAGATACAAATACAGCTTTTCTCCTAACACTAGTCGGGAGAGTAGTGGTGGTGCTCTCAGGTACTTCTTTAATTCCAGGAAGGCTTTTTCACTTTCGTCGTTCCATTCAAAGGTTTTTCTGAGTACCTTAAAGAATGGAAAACACCTGTCCGTTGCTCGGGACACAAATCTATTGAGTGTTGCTACGCACCCTGTTAGCCTTTGAACATCCTTTTAATTGGTCGGGGATTGCATTTTTATCAAGGTCTTGATCTTGTTTGGATTAGCTTCAATCCCCCTTTGATTTACTATATACCCGAGGAACATTCCCTCCTGAACTCCGAAGATGTATTTGGTCGGGTTTAACTTCATCTGGTGCTTTTCCAACTGATCAAACGTCTAGTTGAGGTCGGTAATATAATCAGCGGCTTTTTTCTCTTAGTCAGCATACCATCAATATACACCTCCATGTTCTTGCATATCTGCTCCTCAAATACTTTGTTCACCAATCTCTGATAAGTGGCACCTACATTTTTTAGACCAAATGGCATGACATTATAACAATAAGTTTCTCGAGGAGTAATAAAGTAAGTACTTTCTCTGTCTTCTGGATTCATTTTGATCTGGTTATAACCAGAATATGCATCCATGAAACTCAACAGCTCGTCCCCCCAAGTAGCATCCACCAGTTAATCAATTCATGGAAAAGGAAAATGATCCTTTAGGCACGATTTATTTAAGTCAGTTGTTGATGGAAAAAACTAGACTAGGCCTAATTAATCGGTCATAGAAAAATAAGTAAAACAAACATGACACAAGAAATTTTAGAGTGGTTCGGCTCAAAGGAATAACCTACGTCCACTGTTCTGTATTTTTTCGGTCCCTTGCAATGAGGGTAATACAATGTATTTATAGCCCAAGAGGGATCTTGATAGTTGTCATGTGAAAGGATGGAATGCCTTCATTTGTTAGGCATTTACATCAATACATAATGAGAATTAAATATATGAATACTGTCGCTTCATTGGCAATACAAGCTATAAGACGGCTGGCGATTGGTTGGCTATTGGTCGAGCTTCCCAGTTGGTTGGATAACCATGTTGGTCAGTCTTCCTGGTTGGTTGGGCTTCCTTGTTGGTCGGGATTTTCTATCATGCTGACTTGGACTTGTGCCACATTGGATGACACGTGCTAGCTTGTAATTGGTCCACGTAGGATGGTAAATTTTGGTATCAACAGAAGCCCCCAATATTTCATACTTAGACTTTATGCGAAAGTGTGGAATATTATATTTCACCAGTAGTTCGGGCTATTTGATTTAGCTGCATACCTTCCAAACTTGTGAAATTTATCCATTTGATTGACTATTTTTTAGCGCAAATGGCAATTTTGTAAATATTTCAAATTTTATCGAACTTTTATGGGGTATCTTCATCTTTTCCTTTGTCATCCACCGTAAACCCAAATGTCGTTCACTTTAATCATAACTTTGCCCAGTTTTCGATGTGTCTTATAAGAAGGGCGGTAAAAAATTTGATCATCTTTTACCTCTTACTTCTGATTTTTCTGTTGTATTCTTTGCTTTCTTACCATTATTTTCTTTTCTGTCTTCAGTTCTTGCTGAATCCTTAAATCTTTGTAAGAATTTTTCTTCTCTTCTTTTTTATTTTCTTCATCATGGTTTATTCTATCGAGTCACTTGATAAGTTCAGAACCAATTTTAATATTCCATCTTGGGTTGTTTTAGAACATCCCACTTTTTCTTCTAATTTTTTCTCTCTTGCTGAGGGTCATTGGTTCCCTTCCATATTTATTGCCGAAAGTGGTTTCACGTTTCCTCCCAATCCCCTGTGTTTGGAATTTTGTCAATATTTTGACATTGTACCTGGAAGAGTGGCTCCTAACACATGGAGAGTACTAAATGGAGTTTATAGGTTAAATCAATTTTTTGGAACCCATCTAGGGATTTCAGAAATTATGTTTTGTTATAAATGGGTATTTAGTGATACCACCTTTTATTTAAAAACTATGGTTGTTAGTAAAGTTGTGGTAGTTAATCTCCTTGATTCTAATAGGGATTATTTTTATCACGGGATAGTTGTAAAAAATTAACAACATGCTCCTTTAGCTGGAGGTGTTAAATATCAAGGACCCAGATGTCCGCTCTTTGACAATGGAATATATTATTTTATGTTTTAGTAAATTTTCCATGTTTATGTTTGATAAAATGTCATACTGACTGTTTTATAAATTGATTTGTAGTTGAGCAAAAAAGAAAGTTCCTGAAAGTGAGTGAAGTAAATTTGAAAGAGTTGAAGTTTATCTAGGGTCTTCATAAGGTAGTTGCTGAAGAGCACGTTAGGTCTGCCTCCTATCTGCTCCTGTATAAAAGAACTGTTTCTTCTTTTATTGCCACACCTCCTGCCTCTCATGCTCTGGTAATTGATCTTGACTAAGAGATTGCTATTGATTCTGATACTCTTTTGTCTGAAATTATAAAGAAGAGGAAGTTTCCTGACCTTTACAGTGGTAGTGCTTCTGGCTCTCAATCATCTGTTGAAGGAGCCAATAATCAAATAGGGGATGCTATGAAGCCCCCAAGGGTCGAGTCTAAAGATTCAATCCCCAAAGACCTAGCTATTAAGGATGTAGCTCCCAAAAAGGTTGAAGTTCCTCTGAGGAGACTTAGGAGAGGGCTTACAGAGAAGCAAATCGACCAAGTGACCGATCAACTGTCCTTTATTGATTTACCCTCTACTGATGTTGTTCCTCCAACAACTATTAATCCTGGTTTGGCTAGGAGGTTGATCAAGTCTAGTACTCTTCCAGACCACAGGGGGTGGATGTCATGCTTTCTAGAACGAGAGTTTATGAATTATCTACTCAGAACCTTGCATCAGTAAGTAACTTCCATTTTCTTGGTTTGGTTGTCTTTTATATCTCTCATATACTCATTTTGATTTTCATCTTTTGTAGTTCTTGGTACACTTTAATAATATGTTAGGGAAGGATGACGCAATCAAGGCTTATTATTCTTCAAATAAGGTGGAGGAAGCTTTGTCTGGTTTGAAGAAGTCTCTGCTTGAATCTCAGCAGGCCTTAGAGACTGAGAGGAGCACTTGGGCAGAGAAACTGAAGACAGCTAAAACTGCTCGTCAAATATTTGATACAAATTCCCTTGAAATGGAGCGCAGGGAAAAGGAAGTTGGGTGCTAGAAAGAGGAAGCTAAGCGCAAGAAAGAGGATGCTGAGTGCAGAGCAAAGGATGCTGAAGAGCTTGTATCTTGTGCCAGAGCTAAGAGAAAATCTGCTATGAAGGCCTCATTCAGTGCTGGTTGGGATAAGGGTAGGAACAAAGCCATTTCTATTGCTTCTAGTCAGAATGAGTATGTGAAGCAAAAAATATTTCAGAGATGGTCGGGTTGCTGCCCTTCAAGAGTTGAACACAACTGAAGACTCTAAACTTTTTCAGAGGTATATCCATGGTCCTCCTCCAGTCATAGAGGATGAGGTTGAAAATAAAGCTTCTTCTGAAGAGTCTTTATTTTTGGTTGAGTCTGCTGCCAAACAACCTGAAATCCCTCAGTCTTCTTTTCCTCCGATTGAGTAAACTGATCAACTCCAGCCTGTAGCCCCTTCCTCTGAGAAGAATAAGAAGGTTGAAAATAATAGGGATAAGGTGTAAATTTTTTCGGCATTTTTCCTTTTTGATTTTGTCGTTTATTTTGATTGTACTTGAACTCTTTGTTATCAATAAAAGAACCTTTTGTTGTTCCTTTTTTATCTCCTGTTGATTATGCCTGTTCTCCATCCTTGTTGTTGATTGCGGGTTATTTCTTCTTGCTAGTTTATTGTGAAGATGGAATAACTGTCTTTCCATGATACCGAGCTACTGAGGAAGTGCAATGCTTTTTTCAAAGCTGGTCATACGGACTTATACGAAGACGAAATCACTCAGTTGCTCGAAGATGATGCCTCGGAGCAGGTTAAATAATCCTATAAGTATTTGAAGTACTTACTTGATCAGGTGGTAGCAAATAATGTTGCCTACTATGAAATGATAAAGAACTTTAATAATATTATAAAGAATCCACTGCATTGTTGCATCAAAGCTACGAGTAGAAATATCGAAGCTTAAGTATAGGTCGGGCCTTTGATAAATTTGTTTCTATTTACAATAAAAAGGAAGCTTTATTTAAGCTTGAAGTTGAAGAAACTATAATTGTTGCCAAACTCCTGAAAGAGGAGAATAATAAATTAAGGGATGAAGTGAATCTTCTGAAGACTTCTTCTAGAACTGTTGTTGCTACTACCGATGAAGGTTATTCCTTTCTAGAAGCTGAGAATGAAACATTAAGATATGAATTGGAAGCCTTGAGAAACATTGAATCTACCTATTCATCCCGAGCTATAAATAGGCCTGGCCGAGGAACCACAGATGAAATTAAGACCCAACAGGCCCTTGCTAATCGAGTTGCGCAATTAAAAGCAAAATACTGAGCTATTGCTGAGATGTCCCAAAAGCTGCCGACCTTATATGAACAACTATCCATTCAATCTTTCCAATTAGAGGTTAAGGATGGAGTACTGAAAAATCTGTAGTCTCAGGTTGATAAATTAACCTTTCAATTCCATAAACAACCAAGACAAGTTTGGATGGATGGGTATACTGAAGCTTTGGGACAGTTTGACAATATAATTCAACAGGCCAAAACGAATCCTACAAATGGGGTTGGATAAACGCTTTAACTGTGATAAAGGTTGATGGGAATGACTCTATGGGATTGGTATGATCCAAGATTTTTGCAACTTGACAATCCTCCATTAAAGTTAGATGTTAATTGGATACCTGTTCACCGTATTCCCCAAAGCCTGATTTCCAAGTACTTGGGAGATTATGAGCGACATGATGTAATACCCCGTATTTTTATGGCTTTTAAATTTAGGCAATTATTAAATTTAATTGAGATAAATTAATTTAATTTTAATCCGAAAAGTTGTTTTATATATTTACTAGCGTGACGAGAGTTAGTAATTATTGGAAATTTGTTGAATGTTACTGGATGAGTATAGTAATATCTGAGATTGATTTTTATAAAAATTATCACGTGTGAATAAAATGACAATTATGAAAATTAAGTCGGGATGCGCCTGTGTCGTGTCAGGACTAAATTATTATATAAAGTGAATAAATTATAAGTTGCTCATATGGTCGTTTTGAGTCCGCCAAAGTGTCCGTAAGGGTCGAGGTATTTAGAAAAGTGTACCCGGGGGTTTAGTTTGGGTCTCGGGGCGTTTTTAGGCCTATTTAGTACCCCGGGAGGGCGTTTTGGGCATTTCGTAATTTTGGGTAATTCAACCCACGAATTTGCTAGGGTTATATCAGTTGGTAAGTGTTGTCTTCTAGGGTTAAGATAACCAAAAACTAATGATGGCCATTGGAGAGGAAGAGGAGAAGTTTTCCAAGGAGTTCTAGGTCAAGAACTCCTCCGGTTGCACCGCCGTCATCGCCAAATCGTAGATCGCGCGAAGGGGATCACAACCATACCTTTTTCTTCCACAAATCAGAGACTAAATTTTCAGGCAAGTATCTATCTTGATTTAATCAAGCTAATGAATCCTTTTATATTAGTCTAGGATTGATTAGGATTAGTGTTCTTGAAAGAAACTCTTAATTGGAGATAAAAAAATCATATGTTGTAGAGGTAAAGATTATATTCTGGAAATCCATTGCACATGTAGAGGTTAAACCACGAATTTCCATGGTGTTAGTGATATAAAATCTGGAAAATAAATGGAAGAAACTAAGTTAAAGAAAAATATTAGGGTTCTTGAGATTTATATAGATTGTACCCTTTTAATTCGTTATAGTTGATTAAAACTCGCATGTTTTACGTAGGATCTTATTTATATGGGTATACAAAACTTGTAATATAATTGGTTGGGAGTTTGGGACTGAAACATGATGATTTGGATGAGTCTGAGGTAAGGTTTCCGTAGCTGGGTTTTCTGCAGTTTTTCCATAACTGCTTGATCGATCGATCGAGCCCAGAGCATCGATCTATCGATAGGTCGATCGATCGACCCCCTTTCATCGATCGATCGACCCTTCCTGAAAAACTGCATTTTTGCTCGTGTTAGCTTAAACCAATTTTATGCGTAGTAAATCTTGATTAGAGTTGCTAGAACATAATGGAACATAAGAAGGACCAGTAGGGTCAAGATAAACCCCGTTACATGGGACTTTAATGTGAAGGGAAATAAAGGGTAAATGGGGAGATAGTCATACTTAGAAAATCATACGTACATTGATTTAATAATCGAAATGTCTAGGAAGTTGGAGTAGAAGGTAAGTGATGGCCTACTAAAATTATACTTAGGTAAAGATAATACTTCAACAGACGAGAAGTGAGTTTAGAATAACTTAATTACGAGAATAAAAGGAATGAGTCCGTTGTACGAGATAATTGAGTAAAATGTGTAATAACGGATAATTATAATTATGGGTCGTGAGCGCGCCTGATTTAATAATGTGGATGTGAATACATATATTATATATATGGCAGTGTGATTGTGCATATATAATTTCAGTGTAAAAATCGTACCCAGGCTACTTGCTATCATGGGGGGTTTCTGCGCCGGGACAGTCTTATCTCGATGGGACCTTTATGGAGGATATTAACTTGTACCCTAGAACGTAGAATTCCCTGGTACATGCTATCTGATTGATAGTCATATGGTCCTAAGAGACGTGTGGGTATGTGCTGACCTCTTAGGACTGGGAACTATGCTTCGCCTCCATTTGTATGTGTTTGTGTTAATGCAGTTCGAGAGTGATTTCGAACTAGCATTTCCCTAAATATGTGTGATATAGGGACTTGATAGCAGAGTATGCCAGCACCATAGTTTTTTATGTGGGGTGCCGTTAGTATATATGTATTATATGAGTGATTGGTATATATATACTTATTTATGGAAACTTTGCACCATAGATATTATGCGGGGTGCCATTTGTATATATATTATATGAGTAACTAATATATATACGTGTATCTATATGAGAACTTTCTACTGAGTGAAATAGTAGTTAAGTAGTGTATAAATTCTTTAGCTTCACTATAAATATTCGGAAACATTATAATGATACGGAATTATTCTAAATTACGTAAGGCAATCTTGAAGAGACAGATTTTTCTAAAGTGAATACCATAACCTTAATTTCACATGATAAGACTTTTGGAGAATAAGTTAGAGAGTTATATGGGATTTATTAGTACGGTAGACTTGCACACTAGATGAGAGGTGAGAATTCTCAAGAGAGTGTCGCATATTAATATGATCGTTGCATTAACCGGTAAGCTTTTTAAATACTTGCTAAACTTTTTTAAAACTATTTTACAATCGGGCTCTGACCCGTTTGCTGCTATCTCTTCTCTCTTGTGTGTGTGTGTATATATATATATATATATATATATATATATATATGTATTACAGGTGCCCAGCCACAGGGGCGTCATGCTTAGGATTCTATGGATGGAACGTGATGTAGCTTTTGTGGGAGTTGCAGGCCATTGCTTAGACGATTTCATTGTTGACTCCACTTCTAGTTCAGTTTTATCCAGTGGGGCATGTGTCGCCCTTTTTCATTATTCAGTTGGTTTTGTCAGGGATTGTAATTCTTTTACTTTCAGTATCTTTATTTCGGGATTTATTACTGTCAGGATGTTTTCCTTTAGTGTTTTAAAGTTGGGATTTGTTATTGATGGTTAAACTCTTGAATGTTCATTTCTATTATTATACTTAATGTGTGACTCTTAAAATGTTAATGGTTAAAGGTTTTATAATTGGATTTAATAAAATGGAAATAAGGTTTTAAATGGTTTTGACACTTAGCTTAATTAATCAGGGTGTTTAAATTTGGAAATTTTAATTTACGACAGTGATGCTAAGAATAAACCAACTGTTCACCTTGATTTTAATTTAATAAAGGATTGATCGCCCGGTATTTAATTAGGCGGGGTGTCACAGGTGGTATCAGAGCATCAGGTTCTAGTGTCCTTTAGGATCTGTGCGGCTTATTATGCTTTCAGCGTTGCTTTGTTTGATATAGAGCCCCATATTTAGGATTGTCGATTTCGTTGATGAGATTGCGTTCTCCTTCTACAACGTATATACATTAGTGAATTCTAATTTCGTTCGGATGTGTGTGTGTGCCGAGCGATGACGGATGTCAGAAGAGGATCGTTAAGCGAACATCAGGAGATAGGTCTCAGTTGAGGTTGTAAAATATATTCGAGGATGATGACCGTAGTCGAGGTCGCCTCCATTATGACACGAGAAGCCAAGACTGGAAAGGTGACTAAGGCGCAACCATGATTTCCAAATGCTGCTATAGTCAGATGAGGTGCGGGAGTAAACTGACCCAACGTGTTACAAAACGTGTAGAGAACTGTCAGTGGGAATTCTAGAAATGCGGGGATTGTGTGTGTTTACCAAAGGAGGTAAGTATCCAAAGGTTTAGATATAGGACGGAGTGTGGCTAACTGAAAGTGAAAATTTAGAGAAAATTTTCTTGGCTGTCGGAACGAAGTTATAATGATGGGAGTCAACCACCAATTTTAGAAGTGGAATGTTATGTCTATAGGAGAACCTTAGTTACAATGTTGACCATATTCTCCTTTATTAGATGTTCAGGATTAGGAGTGAACGTTGTCCTGAACTCATCACAGGAGGGCGTGACAGAGGTCCATTTGTGAATATGAATCTTAACCGTTAGCGAATTTTGTGTCGAAAGATGTAGATACAAGTGAAGGAAACGACTCCAAGTGGGAAATCGACTCGTAATAATAGTTGATAACACTCAAAGAGGAAATTCTGATGGACGGCCGATTCAGAGGTTGACAATGTCGTATTTTCTCAATAAAGATGATAATGCTCCTTTGTGTGGGAAGCTAAAAGAATCGAAGAATTTAGTCGAGAATAAGGCTGAATACAACGGTGGTGGTGTAGCACCACAAAGGGGTGTGGATACACATTCGGGGACCCATTTAAATGATTCGGATAGTTGAATTCTTACCAAGTGATGGTAAATTCAATAAGGACTATTATAGATAGTGACATGTTCTTTAGGTCCTAAAAGGCTAACGGAATAATTGGGGTAGCCAACAGGAATGGAGTCTAATAAAGTCCGAGAGAAGGACAATCCTAGCATGGTTAGTAGGACAGGTGATAAGTGGATTATGTGTTGAGGTATTTTGTGGAGAGTGAAATCGCACGCGATAATATGTTCTGAAGGGAGTTAAGGGACAAGAATACGGTGCCTAGTAAAAGACAACGATTAAAGTAGTTTTGTTTTGGTTTGGGCAGACGTGTTATGTCCGGAGGCCATTTGTGCAGTCAAGAAGATTGGCAAGGTGGAAGTATAACTTGTATCCTCAGAGGATGAGGCGTGTTTATGTGACACGAGCGAGTCACTATATTTTGTTCATTGCTAGATTAACATGTGAGACGAGTTTAATGCGTATAATTATAAACGTTATTATTATGTGAATATTTTTCCCTAGTGTAGAGGGATTTTTCTTTAGTGCTATTAGCGGAGGATGAATGAGTATATTAACAGTGTTATGTACTTTATTGAGGTTACTCGTTGTAGTGATGCAATATGCGAGTATGATATTATCTTTGTTAGAACGTTATAGAAATGGTTAGTACGATAGTGGGCAATTATTGCAAGGCTATCGGAGTGGTTGCATTAGTGCAGCATATTTTGTCCTGGCGAGGCTTCACCTGCAAGAGGGTCGGACTCGCACTTATATGATCTATCCTAGAGACTTCGGAGGGGATAGTGGGCTCCAGATATTCGATACCTATGTATGTATGGAAATTATCATTATGATTCAGTATGTAGCGGGTTTACTGTTGAGCGAAAAGATTCAACTCAGTATTATGTTTAGCACTCAGGACTTGGGGATATGAAGAGTGCATTGTTATATCTATCCTCTAGAGATGTGGGAGTGAAGAGTTATACCCCTATTACTAGGGAAAGGGTTCTGAATATTCTAACCCTAAATGGTTAACCTAAATGGCTGATATAGGTTGCTGATTTTCGTGGGTTTAATTACCCAAATATGTAAAATGACTAAAATGCCCTCCCGGGGTACTAATTAGGCCTAAAAACGCCCCGAGACCCAAACTACACCCCCGGGTACACTTTTCTGACTATCTCGACCCTTCCGGATGCGTTGGCGCACTCAAAACGACCATACGGGAAACTTATAAAATATTCACTTTTTATTTATCAAAATTTAGTCCCGACGCGACACGAGCACGTTCCGACTTAAATTTTCGAAATTGTCATTTAACTCACTCATGACATTCAATATAACCAATATAATATATTACTTTGCTCATTAGTATTATTCAACAAATTTCCCATAATTACTAACTATCGTCACGTTAATAATTATAACATAATTAATTTCTGGATTTTTATTAAATAATTCATTCACATTAACTTTAATAAATCCCCAAATTAATATAGCATAAAAATACAGGGTATTACAGTTACACACCGTGTGTTGTATATTTTCCAATTTTCAACACAATATATCACCCTAATTTGCATCTGAGCCAAATTACGCTTACATGTTTCCCAATTTGTCCCGCATTTCAGATGCTCCAATATGACTCGCGTTACTCAAATTCACAACTCCAAACAAAGACCAAAATTAAATTAATCCCAATACAATATTTGGATCTGCTTCATGAGTTGTGTAGAGAATTTGACAACCTTGTTATGAAGACACTTGGAGGGGATGATGCCTTATGTTCTAAAATATTCTTGGCGATTTGAATGGTGACTTTTGAATAGTTGCCATTAGCCAATTGGGAAGATGATTTCACACGGCCATGGCGCGAATGTCAACCAACTTGAACTGTGGTTGGAGAGAGATAAAGGGGTTGCAAATACCTTATAAGGCCTGGATGGGAGGTAATGAAAGCTGATTTATATAAATTAACATAATGGGAGAGTAACAGACGAATTTGTAGGAAGACATAAGACTAAAAAATTATGGACAAAGAATATGTAAATAAATCCCTTAAGATTAAAAGCTATAAATGGAAGGTCAAAAGGCCATTTATGGAGACAGATTTGAATAGACAAAAAAATGGGAGTTAAGATGAGATAATAATCCCAAAGGCAAGAGATAAAGAGTTGTGAGCTCAAATAAATAGGACCTTTTCAAATTCTGATAGAGAGAATTCTGAGAGAGTAAAAATAATTGAAACATTTATGAAATGTACACGTGTCGTCGTGTGTGCGCGACAAATAGCATCACCGTGTTCTGCTGTCAATTTTAGTTGTATGTATTATAATTAGATGATAAAACTATGAATCCTTTTTCATATTTATAACATTTTTTCATATAATCTAATACCACAAAATTAAAAAGATGATCTAAAATAAATATTTTTCATGAAAAACAAATCAACCAGAATCAAACCAAAATTAATTAGGGAAGGAAACCCATGATTTTCAGAGGGCACTGGAGAGGGAGGTAAAGAAGTCTGTTGAGTAGACTTGGCAAAATGAGGCACGACACGATAACACGATACGAACCAACACGAAGTTATAAGTTAATTGATGGACCCTTAATGGGTTCGCGTGATATCAGTGTCAACCCGATAAGACACGATAGTTAACGAGTCGGGTTGGGGTTCACCTCGTTCGCCCGCTAATACCCAATAAAATCCATTATGACTCATTAATTTAAGTAAATAAGATATACTTTAGGAACTTATATATAATTTTTGTAACATAATGTTAATTTAATCATAATGAATTTTACTAAATGAGAGATTTAATAATATCAATGAATTAATGAACCTATTTTGGTTCAAAAATGAGATAATATATCAACTTGTATACAATTCAAAATAATTCATTATTTTAATGAATATTAACGAGTGAACACAACACGACACAATAACATAGCTGGTCGGGTTTGGATATGATTTCTTCACACGATAAAAAGGTCATCCGTTTAGACACGAACTCAATAATACCCGAACATGATAAAAAATTACACAAACACGATCCGACCCGACCCATTGTCAGGGCTATTGTTGAGTTCTTGACTTCATACAAACATTTATGTAAAAAAAACAAATCAAATGCAATCTCACATAAAAATAAAAAATAAAAACAAAGTGAACCTAAAGCATTAAACAAAAACCAATGCTTATAGTATATGTAAACAATACATGATTTACATATCACAATAACCCAAAGTGTAAACAATATATCAAACTCAACCATCAATGCACTTAAACCCCTTGCAAATCCACAACCAAATCCCAAACAAAATCACACACACAATCAAATCCAAACACAAGACAACCCAAACATGTTTCTTCCAAACCCTCTTCCCATTCCTATGACCACCACCCACAGAAAAATCCCTTCCCATATCACCATCCTCATCATCAGACACATCCACTTTCTTCTCCTTCAACAACTCCTTATTAGATTCCCCAAACAAACTTTTCTTCTTGTTTTTCTTCTTCATTATCCCCTTCGACATATTAACATCGCCTAACAGCGGCATTGATCCCATTTTCTTCGCAACCGGCGAATCCAAACTCAAACTCCGCTCGCTCCTCAAACCCGCCGATTTCGGAGAATCCGGCAACGACGGCGCCGAGATCAATTGGCGAAAAACCGGAGAAAATTCTCCTTGGAAACAATGATCATTGAGGTCATTTACACGTTTCTTTTCGAAAACCTCGTTGAATGAATCTCGAATAGTTTTGAGGAAAAAAAGAGATTCGGATTTTTCGAATTTTTCGTCGAAGATTCCGAAGTAAACGAAAGGATCGGTGATGAAGAACATGTAGGTTTTGGATCGGGCCGTGTGGGAGAAAATTGAGTGGAGTTTTGGGGTTTTCTGGAGGCATTTTAAGGCTAGGGTTCCGAGATCTGCATCTTTGGAGTTGAATTCGGCTAAGATTGTTGTTCCTTTGGCAACACATGCGTAGAATATCAAGTTTGGATTTGTAATCATCTTTTCAATTTCATCGATAAAACAGAGGATGATTGTTTGTATGTTATTTATTTGTATGTATCTCTCTGAGTTTCTGGAGGAGAGATAAAGTTAGGGTTTGGAATCAAGGAGGAAACGTAGAGGGTGGTTTTGTGAAAACGAGGATTCTCTCAGCCATTGTTATTTTGGAAAAGAAGATGTATTATTGTCATTTTGTTTATGTATGAGTTGTATTGTATATAATTGGACCTCGTGTTATATTCTTTTGGGTGAATTATTAAATAGTCCCTACTATAAATATATATTTTTTAAAAAGGACACATATTTTTAGTTTAACCCATTTAGTCCCTCAAGCACTCAATATCCTCTTATTTTTAGAGGTCCGCGCCAGCGGCACTCCCTCTCCAAAATATGTGGCAAAAGACTTTTTGAGGCAAAATAAAAAAGTTTGGACTAAATGGGTATTAAAAAATGTCCGAGAGACTATTTGATATATGTCCCTATTCTTTTTAGGGAATTTTTTATTTGAGTTCTTGGTTGATTTTTTCTTTCGTTAATTAATATATAGTAAATCAAGCCTCTTGCCCAGTAATAAAATAATGTTTCCCAGCGAAAGCCACGAACCGCGAACGGGGATTAGTCGAGGTGCGCGTAAGCTGCCCGGACACCTCGTAGTATGAAAAATACCTTAAAAAAAATTAATTTATAGTTCCTAATACAAATACATATTTGGTAAAAAAAAAATCGTTTATTTTTAATTTAATTCATTTAGTCGCTCAAACATTCATTTACCGAACTTATTTTTAAAAGTCAATGCTAACAGAACCCCACTTCCACCCACGCCACTGCTGAAGATTCGATAACTCTCATCATAGAGCATTCGACAATGGGGAGGGAGGTGGGAAATGGATTTGTGTGTATCATTGTTTTGAGAGTTTTTATGTGGTGAATGAGTTTTTGGAACAAAAAAAAAAAAAATATCAGACTAAGCGTTTATTAAAAAATGTACGAGGCACTATTTGTCGATTGATTCTTCTTTTGGGGGGGGGGGGGAAATATTATGAAACTCTTTAGAAATTAAGGACAAGTACAAGGTAGAGACAATTTTTTCAATAAGTGCACTTGTGTTGCAACTATTGGCGTGGATACATGAATATATATACAATTACACTTATTAATGTAGATAAAGTTAACTGCAATTATATCTATATGAGTAAGTGTAACTGTATTATTTGGACTTATCTTAAATTAATTAAAAAATTAATGGATTTAAGATACCAACAAGATTATCGCTTGAACTCATCGTATATAAATAAACTTTTAAGGGATTTATTAGTTAATGCCCTTTTTTCTGGGGTTTATTCTACTAATATATTTTTGGGGCAAAGTTGAGTATACCCAAACTTAACACGTTATATTACAATTATTTATGTATATATCATAAAATTTCAGGTAAAAATTATATTTTTTCCAAAAATAAAAATAAAAAAATTTATGCATACTTTACAAAATTTATTGTATACAATACTAAAAGTCGAGTATACATTAAGAGAGAAGAACCTTAGTGCCCAAAAATATGTTAGTGGACTAGAGCAAAAAAAATATCAACCAAAGAGTTCAACAGAAAAAATATATAATTGTTTTTTTAATGGCCAAACCCATTAATGATGTTAATCATATAAATAATGGTTTTTTTAGCTTGTTTACTGAGACAATATATAAATTAGATTTTTCTCCTTGTTTTTTTTTCAAAATTAGAGATATCCCCTCATTCTCAAATGAGACGATTACGTTATGAAACTCCTATGATTGATATTTAGACATAACCCCCATCACTTTATACCAAAAGTGCCCTTATTTTGATGGGTGCGCCCAAAATAATCGTCGTTCTTCCTCTTCTCCTTCTTCTTCTTCTTCTTCTTCTTCTTCTTCTATGTGGCCTTATAAATCACAGGCAACGTTGGAGTTTTGTGTCTGTTTCAAACAATATTGATGAGGTTTATTCAAAAATAGAATCGATTTTCCATATAAATCAAAACTTATTGAAGCTTTTTTAACAAAACCCTAACCCTATATTGGTTTACTGAAATGGGAGGGGGTGGATTTAAATCTACTGAAAAAATCCAATATAAGTTTTGTTTTATCCATATATAATTGATTATGTGTTTCATATTTTTTATATTTTTTTTAAGTTTTGTTTTATCCATATATAATTGATTATGTGTTTCAGATTTTTTATATTCTTTTTAAGGTTTGGAGTGTTCTTCTTGGGTGTGTTGAAGTTGTTTGAGACCTCAAACCCAACAGGTGCTCCCCGTCGAACCTCAGAATGGTTAGCGGGGATAAATATATAAAGTAAAAGACAAGGACATAAAGTGGTTCAAATCTCAGTTGAGAATCCTACGTCCATTATGAAATATGTTGCTATGTTTATTAGATATAAATGAGAATTACAATCTAGGAATCTCTTGGACTCTGGCCAAGGAGGTCTGAGGTGTCTACGATCTTTATCATTGGTCAAAGGGCCACTAGGAAATAATGCATGGATTTCTTTAGGGGTTCCTTATCTTATATTAGGAACCAACAGAGTATAGAATTTATATGAGAGGTTGGAAGTGCGCTAAACCGTATCCTAAAGTACTCTAACAGTGGGTTAAAAAATATTATAATGATGAACACTTAAAAGATGAAAACTCATTGGTTACTCTGGTATTTTGTAACCCCACGGTCTGGATTTATGGATCACCCGTGGTTAACCCGCCCGACCCGAGCATTAGGTGTGAAGTGCAATGAAACAACCTAAATAATGTTGCTAGTCAAGTTTTATTTAATTAACATTTCACTTGTTTAGCATGCGAATCCTATTCAAAATAAGGCTACATGAGAGACCCATGGGAAACGTCCTCGAAATCTCTAAGCATACAGAGCTACAAATGCCAAATAAAAAGAATACTTACTTGTATAACACCCTCAAAATACGGAACCGCACCCAACATGCAATAACAAATACGAGGGAATGAGCCGAATGCCCAGTGAAAAATTATAACAATGCAATATAGATTTGAAAGCCAGAAAGAAGACTCTAACACGTTATACCAACTTGCACATGCAACTACCATATATATGTAATAACCCCGATTTTTAAATGGGTATTTTTAAATAAAAGTGACCGTTTTATTGGGGTTAAAAATAATTTGACCATATTTATTAGATGCTAAAAATAGGCCTAAGAGTGTCAGAGTGGTCAAAAGTCACAAAATGAATAAATAAATAAAATATTATTATTTTATCCAAAAAAATAAAAGTGCTCAGAAAATTCTGAAAATCACCATACCGACTCAAAATTTAATTTTGAGCAACTTTCCCTTCTTCGACATTTCCAAAAAACGTCATTTAGACCCTATTTAGGCTATTTTTCAGTTCTACCAGAAATCGTGTTGTAGAAATTTTGTTTAAACATCAATCATTTTTGCCTTATTTAAAGGGATTGTGGGCAGCCCTTTTTGACCATTTTTGAAGTATCTTTCGGCACATGTTTTGGCAGCCAACATATTTTATTTCCTCTCCTTTTATATATACACCTTCCCCCCTTTTAATTTATGCATTCAACCGTAGTTTTTGGAAATGTTCTTGGGGCTGTTTTGGTGTTGGATCTTGGAAGAGTTTTAATGATTCTTGGGAGACGATTTTGATGGTGTAATCTGAGATTTCTGGGCAGATTTATGTTGGTTCCTTTTTGGTGGTCTAAGGTATGGGGTTTTACACAATATGCCCCTTAATCTCGCGAGTGTTATTCCCTTTGATTTTGTGATTATTGAACTCATTTTTGAATTGTTAAATTCATTGAAATCTGGAAAAAATTATTATTGGAATCTGATTTTGATTCATGTGGTATTATAATTTTGTTGAGCATGTTGTCATGAGATTTTAATATGGCACTGAGGTTGTGCACCCGCTAATAATCCTGTTTCGACTACTTGATAAAGTATGGCGTGATATGATGAGGCCTGGTGACTCGGATTAATGTGTTGTTAAGAAATTTATATTGATAAAATGCTATTGAGATTTACATTTGATTTGAATATTCGTACTCATATTGTTACGCTTTATTCACCGCTAAAAATATATTTGTTGAGCATCTTTCTTGTCGTATGACAGGTTAGCGTAAATCTGAGCGCTATGAACCAAATGGGATGATTTAAGCGTAAATATTTTTGGGAAAAATATTGGAGAATACTAGATGAGAAAATTTGAATTTATTTTGATGTATAGAGCATTGACTATTTAAGCGTGATTATTGTAACACTCTCCCTGGACAGGCAGAGTGTTACAATATTTACATCTACATATATATACTTACATGCATGAAACCATTTTTATTCCAAAAACGTTACCTTTAAAAGAAATTCACTTTTACTTGACTTGACATTTATTCCTTGATTTAACATACTCGGTTAAATACTTAAAATAAATACACTTTTTTTTAAGGAAAATCATTTCTTTGATCAAAATTACCCATTTTCCTTGTGCCAATCCACGTTAGTATTTTCTTTAAAAATTAGCCTTTCAACACACGCAAATGCCATGTTAGAAAATACTTATTTTTCTTTTGAAAATATTTCATAAACACACCCTTGTGTTAATTACGGGTTAAAACTCTTTAGGTCGTTTATTTTTACATTGCTTTTCTTTTTTAAAATTCTAGTTAGGAATTAATTGACAATTAAAGAAAATTTCTCATTAACTAAAAAGGATGAGGTATCCCCCCTCTTTCCAGCTGGTAGTCAAGTGTATAGATTTGATATCCTTTGAGAACTGCAATACAACCCACAAGTTGCCTATTTTTTGGTTGGGTAAAGTAAAAAGAAAGAGGAAAGAAAACATGCGGCTAATGCAGGTACCAAACACGGTCAAATCTTTATTAAACTCTGGCACTGTCAAAAAACGCAAAACAATCCCATCTTAAAACTTGTAAAACAAAAGATTGGAAAACAGACATTACACGGTTTCTCCTATGCAATTTAGGGACTCTCATCTCATTAAGGAAACATTTATAAGATCATTTCTATTGAAAATGAATTCATTTGCAAGTATCTCCAACTCAATAGACCACACAATAACACACACACAGAAGAAAAACGAAGACACCCAGGACTTTACAGTAGGCTATTGCTCGGTATGTTGGAATTTTATGAAATTTTATACTCAGGTAAAAAGGACTCGGTAAGAACAATTACCCTCGTGAACGCGGGACAAACCATTGTGTGTAAATTGTAAAGGTGCTCATGAACCGGTCTTGCTATACTCGAGAGTTGAGTGCTGTTAAGGACTATGGATATTTCAGTATATTTTTTCTTTATATTTTCTCTTTTCTATTTCGAAACTCAGCTAACATAAGGAGGATCAATAAGAGCCCATTCAAAAACTTTTTCGTATTGAACAGCAGCATTATCCCACGAGCAGTCTCTCTCCATTCCTCTCTTCATCAGTCCCTTCCAAGAAGTTTTGTGTTCTCTATAAGTGCCTATAGCAACTTTTAGTGCCTGCATGTACAATCAGCACCTCAAAATTTATAACTATAGTAATTGGGAAAAAAATTAGTGAAAGTGTCCTCTCTAAAAGAAGAATGAATCGGGTGAATTTGTCTTATATATACAAGTACATATATGAATCCGATATATGTTAACCATTGGACTTCAAACAGTGAAGCACAGATACTTTGTCTTATATATACAAGTACATATATTAATAACCATTTCCCCGTACCCGTGTCGGATACGTATTGGATACTCGGATACACAAATACCTTCCCAATACACATTCGAGGCATATCTGAAAAATAACATGTATAATGTATGTATCCATGTATCCCGATTTATTCCTATTCTTCAGATACATCTTGGATACATGAAATGGCATGCTGAGACACTTGGGAGATACAATGGGGGCACTTGGCGATTTTGAAAAAGACCATAATACAGAGTATCTTTTACATAAACTAAACCAAAATTAGTCATGTGTCCCTTTACAGAATAGAATGGAAAGCCCTAAACTGAAACAAAATAATCTCTCTCCCAACGACGTAGCTACTTTACATGTGCTCAAACAATATTTGAACGTTTTTACACAATTATATTGATTGAAATATTTTTTCTAGATATATTTTTCAAATACATGTTTTATTAGTAAATTTTATGTGTGAAAATATATTATAATATTATTTTATTATTGTAACCCAACCCTATGGCAACCTAGATTTTTTTCGTTTTCCGCATCCACGTGTCTATATCATATTAGATATGATACGCATATTTGTATCCGTGCTTCTAAGATTTCAAGGGCTCCAAAGAGAGTTGTGAAAGTCACTGCATAATCCTAGCGAAAGGAAAGGAGCGAGACAGTTTGTATTGTATTGCTTGATTTGACAAATTTTGGAAAACGTTGTGCATATGGTATCAAGCGTTTAGCATCGTTCCATTTATGGGACAACAAGGGAGACATGAGTGTCATGTTTCCTGGCAACAGGCAAGCATGCGAAGGGAAGTTCTACAAAGAAAAGGGACAACTTGAGCTATCCTTTCAGAAGTGATGAGTAGAGTTGAGTAGATTAGCAACATGATATATACAATGGCTGACTTGAATCAAAGTGGGGCTGGGATTTTATTTTGATTCAGTATGTGACTGTAGCTACTAAAATAAAGGCCATTGGGGAACATTTGCAAGTATAACCAGTGACGGCTCTACCCCTACGCAGGTGAGGCATCTGCTAGGGCCTCAAAATGTGGAGGGGCCCTATTAAATACACATGTATATATAGTGTGTATATATATATAAATATTTTTGCATATATTTAATAAATGAAAAGTACTAATTGGTTCCTATTTTCTAGGCAAGTACAACAATTTTTTTTAATTTTTTGTCTAAACTCTCCCACTTCTCAATCCGCCCACCACATTCTTTACGTCTCTCTCTCTCTCTCTCTCTCTCTCTATTTAATTAAAATAATTAGCATATTTTCATGTTCTCCCTCTTCCCTCCTTTCCCTCTCCATTTCTTAATTCTACACGGCTCCAACAAAAAAGTGTTCCTACTAAAAAAAGCTGCTCGGCTGCATAATATCTAATATCCAACTCTCAAGACTTCTCTCCACAAGGTTTGTTTGTTTAATTACAATGATCATTATATTTTGTATTATTTTCTACTTTTCTCAATTTCTGAATTTTTTTAACTACTTTATTGTAACTCTTAACCTTATAAAAATATTGTAGCAAATCTTGAATATAAAAATATAATTCGTGATTTTGCTTATCAAAAAGCAAGAAAAATAAATTTTAGTTAAGAACTTTATTAAAATAATTTATACAAAAGGCCCCTTATTAAGTCCTCGCCTAGGGCCCCCAATTTCTTTGAGCCGGCCCTGAGCATAACACACGGGAGTCTTGAATTGAATAGTTGATGAATTCAAGCAAAAAGGGGGAGATTATTGTAATCTGCCTTTACGGTCTCCATAACTCAACATAGTGTGGCAAAAGCTTCTTGCATGCATGGCAAGTCAGCAACTATAAGTCGACCCTATTTTTGGAGCCTAATATGATAAGTACTTTAACGTTTATTAACAGACATTGGTCTACAAGTTGGTATCAACTTTTACACTCTGGGTATTCCTCCTTTAGACGAGGAGAGTTTGCCAAAATGTTTGGGGGAATGGCCGTGTGGGGGTGGGGGGTTGGGGGTTGGGGGTTGGGGGGGGGGGGGGGGGGGGGGGAATGACTTAGGTTATCTGAGTACGTTTATGTGACAAAACATCAAATGCTTGTTGATAATATCAAAGTTTAGGGTTAATATTGGGAATTGAGTGGTGACGAGAACATATCTTCTTTTAGGCGACTATTTTCGTATAGAGGAATTGGGTTCTCTGTGAACACGGCAAAATAATTTGCTGAATCATGTAAGCTTATATATGTGGTTTGTTTTCATCTCGTGTATTTGTGGTGTGTGATCTGCATTTGATGTACTTCGACACATCATCTTCATATAAACAAGCAAACACTTGCTTCAAACAAAAAATTGAGACATGCATGCGCAAGTCGACTTTGAAAACATATAGAGAATTCAGCATAATTATTAAGCAATATTTGCCATAAAAGAAGTTACGGAAAATAAAAGATTTGATAAAGGCCGAAGGTAATTTACCTCCAACATACTTTCCTTCACGAGAGGAGAAAAGGCCCACCTGTTAAAAAATTATACAAAAGTGTCAGAAGTAGGTAAAAGAATGCGTAAGACTGCGCAACATTTACGAAGAAACTTTTCTACTAGTGAAGTAAATTGTCATAAAACCATCATAAGTCCTTAAAGTTCTAGCATTTCAAAATCAAATCTATATTATTACCACCATATTGTCAACAGAATCAAATTTTCACCATTCATGAGAAATTATCGGCACCAAAGTGTTGACAAATACATACCCGGTACCTTCACCACGGCCTTCATGAGCATAAGGATTGAAATTCTCCACTGTATCCTAAAAGATAGGAAGTAAAGGGGTATTTAGTGCATGGGCCATGCGTCAACGTATAAAATGCCAATGAGTTGGTTACCTCCTTCCCCACTGGGGTGTGCAAGATTCAAATCGCTTTAGCGATAGTTTCACATCCTGTGGGATTGATTCAAAATGGAGCGAGCTACACCAGTTGTGTAGCTCTTCTTTCTTTAATTTTTTTCTTAAAAAAAATAACCATTTGATAATTATTACCATTTTCTAATATAAAAAAAAAAAAGAACACTTGAAATGTTAACTCACTTTAAGTCCACCGGTGCTGTGAACTACAGGTACAGTGCCATATTTCATTGCATATAATTGGTTTAAACCACATGGCTCGAATCTCGAGGGCATCAACAATATATCACAGCTGCACACAAGCAGGTAAAAAATCAGTCAGCTTCATATATAATAAATCTGGGTAAAGTGCAGAAAACTCCTCTTAATTATGCAAATCTTGCAAGAAAGTCCTACTTGTAAATCGAAAAGCCCTTGAACCTAATTAATATCGCGAAAAAGTCTCCAGAGGAAATAATTTGGAACAAAATGCAGAGTTTAAGGGGGCCTTTGACATTGAAAAAAGCTTAGAGAAATTTCTTGCAAAATCAATGTAGTTAAGGGGCTTTCTGCACTTTGCTCGTGAAAACAAACTGTGATCCCAAATCTCGAATTACCCTGCGGTGATCCGATGAGATACGGGAACATTAAATCCAACCCATCCCCGAAATTTGTCTTTAAAAGATGTCTCGGTGACTCTCATCCAGTCTTCGTATTGTTTCTCCCCAGACCCAAGCATTACCTAAAATACAGATTGCGTCAGCTCACTCATGCTTACATAATATTTCTGAAATTCGGAAAGGAATATGGGTTGCCCATATAGTAGTACAAATTATTCATCACTGGAATATATTGGTGAACTAATATAATTCATACAAATATACCTTATTATTCAATATCTTAACATATCTTTACATCTCACACAGCACAAACGTGTCAACCTATCAGGAGGTCTACTCCTATGTTATCAAAGCATACACATAATTACATACATTGGCCTGGATATATTTTCCAAAATGATAAACTGGAAAATATCATTAGATATTGAAGGGATAATTACAGTGACTTCCCATGTGTTTAGGGCTTATTACATAAACCTCCCACGTGTTTTGGAAAATCATAATGACCTCCCCTCACATTTTGGTTCCCGGCATTCGGGATTGTAACAGTAACCTCCCTCTATGTCTGTTAAAATTCCTTTCTAATATCTAAACTACATCACATAGGTAATATTCTTTATATGATAAGATCCATCATGATGCAAAATATATGTTGATAAGGAGAACATAAAGGAGGTCACTGTAAATTCTCAATGCGTAGGAGAGGTCGGTGTAATAAACAAAAGATACAGGGGAGGTCAGCGTAATTACCCCAATTCTCAATTATGTATTTATTTATATTGGTAAGTTGATATATTACTTACAAATTGAACATCATCTTGCAACAGCTCTGGAGTTGCTGAGAGAATTATATCAATACCTTTCTGGAAGTCCAGTCTTCCAATAAATCCAATCTATGTGAAGTCAAAATCAAGTCAATAATAAAAAAGAAAATGTCATTGCATATTTAGGAATTTTCTCTCACCAATGGGCAATCGGGTCTCACTGGAAGACCCAACTCCTTCTGCAAAGCAGCCTTGCATGAAACCTGCATTTGATAAATAATTTGGGTCAAGGACAACAAGATGGAACAATGGAATATCAACTATCATTACGAGAGAGAGAGAGAGGTGCAGTGGAATAAAAAGATCACTCACCAAAACTTTTAATTGGGAGGTCTAGGGAATGAATGATCCAGGATTTTATTTTCAGAGTATAACTTTTAATCAAGAATGAATTCCCGAAAGGAAAGTAAAAAAAAAAATCATACTATTCAAAAAAACTCATGTGAGGTCTGAAGTTGGGAGCTAAATGTGCAATACTCAGTGTTCTTAAGCAAGTGTGTTGACTCTGATGATGATGATAAGTGTCTCAAGTGCATCTATATTAACAAATATAGCTATATAGTTTAACTATCATGTTTAATTGATAATTTTCATAGGTTAGAAGGAAGTAATGTTGCATTGAGTTGGTTTGACAAACTAAATCTCAAATTTTAGGGGGTATGATAAACAATTCAAAACATAGGAATAATACAATATCTTTTCCCAAAATCAGCCCCCCCCCCCCCCCCCCCCCCCACACACACACACTAACCCCCCTTGTGCGGGGCTTATTGTGGCTCTGGCACCGGATCGTACCCAGTGCACAAGGCTCCCGCTTAGCCGCAGGGCTGGTATAGGCGGATGTTGACAGGCCTTACCTCCGTACAGATATGGAGAGACTGATCCCATGTCTAGCCCTTTATTTATACTAAATACTAGAATCCTAATTATGTTAATAAACTAAGTAAAGAAAGAAAACTAAACAATGGAACAATAATAGAAAACACAATTAAATACGGTATCCTAAAATATGTCCTATAATCCCAAAATAATAATAAAGTTAGTATCCCCAAGGCGACTTACATCCATTGTGCATACCAAATATATAGAGAGAAGGGAGAGTATGATATAATTAAAGAAGGGTAATTTGTACTTTTCCTCCTTTGTCACACTTGTCCTATTTTTAGTGCTTAGATATTAAAGTTAGCCTAGTAGCTTCTAAAATGTACCATTAGTGTTGTCACGAGGTGTGACATCACTTATGATCTCACTAATGCTAGAACTTTTAGGGAATTGATGAGTGCATTATTTTGTATATTTTATACCCAAATTTATACTTTGTTAGTCCCCTTTTAGTGTATTTAATAAATTCTTAGGACTATTTTATTAAAAGGAGAAAAAAATGCGAGAATAATTGAATTCATATTGAAAATGGAAATTTTAAGTCAAAAATGGGCACTTCGATAATTTTATAATACTCTTGTACTAATTTGTGAAAAAAGTTGCCTAGTGAAATTTTTGCAGATAATGATGGAATTTGGTGCAAATTGATGATCAATTCAAAAAAGGCGCGAAAAAGCTGATTTTTACGGTTGTTCGAAAAAATGCTGTTTTTACACTTAGGGCAATTTTAAAAAAGTCGGAAATTTTTATTCTCCGATTTGGACGAAACTCGGCATGCGTGTTCAGGAAGAAAAGATAAGAGTTTTCGAGTGGGGGGAAATTCCGTCCCTTATCACGATCCAAAGATTAAAGAGGTGGAGAGATAGCTACCAACACCATTCGGCCAATCAGAAAGAGTCCCACCACAACTCAAATACCTCACCACTTGTCCTATAAAAAGGACCCTTGGGCTCATAATTTCGTAGACAGTTTTAGAGAGTGGTAGAGAGAGCTTTAGAGAGGGCCAATAATTATTTTGTGAGTGGAATTTCTGTCAAGATTATTTGTGACACATCAATTGTAAGTTTGTTTATTTAATGAAATTGAGTATTCATTCTTGCAATTTTATTATGTCTACAATTATGCTAGCTTAATTTCCTCACTAGGACTAGGTGAAATTTATCATGTGTGATTAATATTGTGTGTGATTTAATTTGGTCTTTATTTCCCGATATGTGCTAAACGTTTTAAAAATTCGGTATTCATTTAAAACGATACGAGAGTACGTTTTAAACCTTCGGCATTATTTGAAAAAAAAAATCATTTTTATATTTTAAGTATGAGTACTTTTTGATGGGTTATACTTTTATTAAATTGATTGATAGCCCATGCTTAAAGACTATATTTAAAATTTAAAAGTGAACTTTTTAAGGGAATAGGGATTTTAGGCGTCTAAATTTAGAGACGTTAAATTTTATTTTGGACTTCTCACGTATTATTTTTCCGAATTAAATACGACGAGAGTCGATTTAATTTGAGTTATAAAATCGGGAATGACGAATTTAAATTATTGCACAGTGTTAGTTTAACGTGATAAATGGATCCAATGTCCTAGTTTTCACGCTACCTTGATTATATCTCTCGTACTCCTATTTCATGTTTGTGTTCCTTAGTTTAATATTACATCTCATATCCAACCCAATTTAGTCTAGTTGGACAGTCACAATTATTTTTAAAGAAAAAAAATGATAAATCTCTGTGGGTTCGACCCGTACTTACACTCGCTATTCTATAATAGTCCGTGCACTTGCGGTATTTTATAAAATTGACAACAGGAATATCCCCACCCAATGCCTATACATCCACACATTCCTCAATGGGATTATTAATCAATACATTTGCGGGAGTCTATGATAGAGTGGTTATTTTTCTTTTTGGTTCCATTGGTGTGACATGTCAATTAGTATCAAAGTGAGGTTACATCAAATTGTGTGTGTAAACCCTAAATTCCTCTCATCTACATGGCCCCAAAGAAAGCATCACAACCTAATTTCAAACGTCACACCACCCAATGGGAAGCCGATTCCGCTTTGGTGAAGTTGAGTGTACACATAGCCACAATCGTCTCACAACATTGGCCTTTATTCAGCTGCCACCACTCAAGGAGAACCCTTCCAAAGGATCACACACCTTGGGTGGGACCCCCCTTGAGGCCCATCAACTGTCCAAGGAGGTCACAAGGCTGGTCGGCCAGCCCCTATTCACCAGCCATCACTGTCTCGACCTACCCTAGACCCTTCCAAACCCTTCGAGACCCTTCAAACCCACCTACAAGAAACCTCAGGGCTGCTACAGGACTAAAAACCCCGCCCTGTGGAAACCCATCTCAGCAGTTACAGGGTGCGCTGCACCCCCAAAGAGCAGTCCCTGGTCCCTCCCACCAAGGCCCTACACACAACCGCCATGTTGACAAGACTCCGGAGCCTCGCAATGTCATTTTGGTGGAAGGACGGGCTTTGATCAAGCTTCCCCGGGTCCCACATGACTCGAGGTCCACCATTTCAGCTCTGTGTGGTGGAATGATTCGGTCCAATCACGCGAGCAACAAGTCCTCCAACCCATTCGAGTAGGCCTGACATGAGAGCCCACCTTCGATCGGCATTCCTCCCCGCTACCTACAAGTGCGACCACGTATCCAGGTCTGGGACGATCCTCCACCACGGTCCGCGACTCTACGGAGCAGTTTCAGCTCCTTTGAACTAGAGCCGCTTTACAAGAAGTTATATTCATGGTCGTCAGCCTCGTATCAGTTATGTGATTTAAATCTCCGTGAGCTTCCCACACTCAAGCGGGCCATTTAGTACTCCATTCACATTGAGGAGTACCCATGTCAGGAGTCACCGACAAGCAGCCATAACCACTCATCCAGCCCATGGGAACTACACGGGAAACCTGCACGTTCAAATGCTATGAGTGCTTTAGGGTTTGGACATAAAGACGCGGAATACAGAAAGAGGAAGAAGAAGCCGATTTTTCTTACCAATGCGGAGGAATCTGAGATGGAGGAGATGACAGATCCGCCTCTTGTGCATGAGACATTCACCCAGGTGGCGGACTCAGTGATCAAGGGTGACCTGCTTTTTTTTTGGGGGGGGGGGGGGGGGGGGAGTGTGATGTAAAAAAATATGGGGTATTCTTGTACTTTTCTGCTTTTGTCACACTTGTCCTATTTATAGTGCTTAGATATTACAACTAGCCTAGTAGCTTCTAAAGGTACCATTAGTGTTGTGATGAGGAATGCTACACATGAATGACCTCACTGGTGACCTCACTAATGCAAGCACCTTCTATAATTAGTTAGCACCTTCTAGAAAATATCCTCAATCACAAGGCCAATAAATGTAGACATTCCCTAAATGGGGTTATTCATTCAATACAATTGTGAGAGTTTGTTCTGGACTTGTTATTCTTTCTTTTCGGTGACATTAGCATGTCACATTAGTATAGAGCAAGCCTTAATGTCTTCTAAATAGTGGCCAAACATAATTGTATTTCTATTAATTCAAGACCCTAAAAACTAGAATTTAAGATAATATTTTACCTTTCCGGAAAGGTCATGAACTGAGTAATGGGACGTAATATGCTTATCCAAAGACGGGTTCCATTCAGTATCATCAACGCCATTTGTGATCCCTACATAATCACAAAATTGGATTAAAGAAACATGTATAATCGTGAAAATGGACATGAATACAATCCATGAAGACTCTTGTAAGCCCCACATATATCCATATGAGGTTCACAAATGTGTAATAGATAAACCACTATTTTCTCGATTTATTTATACCAAGTAGTTTACACATTAGAAACATTGCAAAAGATAGAGATGATAAAACAGATTTTAATATCTTGAAATTTCCTCACACTTGGACATCAAATCAACCACATAAGAGATATATCCTTACAATATCAATAGTATAATGGTGCCTTAATCATGTTCTAGTCCCAATTTACGTGATACTCAGATCAAAAGTTGGTGACAAATCACACACCATTGAGAACTGCCCTTCGACTTTTCAAAAGCTCCTGTAGACCGTGTCCACCTTCAGCAGTTGTTATTTCCCAAGAGTACCCCTGCCGCAGAAGATAAAAATATTAGCAATGAAAAAACACTAAAATCTAATGAAATTTAAATATTGAGAATGTACTAAAAGGGTGATGAAATATAAGGAACTAATCTGGAGAAAAATATGGCAGTATTGTAAACAACGGCATTTTCTGTTCTCTTTTGGATAAAGATAATTTCAAAAGCATCGACCATAAAAAGGTTATTTAGACTTTGTACCCTATTTATTTTAATTTATTGATTTGGTCACCAGTAATTTCACTTCTTGGGCTCAGACTCCAAACAATGGCAGACTCATAAGGCGTCATAAGATTCTCATTAAGCATCACAGAAAAGTATATTTATGACACTTTTAGGAGTTTAAGAGTCTTAAGAAGTGAAAACAACGATGGACAAACTTATTATATAAATGGGGTCAAATGCCAAATAACCCTGAAAAAATAATCAAATGAGAAACCTTATCAAAGAAAAATAATATGAGGGGGGATGACCTGGCTAACAGTGAGTATCCTGTCCGCTGTCACAAGTGCACCTTTTAGAACATTGACAGCTTCACCGGTGTCGAGGGCATGGGTCCTCGCCCATGTGGGAAATATCCATTCCAGTGCTCCGTACCACTCAGGGGGCACTCCAAAATTACTATATGTTATTGCGGGCTCCACTCCCTTTAATAAACAAAAATATGGTGAAATGTAAATAAAAATAGCAAATTAGAAAACGAAATACTAGGACCCCTTGATTCTCATCAGATCAGGGTTCAAAGTCTCGGCCGAGTTGACTCGGGATCAGCCTGTAACGAGACGATTCCGAGACACGAGTCGAAAAAATTACAAATACCGAACATATCGGATTGAATCGCCGATATATCGCCCGATCCGAGTTAATGGGCCGATATTTCGGCCGAGACAAACAAAATCGGACGAGATGTGAAAAAAAAATGAATCTTGTAGAATCTCAAATCAGACAGTAAAATCTTGGAAAAAAACAGGGATTATGAAAAGAACCGACCTTTTACAGCTGTAGAGGACAACCAATGTCACGTGTGTTGAAAAAAAGTCACATCTTGTGCTATAAATCAAACCAAATGCTTTCCAAATCATACACATCACTTTTCTTCAAAAAAAGCAGCTGCCTGAAGCCCTAGATTAAGCGTTGGCGAAGAAGAAATCCAAACATGTATGGCCGGCTCTCTCTCTCTCTCCCTTTATTGTTTCGTTCCTTCTTTTTTTTTTTTATTTAAGACGTGTGTGCATGTGTTTTGGGTTTAGGTGTGTGCGTGTGTTTGTTTTTATTAGCTGTGTGTGCGTGTGTTTTATTAGCTGTGTGCGTGTGTTTTGTTTTTTGGGGTTTAGGTGTGTGCGTGTGTTTTGTTTTGTTTTTAAAATACAATTGTCTGTTAATTTTTTTTATTATGTAAAGGTTTAAAATGTAAGTGTATTTAAGGGTTTAAAATATAAGATTATTTTTTAAATAACTTTAAATTGTAAAAAAAAATAACTCTAAATAACTCTATTTTTTGTATTTGTCTTTGTTAACATGTACATTTTTTTAAAATTAACTCTAAATTGTATTTTTTTTTACCATAGTTTATGTTTTTAAATAATATTTGGATTCTTTTATAAAAAATACAACTCAGAGTTATTTTTTTAGTACAATTTAAAATTGAAATACATTTAGTTAATATTCTCTTATTACATCAGCTTTGACTTATTTGCAAGAAACATCCTAAACTATCACACTAGTTGCAGGTACCCGACTATACCATTAATATTTCCCAAAAAAAACGTCTGAACTATTCTATTTTATCGCATTTTCCCCATACATCGCTAAAACAAGTATTAGTGACACTTTTCAGCTTTTAATAGTTTACGGGATTATTTGCAATGCTAGTAGGTATTTGCAATCATAGAGATAGTTTGGGGGTTTTCTTGAGTACTCTAATTTGAACACCAGAAGGTGAAAGTTCCAACGATAACGACTAATGACTAAAGAGAGCCCACTGGAATTCTGAAGAGATTTCCTATCTGAGACAATGAAATTTACACCACACCACCATGCATGTGCATTGTAACTGGAAGACAAATCCGTGGGGCCCACAAGCATATCCCATCAAAGTACTCTTAATTTTTTTCCATTAGAAATTAGAAGTGCTATAATGATGAATCTGCATATATGAGCAAACACTCCATTTTTGTTCAACCCCCAATATCTGTCATTCCAAAAAGCCTCTCTCTCTCTCGTACACACACACGTTCACATAATCCTAGACAAGTTAGGGGTACTTTTGCATAATTCCATCCACTTAAGAAAATATTTTATTTTTACCACGATGCCAACATATTTATTTATTTCTAGGACAATTATGGCTTGAGGAGACGAAATTTTCCCCAATTGAAAGAAATTGGATACATAAAGCCATTCTTAAGTAACAGTTTAGCGGGTTAAATTACAAACACAAGGACCTCTGTATTTTTTAGTAGCCTTTAAAATATATTGTAATTATTTACAATTTCTAAATATTTTAATTACTTATGGAAGAAAGAGTACCTGATGTGCAAGATTATGAATTACAATAAGACTTCGAGCATCCTTATAGACTCCATGGGGACGATACTTTGCTGCCAAAAGTCTGAACCACAAAAAGGTAAAAATCTAGATATAAAATGGAATTACCAAAATATTAATGAAACTAAAAAAATTTATACATCATGATAAATGTGTAAAAAAAATTCATGCCGTTGAGACCTTATTACCTTAACAACTACATATAATACTAGGGAGTAAGGCATCTATCAGTTCTTAGTCAAATTTGTTTTTCACAGTTAGACTTTTGGGAATTTCCTGATTTGTTGGGGAGACAGACAATGGACAAAATTACTAATTTTGGGGGAATAGAAGTTAATATATCAAATTCCAAATTAGGAAGGTAATGGGTTATTTTGTCTTCTTCGAAGTCTCTAGTGGGGAGAGAAAATAAAGATATTCTGGACTGAAGCCGGAAAAAATTGCCAAAACTTCCCCCCTTAATTTTTGTTAAATAACAAAATTAGTAGGGTTTCATATATTTTTAAGTTTGGGTCAATCTCAAATAACATAACACTTTGACCCCCAATATTTGTGGAAATTAAAGTGATATTGGAAATAAATTCAGAAATATATAAAAAATATTATAAGTCACGTACACGGGCACCAGGCCTGCATGCCAGTCATTAGCAAGGAACAAACATTTCTCTCCATAAGTGAACCCTCCCAATGAAAGAACTAAAGGAGCTTCGCAAGCTGCGTGACAAAGTAAAGTGAACCGAAACTGCTTAACCCAAAAGTCAAAGAAAACAGAAAAGAAAATATGTTATTGTTAATAGAAAGGATAGCTTATTTCTTCATGAAGTTATAACTCAATAACAGAGAACAATCCTGCAGTACCTGATTATCACCGAAAGCACTAAAACCATCACCATATGGATTTCCAGGACGGTGGTATGAAGGGTGGTCCACAAATACCTAAAAGCATGAAAAGGAAATCATACCCGTGACAAAAATCCAGATACTCTAGCTACTAAAAGATGAAAAAATACCATTTAAAAACAGTCTCATATTCTTATGGAAATAAGTAATTTAATACAAAAAAACACTTTTTAAATCATAAAGATGTAAAGAAACTGAATTAGGAAGAACGGGCAAATTGTATATATATATATATATATATATATATATATACACTGAATTATTTTGTTTTCGTGGAAACCTCTCAACTATTTTTAATGGAAAAAAAAAACATGAACTGTGCATTTTGTGGAACCGACCCCATTTGTTGCAAAAAAAGGTCATTAAAAAGTCTCCTTAAGGGGGTCTTTGCAACAAAATGCATAGTTCAAGGGATTTCTTGCAAGAAATTAAGTAGTTAAGAGGGTTGCACTTGGAATAAAGATAAATCATCATGTACTAATTGATGAATGGGGAACATGCAGAATTTTCTACCCAATCAACGCCTGCCCTATACTCGTGGAAAAAAGAAACCTCCTGCACACCTCCAGAGCAATAGACCTTGATTCGGCTCCCAACATCAGATGCACCGTCAAATTTTTTATCCGCCGGACCACCATGCAAATATTTAGGAGAAACAACCATTACACGATGTCCACGGGCTGCTAGTGCTATAGGCAAAGAACCACAAACATCCCCTAATCCTCCCGTTTTTGAATATGGAGCTGCTTCGGCAGTAACAAAAACAATATTGTATGTTACTCTAGTAGGTATCCTCTCTCCTCCTTTAATGTCCTCAATCGCATCCTCTTTATTAGAAGCAGCAAACTCAAGAGAGTCGACAAGTTTGTTTTCAACTGGAATCAAATTAAAATATTTGTCATTTCCAATTAAATATGTTCATCATAGAAAAATAAAAAAAAATGGCAATTTTAAATGGGGGAAATAATCAGCATCAACACAACTTTTGACTATAGATTTAAACAACACACATCAACGATAATCGCAACACAACCAAGATGCAGAACTCTCTCAATAATACTCACTAACTTTCAAATGAGACAATTACACCATTTTTTTAAGGAGAGGAGTGCTTGGTCTCCAAGCAAAACTAAAAGAATTATGACCCTAAACTAACTATGGAATATTCTTTATCCTACCTAATATAAAACTAAACAATATGAATAAAAATTACAACCGCACTCTTGATTTGGGACCTATGCTTGTATGTGTAACAACATCAGAAGAGAAATGTTTAAGAGGGAATTGAATTTTTTTTTACGCCCCTTAAGGTTCTTGGATCAAATATTAATATGGTTAGCTAGCTATAAACCATAGTAAGAAGATAACCTAGAAGAGTCTTTTGAATTACAGAAGGTTAATCTCCAATAGTTGCTAGCATATACCACACATTCAAGTCATTGCTCATAATCTCGTTGTTGTCTGCCCGAACATTTACCTCCTGAATCTAATAATAAAATTGGTACGAAGAATTAGAGTGAAGTCCTCTGAGTCACTTGCCCAGGTACTAACATCATTTGCAGCTATAATATGTCACCCTCACATTACTACTCCTAGTTTTTTGGTGAAAATTTTGGTTTTTATTTATTTATTATCATTATTATTTATGTGTTACTGAATTGCCAATTAGTCTGAATAAGTCTAGTTATTGCAGTTCTATTCTTTTGCATTATCCTCTTTCCTTTTGAAGTCGGGATTTGTTGGTCTATGTTATGTATTTATTTAAGTTATAGGAACAAAGAATGCATGGACTTTGATCAAAATACAAATCGTGTGAAAAATCAGAGGAATTGGGTTCCTCCGTAAATCCAACCACTTCATTTATCCTTGTTAGCGTAAAAGATAGACTAGGCAAATCGTACCAAAGTGTTATCAAAGCTCATGCAGAGAGCAAGTAGAACAACTATGGTATCATTCTCTACTATTGTGCAGAAACACCTCCAAATCACACACACTGAAGTAATTAACAGAAAAAGAAATCACAATGGCACACACGAAAAAAAAGGGGGAAAATTATACACGAAGAATTGCGTGGCTTGACAATGTAACCTTTGCCTTGCCACGGAAAAAGTCCGAATCCACTTTTGAGAATTTATAAACGTACAAGAAAATATTGTGTCCACACCTCAAGTACACTTGATTCCTAAGAACATAAATTCTTGACAAGATTCTGACCAACTTTATGTCTCTCTTAAGAACGGATACAAAAAGAAGCCAACTCAATAGAAATGTATGGAGCAAAAGTCTGATAATTAACTTGTATTAGAATGATCCTTTTTCTTAGCCACACAGGACACCAAAGTCAAAGTGGAGTTCTAACCAAATTATGATTCCCAACTTCTAAGCTTGTAAACTGCAATGCTTTAGAATTCCATAACCCACTGCAATACAAATGCTACCTTTTAGCAATTGAATACCCTTATGAGTAGAATGCAATTATTTGGCTGCCATTTGTTGAGAAGAAACCGGGCCATCCAAAAAGCTATAATTCAAATAAAAAGCCAACATCTACTGCCAACAAGGCTTCAAGATCGTATGGCAGAAGTGGCTGAAAAGCTCACTACTTGAGTTGATCAACTAGCAGTACAATCTGTTAGTTAAAGTGGGATGAACCTTTTTCAAGCTTAAGCTAGCACTCATGGATGAAAGAATAACAGAAATGTAGGGTAACAGCACACTGATTCATTACACCCCTATATTGGAAAAATTGGATTCCCTATTTTTTATGGCGAAGAAGAATTAAGGACCTGGCCAACCGATCAATTCTCCCCCTTCCACAAGGCACCAGAAGACAAACTATTATCGTTAGAATCATTCATCTTGAAGGTGCTGTTTAACTACCTGTGGGGTCCATAATTACGCAGGCACGAGCACCCAGGCAACGTGCGCCCAAAGCTAATGAAGAGTCAAAGTCACAAAAGACTCCCACGTGTTCACCACCACTTCGAATGGCTGAAGTTGATAAAGGATAGGTTCGAACTCTTTAAGGATATCTATTAAGAGAGCTTAGAACTCTCCTAAGCCTCTCTATAAGTGTAAACCCATCCCCCATTGAGACGGGCATATGATATTATAAAGTCGAGCAGTACTACAACTCTGCCGACCAATTCTCTAAAGTAAAAAAGAGCAAACCCTAAACCCCATGGACGTAGCTACATTGCCGAACCACGTACATCATGTGTTGTGTGTGATAACTCAGATCGTACCCACAGACGGCACCAATTATAAGTGGTAATTTCCTACAGGTGATAGAATCCAATACATACAAGCCAAACAAGAATAAATATCAATCTTCTGAGATGTCTCACTCACTCAGCCAAGATCACCAAAATCTCGATGAGGAGGGTCATTAGCAACATGGTCTAGGGGACCAGGAGGGTTACCCCTTAGACTACAACAGTCACGATGACCCGGAGGGCCATCAATCATCTCCTCCATTCGAGAGGATCAGATCTCATATTAATAATTATTACCAATCCTCTAATGCGCATTACCATCCTTAGGAGGAGAAGAGAGTGAATAGTGAGGAGCTTGAGCGATCTAACCAGATCTCAAAATCTCAAGGCTCATTGGCAATTATGAGAAGCGCCTCCGAGATGAGAGGGCTCCATAGGCACAAACAAGAGAAGAATGCTGCACTCTAACGGCACTTTCCGAAGTTCGAAAGGGAAGCCCACAAGAAAAAAGGCAAGCGTGGGCACGGTTCGCGAACTCCTAGCCATCAGACGAGCAGGGCTCGTAGCCAAGGAAGGAGCACTCAGCGACGGAAAGAATCCTCTCCTCACCGGAGATCTCATGGAAGGAGACCACACTCTAACAAGCGGCGAGAAGACAGAGAGTTCTGCGATTTCATCAGAAGAGAGGTAGAGAGACACCCAACCCATCAAGGGTCGCGCACTACTAAGAAGCTCGCAAGGAGAGCTCTTGTGTGTCAGATGAAATTGCCTTTCAGCCGGGACTCCTCAGAAGTTTACTCCCCCGTGATTCAAAATCTATGATGGGAAGATTGACCCTATTGACCACGTCAGGCAATATCGCCATGCGATGACACTGTGGAGCACCAACAAATGATTAATGTGCCGAATATTTTCCTTCAGTCTTGAAAACATTGCCCATAAGTGGTTTGAGAAGTTGTCACACCGGTAGATTGCCTCCTTCAAGCAACGAGCCAAAGCCTTCACAGCCAGGTTCATTATAGGCAGCACTCATCCTAAACAAATGGACTCACTTCTGACGATGAAGAAGAAGCCTCATGAAACACTCCGCAAGTATGCCAGAAGGTACCAGGAGGTGTATAATGAAGTGGAGGAATACACCGAGCAAGTCATAGTGGCATCCTTTAAAATTGGTATGCCGAGCAACTACATACTTTACCGGTCCCTCACTAAGCGAGAGGTCGTTACGATCGACTACCTTATGGCAAGGATTGAGAAGTACAAAAAGTACGCCAAGGTTGAAGATACAGTGACCAGAGTTGGTCAGAAAGGAGATCGACAAAAACAGTCCAAGAACGGGGACAAAGAGGGAATGCACAAGAAATGAGGGAGAATGCAAAACGAAAAAGTAGAAGGGAGCCAAAAAGGATCCAGAAAAAACTATTCAAAGTCATTAACACGAAATTCTCCGAACCGATGAGGTCGGCAATATTTCAAGTGGCTCGAGAAGATGTTCAGCGATTCCAAGAAGAGAAACCAGGCACTGAAGTGTGCATATCACAAAGATCACGATCACAAGACTAAAAATTGCAAGGCACTCAAATCCTACCTCGAGGAACTATGTAATACCCCGTAATTTTGAAGGCGTTATTTATGAATATAGTATATAATTTTAATAATATTATTATTTTATTAATCGGGATATTGACATTATATTTATTTTTATTTGAAATGAATCGAATATTTAAATTCAAATTTAATTGGCTTTTGGACATTGTAATGGTTTAAATATATAAATTAGACAATTTTAAATTAAAGGGCAATATAGTAATATGCGTTAGCTTAGGCTCCAAGCTAGGGTTTGAGAGAGGGGTTATATAAGGAATATTATGGGTGATTATAAGGAAAGGGAGATGAAAAAGAGAGACCAAAAACGAAATCCAAAGAGGCAAAAACGAGTGGAATGAGAAGAGCCAATTTGGAATGTTTAGATCTTCTTTTTGAGTACATTCGTACGAGATTTGAGAAAAATCCAAAACACGTACCTGACTCAATTTTTTGTCTAGAATCCAAATTTGAAGTCGAATTGGCAGTTTAGATAATTTTTGGATCTGATTTTTCTGGGTTTTTAAAATATGACTTTTTGGGGTTATCTCGTGTTAGGGCTAGAACATGATTTGATTATTTTCGCGAGAGGAACGTGATGGTGGGATCAGATTTTGAGGCTGAATTTATGTGATGATTCATGTGATGATTTTGAGGTATGAGGTTTTACACAATATGCTCCTTAATCTCGCGAGTGTTATTCCCATTGAATTCATGTTTAATTGAACTCATATTTGAATTGTTAAATTCTTTGAAATCCGGAGAAATAATTGTTGAATTATTTTGATTCATGTGGCATCATTATATTGTTGTTGAGAACGTTGTCATGAGATTTTAATATGGCACGGAGGTTGGGCACTCGCCAAAATTCCTGCTTCCCGAGCTATGGCTTGATAAAGCATATGCGGATGGGGTGAGGCGTGGTGACCCGGTTAATGTGTTGTTGATAAATTTATTGATAAATGCTTTGCGATTTGCATTTGATTTGAATATTCGTACTCGTGTTGTTACGCTTTATTCATCGCTAATATATTTGTTGAGCATCTTTCTTGTCGTATTGTGTACTTCCCCGTATTTTCTTTTAGTTGGCCAGTTAGCGTGGATTTGAGCGCTATGGACCAATTGGGATGATTTTAGCGTGGATTATTTTGGGAAGAATATTTTATGAAAGATTTGTAATATTTTATTGTGTTGTATAAAGCATTGGTGATTTATATTATTTCGAGAGACTTTGTTGTATTGAATTTGAAGAATTGAGATTAGTGGTTTCGTTTATATTGTGGGATTTTTAGATGCTTTATACACATTGTTGCTGTGGGTTTGGATTTATTTTATCGATAGTAACGCTCCGTTCGCTCTCCCTGGACAGGCAGGGTGTTACAGATGGTATCAGAGTTTAGGTATACGACAACCCTCGGGTCTTGGGTATTGGGTCTAGCATGCGGGTTAGACATGTTTTCTTTGGAGATAGAAAATTTTTGAGGATGTGTTAGGCGTCGTGGTGAGGATATTTAGAATTAATTTGAGGACTTTAGTGTGTGATTTTGGGAAATAGAATCGAGTAGCATTTTATTTCGAGTGTTTGGTTTCGTCGAATTTCGAGGACGAAATTCCTTTTCAAGGGGGGAAGTATGTAATACCCCGTAATTTTGAGGGTTTTATTTATGAATATGGTATATAATTTTAATAATATTATAATTTTATTAATCGGGATATTGATATTATATTTATTTTTATTTGAAATGAATCGAATATTTAAATTCAAATTTAATTGGCTTTTGGACATTTTGTAATGGTTTAAATATATATAGTAGATAATTTTAAATTAAAGGGCAATATAGTAATATGCGTTAGCTTAGGCTCCAAGCTAGGGTTTGAGAGAGGGGTTATATAAGGAATATTATGGGTGATTATAAGGAACGGGAGATGAAAAAGAGAGGCCAAAAACGAAATTCAAAGAGGCAAAAACGAGTGGAATGAGAAGAGCCAATTTGAAATGTTTAGATCTTCTTTTTGAGTGCATTCGTACGAGATTTGAGAAAAATCCAAAACACGTACCCGACTCAATTTTTCGTTTAGAATCCAAACTTGAAGTCGGATTGGCAGTTTAGATAATTTTTGGATCTGATTTTTCTGGGTTTTTAAAATATGACTATTTGGGGTTATTTCGTGTTGGGGATAGAACATGATTTGATTATTTTCGCGAGAGGAACGTGATGGTGGGATCAGATTTTGAGGCTGAATTTATGTGATGATTCATGTGATGATTTTGAGGTATGGGATTTTACACAATATGCTCCTTAATCTCGTGAGTGTTATTCCCTTTGAATTCATGTTTAATTGAACTCATATTTGAATTGTTAAATTCTTTGAAATCCGGAGAAATAATTGTTGAATTATTTTGATTCATGTGGCATCATTATATTGTTGTTGAAAACGTTGTCATGAGATTTTAATATGGCACGGAGGTTGGGCACCCGCCAAAATTCTTGCTTCCCGGGCTATGGCTTGATAAAGCATATGCGGATGGGGTGAGGCCTGGTGACCCGGTTAATGTGTTGTTGAGAAATTTATTGATAAATGCTTTGAGATTTGCATTTGATTTGAATATTCGTACTCGTGTTGTTACGCTTTATTCATCGCTAATATATTTGTTGAGCATCTTTCCTGTCGTATTGTGTACTTCCCCGTATTTTCTTTTAGTTGGCAAGTTAGCGTGGATTTGAGCGTTATGGACCAATTGGGATGATTTTAGCGCGGATTATTTTGGGAAGAATATTTTATGAAAGATTTGTAATATTTTATTGTGTTGTATAAAGCATTGGTGATTTATATTATTTCGAGACTTTGTTGTATTGAATTTGAAGAATTGAGATTAGTGGTTTCGTTTATATTGTGGAATTTTTAAATGCTCTATTCACATTGTTGCTTGTGGACTTGGATTTATTTTATCGATAGTAGCGCTCTGTTTGCTCTCCCCGGGCGGGCGGGGTGTTACAAACTAGTCTAGGCTGGTCACCTAAACGATTTCGTGAAGAATAAGGAAGGTACAACACAGCCCGTGCATGAGCAGAGACCAGACAATGTCCTGGACGATGACATGGGACACGAATTCGCAGAAATTCATGGGAGCCCTGGACCAAATAACGTTTTGGAATGTTCGAGTCATGAATTCGCAATCATTCATGAAGCTTCAAACCCGAACTAGATCAAGGGGAATGCCCTCAGGATGGAGGTCAAGAAACTCACAACAGTTATGGAGGTCTTTCCGGAACAATCCGGCCAAGCCTATTGGCGGAAAATTCCGGCAACCCTAATATATTGATTATTCAAAGCATATTGTTTATACCGACGATGATCTGGTCGGAGTACGGACTCCCCATCTTGATGCTCTCATAATCACTCTCAGGTTACTAACTGGGATGTAGATAACCTATTGGTAAATCAGGGGAGTTCCTCGAAGGTAATATACCTCAAGATGTTCAACCAGTTGAACCTGCGCATAAAAGATCTGCAAGAAGCCATTGTGCCCCTAGTCGACTTTGCAGGAAGGATGACTCTGCCCAGGGGAAGGTTATTTTCCCCGTCCGAGCAGGAGGAATCTCTAAGCTAATTGAGTTCCTCATAGTATATATTGATTCCCCATACAATGCCATACTCGGTAAAGGATGGTTGCATGCTATAAGGGTTGTGTCACCTACCTATCCCCAGAAGATAAAGTGCATCGGGGGTCATGGAGATCCGGGGGAGCCAAGTCTTGGACCGAAAGTATTTCATAGCTGCCATCTGATCAAAACACAAGGGAAGAAAAAGGAAAGAACTTTGGAGCCAGTGGAGGGCTCCGTACCCTCCAAATAGCAGCTAAAGTACGGGCAACCTGATTTGAGAAAACCAGAATTTTCCTTGCCAGTAGCATTTGACCTGAGAAGAAGTTCTTGATCAGCAGTTCAATGACGAGGAGAAGGAAGAACTAGTTGTTTTCCTCAAAAGCAGCCAGGGCATTTTTGCTTGGCGATCGTATAATATGTCAGGAATAGATGTAGAACGTGGATCCATTGCATCCACCAGTGACTCCAAGGTGCGACGAACCGCACTTGAAAAGGCCAAAGCAGTTGAAGAGGAAGTGGGGAAACTCATGAAGGCACGGTCCATAAAGGAAGTTAAATTTTCTAAGTGGCTATCAAAACCAGTGGTCGTGAAGGTAACGGGAAGTGGAGAGTCTGCCTAGACTTCACTGATCTCAATCGAGCGTGTCCAAAGAATAATTTTCCTTTGCCCAAGATAGACCAGTTGGTCGACGCCACTGCTAACTATGAACGCATGAGCGTCATCGACGCCTACTCAGCGTACCCTCAAATCCCATTGTTCGCCCCTAATTAGGAAAAAACTTCCTTAGCCACCACACTGGGGCTATATTGCTGCAGGGTGATATCGTTCAGAATGAAGAATGCCGGGACAACCTACCAGAGGCTTGTAATGATGATATTCAAGGAGCAGTTGGGAGATACGATGGAAGTGTACATAGATGATAGGCTTGTGAAATGAAAATGGGAAGGGGATCACCTTGTAGACCCGGCGAAGACTTTTGAAGTCCTTCGATATTATATAGTGAATCTGAACGCGGCCAAATGTTCCTTTCGGGTACAATCGGGAAAGTTCCTCAGATATCTAATCAGTTAGAGAGGTATTGAGGCAAATCTTGACCAGATTGAAGCACTAAGGAAAGTGCAACCCCAGAGCACTATACGTGAGGTGCAAAACCTGACGCGCATGCTCGTCGCCCTCAACCGGTTCATATGAAGATCTTCGGAGAAGTGTCGACCTTTTTTTTCAAGCACTAAGGAAAGAAAGGAAATAAGTATGGAATGACGAACGCACCCAGGAACTTGAAGAAATAAAGAAGTATTTGAGACAACCACCGCTGGTTACCATCCCTAGCGATGAGGGGCCTTTGCACCTATATTTGGCGGTGTCCAGTAGCGTACTTAGCTCTACCCTGATTCATGAGAAGAATGGGAGTCAAGCTCCCATTTATTATGCGATCAAAACCTTGCTCAACACTAAAAAGAGTTACCTACTGTTAGAGAAACTTGTATACGCAATGGTAATAGCCTCCCAAAACTTGAAACACTACTTTTAGGCACACACTATCATTGTTCTAACCTCCTTCCCCTTGAAGACGATGCTTAGGAAGGTCGACCTATTTGGACGGATGTCCAAATGGTCGGTGGAATATGAGAGGTTTGATATTCAGTTTCATCCAAGGACCTTAATCAAGGGGCAAGTCCTAGTAGACTTCATCTCCGAATTTTTCAGCGATCAAGAACCAGTGGAGACAAGCAACCAAAAACGAAAAATTTGTCTAACAACCCATCGAAAATGGAGAGAAATGGACTTTTTTGTCGATGGAGCCTCAAATTACAAGGGGGCGGGAGTTGGGATAGTGTTGGCACCCCCGAAGGAAACTGTTCTCGAGATAACAATCCGCATGGAATTTGAAGCCTCTAACAACAAGACAAAATATGAGGCGTTGATCGACGGATTGAAGAAGGCACGCTCCCTATGCGCACGTCACCTTGACTTCTTTAGTGACTCAAGGCGGGTATCAAATCAAATATCAGGGGAATACAACGCTAGAGATGAACACATGGTCGTATACCTTGAAAGTACCTAGCACTTGGTCACCCAATTCCAGCATGTACAAATGCGACGGTTCCCTAGGGGGAACAACAGTCACACAGATGCGCTTGCCACACTTGCTTCAGCTGTCAAGGGGGATATGAAACTGACGATCCAAGTGGATTACCTTAATCGGCCCAGCATCAACAAGAAAAACTCTGACGAGCAGGTTATGACCATTGATAAGTCCCCGAGCGGGATGGATCTAATAATGCCTTACCTGTACGAGGATGTCTTGCCAGACGATAGGAATGAAGCACACAAGATTCAAATGAAAGTTGCTCGCTTACACTTGTCCGCAAAACAAAAGCTTTATAGGCGCTCTTTTTCAAGGCCTTATCTCCAATGCGTACACCAAGACAATGTCGAGAAGACCCTTTATGAGTTACACGAGGGGATATCTGGAAGCCACGCAGGGTCATGTCATATGCATTTAGGGCTATGAAAGAAGGCATTGGTGGTTGTACAAGCAACAGGATGCAGTCTCTTACGTTCAAAAATGTAAACATTGTCAACTTTTCTCGACGTTAGTGCATCAGCTCGCCAAGGAACTCAAGTTTATCACATATCCTTGGCTTTTTGCCCAGTAGGGGCTTGACATCGTCGGCCCATTACCCCTTGCGTCTGGTAGCAGGAAGTATTTGTTGGTCCGCACAGACTATTTCCCTAAATGAATTGAAGGACAACCCTGGCTAACATCCGAGATATCATTATGATCAAGTTCATATGCAAGAACATTATAATACGGTTTAACATCTTTCAGATCATCTTCACGGACAACGAAACTCAGTTCGAGAGCAGACTCTTTCAAAGCTTCTGTAATGAGCACGACATTAGGCACTACTACAGTTCAGTGGCCTACCCTCAGATCAACGGGCCAGAAAAAGCCTCTAACAAGACATTCCTCGGCAGAATAAGAAAGATTGGAGAAAGCAAAGAGCGCATGACTCGACCAACTCCCCCATGTACTCTTAACATTTCGAACAACGCGTAGGAGATCAACGAGGGAAACATTCTTTACCCTAGCTTATGAAATGGAGGCAGTCATCCCATTGAAGCAGGTATGCCAACCATGAAGTCCACCTTAGTCGACCAAGACCTCAACACTGAAGCGATTAGAGCAGAGCTTGACTTGGCCAATAAAAAGAGGGAATTAGCTCTTATAAAGCTTGCCTCCTACCAGCAGTAGTCAATGGGGTCGAGGGGAGAAGCTTCAAGGTCGGGGACTACGCACTTAGAAAGATTGTGGACAGCGCTAAGAAGCTCTCGGATAGGAAACTCGGGCCCAACTGGGAAGGCACATTCAAAGTCATTCGAGACGACTTAATACGAGCCTACCACTTAGAAACAATTGAGAGCAAAAAGCTTCCCCGACCATGGATTGCAGTCCATTTAAAGAAGTTTTACTTTTAAAGTCTAAGTTTATTTAATTTATTTCAATTTTGAATTATTTTTCAAAAGTTCTTATAGACTCCTTGCATTTATCTCTAAGCATTGATCCAAGTGGTAGGCAAATGAATATTTAACGAAGATCATTTTTTCTTTGACATGTTACTTATCAGTGTAATGATTATCTTCTTTTAAACGTTTCTTTTAAGACTGATTAATAGATCGACCACAAACCACCTCTAAATTTAAACGTCCGCACACAAGATTAAGTAATTGGTCGGCCAATGATCATCTCAACCCAAAATGTTTTGACGATCAGCAAAACATAGACAATGACTCGTAGCCGATGAAAGGCTTGCTGGGAAACCTTAGGCACCAATGATCAACTGGGTCGCAAAAATCCTTATTGGGGAACAACCTCACAAGCAGGTGCATTCTCTTTTCTGGCTCTAGGCCCTGTGATGACATCACCTAAAAAGTAAGACTAGAAGACCACACACTATAAAAGAAAGAAAAATGCAAAATTTTCAATTAACACTTTTAAGTTATTACAAGGAAATTGAAAAAAGCAAACAATTTACAACAAAATGATAAATACAATTTGATTAATTGCGCGACTATGATGACACATTCGCTGAAGTCCTAACTCTAGCAGATAGAATATCTAATGCATAAGAAGTAACGGTCCAGACATATCTAATGCTCAAAAGCCCCCCTGGGATCACCTTGTTAACCAAGTGCTGAGGCCTGTAATGTCCATCATCTCCATCAAGGTTGTAGTCGCCAAGGTAATTCCTTATCAAGCTAGATGGATTGGCATTCGTTGGGATCCACAAAACATCAAGCTCATAAGGGGGCTTTTGTTGATCAAGGCAACCTAGATCATGTCAGTACCACAATTCAGAATCCTTTGGCACCTTTGCCATTGTTAGGGCATTGAGCCATCCATTCTTATATCCAAAGTTCCGAGCATCATTCAAGGTAGAGTCCATATTGAGAAGGGCCTCATCATAGCCATCCATCCATACTTGGCGAGGTTGCTTGTGGAATTGGAATGTAAGGCGATCAAGCTTCTCGGACAAACTTTTAATAGCCGTCCTTTTATTGTGCAAAAACTTCTTGGTATTCTCAAAATCTTTTGATAAACGACCATCCTTCTGCCTTTAGTAAGAAGATGGACACTTAAGGGTCGCAACTTTATCATTCAAAGGCTTTTTAGTCTTCTTCAGCTCCTCTCTTAGCTAGGCATTCTCTTATTCCAAAAAGGAAGCTCCTCTCCATCGCTTGGTTTGGACTTGTTAAGTCTGTTAAGCTCAACCTTCAGGTCATTGTTCTCCTTCTCGAGAATAGTGGCGACCTCCCTGGCACCTATAAGCTCGACATGAAGAATAAAATTCCTCCTCGAATAAGCAGACTCAATGTCGGCCAGACTATTATCAAATCCTCCTTCTCTGCTCAGCTCGGCAACCCTCAGTCAAAATCAGGCCTCGGATTGGCTAACGACTCCTTATAACTACTGCTTTGAGCAATGAAAATCATATCATAAAGGGCAATGTTGTCTGCCACAACCTAAAGGAAGACGCAACAAAGATTTAAGTAAGCCTCCTTTGCTCGGACAGACACATCAAGACGACGTGTTGGTCAAGATCATCGTCCTCATCATCACCATCTTCGTCATAACTAGCAACGAAGTGTCTTCCAAGTCTTTCCTGAAAATCGTGCTTGGTATCAACGAGAGATGCAAGTCTTGCGTTAAACTACATAGACAAGTGGTCGAGCATATAAAATTGGCAAACAAAAGAAAACATGTAAGGAATAAAAAAGCATATAAAAGGGCAACAATTGGATCAAACTACGCATTTCATTGAAAAGATTACAAATGGGGCAACCCCCTACATCATTCATTAACGGAAAAGAAATACAAAGCTTCGTAAAAATCCTAAGGAACATTCTCGCCGACCTTCTCCTTCTTGGAAACTTGGCCTCTAGCTATTACGTCCCAATTATAGACGTTTAATCAACTTGCACCTGAGCGAGCTCAGTATCAGCATCCTACTCTCTGTCCATCACCTCATCATCGTCCTTAATTTGAGGAGAGGAACCTGCGTGGATGGAATCCTCAGTAGTCCGCCCTTGGTAAGAGCCTCATCCCATCCATTCTTTAAAAAAACACCTTTCTAAGGTATGCAATCTAGATCTCGGCATTGGCGAAAGCCATATCCGAATGATAAGTAAAGGCTTCATCCCTGGCCTTTGACACATCAACTAAGGCCTCCTCGACTTTGCCTTTGGCCTCACTGGCTATGTTTTGGCAAGGTCAGCTTTGGCCTTACATTCCTCGGCCTCTTTCTTGGTGTGTTCAGCGGCAGTCACTAGCGTGGCAGAGTTGGCAATCTTGTTTTGAAACTTTACCTTCTTATCTTTCAAGCTCTTGACCTTTTCAGTGAGCTTCAACTTTTCGGTTGCCTGGGCAGCATTAAGCTTCAGAGCATACTTCAGAGACATGCTTAAATCTTCAAACGTCACCTCCACATTAGTAAAGGATTTCTTCAATGCGTCGTTCCTCTCCAACAATTGATCGTATTCGATCAAAAACTGACTGACAATGGGCGAACAAAGATAAGCAAAATACAAGTAAAGGGAAGCGGAAAAGAACACAAGTAAACAACAAACTCATGAGGGAGAGATCATGGTTAGCACGTTCCAACAGTTAAGAATAGGGTAGGGCAGTAGCATCCTCCCTATTAGCAAGAGATACCCCCGACCGAATCAAGTCTCGGGCCAGATAGGATGCGATCCCTCTTTTGTCTATTTGAAAGGGGCTTATGGTCCTTAGAGGGGGAATCATCGATGTCCATGGATTAGTGAAACCCCTAACTTCATCTTTCTTGCGCGCCGGCCCAGCAAAATCTTACTCTTTGCCCAACAAGCGAGCAGTGGGAGGAGAATTAGTACCAACATTTGGGTCGATTATTTTCACAGCCTTCCTTTTGACCATAGCCCTGGGAGAAACCACAAAAGAAGGAACCAACGAGACGTTTAGCAGTTCAAAGGAAGATGATGTTCCTTCCACGTTTGATCCCCTCTCCTTTCGACGAGTTCTCGAAGGACGAAGGTTCTAGGTCGTCCAAAGATTTTGGGACAACCGGTGTCTGTTGTACTAGCCTCGCAACAAAAGAGGTGGTAAAGCTCTTCTAGCCGAACAAAAATGCCCCCGACCTAGGGTGATCACAGTTCCAGTACTTTGTTGGCCCAAACTGTTCGAAGATTAGTTAAATTGATGTCACGTTCGCGAGGTATCTTTTTCTTAGATTTCTCTGCAAAGAACAAAGAAAAGCACTCAACATCATCCAAAATCAAGAAATAGATTAAAAAGTTAAAATTCAATTACTTTTTAACCTATGCCTCACTCTGGAAGCATAAGCATCTGGGACCTTCATATGGCACGCCTTTCGGAATTGGACAATGTTGCCAATTCTTCACAACCAGTCCATGATCCAAAGAATCCTTATTGCAATCAGGAAGATTCATGGCCAGTGTCGTATTCATGTAATATATAGGTTGTTGCCCATCAATAACAATACATAATTTCAGTATTGCTGAGATGGATCCCATACAGCTCGTTTATGCGATGACCCTATAAACGATCATTTGGAACAACATGGCTAGGACCACATCGAAATATTGGCAGAATTCTAAGAAAAAAACGACTTGGGGGAAAAGTGATCCCACGTTCAGCAATAAAAATAAATGGCAACCAAGGGCCCTCAGGGAGAGTACAAAGGTCAAGGGACCCCCAACTAATCCTACCTTTACCCACTATGGGATTTAGTGGTCAAGTTTGAATTTTTTAACGGTTTCTTCGTTAGTTACGTATATCATCGTTATAAACAACTCAAGCAAAGAATCAAAAAGAGAAAATGAAGAAGTGGAGAAAAGCGATTGAAATGAAGTAAAAAGTTATGTGAGTTCTTACAAACGAAGTGACGACGGTGAAAAGCTCTCCTTTGAAAGTTCGCAAGTTTTCAAATGAACAGGAAAGTGGGGAAAAAGTGGGAACCTTTGTCTTGTGATAAGAAATGCCCTCAAGGTTCCCCAAAAATATAATGATCTCACGCGCGTCTGACGGCTATCGAAGCAACATTTCACCATTAAAGAGAGAGGCTCTATTTACCAGCGTGCCCCTGGGGAACTTAACAGGCATAAACTTTCCAATTTGGGGGGTATTTACTAAATTGCCCTCCGACCAGCCAGAGAAGATTCCCGACAAAAATTCCAATAAAGGAATATTGTTATTTCCTTAGTGTGAAGACTTATCAAAATCAAGAGTCGACCTGGATGCAACAATGCTCAGTGACCTCAAAGCGACCCTTATCTTTGGGGGCAATTATAGGGTCCATAATTACGCAGACACGTGCTCGGCATGAGCGCCCAGGCTACGTGCACCCAATGTTAATAAAGAGTTCGAGTCACAAAAGACTCCCATGTGTTCACCATTTGGAAAGGATGAAGTTGATAAAGGATAGGTCCGAACTCTTAGGGATATCTATTAATAAAGTTTAGGACTCTCCTAAACTTCTCTATAAATGTAAGCACGTCCCCCATTGAGAGGGGCATGTGATATCGTAATGTCAAGTAGTACTACAACTCTGACGACCAGTTCTCTAAAGTAATGAAGAGAAATCCTAAACCTCGTGGACGTAGGCACGTTACTGAACCATGTACATCATGTGTTGTGTGTGATTTCATTACTCTATTTGGTATTTATTCTTATTTGGCTTGTGTGCATGGAATACTATCACCTGTAGAAAATTACCACATACACTACCTTTACTCAAATAGGAGATGGATGTCATCCCTTAGGATACTTTCGAAAAAAGGTTGCTCTCTCTCTATTTGCTAAGTCAATTTTTGAGATTTTTGCTAAGAATTCACAAGTTAGTGAATTTAAGAATCAACCTTACCAGAAACCTGAAAACAAAGGAAAAATAAGTATCTTCAGTGGAGTTAAAGGAATAGGCAATTACTCTATTTGTCCTTCTTGTTTTGTCTTTCAGTCTGCAAGATGGCAAGGCTAAACATCTCCAATTTTAATGTGCCTTAGAGGCATGTTAAGTGATACAAAGAATCCATACACAATGAGTTTTAGATATCTCTCAAATAGAACCCTTTATAATAAATATGAAAGTTATATGACAACAGTACGTATAACATTGAGTAATAAAATGTGGAAGATTATTATCTTTGGACAATGCCACATAATATCTGTAGACAATAAACTCATTATTACTTCTACAACGCAACTACAGATGTGTCACTTTCATTCCATCAAAAGATAGAAAGTTAAGGCGCATAAATAAAAAATACACATTTGCATTGGGGATGCTCTTTGAATCAATTTGAACAACATTTTTGGTAATTACAAATTCATTGTCAGCAGGGCCGGCCCTGAGAGGAGATGGGAGACACGGTCATCTTGGGTCCCCGTTTTTTGACAATTTATAGGGACCCCAAAAGCGAATTTAGTAAAAGTTTATTTATGACGGTTATTTTAAAATCGACATAAAACAGGCTAAAAACTGTCATATAGAGTTTTCTAGTTCAGGGTGGTTGTTTGCAAAACTGCTATAGTTCAGGAGATTAGGTGTAATTTACCCTTAAACCAATTATGAATTATGAATTTATATATATCAATTTGTAGTTAAATATACAACTCATAATTCCTAAAAAATAATCATAGTCAAATGAGACCAATGTCATACATAATTCACTTCATGAACATATAAAGCAGAAGTTAGTTAATCAAAAAAATGTAATTTTGTGATTTAAGAACATACCAGATTGAGGAATCAAATGAAACCCAACAACAGAACCATACCCATCTCTCTCTGTGCCCAACAAAAGACTCTCCTTTTTATCAGCTCCCACATTTGCAGACCCATCTTTAGAACTACCACTACTAAACCCACCTCCACTTTTACTCTTACTTGATCTTTTAACACTCAAAATCAAATTTTTACTTCTTTTTTGTCTTGAAAATGAAACAAGGCCCATTTGGTTAATGAAGTTGAACTTCAAATGGGTGTCTGTTAAATTTAGAGATGGTTTCATGGAGAAAACAGGAGGTGGTAACAGAGTCCCCATGTTAGAGATAGAGAGAAAAAGAGAGGTAGAGATAGAAGCTACATAAGGACGTAAGGGATCCAAAAAGAGAAATAAAATCTTGAAAGAGAAACAAAGAGTGTGAAAGAGAAACAAAGAGAGATATTTGTGGGTGATAAAGTAGTCATTGTAGTACCAGCACGAGAGCCCAAAATAGATCCAATCGACAATTTCTTTAAGTGGTATTAGCATATGTGGCAATCAATACCTTTGCCGCCAAAATTAACGTCGGATGGGAAGCTGGTAATTATTGAGTTTTCACCATCTATGAAGGTGGTGAATAAGTTTGTAACCATTTACTAACATCATTTATTTAGAAGTCAATACTTCAAACCCATTTAGTTGTGAAATTTTTATTTTTATTTTTTTTTCTATTTTTTATTGAAGAAAGTACTCTTAGGTCCCTCACGAATAAATTTTAAACACTTAAGTAATTTTGACAAATTTTAAACACTTAGGTCCACTAATTCCCTTCTTGTAGAAGTCCACGCTAGTGGCATAACAAATGAACCTAATTGTAAATTGTCCTTAAATGTTTAAAAATTGTTACCAAGGGACCTAATTGTAAATTGTCATTTTTTATTCGTATTCAAATTTTTGAAAATTAAAAAATGCGTTTATTTGATAAAAATAAATTATCCTTATCAAAATGTAGTTTATAGAAAATTTGGGTGTCAAATGTAATTTACACAAAGTTTAGGGTTATGATGTAATTACTGAAAGTTCAAGGTTTAAATGTAATTACTGAAAGTTCAAGGTTTAAATGTAATTTACAAAAAGTTAAGGAATAAAGTATAATTTATATAAAGTTCAAGTGGTAAATGTAATTCTCAATAAAATCAAATATAAAATATAATTTATAAAAAATTAAGAGATTGAAATGTAACTAAAAGGTTGAAGGTCTTATTATAAGTTACAGAATGTTTAGGGTCAAAATGTAATTTTGAGACTTTTGAAATTCGGTGGAAAACTTGATAAAGTGGTTTGTCAATTTTCTGAAAAAATTGAAAAATTCAGAAAATTATTCTATAATTTTCTATTTTGAAAAAATATCGACCTTAAACGCATTTTCAAAATTTCTATTTCTGTGGAAAAGAAAGTGGAAATTTTTTGTTTTCCACAACAGCGCCTTAATATTTCTTTTTTAATTCTCGTTCATTTTCTAAACAAATTTGGATAATGCTATGTGTATCAAAACTTTATACCGAAGATGTGCACCCTATGTATTAAAAAATTATACATATACTAAGAATAAAACATTTTAAAGTACTTGGGGCACATCCTCGGTGTCGTTGAGTGTATTTATAAAATAAAATAGTGTTTTCTTTATTTGGATTTAGTTATATGAAAATTCTAATGTATAAAGAAGTTGAACGGTTGAGAAACGTGAAAGTCCAAGGGTCTATTGAGAACGTGTATAGATCGAACTAAAAAAAATTACACATACATAAAATCCTACAAGGCATACTTAGATTTTACCTTTCGAGATCTATTAGATTTGATCTCGTGTTTGCACAAATAGAATATGTGATGGCTAGATTCATCTCACGATCTTCTACTGTATTCTCGATATGGACTTGCACGAGTAGAGGGTGGGCTCCTATTTCGTGACCACCTTCTTGTCTCCTCTTTCTTCTCCGTTGTCTCTCTTTCTCACAAATATGAACTCAGGTCTTTTAAGTATCCAAGAGTGACTCCCAGGTTAAGAAAGAATGAGACTTAGGTGCATATATAGGTTGTAGTAGGGACCCTAAGGAGAGATAAGGATGCGGCTCCTGATAGACCTGAGAAAACCTAATCCTTCCCGGATCCTAATATCAATCCCTTAATTATAATTAATACCAGTAAATAATTATAATTGCAACTCCACTCCTTAACTCAAAATTATATTTCGAGCTCCTCATTATTAATTACTTAATTCTCCTCATGTTAAGGTTACAAATACCCGTTAATAAAATAAATTACTGATAATTTATTTGATTAACTTCTTTAAGTCCATGAGCGATCCAACTTAACTTATTTGTAGTCTCGGATTAACATAATTCACATGCAGTGTTTGACACAAAATTAACATAAGCCAACTTATGCATACCCAAACGTAGCCTTCTTTCCTTTTTAGTCCAAGCAAAAGCTTTCTCCTTTAGTGGCGATCAGAGCTTTGACGGTTGGAGTTTGGGGCTTCGACGGCACGGAGGGAGTTTGGGTGGTTTTGGGGTGAGAAGGTGAGAGACAAGAGAGAGTAGAAGAGAATTGAGAGAATTCGGAGAGAGAGAGAGAGAGAGAGAGAGAGAGAGAGTTGAAGAGGAAACTCGGGAGAGAGGGATAATGTGAGATCGACTTTGGGGATATAATTTTGGGAAACGTGCTTTTTTTAAGAAGGGGATCCTAATTTTTGTGAACCGGGATTTAATAAATTGTGGATATAAAAGTTTTTAGTTATTTTAATCATGATTTTTAGAAATTAACCATAATAAAAGTATCAATCTTTCACAAATTATGATATTATATATGAGTATGATATTTATCTCGTTTTGACCTTAAATGTGAAAAGGGTTGTATTAAAACTGTGATAAATAGCCCAATTTAGTTATTAAGTCGAAACCCATTTTGGACTTGGGCTTTAACAGAGACCACTTATTAGCAGGTTCATAATGAGAGTTCAAAAATAATGTGGGCTATAGACCGAGTCCAATGGTTGTATTTTCATACCAGTTTTAAAGAATGGTTATTAGGCAATTCTTATTTCCTAAATTGATGGAACATCATCTTATAGATCTCCAATGGAGGGAACTGATTACAAAAAATTTCTGCCAAAGAAAATCGTGGGTCTTAAAATGATTCCACGTTGTATTATCAAACCGTCAAGGCATATCCACATTTAGAAATTTTGATAGAAATTACCAAAGCGACTCAGCAGCCAACTGGGATCCACGATCATGAAGAAATCTCTATTGGAGCAGTATTTTTTTTTAAAAAAGAGAGAAATTAGGGTGTATGGAAATGAGCATTGGACTTGGCCTTAGAACATTTCACAATTATTGTATTATTTTGACATTTGAACACAAATAATATAAAATTATCTGATCATCCCGTTTGAAATGAAATCCAGTGTATGTAACATTTTTTCAGTGCTATATTTATTCACATCATCGACTTCAAGTTTTCATCAAAATTAAAGACCCTACGTTGAGCTTTCATGATTTTCAATACCATTTGTAATATTTCAATTACTATAGATCCTAAGTTTTGTTCTCTAGTTGTTGGTTTTGATATAATAGATACAGAATAAGTGTTTCTCTCTTAGAAAATAAACATAAGTCACTTGCAGGTTGAATAAGTTATTACTTGTCACTACAAAAAAAAGCTATTTGTGACTAGTATATTAGGGACGGATTTGAGTAGCCGTCTGACGCGACTAAGAATGTGTCTCTAAAGTGCGTACTCTCTAGGCTCAAGTGCAAGCTTACCGCGTTAGTAATAAACCCAATAAGTCGGGATCGTCTCCACAGGGAAATATGACGAGAAAATCGTGACGACGGAAGGACAGACGGTTAACCCTAACTTGACTTTAAAAAGAAATAAAAAGATGATTGAGATGGGAAATAACTAATTAACTAAGTGCAAACTAAATTAAACTGCTGTATTAACTATGTGAGCAAAATTAACTAAATAAGAATGAAGGAAAAAAACAGGTTGGGAATAGAATCCCCCAAACCCTAGTAAATTTACCATATAGAATGCTAGAATTTTGAATTAGAAATTTAATTGAACCCGGTCTTTAGTACTCCCAATCACTACATATATGAGGTTCAAGCCCGCATCATACATAATCAAAGGATGAGTAAAGCAATGTCGCAATAGCTACACGCGCATCACATCCTTAAACACCACGGTTACCTAGGGTCAACCGAGGTAAAAAGGCCTATGATGGTTGTGACAACTACACAACACGATTCATTCAAATTTCAATTCAAACCCTAGTTTCTACATGGCTAAATTACATCGGGTTGGGTTCATGCACACCAACCCTTAGAAATCTAGCCTAACATGATGCAATTAATTAAAAACATGAATCCTACGTTGCATGTAATTGAATCAATAATAAAACTATCTCTACACATGTATAAACGAATTGGAAAACCAGAAAATAAAGAAAGCTTGTAAATAAATTAACTACAAGATTAAGAAAGAAATAAACAAACTTTATTTAAAGAAAACTTGTAATTCAAACAATAAAAGTACTTACTTGATGGAGAATTATTTTCTATGGTTCTAAGCTACTCTCCTATCTTCCTCTCTATGAAAAACTATCCACAACTATATTTTCTAAGTCATTATAAAGATACAAATACATTTTAGAAGAGTTTGTAACATATTAGAACTCTTTGGACCAATCAGCATTCAAGTGAAAATTCGCACATCAGGTACCCCAAATCGGTTCTGCATGTACCCCGAACCGATTCCCCCCGAACCGGTTCATTCTGTGGTTCTGGGGAACTTGCTGGAAATTCAACACTTAGAAATATTTTCATGCTTTCTTCTTTTTTTTTCTTGGATTCTTTTTCAACTTCAAATGATCATAACTCCTTAACCGTGGCTCGGATTTGGGTGCCGTTTTTTCCAGTATTATCATTGTCCCGATCTATTCAAATTTACAGTTGGCCCCACCTCTGGGATCAGGCTATAAAATTAAAAAAATTCCCTTGAACTTGCCTTCCTAGCCTTTCTTTCATTGTTTCGATTTCTCTTTAGAACCGCTTGCATAATTTACCTGTAAAACACATAAGAGAAACACAAAACACGAAATACTTGCTAACGAAGGTTAGTATCATAATTACAAGTTAAATCCATATCAGTTCCACCACTCGGGTTCACAAAGGTACCGAAATTAAGGGGATAAATATATAATATTTATACCCGATCAAATCCCCCTGACTTAGAACTTTGCACGTTCCGAGCAATGTAAAAGAAAAGGAATAACGTCACAACTCTTCTAAACACTTTATTGGGATAGAATACCTTTTTCGTGGGCAAGCGATTGCATTTAGCGTATGCAACAAGCCGTTAAACCCCTAGGTTACCCTAGTAGGACGAGTGTTGGCTCGTGAGGATTTGCAGTGAATATACCCACAAAATTCGACTTAGACTCAATGGAAAAATCAAAATACTTAAAAATTGTACAATTTAAACTTTTCGAAAAATAATCACTATAAATTCATAATCAAAAGAGTTTGTCGTGTGTGTGTGCGAAGCCGAAAATTAACCTCAAATTTTTACCGATTGATCATTACGTTGCTTTTCAAAAATTCATTTTGATTCAAATGCTCATGGGATGCTCTCACAAACGAATCACTAGAATTGTGGCTATTTTCTCGGTATGCGTGTCATAAAGAGTAAATGCATTGAAACATAAATTCACGCGTACTATTTTGAAAGGACAGAAATATATGGTGAAACGATTTCTTCATCGGAATACGGTTTTTGAAAAATGGGAACATTGCCTCTTATACACACCATTCAATCTTTCTTATTTATCTTTTAGTGTCTTAGCTCTCCACGCGATAATTAATTTAGCATTCCGGACTCGGTAGGACTTTTCAGGTTAAAGGTGTATTGGGTAACATGGAAATGGTTGGGAACTTCGGAATTGGAAAATTTTTCTTATGATGTCCCTTAGTGATTTTTCGGGCTTTTGATCATTTTCTATTCTTTTTCTTGCGATTTTTGTTGAGCATTTTTCTATTAATTTTTTTTTCTTTTTCTTGCCCCTTTTTATTGCACTATTTGGACTTACTTGATGACATTACCAATTTTCACAATTCCGGGCTACTTGAATTTTTCAGGTTACCAAACGAAAAGGAAAAATTTTATTCGGCTCAATTGGGTTATCAAAAGGATAATTTTTCACATCTTGTTATGGCTAATGTTTTTGGGTAACAAATGATGGCCTACTTCATTGTCCGAATTACTTATTAATTTACCATATCCGTCTCGAAATTAATTTAATTTAGAGATTTGTAACGCGCTTTTCGAGACAACATCACACATGTTTCATGTAACCGATCAATAAAGAATTGAGATCATCAACGACTTATTTAAAACGCCGAATCCGAACTTTGAGTTAAACATTAACTTGGATTGATTTAAAAACTCAAAAAGATCGATAGGCTCGAAATCTCATCGGGTTTTGTTAATCTCCACACTTATTCATTAAGTCGTCAATTTTCACACAATTTCCATCTTTGGTCAATTTCGGCTTAGTGCAATTGAGATTTAACATTTTGAGACTTCAAATAGAATAAAGGTGATATTTTTGAAAAGTTTAAATTCCAATATTTTTTTATTTTGAAGAAAATGTATTTTTTTTTTCACTTTTTCAAAAAAATTTCAAATTTTTTTTCAATTTTAGAGTAAATATTTTTGGGCATTTTGAGAAATTTGCAAAGTTTTAGAAAAATGCACTTATCACCCCCCCTAACTTAGACTTTTGCATTGTCCTCAATCAAAAGGACTAAAATCTAAAGAAGAAAAAGTACAAGTGCGACAAATAAAATAATCAAAATATTAAAATGCAACAAGACACTATATGACACTCATACATGACTCAAAAATACAACAAAAATCACCCCATACGCGTCGAGAGTGCGACGACCTCTCATTTCTCTCCACAAATCACCCAACCCCTTGCACGGGATCCGTTGCTCTCTTAGTTTCTCCCCTCTGCCTGTCATACACCAATAACCGGAATAAGTTGGGCCCTTGCCCATAAATAAAGGAAAGACTGGGAGACTCATCGTGATTAATCGAAAAAGAATCCTCGTGATGTGTACTACGCGGGTCGGGCTCTAAGTCAGACGAAACTTGAGTCTTATCTTCAATTACCTCCGAGGACTCAAGTTGCATGGGTGGATGGTCATTGTGAAGAAACTCATTAATTTTATCTTTCGACTCACTCTATCCTAAATGACTCCATGAGTCCAATAGAGATTGGACTTCGTCGTTAAGGCTCTTATCCACTTGCCCGAATTCTCTCTCAAATTCCGCGAGGCTCAACTCCTCTAGCTTTCTCTCTTGCTATGTTTCCACATCCTTCCGTCCTCACTCCATCTCAAAATTATTAGGTGGTGTGGGTGGGTAGCAGTTGAGGATAAAAGTATCTATCGTGTCTTGCCATTCGCTATCCTCTAAGCACTCATACAAACCTCTCCCTATGCCCTCTAAATTATCGCTCTCTCTCACACTCAAGGGCTCACTCACACTCTTCATTTCAGTTACTATGCATACCTCCCCTACCCTTCGCTCTATGTTGCAACCGTCGCTCTCACTTTCCAGTTGGCCCCACCTCCGGGATCAGGCCACAGAATTACGAAAATGCCCTTGAACTTGCCTTCCTAGCCTTTCTTTCATTGTTTCGATTTCTCTTTCGCACCGCTTGAATAATTTACCTGTAAAACACATAAGAGAAATACAAAACACAAAATACTTGCTAACGAAGGTTAGTAGCATAATTACGAGTTAAATCCATATCAATTCCACCACTCGGGTTCACAAAGGTACCGAAATTAATGGGATAAATATACAATATTTATGCCCGATCACCGTCCCTAAAAGTAATTATTTAGGACAACTAAAACATTCGTCTTATATATATATATATATATTATTGGGGACAGTTAGGCTCATCCGTCCCAAATACTACATAAAAAAGAGTTTATAAGGATTAGATTAGTTTGTTGTCCCTTAAAAATTGGTCACTTAAACCTTTTAAGTACGACTTAATTTTTTTCCTCTTCATTTACACGGTTCCCTCTAAAAATTTCATTTTCCCCTCATAACCCTGACGCAACCACAAATATGTCTAGTGTGTGCTATGTAGGCTCAAGTGAAAGCATGTCGCTCAAGTAATATCCCGATAAGTCGGGTATCGATCCTCAGGGAAAAAGGACGAACGAATTCGTGACGACGTTGGAAAGATGAAGAACTACTAACTTTGACTCTAAAAGAAACGAAAAGATGATTTTGGGGATTAAACAACTACGACTAAATGCAAATTTTAGAGTAACTACTAACGAAACTAAGAACTAACAATATGCGACTACGCTACTTAAATAAAATACTGATGATAAATGGACTAAAAATTTAACTATGAGATGAGAACAAGAGGTTGGATTACAATCCCTCACACCCTAGTAAGTCACTTCATAGGATACTAGATTCCGAATTAAGATTTTAAATGAACCCAGTCTTTATTAATCCTAAGCATTCCATATATGAGGGATCGCAGCCCGCACCACATGAAATCAAAGACAAGAACAAAGCGGTGTCGCATTAACCGATACGCGCATCGCATTCTTAAGCATCCTGGTTACCTAGGATAAACGAGATCAAAAGTCCTACGACGGTTACAACAATTACGCAACACGATTCATCTAATAGTTTAATTCAAAATTCTATTTCCCATTATCGTGAATTACATCGGGTGGGGTTCATGCACCCCAACCCTTAGAAAATTAGCTAGACATGCTTAACTTAGAGAAAAACATGGTTTTTAAGAAATATAACATTAAATATAAAGAAACTAAATTAAAAGAGAATTTCAAATTCAATCCAACAATTAAACTAATGAGCAATTGAAAACTTAAAGGAAAGATGTTACTTGAATTGCAGAAATTAAATTAAAATCCTTACAGTAAAATCTTCTTATGGAAAACCAGGTTTTTTTACTACAAAAACCCTTTACTCCTAATTAGCTAACCTAAAAAATCGAACCCCTATTATTGTGTAACTAATCTGAATCAATAGCTTCGAAATTTACAAGAGTTTGACCCACATAAAACTCTGAGAGAGAACAAAAAAATTCGTGGAAATCCAATGCGGTTTCAGACCCATCGGGGGGGGGGGGGGGGGGGGTCCGGATCGCCCCCTTATTTTAAATAGGGTTCCTTAGCTTAAGGCGGTCCGGATCCTTTTTGGAAAAAAAGGTCCGGATCACCTACCTTTTTCATACAGAATTTGCTTAGAACCCGGTTCAGACCCTTTTCCGGGCGGTTCGGACCTACTGCCTTTTTCATTCAGGGATCTTTTCCTTGTTCCTTCTCAACTTCAAATCTTCGTAAATTTTTCACTGTAGCTCGAATTGATTTGCCGCCTAATCAAACCCCGATTACCCTTTTTCTCTTTCTCTCTTCCTCCATACCCACACAGAAGTTCTCTTCCCTCTCTCTCGGCTTGCCAGCGCCGACTCTCTCCCTCTCTCTATCTTGGTTTGACTACAATGGTATCAGGTTAGCCTCGCTACTGGGGTGTGGTGTTGCCAACCAGTGATTTGCCCTAGATCTCTGTAATACCCCGTAATTTTAATGACTTTTAAAATTTGTTATATTTTAAATTAATGGAATAATTGGATTTTATTATTAATTTATTTATTGGGTTTAAATCCGAATTCTGGATATTAAAATGAATGTGATGTTATTGATATTGCTGTGAGTTATTAATTCAGTAATTTGAATTCTTAATCGGACGCGATATGGGACGTGTCGGGAAAAAATTGTTAGATTAAATAGGAAACTTATTTTTACATCAACCTTATAGTCATTTCGAGTGCGTCGTTGCATCCGAAAGGGTTGAAATAGTCAGAAAAGCCTATTTGGATGTTGGTTTTGAGTCTCGAGTCATTTCGAAATGAAAAGAAAATCGAAAAGGGCATTTTGGTCATTTTTAAAGGGGTGAATAGTGATTTCAGATTTTTGTCTTATTATAAATATTTGGAGATTAGTTGTACATAGGTTCATTTTATCTTCTACACAAAATTGAGAGGTCATCTTTTTAGAGAGAGTGAAAGGGTGCTTGGGAGAAGAGAAGATTGCTTGGAAAGGAGGAAAACCAAGGGACAAAGGTCTGACCACCAACCACCACCGAAAGTTGATCGGAGAAGGGAAGAACCACCTGTGATACACAACACCAAAGGATCAGACCTTCATTAGAGGCGAGTTATTTGATGATTGCAATCTAGTTTGTATAATGTCCATGTTAGGATAGTTATTAAAAATGAGATTTTACATGTTTGGAAGATAAAGATAGAGTTGTTAATTGATTTCTGGAAAATGGAAATATATAGGAATCAAACTCATGTTGTAGGTAGATAGTAATCCACGAAATAATCATCAATTTGTTGAAGAAATTCTGAGAATCATTGTTTTGTTCTTGAAGATATCATGTAGATAATTTTCTGGAACAATAGGATAGATATATGCTTTTAATTCAAACTCTTGATGATTCTAAGATGTTTAGGTCATTATAAATCATTTACATATGTTGCTATATCATGTAGTAAGGATTATAAGGAATTTGGGTTGTTAATATGGAGGTTTGAATGATCAAAAGATATGAAACCGGTAGTATAAGAATTGCAGAATTTGGGCGATCGATCGATCGACCCCTACCTTCGATCGATTGACCTCCCCAGAAATGATGATGTTGTTTCTTTTTAATTCTTGTTCTTATCCAAAATCTTTTGTAAATCTTTGGTGATTATTAATTGGATATAATGGGACTTAGGGAAGATCAGTAAGCCCTAGATAAGAACTGAATTAATGTGATTGGGATTTAATTGACGAGAATTATGATAATTAAATTGAAAGAAATTTCGATTGCTAGATTCATGTGTTGGATTCTAATTTGTATGCATGAGGATTAAGGATAGGTCTAGTAGGGAAAATTTAATAAATCACCTGGGCAGCCTTAGGTTTACAAGAGGGTTTAATCCTAGGTGATAGAAGATGTGTTTATAAGATATTAGAAGCAATTGGTTATAATCCTAATTAAAGGAGAGTTTAGTTCGTAGTAATTCGGGAGATAAGATGATATGGACCAGTAGGATATTAGTGATTTCTTACTGAATAAATAGATTGAGGAAAAACCTATTTAAACCTTGAGTAATTAGTGAGACTCTGGAATAATTAAATTAAATAAGTAAAGTCATAATATTTTAATACGTAGGATTTAAGAGATATAATGCTACGTATGGGAATTATCATAGGGTAGTGTGAGTACCTTGTTGATATTATATTTATATAGGTAGATGATAATGCATATTTGATTGATTGATAATTTATGTGTATGACATACCTAGCTTACTTGCTATCGATGGGAGATTCGCGCGTGAGGGCAGTCATATCCTGATGAATCCATGGGATCTTTGATTTGTCGCTCGAGAACATAGGACTATGAAAGACTTATTGGTAAGTTGATAAGTCCACTAACTATGGGAACATAGTTATGTGCGTGACCCGTGCGTATGAGAACTATGTTCGCCTCCAATTTTTGTGTTATTATTTGTGGTTCGAGGAATCCTTACCGAACCTTTAGTCCCCTATTCGGCGACCAACGATACTAGGATGTGATAGCAGAGTAATGCATGCACCGCAACTGTGTCTCGGGGTGCCGTATTATATATGTATATGGGACATACGGGGTTATGAGATGGGATAGAATAATATTATGGAAACTAGTTAGGAGGAACCATTAACTAGGAGGTTAATAGGAAACGTTAAGCGTGCACTCTAGATGTGTGGTGAGAATATCAAGTGAGAGTCTGGATACTAACATGTACATAATAAATGCTTTATTGCACTTGTTAAATACTTGTTGTTTTCAAAACTGTTTTTACATCGGGCTCTGACCCGTTTCCTTGCATATTCCCTTTTCTATTGTACCTTCTATATCAGGTGTCCAGCAGCAGGGACGCCAACCTTAGGGCCGCGACCAATTTTTTTAATTTTTTTTTGTCACGCACATGGGTCGCGGACTTTGGCCGCGACCAATTTGTCACGGTTATGGGTCACGGATTAGAGCCGCGACCCATCACGACATGGGTCACGGCCTAAGTCCGCGACCATCTGCCGTGACCCCTCTCGGCCGTGACCATTTTTTGGTCACGGACTTGGGCCGCGACCCACGAAAATGGTCACGCCCGAAATGGTCACGGCCCAAGTCCGCGACCCACAGGTTTGGTCAGGGATTTTGGCCGTGACCAATCGCCAGTTTTGGTGTAGTGATTCCAGTTATATTTAGATTCTTTTGTGTTATTTGTTCAATTATTAGTGTTGTAGAAGAATATGTGTAGTGTTATTCATAAACTAAAAATGAATTTTATTGAATTAAAATTTGTAAAGTTTTTAACACCAGCTTAATTGGGTATTGGGTGATTTGTAAATGTTTTCGACAGTGATGCTAAGAATGAGCCAATTGTATATTCTGTTTTAATTTGGTATGGTACTGGCCACCCGATATTTAATTAGGCGGGTGTTACAGGTGGTATCAGAGCATCAGGTTCTAGTGTCCTTTAGGGTCTGTACGGTTTACTGTATTTTCAGCTTAGCGTTCTTTGATGTAGAGCCCTATGAGTAGGATTATTTCTTTTCTATTTACGCCTACGTTCTTCAGCTACGGTTTGATCGGAAGTACTTTCCTTCCGCTATCCAGACAGAGATGAGGCGGAAATTACTTGATTTAAAATGGGGAGAGAAAACAGTGACAGAATACGAGGAAGAATTTACGCGACTAACTAATTTGGTACCAGCAGAGGTACCCACTGAGGAGAGGAGAATTCTAATGTTCACTGATGGGTTAAACTATAAGATTCGCTAGCATTTATTGGGAAATCTTTCACTACGTACTTATGCAGATGTTCTTAATGCTGCAATGCTTCACTGTCAGGATAACCGCTTATATGCTCAGGGTGTCAAGTGGGGGTTTGGGTCAAGCCTGCAAGGCAAGACTAATGGGGGCAGTTCTAGTGGGACTTAGCCAGGACAGATTCATCAGCGTCAGGGTGAGTAGGGTTCCCAAACATGGGATTATGCTAAGCGTTTACGATCTGGAGATTCTCGATTTGAGGATAGAGGTAATGGGTAAGGACAGCAGGGCCATTAGGACCAGAGGCAGGCTCATCAGGGCTAAGGGAAAGGAGGTAATGGCCAGCAGGGTCGGGGTCAATAGGGACAAAATGGTGGAAAGTTTGCTGGAAAATGTTTCGTGTGCGGCAAGTATGGCCATAAACGATAAAATTGTCTTGATAAAGACAAACTCCCTCAACAACAAAATGCTCGACAGGAGCCACAGATACCAGTGTTTCCACCAACTACTCTTTCATCTCCAGCTTCGGTGCTAGCATTACCTCCCATTCCAGCAGCACCAATGCAACAAGGTCAGTATGGGCGTGTATATAACATCCATCAGGCAGCGATTCAACAACCACCACCTGCGAATGAGGGTATATTTTCTATCTAAGGAGTTATGAGGCGCATACTGATTTTTGTAGCGATTAATATTGTATGGGCTAAAGGGTTACTAAACTTAGCCTATAGCACTATTATTTACGTAGACTCACCGAGGGGTTGTGGGACACCTATATTTTCATGTCATCATGTGGGTCTGAGTTTTATCACGGAATTACTTACTTTAGGCATGTCCGAACATGATGTGACTAGCGACGTGGATTGACTTGTGGTATATGAGAGCGTATGTACTATTATAGCCAGCGTCTTGTCTTTAACAAGAGAGTAGATGAGTAGACTTTTATTTAAAATCGATAAGACCCGTAGAGAAGTTATATACTATTGACTAAGGACCTGAGGAGTTTCAATGACCGACTACTTTAGGTAGTAGTGTATCGGGGGGGTTCCTTGTTTGGATTTCGCTTGCGAGACACCCCACGCATGAAACTAACAAACGTTGGGAGTCGAAGTAAGTTAGGTCTTTAGGATATGAGTTTATAACCTTTGCGATAAATCAGAGTATTATCCGGGTAACCATATCCATGTTATAATGGAAGTTTGTCACTACGATAGTATAGGGAAGATTGGGTAAAGTTTCAATTCGATTCAGTTGAAACTATATGGTGAGGCTTGGCGTATAACATGAATAAGAATTTTCGATAATGTACTGTATGGGCGGTACGACATAGATTACTTGTGATGTAAGATTTATACTCAGAGTTGACCTTACCAGTATGATTTATCTTTTTGAATTTCGGGACGAAATTCTGTTATAAGGGGGGGAGTATGTAATACCTCGTAATTTTAATGACTTTTAAAATTTGTTATATTTTAAATTAATGGATTAATTGGATTTTATTATAAATTTATTTATTGGGATTAAATCCAAATTTCTGGATATTAAAACGAATGTGATGTTATTGATATTGTTGTGAGTTATTAATTTAGTAATTTGAATTCTTAGTCGGACGCAGTATGGGACGTGTCGGGAGAAATTTGTTAGATTAAATAGGAAAATTATTTTTACATCAACCTTATAGTCATTTCGAGTGCGTCGTTGCATCCGGAAGGGTTGAAATAGTCATAAAAGTCTATTTGGATGTTGGTTTTGAGTCTCGGGTCATTTGGAAATGAAAAGACAATCGAAAAGGGTATTTTGGTCATTTTTATAGGGGGATGAATAGTGATTTTGGAATTTTGTCTTATTATAAATATTTGGAGATTAGTTGTACATAAGTTCATTTTCTCTTCTACACAAAATTGAGAGGTCATCTTTTTAGATAGAGTGAAAGGGTGCTTGGGAGAAGAGAAGATTGCTTGGAAAGGAGGAGAACCAAGGGCCAAAGGTTACCACCACCAACCACCACCGGAAGTTGACTGGAGAAGGGGAGAACCACCTGTGATACACAACACCAAAGGATAAGACCTTCATTTGAGGCAAGTTATTTGATGATTGCAATCTAGTTTGTATAATGTCCATGTTAGGATAGTTATAAAAATGAGATTTTACATGTTTGGAAGATAAAGATAGAGTTGTTAATTGATTTCTGGAAAATGGAAATATATAGGAATCAAACTCATGTTGTAGTTAGATAGTAATCCACGAAATAATCATCAATTTGTTGAAGAAATTATGAGAATCATTCTTTTGTTCTTGAAGATATCATGTAGACAATTTTCTGGAAAAATAGGATAGATATATGCTTTTAATTCAAACTCTTGATGATTCTAGGATGTTTAGGTCATTAGAAATTATTTACATATGTTGCTATATCATGTAGTAAGGATTATAAGGAATTTGGGTTGTTAATATGGAGGTTTGAATGATCAAAAGATATGAAACCCGTAGTATAAGAATTGCAGAATCTGGGCTGATATCTGGGCGATCGATCGATCGCCCCTACCTTCGATCGATCGACCTCCCCAGAAATGATGATATTGTTTCTTTTTAATTCTTGTTCGTATCCCAAATCTTTTGTAAATATTTGGTGATTATTAATTGGATGTAATGGGACTTAGGGAAGATCAGTAAGCCCTAGATAAGAACTGAATTAATGTGATTAGGATTTAATTAACGAGAATTATGATAATTAAATTGAAAGAAATTTCTGTTGCTAGATTCATGTGTTGGATTCTAATTTGTATGCATGAGGATTATGGATAGGTCTAGTAGGGGAAATTTAATAAATCACCTGGGCAGCCTTAGGTTTACAAGAGGGTTTAATCCCAGGTGATAGAAGATGTGTTTATAAGAGATTAGAAACAATCGGTTATAACCCCTAATTAAAGGAGAGTTTAGTTCATAGAAATTCGGGAGATAAGATGATATGGACCAGTAGGATATTAGTGATTTCTTACTGAATAAATAGATTGAGGAAAAACCTATTTAAACCTTGAGTAATGAGTGAGACTCTGGAATAATTAAATTAAATAAGTAAAGTCATAATATTTTAATACGTAGGATTTAAGAGATATAATGCTACGTATGGGAATTATCTTAGGGTAGTGTGAGTACCTTGTTGATATTATATTTATATAGGTAGATGATAATGCCTATTTGATTGATTGATAATTTATGTGTATGACATACCTAGCTTACTTGCTATTGATGGGAGGTTCGCGCGTGGGGGCAGTCATATCCTGTTGAATCCATGGGATCTTTAATTTGTCGCTCGGGAACATAGGACTATGAAAGACTTATCGGTAAGTTGATAAGTCCGCTGACTATGGGAACGTAGGTATGTGCGTGAACCGTGGGTATGAGAACTATGTTCGCCTCCAATTTTTGTGTTGTTATTTGTGGTTCGAGGAATCCTTACCGAACCTTTAGTTCCCTATTCAGCGACCAACGATACTGGGACGTGATAGCAGAGTAATGCATGCACCACAGCTGTGTCTCGGGGTGCCATATTATATATGTATATGGGACATACGGGGTTATGAGATGGGATAGAATCATATTATGGAAACTAGTTAGGAGGAACCATTAACTAGGAGGTTAATAGGAAACGTTAAGCGTGCACTCTAGATGTGTGGTGAGAATATCAAGTGAGAGTCTAAATACTAACATGTACATAATAAATGCTTTATTGCACTTGTTAAATACTTGTTGTTTTCAAAACTGTTTTTACATCGGGCTCTGACCCGTTTCCTTGCATATTCCCTTTTCTATTGTACCTTCTATATTAGGTGTCCAGCAGTAGGGACGCCAACCTTAGAGGATTATGACGAGCTATGGAGTATTTCTTAGACGCCTATCTTCATTTGATTCACATTATGTAGTGTTCTTTTATTTAGGGCATGTCGCCCAGAGGAATTCAATTATCTCTTTTCTATCCGAGTCAAATAGTTTTGTACTCGTGTCATTTTAATACATTTATTATTGTTGGGATTACTGTATTGGATTGTTATTTGGGAATGTTTATTCCAGTTACATTTAGATTCCTTTGTGTTATATGTTCGGTTATTAGTGTTGTAAAAGAATATGTGTAGTGTTATTCGTAAACTAAAAATGAATTTTATTGAATTAAAATTTGGAAAGTTTTTAACACCCGCTTAATTGGGTATTGGGTGATTTGTAAATATTTTCAACAGTGACGCTAAGAATGAGCCAACTGTATATTCTATTTTAATTTGGTATGGGACTGGCCACCCGGTATTTAATTAGGCGGGTGTTACAATCTCTACAACTATCCCGAATTCGTAAGTCTCTTTTTTTAGTCAGCAAGTAATTTAGTAATAATTAGGGTTTTGTGAAGTGGGTATTGTCGAAATGTTGTGTTTGGAGTCGTGACATCTTTGTATTTAACTTAGTACTCTCATAATGCTGTATTTATTCCAATTGTTTTTGTTTATATGCACATACTTTTGTCTCTAAAACTGTAGATTTCATTTACCATTTTTTCTATTATTTTCATTTATTCAATAACTTCTTTGTGTATGTATATGTGTGTTCTTTATTCTTTTCAATTGTAACTTCTTAATAGTTATGCCTGGTTTACTCTAGTTCAATTATTGATTTGAATTGAGAATGTTGTTGTAGCCATTGGTTTTCTTGAATTTTGTTATTTGCACTGGTATGTTAAAAAATGTTCCCTGTTCATATTCCCATCTATATTTGACTGAATATTTCCTATTTTTGATAGTTTTTTTACTTGCAAATGGTTTGAATCGCTTGCACTGACAGTCATTATATTTTCATTAGCGAGAAATATTCGGGTTTGACATATAAAGTAGATGTAAATGGAGCCTCATTATTTTTAGATTTAGGGATGAGGGAAAATGTAATTATCGAGATAATATAGAGAATAATATGAAATTACCATTGGTGTTTATAGAGTTCTCTCGATATGTGTGGTGTGTGAATATCTATGAAGCACATACATGGATACGGGTGTTGTGCCCGACACGACATGGACATGCTGACACGGTGCTATCAAAGTGCCTACATGCAAAGTGCTATCAAAGTCCTTTTGTGAGCTTCTTGCAACTTTTTCAATGATTTTAGAGTTCCAAGATGCGAGAGACAAACTCTCCTACTTTCTCTTCAAAATGTTAGTCCACTTTTCTTTATAATTTTTGTGGTCAGATATACACACGCATTGATAGCCAGCTGCTTAAGCAAAAGCTTCAAACCAAACATTCGTGTTTAGATACATTATGCTTTGTAATCAAATGTATTTTGCCTTTTGATATGTATTTTAAACTAACAGACATTAGATTAATTACCTACTAACCAAATTACAAACCAACCTGGCCTGACTTTCAGGTTTACATTATAAGGGTGAACCATGTTGAAGATAGTGATGAGGCTCCAGATGTTGCCAACCTTGACATCAAGTCCAAGAGAATTAGAGCAAGTAAGTGTAGTCTACTCATTTTAATAGTTAATTGTTTATTGTATTGGTTCATATTACCCATACTGCTATGAATTACTTTTTGCTTCTTTTATGGAACGTAACAAATACTTCTTTAAAATATTACTAACATGTTAAAACTTAAAAGTTTATATATTTCTTTAAGCTTGAATCTTCTTTGAAAATCACAGATAGCTAAAGATTACAATTGAATGATATGTTAAATAATATCTCAATGATTCTTAAATAGTTGCAATCATTTATTTATTTAAAGCTGACTTGAAAGTGAATAAATCCTAACTTTTCTCTCAGGCTGTTAGATTGAACCCCTACCAAAAATCACATTAAACTTTAAAAATGCAACTTGTGATGCCGAAAATTATCTCAGTTACAACACGGTTATTTATCCGTCGCAGCAAAATTTTGCTTTGTTTCTAAAATATAGTGTTTTTTATTATGATTTTTTAATGGAATTGGGGAATGGGAGGGTGAATCAAACCCTCAACCTCCTACACAAGGACGCGAATTTTGGTGACTAGATTTGCCCAAGTGTTTTTTTATAATATATAGTTTGTTCATCAACTCAAATGGTGGAATACTGCTCCATGCAGAATAATAATGTTTATTTTTCTACTATAAACCATATTTCTTTTCTTATGCAAATTTACTCAATCTCTTTTATTCCAAATCCAGAATGTGATAAGCTTACATAGACGAGACATAATACTATTCTGCAATCAAGTGTGATAGAAAACTTCCCTTTTTGCGTACTTTTTTGGAAGTACAATTTAATCATCTTATAATATATATTTTTGCACTAACTACTTATTTTCATATGAAATTTTTAGAATTGATATAATGAATTAGTCGATCTTCAATGTAATGATGGTATAGTAAATAAATAAATTTCTAAATTGACCATGCCCCACAACTGTTTTAATTGTGTTATGTTTGCTTTTGTAAGTTGCCCAGGGAGGACACATGTATTTGCAAAATTTATGAAGTTTTATTTTGCACTAAAAAAAATTGTACATTTTAAATCTTAGTAAATTCACATAGAATGTTCTAATTTTAGATTATGAGTTACAATCATCTTGTTATTTCTTTATTATAAACTATTGATGTAAATTTTGAGACTTTATTTATAAGTTTATTGATCTAAAATTTTAAAAGGTACACATTCTCAAACCAATTGAAATCTTAAAGTCCCTCCTTTTGAACCATAAAGCAAAAGAAAGGACATCCAACAAACCAACATAAGTACATAATAAAGATTATAGCAATCATACATTAGATCATAGAATTAACATTCAATACTTCAATTGGTTCTTGGTATTAGATCTTAGATCATATAATTAAAGTCAGTTTACATGCATGTATAACTATTAAAAACTATATATATTGAAATTAGACACTTACCACACTGGCCTTGGTTGTTTATAGGTGTTATAGCTCCTTTCTTTCTCCAGTCTAGAGTAAATGGTACCACGATCATGTTTTTGTGTTTGAAGGAAGATACTACTGAAGATCAAAGATGGATCTTAAATCTATTTTGCAAGGTCTTGAATTCGGTTGGTAAGATATGCAAATTCATTGATGCCTAGCTTACAAGGCTTTTAATTTCCTCTATTGAATGTATTTATATTTTCTACTTAAATATCTTGAAACTCTCATTCTTCTCCTTGGCCTCATTATACACACGACCATAACTAGCCATCCATTGTTTGCGCTTATTCTGCATTGAGGTCGAGTGAAAAGAGCGAGATGTAGAGCCATTATTTGGTGGGGTAACAGTGGGGGATATAATTAGAATGAAATCAAGAAAATTGGACTCATAGAGCAATCCTCACAAAATTCTTCTCCAACTTGAGAAGCATTTTATTATGATGTCCTTACAAAATAATATTGGACTGTTTCCCCAAGGACAATGAAAATATATAATTAAGACTTGTAAACATTTATAGGGTTTCTATTCATGTGTTTAATGAGTTTAATCTGGTAACATAACATATTCTAAAACATGTGTATTAGAGTGTTGAATTAATTAAAGCAACAATATACTAAAAAATTATATCTTCACAAATTACTACCTCGGATAGAATTAAAACCTTTTTATAATCTTATTTATCACATTGCACCATATATGTAAAAACATTGCTTACCTCTCCAATTAATGTGTTATTTACTCGCAGAACATCAGTTATGAGAATAACAAAATTTTGAAAATATGCTCATTTTTCCTTGGCTTTTCTTTTCTTTGGTTCGCGTATATATTGCTTAACAACTAGTGTGGCTCAATAAATTATTTATTGCAAAACAAAATATATAAGTTTGTCATGTGAAACTTTTCTTAACATCTAGTATGGCTCATTATGTTGCTGAACATCTAGCAACAATGACAAGCCTGTCATATGCAACTCTTAAACATTAAGGATCACGATGTAATCCATTATTGGCAATTGTCTCACAATACCCCTAGTATGGAATAACGAGAAGATTTTGTGTTTATTAACAATAATGACTAAAATGAAATATAAATATCTCTCGATATGTTTTTTTGCAAATGGCTTGCCATAAATTAAAAAGGTTTATATTATAGGGTGATATGATCTAATTCAGCTCTAAGATAAAATAATTGTGAGCTTTTTAGTATTACAGGAACTTGTATGCATAACATATATTATGAATCTCTAATTGCAAATATATGCATGCACACTACACCAAAATACTAATTTTGTAACCTCTTCTTATAACTGCTAATGGAGGTGACAAACTTTATCACTGTTGGGAGCAGTCACAAAATCATTCATAGCTGCCATTAGGAATGATAAAATCTTTGGGTATTGAAAATTTTGAGTCAATTGGTTTGTCGCTACTAATGATAGTCACAAATCTTTCCATATAATTAATTTGTGACTACTATAAGTAGTCACAAATTTGTAACTTCCACAAACAGTCACAAATTTGTCAGTAGGCTTAAGTTATGACTTTTATGAGCAGTCACAAAATTGTAACTGCTACGAGAAATCACAAATTTTGGCCTATGATCCCTATTAACAGTCATAAATTTGTGACTGCTCACAGTAGTCACAATTTTTGGCGTAAGGCTTAACTTGTGACTTCGATTAGTAGTCATAAATTCATAACTGCTCATAAGAGTCACAAAATTTGGCCTAAGGCTTAATTTGTGATTGCCATTGATGGTCACAAAAATTTTGGCCAAATTTTAATTTTCCTCTTCTCTTCCTCTCTCCTCTTCAAGCTCCCGCCCCCACTCTATCCCTCTTCTTTCTTCGCGCTCCCCACTCTCTCCCGTTTCAAGTGATCTCTCTCTCTCTTTACAAAATTTTGGCCTAGATTTTAAATGGTAAATTTCTTTGTTTAACCTATTTTCTTGATGTTGATTTTTTTGAAGGTTTTGGGTAGTCTCGTATCCGCTCTCAATACATTCATATATGTTTTGTCAGATCATTAGTTCATTCTCATTTGATATGTTTTTTCATTATTGCATTTTTGGACTTACACTTTATAGGACTAATAGTGTTCATTTTGTGATCGTGATTTGTTTGGTTCAATTAGGTTGGATTTTTAGCAGATAATATCGATGGCTCCTGCTAAAGCTATGTTTTTGGAAAAACATTTGTGTTGTTAAAGTGATTTACATTAATATATCTACAGTGGCACAATAATGGGTACATTTCAAATGTGTGTGTGTGTATATATATATATATATATATATATATATATATATATATATATATATATATATATATATGTGTGTGTGTGTGTGTGTGTGTGTGTGTTTAGATGGTATAAAGCATCTTAATCTAAAAATGTCTCAACTTTTGGATTTGTTGGAGGAAAAAGAGGCTCAACTATCTCAGTTAAGTAGTAGTGCTTCAGCAGCAGTGGAAGTAATCATCGGTGAAACAAATTGCTCACCAGAAAATATGTTTAGCCCTATAAATTTCTCTATGAGGAACGTAATGCATAAGGTAGTGGTGATTGTGTCTGTTGTGTTGGTTTTCAGGTAACTGGGTTGGCCTTTGAATGAGCTTGGACCTGTGATTGCAATATTCGAGACGTTCTTATACTCGCAGGTAACTTCCAAGAAAAAGAGTGGTGGTGAAAAGAATAATTAAGAAATTAGTTTTTTAGTTCTTGATGGTGCCCATGTTTTATTTCATATGATTTGATAAGGTTGGAACTTTTGTTTTGGTATTTTTAATCTTGAGCTGCGAATTTTGATGTGATAAAACTTGATATTTTTGTTACCTATGCTTTTCTTTTGCCATTATGTTATCTCTTTGTTTCTTGTTGTGTCCCTTTTTAGAATTTGTTAGTAATTTGTACTTGTATGAGGTTGTGAATTGGAAATTTGCAAAATATTTCCTTAGGTTCAAATCAGTGTTTATAAAAGTGGTGAAAATATCACCTTAAGTCTCACCTTGAGGTTTCTTGGAGATCAAACGCTTAGTTGGTTTATGAGGCAATATGCCCATTTCACACATGTGGGATGATTATTGGATCTGAGTTGTAATGAAAGCATATCTTGGCCCCATTTTTTCAAAATAATAAAATAAGTATTTTTTGTTTGTCATCATAATTCTTTGAAATTGTTTAGAATAATGTAGATGCTATAGAAGTTCCTTTGTCAGACGAGTATTTGAGCTCCAACTAGAGTTTAATGTATATAATATGTAGTTGTTAAACAGATAATATCTTTTATTACTGATAATTATAGTGCACTTCATATATTTAGAATGATTCTAAATGGGTTAGGTGTTGTAAATGACCATAGTGGGCTTCCTAGATTTCGAATAAATTATAAATTGTATATTTTCACCCATGCCCCATTATATACGAATTGCATATCAATATTGAATCATAATTAATTTTTATTTTGTTTGAATTTTTGGTTGTAGTGAAATCAGATCATAAACACAACTTCAAGGTAAATTTTGGGTGCTGCTACTGTGACTCAAAATCCGAGTAAGTCCACTGAGGTCATTCTTTATTTATTTTGAATTGTAATCCTTAACTTTTCTTGCTAATTACTATATTTCTACATAATATGTATTTTGGGAATATATTGAATCTCAAAAATGATTTTAAAGGATGTAATAAACTTGTAAGATGATAATCTTGGTTGATATGTAGGTGACATAGCAACATGGGAATAATAACTTGTGTTTTATCCAGAGTTTTTTCCTTTGGCTGTAGACAAAACTTCAACATCTCAGTTCCTAACCACTTCGTCACTACCTTTTTGCCTGCAAAAATTTGGATTCGTTCAATTGCATAATTATAAACCCACAACAGTGATATGAACCCGATCCTCACAATCAATTGACGTATAGATAAAAAAAACTCTATCGATTGGTTTCCAGACTGAAATAGGGCATCCCATGTTCCCTTTACGCAATTTTAATAACATAGTGTTGCATTGTGTTTTTAGAAGCACACATGAGTTTCATAATCAAATAATGGGCATGTATTTGTAATTTTAGCTATAGAGTGTTGTATTATGAATAATGTTAGGGAGAGTAAAGGTGTTGACACCTACTCACATCTACACGAACATAATCAAAATAAAGTTGATGTAACGTATATGACTCTGTGCTAATGAGAACTCTATAAGTATGCCTCTTTTAATTTTTAGTCACAATATGCAACTTCATGTTATTTTAGGCTTGGAAATGTTTGATTGAGTAAGTTTAATGTATAAATTTACTATTTAAGCTCTTTTTTTTTCACAGACGTATATTAAGCACTGGATGCTCGTGAACTTGTTTGATAAAGCTCCTACGGTTGATAAGGATGCAATTGTGTCTCCCAACACTTCCATTTTATAGTTCATTTTTTATTCGATGTTCATTTTATATTTGGCGCCCGGGATAGGTTTATTTAATGCTAAATTAAGTTTAAACAAGTTTTATATGTACATGATATTTGAAATGTCCGAAATATAAATGAAGTTTGTGTAACACCCCGTATTTTTATTTATTATTTTAATTAATTAATTGGAATTTTCGAGAAAAATAAATTTTTGAATTATAAATTTTTTATTGGCTAAGTATGTTGGTTATGATTTTAGAAGAACAAAACTTCAAGCGGAATTAAAATCGGAGTTAAAACGGATTTTATATTGATTTTACAATATTTTTGCCTTATGGCATTTTTTTGGGGAAACTGTCAGTTTTTCGGGGTGATCGATCGATCGACTGGGGGGTAGATCGATCGACCCTCCCAGAAAACGTGCGCTGTAAGCTGTTTTATTAAGAGTTTGTGTAGGATTAGGACTCCTAATCACTATATAACCTTGTTAATCCGTAGGGGGACTTCTCATAATCACTTTTCTCCAGTTTTTCACCAGAGAACACTTCCAAATATTTTTCCTCTCACTCATAATCATCAACCTCCAACAAAATCAAGTTTTTGTCACAAGTTTTGGCACAAGTTTTTGAAGGCTTAATTGGGGTTTAATCAAGATCGTTCAAGAACACTCTTTTGCTAATTTTTCGAGAGGAATCCAGATTTCTAATCAGATTTTCAACACGATCTTCACAGGCATGAATACTCTATTCTTTTCCTTTAGTATTATGCGTTTTAAGTGTCGCCTAAACACTTAATTACATGTTTTCTTAAAAATAATTAGTAACTTAATTAGAAAAATTGAATACTAATTATGGGGCTGTTTTTATAAATCTTTTAATCTGAATAATATTCATAACCCTTTGGGTACGTAAGGTTGATGAGCGATTTTGAGTTTTATTGGTGTAGGTTGCATGTAGAAAAATTCTAGTTTTAAAATAAATGATTTTTGGGTGCGTACAACTCATGTAATACATATAGAGATAATAAAATTTGGGTTTTGATATATGTATGATGAAAACTTGGTATATTTAATTTAAAATAATTAAATGAGATTATTTGGATATTGTTGGAATTGTGATAATTAAATTAAAGATTTAATTGAATTGGACTATCATGCGTAGTTTATATATTGATTAATTATGCTTGTTTTGTGTGACTTGTTGATATTATGATGTTGCCTTTGTGACGACGGGTTGTTGGGTATTATTTATCTCCCTATATTTTAGAATGCCTCTAGGTATGGGACTAGTGGGTATGCCTTTTGATGATTTACGCCTTCTAGGTATGGGACTAGTGAGGGTAGATTATCCCGTTTTTATCATCTTGAGGGTGGGCTGATTTTTATTACTTTATCGTCGTTACGGTAGTCTAAGTACGAGACTAAGTTAAGATTTATGTTAGAAAATCCTCCTATACATAGGATAGGACGTATTGATAACTTGGGGACCCTTAGGTATGGGACTAAGGGGTATTTTGAGGATCTCACATCGATTAAAAAGGGTGGGGTAATTCATAAATTGTGAAATTTAGAAATTGAGAATTAATGCCTAAGATAAAAACGAGTATTAAAATTTGTGGCGACATAATGTGTCGGGGCTGACAATTTAAACGGGCCAGAGGGCGATTTATGTCGTGTCGTGTGTGGAACCTTGTCATGTGTCGGGGCCGACAGTAAACGGGTCAGAGGGCGATTGACAAGGGTAACCTTGTCATGTGTCGGGGCCGACAGTAAACGGGTCAGAGGGCGATTGACAAGGGGAAGTGTGACACTTTAATAAAAAGTGAGAACAATAATAAAAGTTGGTTAATTTAATTAAATTAACATCGTGGGACTTGGGAATTTAAAATCATATTGGTGTGCCTTTATAAATGGGGATTTTTGCGGGTAGTTAGTAGGTTATAATTATCCCGTTTAATTTAAAATATTCTATTGTGATATTTATTGCGTATAATGCTACTGTCTGGATTCAAGGATCCTAATTGAGGGGAGTAGTGTGTATTCTTGCTCGGGGCTTTGGCTCTGACCCATGCGTTGACTAATCTTTTTCAGGATTAGAATTAGAGAAGCTGCATAAGTTTATCGGAGTTATCATTTGGAGGTGCAGCTGGAGCTGATTTACTTTATCGCTTTGTTTTAGTTTAGACTTTCTTTTCCAGTCGTATTTCAGTATGAGACTTCATTGGAGTTTTATTGGGCCATTCGGTTCCAAAGTTGTTTAAAGGATTTATGTTGGATTATTCAGATCTTTGTTATTCAGGTTTTATTTAATCATTATTGAAGATTGGATTTTTTGGAGTTAGCATGTGATGGATCTTTTATCGCTTAGTTATTTGTGATTATTTGAGATTTATTCAATTATTTATCTTATGGACTGATTATTTATGTCTCATATCTGTCTCATGCTAAGAATGGTATTTTATTTAGTTCACGCCCGGCATAGTTCGGCGGCGGTGGCTGGCCACCCCGTCTGTCGGATTTTGCGGTCTGTCACACCCCGCAAAATCCGACAGACGGGGTGGCCAGCCACCGCCGCCGAACTATGCCGGGCGTGAACTAAATAAAATACCATTCTTAGCATGAGACAGATATGAGACATAAATAATCAGTCCATAAGATAAATAATTGAATAAATCTCAAATAATCACAAATAACTAAGCGATAAAAGATCCATCACATGCTAACTCCAAAAAATCCAATCTTCAATAATGATTAAATAAAACCTGAATAACAAAGATCTGAATAATCCAACATAAATCCTTTAAACAACTTTGGAACCGAATGGCCCAATAAAACTCCAATGAAGTCTCATACTGAAATACGACTGGAAAAGAAAGTCTAAACTAAAACAAAGCGATAAAGTAAATCAGCTCCAGCTGCACCTCCAAATGATAACTCCGATAAACTTATGCAGCTTCTCTAATTCTAATCCTGAAAAAGATTAGTCAACGCATGGGTCAGAGCCAAAGCCCCGAGCAAGAATACACACTACTCCCCTCAATTAGGATCCTTGAATCCAGACAGTAGCATTATACGCAATAAATATCACAATAGAATATTTTAAATTAAACGGGATAATTATAACCTACTAACTACCCGCAAAAATCCCCATTTATAAAGGCACACCAATATGATTTTAAATTCCCAAGTCCCACGATGTTAATTTAATTAAATTAACCAACTTTTATTATTGTTCTCACTTTTTATTAAAGTGTCACACTTCCCCTTGTCAATCGCCCTCTGACCCGTTTACTGTCGGCCCCGACACATGACAAGGTTACCCTTGTCAATCGCCCTCTGACCCGTTTACTGTCGGCCCCGACACATGACAAGGTTCCACACACGACACGACATAAATCGCCCTCTGGCCCGTTTAAACTGTCAGCCCCGACACATTATGTCGCCACAAATTTTAATACTCGTTTTTATCTTAGGCATTAATTCTCAATTTCTAAATTTCACAATTTATGAATTACCCCACCCTTTTTAATCGATGTGAGATCCTCAAAATACCCCTTAGTCCCATACCTAAGGGTCCCCAAGTTATCAATACGTCCTATCCTATGTATAGGAGGATTTTCTAACATAAACCTTAACTTAGTCTCGTACTTAGACTACCGTAACGACGATAAAGTAATAAAAATCAGTCCACCCTCAAGATGATAAAAACAGGATAATCTACCCTCACTAGTCCCATACCTAGAAGGCGTAAATCATCAAAAGGAATACCCACTAGTCCCATACCTAGAGGCATTCTAAAATATAGGGAGATAAATAATACCCAACAACCCGTCGTCACAAAGGCAACATCATAATATCAACAAGTCACACAAAACAAGCATAATTAATCAATATATAAACTACGCATGATAGTCCAATTCAATTAAATCTTTAATTTAATTATCACAATTCCAACAATATCCAAATAATCTCATTTAATTATTTTAAATTAAATATACCAAGTTTTCATCATACATATATCAAAACCCAAATTTTATTATCTCTATATGTATAACATGAGTTGTACGCACCCAAAAATCATTTATTTTAAAACTAGAATTTTTCTACATGCAACCTACACCAATAAAACTCAAAATCGCTCATCAACCTTACGTACCCAAAGGGTTATGAATATTATTCAGATTAAAAGATTTTATAAAAACAGCCCCATAATTAGTATTCAATTTTTCTAATTAAGTTACTAATTATTTTTAAGAAAACATGTAATTAAGTGTTTAGGCGACACTTAAAACGCATAATACTAAAGGAAAAGAATAGAGTATTCATGCCTGTGAAGATCGTGTTGAAAATCTGATTAGAAATCTGGATTCCTCTCGAAAAATTAGCAAAAGAGTGTTCTTGAACGATCTTGATTAAACCCCAATTAAGCCTTCAAAAACTTGTGCCAAAACTTGTGACAAAAACTTGATTTTGTTGAAGGTTGATGATTATGAGTGAGAGGAAAAATATTTGAAAGTGTTCTCTGGTGAAAAACTGGAGAAAAAGTGATTATGAGAAGTCCCCCTACGGATTAACAAGGTTATATAGTGATTAGGAGTCCTAATCCTACACAAACTCTTAATAAAACAGCTTAAAGCGCACGTTTTCTGGGAGGGTCGATCGATCTACCCCCCAGTCGATCGATCGATCACCCCGAAAAACTGACAGTTTCCCCAAAAAAATGCCATAAGGCAAAAATATTGTAAAATCAATATAAAATCCGTTTTAACTCCGATTTTAATTCCGCTTGAAGTTTTGTTCTTCTAAAATCATAAACAACATACTTAGCCAATAAAAAATTTAAAATTCAAAAATCTATTTTTCTCGAAAATTCCAATTAATTAATTAAAATAATAAATAAAAATACGGGGTGTTACATACTTCCCCACTAGCAAAGAATTTCGTCCTCGAAATTAGACGAAGCATACTCATCAACGCATAAATCTCGCAAAAGAAAATAAGGCTCATATATGCCTACCCGTAGAATGCCATAATTGGGCGCCCATACACCCAATCCTACGCGCACCTACCCCACGAACAACAAAATAATATATATTGCCTATATAAATACACATAACTATGAAAATAACGGCGTACCACATGCTCTCACAAATCCCCCACTCGATCCTATATCCGAAAGTCATCAAAATTCTAACTTCCTCAAATTAAATCTCAACATCAAAAATCGATACATACGGTACCTAACATCTGTACTAAAATCTCCAAAAAAAAATTATCATCTCCAAAATCCATTCTAAGGATCCCCACATCAAGCTTACTAATTCTAAACTCAATGTCTACAACGTCCTTAACTCAAAACTTCACATCTCCAAGAAACACATCTAACACGTATGCTAGAACATCTACTTTAAGAAATACGAATCACAAAGGGAATCAAAGATCGGCAACGCGGAAACTAAACGGACTCATAACCTACGAGACCTAAGACCATGCTCTGATACCATCTGTCACACCCCGCAAAATCCGACAGACGGGGTGGCCAGCCACCGCCGCCGAACTATGCCGGGCGTGAACTAAATAAAATACCATTCTTAGCATGAGACAGATATGAGACATAAATAATCAGTCCATAAGATAAATAATTGAATAAATCTCAAATAATCACAAATAACTAAGCGATAAAAGATCCATCACATGCTAACTCCAAAAAATCCAATCTTCAATAATGATTAAATAAAACCTGAATAACAAAGATCTGAATAATCCAACATAAATCCTTTAAACAACTTTGGAACCGAATGGCCCAATAAAACTCCAATGAAGTCTCATACTGAAATACGACTGGAAAAGAAAGTCTAAACTAAAACAAAGCGATAAAGTAAATCAGCTCCAGCTGCACCTCCAAATGATAACTCCGATAAACTTATGCAGCTTCTCTAATTCTAATCCTGAAAAAGATTAGTCAACGCATGGGTCAGAGCCAAAGCCCCGAGCAAGAATACACACTACTCCCCTCAATTAGGATCCTTGAATCCAGACAGTAGCATTATACGCAATAAATATCACAATAGAATATTTTAAATTAAACGGGATAATTATAACCTACTAACTACCCGCAAAAATCCCCATTTATAAAGGCACACCAATATGATTTTAAATTCCCAAGTCCCACGATGTTAATTTAATTAAATTAACCAACTTTTATTATTGTTCTCACTTTTTATTAAAGTGTCACACTTCCCCTTGTCAATCGCCCTCTGACCCGTTTACTGTCGGCCCCGACACATGACAAGGTTACCCTTGTCAATCGCCCTCTGACCCGTTTACTGTCGGCCCCGACACATGACAAGGTTCCACACACGACACGACATAAATCGCCCTCTGGCCCGTTTAAACTGTCAGCCCCGACACATTATGTCGCCACAAATTTTAATACTCGTTTTTATCTTAGGCATTAATTCTCAATTTCTAAATTTCACAATTTATGAATTACCCCACCCTTTTTAATCGATGTGAGATCCTCAAAATACCCCTTAGTCCCATACCTAAGGGTCCCCAAGTTATCAATACGTCCTATCCTATGTATAGGAGGATTTTCTAACATAAATCTTAACTTAGTCTCGTACTTAGACTACCGTAACGACGATAAAGTAATAAAAATCAGCCCACCCTCAAGATGATAAAAACGGGATAATCTACCCTCACTAGTCCCATACCTAGAAGGCGTAAATCATCAAAAGGCATACCCACTAGTCCCATACCTAGAGGCATTCTAAAATATAGGGAGATAAATAATACCCAACAACCCGTCGTCACAAAGGCAACATCATAATATCAACAAGTCACACAAAACAAGCATAATTAATCAATATATAAACTACGCATGATAGTCCAATTCAATTAAATCTTTAATTTAATTATCACAATTCCAACAATATCCAAATAATCTCATTTAATTATTTTAAATTAAATATACCAAGTTTTCATCATACATATATCAAAACCCAAATTTTATTATCTCTATATGTATAACATGAGTTGTACGCACCCAAAAATCATTTATTTTAAAACTAGAATTTTGCTACATGCAACCTACACCAATAAAACTCAAAATCGCTCATCAACCTTACGTACCCAAAGGGTTATGAATATTATTCAGATTAAAAGATTTTATAAAAACAGCCCCATAATTAGTATTCAATTTTTCTAATTAAGTTACTAATTATTTTTAAGAAAACATGTAATTAAGTGTTTAGGCGACACTTAAAACGCATAATACTAAAGGAAAAGAATAGAGTATTCATGCCTGTGAAGATCGTGTTGAAAATCTGATTAGAAATCTGGATTCCTCTCGAAAAATTAGCAAAAGAGTGTTCTTGAACGATCTTGATTAAACCCCAATTAAGCCTTCAAAAACTTGTGCCAAAACTTGTGACAAAAACTTGATTTTGTTGAAGGTTGATGATTATGAGTGAGAGGAAAAATATTTGGAAGTGTTCTCTGGTGAAAAACTGGAGAAAAAGTGATTATGAGAAGTCCCCCTACGGATTAACAAGGTTATATAGTGATTAGGAGTCCTAATCCTACACAAACTCTTAATAAAACAGCTTACAGCGCACGTTTTCTGGGAGGGTCGATCGATCTACCCCCCAGTCGATCGATCGATCACCCCGAAAAACTGACAGTTTCCCCAAAAAATGCCATAAGGCAAAAATATTGTAAAATCAATATAAAATCCGTTTTAACTCCGATTTTAATTCCGCTTGAAGTTTTGTTCTTCTAAAATCATAACCAACATACTTAGCCAATAAAAAATTTAAAATTCAAAAATTTATTTTTCTCGAAAATTCCAATTAATTAATTAAAATAATAAATAAAAATACGGGGTGTTACATTTTGTTGGATTTTTTAAGACTTTTATAATGTTGGAATTAATGTTTTTTTAGATTTGTTACATTACATGTTCATGGCATTTCATCAAATCCTTTATTTTAGTTCACTTTTTTTATTCTACTATTTTTTTAGAAATATCCAGATATTTGTAACTACTCTAAATAGTGACACATTTAACAAACTCAACATTTGTAATTTCTAATAGCAGCCACAAATTTATCATTACTGCCAATTTTGTAACCGTTGTTAGCAGTTACAAATATGATATTTGTGACTATTGTTAGCAGTCACAAATTCAATATTTATAACTGGCAACAGTAGTTACAAATATTAGAGTCGTAACTGTTGGCAGCAGTCACAAACAACAGTTACAAATTGGGGTCACATTTTATAACCCCCACAGGGGTTATAAAAAATTGTGACTACTATTAGGAGTGACAATTATAATTTTGTGACTCCCTAAATCGTGACGGCAAAGTGAAGTTACAAAGGTTATTTGTAACTGTTAGTGGCAGTTACAAATCTCCTTTTTTGGTGTAGGGGTAGGTATATGTTTCTAATACTATGTATTATGCACTTTTATGTCTTCTTGTGATCATATTGAGGAACAGAAGTCTATGTATATATTATGACATTTTGGATTAATATTTATATATACATACAAATGTTCATGTGGAATGATCAAGGTTAAGAAAGAAAGAAAGGATGTTAGCTACTCAGATCATGTTTACCCGTGTAGACACCAGTGCAGGTAGCCAAATAAAAGTAGGAATTGGGATCCTTCACCAATGCAGACTGTATCCCATTGACTGTCTTAGCTACCGATTATTGAAGGTTATGATAGATTGTCACATGTTGTAACATTTTCAATGGGAGGTGAGGAATATTTGCAAGCTGACACTTTTTTGTAGAGTATTTCCTTCTCACTTGTGTAATTACTAATAGAAGCTCTTGACCATCTAATAACATTCCTTACAATCCTTGCCAATGCCATACCAAGGGCACCTCTTAATTAAAGTAATTTCAACTAGTGTAATATGTTTGAATTTTACTTGATATGAAAAGGTGTTCGAAGTGAACTATATGAATTTTCAAATATAGAGAAAAAAAATGTATTAGGAAGTATTATATGGAAATAATCCATCATTTTCTCCAAAAAAAATTGTGAAGGTAATGAAAATAGTAAGAACATCTGGGATTCTAGTCCAAAAGTGCACGACTGAGTGTAATAGAACAGGACAACACCATTGAACTAGATTATGCACTTGCGTAGGTATTTTCTTAACAATTAAAATTAGTTTACGGATAATTTGAGATTAAGATAAGCCGTATGAGGCAAATCTTGATGAAATTAATACATGTGCTCATTTGTAGCTTTTGCTATTGTTCAGTTGAGTATGATGTTAAAACATGTTGACTTTTATGAATAAACAAAGGAAACTGTGTCGAAATTTTCTAAAAATAAAAAGTGATTTTAAAATAGTTAACACGATAATAAACGGATTGCCATAGTTGAATATTATACTAAATTGTGTTTATTTTCTCTTCCACGGGATCGAACATCATATGGTTCAATATGGATATCATATGTAATAGGTGTTAGCTAGCTGTATGACTTTGTTGACAAATGTCACCACTTGTTTAGGTATTTTCTTAACAATTACAATTCTTTTACGGATAATTTGAGATTAAAATAGGTTGTGAGAGCCGATGAATATTTATGTCGATGAAATTAATTTATGAGTTCATTTTGGGCTTTTGTTATTATTGTTGAACTGATTTTTAATATTAAAATAGGTTAGTTTTCATGAATAAACAAAGAAAATTCTATCAAAATTTTCTAAAAATAAAAAATGATTTAAAAATAGTTAACGTGGTGATATACAGATTACCATAGTTGAATATTGTATTAAATTATGTTTATTTTCTCTTCCTCGAGTTCGGACATCATTTAGTTTAATATGGGTATCATTTGGATTAGGTGTTGGTCAACTATATAATTTTATTGGCAAATGCCACCACTTGTACGTTGCACATTTATAAGTTAGGTGTTTGTTATGTTTTCTAATTGGTTATTTCATATTTTTGGGGGTGATTGTATTCGAAATCATACCTTATGTTTTATTTTGGTTGTTTTACTTTTCCGAGATGTTATTTTGGGAACCTTGAATATGAATGAATGGATTTTTCTAGCCTCGTTGATATTTTGTTCTCGATATTTATTTGCCATAACTTTTACATTTGTTGATATTATGGCTAATATTGAATGAACTTTGAAGATTCATATTAAAATATGGAATCCACATAAGGGGCCAACTTTAAAATATGGATATACAATAATAAAAACGTTTTTAGCACTACCCATGTCTTTTAGGACGGCTAGAATCGTCCCTAAAAGAAGTGTCACAATAAAAAATTTAGAGACAATTTTGGTGCCAACTTTTAAGGGACGGTTAATACCGTCCCAAATAATATTATTTGGGACGGCCAAACTCCTGTCCTTGAAAATTGAATATTTGATAGTTCTTATTAGATGGTCAAATAATTGTTCCATAAGATTATTAAGGATGGATAAAACCATCTTGAATACATTTGGGATGCCTATCAAATGTGACCATACCTTGTCGTCCCTAAAACCGTCCATAAAGACCTTTAGGGACGGTTTTTACCCGTCCCTAAAAGTAAGTTTTTTGCTGTGTATAGCATGTAGAGTTTTTTTTTATAGTGTGTTGTATGTAAGGTGCATGCACATATCATGAACTACGACCCTTTGGGTAGTGTGTCCTAAGGTGGTAAGAAGAACCACCACAACTCGTGACTCACGTGCCTCCGTTAGGCCCCAACTCGGTCCCATTCACGTTCGTTGGCATAATGTTGCGCTTTGAGGACGCACTTGGCACTTAGCACATGAGTAACTTTTCTTCAAAACCCATGACTCTTCTAAAACGTTATGGTTCTGCCGCAGTCATGGAAAGTTTCATTGTATCATGATTACAGGTTTGCAAAAACCCATTTGTTAACCAATATAGTGGGGGTATATACTATTTTTCGTACAATGCTTGTAAGATTTGTAACAATTATTTTGATTTTACGGGCTCTTTTTCATTACCTATTATAATTTAGAGTTACAATATAAAATGATATCTTTAAAATGGAAGCCTTTTCATTTGCAAAATCATTACGTCACATGGGTGAAAGTTTTGTCAGACTTGAACATTTTGATGGAAGGAATTTTCTGCATTGGAAAAGGAAATTACATTCCTTCTTACAACTTTGAAAATTCAATATGTTTTGAAGACTACAAAACCAAAAGAAATGGTCGATGAAAATTTGTCAAAAAAAGAAGGAACATTGAAGTGGGAGGAAGATGATTATCTTTGCAAGATGATCATCTTTGTAAGGGTCACATCCTAAGTGCCATGTCTGAACTAAAGAACTATGGACAAATTGGAAGCGAAATACCTTGATGAGAATGCAACAAGTAAGATATTTCTTATTATTTCATTTTTGAATAATAAAATGGTTGATATTAAGTCGGTGCTTGGACAATTCATGATATCCAATGTATTATCGATCAATTTAATCAGAGAATATACATATGGATGAATATGTCATTGTTTCTGCAATAAATGAAAAACCTCCATCATGGAAATGCTTATAGAAAAGTCTTAAACATAAAAAAGAGCACTTATTTGTTAAAGACTTATGTGACATCCCGCTTATAAAATTAACAGGTGGCCAGTCCTCAACTCAAATAAAACATAAATCTCAGCTAACTCATTCTTAGTATCACTGTAGAATACTTAAATTAATTACTAATACCCTATTAAGCTGTGTGTCGAATTTTAAAACTTAACCAAATTGCCGTAAATAAATTCATTCACCACAAACCATCCAAATAAATAAATACACATTTGCCACAAGTAATATCTAAATGCTGGAATAAATATAAGAATCTAGATGACCAAATCAACCATCAGTATGAATCTAATACAATTATCCATCACCACTGAAGTAAAAGAAAGACTAAATAAAAGTCTGACAATGGGAGACATGCTCGAATAACATCTGAATAAATCATATCTAGAATCTCCAATAAACGTGTCTAATAAAATCCTTGCAAGCATCCACAGCTGCTGCAGGTCTATGTGACTGGAAGGAATGATCATGCCTGGCATCCATATGGTTGGGCACCTAAAAGTTTTGAAAATATTTTGATGTGGGTCAGAGCCCAAAATATTTTGAAAATATTTTACAAGTGCTTAAATTATATTAATAAATATGCAACACAATCTTTCATATTTAAACCGATGTTGTACTCCCATGAGATAATCATCACCCCTCATCTATAGTTCACACCTAACGCATGTAATTTAAACATCCTAGTTAAACTACCCTGCCAAACTAGTACTAACACGTATCTTAACCCCATACACCAACCTTGTAGACAAACTGTGTCACATATATTTATTCTTTAATTTAATTCTTGTTTAGTTATCACACACACTAAATCATTTTAAATCTCATTGTTAGCCGATGCATATAACTTCACCCTAGTTAATAGTTCAATATTAACATATTATTCACTCGTATATATTTGTGACGCTTACACACACACACACACACACACACACACACACACACACACACACACACACACACACACATATATATATATATATATATATATATATATATATATATATATATATATATACACACTCATATTCCACATTGTACATATACATATATATCGCTCGCTATATACGTATAACCACAATCCCCTGAGCATTACCTCGTGGATACAAGCTCTAGTATGCTATTAGGCTCCATGGATATATACCTCAACCTTGGCCACCGAGCCGGAGTCTTGCATCGAACCTCAAATCGTAAACGTAAAACCAGAGGTGGTCATAGTTATACATCTACGGGTCATAACCATACTGCGTTACCCCACTAGACTCTAAACTCACATACAGTGGTCGTGTAACAGATCTATGACTTGGGGAATCGATCCTACACCTGTTAGTCAACGCCAGGGTGGATCGCCCACTACGCACAACCTCCATCGATAGTATTTTTAGAGTAGGTATATTTCACATATCACACACACACACACACACACACACACACACACACACACACACACACATATATATATATATATATACACACACACAATAAGAACCGGTTAACCGTGCCTATGTCCCTTACTTAAGTCTAATCTCGACTCCCGAATGTATAAGTAATCCCTTACTTAATTGATTCACAAATATAATATTTAAACTAGGACACTAATCTATTCCCATTCAACCCGTATCCTAATCCTAACTAAATTTGCAAACTGAATTCGTTAATTAATTTTCCGAGTGTCGTTCATCCTAAACACCCATAATTTCATATTATGGATCTATTCCCGATTAACTTAAGGCAACGTGATATCTTACAAAATTCCCAGAAGTCGTAATTTCTCATTTACGGACCTCTACATTCATTTAATGACAAATAGCTTCTAAAAATCCAAACAAACAAAATTGTTTCCCACAGCAAGTCTTAATTGATTCAGCTTCTCGACCCGAATTGATTCTCCCTCAAGGGCCAAATCGATTCGATTATGGGCAGTGGACCTATTCTTCTAATACGAGATTCAATATCTCGCCCTCCCCTCAATTCCATATATATCACAAATTCAACCCAAGTGTTTTACTTTCTATCAATTCTATTCATTTTCATATTTAAGTTCATCCAACTGTAATCTAATTAATAGGATTTAACACTTTAATCAAGAATTTCACGATTTCTATATTAACTCTCAAGATTTCACTAATCCTCAATCTTTATCATTCAAGATCATATCTTTTTATTTGGATTAAATCTCAGAATTTATATGCGATAATAATCAAATCCAATTATAAGAAATCATTCCTAAAATCACATTTTCATCAAGTGGATCCCACCCAAAATCATATTTGTGTCACCAACTATGATATGAACTAAAATACATACATATAATATTAAGCAAGTTTAAAAACTGACCTTAAAATTATGCTAGAGTCTGAATTCCTTTGTGTACGATGATCTTAGTCCGAAATTGCTCCCAAAATCCTTCTTGAATTGCCTTTACTTGATCTCCTTTTGTTTTTCCCTTCTCTTTTCTCTCCTCTCTCACTTTTAGACTCTTGGAATGGTAGTGTGGCTTCCCCCTACTATCCACCTTATCCTCTTATAATGTTTATCCAAAAATTAGGTTATTATCTACGTATAAAATGACCTGTATACCCCTATGCGGGTCCCAACTAGTCTAAAAAGCCATCGGAACACAATTACTATCCCTCGGAACACAATGACCCATTTCGGATCATCTGTGCCCTCAAAATTACCATTCGAGCCACATAAAATTAATTTCACATCTCATTCCTAACACGACTCTACATGCGCATGCCGAATGAGAGACCGTTAAATCCATTCGATTTTTACTCACTAAAGACGTAATACCATTGGACATAATTTTATTTATTTATCACACCAGTAAATACATTTTCACATAAATATTAATCTTTTTTTCACTAATTAATATTTATTAAATTCTCTTTATTTTTCATTTTATTTCAATTACGTGCACACATGTAATTTTAAATGCTAAAAAATAATTACTCAAAAATACGGAATGTTACAACTTGGTCACTCGTCTTCGTTTTAAAGAGGGGTCATGGATTAAAAAAAATGGAGGACTAAGAAAAGGTTTTTAAAAAGTCTATGTGGTGGAAGAATGAATGGAGTCTAAACAACCTCAGTACGTTGGTTATAATTGGAAAAATACTACAACCGGAGGTTATGTGAAAGCAATCAACTCATACCAAACTTGCTCTGTGTTCAGTCCTCACTTAAGCAACCAAAAATGGGCTAAAAAGTCACTCTTCATCTTCTGGAAGTTTGTTTGAACAACTTTGAGTTTTTTTAACTAAAGTAACATAAAATAGAGCTTAAAGAACTAAAAATTGAGGTCAGGATAAGCAGTAGCGTCAGAGCCTGACCGGAGTAAGCAGTACTTTACAATTATGAAAATAAGAAGAAAAAGGTTACTTATCATTATTGTTAAAAGCCTAGACATTTCAAGAAGGACTATCGCTTACTTAAAAGGAGGTGTGAAAATGAGAATAAGGATGCCAAAGTAACGGGAAATTTAGTGGAGGTTATATCCAAGAATAATGTTCTCGAAGATTATGAATCGTGGTAGGTCAATTCCAGCGCAACAATTCGTATCTGCAAGGATCAAGAAATGTTTTCTTCTTATAAAAAGTGGGAGAGGATATTGTTCTTTACGTGGGAGGATGGTTAGTAAGATACATTGGGATAGAGGAAGTAGAGTGAAGGTTGAAAAAGACACATTAAGGGCACTATGATACAACTGAGATCCCTCTATATAGAAGAATCCAGAAGGAGGGATACTTTTGGCCAACGATGAGGCAAGGTGCAACAACAATGTAATGAGAATGTGTTAAGTGTCATCTTTTCTTTTAAGCAGTTGAATGTAACTTCGTGGAGACTCAAACAGATTGGAGGCATCCTTATTTTAACTTCATTAAAGATGGAGTTATTCTCATGAAAAAGATAGATGTGATACGGATCAAATTGAGGGCCCCACACATTTATTTTTAAGAGGAGCAGCTCTATCATAGAGAATACTTCAACAGGCCTTTGAGATGCATAGAAAGAGAGAAAGCTGGAGAAGTCCTAAAGCAAGCCCATGAACTAGGGCATATTGGGGGAGCCAAGCTATATGATTAACTCATTGGGATACTATTGTCCAACCATAGATAAGGATTCAGCTAAGTTCGTTGGGAAGTATAAAGCGTGCCAACTATATGGGAATATGATCCATGCTCCCTCAATAAATCTTCACTTTTTGGAAACTCCTTATCCATTTCACACTTGGGCATTTTAACTGGTAGGGATAATTAATCCATCCTTGAGGGGCAAAATATGGATACTTGTGGCCACATAGTGTTTCATGAAATGGGTAGAAGCGGTACCATTAAAAAGATCAATAGTAGGGGTAGTGGAACAATTCATTAGAGAATATATAGTTTATCAATTTGGTAGTCCCAAGGTCATTTTCTGTGATAATAAAACCCAATTTATTAACAAAGAGGTGACCTTGAACACAGATAAATATTCAATCATACATCACACTTCAACGATAGCCTACCCCAAAGGCAATAGTCAAGCTGAAGCAACAAATAAGACCTTCGTCAATATCTTGGCTAAGATGATGGAAGACTTCCCAAGAGTGTGGGATAATAAAATTTCAGCAGTTCTATGGGCTTATTGAATGACCAAAAGAAAGATAACTAGCTACACACATTTTTCATTGGTATATGGGCTGAAGTAATTTTACTAGTGAAGTTAGAAGTACCCTCATCCAGGTATGCTTTGCGAAGCAGCATGCTCCCCCAGAGTAGACATGTTCAGCTGGAAGCATTGGATGAATACCAAGACAACGTAATACAACACTTTCAAATGTACGCGAAGTAACTTTTTAGGGCATATGACAATTTTATGAGGCCAAGGAAGTTTGTGGAAGGGGCTTGGTGTTGAAGGAAACTGCGAGGCACATTAGAGGGCTCCTGATTCGTATCGAATATTTCATATTTTTACCATTTATCTTTTTGCATTCTAGCACTTTTACAGTCCTAAATGCCTATAATTATGATCATTAACCAAACAACCTTGGATTTGGATATATACATGCTTTGCAGGGGTTAATTTTGATTTTGTAGGTATTGGAACGCTAAAAGTGAGGAACCATTGCATTTCAGAGAAGTTTCATCATTGAATGCTACTTCAAGGGCATTTTAGTCAATTCACATTTCTTTTCCAGCTCATGAAAATTCCACGGATGCATATTTCATTGAGTTAGCATCACATGGCCGCAAACGGTGCATCGTTTGGAGTTCGAATGAAGAAGATATGGCCATTTCCGTTTGCAACCCTTTCCCCCCTCTTCATGGACCAATAGCTGCCTGAAACAGAGTGCCGGTCGACCGGCCTTGGGTCCCCGGTCGACCGTGATTCGAATTTAATCCTACAAAGGGAGACAAAAGGTTGGCACCTGCTCGATCGATCGATCGATCGATCCTGCCAGTTATTTGGCAATTCGGTTCCTTTTCTTTTCTTTTCCCTTTTCTTTTCTATTTTAATTCTACTTACTATATAAACTAATTTTGTTGTAATATATAGATATAATTAGTTTTAGAAGATAGTTTAGGTTCGGGTTTGGAGGTGGAGAGCTCATTCTTCTTCCTCTCTTAGTTTGACACCCATTTGGGTTTATAAGTGTGCACTATTCATCATCATCTCTAATTAATATACTTTGTATTTCCCTAATTTCTTGCTTTCTAATTTAGTTTACTTGTTTTATTTACTTTCTTTCATTTACTCACTTTGTAGTGTAGTTTTATTGCGTTTATTTACCGCATTTTTAATATGCTTTCTAGCTAAGTTAGTCTAGGTTGTGTCGGATTGAACTCATTTCGGGTTGACATGTTTCTTTGCTTTGGTGATGGAGTTTACGTATTTATTTCGAGTGCGTTGTCCTAGTTATTACGCCTAGGATATTTGACGGGGTATATCATGTATGATCCGTGCTTACAACCTTGCGTGCGTAATTTTTGGGGTATTTATTGACGCTAAAATTATATTAGACTTTTATGAGAATTTAGGGGTGTGATAACTCTTGATTTAATTAACTGTCAAAATGAGACGTAGTCTTAATAACTCATCGACCCATGTAACCATTTTATACTAATTAACTCGGGTGAGGGATATTCTACGCAACCTATAGTTTTATCCGCTTTGTTAATCTAGTTTAAATACACTCGCCTAGATTAATCTTTTCTTTTTGTGCATCTTTTCCTTTTTGTGTATAGTCATCTTTTACACTTTTATTTAGGAGTATTAAACCAATTAAATTCTAGCAATTTGTCTTTGTGGATTTCGATACTCAAACTTGGCCGCTATACTCACCTGTTGAGTGTAGTCATAAGTTTAGGTTTTTGTATTGAGGCGGTGAACAGAAAACAACGATCGGCATTTGACACGCGCCACTTTTCACCCTCCATCAAAATGGCGCCGTTGTCGGGGATGAGTTTGTTTTAGAATTTATTTGATTTAGTATTTCATAGTATTTTCTTTCTATTTGTATTTTTTGCCTAACATTTTTGTAGGACTTCTACATTTGAGCGCCATGAAACGCTTTAATTTCTCGCGCGCGCATCTACTTTGTGGAATTCACCACTTCGAGCCATTTTTGGGGTAAGCATGTCTTATTCCAATTCTTTCGGCAATCATTGTTATAATTCTCAAAATGCTCGTAATTCTATGACTTTCGGTCAATACTTAGAGTCCCAAAAATTTACAAATTCAAAAATGACTTTAGGAGAGTATAACGAAAGTCAAAATTTCGGTTATTGGAATTTTGATGATGATGATAATGATTTTGGGCCTCTACCTCCTTACGATAGAATTTTGAAACGAATTGCGATAGTTTTCAAAATTTCTATAATAATGAGTTTAAGTTTAAGTCCGATGGTAATTTTCAAAGTTCCTATTTTCAAGTATCCGAACCTCGACCTATGACATTCGGTGAGGGCTTACGTATGATTCAGAATGAGAAACTTGAAAATCGTTATTGGGAAGAAAATCGTTTGTGGGAACATGAATTGGATTTATTATTTGAATCCGACGATGATTTTTCTTTCGAGACTTTTGAAGTCGAGAAATGTTTTGAACCAAATGAGGACTTTATGCCTACTTTGGAACAAATCATTGTCGACTTTTTCCATTGCGTAATAGATATTGAAAGTGAGGATGAAAATGACGTAATATCTATTTGCAATGAAATTATTTCTTCTTTGGCCCCCAAAGAATAAAATTTCATTGAAAATGATCTTATTTCCTTCGAAACTCAATCTTCATGCGATGATGATTCATCTCGTGAGTTTGAATTTCTTTCCTCCCCATTTTCATTTTGTGTTATCACACTGTCACAAGTACCCGATGAATCGGTTTCAAACTTTCATGTGTTAAACCTTTTTGACGATGAGGAGTACTTGCTTGAGTCACCTTCCATGAAAGCATCTTTGCCTTCATGTGCGCCACCTCCCACTCCAATTTCAAAATCCTTGGGAGGATATTCTAATTTTCTCGTTCCCCACATGTTTTTGTCACCCGTTCAATCCAAATCCCCCATCGTCCCTCCAAAACTTTTAATTGGCGATGGTTCATTTCTTCCGCCTTACACATGCCTTCCGTTGTTCAAACGAAATTCTTATTTTTCGAAAAGCTTGCTTGAGAGTGACGGTACACCGGTCACCCCCCAAAGTCAAATCATTTTCATACTGGACCCTCAACTATTTAGACTTCTAGTGTATAGTTAGTGTGAAGCCTAAATAGTAGGTTGTATATAGTTAGCTTTTTATCATTTCTTTCTTTAATTTTTCTTTCATTTTTAATCTAGTCTAGTGTAATTAGTTAACTTTTTGTTATTTTTTTTGTTATTCTCGGTACTAACTTGTTTTATAGATTCTTTGGAACTTGTTCTTATGGGGACCGCTCCAATTTTGGGTAATATCGCTCTTTTTCTCTCTTTAACTTGGTTCTTAATTCACATTGAGGGCAACGTCAGGTTTTAAGTTAGGGGGTGTGGGATATTTTATCCATTTCTTTATTTAGTCCATGTTTTGCTCACATGTTAGTTACTTAGTATGATTTTCTTAGAAAAATTAAAAATTTCAAAAAGATTTTCTTTCTTTTTTCTCCTTTATTAGGCATTTCGCCTTTGTTTTTGATGATAAATTTCAATAATTGCCCTATCCAATTGACAACTCAATGACGCATGTTCTCGATTTTAGAAGTTATTAGACTTTATTCCTCATATCATTGATATTATGAATAACTTCATGAATTAAACTTCAATCCCATGAGCATATGCACTTTTATTGTTTTGTTGATTTGGTTTAAAATTTTTATAACTCGGTAATCTTTTGTTGCATTGTATATACTTACACTGAGTAAGCTTTGTACCTTTCATCGTTTGTGAGTGTTATACACTATTCTTTCCTCTTTGAAAACGTTACAGTCGTTGGTAATCTCTCTATTCTTTCATTGATCGTTCAATAACTGAGTTCGTATATGAAATTTATTACTTGAGCATGATTTTTAAAGTTTGTTTTGACTCCAGAAGTGCGTAAACTTTATGATATGATCATAGGCCATCCTTGTTATATCACCTATATGAGCCTTGACCTCACCTTATATGTTTCCCCTCTTAAACCCCTTTGAGCCTAAATATTAGCCTTTCATTTCATTACCCAAATCCCATACCAACTCCACATTGGAGTTATATACCATACATATTACCTTACATGCCTTTGTTTGGAATGTTACTTGGGATTGAATGATGTTGTGTATTGTGGTTGCAATTTGAGCATGAAAAGAGTAAGAAAACAAAAAGAAAAGAAAAAGAGAAGAAAAAGAGAAGTGAAAAGCAAAAGAAAACAAAAAAGAAAAATGAGAAAAAGAAGAAAAGAAAAGAAAGAGAAAGTTGTAAATGTTGTATATAGTTCAATAAGATTTGATTGCTCTCCAAATGATATATCTAATGCTTGTTTGGATGTTATTTGTCCAATTTTGTTATTGCCCACATTCTTCCCATTATCCCGAGTTTTATCCCCAAACACTTTGAATTCGTATATACATATCTTTCATTTCGTACCCTAGCCTAACCTACATTATAATCCTATTCAAGTCCTATGTGATCTTAGGGTGATTTCAATTTAAAAGTCATAATAGTTTGATAATTTGTGAAAATGCATTTCGCCTCCTTTAATGAAGGGTATCTTTCATTGAGATTACATTTTTTCATTTTATATATAACGTTCTTCATTTGTGATATGTGCGCAACCTAGTTTCCATTTACATTTACTCTTTATGCCCGCATGTCCGTGTGTTAAATCCCTGTTTCGAGTGAATTCACTTGATGAGTGTAATACCCATGAGAATTGAATATATGCTTGCTTTAATTTAGTATCCGATTTATTTAAGTTTTTGCCAAATCATATTTTGCATGTGCTCGCTCGCCTCCCACATTTTAAGGTTTCAATTCTATGAGGTGCATTCTATAATGTTAATGATTCGAACTTTTGTTTGAATTCGTTCAATGTGCTAATAATGCGCATAAAATCTTGTTCGCTATTTTTGGGCTTGTCGCTTGTTGGTTTGGGCTTATTTTGAGGAAATCATATGATGTTTGTGGGTTTCATCTCTGAAAATCCTCACGAGACGACACTCGTCCACTTGGGTAACCTAGGGGTTTAACAACTTATTGCATATGCTAAATGCAATCGTGCTCCCTACAAAAGTGGCATATATGTTTCGATGCATATATACGTCTTGTACTTCCTTCTGTGGACTAGTTTTATTTGTTTCATTACTAGGGACTAGCAATGTTTAAGTTAGGGGGGGTGTGATTCGTATCGAATATTGCATATTTCCACCCTTTATATTTATGCATTCTATCACTTTTACGGTCCTAAATGCCTATAATTATGCTCATTAACTAGAAAACCTTGGATTTGGATATACACATGCTTTGCAGAGGTTAATTGTGATTTTATAGGTATTGGAACGCTAAAAGTGAGGAACCATTGCATTTCGGAGAAGTTTCGTCGATGGATGCTACTTTAAGGGCATTTTAGTCAATTCTCATTTCTTTTCCAGGTCATGAAAATTCCATTGATGCGAATTTCATTGAGTTAACATCGCGCGGTCGGAAATGGTGCGTCGTTTGGAGTTCGGACTAAGAAGATATGGCCATTTCCGTTTGCAACCCTTTCCCCCCTCTTTATGGACCAATAGCTGCCTGAAACAGAGTGCCGGTCGACCGTGGTTCGAATTTAAGCCTATGAAGGGAGACAGAAGGTTGGGACCTGCTCGATCGATGGTCCTGATCGATCGATCGATCCTGCCAGATATTAGGCAATTCGGTTCCTTTTCTTTTCTTTTCCCTTTTCTTTTCTATTTTAATTCCACTTACTATATAAACCAATTTTGTTGTAATATATAGATATACTTAGTTTTAGAAGATAGTTTAGGTTAGGGTTTGGAGGTGGAGATCTCATTCTTCTTCCTCTCTTGGTTTGAGACCCATTTGGGTTTGTAAGTGTGCACTATTCATCATCCTCTCCAATTAATATAATTTGTATTTACTTAATTTCTTTCTTTCTTATTAAGTTTACTTGTTTTATTTACTTGATTTCATTTACTCTCTTTGTAGTGTATTTTTATTGCGTTTATTTATCGCATTTTTAATATGCGTTCTAGCTAAATTAGTCTAGGTTGTGTCGGATTGAACTCATTTCGGGTTGACACGTTGCTTTGCTTTGGTGATGGATTTTACGTATTTATTTTGAGTGCGTTGTCCTAGTTATTATGCCTAGGAGATTTGACGGGGTATATCATGTATGATCCATGATTACGACCTTGCATGCGTAATTTTCGAGGTATTTGTTGACGCCAAAATCATATTAGACTTTTATGCGAATTTAGGGGTGTGACAACTCTTGATTTAATTAACTGTCAAAACGAGACGCAGTCTTAATAACTCGTCGACCCATGTAACTATTTTATACTAATTAACTCGGGTGAGGGATATTCGACACAACCTATAGTTTTATCCTCTTTTTTAATCTAGTTTAAATACAATCGCCTAGATTAATCTTTTCTTTTTGTGCATCTTTTCCTTTTTGTGTATAATCATCTTTTACACTTTTATTTAGGAGTATTGAACCAATTAAATTCTAGCAACTTGTCTTTGTGGATTTCGATACTCGGACTTGGCCGTTATACTCACCGGTTGAGTGTAGTTATAAGTTTAGGTTTTTGTATTGAGGCGGTGAACAAAAAACAACGATCGACGTTTGACATGCGCCACTTTTCACCCCTGATCAGCTTCCATTGCCTAAATTTATAACCAACTGGAAGGGGACATTTATAGTCAAAGAAGCACATGACTCTCACAATTACTCAATATCAAAGATAAATGAAGATAGATCTTTCAAAATTAATAATAAATGGCTGAAGGTTTATCATGTTTAATATTGACTAGTCCATTTTGCATTTTAACTTTACGTTGTTCATTTTCTTTTCCTTTGTTGTTGGTTTTAGAAGAAAAATGTAGAATATTATTGTAGATTGTAAATAAACCACAATGATAAGAATAATACCACAGTTATATTATGATACAAATTTGGAAAGCAAGCAAACATTGTATACAATTGAGTGCCAAAACATTACTTCTTTCATATCTTAAACTTTAGCAAAAGTACATGGTACGAGGGGACTACTACCCAGAAGTACATAGGAAAAAAAGAGACATATATGAAGGCCTAGCCAAGGAGAAACCACAAGTCTGGAGAAGTTAAGATGCCCCCAGGCAATGCAAAGGCTTATTTGAGGCAAGATTATTGAGCCTCTACGAAAGCTTGAAGTCTCGTTTGGTCTTGGGATCGCTAGCTTAGTATGTCTTCATGCTCGCTTAAGGCTTTGGCCAAAGCCTCTTCATTAATTCTGCCCTTGTAGTTCATCTCCTCAATCAACGGATCAAGCTCCTTTAGCTTTGCCTCCTTAGAATGCTGAGCCTCCACATTTTCCAAATAAAGTTCCCGTTGAGTCTTCGAAAGAGAATATTTTAATAGCCTAATATAAATGAGGATCCAACCACAGTTAAAACCATATTTGGCCATATCCCTTAGATTACTTAAGTGCTATTTGATAGTAGCTCTATCCAGGTTTCTTGTTGGGATATTTATAATCTCATCCATGATAGTCGCCACCTTCTCAGTCTATACCCAATTATGACATGATTTAACCTAAGGCATTCCATGGAAAAGGTGTATGGGTGGTGATAAATTAGTTGTTCTAACACTGTTCGGTGGCAACCTTGGATGAAACGAGATTGTTAGAGAACTTTTAAGCAAAATTATGGAGGGACAATCTAGGTAAAGGAACCTCACAACTAGACTCACTGTCCTTCGGTGGAAACCTTGGATGAAATGAGATTGTTAGAGAACTTTTAAGCAAAATTGTGGAGGGACAATCTAGGTAAAGGAACCTCACAACTAGACTCACTGTCCTCAAGAACATTGTGCGTAGAGCCACAATCACTATCACTAAATGCCTCAGTTGGGGCAAGCTCTTGCAAGAATAACATGACAGCTGGTGAGGGAATAGAGTGAGGTTTCTCTTGAGTTACAATGGGTTCCCTCGAAGCCCGCAAATAATGAAACAAAAGTCATTAAGGATGTTGAGTTAAAATCTTAGCAAGTGTGTTTCATTTCTAAGTCACCAACTAGGTGTGAGATTTTAAGTTAAAACCTTATAAAGTTTGCATTGTTTAGTCACCAAGAAGGTGTGAGATTTTGAGTTAAAACCTTGGCAAATTTTTATTGATAAGTCACCAAGAAGGTGTGAGATGTTGAGCTAAAATCTTGGCAAGTGTTTTACATTGCAAGTCACTAAGCAATTGTGAGATTTTGAATTAAAACCTTGGAAAGTTTTTATTGCTAAGTCACAAATTAGGTGAGAAATTTATTTGACTTTTGGCATACAGGTGTATTGAAAGAAAAAATGTCTTAGAAGAACCTGGAGTATACCTCAGGAGCTTGAGCACTAACAATTAAGGATGGGGGAATGCTAGCATCCCTAGTCTTAATGGAAAGCCTAGAAAAAGTTGGCTCTCGTGATGGCACTATTCTTTCAGCTCCCACAGGCAAAAGAGCCACCTCATATGCAAGCTTTGCTGAGGAATCATGTACACCAGAGGGATAAAAGGCAACTTCCATTGAGGCCAGAGGAACCTCAGGGCTAAAGGCAAGGGGACCACCCTAAAAAAGCTGCATTAAGAAAGAAATTTAATTTTTTAGTTAAGTGTTAAAAATATTGGCAAGTGCAAGAGGTAAAATGGATAAGTCAAAGGATCATTGCTATTTACGTCTTCCAAGATTTTTCTTAGAATACAGTCCACGATGGGACTCGTGAGGAAGAAAGATGGCAAGGACTCAGCGAGAGCCCTAACTATCATGATAAAATCCACCTGAAAAATAAATATGTCTAACAATTAGCTTTTAATCAAGAAAATCTGAGGAAAATGCACTTCGATAAATTTAAAGAGAAAGGAGTTACCTCTGGTGGACTAAAAGTAGGAACCACAACCAAGGGAAGGATACTCAAGATTGGAGCGTCAAGAGTAGTAGGGCGAGCTCTCTTTGGCACCGAAGTAGCCCCATCAACACTCACCGAATAACCACCGCTTTCCTCCCCCAGAGAAAGCCTTTAAGAAACCTCGCTCGCAAGCCTAGAGGAAGGATGCTGAGAATAGATAATTCCAATCATAGAAGAACGAGGAGATGGAACTGTTTCACGAACGGGCTCTTCTACAATTAGAATTAGGGAGCCCCAACGTGATGGGGGAGAATACCCAAGGGAATGGGATCGCTAAAGAGCAAATAAAAATTATGCTAAGTATCAAAAGGAAGACTCAAATGGTCAACATTACTTGGATACTGTGTGACACCCCACCTAATTAAATACCGGGTGATCGGTCCTTTATTAAAATTAAAACAGAATGTTTGGTGGGTTCCTTCTTAGCATCACCATCGAAAACATTTAATATTATTAATCACCTAATAAATAATTAAGCTAAGTGTCAACATATTTTCCCATTTAATTATACCCAATTAATCCACTAATAAATTTCCATTTTTTAAGATATAAGCTACTCACATTCCACAAGAATATAATAAATACTGGACATGAATCAAATATTGAAATAAATCAGGCTGGATAAAACATTCCAGTTCCATGTCTAAAACCAACAAACCATAAAATCCGCAAGTGTAACTGAAATAAACTACTAACATAAACTGTGTACAATCTCTAATAAAACGACTGAAGATGGGCGAAACATTCCCTAAGATAAATGTATGAAAAGGAAAAGAAAGAACTGATAGAGGCGTCTAACGCAAGGACCTGCAACTCCAACAACCGCAGCAACTCGCTAAATGATCCACACGCCTAATTCTGGTAACTCTATGCCTGGGCACCTGATAAATAATATATATATATATATATATATATATATATATATATAGCAAAAGAGAGAAGAATAACAAGAAATGGGTCAGAGCCCGAGTTGTAAAAATATTTGTTTTATCAAGTATTTAAAACTGCAATAATGCAATTATTATGTGCATGTTAGTTTTGAACTCTCAAATGAGATTCTCACCTCTCCACTATTGTGCACGCCTGACGTACGTCTATTCCAACCTAATAACCCATAATGTTCCCAACTAGATCATAGACTTATACTTCTAAATATATCTTAAAGGAGTAACCCGTATCACCCATACAATACGATACTAAGATAATTTATTCCAATTAATCGTATGTTACATTCACTGTTATGATAGTAATTCTTTTACCCACTGAAAATACTTTGCTTACCAACATTTATAAGTTTGCTAATTTCACACATTAGAATCATTCACCAGAATATATATATATATATATATATATATATATATATATATATATATATATATATATATATATATATATATATATATATATATATATATATATATATATATATATACACACACACACATATAGTCACATCATCCCTATACATATATATACAAATTCGGCGCCCTTTGGTTAGGACCACTTGGCGCAATGCATACTCTGCTATCGTGTCCCAATGCATCGCTCACTGCGTCAAGGACAATTGGCTCGACGTCTCTCACGAACCATAAATGTCATAGCACAAATATTGGAGGCGAGCATACTCACCAGCCAAATGGGTCATGCACATACCTGCGCTCCCATTCAGCCGTCGAAACTATCTTACGTCTCAGATAGCACGTATCTAAGTTCATATGCTCTGGGTACAAGTCAAAAATCCCCCCATTGGGTCATCCAGGATAAGACTGTACACTGCACGAAAACCTCCTCCCGATAGCAAGTAGCGTAGGTATGCTATACACACAATAATAATAATAATAATATTAATAATAATAATAATAATAATAATAATAATAATAATAATAATAATAATAATAATAATAATAATAATAATAATAATAATAATAATATAATAGGTGTTACCACGTCCTATTAAAGTCCGAGTATTCACCCAAACCATACATACATTTCTACACGTACTGTACTTCCCATTACTACTTATAATGTAATTAATTCGATTATTCACTCTCTCAAAATTTTCAAAGTTAGTTCTCCTATCCAATTATTAAGGTATTATCCTTGGAATACTTCCAAATAATTCTGCACTTGTTAAAATCATCACTGGCAGTTCTCCTTTACTCAAAATAATCGTATAACTCAATTTGGATTGAACTGGGAATTTTCCAATTTTTGGGGCTGTCGTTCGAACCAAACTGGCCGACATCGCGCGAGACCCTGTCTCGTTCGAACCAGACTCAATCTCGTTCGAACGAGATTGAGCGTTTCTCTGGCTTGGCCAGACCTGCTACATTTTTCTGTTACTGCTTCGTCTACCTCGAAATTCCAGTCCTAAAACCTATAAATTAATCAACCCAAACACCAAAACAACATTCCTAATTAACGTTCTAATAATATACAAATGATTTCCCCTAACTTAGAAGCATTAAAACATCACAATTCATCTATAAAATCTAAAATCCCCAATTTAACAAATCAGAACCCTAGTTCTTTAATCTCCAACCCAAGAACATGTAATTTATAGATTAGTTCATCATTTAAATATAAAACATCATGGTTTTTCCTCTACATAAATGGATAAATCAATCTATCCTCAATTTCATACCAGATTAAGAATTTAACTTCCTTAATTTCCCCAAAATTATGTATAAACATGGTTTCTACAATCCTACACTAACATGAACATAAATGGTGCTAAAATAGAGCAAGTAATAAACACTTGCCTCAAATTTCGAAGGTCTGATTCACTAGTTATGTTGGTATAGGTGCGTTCCTCGTCTCCCGATCTACGCTTTGGTGAGATTTTTTGGTGTGAGTTCTTGAGTTATGCACTAAGAACTCCTATGGCTCATTCTTCCTTCCTCCGTGCCCGTCTCTTTTCTCTCTCGTAGGTTTAGAACTGGTAACTCCCCTCTAACCCCCGAACATCCATATTTAATTTCCTAATTTTCGTCCATAATATTTCTCGAAAAATTCAAAGGACAAAAATATCCCTACGGTGTGCCAGTTAGGACGAAAAATATCCCGGAGTCCAAATAAAATACCCGGGTAAACTTTTCTGACTATGTCGACTCTTTCGAACTCAATTGCGGGCTCGAAATTACCATACGAGTTACTTAAAAATAATTTACTTCTTTGATCCATTAAATTAGTCCCAACACGACTCACACACGCATCCTGACTTAATGTACCAAACTATCGTATTTTCCCACTCTCGATAATTTATAAAATTTCATAATTCCGTATTACGTATTCACACAGTAATTCTCAACAATAAGTTTTAACCCTTGGCACATTAGTTAATATTTATTTTTAATTCGGATTAATTAATAATTAAATTTTCAAATTTTTAATTTAATTAATCCAACAATAATAATTAAACCCATAATTATTTAATATAATAAAAATACGGGGTGTTATATACTGTTACTAAAGAAAATTATCTCTTGAATTGGAGAAGGAGGTGGCATGGGGACAGTTTAAGTTAACCCTATAACTGCTTTTTCCTCCACTGGACTATCATCAAGAATAATGGGCTCAGAATATTTAGAAGGCGGGGAAGAAGAACTTTGACTTGAGGGGATGGTAACATGCTCTTCGGGGGCACATTTATTCAAAGTCTTCATGTCCAATTATTTCTTTCTTTGCGAGGGGGAACCAGTAGAAGGTCCCTTCTTAGAGGTCTTAGTGCGTGAACGTTTTCACTCAGGGTCTTGTGATAAAGAAGATGGGGGGGGGGGGGGTGGGGGTAACACAGACACTTTAAGAGTAGGATAATTGAATGCACGTAGAACCCAGTCAACCTCCATACAGACTTTTTTAGCCAGCAAAAGATCAACAGGGCGAACAACCTCAGGAGTAACCCCAATTAGCTCAAGGACACTTTTTTGGGTTTTGGGTTGAGTGAACTTAGTTTTATTTGGGGATGGTTTAGAAATACCCTCACTTGATGAACCTACGAGGGCATGGCATCAACATATCTCTTTGGGACAACAACATCTTTCTTCTTGACCTTCTAAGGAACATTGTTCATAGGGATAATAGGGGGTAGTTCAGAGGGGGGATCCTTTGGTGTGATGTTCAGTGGAAACTTAAATCCCAGCACAGAGTTATTTTTAAGACCCAACTCATGGCAGGAAATTTGTTAATTGGTGGGTAGACTGAGGGGTTTGAAGCCAAACATCAAATTAGGCAAGTTGTATCGGCCAAAATTTTATAACACAATTTCAAGTCACATCGCCCTTTCTACCAACACTAGGAATGGTCAACTTACCGTTTATCTCCTTACAAAGTACCGTGGCAACAACGGTTGTGTAATCCGAACAAGCTTGGAAAAAATATCCTCACCATTTGTACTCTGAAAAACAAAATAGGGGGCACACTGATCATACCCAAACTGGTGAGAAAAACGATTGGGGTTGTAGGGTTCAGTAGAAATCCCACAATCTGTGAATGAAGGGAGATAACTAAGGGTTAGATCAGGATAATTGGAAAGGTAGGCCTCTCTCAGATCATAATTTCTGTGGAAGCTTCAATGGTGTGAGGGTTCTAGGAGAAGAAGGACCAAGAATGAGCATATGATTCCTTGGCATAAGGCCTTAAAATGATGGAATAATACCTATTAATAAAAAGGGAGGAGATATTTTCTACTTTGCTTCTTGTTCCAACAAATCAAGTGATGTGGTTTAAGTGCATAAATAGAAAAAGGAACCTCATTAGGAGAAATGTATGGAAATTCGGTGTAGAGGAAACTAGCCAACAGGATCGTGTTTGCAAAATTGGCAACGCTATACCTGCCAAGGTAATGCTCCATGTCTAAGTGAGTTCTGCTAAACCAGGTATAGAGTGATCCCGGAGTGAGTGCAGTAAGAGGAAATCTAACTTCATGAGCAAGCCTCACTGATATGTTGATAAGGTCCCCTCGGGGTTGATCATTAGTGTTTATGTCCAAAATTAATAAAAATGTTATCTTAGCTAGAAATTACCGATTACGTGGTCACAAATAATTAGTTGAGTAATATGCATGAAAATAATAAAGGCCAATAAAGAATTTTAAAGTGGTTCATCTTAGGAAAAGCCTACGTCCACTGTTATGGTATTACTATTAAGGGTAATCACATAGAATTCTGAGTAGTCTTACTTGTGCGCTATAGACTTGTTCCTTGATCTAAGGGAAATAGGATATTTATAATGGTACCGAAAACTAAGGGGCAGAATTCCTTTATATATCCAGTCATTTACACCCGTACATAATGAATAAGACTGTCGATCTTCTAAAGAACGCATGGAATGTCTCTTAATAATTCCCACGTGAATGACCTTTTTTCTTCCTGATGGTTCATCTTCTTAAGATGGTCGGTCGGTATGCCGACCAAGTAGTCTTGGAGCCGACTAAGTGTAAATGAGGCGCTGAGATATATACTTATGAGGATAGGTGTCCCAGTATTATAGGTCCACATGGCATGAATAATTTGACCCACAAATGCTCCATGCTTGATGTTTTGTTGAAAGGATGGGGGATTAATTCTAAAAACTTGCGCAGAACTCCAGTATGACAATGGTCGGCTACTAACCTCCTGGACTTATAAAATTTTCACCGGTTCATCATGCAGTGGCATTTTTGTGAATAATTTGAAAAATAGCGAACCGCCAAAGGGTACACTAGTCTTTTTGTGCCTTTGGGAACCATGAGGCCTCCAAGAGTTTGATCGTTGGTTTAGTTAAGCATTACTTTTCAACCTTCGAGGTCAATCTATAAAAGGATGAAACTTTCCCCCATTTCTTCTCACTTCCAACCTTCGCACTTAAGCAATCTCTGTTTCTTCGAGCTTTTCCATTGTCGTTCCCTACTTGCTATACTGTAGTAAATTTTTTAAGATTTTTTTCTTTTATAACCCCTTTTTTATTTCATTTAAACAATGGTGTACATTGTGGATGATGTTTCCTTAGCAGAATTTAGAAAAAGATGAAAAATCCCCAATTGGGTATCTTTAGAATTGGTGAAAGGTCCTGTGGATTTATTGTCTCTAGACGTCGATTACTGGAGACCCACTTTATTTATTGCAAAGTGTGGAATAACTTTCCCTCCAAATCACCTGTTCTTTGAATTCTATTAGTATTTCGATGTTGTCCCTAATTGAGTAGCACCCAACACATTGAAGGTAGTAAATGGGGTCCATCGTTTAAATGAAATATGTGGGACCCACATTAGGATTCCTAAACTGATGTATTATTACAAATGGGTAACAACAAGGGATAATAACTACTATCTAAAGACTAAGTAAGCCAATAAGGCCTTAGTAGTTAACCTGCCTGATTCTAAGAAGGATTATTAGGATTACAGAGTAGTGTTGAAGAACTGGCAGTATGCCCCCCTTCGTGAGGGTGTAAAATACAGTGATCCCAAATGCCACCAGTGGCATAGGTCTGTTAAACACTTTGAATTATATTTTTCTTTAACTCATACTAACTGTTTGATAATATGCCGACTAGCCACTCCTGTTTTATTGTTGCAGAGGAAAGGAAGAAGAGGTGTCCCAAGGAGGGTGAGGTGAAATTTGACAAATTGAAGTTCCTGTGGTCAATTCACTAAAGAATAGGGCAAGAGAACTCCAGAGAATATTCTATCTTGTTGGAGTATAAAAGCTCCATTACATATTTTGTGACCCAACCAATTGAAGCTGTTCCCTAAGCTCTAATCAACGTAGGCGAGGAACCTATTTCCACATCTTCTGCTGCTGAGTCTTTTGGAGGAGACAAGAAACTAACACTTTAAGGGACTTAATCTTCTTTTGAGTCCTTTGTCATCATTGTTATCCAAACTTCTACCACTGTCGAGATGGTAAAAAGAAGAGTTCCTAATTTGCTAGATGGTTAGTCTTCTCCACCAGTAAAGAAGACCATTGATGTCAACAAAAACCTCTAGTTCTCAATGTTGTGGAAGCTAAAACCACAAAGCCTCAATTCAAGAGATTGAAGAGAGGACCAACTATCCAACAAGAATTGGTCCAGAAGATCACTACTGACCAAGCTGCTACTGAGTTCGCCTCTGTGGCAGTGAACCGTGGGCTTGCCGAGGGACTAATTGGTGCTGGACCAAATTACTATTTATACTTTTGAAGTTGAACATTTAAATGGTACTAATAATTTTCTTTCAGACTATCTTAGCAGGAACTATGATGAAAAACCTACTAACCAAGTAGAGTATTTAGAAACCCACTAAACAAGTGGAGAATATTAAATATTTTAAAATAACACCCATTAAACAAGTGGAATATTTTGAAATATATTTTATTAAAACCACTAAACAAGTGGCCTTTCTTTTCTATTTTCAGGATGGGAGATAAGCATCCAGGAGAAACCAAAGGAGATTGGGTGACTATTGCTAAAAAGGCAAAAACCCAAGCATCATCATCCACACAGCCTAAACCAAACCCTGTTTATGTTGTATTCAGTGTAAGAAACCCAGGCTTCTATGACAACTGGAATCAATGTTTTATGCAAGTAAACAAATTCCCCGGTGCATGTCACCAAAAATATAATACTATGCCAGAAGCCATGACAGCATGGGAAAATTGGATGAAATAGTTAGGACCTCCTAATATGATTTACCAGTTCTCTAAACTTCAGACCAAGAAAAGCCTCCTTGATACTGAAACTTATGACTTTCACAACCCAGGAATCCCCTGCGAGATGTATACACCATTAAATGAAGCATGGAAATCTCATCTCCGAGATAGGAGAAAAGATTTTAGAAGAAATATGAGTATCCTTGCTGACAAAATTGCTGAACAAACAGCAACTTTGGATAAATTCAAAAGTCTGAGCCTCAAATTCATAAAAGGATTGAACTATGAAAATGAAGATTTTTCTTTAGAAAAAATTGATACTTTTCTGGAATTTTCTGAATTACTGGAAAATGATTTTTCTGACAAGATTTTCAATACTATCAGAAGAATTTGTCTATTTGAAAAAGCAAAGATAATTCTCCGACGTCCTTTATTCCAAATTGAAATTTTACCAAAAATTGAGGACAATGAGCAAAAGATAAAAAGTCTTTTACTCCAACATTTTTACTCTAGCTTAAATTATAGTGATGACATGCCAAAACTGCATTTCATTACTGAAGAAGGGTATCCACCTTGGGATATTGAAACAATTGAATGGGGGTTAGTAAACAAACTAATCTTCTCCAGTGTAGCTTGTTTCAATCATTTTGAATTTTTACCTATGATGATCAAAACCATGATCTATCATGTATTGACAAAAAGCAAGTACAAATATACTCGCTATCTGTCATTTCATATCACAAGCACAATTGGTTGGCGATCAAGATAAATTTTCTATCAACCCTACCAGATCTGGTACCTCAGAGCCAGTGAGGACTATGAATGGGACGAGATTGAACAAAATTGGGAAATTGCACTTAATGTACCGCTGGACCAGTTGGACACAACGAGATTTTTGTCACAAAACCTGATCAATACTTCAAATTATGCAGAATATTTTTTGTCGGGAATTAGCATTAAAATTCATGGTAACTGATGGCAGACGATTATTTGTTACCAATTTACCGATAAATTATACTACCTCACTTGAACAACGAGTGGCAGTAAGGGAGTTTCTAAATACCTTGAAAAACAAAAATAATTTAGATGTTCCCTTTGAAAAATTAAGCCATGCAGAGGAATACGAACAAGCCCAATTACATGGACCTCCAAACCACTGCCCTAAGGACAACATGTCCTTCGACTCTGTTGCTGAGGCCAACATTGCCAATGCATTTGATGCATGGCAATTGGACAAAGAAAATTAACCCACATGGACGACTGCGAATCATCCAACACACGAAGTGGGATATGCATATAGTCAGTAATCAGCTGACGCATGTGATGACGATTTGGAAGTTTAAAACAAAAACATCCAAATCAGTTACTATTTACTTTTTGAATCATTGTAAATTACTGTGTACTTTTACTGTGCAATCACTGTGCACTTTACATTCAGCATCCCACGTTTATGTTTTCTTTTCTTTGTTTATTCATTAAGAAAAAGATAAGGTTGTCTTTTAGAGGCTATAAAAGGAGAGCTTCTCCTCAGTTGTAATCATCAGTTGGAATATTTATCTTCTCTCTCTTTTGTAACATTTTCCAGAATATTAATTCAATACCATTTCGATCTTTTTCGCACTTGTGTAATTGGTATCAGAGCTTATGTTGTTATCAAAGGTTAGTATTCTACCATTTTGTTAGTATTCTAATTATGTTTATATTGTTATGCTAATATGAATGTTAAAGTAGAAACTATTATACTCCATCACAGAACTTATGTTGCTGGAGAAAATTTTAGGGTAAAACATAAAGTTATTGGAATTAAGTGCCGTAATAATTGTTGTATGAAATACCATTTAATCTTAGTTCTATATAAATAAGCGTGTTAACCTTTTTGAAAAAAAAGAGTTATTTTGAAAATCTTTAAAGTTCTCATAAAACCCATATCCCTATTATTGTTTCAAAGCCCATATTCCGTTTGCCAAAAAGCTACTGTAGATAGCAATCGGCGTTAGGAAAACCGGTTTTAGGCACCTGAAACAACATATAATAGGAGGTATTAGGTACCAATGGAATCTGGAAAAGATAAACAAAATAATGATAATATTAATTTACAATGTTTAGCACCATGGTTACGAAAAGACGAGTCTATGTATAATCATAGTTTGCATATAGATAAAAAATCTGAAAATGATATTAGTAAAATTAGTACTACGTTAAATAGTTTAACTGATATAGTTTTTAGTTGGGTAAAACGAACTGAAAGACATCAGGTCGTTAATCAAAATTATGTAGAAAAAAATTAGATTGTATTGAATTCAATTTAAACAAAGTTGATCAAAAAATTAGTCAACTCGAAACGGTTACAAATTTAGATCTAAAAGAGGAGACTAAACAAAAAATTGAAAATCTATTAAACAAAATAGATAATCAAAATCCAGAACAAACTGGAATGAATAACCCAGGGGATAACAAAATTCCTAGGTTATATTATGGTTCGGAAGAAATTAAAGATCTTCAAACAGAAGAATTTAATTACACCGAATACATAAACGTTCATGAAATATTAGATTATTGGAGACATCTATACAAATATCCAATATTAACTGTCTCAGAACGTAATAAACTCATTGAACAAATACAAACTACGTATGTAGAAAATGAAAAATTATTACAACATTATCAGTATGAATTAAACCAATATTCATCTGATGAAGAAGAAAATCCACCACATGTAGTAAATACAATTGATGGAAGAAGGAAGGCTGAAGAACCACTTCAGGAATTCCAAAATTGGGAAGCTTTTGAAGATTATATGCAAACCCATGCATATAAAAATGAAAAAGAAGATTTTGTTAAAACAGGCAATGCTTCTACAAGTAACACTAAAAATGACGATGAACCAAATCCTTTTTTCTTAAGAAGAGATAATTTGAACAAACAAAATATATCTCAACATGGTATTTATCATGATCTAAGGCATGTCCCTTTTAAATATCAAGAACAAACTATTAATGAGTGGGCACAATCCATGTCTATACTCATTACTAACTATAAGAGTACATGGTCTAAAGAAATTTTTTTAGACTACCTTGCTGCAACACTCTAAGGAGATGTTTTACAATGGTTGCAACAATGGGAAAGCTCAGATAAAGGAATTCAGCAAAAAACTGAACTCCTACAAACCTTCAAATCTTTTGATGAAATATTGAAAGAATTTGTTGAAATAATTATAGAAAATATGATTGGATATACTGGAGAACCCAGACTCCAAGAAGATGCGTGTTACATATTATCTAAACTGGAATTATGTAACATTTGTCAATTTGAAGAATTTGTTGAAATATATAAAAAATATTATTTCAAACTAAAACATTTCAGAAACCAAACACTGGATGGATCAATTCTTTCACAAACTCCCAAATCCATGGGATGAAATATCCTTACAATCTTATCCTGGCTGGTTAAAAACTATCGGGAAGGATGAGATAGATGACAATCTTGGTTTTCGCATTAATTGGGTATTAAGAAAAATATCTGACAAATGCATTGAAATAAAAGCCAAGAAACAAATTAAAAATCAAATCACAAAATCTAAAGCTGGTTATAAATGTTGTGATAAGATTTTAAAAGAAAACTGGAAAATAGGATGTAATCCACCTCCTAGAAATTCCAAATATTCTAAATATTCTCGAAAGAGAAAATTTAAATGGAAACCTTGGAAAAAGAAAACATCTTTTTCAAAGAATAAAAAATATATTAGGAAAAAGAAACCTTCTAAAAAACCACCTCTAAAAAACAAGTGTCGTTATATTTGTAACGAAGAAGGCCATTATGCACCTGATTGTCCTAAAAAAGGAAAAAGTGCAAATAAAATGATAAAATTTCTTGAAGAACAAGAATTAGAAATATTTTATGGAGAAGATTTATCTGATTCTGATATTTCTAATTATTCTAATGAAATTTTATATGAGCTTGAATCTGATTTGGAAACATCCGATGAAGAACTCGTATTTATGTATAATACTGCAGAAGTACGAGGTAGTAGCGAAGATGAGCTACAAACAATAGCCCTTCGTGAAATAGTTGGAGAAGAAATCACTTTTACCAATGAACAATTGCAAGAAATTGATAATTAAAGACAACTTATAAAAAAGGAAGATGTCTATAAATTATCAAAATTCAAATTATTCTCAACAAGAATATTTGAACAGTTTAATGGTAATACTACTGCTGGATCAACAAATGATGAAACAACAGATATTAAACTTTTTGATCTAAAAAAGATCAAAAGATGGAAGAAAAAACACCCAAATATTAAATATATACATATAGGGTTTATTCAAATATGTATTACTGCCCTGTTTAGACAAGGTATGGATACACCCGTAGCTATACTGGTCTTAGACAAAATATTCACTAACCCTATGAATGCCATAATTGGAGGAGTCTAATTCAATTTGGTAAATGGAGTTATTTGGTTTAACATAAAACCAAATTTCTTCATATCTATTGATGATCCAAATATTGAGGAATCTGTCATTATAAAAATCCAAACCAAAGGAATAGGAATGAAAGGTACCTCAAGAAATATGTCAATACATTGGAAAATAATTCATCAATTGACAACTCTACCACATACAAATACACAGAATGTGGATAGAAATATTATAGAAATATTTGAACCTCGACCATTTGATTCGGCAATCCTGCCCAGATTAATCAACTGGAGTGATTTGGAAGTACCAAAACGATGGATACTATCCCAAATAACAGAACCACCTCCTGAAAAACAACGAAACAGCGTTGAATTACAGGTATCTGGTAATAATGTTTATTTTAAAAATAAACATTCAGAAAATTGGCAAAAGAATTTTCCTGACAATGATTGGGAAAAATTAAAAGGAAAAAACCTTTTAAAAGGCGTCAGTAGTAATAATAGTAATAGTAAACCTCCTATTGCTATGAAAACTATACAAGTACCAATATTACCTGGAACAAATTATCTAAAAGAAGATAATATAAAATCCAGTCAAATTTATCATTTCCAATTAGGAAAAGAAGAAATAATCTTCTCACCAAGCCATGGAAAGAGAAGATATACTTATGTATTAGGTTACTTCAATTTTGCAGGCTATAAACCATATAGTCTTTGAACATTAATTGATACAGGAGCAACCATATGTTCTTGTAGACCTAATGCTCCACCTCCTGAAAAATGGATAAAAATGAAAAATCCAATTGCTGTAACAGGCATCAATGGGACACAAAATTTCATTGATTTAAAAGCCAAAAAAGTGGCTATATGGTTTAATGAAAAGAAATTCATTATTCTAAAAATCTTATACTTTCCAGAAATGCATGGAGATTTTATATTAGGCAATAATTTTATCTCAGAATATTTGCCTATAAGTATTGATGAGGGAACTATAAATTTAACCCCCAACAAAGATGTAGTAAAAATCCCTTTACTACAACAACATAAATATAAGTGCGAAAGAGATTTTCTCCCTACTAAGAAAGGGGATATAACTCCTTTTATCAAAGCCCTTGAAGAAACTCATTGGCTTTATACTATATTAAAAGATAATTTTAGTGAAAACCCACTAAAATTATGGAATAAAAGTCCAAGATATTGTAATCTCAAACTAAGAGATCACAATGTCATTATAAGAGTAAAACCAATGATCTATACCAGAAATGATATAGATGAATTTGATAAACAAATCAAAGAATTATTGGATATAAACCTTATTGAAGAAACAATAAGTCCACACTCTAGCCCTGCCTTCATGGTGAGAAAACACAGTGAAGTTATAAGAGGAAAAGCTTGAATGGTTATAAATTATAAAAGACTAAATGAACAATTAGAATTTGATGGTTATTTTATTCCAAGAAAGGATGTATTAATTAACCAAACTAAAGGAAAAAAGTTCTTTAGTAAATTTGATTGTAAATATGGATTTTGGCAGTTAAAACTAACCGAAGAATCCAAGCCATTGACAGCCTTTAGTACTCCTAGAGGACACTATCAATGGAATGTTATGCCTTTTGGACTAAACACAGCTCCTCAGGTATATCAAAGATGGATGGACAAAATCTTTAAAGATCTTAAATATTTTTGTATTGTCTATATAGATGACATCCTTATTTTTTCCAAAACCATAGAAGAACATAGATATCATCTAAAAATTATTTGTGAAAAATTTCAAAAACATGGAATCATTTTATCACCTAAGAAAATTGATGTTGAAAAAAAAGAAATTAATTTTCTTGGCATAATCCTAAACCAGGATGGCCTACAATTACAAGATCATATCATCTCTAAAATAAGAGATTTTAATGAGGAAATTTTGGATAAAAAACAATTACAAAGTTTCCTAGGAATCCTTAATTATGGAAGAAATTTCATAAAAGAATTATCTCAAAAAGAATTACCACTTCTTGAAAAGCTTAAAAAGAATGAAGTTTTTACATGGAGTGATAATGATACTCTTGTTGTTAAAACAATTAAACAAGAAATCATTAATAATTGTTCAAAAGTTTATTTTCCTAAAACAGGAGATAAATTAATATTGGAAACTGATGCTTCGGATAATTGCTGGGGATGTCTTCTCAAAGCAATTCCTTCAGAATATTGGAATGAAAACAATCCTTCCAATAATTTCGGTATTCGTGGTAAGAAAACTGCTAAACCAAAATCAATTCAAAAACATGAATTAATATGTGGATATAATTCAGGAAAATTTAAACCAAACGAACTGAATTATATTATTTTTGAAAAAGAATTACTAGCAATAAAACTTGCTATTAAAAAATTCCATATTTTCTTAGCACCTGAAGACTTTATTGTCAGAACAGATAATAAAGCTATAAAAGACTTCCTGATAAACAAAAGAAATATTTTAGAAGGAAGAAGACTTAAATGGTTCAACCAAATTGCTATTTATACTTTTGAAGTTGAACATTTAAATGGTACTAATAATTTTCTTTCAGATTATCTTAGCAGGAACTATGATGAAAAACCTACTAACCAAGTAGAGTTTTTAGAAACCCACTAAACAAGTGGAGAATATTAAATATTTTAAAATAACACCCAATAAACAAGTGGAATATTTTGAAATATATTTTATTAAAACCACTAAACAAGTGGCCTTTCTTTTCTATTTTCAGGATCGGAGATAAGCATCCAAGAGAAACCAAAGGAGATTGGGTGACTATTGCTAAAAAGGCAAAAACCCAAGCATCATCATCCACACAACCTAAACCAAACCCTGTTTATATTGTATTCAGTGGAAGAAACCCAGGCTTTTATGACAACTGGAATCAATGTTTTATGCAAGTAAACAAATTCCCTGGTGCATGTCACCAAAAATATAATACTATGCCAGAAGCCATTACAGCATGGGAAAATTGGATGAAACAGTTAGGACCTCCTAATATGATTTACCAGTTCTCCAAACTTCAGACCAAGGAAAGCCTCCTTGATACTGAAACTTATGACTTTCACAACCCAGGAATTCCCTACGAGATGTATACACCATTAAATGAAGCATGGAAATCTCATCTCCGAGATAGGAGAAAAGATTTTAGAAGAAATATGAGTATCCTTGCTGACAAAATTGCTGAACAAACAGCAACTTTGGATAAATTCAAAAGTCTGAGCCTCAAACTCATAAAAGGCTTAAACTATGAAAATGAAGATTTTTCTTTAGAAAAAATTGATACTTTTCTGGAATTTTCTGAATTACTGGAAAATGATTTTTCTGACAAGATCTTCAATACTATCAGAAGAATTTGTCTATTTGAAAAAGCAAAGATAATTCTCCCACGTCCTTTATTCCAAATTGAAATTTTACCAAAAATTGAGGACAATGAGCAAAAGATAAAAAGTCTTTTACTCCAACATTTTTACTCTAGCTTAAATTATAGTGATGATATGCCAAAACTGCATTTCATTACTGAAGAAGGGTATCCACCTTGGGATACTGAAACAATTGAATGGGGGTTAGTAAACAAACTAATCTTCTCCAGTGTAGCTTGTTTCAATCATTTTGAATTTTTTCCTATGATGATCAAAACCATGATCTATCATGTATTGACAAAAAGCAAGTACAAATATACTCGCTATCTGTCATTTCATATCACAAGCAAAATTGGTTGGCGATCAAGAGAAATTTTCTATCAACCCTACCAGATCTGGTACCTCAGAGCCAGTGAGGACTATGAATGGGATGAGATTGAACAAAATTGGGAAATTGCACTTAATGTACCGCTGGACCAGTTGGACACAACGAGTTATTTGTCACAAAACCTGATCAATACTTCAAATTATGCAGAATATTTTTGTCGGGAATCAGCATTAAAATTCATGGTAACTGATGGTAGACGATTATTTGTTACCGATTTACCGATAAATTATACTACCTCGCTTGAACAACGAGCGGCAGTAAGGGAGTTTCTAAATAACTTGAAAAACAAAAATAATTTAGATGTTCCCTTTGAACAATTAAGCCATGCGGAGGAATACGAACAAGCCCAATTACATGGACCTCCAAACCACAGCCCTAACGACAGCATGTCCTTCGACTCTGTTACTGAGGCCAACATTGCCAATTCATTTGATGCATGACAATTGGATGAAGAAAATTAACCCACATGGACGACTGCGAATCATCCAGCACACGAAGTGGGATATGCATATAGTCAGTAATCAGCTGACGCATGTGATGACGATTTGGACATTTAAAACAAAAACATCCAAATCAGTTACTATTTACTTTTTGAATCATTGTAAATTACTGTGTGCTTTTATTGTGCAATCACTGTGCACTTTAGATTCAGCATCCCACGTTTATGTTTTCTTTTCTTCGTTTATTCATTAAGAAAAAGATAAGGTTATCTTTTAGAGGCTATAAAAGGAGAGCTTCTCCTCAGTTGTAATCATCAGTTGGAATATTTCTCTTCTCTCTATTTTGTAACATTTTCCAGAATATTAATTCAATACCATTTCGATATTTTGTATGAAGTATGAGGAATACACTCTTCTCACCATCGGTGTGCATCACATATTAGAAGAAATCAGGGGCAATAGAGTTTTGAAATGGCCTAAAGTGTTAAAATTATCCCCTAACCGGAGGCATAAGTTTAAGTACTGTGAGTTTCACAAAAATCACTAGCATACAATCATAACTGCATTTCCCTAAAAAATGAAATAGAATCTTCTATTCATCTTGGCAAGTTAACGAAGTTTATGGATCAGACAGAAGACCGGGACTCAAAAAGAAAATCTGAATCCCTTTGCAAAGGCAGAGATGACAAGAAGAGAGGTCGGGATGACGATTCAGAAGATAATCTATACTTATCGAAGAAACCCTGGGAAAAAGGGCCTAATATAAAAATAATATCCTTTGATTGCCATTTTATTACAGGAGGAGACGTTGGCGGTGGGGACAAAATAACTGATAGAAAAGCCTATTTGAATGAGACCAAAGCTTATTATTACATTCGACATATCAACTTATCCGATGAGGTACACGATCGATCTAGAAAGGTGAACAAAGATAAGATAGTCAATGGCTTTTCCAAGAACAACTTATCAGGAGTACTCTACCCACATGACGATCCTCTAGTTGCCACCTTTAGAGTACATGAAACAATGATTATTAAGATCTTAGTAGACATTGGTAGCTTGGTTGATGTTATGTTTTACAATTATTTCCATAGTTTGGAGCTGAGGCATAACAAGATGGAACCTTATCATAGAACTCTAGCAGGTTTCTCAGGAAAAAAGGTTTATCCTTTGGGAACTTCCAAGTTAGAAGTTTTTATCAGCACTTGGCCAGCCAGTAGAACTGAGAAGATCCATTTCTTCATCCTTGATGAAAATATACAGTTAACGTACACTATGATTCTCGATAGAGTCATCCTGAAGAAATTTGAAGAAGTAGCGTCCACAGTTCACCAATGCCTAAAATTCCCCTCTCACTTTGGTGTTGACATAGTAAACGGGAAATAAGTGGAGGGCAGAGAATGTTATTATACATCTGCTAACCAAGAGGAGTTGAAGAAAATTACCACCACTTACTAGATTGAGACCCTGGATCCTTGGGAGGAAGCTGATTTATTTAAAGGGCAAGTTGTGGAAGTCACTGAGATAGTTATACTGGATAATGCAAGACCTAAGATGACCACACAAATTGGTTCAACCTTAGAACCATCACTCAAGTAGGAATTGATAACATTCCTTAAAGAGCGGGAAAATGTGTTCGCCTGGACTCATGAAGACATGTCAAGAATTGATATGGATTTTGTATGCCATGAGCTAAACATCATCAAGGATGCTAAGTCGATCAAGAAAAAATGACGAGTGTTTAGTCCCAAGAAGAATGTGGCCATTCAAGAGGAGGTGAATAAGATGCAAAAGGCAAAATTCATTAAATACGTAAAATACCCAGATTAGATAGCTAATGTAATGATGGTAAAGAAGAAGAACAACAAGTCGCAGATGTGTGTTGACATCACCAATCTTAATAAAGTCTTTTCCAAAAATCATTTCCCTTTACTAAGGATTGATCAATTGGTGGATGCCACAACAGAGCATGAGTTACTGAGCTTCATGGGCGCTTATTCAGGGTACAACTGGATCAAGATGAAGCCAAAAGACATGGAGAGTACATCATTCATCACCAGCCAAGGTACTTATTATTGCAACATTATGCCTTTGGGGATAAAAAATGCTAGATCAATATACCAGAGGCTAGTGAACAAAGTTTTCAAAGAGCAAATAGGGAAGAATATGGAAGTTTAGGTGGATAACATGCTCACCAAGAGAAAGAAAGCTGTCGAACACATCTATGATTTAAGCCAAATATTTGACCAGCTAGAGAAACATCAGATGAAACTCAATCTGACTAAATGCATGTTCGGTATACAAGAGGAGATGCTCTTAGGGTTTATCGTGAATCAGAGAGGAATTACAAATAATATAGACAAGATTAAAGCATTAATTAACATGCAATCTCCCTCATAAAAAAAAATGTATGAAAGTTAACTGTAAGGGTAACAACCCTCAACCGATTTGTCTCCTGGTATACCAACAAGTGTTTGTCACTCTTCAAAGTAATTTGAGAAAACCTTTGAGCATAACGAGGAATGCAAAAAGACTTTTAACACCTAAATAGTTTTAGGATCTCCATCACTACTCTCCTAACCACTCATGGGAGAGAGATTGTACTTATACATGTCTGTGTCCAAATCTGTCATCAGCTCGATGCTAGTTTGACTAGAAAGTTGGATACAAAAGCTAGTATATTACACTCGTAAGGATTTTAGAGGAGCAAAAATCAAATAACCTTATTGGAAAATATGACTTTGGCCTCATTAAAGCATCAAGAAGAATGAAACCCTACTTTCAATAACACATAATAGTGGTTTGCACAAATTTTCCTCTACGCTAATCAATTAACAAACTAGAAAAATCGGGGAGATTGATGGCCTGGATAGTGGAGTTAGGGGAATATGATATACTTTATGAATCGAGAACGACAGTGAAAGGATAAGTTGTAGTAGATTTCATCGTTAAATTCACTTATCAAGAGGACAATTCAAATTTGCTCACTGAACAGACTACCTTGTAAGAGAGCTTAAACCCAAAGCAAACCGAGTAAACTCCTCTGAAAGAAGGCTCTACAACCGACAGACCTAAGACATCCGTTGTGCAAGAAATCACCCAACGATATGAATAAGAAAGCAAAAAGTTATTCATGCAAGGAACCCTAAGTGGAGGGAATTTTGCTGATGATATACCTATTTGGAAGTTGTATGTAGATAGATCTTCCCGCGCTACGGGAATTGGACCAGGGCTCATTATCAACACCCCTGATGATATAGATGTGGAATGTACACTTAGTTCTAATTTCAAGCCTTCAATAATGAAGTAGAATATGAGTCACTGATCATTGGCTTGAACTTAGCCTTATCATGAAACAGGTCATAGCCCATAGTGACTCCCAATTAATTGTTAATCAATTGCTCTAAATATATGGGGTCAGGGGGAGATCATGGTATATATCTTTCTAAAGAGTTTTAGTACATCTCAAAACTGTTGGCAGTCAATATGGTTAGAATACCAAGAATTAAGAATTACCGAGCGGATACACTTGCTCAGTTGGCCTCAATGACCATGACGGATCTCAGAAGGACTATTTTGTGGAGATTCTTGCGCACAAAAGCATAGATGAAGAGACTGTCAAATTAATCTCCATGGAATAAAAGACTAAATTGACAAAGGTTTGTTACCCGTCGACCATTAAGAAGAAATAAAACTAAGGTACAAAGCAATAAGTTATGTGCTAGAAATGGGAGTCTTATATAAATGAGGCTACACTATTTTTTTGCTTTGATGTGTACACCCTATCAAATTGCAAGATTTAATCAAGGAAGTTCATGAAGGGTCATGTGGAGCTCATTCAGCAAGCCGATCACTTGTAAGACGAATAACAATAGGTATTACTAGGCGACTATGCAAGAAGATTGCGCACTATTTGCTAGGAAATGTGAAAGTGCCAGAAATTCACCACCATACATAGAAGACCGAGGGCTAACGTAACTCTAATCACTTATACCTATCCTTTTTGCATATGGGGAATCGATCTTCTCATCCCATTACCTAAGATAAAAGGATAATTTAAATACCTGGTGGTCGCAGTGGATTATTTCACAAAGTCGATGGAGGTTGAACACTTGGTGGAAATTCCATATGAAAGAGTCTTTTAATTTATATAGAAGCATATTATATGACGATATGGGATGCCATATACCTTCATCACTGACCATGGAACTCAATTTGATAACCAGGAATTTATGAATTATTGTGTCCAATCCAAAATCCAGAAATTTCATTATTCCCTAGAAGATCCTCAATGCAACGGTCAAATAGAGGTGACTAACAATACATTACTCAACAGTTTCAAAATAAAACTTGCCGATGCTAAGGGTAATTGGATTAATGAACCACACAGTGTTCTCTAGGCATACAGAACCACACAGAGGACAGCTACTGGAGAAACTCCCTATATGATGGCATTTGGAATAGAAGTAGTGGTTCTGAGAGAAGTGAGCCTATCAAGACACCGAGTGCTTAATTTTGACTCACCAAAAAGTGATCTCATAAGGAGGTTAAACCTGGACTTGATTAAAGAGGTAAGAGAAGATGCTGCACACTGAATGGCTGCTTATCGGTAATGCATTTCTCGATTTTACAGTAGGAGAGTCAGCCCGAGTAACCTGAAGGAAGGAGATTATGTTTTCTGAAAAGGACTCCCAAATGGTAACAAATTAGAGGCTAATTGACACGACCCTTATTGTATCTTAGAAGTTATCCAACCAGGAACTTATTGTTTGGAAATACTTGAAGGACAAGAGTTCAAAAACCTCTAGAATGCTGAGCATCTCAGAAAATATTACCAGTAGTTACAGTAATAAATTTTATATAACAGTTATGCTCACTTTAATAACATTGTGCGTGATTTGCTATCATTTAATTTCCTTTTTTAATTTTTTGGGTGGATAGGAGATGACAATAATCTCAAACAAATAACCAAGTGTGAGCACAAAGTAAAAAAGTAAAAACTTCACCAGTGGCTAATTTTTGACAAGTTACGAACAAGAAGTTCCTAAAACTTCCCGTATGACTTAAAGTCAAGAAGAAGGATTTTTACCAGACCTAATTAAATTAAGGAAAAAACTTAAAACATTTGGTCACCAATGGTAACTAATGCAAACAGTTAGTCTAAAAATGGCAAAGATCCGTTTTGACAAACCTAAGTGCGTTGGTAGAACCTAAGGTTAGGTAACTCAGGTTCGTCTCAAAACATAAACCAGTTAAGAAGATTAGTCGGTTGCAATATTCGATCGGCTAATCAGAATGATTACCTATTAAATAAATTCCAAATATACATAATTAACATGTGTTTGCAAACAAGATCTTTTATTTATAAGGTCCTAACGGTTCATTACAAATTGATATTGAGCAGTACTAGACCAAGATAAGAGCAAGAGAAAAATAATCATCATTCTAGAGGACATTTTACTTAAACCTTATCCATCCCAGCAGGAGGAATGTTAAGAGAAAAAGGTATAACTAGGGGTGTTCGCGATCCGATCCGGTTCGGTTTTGAAGTTTTTTTTGGACTGGACTGATTATGTTGGTCCTCTAAAAAAATGGACTAAGACCGGATCGATAATGTTGGTTTATCGACCCTATTCGGTTCGATTATTTACAGGGTAGGTTCGGTTTAGTATTTTGGTCCTAACATTAATTAATTATATTATTTAAAGAAAATCTTGAACATGTTTTTGAATTATGTCCAATTAAACTGTCCAAACTATCCTAGGATCACAGTTTTGATAATAATATGAGAACAAAATGTAATCTAAGTGTGCTGTCTCATGTCTTATCTGAGTTGTTATCGTCATATATGTATATACACATACCATAGTGGATGAAGTATTAATATGTGAAATGCAGGTTCTTACATGCCACCGGGCCCAGCCATATGCGATTCCTATTCGTGGTGCTATACACGGACCTGTTGGAGCTGTTCCTCATGTTCCTCAGCCAGGAAGCCAGGGTTTTAGTGTTGGGCATGGAAATACTGTTGCTCCTATTGGAAGTCATCTATCTCATCAGCAAGGCTCACAACAACCATTAGGAAGTCTTGGGGTCTAATTTTAACTTTCCTGGCTTGGAGAATCCAAATAGCCAGCCATCTATGGGTGGTCCATTATCTCAACCTGGATATATTTCTAATGTTAGTAGTTATCCGAAAAAAATAGTTAGTTAGAGATCAAGAGTTCATCGATCCAAAAATAATTAGTTAGAGAGTTATTGCAGATCCCAAAAAATGATTAGTTAATACCTGATTGCAGATCCAAAAATAAGAACGATGATTGACGATCGACGGTCGGCAAGGAAGAATGGGGTTGGGCTGATCTTGGTTGGGTTGGGGGTGAGAGGGAGAGATGAGTCGCTTTTGTTTTTGATTTGTCTTGTGTGAGAATAAGAACGGTAGATGAGAAAAACGTAGGGTTTTGTTTAGTTAGAGACTTTAGGATTTTGACTATTTTATTCTCCATCTTTTTCTATTTGACACGCATAGATAAGTAACACACATAAAATACTAAATAAGATATAAAAAATATATATTTAATTACTGTCGATCCGAGTCGGTCCAGACCGACCCTATCAACTGAAAATTCGAGGACCAGACCGACTCAGTCAGTTTAAAAAAAATTGGAACGAACCAATTATAAAAAAACGGATAAAAATAAGGCGGTTCGACTCCGCTTGGTTCGGTCCTTCGATTCGGTTGGTTTTATAAACACCCCTAGGTATAATGGTAGACCTTAAATCCCTAACTCCATCACAATTACTGGAACTGGTCAGATGTGGAAGTTGGACAAAGGTATCTTCATCCTGAAGACCATAATCCCCCAGGTATTTTCTAACCAAGCTCTAAGGAATGGCATTAGTGAGGATCCAATCAGCATCAATTTTGAAGGGAGGATTAGGGTAATACAACACACCTGGATTATTTTAATACCACAATTCATCTATTTTAGGAACCTTCAAAACTGATAACAAGTTGAGCCAGTCCTATTTATACCTTTCTCGACAGGCTCTCTCTAATTCATCCTCCAAGTGAGTCAAAGCTTCATCATAATCGTCCATCCAAACTGCCTTGGGTTGCTTGTAGAAATATAAAGTTAGCCGATCAACCTTATCAATGAATTTATTAATGGCAACGTCCTTACTCTTAATTAAGGTTGCCTGATTAGCTAATGTCTTCTTGGTCCTCTCCTCCTCAATAGTTTACCGATTAACCACCATCTTTTTAGATGACTGGCCAGACTTGGTTTTCTTTAAAATATATAGTTCTTCTATTAACCTAACATTATCCTATTCTAGGAAGGAGTCACCTTCATTTTGCATAACCCTCGGGGACATTTTCAAGCTCTCCAGTTCATTTCTAAGCGAGATATTCTCCTTTTCTAATAGGCTAGCCACCTCCTGAACACTGTCCACTTCACGATTCAACAAGAATTCTTTCTTCTGATAGGCTGAAGAAATATCTTGAAACCTTTTATCAAAACCATGCCCAATGCTCAAAAATTTATACTTTGCCTCACAATCAGTGTGAAGGCCAGCAAGAGAAGCCTTATGCCCACCTGTATTTGCTCAATCATTTCATAATAAGCAGCATTATTTGCCACTACCTGGTCAAAGAGTCTATGAAGATGAATATAGGCTTCATCCACTTGTTTTGAGGCATTTAAGCCGAGAAACTCTTCTAGCTCGGCTTTATCCAATTCTTCATGAATAATGCCAAATAGCCGAACATTTCTCCTATACAGATCACTCTCAATAGTTACTATAGCATATCTACTAGATTTAAACTAGAAAATAACATCAGAAGCACACCAATGGATCAATAAATTCTAAAATAATAATATGAGAATCTAATACAAAGCTTTATTATTACTTAAAATAAAGGGTACAACTCATAGGATCTTTCTCGGGGTTATAAAAAGGGGATCAAACATTACAAAATTAAAGAAAAAAAATTACCCTCTTGCAAAAAAGTTACACCTTCTCCTTGCCTTGAGTCTCCTCATTTGTTGAAGGAGTTGCCACCACAGAAGCTTCTATCACCATTGAAGATTTTCTAATGCTTTTTTCATCCTCCATTTCTTCATTAATACTGGGAGGAGTGCCAAGGATATACTGTTAGAAGAGTTCAGAGTTGGCAGTAGTGACAACCTGGTTTAAAGCCAATGTCCAACCTTCCTTAAATGCAACCTTCTTCATATATTCAATCTAGATGGAAATAACAAAAAAAGATTTGTCCCATTCCCTGGTGAAGGTATCTTATTTTCCCTATTCAGCGTGGATTTAAGTTCCTATAACTTCCTCTTTTCTTCAGCAATCTCCTAAGAGGCATCAACCGCACCCTTCTCGACATCCTTCCTTTGCTTCTCTGCATTATTCAAAAGACCTTGCCATTTTTACTCATCCTTCTTATTGGACATTTCAGTCACATCAAGAGAACTATTCAAGCCTTTGAAGTCCTCTTTAACATCAATAGATAATGATTTTAACTTATCATTCCTTATTAGCAACTGGTCATAGTCGACCAGGTGTTGCAAACAATATTAGCATAAGACAATCATAAAAAATTATTCAGGAGAGCATAAATTAAAGAAGTAAGTTGTGTGTACATAAGTACCAGAGCTAAATTTTGGTTAGCCCCCTTTAGTAGTCTGACCCTAGACATGGGAGTAACCGTCGACCAATCTGCGGGCAACTCTCTAGAATGGATCAAACCCCTGGCCCAACCAGGGTTCACTGCCACAGAGGTGGATGCAGTAGAGGCCTGATTGATGGGTTTTCTGAACCAATTCCTGCTAGATAGCAGGACCTCTTTTCAATATATTAAATTAAAATTCACCATTCTTAATTTCTTCAGTAATAACAAACACTGGCCTCTTGGAGCCTTCATCGGTAGTCTCATTCTTCTCAAGAGGTGGGGGAGACATGGCTCTAAACATCAAATTTTGGAATTTTCTCTTCACCATCATATTGGGGGATAAGGATTTGGTCGGGATCATAGCTAAGCCAAAGGATTCAAAAGCGTAAGAAGTTCCTCTCAGAATAATATCTTCTATTGAAAAGGAGACTCAGATGCAACAATGGATGTAGTAGAATCTTCTAAATCTATAGGGGATAAGGGAATGTCCTCCGCAAATCGAGCTACTATAATACCCTGTCCGAGTAATTCAATTAAATTTTTAATCAAATTTCCCTTATGCGCTGTCACATTTCTGTTTCTTGATTTGTCATGCAATCAAGCCTAGATCAACCCATAATGGGGAAAACGGGATTTTTGGTCTTTAAGGGATTTTTATAAGGCTTGTTTGGGGCATTTGTTGGGAGAAAAATGGAAGATGATAGATAGATAGATAGATAGATAGATAGAGAGAGAGAGAGAGAGAGAGAGAGGGAGATGGGTGATCTTCCACCTCTTCCCACCATAAACCACTATTTTCTTAGCGTATTCTACCATATTTGAACCATATACATCCATTTCCACTAATGTTAAAGAAAAGCTACGAATTTTGAAGAAGTTTTGGGGGATTTTTGGAGAATATGGAGATGGAACTTTTATGGAGCTTAAAGTGAGTTTTGCTTGGAAGCTTGAATGGAGCATAATTAAAGCAGTTTTGGAGGGTGAATTTGGTAACCCCTTGAGGCCACCTTTGAAAGTGGGGGTTGCTCCTCCAACACCAACATTCTTGCCACCATTAGATTTCGTAGAGGTGGAAAAATCTTACTCTTAGTGTTAAGACTCTATTTCGCATTAATTGTAGTCTTGTAGTTGGATTACATGAGTAGTGTGCATTTGATTAAATAATGAAAATCATGTGTAGAAAATAATAAACATTTTTATGGAATAAAAATGTTTCAAAAATGTTATTTTTTTTAAATTAAATAATGAATAAGTATTTCAAAGTCTTGAAATATTAAAAGTGGGTATTTTGTGAAAATGGTGTATTTTCTAGAAAGATTGATGATAAACATTTTATGAAATAAAGTGTTTGAAGAAAATGGTTTATTTTGTTAAACATTGGTGAAATAATGTTTCAAGGTTTCTTGCAAAAAATAAGATGTTATGAAAAATGGACATTTGTTGAGTTTGAAGAAAAATAAATATCTTTTATGCTTTGAAAGTATATTTTTGTAAGTATGGTGAATTCCTAGAATGAAAAATATGTTTAACCCATTGATTGGATTTTAGGATTTAAAATACATCTTCTCATGTGTATAAACTTGTAGTATTTTAATAATAAGTATGTGAACAAGTTGAAGGAAGTTTTTGATGGGTTTAAATAAGAAATTAGAAAAAGTGGAAATTCTAGCCTTCAAGTATGTAAAAATGGGGATTAAAGGTATAATGAACATAAGGTTGTAAGACTACATGTGTTGATAAAAAAAAATAGTATTTTCTTATAAAAGTATTCTTCAAGTGTAATTAGATTTCTTGAATGAATAAAGTAAATAAATGACAAATTTGGAAAATGGTTAGTAATGATGTGGAATGAGTGTTAATGGTTAAACATTGGAAAGTTGGTGCATAACTTAATAACGTTGTAAAAGATTAACACTTATGAAAATGAAAAAAAAATAATGAGATAAAGGTGTTTCCAATTAAGAAGAATATTACTCCAAGGTTAAAAGGGTGCTAAGGTGCTAAAATACTCAAGAAGTTAGTGTGGGTAACTTAATAGTGTTTTGGAAAAATTAACACTTGCAAAAATGGAGTAAAAGATGAGTTTGAAAACAAACAGGAAAAATGGTAATTTTACTTAAAGTGGAACATTTTATGAAATAAAAATGTTGGAAAAGGTGTTATGCAAATTGGTCCTAATCGAATATGATTTTTGAAATAAATTCAAGGTTAAAGGGTAAAGGACATGAAATGGTAAAAGTGTAACACAAGTTGGGGTGAAACCCTGGGTTTTAGCTTCGGTCGGGTAAAAGGAAAAGTGTAATAATGTGGACATTTGTAAAATATTAAAACACATTAAAAAGAACTCGGATGACATCGAGAAAATTAAGGAGTGCCCATAGCCCCGGGGTAAAAGACCCAAAATAACTGGCCAGAGCATATGGTCCGCGTAGCCGATGGTGTGGAGCCCATTTGAAGTATGCGATTATTAGAAGATTATGAGAAAAGATAATGAAATAAGGAACATGTCAAGAAATGGGTTGTGTGGTGAAATGTGTTTATACGACCTAACTTGAATGAATAAGTAAATGCTCCGGTAAATGTGAAGTGGACAAGTAAATGTGCAAATCTTTTAATGTTCATAAGGTAAGGAAAAAACTTAATGAAAGTGAGTAAATGGGTGGTTAAGCAACCTAAGTGGTTAAACTCACAATTGACACAAGAATGTATTGTAAAAGTTTTTTAAAGGTTAAATACGAATTTTTTCACACGATGAATGCGCGTGTTAAAAGGACGGGTTTTCAACGAAAATACTAAGGTGTATTAGTTAAAATAAAAAGGGTATTTTCGATAAAGAAATGATTTTCGATCAAACCAAGTGTAGTGGTTTCAAACATTGATCCGCGTGTGTTAAATAAAGGTAACAAATGTTAAAAGAGGAAAGGGAGTCTTTTATCAAATTAAAATAAATTAATCTGGATAAATAAGGTTTTTGAATTCAAACTATGTCATGCATTAAGTATATGTATATGTAAGTATATATATGTATACAAGGTAGTTGCATGTGCACGTAGGCATAACGTGTTAGAGTCTTCTTTCTGCCATTCGATTCTATACTACATTTGTATATTTTTCACTAAGCATTTGGCTCATTCCCTCGCTTTGTTACGACAGGTTAGGAGCGGGTTCATATTTTGAGAGCATTTTCCAGGTAAGTACTTCTTTATTGTTACTTTAATAACTCTGTATGCTTGGACTTCGGGGTGCTCCCCATGGGTCTTTCACGTAGTTTAATTTGATATTGGAATCGCATGCTAAACAAGTGAAATGTTAATTAAAATAAAACCCAATTAGCAACATTATTGAGAGTGTTTCATTGCATTTCACACCTAATGCTTGGGTCAGACCAAATTGACTACAGGTAACCCATAAATTTGGTCCGGGGTGTTACAAATGGTATCCAATCTCTAGGTTCAAGGTTCCTTTCGGGAGTAATGTGGTGAGGTAGGCATTGGATCTTTCGATGTTAGTGTTGGTTTGGGCCGATCATGCTAGTTTGGTGATGGTTTAATTTGTGTCCTTGATGATAAAGTCAAAAAGGTTATCACAACAAGTAAGTTAGTGCCAAGTGGCACATGATTATATTCATAGTTACTAATCGCTTTCGCGCTTATGATTAGATTTGTTAGTAATTTACGAGTGTTTGGTCAAACCAATAATGGTGGCACAGTGGTTTCTAGTGTGAGGTGCTTATATTCCAATATTTGATGACGTAGAACCTTATGAGATGTTAGCAGAGTGAAATGATGCCCATTGGGCAAGTGGCACGAGTTGCATATAGTCGACGGTAGAGGTTGATGGTTAGGGTATCATGACTAGACACTGATGATTGGTGATTAAAAAGTATATATCCCTTAGGCACAGTGCTTATGGGTAGTTGACGCCGCTAATGTAATTTGATAAATTCGATCCTTGGGGTGATATCGCCCTTGATAATAGTCCGATGAACACATGAAGTTGTGTAGGATAACAGTGGCAACACCATGATCCTTTTTATGGGATGTATGGTGTGATAACTTTGTTGATGAGAGTAGCATTGGTAGTGGCAGTAGTGTTCTTTGCAACCTAGATGTAAAGGTTGCATATTTCGTATATGAAGGTTAGATGATTGAAAGGCATTCATAAGTATTGATTTTGTGGTGAGAACGTATTGGGTCCCTTAGTCGAGGACTTAAATTTAGTGTATCCTGATAACAAGGTGGTATTGAGGAATAGGATTCTGCGTGTCATCTGTGGTGTAGGCCTTGGTATTTATAGGCAATACTCGACGTCCCATATCCAACCAATATCTATATAGTCATGTTAACATGTAGATTATCACATAATGTGATGCTTAAATAGTGAGGCAATTTAGTTTTCATGGTGGAACCTTCATTGAGGATTAGGTAAGACAAATCTTGAGGTTTATAGGTTGCTTGTGACGTCCTGTACCCTGCCTTAGTTCGTAGTAGCGTTGGTTGTGGTTTATACGTGGCTTATAGTCACTGCTTAGAAGAAAGATAAGATTATTATCTAAGGGTAGAGACTTATTTTAGATGCCAAGGTAATGGCTAGGTGTGAGGTAATCTTAGTGTGAGAGTAGTTCATAGGCCTTTTGAGGTGCCTATTTGACAAATTGTGTGTGGCATCGTTGAGGATAAAAATCAAATGTTGTGATGCCTTGAGGTGTTTGCTGGTTAAAGTGCACTATAGGTAGAAGCTCATAGACTAGTGTCTTTACAGGCAACAAGAAACCATAATGTGGGTATTGAAAGGTTTGTAGAGCGTTCTTACATTGATAAAGGTATGGATGTTAAAATCTTGCCAGGTCTTGAGGACGGTTACATAAAATGTATTTAGTGTCCTTGGGAGATCAGATAGTTCGGTATGAAGGAGAATTAGCAGCCTAGTAATGATCGCATTGAGGATCAGGTGATGATCCCAGATTGCTAGTTGTACAGTGTACGTGCTAGGGTTGGCTTCCCAAATCGGCACAAATGGGTAGTATAGTCCCTAAGGTAGGGTGATGTTTTGTGTTGTTATAAGAGCGATGCTCGGATGTCATGGAATGACTAATATGGGTGTGGTGATACTCGAGTTTGGGATGTAGTAATAAATGTATTCAAGACTTAGAATTATAACGCCATGTGGAGACTTGAAAATGGCAACGAGGTGGGGTAACATCAAAACAGGATCATAATGTTGGCATATGTCGAGGATATATGATAGGGTAGCATTAGCGATGTAAGGACTAGTTCTTGGCATGTCTTTCCAAGATGGTTCGGATTAGAAGATGTATCCTTGTGTGATATTTACTACCCTTAGAAATCCAATTGCGATGGTCGTGGTCGCCACGTAAATTTCGTGTGGGTAAAAATCGAAAGAAAGTTTGTTGGCAACCTCGTGTGGTCAAAGGACACGGTAAGGTGAATACTTATCTTAAAATAAGTAGTGCCTATAGGAGTTTGGTATTTTGATCATGATATGATAAGACAGGTAGTAACCTAGGTGTAGTAGGTTGGTGACATTATCACTAGTAATTGGATAAAGTCAATAAAGACAAGGGTGTGAGGTATCTGCCAATTGAAGTGATTCGTGTACATCGAGAATGTGAAATGTAGGGCCTTACTCCCAAAGAGGAAAGTTGGGCATTGACTTTCTACATGACTATTAATTCGTATATTTTTTTTCATGTTATGGAAAGTTATGGGAATGAATGGTTGTGATTCGATTCGTCCCAGCTAGTGACCTAAGCCAGGGTATGTGGCTAGGATTAGTGCTCTGTGAGAACTTTGGGAATGAGTGACATGACTTCAAGCATATAGTGTGGGTTCTATTTTGTAGTTCATAGTCGAATGCTAATGGGAAAAATTTCTCTGGAAGGTTTTCTTATTCCTTTAGACTCTTATGTGTCCCTTTCGATTTCGATAATCGGGGATCGATATTCTCACATATATGATGACTCAGATTGGTGAGATGTCATGGTACGACGTGGTTGGACCTGGGAGAGCATAATGGATAGGGTGAGATCAATACATCTTGGTAACTGGTCACGACACATATAAGGTATTCTTGCTATTGTATAAAGTTCTTTTTAGAGTAGGCTGCACTTTCGGCCACACAATTTTCTCATAGTAATGTTCTTTCTTAGGATTGGTGGACTTTCAACTAGCCGACACGATAGTCAGTGGCTTGGGTTGTAAGAGAGGGATGATGACTTGAGGATATGATATAATGTTGGAAATCGAGGAAAACTTAGCATACGATGTTGCTTCTCCACGATGAGTGGATTAGAGCGAGTACTCAAAGGTGAGGCACCTAGGGTAGTACAAGATTCGTCAGAGTGGCACAACGAAAGGGGTAGGCCGAGCGCAGGGTTATGACTTGATAAGAATATTACTCAATGGAGTGAGGGAACAACATAGTACGATTATTGGCAAGCTCATACGAGTTGTGTAGCTAGGAAATCTTGAAAGTTTATGGGACGAAGGATGTACGATCCTAAATTAGGATTTATTTTGATGATGAATACGATGATTGGTTGCATTACAATACACATTGGGTGAGTGTCAATCGCTAGATAGGGTTGCCTTTGGAGGTGCCAGTATGCCTTAGGTACTAGCATATATGGTGTTATGTGTGGTTTGGACATGATCACAAGGTGAGTGGAGACTCAGATTTGATTACGTAATATCATGGTTAGCGAGATGGTGAGCATTAGAGCATATCGCATGTTGAGTATTTGGTGACCAACCCCATGTGGGGCACGAATGGCGACTAAGTGTTGAGAACTTCGATGATTTAGTCTTGAAGGATTTATATGGCTTAGATAGGATGTTGGTGAACCCCATAATGCTTAAGGATTAACAGGTCAAGAATTTCGAGGACGAAATTCTTAAAGAAGGGAAGTTTGTAATACCCTGTCCCAGTATTTCAATTAAATTTTTGTATAAGTTATGATGGTGTAAGGTTTCATTATAACTATAGAAGAATTGAGGGTCAAAATTGAAGAAAAATAAAATAATATTAAGAAGGGTCGTTTAAACGATATTGGCCTGTCGTTAGAAGCGAGATAGGGATCTCGCACGAAGGTCGCAAAAAGTAGACCTTCAAATGAGATCCGTATTATAGTTCCATGTCCTGTGAAGGTCGTGAAAAACCAAACTTCGAACGAGGTGGAGAAGTCACTCGAACGAGATGTGCATGCCGTTCGAACAACGTGTCTTGAGAAGTTTTAATCAGATTGCCCTTGTACGCTGTCACATTTTTGGCCTTTGATTTGACGTGCTATCATGTCCAGATCAACCTAGATTGGGTAAAACGAGATTTTTTTTTTATCTTTAAAGGGGTTTTATAAGGCTTGTTTGGGGAATTTATTGGGAGAAAAATGTAAGAAGAGAGAGAGAGGGAGATGGGTGATATTCCACCTATTCCCACCACAAACCACCACTCCTCCACTATACATAACCCATAGACCACCATTTTCTTAGTGTATTCCACCATATTTGAACCATACACATTTATTTCCACTAATGTTCAAGAAGAGCTACAAATTTTGGAGAAGTGTTGGGGGATTTTTGGAGAAGATGGAGATGGAACTTTCACGGAGTTTGAAGTGAGTTTTCCTTGGAAGCTTGAATGGAGCACAAATGGAGCATTTTTGGAGGGTGCATTTGGCACCCTCTTGAGCCCACCTTTGGAGGTGGGTCTTTATCCTCCTACACCAACATTCTTTCCACCATTAGAGTCCTTAGAGGTGGGAAAATCTTACTCTTTGTGTTAAGACTCTATTTTGCATTAATTGTAGTCTTGTAGTTAGATTACACGAGTAGTGTGCATTTGATTAAATGATGAAAATCATGTGTAGAAAATAATAAATATTTTTATGGAATAAAATGTTGCAAAAATTTATTTTGTTGAAATTAAATTATGATTAAATATTTCAAAGTCTTGAAATCTTAAAAGTGGGTATTTTGTGAAAATTTTGTATTTTATAGAAAGATTGATGATAAATATTTTATGAAATAAAATGTTTGAAGATAATGGTTTATTTTGTTAAACATTGATGAAATAATGTTTCAAGGTTTCTTGGAAAAATGAAGATTTTATGAAAAATGGATATTTGTTGAGTTTGAAGAAAATTAAATATATTTTATGCTTTGAAAGTAAATTTTTGTAAGTATGGCGAATTCCTAGAATGAAAAATATGTTTAACCCATTGATAGGATTTTAGGATTTAAAATCCATCTTATCATGTATATAAACTTGTAGTATTTTGATAATAAATATGTGAACAAGTTTAAAGGAGTTTTTGATGGGTTTAAATAAGAAATTAGAAAAAGTGAATATTCTAGCCTTCAAGTATGTGAAAATGGGATTAAAAGTATAATGAACATAAGGTTGTAAGACTACATGTGTTGATAAAAAGAAATAGTATTTTCTTATAAAAGTATTCTTCAAGTGTAATTAGATTTCTTGAATGAAGAAAGTAAAGAAATGACAAATTTGGAAAATGGTTAGTAATTATGTTGAATAAGTGTTAATGGTTAAACATTAGAAAGTTGGTGCATAGCTTAATAACGTTGTAAAAGATTAACACTTATGAAAATGGAAAAAAATAATGAGATAAAGGTGTTTCTAATTAAGAAGAATATTACTCCAAGGTTAAAAGGGTGTTAAGATGTTAAAACACTGAAGAAGTTAGTGTGGGTAACTTAATAGTGTTTTGAGAAAATTAACACTTGCGAAAATGGAGTAAAAGATAAGTTTGGAAAAGAATAGGTAAAATGGTAATTTTACTTAGAGTGGAACATTTTATGAAATGAAAATGTTGGAAAAGGTGTTACACAAATTGGTCCTATATGAATATGGTTTTGAAATAAAATTAAGGTTATAGTGTAAAGTACATGAAACGGTATAAGTGTAACACAAGTTGGGGTGAAGTCCCGAGTTTTGGCTTCAGCCAGGTAAAAGGAAAAGTGGAATATTGTGGACATTTATAAAATATTAAAACACATTAAAAGGAACTCGGATGACACCAAAAAAATTAAGAAGGGCCCGAAGCTCAGGGATAAAATACCCAAAACAAATGGCCAGAGCATATGGTGCACATTCCCAGTAGTGTGGAGCCCATTGAAGTATGCGATGATTGGAAGATTTTGAGAAAAGATGAAGGAATAAGGAACATGTCAAGAAATGGGTTATGTGGTGAAATGTGTTAATACAACCTAATTTGAATGAATTAATAAATATTTCGGTGAAGAAGTGCAATGTTAATTAAAATAAACCGGACTATCAACATTGTATTGTATGTTTGATTACACTTCACACCTAATGCTCGGGTCGGATCGGGTTGACTACGGGTAACCTATAAATTTGGGCCGAGGCGTTACAGCTACAAAGGAGGTGATAGAGCTCTTGTGCTCCAACAAAACATAGGCCAACCTGGGGTGTTCTTCTCCAATTCTGTGCTAAATGGATGAAATAAACTTCAGCTCCTCAAAGTTCACCTCTGAGTTAGAGGGATAATATTTCTTCCTTTTCTCTGCAAAAAGGCATAATATATTGGTTGGAATATCACAAACAACAAATAGGCATAAAGGAAACACAAGTAATTTGAGGAGCTGACCTATGCCACGCCCTTCATTAGGGCATCTGGGACCATTGTACCTTACCTCTTCGAGAAAGGGGCATGTTGCCTGTTCTTTATCATGAATCCATAATCCCAATTATCCTTATTGGAATATATCAAATTTACTACTAAAGCCTTATGGTCCTGACGAGTCTTCAAGTAATAAGTATTGTCTCCAATGGTTCCCCACTTATACCAGTACATTAATTCCTTTAGTCCTATATGGGTACCATACAATTTGTTAAGATAGTTGACCCCATTTACTACCCTCTAACTATTGGGGGCTACCTTAGCAGGGGTCAAATCTAAATATTGACCAAATTCTAGAAATAGGTTTTTGGGCGAAAAGGTGATTTCACACTCAGCCATAAAAATTATAGGAAATTAATGACCCTCATCTAAAGCACACACATTCACTGGACCTCATACCATTTCTAATGTTACCCAATTAGGCATCTTTCTTCTCTCCCTAAATTCCTCCAAAAACGTTTCATTAACCATGTAAACTATATTAAAAAAGAATAAGGTGAAGAGAGAAAAGTCTTACAGTTGCAATTATTGGGACGTAAAGCACTTAAGCAGCAAGGATAAAGTACTATAGTAGAAAACAAAGAGTTCGAAAATGCTGAGGTAAAGAAAATGGAGAGAAAATCCACCTTTTATAGATACAGAGATGAATCTCAATTTCCGGGATTGGAAATGATTAATTGAACCAAATGATTAAACTTTCGATACATTTTCAAAACCCAAGGAAGGAAAAAACTAACGTACCCTCAGACGGTTCGTCATTTTTCAAGTTATTTACAAAAGTGCCATCGCTCTAGTACGATAGTAAAAGATTTACAAGTCCGGTAGGTCGGCTGGCGACCTTTAACCATTATGATAGCTGAGCAACTTCATGAAGTAAATACTTCATTCTTGTGATAAATCCTCAAGTATGGAGCATTGGGGGCTTTTGTTTTTGGTTAAAATTATTTAACTACATGGAATATAACACGGTTACACCTGTTAATTCTACCCTGAAACCTGCCACGCTAGATCAGACCTGGTCAGCACAAGTACTCGTTGGTCGACTACCTAGCCAACCACCTCTAAGAGGTTAAACCATCAATCAGATGGAAAGCCACATGCAGGATATTCAACAATCACCATGCGAAAGGACACCCAACTGTCTATTGTTATGTAAAGGTGTATACGATTGAATCTATAAAGGCATTCCATCTTCTAAATTTAAATACAGCATTTTCCCTAGCTTGGGGGCAAGTTTTACAACGCAATTGTACCTTGCAATTGTATCCCAAAGACAGTAATACAAACTTTAACCAACTTTACATGTGGATGTAGGCTTATTCCCAAAACATAACCACATAAAACTTTTATGTCTCTTGCACCATTTATATTCTTTATCTTTATTTATTTATCTGTGATTATAAGTTTGGATAATAAAAGTTAAGGTCAATCTATAAGTACGTTTTCCAAATTTAGACATCAACAACACGCATCTTATAAGGGTCATTTGAATGAAACCATAGGGGTCATTCCATTGAAGTGGTCGTTCTTAATCGAACCAAAAAAGTCTCGTTCGAAAAAAACGTCTAAACTCATTCGAACAACCTTCTTAAAAGATTTGAACGAAAAAATGTAGTTCTTTTAAACCATCCAAACAAGTCAATAGAATGATTTTCAGCAACTCATTTGAATGAGAATATAAATATCATTTGAATGACATTAAATAAAAAAAATTCTTTATACTTTTTCCGAAAAATGCCTCATAAAATATTATAAAAATAAGACCCAAAGCATCCATAGATCAAACTAAATCCACATTCATACCTCTTGAGATCCCATGGATATTGAAGACGATATTTGGCAAGAAAACACGACACAATAATGGAGTCGCTTTACTTGGCCGCTACAGTATTCAATAATACATCATAGGCATGGAGGATAAACAAACTCAAATCTTATCCTATGACATAAACGATTTTGTCCAACCGGAATAAAGCCAAAATATATACAAATTGACACGACTAGAAAAATTTTCTTTTTAAATCTCCCCCTTTTGCTATTCTGGGATAAAACTAAAAAAACAACCTATGGGCTGTCAAGCTCTCCTAAGACTCAAATGTAACCCCCAAAGGAAAAACTACGGACACTTGACAAACACAAACTTAATAATTTTGCTCTTGTGAAACTTTGTCGCATCGTTCCAAACTTGCATACTTCACATTCATTTTAAATGTAAAGAGAATATAACAAGATATAAACCGCATATGAAAAACAAAAATCCCCACTTGTTAAACATCTCACCCTTGGAGAAGATTTATTCCCATGAGAATATTTTATCTCCTTTTTTGTTCGATAATATACAAAGGAAAAGTTCCCAATATAAATAACTTCTCCCCGTAAATGTAACAAATATGAACGTAAAGGAAAATAAGAAATATTATGCAATGATGTAAAGTGCAAATGGCAACGACAAACACACTCGGCAACACAAGCACAAATAATCCACAACAATGAAATATATGATAGTAGTGTAAACAATGGAACAAACACTACCAATTTGATGATATATGATGGCACTAAGATATTAAGCAAACATGAATTAAATTCAACACATAGACTCAAAGAGTATATATATATATATATATATATATATATATACTTACACATAATAATAATGCGCAAGCATATATAGGTATAAATACCGCAAAAGACATAAAACATAAGCTTTCCATACTTGTATGACATAAATGTGTATGGAGTGAAAGGGGCGTGAACAAGAAAATAATAGAAATATATCCTAAAGACTCAAGATAGTACAAGGAGTTTTATTTGATCACATTAACTTATCAAACTTAGATTTAGCCTCATAGTGACAAATGATGTGAAGTCATAATGGAAAAACATACACAATGCATACTGGACTAGAAATATTGATGATTCTCGGTTCAATAACATCAAACATTTATAATTAACTGGGACTGATTGTGAAAACCCATTGATCTTAAACTTAACACCCTCAAAATTATAGATATACAATTTTCTTTGTTATTTTGAAGATACCAATTTTGAAGCATTAATTTTGAAACACTGGCCTTGGAAATATATTCTTTTCTTTTGCCTCTCTTTTCTTTTCTCTCTTGCCAATGGTGTCCTTTCATGCAAAGGAGATTTAGTCCCTTCGTACCCCTTTACCATTGCACTATCATGTTTTTCAATCTAAAACAAACTCATGAGCAATGGTTCTTACATGTACAAATCTCCTAATTAAAATGGATATGTATATGTATATGATAAGATTGATAGGAGAATACCTTGCTTAGCTCATGTAACATAGTTAGTTAAAATCCAAAAGAGTTTGTGAATGTGTGTGGAGGCATATACAAAGTGAATCCATTAAGCAAATTAAAATCGAACAACTCTATGAAATCATGATAAAGAAGCAATCTAAAGCATTGTAAACCATACTCTATTGTACTAGCCACATTGAAAACATGGAACAAATGACATTCAAAGACACCGATATGCCACAAAAAATGTGTAAAACCTACCACACAAAACAAAACGAAAATATTTTTATATTTGTCTAATAAATAGTAAACAAATAAAAAATCAAAATACAAAAGATCCAAACATCATACAACTAGTCAAAGCATAAAATCGTAAAGTACAGAAACTAATGTATGAAAAAAATATGCGAACACAATCAACCATAAGATATAGCATGTAATGAATCATGTGAAAGCATGTGAGAATTAATAAGTCTAACATTCAATGTTTCCACATCGGATTTCCTAACCCAAATCAATAAATAAGTAACGCCTTCGATTTTAGCAACCACGGTGACACATGATATAGACTTCCTAGGACCTCTTCTAAGATCATAACAAAATGCCCTGATGTGACATTTCCTACAACAATGCTTGCATGTGTAAACATGAGGAATTTTACCATTAAGTTGATCTTTTCTAATGTCTTTTGCAATGGTTGACACTCTTAAACGTAGAGTCTTAGATTTAAAAGAAGAAGAATTCATATTATCATAGCCAATACTAATGCAACTAGAGTCTCTTATCATGGACTCATTCTCTTTTTTGGACACCTATAATTTTAAAAATCACGTTTCATGTCCCGAGTTTCTCATAAAGAATTGTCATTTGACTTTGAATATTTTGCAAAAAATTAATTTTATCTTTTAAATCCAAAAATTATTTTTCAAGAAAATTTACCCTTTTTGTAAATTTCAAATTCAACTTAGTTAACGTAGCAGTGCAGTTATAAATCTCATTAATCTCATCTCAAATATGAAAATCATTATCATCATTCAAAACTTCGGTTGACTTAACACTATGATGACCCATTAAGAGAAACAAACAAACAACGAGAGAGAAAAACAAACAACCCTAAAACAACACTAAATAAGGAGAAACATAATAACTTAGTTTACCTGCTCTAATACCAATTTGAAACTGGTATTATGCGTTTAGGGCTAAACATATTATCAAACAAACTCCAACTTTTAATTTTTCAAAATTAATTAAACTAATTAAAACTCTGCTCCAATTAAAATTGTATTGTGAAAATTATTAGTCATATTTTATCTTGCTCTAAAACATGTATCTAGGTGATATAAGCAATCATAAAACAAAGCAATCCACAAAATGACGATGTACGAAGAAAACTCACAATGAGAAAAAACCTCGGATGGCCTAATTGTAATACCCCGTAAATTTAAAGATATTTAATTAATTAAATATACTAATTAATTGGATTTATGGAAGAATTTAAATAAATAAATAAATAAATATTTTAATTGAAAAGGAATTGAATTTTATAAAAATTTAGAATTGAATTTTATAAGCATAAAAAAAGTTTTACAAATGAACATTGAAGTTGGAATGGCATTTATAAAGAATATGGACATTAATTGTAAAAAAGAAATTAGTAAGGGTATTTAATTACAATTTATAATTTTATTAAAGTAACAATTAAACAAATAGGGGAATTGTACTTAAGAGTATGGGTATAGTTATAATTAAATCATACTTCGAGAGAAAACAAGGTTGTGGGTATAGTTGTAATCAAAGCATACTTGGAGAGAAAGCTAAGTTTAAGGATAAAAAAGTAAAAACATATGAAAGAGAGGATTAATGTAAGAACCTAAATAAAATACTATTACCTCTTATCCTAAATCCACAGTCCAACTTTCAGATCTCAACCAAACTTCACACAAAATACATACTTCCAAACAACAAAATATCCACTTTTATTATACTAAAAATCTTCCAAATCTAAATTTGGTTTTAGGAAAACATCTACCCAATTACAAAAACAAAAGCCTTATGGGGACATTTTGATAGAACAATTTAACTATTTCTCAAAAGAGATCTTTTCTATATCACTGGGTTCTTGTTTACATCAATTGGGGATTATTTGAGGAGCAATTATAAGGGATTTTTAGAGGGATTTTTTTTTCTTTATTTTGGGAATTTTTATTCATCGTTCAAGGCAAGATAATTATACTATCTCATCTCATGATGTAAATGATTATTTCTACCTAAACAACATTTTATAAATTATAAAAATCATGTAAAAATAATTACGATTATTTGATGTATTGAAAATGGTGATTTTTGTACATAAATGAATGAACCCAATTCTTGAAATTTTATGTTTAGTTTAAATTAGTTTAATTGAATTGGGTTAGAGAATTGTATATTCCATTTAAATGGAATCATGTGGTAGACTACTCTTTTACATATATATGGATATCTCCTTTCAAATCTTAATGTAGCAATTGTGCATGGAATTATATGTTGAAATCTCACAAGTAAATGTGAGAAAGTGATATTTTTATGTAAGGATGGACTTTAATAACTATCCTAGACCATATTTGAGGATATTGGGTGCATAGAACTTAGTTTCAGAAAGAAAATGGTGATTATGAGTTTTGGGCATGTGACAGAGGACGTAGGTTAAAGACATCTATCTTCGGGAAAGTTTAGTCATGATGCATGAAATCATCACTTCAAGTAAGTAAGCAACCCATGTTCTAGCACTCTTAACAATGGTGAGATTGGAGAAATAGTATAAGAGATATATCTAAATAAAAGAAGGGATGGGAGATAAGGAAGACACAAGCATGTAAGTGGTTCGACCTTAGCCTACTCCACTGTCCAAACATATGAGTATTTCACTATAAAATAAGGCTAAAGGACATTAATGGAGTTTGCAAGTTTTCTCTACAGGTAGAATTCAACAACATAATAGTAAGGTTTTGTAATTTTTATTTCCTTTGAGGATGGAGAAGTATCCTCTTATAGAGTTAGGGGTGCGTAGTATCACCCCTAAGCATTGTAGGCCCCTTTTTCAAAGTGTACTTTAGGTGAAAACAACTTGTCTTTCAAAAATATTTTTCCAATTTTAATACATACTAAGTTTGTGAACTAATTTTACTTAAGTCAAATTTTATCTTGTTTAATCCTAAACATGCATCTAGGTTATTAAAACATGTAAAATAAATCAAGTTAAAAAAATCAACGCTAGATGTACAAGGAAACTAATAAGGGAGAAGACCTCGGACGGCCCAAGCCAGACAATCACTATGATCCGGTAATTACAAAGGAAGGCAAACAGACTTACACAACGACTCGATCCCCACAAGCCTTGACGCTCTTCTTCTCTTTAACTGCTCCTCTACAGTTCCCTCACATAAATACTTCCATGATACTTGTCCATATCACATGAGTCCACGTACACCTCGGTATCCACCGATGTAGCTTTGACAACCTTCTATGATTCGGAACATGGCCTTCACCTTTTCTTCACCGTAAAACTCCAATAAAATAACTTGTTCAATATGGATGAACAAACCAATGGTGCAAACAAGATCTCTATAGCATATATATGAAAGCTCGGATCTTTTATAAACAATAAGGATGGTTTTTTCTTTGAAATACTTAGAAAATAAGTGCAGAAAAACATAACTAAACTATTTTGTACATTGGTTCTGTACCCCTCAAAATTCTGAGAAGAAATAGCCTTAAATAAAAAACTTTAAGTTGACAAGTCATTATAACGAGATGTGTATGTCGTTCGAATGATATAGCCATCTCATTAGAACGATATGTCCATGTTATTTGAATGACAATCACGTGTCATTTGAACGACTTTTAAAGTCGTTTGATCCTTCTAAATACAAGGGAAAGATCTACACGACTCTAAAACGAGTTTATCTTAAAATAAATGAAGTTAAAACCTTTTAAAAACAATTTAACATCTTAAAATCATTTTTAAACAAAATAACATCCTTTAAATAGTTTTTTGAGTCCCATAAACATTATGCGTTCATATGCGAAAGTATCTTGGAATGCAATATGAAATGAAGACGTGAAACTTGCACCAATAAACACGACATGATCTATCTTGAAGCTTGGTCGATATGTATTCAAAAAACAAGTCATAGACTATGTGGGAATCTTGACAAGTAAAAAACTATCTATGACTAAAATTGGGTTTTCTCCAGAATAATGCCAATACATACATATTGACTCTACTTGGAAATTTATCCTTACAAATTTCCCCCTTTGTCTATTCCGTGACAAAACCAAAAATAGTGAAATGCCTAAGCCAGGCAGTCAAGCTGAATGACATAAATCCCATCCCATAAACCCAAAAACAAAATATAGGACACGATCTAATAAACAAATGTCTGACCGATAGCCTAAACTTTTCTTCATGTGATGTAGTTGCAAAATCTTCAATCTCTGAATAATCATTACACACACGAAACAACAAATAACATGTGAAGTATGGAGGTACAAATAATATAAAACATTGTATTACCAATTTGTAAAACAAACCATTTGTTAAACATGTGATCAAATCATATGATACCATTTTGTAAAATAATACCAGAAAAACATGATAAATAAATATGCTCATCAAACAAACCCCCCTACATCACATACCATCTCTCCCCCCTTTTGTCTCGAATAGACAACAAGAGAAAAAGACAATCACCTGAATATCTGGCATGAAATAGTCATATGAAGCATATCTAGATAAACATGGATAACTAGTTAATAATAATCAAGAGATACTAAATCGTAGCTAGAAAATAGTCACACAAAGTGAAATCATCAATATCAGTAATGATGTGTTTAAACGAATCAATGCAGTATACGAATCAAGCATGAATAATCAGTATAGACTTCATGAAACTGACCAGATGTACCAAAACAGTGTAATATTATAGCAAATACGAAGCAAGTAAAAAAACAAAACAAAGAGTCAAAAAGTCAACTTTAGTCAATACATGTCGTTCGAACGACAATGCCAGGTCATTTAAAGGACATTACATGTCATTAGATCCTTGCAAGATATGACTTAAAACAATATCATGTCGTGTGAAGCACTCCAAGAAACGACCTAAAAATGACCTAAGAAAAGACCATACCTGACACTTTTAACACCTCATTACTCGCGAGATCCAGTCTTCGAATGACATGGATATGTCGTTTGAATGACATCTAGAAGTCGTTTGAACGACTTCAAACTTTTGTTTTCCAGATATAAAAATATGCAAGATTTGCCTTGTGAATTTTTTTTGATGAAAACAACAACTGAAAAATCAAAACAGTAGCAAAATAGACTCAAACAGAAAAATTAAACAAGTATAGTTTCATGCAAACATAGTATCAACGTGCTCAAACATGAATATGGAATAAATGGGCATGAACTACAATAGATGAATCATAACTTGAACACATCGAAATGATCAAGAAGCTATAATTGATAGCTAAATGTCATTAAACTAAGTTTTAGCCATATGTGACAATTAATATATTGAGCTAAATGAACTAAACGAACAACATGCACACAAATCCGAAATTTTGACCATTCAACAAACAATAATGCCATGACACAATTTTTCAACATTAGGATTCGTGGTGAAAACCCGTTGTTATTTTCAATCCAAACACCCTCATATATTCATATTTTCTTTTTCTAGCCCTTTTGAGGTTTCTACAATTCTCACCTTGGGGAAATCCTATTGGCCCCATTTTGGCATATGTTTCTTTTTATTGCCTTAATTTTTTCTTAGGATCTTTTAAACGGTGGCTTTCACAACGAGTTTATTATTCTCTCGCAGCCCTTTCGTGTGAACACTAATCATTTTTTTCAATATAAGCAATTTAAATCCTCACGGCAAACGGTTCTTACATGCACACCTCCTCCTAAGTCTTATTACGTATAGATGACAAAATTGAGAGGAGAAAGTATCACCAAACAAAATATTCATATAAACTCATGCATGCGAGTGCGATGGAATATATACAAAGTTGAATCTAAATGCAAATCAACTTCGAAACAACTCCATTAATCGATGGTTAAGATCATTCTAAGCATCTATAATTATGACCAAATGTTCTAGCCATATGGATAATGAAATGATGGGGGTCCAAGCACACCAATTTTCCATATCAAACATAAGAACTCATGACACAAAAATAAATCAAAAATCTTTTTGTGTTTTTCAAAAAATAAAATCTTATTGTATTTTCTCAAAAATATCTAAAACCAAAAATCTTTTTAAAATTTTAAATAAGAATCAAATAAATAAAAACTAATACAAAGAGATACACTTGTCATAACACTAGCAAGATATATATCATGAAACAAAGACTAGCATATGATAAACATGGCTAACACAATTATCCATAAGATTTAACATGAGAAGTATCATGTGAAAGCAAACGAGATTCATGAAGTGTATTTACTAAAGCCACTAAGTTCGATTTCCTAACCCAAGTAGGTGTCTAACGACGCATGGGAGTTTTAGGAACTAAAACGATGCATTTTTAAGGTCCTAGCAATAACGTCAAAGGTGACCCTTCCTACTGCAATGAGTGCAAGTGAAAACACGATGAAAAATGTGACCTAAATGTGGACCTCTAGTAATGATCTTAGTTGGATCTCTCACACAATTGGTATTGGCTTTGAGAATAGGTGCAATACGATCATCGAAGCCTATACCACACTTATCATCCTTGATTTGGACAGTGCCTAAAATCTTATCCAACTTTTTTGACCTTGCCTCCAAATCAAACTTCACCTTACTCGAGTATCTTAATATCTCCTTAAGCTCACTAATCCTAGATTCAAGAAAATGCCTAGACTCCTTAAACTCTAGAATCTCTTGCTTCAAAGCCTCTATCAACCCACGAAGACAATCTCTCTCACCCCCAACGTGTTCTAGTTTCTCCCAAAGAGTCTTCTCCCATGACCTAAGATCCTCAACCAATGCATCATTATTTTCTACAACATGCTCTTTCAACCTAGCTTGCAATATCAAGTTTAATTTTTTTTACCTTTACCGCTTCCTCATACAAATCATTAAAGGCAACGTGTAACTCTCTCACATCTATCTCCTCCTCTTCACTAGTTTCACCCTCACTCACTTGGGATTCACACAAAATAGCTTTGGAAGTATCATTCACATTAGTATCTTGATGAGAAGAATTATCGTCGTCGCTCACATGACATGCCATAAAAGCTACAAAGTTGAGCTCAATGGGAGAAATCTCTCCCTCTTTCGGTTCACTATCACTTAAGATGGCATTATATGCTATCGGTTTCTTGCCCTCCTTCTTAAGTCTAGTGGGGCACTCTACTACCTTATGGTCATAACCCTCATAACCAAAACACCTATCTGACTCATCCCTCTTATCATTATCACTTCGATTCTTAGGGACATTATTTCCTCTGTTGTCCTTGAATTTCTCAAGTCTTTAGCATCTTTCGATTACTTTTGGAACTTAATTTTTTTTTTGAACTTCTTTGACAACAAAGATACATCCTCGAAATCGATGTTGGAATCATCAATCAAAACTTTAGTCTTCTCCTTTCGGACTTTAAAAGAAATTCCTTTTTCTTTCTTTAGAACTTTCTAGGAGGTAAACATGTCAAGTTCGTAGGTTTGTAAGTCACCTACAATATCTTCTAGTTTCGTTGGCTGAAGCATACCCAAGGAGTTTGAAATGGTCACTTTTTGATCAAATCTACTAGGCAAAGACCTTAAGATTTTCTTAACGACATGGTTGTTGGGTATTTTCTCTCCCAAGTTAATTGACAAGTTGACAATAAGGGACAATCTAGTGTAAAAATCATCGAACGTCTCACTCTCTAACATTGTAATCATCTCAAATTGGGTAGTGAGGTTTTAAAGTTTAGACGCCCTAACAGTACTAGTTCCCTGTTGAGTGAGTGCAATAACATCCCAAGCATCTTTCGACATCGCACACATCATAATATGATTATATTCATTGGTGAAAGACGAGGAAATAACATTTAAACGTTTAGATTTATGAAGTGCAAGTCTATGTTCAACTTCGTTCCATGACTCAATATATTTTAAACTAGTGGCCTCTATATCTCTCATGACCAGTGGTGACAACCCTTTTTCTACCGCTAACTAAACACGCTCATCAATAGCTTTAAGTGCACTTTTCATTTGTATTTTCCAATAAGGATAATTAGTGCCATAAAAAATAGGAGTTTGAAGCGCATAAAAATTTCCAAAATTCATACCTGTAAGAACAAGGTATCACACACAATAAAAAATGTTTCAAGCTCTGATACCAATTTGTAGGACCCTTTTTCAAAGTGTGCTTTAGGTAAAAACAACTTATCTTTTAAAAAACTTCTTCCAATTTTAATTCGCATCCACTTTTATCTTGTTTAATCCTAAACATGCATCTAGGTGATTAAATCAAGTAAAATAAATCAAGTTCAAAAAAGCAATGCCAGATGTACAAGGAAACCACTAAGAGAGAAGACCTCGGAAGGCCCAAGCCAGATAATCACTATGGTATGGTAATTACAAAGGAAGACAGACAGACTTACACAACGACTCGATCCCCACAAGACTTGCAGCACTTCTTTTCTTTAACCGCTCCTCCACAGTGCCCACACATAAATCCTTCCACGATAGTTATCCACAGCACACGAGTCCACGTGCACCTCGGTATCCACCGATGCAGTTTTGACAATCGTCTACGATTCGGAACATGACCTTCACCATTTCTTCACCGCAAAACTCCAACGAAACAACTTGTTCAATATGGATGAATATAACAATGGTGCAAAGAAGATCTCTATAACATCTGTATGAAAGCTCAGATCTTTTTTAAATAATACGGATGGGTTTTTCTTTGAAATCCTTAGAAGATAAGTGCAGAAAAATATAACCGTTCTATTCTATATTTTGGTTCTGCACCCCCCAAAATTCTGAGAACAAATAGCCTTAAATAAAAAACTTTAAGTCGGCAAGTCGTTAAAACGAGATGTGTATGTCGTTCGAATGATATATCCATCTTGTTAGAATGAGATGTCCATGTTGTTTGAACAACAGTTGCATGCCGTTTGAACGAATGCTAATGTCATTTGATTCTTCTCAACACAAGGGAAAGATCTACACGACTCTAAAACGAGTTTCTATCAGAATAAGCGAAGTTAAAACCTTTTAAAACCCTTTTTATCATTTTTAAACAAAATAATATCTTTAAACATTTTTCGAGTCCCATAAAAATTATGCGTTCATACATGAGAGTATCTCATAATGCAATATGATATGAAAACGTGAAACTTGCACTAATAAACATGGCATGATATATTTTGAAGCTTGGCCACTACGTCTTCAAACAACACATCATAGACTATGTGAGAATCGTGACAAGTAAAAATCTATCCATGACTCAAATTGGTTTTTATCCAGAATAATGCCAATACATACAAATTGACTCTACTTGGAAGTTTGTCCTTATAAATATCCCCCTTTGTCTATTCCGTGACAAAACCAAAACAGTGAAATGCCTAAGTCCGGCCGTTAAGACGAATGACCTAAATCCCATCCCATAAACCTAAAATGAAAATACAGGACACGATATAGTAAACAAATGTTGGACCGACATCATAAACTTATCTTCATATGATGTAGTCGCAAAATCTTCAATCTCTAAATAATCACTACACACACGAAACAACAAATACCATGTGAAGTATGGAGGTACAAATGATATAAAAAATTATAATACCAATTTGTAAAATAAACCATTTGTTAAACATGTGAGCAAATCATATGATACCATTTTATAAAATAATGCCTGAAAAACATGATAAACAAACCGACAATCACATGCCATTTGAATGACTGTTAAAGTCGTTTGATTCTTTCAAACATAAGGGAAATATTTACACAACTCTAAAATGATTTTATCTCAGAAAAAGCGAAGTTAAAACCTTTTAAAAACATTTTTAACATTTTAAAATCATTTTAAACCAAATAACATCCTTAAAACATTTTTTGAGTCCCATAAAAATTATGCTTTCATACCTGAGAGTATCTTAGAATGCAATATGATATGAAGACGTGAAACTTGTACCAATAAATACGGCATGATCTTTCTTGAAGCTTGGCCACTACGTCTTCAAACAACAGGTTATAAACTAGGTAGTAATCGTGATAAGTAAAATCAATCTTTAACTTAAGTTGGATTTTATCCGGAATAATGCCAATACATACAAATTGATTCTACTTGGAAATTTATCATTACAAGCATGCACCATGTGTGCGCGAGATAAGTGAGCATATGGGAGAATGCCATTTGTCCTACGTATGTGTATGTCACGATGACCGAATATTTTTCCTAGGAGGGGGATGATCTTCAATAACGATTTTGTCCATGTGTCCTGTTAATGTCCAGGTCACATGTTTTATGCGAGCTATTGAATGTCGGCTCTGTAAGGTCTCGAATAGACGAGACTATTGAGGTGACCTCCCAAGTGGACGAGGCTGAGAGTGATAGTTGTTCCTCAAATACAGTGATTGGTTTTGACCTGAAGACATTGTACGAGGCCGACACATGCCAGGGATGAGGGTTGGAAAAACCATCTTATGAGTATAGTGATAGCCTTCATGAATGGTCGCAAATATTCTCTCGATTAGGTCTCAGGGGATGAGACTTTTTAACATGGGCTACCGTGACATGGGCTTATATGAGGATGAGTTTGAGTTGCACTGAGAGGGTCGTGATGTCGAGATAAGTCTCATCCAGACGAGGTTATATTTATGTATATTAGTCACCCCTGGACCTTAGACTTTAATGTATCTGAGAGGCTGAGGTTTAAATTCGTCTATCATTCCTGTGATGAGTTCCCCTCAGTATGAGAGAGCATCTTGGTGATGTGATTGGTTTGGAGAGGTGTCAGAAGAGTCGTTTCAGGTTCCTGATAGAAGTGACACTTTGATTTACCCAAGTGGAAATTTGTGAGCTTGTGGATGGTGTGGCATGTGGACCAAGAAGTGGCGACAACATGTGTCATATAGAGAGGTTCCCTAATGATCGCTTATGGGGAACTGTGCAAAATCATCAAAAGGTTTAAAAACTCAAAAACCTTATTTTCTCTTTCTTCTTCAACATTTTTTGCTTAAGCTTTCGAGGAAAACCAGAGTTTTAAACCTTTTCACTCTCCTTAGTTCTTCTTGTTTCAGGCAATATTCTCTCATTTTTTTCATTTCAAGCGTCCCTTTTTTCCAGGTAACCTTCTTTTCTTTCCCTTTAATCTTTATTTTCCCCATTTCTGGTTGTGATTTTTGTTTTCATTTCTTTTCGACGAAATTTGCATTTTCCAACCACCATTTCTGGTGGTTGTAGGGTTTGTTTGGTGGTTCTTTGGTGATTTCTAGGTTATTTTTAATTGTTTAGTGAGAATTTAGGAGTGAGGGTTTATTTTTAAGCACTGGTTTATTTCTCCGACGAATTTTCCAAACATCGCCTCCCGTGATATTGAAACTTGTTCTAGACTAGTTTTAGATTGAAAATGTTAAAGTTTCCATTGCTAGATCTTTAAGTCAACACAAGTCAAATACTATTTTTATTTTTCATTTACCATAAATTATACGAGTTAAGAGAGTAGTTCCCCCACCTTAGAGAATGTATATTTAGGGAGATTTGCAAGGTCGATGCCGAGGCTAAGAGGAAAGCCGATCCTAACTTACCCAACTCCCTCCACATTTGTCATTAGCATTAGTAGTGACTCAATGTTTGCTTCTTCTTCCGGGGTTCTTTGTCCACCTATTCACTAAGTTATAGCTCAGATCACATTCTTAAACCTCCAAATTATTGGTATGGATTTAGGGCTGAATCTTTTGAGAAAGTAGTGCAGGTCCTTGCTCTCGTTTAGATGAGAGTGGGGTGGCCAAGTCCAGTAACAAGATTCATGCCTTAACACCAACAAACTAGTCAGAATGAAATGATCCTCAGTTCGTTGAAGTCTCGGATGATGGTGAGCCAAGATTTGAGGTGGTGTTTTACGAGCCACCAATGACTATTCCATTCTCGGCCATGACTGAGGCCGAGTTTGTGAGTCGAGATTCCCATGGTCAAGCTCCAGTAGACGACGAGGATGAGGATAAGGATGAACGGGACACCTCATATACCTTAACTATCCTAAGTTACATTCTTGATACGGACTTAATTTTGTGGAGACATCTCTACGGCATTGAATCTTCGAACAGGATGAGAGTCCCTTCTGAGCACAAGAAAGCATTCAATAGCAAAGTTGAAGGCGAGATTACTGGTTATGAGCAAATGTGTAAAGTTGACTTCAGACTACCGATTCATTAAAATGTTAGGGCCATCCTCGGTAGTATAGGAATCTCCCCTGCACAACTAACCTCCAATGCATAGAGGATATTTCTTGGGGTGATTTAACTATGGAAATTGGAATATAAGGCAAGCCTTATAATTTAAACATTGAGGGCTTGTTACACGATCTCTACCCAAAAATCTGCACTGTACTACTATTATTTTGTGTCTTGACATTCTGACAAGAGACTTGTTCGTGTCAACCAAACTTCTAACCACGATTGGAAGTCTCAGTACTTTTTTTGTATCCATCCCCTTGGATTTTGACAACGACGTCCCTTCTGGCACTAATGAGCCGAAGGTCTCCCAAAAGTGGGGTAAGGTGTCCATGGCCACGATACTTGATCCCAACCTTAGTATATATGGATGGATTAAAATTGATGATCTATGCACCTCGGGTGAAGATGATGGGCTTGTTGTATTTGTAGATCTGGTGGAACTGGGTCTTCATACCGAGGTCAGACTAGGGGTTGATCCCCTTAACGAGTTGTAAAAGTTTAAATTTTACTAATTGCTAATTTCTTTAACTTTATTGTCATCCTTGACTCATTTTATTTTATCCGACACTTATTATTTACTTTATTTGCAGATCGTCTAGCAAAGGTTTCTAATCAAGTTTGGTAAATGTCAACTCCTGTTACTGTTAACCTCCATTTCAAACTGGCAGGAAAAAAAATTTGCACCACTTAGCACTAGAAGAATATGACCATTGGGAGTCGCTCCACAATCGAGGGATAAAAAAAGAGGAAGGATGTGATTAAGGGGCCTATGCCGACCCTCCACAGGTGACCAATAAAAAGAAGGATGTCTCATCCAAATCTGCTAAGGACACGACCTTCCCTATATCTAAGGATATAGTAGCCTCCGTTCGTCTAGCTCAACTCAGCATATCGACTGATTTGTTTCTTGGTATCCAGCAGAGGGCCCGAGAGGCCCTTGGGTCAATTATCCCCGAGTGCAATAGTCAATGATTTAACCCTCAGAACCGCTCTTGATCATCGAATTTATCTCCATCGAGCTACTCAAGTAACTACTCTTATCACTTAATATTTTCCATCATTTTTATGAAGTGTTTCATCGTCCTGTACTAAGTTTTTTTCTTTTCTTTGTTTTGCAGTCAGTGATTGCACTCTATAATGAAGAGTTGTGGGTCAGGGAGTCTGGCCAACCCATCAAACAAAATGAGTCTTCCATAAAAGAGAATAAAGAGTTGAAAAAGAAGCTCCAGGATATTGAGTCCGACAATAAGAAGGAGATCGCCGATCTAGGTATACGGCACAAAGAGATGCTAATGACCCAGAGGATGAACCAAAAGTCTAAATTGGATGCATTGGTCAATGAGAAGGATGATGAGATTAAAGAGGTGGTAGAGGAAGAAATGTGTTAGCAATTAAGTACCTGAATAAGGGCGCCAAAAATGCCTGCTGTCGAGTGCTGAATATGTGCCCCGACCTTGCATTATACCAGCCTGAGCTCGACAAAGTACTTTTGTCCTTTGACTTGGGAGACTCTAAATCATTGTCGCTCTAAACCAAGTGTAAGCAGAAGTTGAGACAAAAAATGTCGCCGTAGAGATTATAGTGATGACACAGGAGATGGATGGCATAGTTGGCAAAGTTGTTCATGATCAATACAGGGACATTGCTACTCCCCCTGTTAACTCTAAATCTCTGATCGAGATCGATAATGTCACCAATAATAATTAACTTATCTTTCTCTTGGAGGGCGACCGCATGTGGTCTCTGAATGCCCTGTTATGTAAAGAAGATCCGAACAAAATATTTTTTTATCTCATAAGTGTGTATTATTCCACCACTTTATTCCGCCACTTTTGAACATTTTTAACTTTGTCTTCTGATGATTGACTCATTTTTTTTGTGAATGGAATTTTTGAATAACTGTTGTCGTTGAGTTTACTTTTATCACCATTGATTGATCTTTAAGTACGATACTCAACCGTGCATGTTATAACTGTTTTTCTACTTTCTCTATAAGTGATGTTTTAAGGGGTAATCTCTCCCTCGGCATTATTAAGAGAATGTGTAAGGAGCCGAGACTCCTCATACACTCTTGTATGATCGAGAGAGAGTTAGAAACTAGTCCATTATAAAAAGATGTTACACGATCATAATTTAATGATTTTTAATTTGCCTTACCACTATGAATGATATTGTAAGGGTGATCCTCCCTTTTGGCATTGTTAGGAGGGTGGGAAGGATTTGAGACTCCTTGTACACTCTCTTATCCCCGAGAGTGAGTTATAAGCTAATCCACCATAAGATGATGCTACATAACCATATTCAATGATTTTTAATTCGCTTTAGCCATTATGAGTGATTTTATACGGGTGATCCCCCCTCTCGGCGTTGTTGGGAGGGTACGAAGGACCTGAGATTCCTAGTACACTCTCGTATTGTAGAGAGTAATATATAAGCTAATCCACCATAAAATGATGTTACATAACCTTATTCAATGATTTCAAATTTTTCCCTCACCACTATTAGTGATGTTTTAAGGATGATCCCCCTCTCGGCATTGTTGGGAGGGTACGAAGGAGCCGAGACTCCTAGTACACTCTCATATTATCGAGGGTGAGTTATAAACGAATCCACCATAAAAATGATGTTCTTTAGTTAGACGTCATACAGATCGTGCAAAAAATGATGATGATGATGAAGAAGATCAAGTACGAGATAACATTTGGAATTTTTCATTACACTGTAGCATAAATCTTTGACACATCACTTAAACTAAGATAAAAATAGTACATTGAATCAGGCAAAACATTGATATTCTACAAAAATGACATAAATAGGACTATTGATAATATCTCTTCAACTGGTCAGTGTTCCACATATTTGAGAAGGGTTCACCCTAAATATTTTCAAGTCTTAATGTCCCTGGCACAACCTCTTTTGTTACTCTATACAGTCCATGCCAGATAGGGTGCAACTTGTTAGGTTTTTGCCAAACCTTCTTCAAGACCAAATCTCTAAGGGCTATATGCCTAAATTTCACTTATTTGTTATAAAACCTTGAATCTCTCCATTGATGGGCTGACTATCTAATTGCAACATCTTCTAGTCTTTATTTTATCAGATCTAGGTCTAGCTTCCTCTCTTCCATATTAGCTTCTAGATCATAATTTTGAACTTTGTGTCTTGGGAGTCTGAGCTTTATCGGAATAACCGCCTTAGAACCTTATGCTAACATAAATGGCATTTCTCCTGTTAGTGTTCTTTCAGTAGTCCTATATGCCCATAGGACTCCATGTAGCTCATCCGTCCATTTTTCCTTTGCATCTTCTAAGTTCTTCTTGATCTTGTCAAGTATGGTTCTATTGGTGACCTCAATCTAACCAATGGCTTTTGGTTTATCAAACACAGAGAAAAACTGTTTAACGATGACCCTGGCGCAATAGGCCTCCAGCAACTTATTTTTGAAGTGCTTGCCATTGTCTCATATCATAGTATAGGGTAGGCCATATCAGCAAATGATGTTCCTCCATATAAACTTGAAAGTCTTCACCTCCATGATAGTTATCATTACCTCGGCCTCAACTAATTTTAAAAAATAGTCTATTTCCACTATCAGATGTCTGTAGTTTCCTATCACTTTAGGAAGAGGGCCGACCAGGTCTATTTTGCCAAACTAAAAATGACCAGGGTGGTGTTATAGATGAGAGAGGATGGTGAGGCTGATGGGAGATCCTTGCGAACCTTTGGCATTAATCTCATTTCTTGATATACTCGACTGAGTCCTTGGCAAGTGTCGGCTAAAAATGTCCTCGAGTGATGCTCCTCTTAGTGAGAGATCGACCACTAATATGCCTTATGCAAGACCCTTTGTGAACGTTTCGAAGGAGATATTCGGTCTCTGAGGGATGGACTTACTAGATCAGTGGGAGTAAGAAGACTATTTAATAGAGAGCATCGCCTATGATGGTGAATTTTGTTGCCCGATACCTAATTTTCTTTCTTTATGCCTTTCATTCAGGGAGATTTTCATCCTTGATATAGTCAATAAAAGGGTCCATTTAAGAATCCCCAAGATTCAAGTTCAAACAGAAATTCAAGGTATTCTTGTCCACTTTAATACTTAGCGTCTTTAGGATTTTAACAAGTACGGTGCATCTGATCTCGGTCCTGGTTGTCGATGATAATCTATCCAGAGCATCATCTCGGCAATTCTTTAACCTTAGAATTCTCTTTACTTTGGCTTCACCCATTTTTTTAGCATTTTTTCGACTCTGACCAAGTACTTATCCATTTTCTCATCCTTGGCCTCATAAATCATTAATATTTGATTAATCACTAGTTATGAATCACTACGAGCTACCTTTTGGTCGACATTCAGAGCTTTCTCAAGGGAGAGGGTCGATAGTAGGACCTCATACTAAAACTCGTGTTTGATGCCTTAAAATTGAATTGCAAGGCATATTCAATGTATGTTCCATCTAGGGATGATAGTATCAACCCCGCGCCACTGCCACTTTCACAAGATGAGCTATTTATAAATAAGCTCAAAATAGGCCCCCCTTTACAGAAAGGATGATCACCGAAAATTCCATCTTTGAACAAAGAATATTTTTTTGTAGTATCGATCTGGACATTGTCGACCACCACTTCCTTTGGAGTACCCGTTGTTGTCACAACCTCCTTTTCAATCTCATCATCGTCGTTCGTAGCCTAGGTTAACTCGGCTATGAAAACTGCCAGTGCCTACCCGTTTATTGTGTTGCGTGGTTGATAAATAATGTCAAACTCCCTATATCTACTAATCAAGCCATTAGCGTACATGATTTCTTAGGTTTATGAATAACTTGCCTTAATGGAGTGCCGGTGACCACTGCCTTTATATACACCTAAAAATAGGGCTTCATCTTTCTCGAGCCATGTATTAGAGTATACGCCAACTTCTCCATTTTAGGGTAGTTCAGCTCGTCCCCCTACAAGGATTTTCTATTAAAATAAATTTATTTTTTGACCCCATCATCGTCTCGAATAATGGACGCACTAATGGCTAACTCTAAGACGATTAAGTATAAAAACAATTTGTCTCCCTAAACTGTCAGAGAGAGAGAGAGCAACATTGGAGACCCCAAATACACCATTAACTCTTGAAAATCTCTTTCACACTCCTCATCCCATATAAGGCTTTCCTTAATATCTCAAAGAAGGGAAAACACTTCTCAGTTGCCCGGGAGACAAAATAATTAAGGGTTGCAACTCGTGTGTTCAGTCTCTGCACATCTTTGATCCTTTTTGGTGTTTGCATATCAATCAGAGCTTTTATCTTCACGGGGTTTGCTTCAATCCCCCTTTTATTAATAATGAACACAAGGAATTTTTCCATGCCGACCCCGAAGATGCACTTAGCTGGATTTAGCTTCATCTTAAGCTTATCCATAATGTCAAAGGTGCATTTTAGTTCGGCTACATGATTTTCATCCTTTAAGCACTTCATTAACATGTCATCTACATATACTTCCATGGTCTTCCTAATCTGATCTTTGAACATCTTGTTTACCAACCTCTGGTAGGTTACCCTTGCATTCTTTAAGCCGAAGGGCATTATTTTATAGCAGTAGGTTCCTCTATTAGTGATAAATCAAGTCTTGTCTGCATTATATTCTTACATGAAGATCTGATTATACCCGAAATATGAGTTCATGCAACACATAAGCTCATGCCCAACTGTGGCATCCACCATCTAGTCGATCTGAGATAGAGGAAAACTATCCTTAGGGAAGGGTTTGTTAAGGTCCGTGAAGTCCATAAACATTCTCCACTTCCCATTCTTCTTCGGTACGATGATGACATTAGAGAGCCAGTCAGGATACTGGATCTTTCTAATGAAGTATATTATTTGCAGTTTCTTAACCTCATCCTGGATAAACTCGTACCTATCTCAAGCAAAATTTCTTAGTCTATGCTTTACAGGCTTCACATTATCGTCGATATTTAGTCGATGGCAGATAATCTCGGGAGAAATCCTTGATATATCTCCATGACTCCAAGCAAAAATACTTTGTCTCCTTCTCAAAAGTTTCACTAGCTCCTCTTTCACTTCTTTTTTTAGGGATGAACCGATTTGGATGTTTTTTTCGGCTCGTCCTCATTGAGGACGATGGATTCTACCTCCTCAATAATGTTACCCTTTTTAAGCTTCCTCTCATCCCTTAGGTTAAGAATGTTAATGTTGTATGATGTCGTCTTTCTTTTGTAGGCATCCCTTTACTCGACCGATAAAAAATAGTATTCTCTAACTTCCACTTGGTTAGCCTATTCTTCCCCTATTCCATAAGAATTTAAGAATTTTATCATCTAGTGAACAGTGGAAATTATGACCTCAAATTCCTTAAGGGACACTCTACCTAAGATAATATTCTAGGTCGACAAAACATGCTCATCCATTATAAGGAATCTGACTTTCTTGGTCAGACACTTCGACCAGATGCCCATGAAAACGTCCATCTCATATACCCCAAGTGGATAAACTTTCTATCCACTAAAGCCAATTAGTGACTAATGATACAGTATGAGCCTCTTCTTACTCAACTTCAGACCTTTGAAGTAGTACCAAAACATGATGTGGGCCGAGCTCCCCTCGTCGATGATAATGAGAGACACGTCATAACCTTGTCATGCAGAGAAATTTTTTCGTTAAAGTCCAATATCAAAAAACTTACAACAAGAGTGTTCATATCTACCTTCTTTAACTTGCCTGACTTTTCCTCAATCACTTCAGAGTTTACTTCTATCCTCTTTGGTGCTGGTTTTGCTTCAATCATGTGAGCTTTCCTATCGGCTGGCTCAGTGCCTCCACCTGCCATGTCGCCACATATCATCTTGATATCGAAAGAGATATATATAGAGCTCCCTTTTCTTTAAGGATTTTTGTTGAAAGGTCAGGATCATTGTCCTTCCTATCTTCAGACCATTCTTCAGTATTGTCTACCTAAGCATCCTTTTTCGGCTTATGATCCTTTCTTCCATTAAATATCTTTCTGCCCTTTACTAGGCCACCACTCATATAAGGATGGAAACGGGGCGAGTTTGTGTCAGGTTTTCAAAAACTCTAACTCACCCCATTTAATATATGGAGTAGGGCGGAGTGGGTCGATTTTATTTAAATTTAACTCTTAACCCATCCTATTTAACAAATGAATTTTTTAAAAGCCATATCCGCTCCTAATTCATTAATCGGGTTTTAAAACCTGCCCTATTAGGGTCGGGTCAGATCGGGTATATTATATGTTTCAATCTGTGAGACAGTCCCCCAATTATCAATCCATGGTTCCACACAGATCTTTTTCAAAACTAATCAAAACAACTCTTAAAAATACTCAAAACAATATATATATATAGTTTAATTGTAACTAATTTACATATAAAGGGTATTTATGCAGGCATAAGTTAAATGGTGTGGGGCGGGATGATTTTATTTAAATGAACTCCTGACCCGTCCTATTAGGGTCGGGTCGGCTCATGGATTCTACGGGTCAGATTAAATTTCTATCTTTACACTATTGTCCACATATTTTCCGAGCTTCCCTGCTTCAAAAATTTTTCTATCTCATCTTTGAGGGCGAAGCACTTGTAAGTTGTACGACCATGGTCTTGGTAGAACTCCCACCACTTGCTTTTATCCCTCTTGTAAGGAGGGGACTTAAGCTTTTCAGGCCATTTGCGATCTCTATCATTTTTTAAACTTATTTAGGACCAAATTTCAGTTTATAGTCAGTGGAGCATATCTGGAAAATTTATCGTCATTCAACCTTTTGTTTCCCTCTTTTTCCTAGTTCTAACCAGACTTTCCATTAATAGTATCCTTTTGTCTCCTCTCTTGTCCATTATGGACTCCTAAGTGTTCATGATCCTCTTGTCCATGGCCAGGTGTTTCGTCATGGTCTTTGGAGGATCCTCAGAGACGTTCAATAAAATTTTCCCCGATTGTAACCCATTGATGAGGGTTATCATTGTAATGTTCTCATCGTAATATTCCACCACCAACTTTTCCTTGTTGAAATGAGAGATGTATTGCTTCATAGGTTCATTCTTCTCCTGTTTGACTTGTAAGAGGTGAGTCACACGCTTCGGAGGCTTCATGCTAAAGCAAAAGTTATGGATGAATTTCTCCGCAAACTGCTTAAAATTCTCTATAGAGCCTGTCAGCAGGCTGGTGTACCAAACATGTTGTGCGCCTATGAGAGTGCTTCAGAAGGCTCGACATCTTATTTCGTCAGGCGATGAATAAATATTGACTATTAACTGATACATCTCAATGTGATGCATGTGATTTTTTCTCCCGTCATACCTCGATGTTACATTAGGTGGCTTGAACTTGGTTGGAGTAGGATAGTTGATAATTCTTGGAACAAACGGTGACCCCTTCATGTAACCTCGGTGACTAGGGTCTCGAATTTTAATCAAGCTGCCAATCTTGTCTTATAACCTTTGAATATAACTGTTCCATAGTTTCTCTTCTGCCACTATGTTGTCTCTTCTCCTTTTTTCTCAACTGCTTCAGAGGTTGGTTCTTGGCTAGTGGTTATCTACCGACTATTGACTTATCTCTGGTCCACCCTTTCACAGTATCGCCTCGGACATTCATGTTTACTGCGTCTGTTTCCACTCATGCCACTTTTACTATGAGAGTGGGAGTGTTTATCTCATCCTACTTCATCTCTTGGGCTGAGATGGTCAATGGTCGATCCTCATCTGAGATGATTAAAGATCGATCCTCTACTCAACCTATCAAATGCCAACCCTCTCTATCGTCTTTGGGGAGTATGCTGGATGCTATAACCTTGGTAGGTCTTCCCTGACATTGCTCTAGGAAAACGGTGTCACTAAAAGTCTCATATCTCTCCTAACAATCTTCCTCATCATAATTCTGGTCGTCTAGGCCTCCTTGGACCTTCTTTCTAAGGTGGAGATGCTGCGAATTGGTGACATCCCTTTTCCAGTAATAGTATTGTGCCTCTATGGTTGAGGCTGGGGGTGGACCCCCTGCCGCTCCATCAACCATCCCTTTAGCTATCAATGTTATGATATCCACCGCTAGATCTCCATGAATCCTCCCCGTCAAACTTTGGCTAAAAGCCAAAAATTGTTGTTGCATATGTTGTTGGCAAACCACTAAGGATATCAATGTCGTCACCACATCATCCATTTTTTACTGAGGAGGCAAATGGATAGAGCCAACTCTGTTGTTACATGGTGGGTCAGTTACCATTCAAGGAGGGTTTAAACCAAAATCAAAGAGAGAAGAGATGAATAACATAACTAGAAATGAGATGATTTAGGAAAAGCATGAAAAAACACCGACTAAGATCTTATCATGTTGATCTAGGCCCAACGATGGTGGAAATGGATCTTCACCAGAGGCAAAGAGAAGTGTTCAAGAGAAGAATAAGGAGAAGAGAATCGCTTCCTACAAACGGCGCTAAAAATAATGATGCAAAAAATCACACTTTGAGTGAGTAGGCAACTTAAGTTCTAGATCTATTAGCAATGGTGAGATTGGAGCAATGGTATAAGAGATATATGTAACTAAAATAAGGGATGATAGATACGGAAGACACAAGCATGTAAGTGTTCGATTTTAGCCTACTCCACTGTGCAAACAGATGAATATTTCACTATAAAATATGACTAAGGGCCATTAATGGAGGTTACAAGTTTTCTCTCTCCAAAGGTGGAATTCAACAGCATAACAATAAGGTTTTGTAATTTTGATCCCTTTTGAGGATGACTAAGTATCCTTTAATACGGTTGGGGGTGCGAAGTATCACCCCTAAGCATACACCCTGTGCGTACGAGATAAGTGATAAAATGCGAGAATGCCATCTGTCCTATGCATTGTATGTAATGATGATCGGATATTCTTTCCACGTGGGGGTTGATATTCTATAACAATTTTATTTAAGTGTCCTATTAATTTCTGGGTCACATATTCCGTGTGACTTGTTGAATGTCAGCTCTGTAAGGTCTTAGCTGGACGAGACTATTGAGGTGACCTCCCTGGTGGATGAGGCCAAGAGTGATATCTGTTCCTCAAATATTATGATTAGTCTCGACTTGAAGATGTCGTATGAGGATGATTCATGGTAGAGTCGATACTTGGGAACATCGAGCGTAGTGATAGACTTCATGCACGGTCATAAATATTCTCTCGATTGGGTCTCGGAGGCCGAGACTGTTTGAATCGGGCCATTGTGATATGAGCCCATATAAGGATGAGTCTGAGTTGCACTGAGGGGGGTCATGGTGCCGTTCTGGGTCTCTTCCAAATGAGGTCATACTTATGTATATCATTTAGCTCTGTGCACGGTGTGTACATTTGTGTTTTGTACCCGTGCGAACGATGGCATGCACATGACTAAGATTTTTACGATAAACACGAACCTAATGAAGTTTTGTAATTTAGTTAAATTTTATGGATATGTATGATAATGTTGGAGATGTAATTTTATTCAGTGTACTCTGCTTATATAGGAAATGGTTGGGTTTAAAAATATAGTGATTGAAAATAAATAACTCAAAGGACTTGACACCGTTAAGTGTTGAGTATAAACGTTTGTCTAGTAACTATATAGCTTATTATTTACACACATGAATAATAACTAACTAGTCGAGTGCGTCGCTATTATTTTGTTGCGGTGGGCTTGACTCATCACGTTATTACAGATGCTTTAGGGTACCATACTTAGCATCCATTGTGGATTACTCAGCTGTTACGTTCAATCTCTACTGATTTTTATTATGTAGGTATTAGAGATACCCTTATTTCTATATTTTCATTTATATTTTTTATGTCGAGAGATGCGGGGTTTTTCTTAGCATTGTAATCGTTTTGGTTTGGAAACGGTATTACATTTGGGAGTTTGGCATGTAATAATTATTTTAGGAAGTACTCTTATTACTTAGCGGTGGTGGTTGATTTACCCATACTATCATTTGAGGTTTACCATATCGTTATTCTTTTTTTATTATTACCATACATTGATCCCTACTTCATAGTAAAGCTGGAATTTAATTTTTTTTTGCCAAACAACAATAATTAATAAATAGACTTGATCAACCTAATTATTAAAAATTACAGGGTGTCACAGTTGGTATTAGAGTATGGTCCAGGGAAACATATGTTCCATAGGTCCATTCTGTTTTTCTACGTAGAGTTCTTTAGATCCTTATTCTCTTTGTACTCTTGTCATAAGATGCGTAATATTAATAAGCATTTCATGTCATATTTGAGATGGCACCGAAGAGGAAGACTCGTGCTACCATACATGCTGCCCACCCTGATCCCACAACACTAGTGCCACCCGCACCACCTGTTTCACCACTTACACATATGATAATCATCCAAGCTCCCGATGCCCAGGGATAGTTTATTTGTGGAGCTCACAAGATTTTGGAGATAATATCCTATGCGGCCCAGGTAAGATTGTCTGTAGGCAGGCTATACAAACCTGTTGATGCACCACAACTAGTGGTACGAGCTCCGACAGTAGATTGGGAAAAGATTCGTGGCACGTTCATGAAGAATAGTCCATCCACATTTTCGGGGTAAAAAATACTCTAGTAGATATTAAGTGGAATCAGGACATTGAGCGCCATTTTCAACTCTTGTTTCGTATGGATGCTGAGGGGTAGATTCTAGCCACTTTTTCACTGACCAATGGTGCTTTTCAGTGGTGGGAGAGTGTGACTACTCGCGAGCAGAGAAATTAGATGACTTATGCAACGTTTATAGAGAATTTCAATGATAAGTATTTCCTTGAGTCCATTCACACACAAAAGACGATGTAATTTTTTGCACTTCAATAGGAAACTCGTACAGTTGCCAAATATGAGAAAGTGTTCACAAATTTGTCATTGTTGGCTTTAAAGGAGGTGAATAAGGAGAATAAAAAGATTGGTTAATTTGTGAAGGGTCTCATATACCCTATTCATAAGGAGAAGAAAAATATTGGTTAATTTGTGAAGGGTCTCATATACCCTATTCGTCATATTCTGATGGTGAATTCCTCTTATGCCACATACACCCAGATAGTTGATGTAATATTCACCCTTTGTAGGGATCGGTCTAAGGACAAGTAAAAGTTAGATAAAGAGGTATAGGTAGGTGGACCCAAGATTGAGGTGGAATTCGACAGTGATCAAAAGGTAAGTCACAGGGCCAAAAGAGCCAAGGACCGTGGAAGAAGTTTTGTCATAATCAGCAGAGGCCCTAGCAGGGTGGGAAAAGTTAACAACAACAGGGAAGGCAGGGTGATACCTCTTAGGGATAGTCTCCACTAATCTATTTCAAGTGTAAAGGATTTGGTTATAATCAAATGATTACCCAAGTGAGGGCAAGACATGCTAGCAGAATCAGTATGTATGGGGCCAACATATTTAGGGCCATTTAGGCCAGTGGCAGCAGGGCTTTTGGCCAAATTATCGACAACGACAACATTAATAATGACAGCATTAGGTGCGAATTCTTCCAAATCATGGGTTTATCGGGGATGGTTCTGAGTCCTTGCACTAATATATTATCTATAACTACTCCATTAGGTGTATCCATTATTATTACTGAGTTTTGTGATGAAGTAGGCATTGATATTGGTAGGCTATGGTTTATAAAAAAATTATTGATTTTAGATACCCATTTATACGATGTGATTCTAGGGATGGATTGGTGTGTACGTACTAGACTCAGATTGACTGTGTTGATAGAGAAATTGTATTTTCTATACTGGGACACGAGATGTATTTGGCGGCTATGCCTAAATATGAGTGTAGGTCTATAACCCACTTGTATTTTATTAATGAGGATACCGAAGAGGAAACCACAGAGTCCCTAAACGTGATTCTCATAGTTCAGGAGTTCACCAATGAATTTGACAAGATTATAAGCTTAGCACTAAGTAGGGATAATTATTTTGTCATATATTTGGAATCGAGGACTAAGCCTATAACTAAAGCTCCGTATCTTATATCTTCTATGGAGAATAAGGAACTCAGAGATCAGATTAAGCAGTCGTTAGAGCGAGGGTTTCTTTTTCATAACACTTCACCTTGGGGTACACCAATGTTATTTTTTATGAAGAAAGATGGGTCGTTGATTGTGCATCGATTATTACGAATTGAATAAGGTAATGGATAAGAACAAGTACTAAATACTGAAGATTGATGATCTTTTGAATCAGTTTGAGGGAGCTTCTTTCTTTTCGAAGATTGATTTGCGATCCATTTATCACCAACTAAGGGTACGAGAGGAGGATGTGCCCAAGACAACCTTCTTAACTCATTATGGGTCTTATAAGTTTCAGGTAATGTTGTTTGGTTTGACTAATGCCCCATATGCGTTAATAGACTTAATGAATTAGGTGTTCCGACCTTATTTGGACCTGTTTCATCACAATTTTTATTGATGATATTTTGATCTAATCACGTACCGAGGAGGAGCACGAATGACATTTGTGGATTGCATTATAAATGTTACGGGATCATAAATTTTATGTTAAGTTCTCCAAATTTTAATTTTGGAAGCGGGAATTGAATTTTTTGGGACATATGGTGTCAGATAAAGGGATTATCCATGGATTCGATTAAGGTGTTTGCTGTGTTGGATTGAGGAGAACCCATGACACCTACTGAGGTTCATAGTTTTTAAGGATTGGTTGGTTATTACAGGAGATTCATCTGAGGATTCTCAAAGATAGCAGGGCCAATGATCGAGTTGACCAATAAGGGTGTGGTATTTTTTACAATGAGAAGTGTAAGCAAGCATTCGACACTCTCAAGGAGAATTTGACTTCTGCACAAATTCTTGCCTTACCTAGGAGTGGAGTTGATTTTTAGTCTATACCGATGCTTTTATATAGGGACTAGGTGGGGGTATTAATAGAGGAAAATATACCGATTCCTTATGCCTCTTAAAATTTAAATCCACATGAAGTTGATTACCCTACCCATTACTTAGAGTTGGCTGCCATTGTATTTGTATTGCATGTGTGGAGACATTAACTTTGGGGTGAGAAGTTTAGGCTCTTCGGTGATCATAAGAGTTTACAGTACTTGTTTACAAAGAAATATTTCAATATGAGATAACAACAATGGTTTGAATTCATCAAGTATTATAGGTTCACAATCAAGTATCACTTGGGGAAGGATAATGTGGTAGAAGACGCATTGATTCAACAAACCAACGGTAGTCTCTCTGCATTTCAGGTGGTCGAGTGGGTCTCAAAAGACATAATTAGTGAGTTGACCAAAGCATTCATGAGTATGATCACAGTGACATCCAAAATAACGGTATGAGTGATTTGGGGATAGTCACAGGATAATATGTGTAAGGAGAAGGTGTAAATATTTTCGCTATAGGTCTACCTTTTTTTCCAGTAAGATCCGATGGCGAGTTGTGTTAAAAGGGTAGGTTAGTGGTACTCTTGGATGAGGAATTAATATGGTCCGTTATGGAGGAGATGCATGGTTCACGTTTTGCGGTACACCTAGAAGGGGGTAAAATGTACAAAGATATGAAGTGACGGTATGGGTGGGATGGTATGAAGAAGGATGTGGTCAAGTTAGTATCGAGATGCATAACTTATCACATGGTGAAAGTGGAAAATCAAAGGCCTTTTTGTATGCCTCATCCTCTATCCATTCCCGAGTAAAAATAAGATAGCATCTTGATGGATTTCATCATGGGCTACCCTTGACGCCTCGACATCATGATTTTATATGGGTGATTATTGACTACCTTACACAGGTGACACACTTTTTAGCCATTCACACCGATTATTAGACCGAGCAGCTTATACATTTATATATGGCCAAGATTGTCTGTTTACATGGGGTTCCATTATCAATCATTTCAAATCAAGGCCCTATGTTTATGGCACATTTTTAGGAGAGTTTCCAGTATGCCATGGGGACTAAGCTACATCTTAGCACGACATACCATCCATAGACGGATGGTCAAACTGAGAGGGTCAATCAGGTGTTATTATATATGTTACGGTTGTGTATAATGGACTTCAAGAGTATTTGGGAGGCCCATTTTCCACCAGTGGAGTTTCCATATAATAACACTTATTAGAATTACATTTCTATTGCCCCTTATGAGGCACTATACGGGAGACCGTGTCGATCACCGGTATGTTTATTGGATCAAAGCGAGGGTAGACATTTCGAATCGGTGTATGTCCAAGAGACAAATGAGAATATCAAGTTGATCAGAGAGTTAATTCAAATCACCCAGGATAAACATAAGCGCTATGTCGATAAGGATTGGAAGCCAATCGAGTTTCAGGTGGGAGAGCATATTTTGTCGCGAGTTTCTTTTGTGAAAGGGGTAATGAGGTTTGGAAAGAGAAAAAAGTTATCCCATCATTATATTAGGTTGTTCATGATTACGAAAAAGGTGAGGAAGGTGGCATACCAGCTAGCATTTTTGAAGCACCTAAATCGGGAGCAAAAAGTTTTTCACGTTTTCATACTCCGCCCGTTATTACACCTTAAGGTTGCCTATCAACATATTGATTTGGGTGATATTTAGTTAGACTCGGATACATCATAAAGTGGGTAACCGGTGAGTAATTTGGATCAACGAATCCCAAAATTGCATTCCAAGGAGATACCACTAGTATGAGTGCAATGGAATCACCACAACGAGGAGGAATCCACTTGGGAGTGTGAGGACTTAATAAGGCAACAGTATCCCCATCTGTTTTGACTCAGGTATATGAGGTGTTAGTTGATTTTGACCCATTATTATTTGTGGATATGATTTTGACTCATTCTTATATAAGGATATAAATTTGACTCATTCTAATATTAGGAGATGATTTTGACTCATCCATATTGTGGAGATGACTTAACTCATCAGTGTATGAGGAGATGATTTTAAATCATCCGTATATGAGGATATTTTAACTCCTTCGTATATGATTTTAACAAAATTCTTTTTGTTAGGGGGAAAGATTGTAATACCCCATTAATTTAAAGATATTTATTTAGTTAAATTTACTAAACAATTTAGATTTGTGGAAGAATTTAAATAAATAAATATTTTAAGTGAAAAAGAATTGAATTTTAAAAGCATTTAGAATTGAATTTTATAAGCATAAAAAATTATAAAATAAACTTTGAAGTTGGAATGGCAATTATCGAAAATATGGACTTTAATTGGAAAAAGAAAGTAGTTAGGGTGTTTGATTGGAATTTAAAATTTCATTAAAGTAAAAATAAAATAAAAGGGGGGATTATACTTAAAAGAATGGATATAAATTTAATTAAAGCATACTTGGAGAGAAAGCTATGTTATGAGTATAGTTGTAATAAAAACATACTTGGAGAGAAAACTAGGTTTAAATAAAAAAGGTACAAACATAAGAAAAAGAGGATTAGTATAAGAACCAAAATAAGACTCTATTACCTCCTATCTTAAACCCACAATCGAACTTTTAAATCTCAACCAAACTTCACATAAAATACATACTTCCAATCCATAAACTATCCCCTTTTATTCTAATAAAAAATCTGATTATTCTAAATTTCGTTTTGGAAAAACATCTATCCAATTACAAAAACAAAAGATTTTGAGGATGTTTTAAAAGAACAATTCAACGATTTCTTAATGGCGCTTGTAAGGACAAATTTTTATAAGTCCGTTATCAATGTTTTATGTCATATACTGCTACACCGTCAAAGAGATTTTAAGAGCCATCTACATCAAAGACGCATCCAAAATAATCAAGTTCTTCATCATTCAAGACTCTGTGAAGTTTACTTTGGTAAGATTATGTTTTAAATACCTTAACTTTTCACTTAGAGCTTTTGAGATATTTTTACAAAATATTTTCTAAGTGTTGGAGCAGACTTTTTCGTCAAAATTTTAGAATGAGTATTTTTTCTAAGTATTGCAGCGGATATTAAAATAATAATTTTTTGAGGCAACAGTCGTTCGAGCGACAGAGCAATGTCGTTCGCACGAGATAACAATGTCGCCCGATCTCATTTGAACGACAGTTGTCCTTCGTTCTAGCGACATGCTGATCTCGTTCGAACGAGCACTGTTTTCGAGGTGGCATGTTTTTCTATAAAAACTCATTATGTGGTATCCTTTTGTTTAAGAAGTCCCAGCGTTTTATAGAATAGAAAAACTGCGAAAGAAGAATTCCTTTGGCTTCTTCCTTTTAGGGTTTAATCCCTTTTTCGTTTCCAATTCACAAAACACCCATATGCTTTAGTGAATTGTTTTGGTGTTCAAGAACACAACTTTGCTGGTGTTTACTCTTGTGGGGAGTATAACTTACACCGAGAAGACTAGGTGTCTAGGATTGCGGTCCTTGTGGTATAGCTACGTGTGAACCATTGTTGTTTTGTTTCTAACCGTTGTTTTGGAGGTTTGACGAAGATACCGTGCGTTACTCTTGTGGGAGAAAGCAAAATTGTATGTAAGTCAATGGTCTTGTAAACTTGTCAGAGTTCTAGAAATAAAAAGATTTTGCCCTTAGGGGATTTTTCCTTAAACTTGTGTCGCATGCTTTATTTATTTATGGATTGATACATGCACACACGTAGTTGAATGGTTTGGGACTGAATTAAGTTTGTTTAAAAATAGAATCTAATTAAATAAGGTTTAATTGGAAACTTGAGAGTTAATTTGAAATCGATATCACACAGTCACATGCTTTACAAATTGGTATCAAAGCAGTTTACGCTAATTTATTGCGTATTCCTATTTTCCGCAAAATAGTGTGATATGGATTTTGGGATTCATGGGAGGGTAGATTTGTATAGGCATTTTGGTATTTGATAATTCGAATGTTTTTATGTATGTACCGGCATAGACATAGGGGGAGATTTGTAAGGACATATTTTTTATAAATGTCCATCACAATTAATTATGTTGTATACCGTTACAATTGTCGAAGAATTGAAGAAGTTTTCATCTACAAAAGACGAATCCGAATTACAAGTTGTCTTCAACATTCAAGCCCAACAATATGATCTTTGGTAAGATAATGTTTTAAAGTTTCATATACATTTCATATTAAGAATGTTGGGATATTTTTAAAAGGAGTTTTAAAAAGATTTTATATAAAAATATTTTTATAAATATTTTTTATAAAAAGGTTTTCTTATTGTTTTAGAAAACAATGATTTTTGAAAAGTTTTGGAAAAATTTCTAAGCCAGCAAGCGTACCTTGGTTTTGATGCCAAGGTCGTTTAAACGATATGACCATCTCGTTCGAACGAAATTGGGATGTCGCGCATAGTCGTTCGAACGACACACATCCCTCGTTCGAGCGACCTGCCTTTTTGGCTGACACACTAACCTCGTACTTATATTTTGACTTACTCAAACTTTGTTATATAAAGGACAACCAGCCTTTTGTTTTGAATGTGGAGAACAGTTTCCAACTTTCAAGAGTTTTAACTTTTTGTTTATTTGCCCATAATTAATTGGATACCTTTGGCAGAAAGTTTTTCTCCAACAATTTTAAGGGTTCAAATATTTTGTTTTTAATTCATAAAATCCCAATTACTTTTATGTGAATTGTTTTGTGGAACCCAAGAACATATTTTGCTTTAATTGAGGGGGAGCGTGATAAAATGTTAAGTTTAATTGAAAATTTGAAAAAAGCGTCCCTTAAATTGGAAGAGTCTAATTCTTTGCTTGAGTTAAAAATTTTGAAGTTAAAAAATGATTTGACAGACTCAAGTAGGTTTGATAGTGATGGTAATGGATCATCGTGTTCTCAGGCTTCTAATGCTAAAGCCAAAACCATTATTTTTTAGAGGGTCAACTAATTCTAAGGATGTTAGAAAAGGTCAACCCATAGGTGTCGTTCCACTCGTTTACACATGTTCATATTGTGGTAGGAAAGGTCACCTTAGGCGTTTTTGTTTCAATCTTGGAAAATGTCCTAGGAAATTTATGTCTAGTGTTCTCGTGGTTCCCAAACCCCCCACACGAAGTTTCACATCTATTTGGGTTAGGAAATTACTTTTATAGGCACTAGAGTTTAAACAAGTTGATTCTCTTTTGCTTGCACATGACCCTTCTCTTGCCATATCATATAGATGATTGTGTTCGCATGTTTGTCATACGCTAGTTTTTTGTTTCATGATATTTATGTTTTGCTAGCGTTATGACATGTACTTTTTGTATAAATTTTTGCTTTTGAAAAATACAAAAAGATTTTATTTTGATAAAATTTTTGAAAAAATCCAAAAAGAGTTTTGTATTTTGTTTGCACCGTTTATGGATGGACACTTAGGATGATCGAGTCACAACATCATTCCATTTTTCATGTGACTATTTGATAGTGTTTTGAGATAATAGGTCAATTCATCCATGTGCTTTATAATGTTTGGAGTCATTAAGATGTAATTAAGTGTTACGTCCTACATGTTTGACTCATGATTTCCTTTATTGCACACATGCACAAATTTGTTTGATTATTGTGCTTGTCTTATCACATGTTGGTTGTGTGTTTTCACTTTAATCTTGTCCTTAAAATGAACCAAGTGCGATAAAACTTGATATGAAAGTTGTGCATGCAAGAGCCGTTTGTGATGTTTGTGTGCTTTATTTGAAAACGGTGAAGGGCTATGAAAGATTTTTTTTTATCCTTTGCAATTAAGCCGCCGTTTAAATTGGACCTAAAAAATTGAGGAATTTTATTATTCGGGGTCCAAAGAGGTTAAAAGAGCCCGAAAAAAATTTAAAGGCAATAAAAAAAAATTCATGCCAATTATGGGCCATTTAGGATTTTGAACTAATTCTCCAAAGTTTGAGAATTTAGTTTAACACCTCTAAAAGAAAATATGTTTGAGGGAGTTTGGTTGGAGAATTTAAACAGGTTTGCACGTCCTTGAAAATCTTAAAAAAGCGCTAAATAGTTTTGGACGTTATTGGTGTGAAAATCACCTTGACTTTGATTTGTTGATTTGTATAAGATGATGTCATCTAAATTCAACAAATTTTTACACCTAAGGATATTTTTGATGTTCATTCATTAGGGGTACACATATGCATCATGCACATATGATTGATTGAGTTTATCTACCTATCGAATGTGTTCACACCCATTCATTCTATTTCCACGACTTAGTTGTTTTAGTTTAAATCCAGGGTGTGACTTTTAGTATCTTATTTTGTATGAAAAATTGAAAAAATAAAAAATAGTTTGTAAATGTTTTTGAGACTTACATTTGCATGTGCGTAGCTTGATCGTGACACTCCATGTTTTGATTTTTTCTTCTTATCTGTCTATTTGGGGACATCATAAAAAGGGAGAGAAAGAATTATCATATTATGGGGGAGTTTTTGCATTATGGGGGAGATTTGATTATTAATTATTTATTCTTATATCATTTCAAACTCGATGCATCACGAGGTATTGTTCTTTATCTCATGTGTGTAGGTACAAAGATTGAAGATCATGATGTTCCACACCCTGATGAGAAAAGATTTGAGATTTGGCGAAGATCATTGAAGAACAGTTTTGAGGACTTGCAAATTTATTCAATGGGGGGGGGGGGTATATTTGTATAGGCATTTTGGTTTTTGATAAATCAGATTTTTTTATGTATGTACCGGCATAGACATAGGCGGATATTTGTAAGGACATATTTTTATAAGTCCGTTATAAATGTTTTATGTCATATACAGCTACACCGTCGAAGATCATTCAAGAGCCATCTACATCAAAGACGGATCCGAATTAATCAAGTGCTTCATCATTCAAGACTCCGCGAAGTTTACTTTGGTAAGGTTATGTTTTAAATACCTTAACTTTTCACTTAGAGCTTTTGGGATATTTTTACAAAATATTTTCTAAGTGTTGGAGTAGACTTTTTCGTCAAAATTTGAGAATGATTATTTTTTCTAAGTGTTGAAGCGGACATTAAAATAATAATTTTTTGACACAACAGTTGTTCGAGCGATAGATTAATGTCATTCGCGCGAGATAGCCATGTCGTCTGATCTCGTTCGAATGACAGTTATCCTTCGTTCGAACGATATGCTGATCTCGTTCGAACGAGCACCGTTTTCGAGGCGACGTGTTTTTCCATAAAAACTCATTCTGTGGTATCGTTTTGTTTAAGAAGTCCCAGCGTTTTACAGAAAATAAAAACTGCAAAAGCAGGATTCTTTTGGCTTCTTCCTGTTAGGGTTTAATCCCTTTTTAGTTTCCAATTCACAAAACTCCCATATGCTTTAGTGAATTGTTTTGGTGTTCAAGAACACAACTTTTCTAGTGTTTACTCTTGTGGGGAGTATAACCTACACCGAGAAGACTGCGTGTCTAGGATTGCGGTCCTTGTGGTATAACTGCGTGTGAACCATTGCTGTTTTGTTTCTAGCCGTTGCTTTGGAGGTTCGACGAAGACACCGTGCGTTACTCTTGTGGGCGAAAGCAAGATTGTATGTAAGTCAATGGTCTTGTAAACTTGTCAGAGTTCTAGAAATAAAAGGGTTTTGCCCTTCGTGGATCTTTCCTTAAACTTGTGTCGCATGCTTTATTTATTTATGGATTGACACACGCACACACGTAGTTGGATGGTTTGGGGCTGAATTAAGTTTGTTTAAAAATAGAATCTAATTAAATAAGGTTTAATTGATAACTTGCGAATTAATTTGAAATCGATATCACACAATCACACGTTTTACAGGGCTCTTTTATACATCAATGGGATATTATTTACATTAACTAGGTATATTTGAGTAGCAATTGCAATGAATTATTCAGAGGGATTTCTTTATCTTTCTTTTGGGAATTTTCATTCATCGTTTAAGGAAAGATAATTCTACTCTCTCCTCTCATGATGTAAATAATGATTTATACCTAAATAAGATTTATAAATTATAAACATTGTGTTAAAATAATTATGGTTATTTGATGTATTGAAATATGGTGATTTTTATACATAAATGAATGAACTCAATTCTTGAAATTTTATGTTTAGTTTAAAGTAGTTTAATTGAATTAGGTTAGATACTTGAATATTCCTGTTATATATTCCTACTTAAATGGAATCATATGGTAGACTAATCATTTACATGTAATTGGATATCTCCCTTCAAATCTTAAAGCAACAACTGGCCATGGAATTATATGTTGAAATATCACAAGTAAATGTGAGCAAGTGGGATTTTTATGTAAGGATGGACTTTAATAACTATCCTAAACCATATTTGGAGGGTATTCAAGGCATAGAACTTTGTTTCAAAAGAAAATGGTGATTATGAATTATGGGCTTGCACTGTGCACACGGTTGTGTTTTGTACCCGTGCGAATGGTGGCGTGAACATGGCTAAGAGTTTTACCGTGTGCACACACCCACTGAAGTTTTATAATTTAGTTAAATTTTAAGGATATGCATGATAATGTTGGATGTGTACTTTTACTCAATGTACTCTGTTTATATGGGAAATAGTGGGGTTTTAAAATATAACGATTGAAAATACATAACTCAATGGATTTGACACCATTAAGGGTGGTGTATAACCATTAATCTAATAACCGGAGAGCTTATTATTTATACTTTTGATTGATAGTTTTACTAACCGAGTGCGTAGCTATTATCTTGTTGCGATGGGCCTGACCCGTCGCATTTTTACAGGTGCTCTAGGATACTAAACAATGTAATCTTTGTGGAGTACTTATCCATTAGGTTTAACAACTACCAAATTTTATTACGTAGGTGTTAGAGCTACCCTTAGTTCTATCTTTTTATTTATATTTTTTTATGTCGAGATATTTGAGGTTTATCTTTATATTGTACTAATTTTGGGTTTGAAATGGCATTACATTTGGGAGTTTATCATGTAATAGTTATGTTAGGTAGTACTCTTATTACTTAGTGGCGATGGTTAATTCTACCCATATTATCATTTGAGGTTTTATCATATTGTTATTCTTTTTGATTATCATCATTCGTTTATTCCTACTTCATGCTAAGGATGGTATTTAAATTGTTTTGACAAACTGTAATTATTAATAAAATAGACTTTATTAACCTAATTATTAAAAATTATGAAGTGTCACAATTGGCATTGAGCATGGTCCAACACAACATAGGTTCCATAGGTCCATTCTAGTTTTCTGCTAGCATCATTTGATATTTTATTCTCTTTTTACTCTTGCTATAAGATGCATAATATTAATAAGCATTTCGTGTCATATCTCAAAAGGCATAGAAGAGGCAGGCTCATGCTACTGCACGTGTTGCCTAGCCTGATCCAGTACCACCCGCACCACCTGTTGCACCACTTCCACAAATGCCTATCGTCTCAACTTTCGATGCCCAAGGACAGTTTATTTTTGGATATTAGATGCTTTTCAAGTTAATATCCTAGGCAGTGCTAATAGGATTAACCAGAAGTAGGTATGACACACATGTTGATGCACCAAAGCCAGTGGTATGTGATCCCACAACAGACTGGGAGAAGATTCGTGTCACGGTTATGAAGAATAGTCCGCCCACATTTTTAGGGTCCTTTAGTAGATAGTCAACATTGAGCATATCTCCAACTCTTATCTTATACGAATGTTCAAAAGTAAATTCTAGCCACTTTTCAACTGACCAGTGATGTTTTTCAATGGTGGCAGGGTGTGACAACTCTCGAGCAGAGGGATCATATGACTTATGCTGCATTTGTAGTGAAGTTAAATTACAATTATTTCCTTAAGTCCATTTGGCACACATAAAATGATGGAATTTTTTGCACTTTAGCAGGGAACTCATACGATTGCCGAGTATGAAAAAGTGTTAAAAAATTTATCATTATTTTCTCTAGAGGAGGTGATTACGAAGAAAAAAGTTTGGTTATTTTTTATAGGGTCTCATATACACCATTGGTTAGGTTCTAATGGTGAATCCCGCGTACGCCACGTACGCCTAGATAGTTGTTGCGACATTCACCCTTGGTAGGGATTGGTATGAGCACAATAAGAAGTTGGAGAATGGGGGCTAGTCAAGTGGACACAAGACTAAGGCGGAATCCGATAATGATAAGAAGGGAGGTCACAGGGAAAGTAAGGCAAAGGACCTTGGGAAACGTTTTGACATAATCGGACAAGAATCTAACAGGGTGAGTAAGGTCAGCAGCAGGGAAAGCAGGGTGATACCTCCTAGGGGCAGTCTCCACTAGTCTATTTCATGTGTAAATGATTTGTTCATAAGCAAAAATATTGCCTAAGTCAAACCAAACGAGGCCAGCAGAGTCACTATGGATGGGGATAACATTGCCTATTTGCCCATGGCAAGCATAAATAGGTCCACCCAGGCTAGTGGCAGTAGGATTTTCGACCCAATTACAAGCAGCATCAACATCAATGAAGGCAACATCAGGTGCCAGTTCTTCCATCTCCAAGGTAACAGGAACTAGCCGCACTTCCTGCCTTAGTCGTACCACTTCAACCGTATATGCAGTATTTTAAGGTCTATGAGATAGGTTCCAAGAATGATCAGGAACCTATTCGGGTAGTTGATGATATGTTCTCTATTCACAAACCTCTATCCAGAGTTTTATTCGATATGGGTGCCATACACTCTTTTGTTGAATGACATTTCATAGGTTTATCGAGGATGGTTTTGACTCCTTACACTAGGAGATTATCTATAACTACTCCCTTAGGTGTATCCACTATTATTATCGAGTCTTGGATGGGTTAGTCATTGATATTGGTAGGCTATAGTTTGTAACGAATTTATTAATTTTAACCATACATACGATATGATTTTAGGGATGGATTGGTTATGTACGTATTGGGATTAGATTGACTGCATAGGTAGAGCAATTGTATTTGCTATAGCGGAACATGATATGCATTTGGAGATTATGCCTAAACATGAGGGTGGGGATACTATCCACTGGTATTTTATTGATGATGATACTCAGTAGGAGACCACAGGTTCCCCAGACATGATTCCCGTAGTTCAGGATTTCATCGATGTATTCAATGAGATTCCATGCTTACCACCAAGTAGGGAGATTGATTTTGTCCTAAATTTAGCACCAAGAACTAAGCTGATAGTTAGAGATTCGTATAAATAGCTCCTATAGGGATGAAGAAATTCATAGATCAGATTAAGCACTTGTTAGAGCAAGGGTTTATCCATTGTAGCACTTTACCTTGGGGTTCACCAGTGTTATTTGTGAAGAAGAAATATGGGTCGTCGATATTGTGCATCGATTATCGCGAATTGAATAAGGTGAAAAGGAAGAAAAAGTGCCAACTGCTGAGGATTGATGATCTTTTTTATCAGATGGGGACAACTACTTTTTTTTCGAAGATTGAATTGAGACTTGGCTCTCACAAGTTGAGGGTGCGAGAGGAGGATGTGCCCAAAACAACCTTCAAGACTCATTATGGGTCTTATGAGTTTTGATTGATGCCATTTCTATTGACTAATGGACCATTTGTATTCATAAACTTAATGAATCGAGCATTTCGATCGTATTAAGACCAGTTCATCAAAGTCTTTATTGATGATATTTTGATCTATTCACGGATCGAGGAGGAGCACAAATGACATTTGCAGATTGCATTATGGATAGTGCGGGAGCATAAACTTTATGCTAAATTTTCCAAATGTTAATTTTGAAATCAAGAAGTAAAGTTTTAGGGTCATGTGGTGTCAATCTATGGAGTATCCGTAGGTCCAAGTAAGGTTTCAACCGTGTTGGATTGGGGATAATCCATGACACCTACTAGGGTTCGCGACTTTTTAGGATTGGCTGGTTATTAGAGAGATTCAGCCGGGGATTATCATTGATAAAGGGGCCAATGATCGAGTTGACCAAGACGAGTGTAATATTTTGTTAGCATATTAGAATAAAATTTATATCTCAAACGATTGGGTGTAAACTAGGGATTGAAGGCTATTGGATTTTTCTTGGAAAACTAATTTTAAAAGGCCTAAATACGAAACACCTTTGCAAACCTATTATTTAAATATTTTTGCAAAAATTAAGTCGGCATGGATTACAAGAAATCTCGTTCGAACAAAATCATAAGGGTCTTTCGAATGAAATGGTCATTCTCATTAAAAAAAACTCTCGTTCGAACGAGACGGCTAAAATCGTTCAAACATCTTATTCGATGGTCGTTTGAACGAAAATACACATTCATTTAAACCATCCAAACAAGTCATTCAAACAAATTTCATCAACTCGTTTAAACGAGCATATAAATCTCGTTTGAGTTATATTAAACAAAAAAACATTCTTTAAAACCCTTTTACGAAAAATGCCTCACAAAATATTTCAAAAACAACACCCAAAAGTATCCAGGGATCAAAATAAATGTGCACCCATACCTCTTGAGATTCCATGAACGTTAAAGACGAAACTTGACATGAAAACACGACACGATGACAAAGTCACTTTATTTGGTCACTACGGCCTTTAATCGTACATCATAGGCGTGAAGGATAAACAAACTCAATATGACACACACGATTTTGTCCAAACTGAATAAAGCCAAAATACATAAAAATTGACTTGACTGGAAATTTGTCCTGACAATTTAGGTATTTGATAAAAAATAAAAGTGAAGCATTTGACATGTTTAAAATTCTGTTAAATGAACCTAAAAATTAATTTAATTGAAAAATTTAGAGATTGCGTAGTGATAGAGGCACCATACATGATTCTGACCTTTTATTGAATTTTATAAAATCTACGATATTATTAATGAAAAAATAGCCACTTATTATCTTGAAATGTTTAGTAAAACCAAAAGAAAAAATAGGATTTTGATTGAATTAATAATTGTTGTTTTATTAAGTTCAGGGGCTGCCTCACATTGATAGGGAGAAATTATTTTAACGGTGTGTCACATGCTTAGTATAATGCCTAAGGTTAAAACAAAAATATCTCCTTATGAAATTTAGAAAAATATTAAACCAAATATGCAATATCTTAGAACGTGTGGTGCTTAACCTCTGTATATATTCCCAACCCTAAAAGGTTTAAATTGGATAGTAGAGCATACGAGTGTTTTCACTGACTACGCTATTAATAACAAAACATACCGATTTTAAGATTTGAAGAATCAAGTTATTATCGAATTGACGCGATCACAAATGTGTATCTAGTGTGCGTGATGATATAGGCTCAAGTGCAATCCTGTCGCGTTAGTAATAAACCCAATAAGTTGGGATCGTCTCCACATGGAACTAGGACGATGAATCGTAACGACACGGAATAGGTGACTAACCCAAAAATTGACTCTCAAAAATAAATAGAAAAGGTGATTAGGGAGAATGGAGTATCTACTAACTATAGGCGAATGCAAATTACTACTAACTAAACTAAGTGTAGAGAAATAAAGGTACTGGATGGATTAACTATGGATAAAGAAAGATAGGTCGGGTTACAATCCCCCGAACTCTAGTATATTTACCGTATAGAATGATAGATTTTGAATTAGAACTTTAGTTGAACCCGTACTTTATTAATCCTAAGCATTATGTATATGAGGATACAATTTCGCACCATACATAATCAAGGGTAAGAATAAAGCAGTGTTGAATAGCTACATGCGCATAACACTCTTAAACACCCCGGTTACCTAGGGTAAACCAGGTTAAAAGATCTACGATGGTTGTGCGTATCTACACAACACGATTCAATTAAAATTAAATTCAAACCATATTTTCTACATGAGTAAATTACATCGGGTTGGGTTCATGCACCCCAACCCTTAAAAACTTATCCAGGCATGATCAAACTAGACACAAACACAATTTTTAAAGTGAACGAATTCATGACCACTACACCAAAACTGGCAATTGGTCACCGCCAAAATCCCTGACCAAAGCTGTGGGTCGCGAACTTGGGCCGTGACCATTTCGGGTGTGACCATTTTCTTGGGTCGCGGCCCAAGTCCGTGACCAAAAACTGGTCACGGCTGAGAGGGGTCACGGAAGATGGTCACGGACTTAGGCCGTGACCCATGTCGTGACGGGTCGCGACGCTCATCCGTGACCCACAACCGTGAGAAATTGGTCTCGGGCAAAGTCCGCGACCCACAATCGTGAATTTTTTTTAAAAAAAAAAATGGCCGCGGCCCTTATCCGTCACCCACAACTATGACAAATTGGTCGCGGCCAAGGTCCGCGACTCATAACCGTGAAAAAAAAATATAAAAAAATTGGTCGCAATCCTCATCCGTGACCCACAACCGTGACAAATTGGTCGCGGCCAAAGTTCGCGACCCACAACCGTGACGAAAAAAATAAAAAAAAATGGTCGCGGCCCAAGTCCGTGACCCACAACCGTGACAAAAAAATGGTCGCGGACTTTGGCCGCGACCATTTTTATGCGTGACGAAAAAATAAAAATGGTCATGGACAAAGTCCATGACCATATTTAACAATAATTTAAAAAAAATGTACTTTTTTGGTCCAGTCCTAAAATTGGGGGTCCTGTGAGTGCACCATCAGTTGCTACGTGTAACGTTTGACGCGTACGAGGTGTTACAAATATTTATTACTGGCAAAACAATAAAAAAAATCACAAATTGCGAATCGAGAACGTTGTTAATAAACAGATATATATATACAAACTTATAAATATTACACGTCTTAATAAATCACAGACCAAAAAAATAAATTGGGCAGAGTTTCCTCTATTTTCTTGACATTCCAAAACCTGTAAATATAAAACCTACTTATTATAAAGTCCGTACGGCCATAAAATTCAATAATCAAATTATAAAAGCCCGCACGGCCATAAAACTAAACAATAAAAGCCCGCACGGCTGTAACACAAAAAATAAAATTCTGAATGTCCACAACATATAAACAATCTTCATGATGTAGACCATTGCCTCCTTCGTTTGTTCCGCGTGCAAAAATCCTACAAATGATAGGATACATAAAAAAAATATCAGTAACCAAGTAGTTTTACAAAAAATTTAATCAAGCTGAAAAATTGCATATATGAGTTAAAATTATCAGTAACACAGTAGAAATATGCAAATTATCGTCGTATTCTCAAACCGGGAGACCAGCGGCTGCGGGGTCAGTTCCTACGAGTTACATTGGTCCCGTGGGAGGTGTTGGTGCCACCCACGGGGTCGTTCGGGGGTTGTTTTGAGTTTTCACCCTTTAACACAATGTTTTGCTTAAGTCTGAAAATATACAAATTACCGTCGTATTCTTAAACCGAGAGTATCGCGGCTGCGCGGTCAGTTCCTAGAAGTTACATTGGTCTCCTGGGAGGTGTTGGGGCCACCCACGGGGACGGTCGGGGGTTGTTTCGAGTTTTCACCCTCTAACGCCATGTTTTTAAGCCCAAGTCTAGAAATATGCAAATTATCGTCGTATTCTCAAACCGGGAGTCCCGCGGCTACGGGGTCAGTTCCTACGAGTTACATTGGTCCCGTGGGAGGTGTTGGTGCCACCCACGGGGCCGTTAGAGGTATGTTTCGACTTTTCACCTTCTAACGCCATGTTTTTAAGCCTAAGTCTAAAAATATGCAAATTATCGTCGTATTCTCAAACCGGGAGTCCCGCGGCTGCGGGGTCAGTTCCTACGAGTTACATTGGTCCCGTGGGAGGAGTTGGTGCAACCCACGGGGACGTTCGGGGGCTGTTTCGAGTTCTGACTCTAACACCATATTATTAAGCCTAAGTCTAGAAATATGCAAATTATCGTCGTATTCTCAAATCGGGAGTCTCGCGGCTACGCGGCCAGTTCCTACGAGTTACATTGGTCCCGTGCGAGGTGTTGTAGCACCCACGGGGCCGTTCGGGGATTGTTTTGAGTTTTCACCCTCTAACGCCATGATTTGCTTAAGTCTAGAAATTTGCAAATTACCGTCGTATTGTCAAACCGGGAGTCCCGCGGCTGCGGGGTCAGTTCCTACAAGTTACATTGGTCCCGTGGGAGTAGTTGGTGCCACCCACGGGGACGTTCGGGGGCTTTTTCGAGTTCTCACCCTCTAACGCCATGTTTTTAAGCCTAAGTCTAGAAATATGCAAATTATCGTCGTATTCTCAAACCGGGAGTCCCGTGGCTGCGCGGCCAGTTCCTACGAGTTACAATAGTCCTGTGGGAGGTGTTGACGCCACCCACGGGGCCGTTCGGGGGCTGTTTCGAGTTCTCACCCGTTAACGCTATGTTTTTAAGCCTAAGTCTAGAAATATGAAAATTATCGTCGTTTTCTCAAACCGGGAGTCCCGCGTCCGCGGGGCCAGTTCCTACGAGTTACATTGGTCCCGTGGGAGGTGTTGGTACCACCCACCGGGCAGTTCGGGGGCTGTTTCGAGATTTCATCCATTAACGCCATGTTTTTAAGCCTAAGTCTAGAATTATGCAAATTACCGTCGTATTCTCAAACCGGGAGTCCTGTGGCTGTGAGGTCAGTTCTTACGTGTTACATTGGTCCCGTGTGAGGTGTTGGTGCCACCCACGGGGCGGTTTGGGGGTTGTTTCGAATTTTCACCCTCTAACGCCATGTTTTGCTTAAATCTAGAAATATGCAAATTACCATCGTATTCTCAAACCGGGAGTCCTGCAACTGCGGGGTCAGTTCCTACGAGTTACAATGGTCTCGTGGGACGTGTTGGTGCCACCCACGGGGACGTTCGGGGGCTGTTTTGAGTTCTCACCCTCTAACGCCATCTATTTAAGCTTAAGTCTAGAAATACGCAAATTAATGTCGTATTCTCAAATCGGGAGTCCCGCGGCTGCGCGGCCAGTTCCTACGAGTTATAATAGTCCTGTGGGAGGTGTTGCTGCCACCCACGGGGTCGTTCGGGGGCTATTTCGAGTTTTCACCCTCTAACGCCATATTTTTAAGCCTAAGTCTAGAAATATGCAAATTATCGTCATATTCTCAAACCGGGAGTCCCGCGGCTGCGCCTACAGTTCCTACGAGTTACATTAGTCCTGTGGGAGGTGTTGTTGCTACTCACGGGGCCGTTCGGGGACTGTTTCGTGTTTTCACCCTCAAACGCCATATTTTTAAGCCTAAGTCTAGAAATATGCAAATTATCCTCGTATTCTCAAATCGGGAGTCCCGCGAATACCGACTCAGTTCCTACGAGTTACATTGGTCCCGTGGGAGGTGTTGGTGCCACCCACAGGGCCGTTCAGGGGCTATTTTGAGTTTTCATCCTCTAACGCCATGTTTTTAAGCATAAGTCTAGAAATATTCAAATTATCGTCGTATTCTCAAATCGGGAGTCCCGCGTCTGCGGGGTCAGTTCCTACGAGTTACATTGGTCTCGTGGGAGGTGTTGATGCCACCCACGGGGCCGTTCGGGGGTTGTTTCGTGTTTTCACCCTCTAACGCCATGTTTTGCTTAAATCTAGAAATATGAAAATTACAGTCGTATTCTCAAATCGGGAGTCCCGCGGCTGCGGGGTCAGTTCTTACGAGTTACATTGGTCCCGTGGGACGTGTTGGTGCCACCCACGGGGAGGTTCCGGGGCTGTTTCGAGTTCTCCCCCTCTAACGCCATGTTTTTAAGCCTAAGTCTAGAAATATGCAAATTATCGTCGTACTCTCAAATCGGGAGTCCCGTGGCAGCGCGACCAGTTCCTACGAGTTACATTGGTCCCGTGGGAGGTGTTGGTGCCACCCACGGGGCCGTTCGGTGGCTGTTTTGATTTTTCACCCTCTAACGCCATGTTTTTAAGCCTAAGTCTAGAAATATGCAAATTACCATCGTATTCTCAAACCGGGAGTCCCGCGGCTGCGGGGTCCGTTCCTACGAGTCACATTGGTACCGTGGGAGGTGTTGGTGCCACCCACGGGGCCGTTCGGGGGTTGTTTCGAGTTTTCACCCTCTAACGCCATGTTTTGCTTAAATCTAGAAATTTGCAAATTACTGACGTATTCTCAAAACGGGAGTCCCACGTCTGCGGGGTCAGTTCCTACGAGTTACATTGGTCCCGTGGGAGGTGTTGGTGCCACCCACGGGGACGTTCGGGGGCTGTTTCAAGTTCTTACCCTCTAACGCCATGTTTTTAAGCCTAAGTCTAGAAATATGCAAATTATCGTTGTATTCTCAAACCGGGAGTCCCGCGGCCGCGGGGCCAGTTCCTACGAGTTACATTGGTCCCGTGGGAGGTGTTGGTGCCACCCACGGGGTAGTTCGTGCGCTGTTTTTATTTTTCACCCTCTATCGCCATGTTTTCAATCCTACGTCTCGAAAAATGCAAATTACCGTCGTATTCTCAAACCGGGAGTCCTGTGGCTGCGGGGTCAGTTTCTACGAGTCACATTGGACCCGTGGGAAGTGTTGGTGCAACCCACGGGGACGTTCGGGGGCTGTTTCGAGTTTTCACCCTCTAACGCCATGTTTTTAAGTCTAAGTCTAGAAATATGCAAATTACCGTCGTACTCTCAAATCGGGATTCTCGCGGTTGCGGGGTCAGTTCCTACGAGATACATTGGTCCCGTGGGAGGTGTTGGTGCCACCCACGGGGACATTCGGGGGCTGTTTCGAGTTCTCACCCTCTAATGCTATGTTTTTAAGCCTAAGTGTAGAAATATGCAAATTATCGTCGTTTTCTCAAACCGGGAGTCCCGCGGCCATGTGGCCTGTTCCTACGAGTTACATTGGTCCCGTGGGAGGTGTTGGTGCCACCCACTGGGCCGTTCGGGGGCTGTTTCGAGTTTTTACCCACTAACACCATGTTTTTAAGCCTAACTCTAGAATTATGCAAATTACCATCATATTCTCAAACCGGGAGTCCTGTGGCTGCGAGGTCAGTTCTTACGTGTTACATTGGTCCCGTGGGAGGTGTTGGTGCCACCCTCGGGGCCGTTCGGGGGTTGTTTCGAGTTTTCACCCTCTAACGCCATGTTTTGCTTAAATCTAGAAATATGCAAATTACCATCGTATTCTCAAACCGGGAGTCCTGCAACTGTGGGGTCAGTTCCTACGAGTTACATTGGTCTCATGGGACGTGTTGGGGCTACCCACGGGGACGTTTGGGGGATGTTTCGAGTTCTCACCCTCTAACGCCATGTTTTTAAGCTTAAGTCTAGAAATATGCAAATTGTCATCGTGTTCTCAAACCGGGAGTCCCGCGGCTGCGTATCCAGTTCCTACGAGTTATATTGGTCCCGTGGGAGGTGTTGGTGCCACCCATGGGGCTGTGCGGGGGCTGTTTCGAGTTTCACACACTAACGCCATGTTTTTAAGCCTAAGTCTAGAATTATGCAAATTACCATCGTATTCTCAAATCGGGAGTCTCGCGGCTGTGGGGTCAGTTCCTACGAGTAACATTGATCCTGTGGGAGGTGTTTGTGCCACCCACAGGGCCGTTCGGGGGTTGTTTTGAGTTTTCACCCTGTAGCGCCATGTTTTGCTCAAATCTAGAAATATGCAAATTACCGTATTATTCTAAAACCGAGAGTCCCGCAGCTGCGGGGTCAGTTCCTACGAGTTACATTGGTCCCGTGGGAGGTGTTGGTGCCACCCGCGGGGAGGTTCGGGGACTGTTTCGAATTCTCACCCTCTAACGCTATATTTTTAAGCCTAAGCCTAGAAATATGCAAATTATCGTCGTATTCTCAAATCTAGAGTCCCGCTGCTGTGCGGACAGTTCCTACGAGTTACTTTGGTCCCGTGGGAGGTGTTGCTGCCACCCACGGGGCCATTCGGGGGCTGTTTCGAGATTTCATCCTCTAACGCCATGTTTTAAAGCCAAAGTCTAGAAATACGCAAATTATCATCGTATTCTCCAATCGAGAGTCCCGCAGCTGCCGGGTTAGTTCCTACGAGTTACTTTGGACCCATGGGAGGTGTTGGTGCCGCCCACGGGGCCGTTAGAGGACTGTTTTGAGTTTTATTCGATATGGGTGCCATACACTCTTTTGTTGAATGACATTTCATGGGTTTATCGAGGATGGTTTTGACTCCTTACACTAGGAGATTATCTATAACTACTCCATTAGGTGTATCCACTATTATTATCGAGTCTTGGATGGGTTAGGCATTGATATTGGTAGGCTATAGTTTGTAACTAATTTATTAATTTTAACCATACATACGATGTGATTTTAGGGATGGATTGGTTATGTACGTATTGGGATTAGATTGACTGCATAGGTAGAGAAATTGTATTTGTTATAGCGGAACATGATATGCATTTGGAGATTATGCCTAAACATGAGGGTGGGGATACTATCCACTGGCATTTTATTGATGAGGATACTCAGTAGGAGACCACAGGTTCCCCATACATGATTCCCATAGTTCAGGATTTCATCGATGTATTCAATGAGATTCCATGCTTACCACCAAGTAGGGAGATTGATTTTGTCCTAAATTTAGCACCAAGAACTAAGCTGATAGTTAGAGATTCGTATATATAGCTCCTATAGGGATGAATAAACTCATAGATCAGATTAAGTAGTTGTTAGAGCAAGGGTTTATCCATTGTAGCACTTTACCTTGGGGTTCACCAGTGTTATTTGTGAAGAAGAAATATGGGTCGTCGATATTGTGCATCGATTATCGCGAATTGAATAAGGTGAAAAGGAAGAAAAAGTGCCAACTGTTGAGGATTGATGATCTTTTTTATTAGATGGCGACAACTTCTTTTTTTTCGAAGATTGAATTGAGACTTGGCTCTCACCAGTTGAGGGTACGAGAGGAGGATGTGCCCAAAACAACCTTCATGACTCATTATGGGTCTTATGAGTTTTGATTAATGCCATTTCTATTGACTAATGGACCATTTGTATTCATAGACTTAATGAATCGAGCATTTCGATCGTATTAAGACCAGTTCATCAAAGTCTTTATTGATGATATTTTGATCTATTCACGGATCGAGGAGGAGCACAAATGACATTTGCAGATTGCATTACGGATAGTGCGGGAGCATAAACTTTATGCTAAATTTTCCAAATGTTAATTTTGAAATCAAGAAGTAAAGTTTTAGGGTCATGTGGTGTCAATCTATGGAGTATCCGTAGGTCCAAGTAAGGTTTCAACCGTGTTGGATTGGGGATAATCCATGACACCTACTAGGGTTCGCGACTTTTTAGGTTTGGCTGGTTATTATAGAGATTCAGCCGGGGATTCTCATTGATAAAGGGGCCAATGATCGAGTTGACTAAGACGAGTGTAATATTTTGTTAGTATATTAGAATAAGATTTATATCTCAAACGATTGGGTGTAAACTAGGGATTTAAGGCTATTGGATTTTTTTTGGAAAACTAATTTTAAAAGGCTTAATTACGAAACACCTGTGCAAACCTATTATTTAAATATTTTTGCGAAAATTAAGTCGGCATGGATCACAAGAAATCTCGTTCGAACAAAATCATAAGGGTCTTTCGAATGAAATGGTCATTCTCGTTAAAAAAAAAGTCTCGTTCGAACGAGATGGTTAAAATCGTTCAAACATCTTATTCGATGGTCGTTTGAACGAAAATACACAGTTCATTTAAACCATCCAAACAAGTCATCCAAACAAATTTCATCAACTCGTTTAAACGAGAATATAAATCTCGTTTGAGTTCTATTAAACAAAAAAACATTCTTTAAAACCCTTTTACGAAAAATGCCTCACAAAATATTTCAAAAACAACACCCAAAAGTATCCAGGGATCAAAATAAATGTGCACCCATACCTCTTGAGATTCCATGAACGTTAAAGACGAAACTTGACATGAAAACACGACACGATGACAAAGTCACTTTATTTGGTCACTACGGCCTTTAATCGTACATCATAGGCGTGAAGGATAAACAAACTCAATATGACACACACGATTTTGTCCAAACTGAATAAAGCCAAAATACATAAAAATTGATTTGACTGGAAATTTGTCCTGACAATTTAGGTATTTGATAAAAAATAAAAGTGAAGCATTTGACATGTTTAAAATTCTGTTAAATGAACCTAAAAATTAATTTAATTGAAAAATTTAGAGATTGCGTAGTGATAGAGGCACCATACATGATTCTGACCTTTTATTGAATTTTATAAAATCTACGATATTATTAATGAAAAAATAGCCACTTATTATCTTGAAATGTTTAGTAAAACCAAAAGAAAAAATAGGATTTTGATTGAATTAATAATTATTGTTTTATTAAGTTCAGGGGCTGCCTCACATTGATAGGGAGAAATTATTTTAACGGTGTGTCACATGCTTAGTATAATGCCTAAGGTTAAAACAAAAATATCTCCTTATGAAATTTAGAAAAATATTAAACCAAATATGCAATATCTTAGAACGTGTGGTGCTTAACCTCTGTATATATTCCCAACCCTAAAAGGTTTAAATTGGATAGTAGAGCATACGAGTGTTTTCACTAACTACGCTGTTAATAACAAAACATACCGATTTTAAGATTTGAAAAATGAAGTTATTATCGAATTGACGCGATCACAAATGTGTATCTAGTGTGCGTTATGATATAGGCTCAAGTGCAATCCTGTCGCGTTAGTAATAAACCCAATAAGTTGGGATCGTCTCCACATGGAACTAGGATGATGAATCGTAACGACACGGAATAGGTGACTAACCTAAAAATTGACTCTCGAAAAGAAATAGAAAAGGAGATTAGGGAGAATGGAGTATCTACTAACTATAGGCGAATACAAATTACTACTAACTAAACTAAGTGCAGAGAAATAAAGGTACTGAATGTATTAACTATGGATAAAGAAAGATAGGTCGGGTTACAATCCCCCGAACTCTAGTATATTTATCGTATAGAATGATAGATATTGAATTAGAACTTTAGTTGAATCCGTACTTTATTAATCCTAAGCATTATGTATATGAGGATACAAGTTCGCACCATATATAATCAAGGGTAAGAATAAAGCAGTGCTGAATAGCTACATGCGCATAACACTCTTAAACACCCGGTTACCTAGGGTAAACCAGGTTAAAAGATCTACGATGGTTGTGCATATCTACACAACACGATTCTATTAAAATTAAATTCAAACCATATTTTCTACATGAGTAAATTACATTGGGTTGGGTTCATGCACCCCAACCCTTAAAAACTTATCCAGGCATGATGAAACTAGACACAAACACAATTTCTAAAGTGAACGAATTCATGACCACTACACCAAAACTGGCGATTGGTCACGGTCAAAATCCCTGACCAAAGCTGTGGGTCGCGGACTAAGGCCGTGACCATTTTCGTGGGTAGCGGCCGAAGTCCGTGACCAAAAACTGGTCACGGCTGAGAGGGGTAACGACAGATGGTCACGGACTTAGGCCGTGACCCATGTCGTGACGGGTCGCGATGCTCATCCGTGACCCACAATTGTGAGAAATTGGTCTCGGGCAAAGTCCGCGACCCACAACTGTGAATTTTTTTTAAAAAAAAAATGGTCGCGACCCTTATCCGTGACCCACAACCATGACAAATTGGTCGCGGCCAAGGTCCGCGACTCATAACCGTGACAAAAATATATAAAAAAAATATGTCGCAATACTCATCTGTGACCCACAACCGTGACAAATTGGTCGCGGCCAAAGTTCGCGACCCACAACCGTGACGAAAAAAAAAAAATTGTCGTGGCCCAAGTCCGTGACCCACAACCGTGACAAAAAAATGGTCACGGACTTTGGCCGCGACCATTTTTATGCGTGACGAAAAAATAAAAATGGTCATGGACAAAGTCCATGACCATATTTAACAATAATTTTAAAAAAATGAACTTTTTTGGTCCAGTCCTAAAATTGGGGGTCCTGTGAGTGCACCATCAGTTGCTACGTGTAACGTTTGACGCGTACGAGGTGTTACAAATATTTATTACTCGCAAAATAATAAAAAAAATCACAAATTGAGAATCGAGAACGTTGTTAATAAACAGATATATATATACAAACTTATAAATATTACACGTCTTAATAAATCACAGACCAAAAAAATAAATTGGGCAGAGTTTCCTCTATTTTCTTGACATTCCAAAACCTGTAAATGTAAAACCTACTTATTATAAAGTCCGTACGGCCATAAAATTCAACAATCAAATTATAAAAGCCCGCACGGCCATAAAACTAAACAATAAAAGCTCGCACGTCTGTAACACAAAAAATAAAATTCTGAATGTCCACAACATATAAACAATCTTCATGATGTAGACCATTGCCTCCTTCGTTCGTTCCGCGTGCAAAAATCCTACAAATGATAGGATACATAAAAAAATTATCAGTAACCAAGTAGTTTTACAAAAAATTTAATCAAGCTGAAAAATCGCATATATGAGTTAAAATTATCAGTAACCAAGTAAAAATATGCAAATTATCGTCGTATTTTCAAACCGGGAGACCAGTGGCTGCGGGGTCAGTTTCTACGAGTTACATTGGTCCCGTGGGAGGTGTTGGTGCCACCCACGGGGTCGTTCGGGGGTTATTTCGAGTTTTCACCCTTTAATGCCATGTTTTGCTTAAGTCTAGAAATATACAAATTACCGTCGTATTCTCAAATCGAGAGTATTGCGGCTGCGCGGTCAGTTCCTGAAATAGCGTTGCCAAAGCCGTTTATGAAAATAAACTATTTAAGCAACTCCGAAAGTTTGTTGAAGAAACTCTTTACTTAAATCAAAACGATTTTGAACACAAGATGTGTTAACAAAAGTATGTACGAGATATGGACAAGATTTGATAACAAGTTTTAGTAAACAGTTTAAAATGTTTTAAACTCAGCACACAAACAGAAAAGGATGAGAAGATGTAGAAATATTGATACTCAGGATTTTTAACGTGGTAAAACCTCAACCTTGAGGAAACATCCACGACTCCCTCTACGGAGTAAAACAAAAACAATCACTAAAACAAATATATGAGTTACAACCTATTTAACTAACATGCACACAAAAACAAATCTATACAAGTTCAGGATTGTACCCTCTGACGTCCTTAACTTTTCTGCAGATCTTGTTTGTTGATGTAGTTGTCTCAGTTTGTCAACTCTTCTTTGTTCCAGCACTTTACGTCGACTTATTATTCATCAAATCTTATAGCCAACACTTTGAGTGTTTGTAGTGTGAAGATGTTTGTGAATGGTGTTCTAAATCACATGCATGCACACACACACACTTATTAGTTACAGACGATCCTAACAAATCACATATAAAGTCTATATGCAGTGTATTTGTTATTTTTCTTTCTTACAAAACCAAGAACCTTTTCGACCTTTCAAAATAACCCAGATTCCACGGAGATCTTGCTTAAGAAATCGGTCAAGACCTTTCTCAATCACTTTTGAAAATATTATGTGGATTGAGAACCCTCCAAGTGCGAATCCCACTAGGTCAGGTTAGGTTTTGTAAAAACAGAAATAGAAAAACATCTATTGTTGATCTTTGAAGAAGAAAAATGTTTTAACAGAAAACAATCAACAACGAAATTCTCAAGATGAGAAATAAATGCAACTAAGTGTTCTGTGACATGAAAAACCTCAGATCTATGATTTCTATTGAAAAAGAAACAAGATCTGAGTCTATGTCTAAGTTGGAAATAAGATTTATGAACACAAGGATTTCAGCAACCCAGAAATCACTCAACTCGAACTCTCATAACTCAAGAAACACTAAGGATGGTGTTTGTCTGGTTATGGTGTTTATAGAGAGGTAAGTGGTTTAGGTTTAGAGGTATTTGGACGAAGTTAGGGTTTCTAACTAGGGTTTGGTTTCTCTCTCTAACTTCTCTCTTCTCTCTCTTCTCTCTCCTCTCTCTATTTTCTGAGACTTTTCAAAATGGCAAAAGCTTTCGAAGGCTGAAATGGGAGGCCTTTAAATAGGAAGAGAGGAAGATTCCAGAGCATCGTTAAAAAACAATGGCTGAGATTGAGTCAAGCTCCATTGACTGTAATCCAAGGGCTCACAACAGGCGGTGGATTAAACAGGCTATGATTGGCTTAAGGGATTACACGGGGATCCACTCAAAAGACATGCAGGCCATCGATAAGGGTTGATCCAAGGGCTGATAACAAGCGATGGTATGTCTCTGTAAAGAAACACACCTAGGGCCAATCAGAGAACAACAAGTGTTGGCCTGAGGACAAATGCAAACGCGCGTCCCAAAATAATTACATAGCCAACCCTAAAGTCTTTAGCGCTTTCGGTTTCTACCCAGAGTTAGGCCAATAAACACAACAATCCATATATATATAATAACCCCAAGACTTTATAAATCAAATTTTAATTAAATAAAACCTTGTTTAAAATATGTTTTAAATTCCCAAAAAATTATTAAAAATCAAATTGAGGGATTTAAACACACTCACAACATTAAAACACATAGGGGTGCAATATGATATGCAAGAATCAAATTCTAAGTGTGTGAGTGATGGCTATAGTCTTAGGATCATTACATGATAGATAGAAGAAGAAGCAACCCAATCTCTGAAGCTCTTTGGTTTCTAGGATAGACACTATTTTGTCACAATTTCCAAACTAGATGAGCTCTTATACAGTCTAGACTCAAATGAGTCAAAAGTATAAGGGCTTCAATCTCCCCCTTTGGAAATATGAGACAAAATCTCCTTTGAGTCATCTCAACTCATAGGGCGACAACAAAAAAGAAAAACTTATTCCTATAAAGGTTCTATCTACCCAAATCCTAGAAAGCAAAAATTACATAACTCAACTATATACAGTTTAACATCCTATTATTACAATGAAGAATGACTGTACAAGAAGAATACCTGCAAAAAATTACTAAGATCAAGCTTTTTAGTATATGCAGTAGACTCAAATTTCTCCCCCATTTTGTCTCAAATGGACAAAGGGAAGGAACTTGGCAAATATAACAGGTATTTACTCAACACAAATCATACCAATAGATTTACGTAAAGAAATGAATCTATTATAATCAAGAGGTTTGGTAAATAAATCTGCAAGTTGTAGATCAGTAGAAAGATAATTGATTTCTAATTCCTTGGTTTCAACTAATTCACGAATAAAATGATGTCTTATTTTAATGTGCTTAGTTCGCGAGTGTTGAACTGGGTTCTTAGAAATGTTAATCGCACTTTGATTATCACAATAGAGATGAAGTGTGGGTTCTAGAATACCATAATCACTTAGCATTTGTTTAAGCCATAACAATTGGGCACAACAACTACCGGCGGCTATGTATTCAGATTCAGCAGTCGAGAGAGATGTGCAGTTCTGTTTTTTACTACTCCATCCTACCAAGTTATTACCAATATAACAACATGCGCCTGAAGTGCTTTTACTATCATCAGTACACCCAGCCCAATCAGCATCAGTGTACCCAATAATAGTGCTAGGTGTGTCATTCGTGTACCAAATTCCTAAATTTAGAGTGCCTTTAACATATTTAATTATGCGTTTAACAGCGTTTAAATGGCTCTCCTTGGGGTTATTTTGATAACGCGCACAAACACAAACAGCATACATGATATCAGGACGCGAGGCAGTCAGATAGAGTAATGTGCCAATCATACTACGATATAAGGTAGAGTCTACAGATGTTCCAGTTTCATCTTTAGATAATTTCTCTGTAGTACTCATAGGCGTTTTAGCACTTTTAGCACTCTCGAGGCCAAATTTTTTAACTATCTCTAATGCGTACTTAGTCTGCGAAAGAAACAAGCCATCTGGTTGTTGTTTGACTTGGAGACCTAGGAAGAACTGTAACTCCCCCATAAGGGACATCTGAAATTCCTGACTCATAATTTCAGCAAAAGATTTTACTTCTGAGGTAGAAGTGGATCCAAATATGATATCGTCTACATAGACTTGAGCGATAGTAATGTGTTTGCCAAAATTTTTGACAAATAAGGTTTGGTCATTTCCACCTCTTTTGAAACCTTTGTCCAGCAGAAAACTGGACAGCCGCTCATACCAGGCTCTAGGAGCTTGCTTAAGACCATATAAAGCCTTTTTCAACCGAAATACATGATTAGGATAATTAGGGTCAATGAACCCTTTAGGTTGTTCTACATAGGTTTCCTCGGCAAGTATTCCATTAAGGAACGCATATTTAACATCCATTTGATATAATGTAAAATGCATGTGACAAGCTATAGCAAGAAGCAGACGAACTGATTCTAAACGAGTAACGGGAGCAAACGTCTCATTAAAATCAAGTCCTTCTATTTGGGAGTAACCTTGAGCAACTAGTCTAGCTTTATTTCTAATTATCATCCCATTTTCATCAGTTTTATTTTTGAAAATCCAACGAGTACCAATAACCTTTTTGTGATCAGGACGTGGAACAAGAAACCAAACATCATGAATGACAAATTGTAAAAGTTCATCCTGCATAGCAGAAATCCAGTGAGAGTCATTCAATGCCTCATTTACATTCTTTGGTTCCAAGAGAGAAACAAAGCAAGCATAGAGAGCATAATTTCTAAGTTGGGATCTTGTACGTACTGGTTCACCAGGGTTACCAACTATGTTGTTTATGGGATGATCTTTAGAAACCCAGTTAGGTACTTCAGGTGACTCAATAGGTAATGAATTATCTATTTCAGAAGAGTCATTTTCTAAAATATTTGACGATTCTTTCTCTCAGCTATTCCATTTTGTTGAGGGGTCTTAGGAGCACTGAACTCATGTTTGTAACCATTATAGTCACAATATTCTACAATACCAGTGTCTTTGAATTCACCACCTCTATCACTTCTGATTCTATTCACTTGAGTGTCTTTTTCATTCTCAATCCGTAAGAGAATCTTTAAAAAGGTTTGAAAAGTATCGGATTTTTGTTTTAAGAAAGCTACCCAAGTGAATCTGGTGAAGTCATCAACCATAACAAGAATATAACTGTGTCCACAAAGACTAACAGTTTGAGAAGGACCCATTAGGTCCATATGGATGAGTTCTAAAGGATTAGAGGTAAGGATATCTTTAACCCTTTTATGAGGTGCTTTAACAATTTTTCCTTCTTGACAGGGACCACAGACAATGTTATGAATAGGTTTAATTTTTGGTATTCCTCTAACTATCTGTTGAGAAGACAATTTACTCAAATTTTTGTAATTAATGTGACCCATTCTGTTATGCCATATCTCGTTGTCATCCATTCTGGCAACATTACAGATTTCAGAACTAGACATGACAGTATAACAATTGTCAGGGGTCCTGAATCCTGTAATTAAGCATTCTCCCTTTTCATTTAAAATCTTGCAATTGTTCTTTGAAAAGGTAACAGTGTAGTTTGAGTCACAGAATTGTGAAATGCTAAGTAAATTAGCCTTAAGACCTTTAACTAAGAGAACATTTTCAAGAAGAGGAAGTCCTTTTTCTTTAAGGGTTCCTTTGCCTATGATCTGGGATGATATACCATCACCAAAAACAACTTTTCCACCATCAAAATGGATTTTATTTAAAAGTTTTATATCATCACCTGTCATATGCTTGGAACATCCAGAATCCAAGTACCATCCAGAAGATGTAAGTTCAGCTTTTAGAGCAGAAACAACAATGTTACACTTCATCTGGGGTACTAGATCATCTTTTCTAATCCAAATTGCCCTGGTTTTTAGTTTGCGCTTGTTTGCTCTTATTTGATAAAATTTGCGAGCATTAGATTTTTGTTGAAAAACATTTTGCGCATGATTTTGAGTAAATTTGAATTCCTGAGCATTTGATTTAGAAAAGGTTCTGGTAATCCTTCTAGTAAATGTCCTTTTAGGTTTAGTCCTTCTATTCCTATAGTTAGAGTTTTTGTCTGGTGGCCTGGGAAGGACATAATTGTTACGACTCCTCCTAGAATAGTTAAAGTTATGATACATAGGAGTGTTGTAGATAGGTTTAATCAGTCTCCTAGCATAGCAATTATCGAAAGAGTGACCATATATATCACAATAGGAGCAATAAAGATTGCTCAGAATAGGGTTTTCCTTAGGAAAGTCTCTAAACAAAGGTTTTGAGAAATTTTGAGGCTGAATTTTATTCCTAGGTAGCACAGATTTGAAAGCAGGTTCACTTTTCCTAATAGGGGGGCAGACATATTTTCCCTTTGGTAAACTTTCATGCTTAGAGCAACTTGCATCTTCAGTGTTAGTGTTTTGATGGTCAAACTTAGTTTTTAGAGAATGAAAGTCTGGACATGTTTCAATAGGTCTTTTGCCTCCTGACACAAACTTGATAGGTTCAACATGTTTAGTTTGTGTCTTCAAATTGGGGCAAAACCCTATTCCAGTTCTATCATCAGAATTGGTTTTAGATTCAGCAACGAATTCCTCAAAACATTTAGAATTGTTTTCAAATTTGGTAAATTTTTTGAAAACAGTTGCTGTCTTTTCTTTTGTTTGTTCCAATTCTAATAATGTCCCTTTGTATTTTTTCTCCAGAATTTCATTAGCTTCAGTCAAAGTTTTCAGTTTTTCATCAAACACTTTAACTTCACTTTCATGAGACATGCATTGAGTAGTATACTCTTCAGCATTCAGTTTTACCATTAGGCTTAGATCCTCTAGCTTTTTGGTAAGATCTTTAACAATCTTTTCTAGTCTAGTACTTTTCTTAAGAGTTTTAGTATATAGAGTGTGAATGTCTGGGAGATCATCATTGTCAGAGTCACTAAGTGAAGTGTGTGAAGTGACCCCTAAGGTTTCATTTCTTAAACTCACGCACCCATTGACATCAGCAGTATCGATTTCCCTTTGACTCACACACCCCGAGGAAGAGGTATTAATGTTCTCAGTAAGTAAAGCATCTAAACCAGTTAAAGTATGATTCAAAGCAACAGAACTAGAATTACTAAACTCATCCTCACTATCAAGCATAGGCATATCATCATTGTATATGATTTTGGCAAAGAAGGCTAAACAAGGATCAAAACCATCAGATGTCTCAAGTTCCTCATTTTCAGAATCACTTGAGTCATCCCAGGTTTTGCAGATATTGGCTCTAGAGTGTTTGTTTTGGGCATTTAAATTAACTCTACAGTCTTGAGCTATGTGTCCTAGTTTACCACATCTATAGCATTCAGTCTTCTTGAGGTCTCTGTGAGGTCTTGTGTTGTCCTTGTTCTGTTTGTCATGAGGTTTCTCATGAGGTTTGTGATTTGAAGGAGTGGTATAATTAGACTTGCCCTGTCTATTTGCAACACTGTTTCTAAATTTAACAATTTTCTTAAATTGTTTTGTCATTAGGGCAATCTGATTATCTAGACTTTCTAAGTCACAGTCCTCATCAGAATCATTACTAGAGGTGTTTAACTCAGGTTTAATCATCTTAGAGGTAAAGCTAAGATTGGAATTGGTATGTTTCCTATTAGTGTGGGTCAATTGTTTCTTAAACTCTAATTCCATTTCCACAGTTCTTAATTTGCTACTGAGTAATTCAGGAGTAAGATTTGTATCACACATCTCCTCAATAGCATATCTTTTATTGTCAAATTTCTGTGGTAATGATCTCAGAATTTTAGAGACAATTTCTTGTCTATCATAAGTTATACCATTGGCATGAAGTCTAGTGACAATATCAGTAAGGTTCATATAGAAATCATCGAAAGACTCAGATTCAGACATGATTAAGGTATTATACTGTTGGATTAACATCTGAGTCTTAGCAGCTTTTACTCTAGAGTCTCCTTCGTGGGCAGTAATCAAGGTATCCCATGCTTCCTTGGAAGTGGTACAGGATGAGATTCTCTTGAACTCATGTTCGTTAATAGACATAAATATAGCGTTCTTGCCTTTGTTATTATTTCGAGAAAACTGTTTCTCTTCTTGAGTAAACTCACTCAATATTTTCTTAATCCTTTCATTGCTTCCATCAGTGGCTGGTTTAGTTGGATAAAAGTATCCATTTTCAATAATATCCCAGACATCATCTCCCAGAGTGCCTTGAATGAAAGCAATCATTCTTACTTTCCAGTAAGAAAAATTGGTTCCATCAAAGACTGGAGGTCTGGTCAAGTTACCATATCTTTCGTTTCTCTCGTCCATAATTGATTTTGAGAAAACAGTTTCAGAAACTCAGGATCTTTTTGAAAAAAGTTCACCAAAAGCTCTGATACCAATTGAAATAGCGTTGCCAAAGCCGTTTATGAAAATAAACTATTTAAGCAACTCCGAAAGTTTGTTGAAGAAACTCTTTACTTAAATCAAAACGATTTTGAACACAAGATGTGTTAACAAAAGTATGTACGAGATATGGACAAGATTTGATAACAAGTTTTAGTAAACAGTTTAAAATGTTTTAAACTCAGCACACAAACAGAAAGGGATGAGAAGATGTAGAAATATTGATACTCAGGATTTTTAACGTGGTAAAACCTCAACCTTGAGGAAACATCCACGACTCCCTCTACGGAGTAAAACAAAAACAATCACTAAAACAAATATATGAGTTACAACCTATTTAACTAACATGCACACAAAAACAAATCTATACAAGTTCAGGATTGTACCCTCTGGCGTCCTTAACTTTTCTGCAGATCTTGTTTGTTGATGTAGTTGTCTCAGTTTGTCAACTCTTCTTTGTTCCAGCACTTTACGTCGACTTATTATTCACCAAATCTTATAGCCAACACTTTGAGTGTTTGTAGTGTGAAGATGTTTGTGAATGGTGTTCTAAATCACATGCATGCACACACACACACTTATTAGTTACAGACGATCCTAACAAATCACATATAAAGTCTATATGCAGTGTATTTGTTATTTTTCTTTCTTACAAAACCAAGAACCTTTTCGACCTTTCAAAATAACCCAGATTCCACGGAGATCTTGCTTAAGAAATCGGTCAAGACCTTTCTCAATCACTTTTGAAAATATTATGTGGATTGAGAACCCTCCAAGTGCGAATCCCACTAGGTCAGGTTAGGTTTTGTAAAAACAGAAATAGAAAAACATCTATTGTTGATCTTTGAAGAAGAAAAATGTTTTAACAGAAAACAATCAACAACGAAATTCTCAAGATGAGAAATAAATGCAACTAAGTGTTCTGTGACATGAAAAACCTCAGATCTATGATTTCTATTGAAAAAGAAACAAGATCTGAGTCTATGTCTAAGTTGGAAATAAGATTTATGAACACAAGGATTTCAGCAACCCAGAAATCACTCAACTCGAACTCTCATAACTCAAGAAACACTAAGGATGGTGTTTGTCTGGTTATGGTGTTTATAGAGAGGTAAGTGGTTTAGGTTTAGAGGTATTTGGACGAAGTTAGGGTTTCTAACTAGGGTTTGGTTTCTCTCTCTAACTTCTCTCTTCTCTCTTCTCTCTCTTCTCTCTCTATTTTCTGAGACTTTTCAAAATGGCAAAAGCTTTCGAAGGCTGAAATGGGAGGCCTTTAAATAGGAAGAGAGGAAGATTCCAGAGCATCGTTCAAAAACAATGGCTGAGATTGAGTCAAGCTCCATTGACTGTAATCCAAGGGCTCACAACAGGCGGTGGATTAAACAGGCTATGATTGGCTTAAGGGATTACACGGGGATCCACTCAAAAGACATGCAGGCCATCGATAAGGGTTGATCCAAGGGCTGATAACAAGCGATGGTATGTCTCTGTAAAGAAACACACCTAGGGCCAATCAGAGAACAACAAGTGTTGGCCTGAGGACAAATGCAAACGCGCGTCCCAAAATAATTACATAGCCAACCCTAAAGTCTTTAGCGCTTTCGGTTTCTACCCAGAGTTAGGCCAATAAACACAACAATCCATATATATATAATAACCCCAAGACTTTATAAATCAAATTTTAATTAAATAAAACCTTGTTTAAAATATGTTTTAAATTCCCAAAAAATTATTAAAAATCAAATTGAGGGATTTAAACACACTCACAACATTAAAACACATAGGGGTGCAATATGATATGCAAGAATCAAATTCTAAGTGTGTGAGTGATGGCTATAGTCTTAGGATCATTACATGATAGATATAAGAAGAAGCAACCCAATCTCTGAAGCTCTTTGGTTTCTAGGATAGACACTATTTTGTCACAATTTCCAAACTAGATGAGCTCTTATACAGTCTAGACTCAAATGAGTCAAAAGTATAAGGGCTTCAATCTCCCCCTTTGGAAATATGAGACAAAATCTCCTTTGAGTCATCTCAACTCGTAGGGCGACAACAAAAAAGAAAAACTTATTCCTATAAAGGTTCTATCTACCCAAATCCTAGAAAGCAAAAATTACATAACTCAACTATATACAGTTTAACATCCTATTATTACAATGAAGAATGACTGTACAAGAAGAATACCTGCAAAAAATTACTAAGATCAAGCTTTTTAGTATATGCAGTAGACTCAAATTTCTCCCCCATTTTGTCTCAAATGGACAAAGGGAAGGAACTTGGCAAATATAACAGGTATTTACTCAACACAAATCATACCAATAGATTTACGTAAAGAAATGAATCTATTATAATCAAGAGGTTTGGTAAATAAATCTGCAAGTTGTAGATCAGTAGAAAGATAATTGATTTCTAATTCCTTGGTTTCAACTAATTCACGAATAAAATGATGTCTTATTTTAATGTGCTTAGTTCGCGAGTGTTGAACTGGGTTCTTAGAAATGTTAATCGCACTTTGATTATCACAATAGAGATGAAGTGTGGGTTCTAGAATACCATAATCACTTAGCATTTGTTTAAGCCATAACAATTGGGCACAACAACTACCGGCGGCTATGTATTCAGATTCAGCAGTCGAGAGAGATGTGCAGTTCTGTTTTTTACTACTCCATCCTACCAAGTTATTACCAATATAACAACATGCGCCTGAAGTGCTTTTACTATCATCAGTACACCCAGCCCAATCAGCATCAGTGTACCCAATAATAGTGCTAGGTGTGTCATTCGTGTACCAAATTCCTAAATTTAGAGTGCCTTTAACATATTTAATTATGCGTTTAACAGCGTTTAAATGGCTCTCCTTGGGGTTATTTTGATAACGCGCACAAACACAAACAGCATACATGATATCAGGACGCGAGGCAGTCAGATAGAGTAATGTGCCAATCATACTACGATATAAGGTAGAGTCTACAGATGTTCCAGTTTCATCTTTAGATAATTTCTCTGTAGTACTCATAGGCGTTTTAGCACTTTTAGCACTCTCGAGGCCAAATTTTTTAACTATCTCTAATGCGTACTTAGTCTGCGAAAGAAACAAGCCATCTGGTTGTTGTTTGACTTGGAGACCTAGGAAGAACTGTAACTCCCCCATAAGGGACATCTGAAATTCCTGACTCATAATTTCAGCAAAAGATTTTACTTCTGAGGTAGAAGTGGATCCAAATATGATATCGTCTACATAGACTTGAGCGATAGTAATGTGTTTGCCAAAATGTTTGACAAATAAGGTTTGGTCATTTCCACCTCTTTTGAAACCTTTGTCCAGCAGAAAACTGGACAGCCGCTCATACCAGGCTCTAGGAGCTTGCTTAAGACCATATAAAGCCTTTTTCAACCGAAATACATGATTAGGATAATTAGGGTCAATGAACCCTTTAGGTTGTTCTACATAGGTTTCCTCGGCAAGTATTCCATTAAGGAACGCATATTTAACATCCATTTGATATAATGTAAAATGCATGTGACAAGCTATAGCAAGAAGCAGACGAACTGATTCTAAACGAGTAACGGGAGCAAACGTCTCATTAAAATCAAGTCCTTCTATTTGGGAGTAACCTTGAGCAACTAGTCTAGCTTTATTTCTAATTATCATCCCATTTTCATCAGTTTTATTTTTGAAAATCCAACGAGTACCAATAACCTTTTTGTGATCAGGACGTGGAACAAGAAACCAAACATCATGAATGACAAATTGTAAAAGTTCATCCTGCATAGCAGAAATCCAGTGAGAGTCATTCAATGCCTCATTTACATTCTTTGGTTCCAAGAGAGAAACAAAGCAAGCATAGAGAGCATAATTTCTAAGTTGGGATCTTGTACGTACTGGTTCACCAGGGTTACCAACTATGTTGTTTATGGGATGATCTTTAGAAACCCAGTTAGGTACTTCAGGTGACTCAATAGGTAATGAATTATCTATTTCAGAAGAGTCATTTTCTAAAATATTTGACGATTCTTTCTCTCAGCTATTCCATTTTGTTGAGGGGTCTTAGGAGCACTGAACTCATGTTTGTAACCATTATAGTCACAATATTCTACAATACCAGTGTCTTTGAATTCACCACCTCTATCACTTCTGATTCTATTCACTTGAGTGTCTTTTTCATTCTCAATCCGTAAGAGAATCTTTAAAAAGGTTTGAAAAGTATCGGATTTTTGTTTTAAGAAAGCTACCCAAGTGAATCTGGTGAAGTCATCAACCATAACAAGAATATAACTGTGTCCACAAAGACTAACAGTTTGAGAAGGACCCATTAGGTCCATATGGATGAGTTCTAAAGGATTAGAGGTAAGGATATCTTTAACCCTTTTATGAGGTGCTTTAACAATTTTTCCTTCTTGACAGGGACCACAGACAATGTTATGAATAGGTTTAATTTTTGGTATTCCTCTAACTATCTGTTGAGAAGACAATTTACTCAAATTTTCGTAATTAATGTGACCCATTCTGTTATGCCATATCTCGTTGTCATCCATTCTGGCAACATTACAGATTTCAGAACTAGACATGACAGTATAACAATTGTCAGGGGTCCTGAATCCTGTAATTAAGCATTCTCCCTTTTCATTTAAAATCTTGCAATTGTTCTTTGAAAAGGTAACAGTGTAGTTTGAGTCACAGAATTGTGAAATGCTAAGTAAATTAGCCTTAAGACCTTTAACTAAGAGAACATTTTCAAGAAGAGGAAGTCCTTTTTCTTTAAGGGTTCCTTTGCCTATGATCTGGGATGATATACCATCACCAAAAACAACTTTTCCACCATCAAAATGGATTTTATTTAAAAGTTTTGTATCATCACCTGTCATATGCTTGGAACATCCAGAATCCAAGTACCATCCAGAAGATGTAAGTTCAGCTTTTAGAGCAGAAACAACAATGTTACACTTCATCTGGGGTACTAGATCATCTTTTCTAATCCAAATTGCCCTGGTTTTTAGTTTGCGCTTGTTTGCTCTTATTTGATAAAATTTGCGAGCATTAGATTTTTGTTGAAAAACATTTTGCGCATGATTTTGAGTAAATTTGAATTCCTGAGCATTTGATTTAGAAAAGGTTCTGGTAATCCTTCTAGTAAATGTCCTTTTAGGTTTAGTCCTTCTATTCCTATAGTTAGAGTTTTTGTCTGGTGGCCTGGGAAGGACATAATTGTTACGACTCCTCCTAGAATAGTTAAAGTTATGATACATAGGAGTGTTGTAGATAGGTTTAATCAGTCTCCTAGCATAGCAATTATCGAAAGAGTGACCATATATATCACAATAGGAGCAATAAAGATTGCTCAGAATAGGGTTTTCCTTAGGAAAGTCTCTAAACAAAGGTTTTGAGAAATTTTGAGGCTGAATTTTATTCCTAGGTAGCACAGATTTGAAAGCAGGTTCACTTTTCCTAATAGGGGGGCAGACATATTTTCCCTTTGGTAAACTTTCATGCTTAGAGCAACTTGCATCTTCAGTGTTAGTGTTTTGATGGTCAAACTTAGTTTTTAGAGAATGAAAGTCTGGACATGTTTCAATAGGTCTTTTGCCTCCTGACACAAACTTGATAGGTTCAACATGTTTAGTTTGTGTCTTCAAATTGGGGCAAAACCCTATTCCAGTTCTATCATCAGAATTGGTTTTAGATTCAGCAACGAATTCCTCAAAACATTTAGAATTGTTTTCAAATTTGGTAAATTTTTTGAAAACAGTTGCTGTCTTTTCTTTTGTTTGTTCCAATTCTAATAATGTCCCTTTGTATTTTTTCTCCAGAATTTCATTAGCTTCAGTCAAAGTTTTCAGTTTTTCATCAAACACTTTAACTTCACTTTCATGAGACATGCATTGAGTAGTATACTCTTCAGCATTCAGTTTTACCATTAGGCTTAGATCCTCTAGCTTTTTGGTAAGATCTTTAACAATCTTTTCTAGTCTAGTACTTTTCTTAAGAGTTTTAGTATATAGAGTGTGAATGTCTGGGAGATCATCATTGTCAGAGTCACTAAGTGAAGTGTGTGAAGTGACCCCTAAGGTTTCATTTCTTAAACTCACGCACCCATTGACATCAGCAGTATCGATTTCCCTTTGACTCACACACCCCGAGGAAGAGGTATTAATGTTCTCAGTAAGTAAAGCATCTAAACCAGTTAAAGTATGATTCAAAGCAACAGAACTAGAATTACTAAACTCATCCTCACTATCAAGCATAGGCATATCATCATTGTATATGATTTTGGCAAAGAAGGCTAAACAAGGATCAAAACCATCAGATGTCTCAAGTTCCTCATTTTCAGAATCACTTGAGTCATCCCAGGTTTTGCAGATATTGGCTCTAGAGTGTTTGTTTTGGGCATTTAAATTAACTCTACAGTCTTGAGCTATGTGTCCTAGTTTACCACATCTATAGCATTCAGTCTTCTTGAGGTCTCTGTGAGGTCTTGTGTTGTCCTTGTTCTGTTTGTCATGAGGTTTCTCATGAGGTTTGTGATTTGAAGGAGTGGTATAATTAGACTTGCCCTGTCTATTTGCAACACTGTTTCTAAATTTAACAATTTTCTTAAATTGTTTTGTCATTAGGGCAATCTGATTATCTAGACTTTCTAAGTCACAGTCCTCATCAGAATCATTACTAGAGGTGTTTAACTCAGGTTTAATCATCTTAGAGGTAAAGCTAAGATTGGAATTGGTATGTTTCCTATTAGTGTGGGTCAATTGTTTCTTAAACTCTAATTCCATTTCCACAGTTCTTAATTTGCTACTGAGTAATTCAGGAGTAAGATTTGTATCACACATCTCCTCAATAGCATATCTTTTATTGTCAAATTTCTGTGGTAATGATCTCAGAATTTTAGAGACAATTTCTTGTCTATCATAAGTTATACCATTGGCATGAAGTCTAGTGACAATATCAGTAAGGTTCATATAGAAATCATCGAAAGACTCAGATTCAGACATGATTAAGGTATTATACTGTTGGATTAACATCTGAGTCTTAGCAGCTTTTACTCTAGAGTCTCCTTCGTGGGCAGTAATCAAGGTATCCCATGCTTCCTTGGAAGTGGTACAGGATGAGATTCTCTTGAACTCATGTTCGTTAATAGACATAAATATAGCGTTCTTGCCTTTGTTATTATTTCGAGAAACCTGTTTCTCTTCTTGAGTAAACTCACTCAATATTTTCTTAATCCTTTCATTGCTTCCATCAGTGGCTGGTTTAGTTGGATAAAAGTATCCATTTTCAATAATATCCCAGACATCATCTCCCAGAGTGCCTTGAATGAAAGCAATCATTCTTACTTTCCAGTAAGAAAAATTGGTTCCATCAAAGACTGGAGGTCTGGTCAAGTTACCATATCTTTCGTTTTTCTCGTCCATAATTGATTTTGAGAAAACAGTTTCAGACACTCAGGATCTTTTTGAAAAAAGTTCACCAAAAGCTCTGATACCAATTGAAATAGCGTTGCCAAAGCCGTTTATGAAAATAAACTATTTAAGCAACTCCGAAAGTTTGTTGAAGAAACTCTTTACTTAAATCAAAACGATTTTGAACACAAGATGTGTTAACAAAAGTATGTACGAGATATGGACAAGATTTGATAACAAGTTTTAGTAAACAGTTTAAAATGTTTTAAACTCAGCACACAAACAGAAAGGGATGAGAAGATGTAGAAATATTGATACTCAGGATTTTTAACGTGGTAAAACCTCAACCTTGAGGAAACATCCACGACTCCCTCTACGGAGTAAAACAAAAACAATCACTAAAACAAATATATGAGTTACAACCTATTTAACTAACATGCACACAAAAACAAATCTATACAAGTTCAGGATTGTACCCTCTGGCGTCCTTAACTTTTCTGCAGATCTTGTTTGTTGATGTAGTTGTCTCAGTTTGTCAACTCTTCTTTGTTCCAGCACTTTACGTCGACTTATTATTCACCAAATCTTATAGCCAACACTTTGAGTGTTTGTAGTGTGAAGATGTTTGTGAATGGTGTTCTAAATCACATGCATGCACACACACACACTTATTAGTTACAGACGATCCTAACAAATCACATATAAAGTCTATATGCAGTGTATTTGTTATTTTTCTTTCTTACAAAACCAAGAACCTTTTCGACCTTTCAAAATAACCCAGATTCCACGGAGATCTTGCTTAAGAAATCGGTCAAGACCTTTCTCAATCACTTTTGAAAATATTATGTGGATTGAGAACCCTCCAAGTGCGAATCCCACTAGGTCAGGTTAGGTTTTGTAAAAACAGAAATAGAAAAACATCTATTGTTGATCTTTGAAGAAGAAAAATGTTTTAACAGAAAACAATCAACAACGAAATTCTCAAGATGAGAAATAAATGCAACTAAGTGTTCTGTGACATGAAAAACCTCAGATCTATGATTTCTATTGAAAAAGAAACAAGATCTGAGTCTATGTCTAAGTTGGAAATAAGATTTATGAACACAAGGATTTCAGCAACCCAGAAATCACTCAACTCGAACTCTCATAACTCAAGAAACACTAAGGATGGTGTTTGTCTGGTTATGGTGTTTATAGAGAGGTAAGTGGTTTAGGTTTAGAGGTATTTGGACGAAGTTAGGGTTTCTAACTAGGGTTTGGTTTCTCTCTCTAACTTCTCTCTTCTCTCTTCTCTCTCTTCTCTCTCCTCTCTCTATTTTCTGAGACTTTTCAAAATGGCAAAAGCTTTCGAAGGCTGAAATGGGAGGCCTTTAAATAGGAAGAGAGGAAGATTCCAGAGCATCGTTCAAAAACAATGGCTGAGATTGAGTCAAGCTCCATTGACTGTAATCCAAGGGCTCACAACAGGCGGTGGATTAAACAGGCTATGATTGGCTTAAGGGATTACACGGGGATCCACTCAAAAGACATGCAGGCCATCGATAAGGGTTGATCCAAGGGCTGATAACAAGCGATGGTATGTCTCTGTAAAGAAACACACCTAGGGCCAATCAGAGAACAGCAAGTGTTGGCCTGAGGACAAATGCAAACGCGCGTCCCAAAATAATTACATAGCCAACCCTAAAGTCTTTAGCGCTTTCGGTTTCTACCCAGAGTAACTTTAGGCCAATAAACACAACAATCCATATATATATAATAACCCCAAGACTTTATAAATCAAATTTTAATTAAATAAAACCTTGTTTAAAATATGTTTTAAATTCCCAAAAAATTATTAAAAATCAAATTGAGGGATTTAAACACACTCACAACATTAAAACACATAGGGGTGCAATATGATATGCAAGAATCAAATTCTAAGTGTGTGAGTGATGGCTATAGTCTTAGGATCATTACATGATAGATAGAAGAAGAAGCAACCCAATCTCTGAAGCTCTTTGGTTTCTAGGATAGACACTATTTTGTCACAATTTCCAAACTAGATGAGCTCTTATACAGTCTAGACTCAAATGAGTCAAAAGTATAAGGGCTTCAGTTCCTAGGAGTTACATTGGTCTCGTGGGAGGTGTTGGGGCCACCCACGGGGACGGTCGGGGGTTGTTTTGAGTTTTCACCCTCTAACGCCATTTTTTTAAGCCTAAGTCTAGAAATATGGAAATTATCGTCGTATTCTCAAACCAGGAGTCCCGCGGCTGCGGGGTCAGTTCCTACGAGTTACATTGGTCCCGTGGGAGGAGTTGGTGCCACCCACGGGGACGTTCGGGGGCTGTTTCGAGTTCTGACCCTCTAAGACCACGTTTTTAAACCTAAGTCTAGAAATATGCAAATTATCATCGTATTCTACAATCGGGAGTCCCGCGGCTACGCGACCAGTTCCTACGAGTTACATTGGTCCCGTGCGAGGTGTTGTAGCACCCAGGGGCCGTTCGGTGGTTGTTTTGAGTTTTCACCCTCTAACGCCATGACTTGATCAAGTCTAGAAATTTATAAATTACCGTCGTATTCTCAAACCGGGAGTCCCGCGGCTACGGGGTCAGTTCCTACAAGTTAAATTGGTCCCGTGGGAGGTGTAGGTGCCACCCACGGGGACGTTCGGGGGCTTTTTCGAGTTCTCACCCTCTAACGCCATGTTTTTAAGACTAAGTATAGAAATATGCAAATTATCGTCATATTCTCAAACCGGGAGTCCCGCGGCTGCGCGGCCAGTTCCTACGAGTTACAATAGTCCTGTGGGAGGTGTTGACGCCACCCACGGGGCCGTTCAGGGGTTGTTTCGAGTTTTCACCCTCTAACGCCATATTTTTAAGCCTAAGTCTTGAAATATGCAAAATATTATCGTATTCTCAAACCGAGAGTCCCGCGGCTGCGCGGCCAGTTCCTACGAGTTACAATAGTCTTGTGGGAGGTGTTGTTGCCACCCACGGGGCCGTTCGGGGGCTGTTTCGAGTTTTCACCCTCTAACGCCATATTTTGAAGCCTAAGTTTAGAAATATGCAAATTATCATCGTATTCTCAAACCGGGAGTCCCGCGACTGCGGGGTCAGTTCCTACGAGTTACATTGGTCCCGTGGGAGGTATTGGTGCCACTCACGGGGCCGTTCAGGGGTTGTTTCGAGTTTTCACCCTCTAACGCCATGTTTTTAAGCCTAAGTCTAGAAATATTAATATTATCGTCGTATTGTCAAACCGGGAGTCCCGCGGCTACGCGACCAGTTCCTACGAGTTATATTGGTCCCGTGGGAGGTGTTGGTGCCACCCACGGGGCCGTTCGGGGGCTGTTTCGAGTTCTCACCCTCTAACGCCATGTTTTCAAGCTCAAGTCTACAAATATGCAAATTATCGTCGTATTCTCAAACCGGGAGTCCCGCGGCTGCGGGGTCAGTTCCTACGAGTTCATTGGTCCCGTGGGAGGTCTTGGTGCCACCCACGAGGCTGTTCGGGGGTTGTTTCGTGTTTTCTCCCTCTAATGCCATGTTTTGCTTAAATCTAGAAATATGAAAATTATCGTCGTGTTCTGAAACCGGGAGTCCCGCGGCTACGGGGTCAGTTCTTATGAGTTACATTGGTCCCGTGGGAGGTGTTGGTGCCACCCACGGGGACGTTCAGGGGCTGTTTCAAGTTCTCACCCTATAACGCAAGGTTTTCAAGCCTAAGTCTAGAAATATACAAATTATCGTCGTATTCTAAAACCAAGAGTCCCGCGGCAGCGCGACCAGTTCCTTCGAGTTACATTGGTCCCGTGGGAGGTGTTGGTGCCACCCACGGGGCCGTTCGGGGGTTGTTTTGATTTTTCACCCTCTAACGCCATGTATTTAACCCTAAGTCTAGAAATATGCAAATTACCCTCGTATTTTCAAACCGGGAGTCCCGCGGCTACGAGGTCAGTTCCTACGAGTCACATTGGTCCCGTGGGAGGTGTTGGTGCCACCCACGGGGCCGTTATGGGGTTGTTTCGTGTTTTTACCCTCTAACGCCATGTTTTGCTTAAATATAGAAATTTACAAATTACTGTCGTATTCTCAAAATGGGAGTCCCACAGCTGCTGGGTCAGTTCCTACGAGTTACATTGGTCCCGTGGGAGGTGTTGGTTCCACCCGCGGGGACGTTCGGGAGCTGTTTCGAGTTCTTACCCTCTAACGCCATGTTTTTAAGCCTAAGTCTAGAAATATGTAAATTATCATCGTATTCTCAAACCGAGAGTCCCGCGGACGCGGGACCAGTTTCTACGAGTTACATTGGTCCCGTGGGAGGTGTTGGTGCCACCCACGGGGCCGTTCGGGGCTATTTCGATTTTTCACCCTCTAATGCCATGTTTTTTATCCTAAGTATAGAAAAATGCAAATTACCGTCGTATTCTCAAACCGGGAGTCCCGTGGCTGCGGGGTCGGTTCCTACGAGTCACATTGGTCCCGTGGGAAGTGTTGGTGCCACCCACGGGGCCATTAGTGGGCTGTTTCGAGTTTTCACCCTCTAACGCCATGTTTTTAAGCCTAAGTCTAGAAATATGCAAATTACCGTCGTACTCTAAAACCGGGATTCCCGCGGCTGCGGGGTCAGTTCCTACGAGATACATTGGTCCTGTGGGAGGTGTTGGTGCCACCCACGGTGACGTTCGGGGGTTGTTTCGAGTTCTCACCCTCTAACGCTATGTTTTTAAGCCTAAGTCTAGAAATATAAAAATTATCGTCGTTTTCTCAAACAGGGAGTCCCGCGGCCCCGGGGCCTGTTCCTACGAGTTACATTGGTCCCGTGGGAGGTGTTAGTGCCACCCACCGGGCCGTTCGGGGGATGTTTCGAGTTTTCATCCAATAACGCCTTGTTTTTAAGCCTAAGTCTATAATTATGCAAATTACCATCGTATTCTCAAACCGGGAGTCCTGCGGCTGCGAGGTCAGTTCTTACGTGTTACATTGGTCCTGTGGGAGGCGTTGGTGCCACCCACGGTGCCGTTCGGGGGTTGTTTCGAGTTTTCACCCTCTAACGCCATGTTTTGCTTAAATCTAGAAATATGAAAATTACCATCGTATTCTCAAATCGAGAGTCCTGCAACTGCGGGATCAGTTCTTGCGAGTTACATTGGTCTCGTGGGACGTGTTGGTGCCACCCACGGGGACGTTCGGGGGCTGTTTTGAGTTTTCACCCTCTAACGCCATGTTTTTATGCTTAAGTCTAGAAATATGCAAATTATCATCGTATTCTCAAATCGGGAGTCCCGCGGCTGCGCGGCCAGTTCCTACGAGTTATAATAGTCCTGTCGGAGGTGTTGTTGCCACCCACGGGGCCGTTCGGGGCCTGTTTCGAGTTTTCACCCTCTAACGCCATATTTTTAAGCCTAAGTCTAGAAATATGCAAATTATCGTCGTATTCTAAAACCGGGAGTCCCACGGCTGCGCGGCCAGTTCCTACGAGTTGCAATAGTCCTGTGGGAGGTGTTGTTGCCACCCACGGGGCCGTTCGGGGGCTGTTTCGAGTTTTCACCCTCTAACGCCATATTTTTAAGCCTAAGTCTAGAAATATGCAAATTATCCTCGTATTCTCAAACCGGGAGTGCCGCGACTGCGGGGTCAGTTCCTACGAGTTACATTGGTCCCGTGGGAGGTGTTGGTGCCACCCACGGGGCCGTTCAGGGGATGTTTCGAGTTTTCACCCTCTAACGCCATGTTTTTAAGCCTAAGTCTAGAAATATTCAAATTATCATCGTATTCTCAAACCCGGAGTCCCGCGGCTACGCGACCAGTTCCTACGAGTTACTTTGGTCCCATGGGAGGTTTTGGTGCCACCCACGAGGCCGTTCGGGGGCTGTTTCGAGATTTCACCCTCTAACGCCATGTTTTTAAGCCTAAGTCTACAAATATGCAAATTATCGTCGTATTCTCAAATCGGGAGTCCCGCGGCTGCGGGGTCAGTTCCTACGAGTTACATTGGTCCCGTGGGAGGTGTTAATGCCACCCACGGGGCCGTTCGGGGGTTGTTTCGAGTTCTCACCCACTAACGCTATGTTTTTAAGCTTAAGTCTAGAAATATGAAAATTATCGTCGTTTTCTCAAACCGGGAGTCCCACGGCCGCGAGGCCAGTTCCTACGAGTTACATTGGTCCCGTGGGAGGTGTTGGTGCCACCCACCGGGCCGTCCGGGGACTGTTTTGAGTTTTCATCCACTAACGCCATGTTTTTAAGCCTAAGTCTAGAATAATGCAAATTACCGTCGTTTTCCCAAACCGGGAGTCCTGTGGCTGCGAGGTCAGTTCTTACGTGTTGCATTGGTCCCATGGGAAGTGTTGGTGCCACCCACGGGGCGGTTTGGGAGTTGTTTCGAGTTTTCACCCTCTAACGCCATGTTTTGCTTAAATCTAGAAATATGCAAATTACCATCGTATTCTCAAAGCGGGAGTCCTGCAACTGCGGGGTCAGTTCCTACGAGTTACATTGGTCTCGTGGGACGTGTTGGTGCCACCCACGGGAACGTTCGGGGGCTGTTTTGAGGTATCACCCTCTAACGCCATGTTTTTAAGCTTAAGTCTAGAAATATGCAAATTATTGTCGTATTCTCAAATCGGGAGTCCCGCGGCAGCGCGGCCAGTTCCTACGAGTTATAATAGTCCCGTGGGAGGTGTTGTTGCCACCCATGGGGCCGTTCGGGGGCTGTTTCGAGTTTTCACCCTCTAACGCCATATTTTTAAGCCTAAGTCTAGAAATATGCAAATTATCATCATATTCTCAAATCGGGAGTCCTGCGGCTGCGCGACCAGTTCCTACGAGTTACAATAGTCCTGTGGGAGGTGTTGTTGCCACCCACGGGGCCGTTCGGGGGCTGTTTTGAGTTTTCACCCTCTAACGCCATATTTTTAAGCCTAAGTATAGAAATACGCAAATTATCCTCCTATTCTCAAATCGGGAGTCCCGCGACTACGGGGTCACTTCCTACGAGTCACATTGGTCCCGTGGGAGGTGTTGGTGTCACCCACGGGGCCGTTCAGGGGCTGTTTCGAGTTTTCACCCTCTAACGCCATATTTTTAAGCATGTCTAGAAATATTTAAATTATGGTCGTATTCTCAAACTGGGATTCCCGCGGCTACGCGTCCAGTTCCTACGAGTTACTTTGGTCTCATGGGAGGTGTTAGTGCCACCCACGGGGCCGTTCGGGGGCTGTTTCGAGATTTCACCCTCTAACGCCATGTTTTTAAGCCTAAGTCTGCAAATATGCAAATTATCGTTGTATTCTCGAATCGGGAGTCCCGCGTCTGCGGGGTTAGTTCCTACAAGTTACATTGGTCCCTGGGAGGTGTTGGTGCCACCCACGGGGCCGTTCGGGGGTTGTTTCGTGTTTTTACCCTCTAACTCCATGTTTTGCTTAAATCTAGAAATATGAAAATTACCGTCGTATTCACAAATCGGGAGTCCCGCGGCTGTGAGGGCCAATTCTTACGAGTTACATTGGTCCCGTGGGAGGTGTTGGTGCCACCCACGGGGACGTTCAGGGGCTGTTTCGAGTTCTCACCCTCTAACGCCATGTTTTTAAGCCTAAGTCTAGAAATATGCAAATTATCGTCGTACTCTCAAATCGGGAGTCCCGCGGCAGCGCGACCAGTTCCTACGAGTTACATTGGTCCCGTGGGAGGTGTTGGTGCCACCCACGGGGCCGTTCCGGGGCTGTTTTGATTTTTCACCCTCTAACGCCATGTTTTTAAGCCTAATTCTAGAAATATGCAAATTACCATTGTATTCCCAAACCGGGAGTTCTGCGGCTGCGGGGTCAGTTCCTACGAGTCACATTGGTCCCGTGGGAGGTGTTGGTGCCACCCACGGGGCCGTTCGGGGGTTGTTTTGAGTTTTCACCCTATAACGCCATGTTTTGCTTAAATCTAGAAATTTGCAAATTACTGTCGTATTCTCAAAACGGGAGTCCCACAGCTGCGGGGTTAGCTCCTACGAGTTACATTGGTCCCGTGGGAGTTGTTGGTGCCACCCACGGGGACGTTCGGGGGCTGTTTCAAGTTCTTACCCTCTAACGCCATGTTTTTAAGCCTAAGTCTAGAAATATTAAAATTATCATTGTATTCTCAAACCGGGAGTCCCGCGGCCGCAGGGCCAGTTCCTATGAGTTACATTGGTCCCGTGGGAGGAGTTGGTACCACCCACGGGGCCGTTCGGGCGCTGTTTCGATTTTTCACCCTCTATCCCCATGTTTTCAGTCCTAAGTCTAGAAAAATGCAAATTACCGTCGAATTCTCAAACTGGGAGTCCCGTGGCTACGGGGTCAGTTCCTACGAGTCACATTGGTCCCGTGTGAAGTGTTGGTGCCACCAACGGGGCCGTTCGGGGGCTGTTTTGAGTTTTCACCCTCTAACGCCATGTTTTTAAGCCTAAGTCTAGATATATGCAAATTACCGTCGTACTCTCAAATCGGGATTCCCGCGATTGCGGGGTCAGTTCCTACGAGATACATTGGTCCCATGGGAGGTGTTGGTTCCACCGACGGGGACATTCGGGGGCTGTTTCGAGTTCTCACCCTCTAACGCTATGTTTTTAAGCATAAGTCTATAAATATGCAAATTATCCTCGTTTTCTCAAACCGGAAGTCCCGCGGCCGTGGGGCCAGTTCCTACGAGTTACATTGGTCCCGTGGGAGGTGTTGGTGCCACCCACCGGGCTGTTCGGGGGCTATTTCGAGTTTTCACCCACTAACACCATGTTTTAAAACCTAAGTCTAGAATTATGCAAATTACCGTCATATTCTCAAACCGGGAGTCCTGCGGCTGCGAGGTCAGTTCTTACGTGTTATATTGGTCCCGTGGGAAGTTTTGGTGCCACCCTCGGGGTTGTTCGGGGGTTGTTTCGAGTTTTCACCCTCTAACGCCATGTTTTTCTCAAATCTAAAAATATGAAAATTACCATCGTATTCTCAAGCCGGGAGTCCTGCAACTGCGGGGTCAGTTACTACGAGTTACATTGGTCTCATGGGACGTGTTGGGGCTACCCACGGGGACGTTTGGGGGCTGTTTCGAGTTCTCACCCTCTAACGCCATGTTTTAAAGCTTAATTCTAGAAATATGCAAATTGTCGTCGTATTATGAAACCGGGAGTCCCGCGGCTGTGTATCTAGTTCCTACGAGTTATATTGGTCCCGTGGGAGGTGTTGGGGCCACCCATGGGGCTGTTCGGGGGATGTTTCGAGTTTCACACACTAACGCCATGTTTTTAAGCCTAAGTCTAGAATTATGCAAATTACCATCGTATTCTCAAACCGGGAGTCCCGCGGCTGCGGGGTCAGTTCCTACGAGTAACATTGGTCCTGTGGGAGGTGTTTCTGCCACCCATAGGGCCGTTCGGGGGTTGTTTCGAGTTTTCACCCTCTAGCGCCATGTTTTGCTTAAATCTAGAAATATGCAAATTACAGTCTTATTCTAAAACCGAGAGTCCCGCGGCTGCGGGGTCAGTTCCTACGAGTTACATTGGTCCCGTGGGAGGTGTTGGTGCCACCCACGGGGCCGTTCGGGGGTTGTTTCGTGTTTTTACCCTCTAACTCCATGTTTTCCTTAAATCTAGAAATATGAAAATTACCGTCGTATTCACAAATCGGGAGTCCCGCGGCTGTGAGGGCCAATTCTTACGAGTTACATTGGTCCCGTGGGAGGTGTTGGTGCCACCCACGGGGACGTTCAGGGGCTGTTTCGAGTTCTCACCCTCTAACGCCATGTTTTTAAGCCTAAGTCTAGAAATATGCAAATTATCGTCGTACTCTCAAATCGGGAGTCCCGCGGCAGCGCGACCAGTTCCTACGAGTTACATTGGTCCCGTGGGAGGTGTTGGTGCCACCCACGGGGCCGTTCCGGGGCTGTTTTGATTTTTCACCCTCTAACGCCATGTTTTTAAGCCTAATTCTAGAAATATGCAAATTACCATTGTATTCCCAAACCGGGAGTTCTGCGGCTGCGGGGTCAGTTCCTACGAGTCACATTGGTCCCGTGGGAGGTGTTGGTGCCACCCACGGGGCCGTTCGGGGGTTGTTTTGAGTTTTCACCCTCTAACGCCATGTTTTGCTTAAATCTAGAAATTTGCAAATTACTGTCGTATTCTCAAAACGGGAGTCCCACAGCTGCGGGGTTAGCTCCTACGAGTTACATTGGTCCCGTGGGAGGTGTTGGTGCCACCCACGGGGACGTTCGGGGGCTGTTTCAAGTTCTTACCCTCTAACGCCATGTTTTTAAGCCTAAGTCTAGAAATATTCAAATTATCATTGTATTCTCAAACCGGGAGTCCCGCGGCCGCAGGGCCAGTTCCTATGAGTTACATTGGTCCCGTGGGAGGAGTTGGTACCACCCACGGGGCCGTTCGGGCGCTGTTTCGATTTTTCACCCTCTATCCCCATGTTTTCAATCCTAAGTCTAGAAAAATGCAAATTACCGTCGAATTCTCAAACTGGGAGTCCCGTGGCTACGGGGTCAGTTCCTACGAGTCACATTGGTCCCGTGTGAAGTGTTGGTGCCACCAACGGGGCCGTTCGGGGGCTGTTTTGAGTTTTCACCCTCTAACGCCATGTTTTTAAGCCTAAGTCTAGATATATGCAAATTACCGTCGTACTCTCAAATCGGGATTCCCGCGATTGCGGGGTCAGTTCCTACGAGATACATTGGTCCCATGGGAGGTGTTGGTTCCACCGACGGGGACATTCGGGGGCTGTTTCGAGTTCTCACCCTCTAACGCTATGTTTTTAAGCATAAGTCTATAAATATGCAAATTATCCTCGTTTTCTCAAACCGGAAGTCCCGCGGCCGTGGGGCCAGTTCCTACGAGTTACATTGGTCCCGTGGGAGGTGTTGGTGCCACCCACCGGGCTGTTCGGGGGCTATTTCGAGTTTTCACCCACTAACACCATGTTTTAAAACCTAAGTCTAGAATTATGCAAATTACCGTCATATTCTCAAACCGGGAGTCCTGCGGCTGCGAGGTCAGTTCTTACGTGTTATATTGGTCCCGTGGGAAGTTTTGGTGCCACCCTCGGGGTTGTTCGGGGGTTGTTTCGAGTTTTCACCCTCTAACGCCATGTTTTTCTCAAATCTAAAAATATGAAAATTACCATCGTATTCTCAAGCCGGGAGTCCTGCAACTGCGGGGTCAGTTACTACGAGTTACATTGGTCTCATGGGACGTGTTGGGGCTACCCACGGGGACGTTTGGGGGCTGTTTCGAGTTCTCACCCTCTAACGCCATGTTTTAAAGCTTAATTCTAGAAATATGAAAATTGTCGTCGTATTATGAAACCGGGAGTCCCGCGGCTGTGTATCTAGTTCCTACGAGTTATATTGGTCCCGTGGGAGGTGTTGGGGCCACCCATGGGGCTGTTCGGGGGATGTTTCGAGTTTCACACACTAACGCCATGTTTTTAAGCCTAAGTCTAGAATTATGCAAATTACCATCGTATTCTCAAACCGGGAGTCCCGCGGCTGCGGGGTCAGTTCCTACGAGTAACATTGGTCCTGTGGGAGGTGTTTCTGCCACCCATAGGGCCGTTCGGGGGTTGTTTCGAGTTTTCACCCTCTAGCGCCATGTTTTGCTTAAATCTAGAAATATGCAAATTACAGTCTTATTCTAAAACCGAGAGTCCCGCGGCTGCGGGGTCAGTTCCTACGAGTTACATTGGTCCCGTGGGAGGTGTTGTGCCACCCGTGTGGAGTTTCGGGGGCTGTTTCGAATTCTCACCCTCTAACGCCATATTTTTAAGCCGAATTCTAGAAATATGCAAATTATCGTCGTATTCTCAAATCTGGAGTCCCGCGGCTGTGCGGCTAGTTCCTACGAGTTACTTTGGTCCCGTGGGAGGTGTTGCTGCCACCCACGGAACCATTCGGGGGCTGTTTCAAGATTTCATCCTCTAACGCCATGTTTTTAAGCCAAAGTCTAGAAATACGGAAATTATCATCGTATTCTCCAACCGGGAGTCCCGCAGATGCCGGGTTAGTTCCTACGAGTTACATTGGACCCCTGGGAGGTGTTGGTGCCACCCACGGGGCCGTTAGAGGTCTGTTTCGAGTTTTCACCCTCTAACACCATGTTTTTAAGCCTAAGTCTAAAAATATGTAAATTATCGTCACATTCTCAAACCGGTAGTCCCGCGGCTGCGGGGCAGTTCCTACGAGTTACATTGGTCCCGTGGGAGGTACTGGTGCCACCCACGGGGACGTTCGGGGGTTGTTTTGAGTTTACACCCTCTAACGCCATATTTTTGCTTTAGTTTAGAAATATGCAAATTATCGTTGTATTCTCAAACCGGGAGTCCCCGACCGCGGGGCCAGTTTCTATGAGTTACATTGGTCCCGTGGGAGGTGTTGGTGCCACCCACGATGCCGTTCGGGCGCTGTTTCGATTTTTCACCTTCTATCGCCATGTTTTCAATCCTAAGTCTAGAAAAATGCAGATTACCGTCGTATTCTCAAATGGGGAGTCTCTTGGCTGCGGGGTCAGTTCCTACGAGTCACATTGGTCCCGTGGGAAGTGTTGGTGCCACCCACGGGGCCATTCGGGGGCTGTTTCGAGTTTTCACCCTCTAACGCCATGTTTTTAAGCCTAAGTCTAGAAATATGTAAATTATCATCGTATTTTCAAACCGGGAGTCCCGCGGACGCGGGACCAGTTCCTACGAGTTACATTGGTCCCGTGGGAGGTGTTGGTGCCACCCACGGGGCCGTTCGGGGCTGTTTCGATTTTTCACCCTCTAACGCCATGTTTTTTATCCTAAGTATAGAAAAATACAAATTACCGTCGTATTCTCAAACCGGGAGTCCCGTGGCTGCGGGGTCAGTTCCTACGAGTCACATTGGTCCCGTGGGAAGAGTTGGTGCCACCCACGGGGTCATTCGTGGGCTGTTTCGAGTTCTCACCCTCTAACGCTATGTTTTTAAGCCTAAGTCTAGAAATATAAAAATTATCATCGTTTTCTCAAACAGGGAGTCCCGCGGCCGCGGGGCCTGTTCCTACGAGTTACATTGGTCCCGTGGGAGGTGTTGGTGCCACCCACCGAGCCGTTCGGGGGATGTTTCGAGTTTTCATCCAATAACGCCTTGTTTTTAAGCCTAAGTCTAGAATTTTGCAAATTACCATCGTATTCTCAAACCGGGAGTCCTGCGGCTGCGAGGTCAGTTCTTACGTGTTACATTGGTCCTGTGGGAGGTGTTGGTGCCACCCACGGTGCCGTTCGGGGGTTGTTTCGAGTTTTCACCCTCTAACGCCATGTTTTGCTTAAATTTAGAAATATGAAAATTACCATCGTATTCTCAAATCGGGAGTCCTGCAACTGCGGGGTCAGTTCCTACGAGTTACATTGGTCTCGTGGGACGTGTTGGTGCCACCCACAGGGACGTTCGGGGGCTGTTTTGAGTTCTCACCCTCTAACGCCATGTTTTTATGCTTAAGTCGAGAAATATGCAAATTATCATCGTATTCTCAAATCGGGAGTCCCGCGGCTGCGCGGCCAGTTCCTACGAGTTATAATAGTCCTGTCGGAGGTGTTGTTGCCACCCACGGGGCCGTTCGGGGGCTGTTTCGAGTTTTCACCCTCTAACGCCATATTTTTAAGCCTAAGTCTAGAAATATGCAAATTATCGTCGTATTCTCAAACCGGGAGTCCCGCGGCTGCGCGGCCAGTTCCTACGAGTTACAATAGTCCTGTGGGAGGTGTTGTTGCCACCCACGGGGCCGTTCGGGGGCTGTTTCGAGTTTTCACCCTCTAACGCCATATTTTTAAGCCTAAGTCTAGAAATATGCAAATTATCCTCGTATTCTCAAACCGGGAGTCCCGCGACTGCGGGGTCAGTTCCTACGAGTTACATTGGTCCCGTGGGAGGTGTTGGTGCCACCCACGGGGCCGTTCAGGGGATGTTTCGAGTTTTCACCCTCTAACGACATGTTTTTAAGCCTAAGTCTAGAAATATTCAAATTATCATCGTATTCTAAAACCGGGAGTCCCGCGGCTACGCGACCAGTTCCTACGAGTTACTTTGGTACCATGGGAGGTGTTGGTGCCACCCACGAGGCCGTTCGGGGGCTGTTTCGAGATTTCACCCTCTAACGCCATGTTTTTAAGCCTAAGTCTATAAATATGCAAATTATCGTCGTATTCTCAAACCGAGAGTCCCGCGGCTCCGGGGTCAGTTCCTACGAGTTACATTGGTCCCGTGGGAGGTGTTAATGCCACCCACGGGGCCGTTCGGGGGTTGTTTCGAGTTCTCACCCTCTAACGCTATGTTTTTATGCTTAAGTCTAGAAATATGAAAATTATCATCGTTTTCTCAAACCGGGAGTCCCACGACCGCGAGGCCAGTTCCTACGAGTTACATTGGTCCCGTGGGAGGTGTTGGTGCCACCCACCGGGCCGTTCGGGGGCTGTTTCGAGTTTTCATTCACTAACGCCATGTTTTTAAGCCTAAGTCTAGAATTATGCAAATTACCGTCGTTTGCCCAAACCGGGAGTCCTGTGGCTGCGAGGTCAGTTCTTACGTGTTGAATTGGTCCCGTGGGAAGTGTTGGTGCCACCCACGGGGCGGTTTGTGGGTTGTTTCGAGTTTTCACCCTCTAACGCCATGTTTTGCTTAAATCCAGAAATATGAAAATTACCATCGTATTCTCAAAGCGGGAGTCCTGCAACTGCGGGGTCAGTTCCTACGAGTTACATTGGTCTCGTGGGACGTGTTGGTGCCACCCACGGGGACGTTCGGGGGCTGTTTTGAGTTCTCACCCTCTAACGCCATGTTTTTAAGCTTAAGTCTAGAAATATGCAAATTATTGTCGTATTCTCTAATCGGGAGTCCCGCGGCAGCGCGACCAGTTCCTACGAGTTATAATAGTCCTGTGGGAGGTGTTGTTGCCACCAACGGGGCCGTTCGGGGGCTGTTTCTAGTTTTCACCCTCTAACGCCATATTTTTAAGCCTAAGTCTAGAAATATGCAAATTATCGTCATATTCTCAAACCGGGAGTCCTGCGGCTGCGCGACCAGTTCCTACGAGTTACAATAGTCCTGTGGGAGGTGTTGTTGCCACCCACGGGGCCGTTCGGGGGCTGTTTCGAGTTTTCACCCTCTAACGCCATATTTTTAAGTCTAAGTATAGAAATATGCAAATTATCCTCCTATTCTCAAATCGAGAGTCCCGCGACTACGGGGTCAGTTCCTACGAGTTACATTGGTCCCGTGGGAGGTGTTGGTGGAACCCACGGGGCCGTTCAGGGGCTGTTTCGAGTTTTCACCCTCTAACGCCATGTTTTTAAGCATGTCTAGAAATATTTAAATTATGGTCGTATTCTCAAACCGGGATTCCCGCGGCTACGCATCCAGTTCCTACGAGTTACTTTGGTCTCATGGGAGGTGTTAGTGCCACCCACGGGGCCGTTCAGGGGCTGTTTCGAGATTTCACCCTCTAACGCCATGTTTTTAAGCCTAAGTCTACAAATATGCAAATTATTGTTGTATTCTCAAATCGGGAGTCCCGCGTCTGCGGGGTCAGTTCCTACGAGTTACATTGGTCCCGTGGGAGGTGTTGGTGCCACCCACGGGGCCGTTCGGGGGTTGTTTCGTGTTTTTACCCTCTAACTCCATGTTTTGCTTAAATCTAGAAATATGAAAATTACCGTCGTATTCACAAACCGGGAGTCCCGCGGCTGTGAGGGCCAATTGTTACGAGTTACATTGGTCCCGTGGGAGGTGTTGGTGCCACCCACAGGGACGTTCAGGGGCTGTTTCGAGTTCTCACCCTCTAACGCCATGTTTTTAAGCCTAAGTCTAGAAATATGCAAATTATCGTCGTACTCTCAAATCGGGAGTCCAGCGGCAGCACGACCAGTTCCTACGAGTTACATTGGTCCCGTGGGAGGTGTTGGTGCCACCCACGGGGCCGTTCGGGGGCTGTTTTGATTTTTCACCCTCTAACGCCATGTTTATAAGCCTAATTCTAGAAATATGCAAATTACCATCGTATTCTCAAATCGGGAGTTCTGCGGCTGCGGGGTCAGTTCCTACGAGTCACATTGGTCCCGTGGGAGGTGTTGGTGCCACCCACGGGGCCGTTCGGGGGTTGTTTTGAGTTTTCACCCTCTAACGCCATGTTTTGCTTAAATCTAGGAATTTTGAAATTACTGACGTATTCTCAAAACGGGAGTCCCACGTCTGCGGGGTCAGTTCCTACGAGTTACATTGGTCCCGTGGGAGGTGTTGGTGCCACCCACGGGGACGTTCGGGGGCTGTTTCAAGTTCTTACCCTCTAACGCCATGTTTTTAAGCCTAAGTCTAGAAATATTCAAATTATCGTTGTATTCTCAAACCGGGAGTCCCGCGGCCGCAGGGCCAGTTCCTATGAGTTACATTGGTCCCGTGGGAGGTGTTGGTGCCACCCACGGGGCCGTTCGGGCGCTGTTTCGATTTTTCACCCTCTATCCCCATGTTTTCAATCCTAAGTCTAGAAAAATACAAATTACCGTCGTATTCTCAAACCGGGAGTCCCGTGGCTGCGGGGTCAGTTCCTACGAGTCACATTGGTCCCGTGGGAAGAGTTGGTGCCACCCACGGGGTCATTCGTGGGCTGTTTCGAGTTCTCACCCTCTAACGCTATGTTTTTAAGCCTAAGTCTAGAAATATAAAAATTATCATCGTTTTCTCAAACAGGGAGTCCCGCGGCCGCGGGGCCTGTTCCTACGAGTTACATTGGTCCCGTGGGAGGTGTTGGTGCCACCCACCGAGCCGTTCGGGGGATGTTTCGAGTTTTCATCCAATAACGCCTTGTTTTTAAGCCTAAGTCTAGAATTTTGCAAATTACCATCGTATTCTCAAACCGGGAGTCCTGCGGCTGCGAGGTCAGTTCTTACGTGTTACATTGGTCCTGTGGGAGGTGTTGGTGCCACCCACGGTGCCGTTCGGGGGTTGTTTCGAGTTTTCACCCTCTAACGCCATGTTTTGCTTAAATTTAGAAATATGAAAATTACCATCGTATTCTCAAATCGGGAGTCCTGCAACTGCGGGGTCAGTTCCTACGAGTTACATTGGTCTCGTGGGACGTGTTGGTGCCACCCACAGGGACGTTCGGGGGCTGTTTTGAGTTCTCACCCTCTAACGCCATGTTTTTATGCTTAAGTCGAGAAATATGCAAATTATCATCGTATTCTCAAATCGGGAGTCCCGCGGCTGCGCGGCCAGTTCCTACGAGTTATAATAGTCCTGTCGGAGGTGTTGTTGCCACCCACGGGGCCGTTCGGGGGCTGTTTCGAGTTTTCACCCTCTAACGCCATATTTTTAAGCCTAAGTCTAGAAATATGCAAATTATCGTCGTATTCTCAAACCGGGAGTCCCGCGGCTGCGCGGCCAGTTCCTACGAGTTACAATAGTCCTGTGGGAGGTGTTGTTGCCACCCACGGGGCCGTTCGGGGGCTGTTTCGAGTTTTCACCCTCTAACGCCATATTTTTAAGCCTAAGTCTAGAAATATGCAAATTATCCTCGTATTCTCAAACCGGGAGTCCCGCGACTGCGGGGTCAGTTCCTACGAGTTACATTGGTCCCGTGGGAGGTGTTGGTGCCACCCACGGGGCCGTTCAGGGGATGTTTCGAGTTTTCACCCTCTAACGACATGTTTTTAAGCCTAAGTCTAGAAATATTCAAATTATCATCGTATTCTAAAACCGGGAGTCCCGCGGCTACGCGACCAGTTCCTACGAGTTACTTTGGTACCATGGGAGGTGTTGGTGCCACCCACGAGGCCGTTCGGGGGCTGTTTCGAGATTTCACCCTCTAACGCCATGTTTTTAAGCCTAAGTCTATAAATATGCAAATTATCGTCGTATTCTCAAACCGAGAGTCCCGCGGCTCCGGGGTCAGTTCCTACGAGTTACATTGGTCCCGTGGGAGGTGTTAATGCCACCCACGGGGCCGTTCGGGGGTTGTTTCGAGTTCTCACCCTCTAACGCTATGTTTTTATGCTTAAGTCTAGAAATATGAAAATTATCATCGTTTTCTCAAACCGGGAGTCCCACGACCGCGAGGCCAGTTCCTACGAGTTACATTGGTCCCGTGGGAGGTGTTGGTGCCACCCACCGGGCCGTTCGGGGGCTGTTTCGAGTTTTCATTCACTAACGCCATGTTTTTAAGCCTAAGTCTAGAATTATGCAAATTACCGTCGTTTGCCCAAACCGGGAGTCCTGTGGCTGCGAGGTCAGTTCTTACGTGTTGAATTGGTCCCGTGGGAAGTGTTGGTGCCACCCACGGGGCGGTTTGTGGGTTGTTTCGAGTTTTCACCCTCTAACGCCATGTTTTGCTTAAATCCAGAAATATGAAAATTACCATCGTATTCTCAAAGCGGGAGTCCTGCAACTGCGGGGTCAGTTCCTACGAGTTACATTGGTCTCGTGGGACGTGTTGGTGCCACCCACGGGGACGTTCGGGGGCTGTTTTGAGTTCTCACCCTCTAACGCCATGTTTTTAAGCTTAAGTCTAGAAATATGCAAATTATTGTCGTATTCTCTAATCGGGAGTCCCGCGGCAGCGCGACCAGTTCCTACGAGTTATAATAGTCCTGTGGGAGGTGTTGTTGCCACCCACGGGGCCGTTCGGGGGCTGTTTCTAGTTTTCACCCTCTAACGCCATATTTTTAAGCCTAAGTCTAGAAATATGCAAATTATCGTCATATTCTCAAACCGGGAGTCCTGCGGCTGCGCGACCAGTTCCTACGAGTTACAATAGTCCTGTGGGAGGTGTTGTTGCCACCCACGGGGCCGTTCGGGGGCTGTTTCGAGTTTTCACCCTCTAACGCCATATTTTTAAGTCTAAGTATAGAAATATGCAAATTATCCTCCTATTCTCAAATCGAGAGTCCCGCGACTACGGGGTCAGTTCCTACGAGTTACATTGGTCCCGTGGGAGGTGTTGGTGGAACCCACGGGGCCGTTCAGGGGCTGTTTCGAGTTTTCACCCTCTAACGCCATGTTTTTAAGCATGTCTAGAAATATTTAAATTATGGTCGTATTCTCAAACCGGGATTCCCGCGGCTACGCATCCAGTTCCTACGAGTTACTTTGGTCTCATGGGAGGTGTTAGTGCCACCCACGGGGCCGTTCAGGGGCTGTTTCGAGATTTCACCCTCTAACGCCATGTTTTTAAGCCTAAGTCTACAAATATGCAAATTATTGTTGTATTCTCAAATCGGGAGTCCCGCGTCTGCGGGGTCAGTTCCTACGAGTTACATTGGTCCCGTGGGAGGTGTTGGTGCCACCCACGGGGCCGTTCGGGGGTTGTTTCGTGTTTTTACCCTCTAACTCCATGTTTTGCTTAAATCTAGAAATATGAAAATTACCGTCGTATTCACAAACCGGGAGTCCCGCGGCTGTGAGGGCCAATTGTTACGAGTTACATTGGTCCCGTGGGAGGTGTTGGTGCCACCCACAGGGACGTTCAGGGGCTGTTTCGAGTTCTCACCCTCTAACGCCATGTTTTTAAGCCTAAGTCTAGAAATATGCAAATTATCGTCGTACTCTCAAATCGGGAGTCCAGCGGCAGCACGACCAGTTCCTACGAGTTACATTGGTCCCGTGGGAGGTGTTGGTGCCACCCACGGGGCCGTTCGGGGGCTGTTTTGATTTTTCACCCTCTAACGCCATGTTTATAAGCCTAATTCTAGAAATATGCAAATTACCATCGTATTCTCAAATCGGGAGTTCTGCGGCTGCGGGGTCAGTTCCTACGAGTCACATTGGTCCCGTGAGAGGTGTTGGTGCCACCCACGGGGCCGTTCGGGGGTTGTTTTGAGTTTTCACCCTCTAACGCCATGTTTTGCTTAAATCTAGGAATTTTGAAATTACTGACGTATTCTCAAAACGGGAGTCCCACGTCTGCGGGGTCAGTTCCTACGAGTTACATTGGTCCCGTGGGAGGTGTTGGTGCCACCCACGGGGACGTTCGGGGGCTGTTTCAAGTTCTTACCCTCTAACGCCATGTTTTTAAGCCTAAGTCTAGAAATATTCAAATTATCGTTGTATTCTCAAACCGGGAGTCCCGCGGCCGCAGGGCCAGTTCCTATGAGTTACATTGGTCCCGTGGGAGGTGTTGGTGCCACCCACGGGGCCGTTCGGGCGCTGTTTCGATTTTTCACCCTCTATCCCCATGTTTTCAATCCTAAGTCTAGAAAAATGCAAATTACCGTCGAATTTTCAAACTGGGAGTCCCGTGGCTGCGGGGTCAGTTCCTACGAGTCACATTGGCCCCGTGTGAAGTGTTGGTGCCACCAACGGGGCCGTTCGGGGGCTGTTTCGAGTTTTCACCCTCTAACGCCATGTTTTTAAGCCTAAGTCTAGAAATATGCAAATTACCGTCGTACTCTCAAATCGGGATTCCCGCGATTGCGGGGTCAGTTCCTACGAGATACATTGGTCCCATGGGAGGTGTTGGTTCCACCGACGGGGACATTCGGGGGCTGTTTCGAGTTCTCACCCTCTAACGCTATGTTTTTAAGCATAAGTCTATAAATATGCAAATTATCCTCGTTTTCTCAAACCGGGAGTCCCGCGGCCGTGGGGCCAGTTCCTACGAGTTACATTGGTCCCGTGGGAGGTGTTGGTGCCACCCACCGGTCTGTTCGGGGGCTATTTCGAGTTTTCACCCACTAACACCATGTTTTAAAACCTAAGTCTAGAATTATGCAAATTACCGTCATATTCTCAAATCGGGAGTCCTGCGGCTGAGAGGTCAGTTCTTACGTGTTACATTGGTCCCGTGGGAGGTGTTGGTGCCACTCTCGGGGTTGTTCGGGGGTTGTTTTGAGTTTTCACCCTCTAACGCCATGTTTTTCTCAAATCTAAAAATATACAAATTACCATCGTATTCTCAAGCCGGGAGTCCTGCAACTGCGGGGTCAGTTCCTACGAGTTACATTGGTCTCATGGGACATGTTGGGGCTACCCACGGGGACGTTTGGGGGCTGTTTCGATTTCTCACCCTCTAACGCCATGTTTTAAAGCTTAATTCTAGAAATATGCAAATTGTCGTCGTATTCTCAAACCGGGAGTCCCGCGGCTGTGCATCTAGTTCCTACGAGTTATATTGGTCCCGTGGGAGGTGTTGGGGCCACCCATGGGGCTGTTCGGGGGATGTTTCGAGTTTCACACACTAATGCTATGTTTTTAAGCCTAAGTCTAGAATTATGCAAATTACCATCGTATTCTCAAACCGGGAGTCCCGCGGCTACGGGGTCAGTTCCTACGAGTAACATTGGTCCTGTGGGAGGTGTTTCTGCCACCCATAGGGCCGTTCGGGGGTTGTTTCGAGTTTTCACCCTCTAGCGCCATGTTTTGCTTAAATCTAGAAATATGCAAATTACAGTCTTATTCTAAAACCGAGAGTCCCGCGGCTACTGGGTCAGTTCCTACGAGTTACATTGGTCCCGTGGGAGGTGTTGTGCCACCCGCGGGGAGTTTCGGGGGTTGTTTCGAATTCTCACCCTCTAACGCCATATTTTTAAGCCTAATTCTAGAAAATATGAAAATTATCATCGTATTCTCAAATCTGGAGTCCCGCGGCTGTGCGGCTAGTTCCTACGAGTTACTTTGGTCCCGTGGGAGGTGTTACTGCCACCCACGGGGCCATTCGGGGGATGTTTCGAGATTTCATCCTCTAACGCCATGTTTTTAAGCCAAAGTCTAGAAATACGGAAATTATCATCGTATTCTCCAACCGGGAGTCCCGCAGCTGCCGGGTTAGTTCCTACGAGTTACATTGGACCCGTGGGAGGTGTTGGTGCCACCCACGGGGCCGTTAGAGGTCTGTTTCGAGTTTTCACCCTCTAACACCATGTTTTTAAGCCTAAGTCTAAAAATATGCAAATTATCATCGCATTCTCAAACCGGGAGTCCCGCGGCTGCGGGGCAGTTCCTACGAGTTACATTGGTCCCGTGGGAGGTACTGGTGCCACCCACGGGGACGTTCGGGGGTTGTTTTGAGTTTACACCCTCTAACGCCATATTTTGCTTTAGTTTAGAAATATGCAAATTATCGTTGTATTCTCAAACCAGGAGTCCCCGGCCGCGGGGCCAGTTTCTATGAGTTACATTGGTCCCGTGGGAGATGTTGGTGCCACCCACAGTGCCGTTCGGGCGCTGTTTCGATTTTTCACCCTCTATCGCCATGTTTTCAATCCTAAGTCTAGAAAAATGCAGATTACCATCGTATTCTCAAATGGAGAGTCTCGTGGCTGCGGGGTCAGTTCCTACGAGTCACATTGGTCCCGTGGGAAGTGTTGGTGCCACCCACGGGGCCGTTCGGGGGCTGTTTCGAGTTTTCACCCTCTAACGCTATGTTTTTAAGCATAAGTCTATAAATATGCAAATTATCGTCGTTTTCTCAAACCGGGAGTCCCGCGGCCGTGGGGCCAGTTCCTACGAGTTACATTTGTCCCGTGGGATGTGTTGGTGCCACCCACCGGGCTGTTCGGGGGCTATTTCGAGTTTTCACCCACTAACACCATGTTTTAAAACCTAAGTCTAGAATTATGCAAATTACCATCATATTCTCAAATCGGGAGTCCTGCGGCTGCGGGGTCAGTTCCTACGAGTTACGTTGGTCCCGTGGGAGGTGTTGGGGCCACCCATGGGGCTGTTCGGGGGATGTTTCGAGTTTCACACACTAACGCCATGTTTTTAAGCCTAAGTCTAGAATTATGTAAATTACCATCGTATTCTCAAACCGGGAGTCCCGCGGCTGCGGGGTCAGTTCCTACGAGTAACATTGGTCCTGTGGGAGGTGTTTGTGCCACCGATAGGGCCGTTCGGGGGTTGTTTCGAGTTTTCACCCTCTAGCGCCATGTTTTGCTTAAATGTAGAAATATGCAAATTACAGTCTTATTCTAAAACCGAGAGTCCCGCGGCTGCGGGGTCAATTCCTACGAGTTACATTGGTCTCGTGGGACATGTTGGTGCCACCCACAGGGACGTTCGGGGGCTGTTTTGAGTTTTCACCCTCTAACACCATGTTTTTAAGCCTAAGTCTAAAAATATGCAAATTATCGTCTCATTCTCAAACCGGGAGTCCCGCGGCTGCGGGGCAGTTCCTACGAGTTAGATTGGTCCCGTGGGAGGTACTGGTGCCACCCACGGGGACGTTCGGGGGTTGTTTTGAGTTTTCACCCTCTAACGCCATATTTTGCTTTAGTTTAGAAATATGAAAATTATCGTTGTATTCTCAAACCGGGAGTCCCCGGTCGCGGGGCCAGTTTCTATGAGTTACATTGGTCCCGTGGGAGGTGTTGGTGCCACCCACGGTGCCGTTCGGGCGCTGTTTCGATTTTTCACCCTCTATCGCCATGTTTTCAATCCTAAGTCTAGAAAAATGCAGATTACCATCGTATTCTCAAATGGGGAGTCTCGTGGCTGCGGGGTCAGTTCCTACGAGTCACATTGGTCCCGTGGGAAGTGTTGGTGCCACCCACGGGGCCGTTCGGGGGCTGTTTCGAGTTTTCACCCTCTAACGCCATGTTTTTAAGCCTAAGTCTAGAAATATGCAAATTACCGTCGTACTCTCAAATCGGGATTCCCGCAGTTGCGAGGTTAGTTCCTACGAGATACATTGGTCCCGTGGGAGGTGTTGGTGCCACCCACGGGGACGTTCGGGGGCTGTTTCGAGTTCTCACCCTCTAACGCTATGTTTTTAAGCCTAAGTCCAGAAATATGCAAATTATCGTCGTTTTCTCAAATCGGGAGTCCCGCGGCCGTGGGGCCAGTTCCTACGAGTTACATTGATCCCATGGGAGGTGTTGGTGCCACCCACTGGGCCGTTCGGGGGCTGTTTCGAGTTTTCACCCACTAATGCCATGTTTTTAAGCCTAAGTCTAGAATTATGCAAATTACCGTCGTATTCTCAAATCGGCTGTCCTGCGGCTGCGAGGTGAGTTCTTACGTGTTACATTGGTCCCGTGGGAGGTGTTGGTGCCACCCACGGGGCCGTTCGGGGGCTGTTTCGAGTTTTCACCCTCTAACGCCATGTTTTGCTTAAATCTAGAAATATGCAAATTACCATAGTATTCTCAAACCGGGAGTCCTGCAACTGCGGGGTCAGTTCCTACGAGTTACATTGGTCTCATGGGACGTGTTGGGGCTACCCACGGGGACGTTCGGGGGCTGTTTCGAGTTCTCACCCTCTAACGCCATGTTTTTTAGATTAATTCTAGAAATATGAAAATTATTGTCGTATTCTAAAATCGGGAGACTCGCGGCTACGCATCCAGTTCCTACGAGTTATATTGGTCCCGTGGGAGGTGTTGGTGCCACCCACGGGGCTGTTCAGGGGCTGTTTCGAGTTTTCACACACTAACGCCATGTTTTTAGGCCTACGTCTAGAATTATGCAAATTACCATCGTATTCTCAAACCGGGAGTCCCGCGGCCGTGGGGTCAGTTCTTACGAGTAACATTGGTCCTGTGGGAGGAGTTTGTTCCACCCACAGGGCCGTTTGGGGGTTGTTTTGAGTTTTCACCCTCTAGCGCCATGTTTTGCTTAAATCTAAAAGTATGCAAATTACCGTCTTATTCTAAAACTGAGAGTCCCGTGGCTGCGGGGTCAGTTCCTACGAGTTACATTGTCCTGTGGGAGGTGTTGGTGCCACCCGCGGGGAGGTTCAGGGGCTGTTTCGAATTCTCACCCTCTAACGCCATATTTTTAAGCCTAAGTCTTGAAATATGCAAATTATCGTCGTATTCTCAAATCGGGAGTACCGCGGCTGTGCGGCCAGTTCCTACGAGTTATTTTGGTCCCGTGGGAGGTGTTGCTGCCACCCACGGGGCCATTCGGGGGCTGTTTCGAGATTTCATCCTCTAACGCCATGTTTTTAAGCCAAAGTCTAGAAATACGCAAATTATCATCGTATTCTCAAACCGGGAGTCCCGCAGCTGCCGGGTCAGTTCCTACGAGTTAGATTGGTCCCGTGGGAGGTGTTGGTGCCAACCACGGGGCCGTTAGAGGACTGTTTCGAGTTTTCACCCTCTAACACCATGTTTTTAAGCCTAAGTCTAAAAATATGCAAATTGTCATCGTATTCTCAAACCGGGAGACCCGCGGCTGCGGGGCAGTTCCTACGAGTTACATTGGTCCCGTGGGAGGTGTTGGTGCCACCCACGGGGACGTTTGGGGGTTGTTTTGAGTTTTCACCCTCTAACGCCATATTTTGCTTTAGTTTAGAAATATTCAAATTACCGTCGTATTCTCAAACTGGGAGTCGCAGGGCTACGGGGTCAGTTCCTACGAGTTACATTGGTCCCGTGAGAGGTAATGGTGCCACCCACGGGGACGTTCGGGGTCTGTTTCGAGTTCTCACCCTCTAACGCCATGTTTTAAAGCCTAAGTCTAGAAATATGCAAATTATCATCGTATTCTCAAATCAGGAGTCCCGCGGCCAGCTCCTATGAGTTACATTGGTCCCGTGGGAGGTGTTGGTGCCACCCATGAGGCCGTTCGGGGGCTCTTTCGAGTTTTCACCCTCTAACGCCATGTTTTTAAGCCTAAGTCTAGAAATACGCAAATTATCGTCGTACTCTCAAACCGGGAGTCCCGCGGATGCGGGGTCAGTTCCTACGACTTACATTAGTCCCGTGGGAGGTGTTGGTGCCACCCACGGGGACGTTCGGGGGCTGTTTCTAGTTCTCACACTCTAACGCCATGTTTTTAAGCCTAAGTCTAGAAATATGCAAATTATCGTCGTATTATCAAACCGAGAGTCCAGCGGCCGCGGGACCAGTTCCTACGAGTTACATTGGTCCCGTGGAAGGTGTTGGTGCAACCCACGGGGACGTTCGGAGTCTGTTTCGAGTTCTCACACTCTAACGCCATGTTTTTAAGCCTAAGTCTAGAAATATGCAAATTATCTTCGTATTCTCAAACCGGGAGTCCCGCGGCTGCGTGTCCAGTTCCTACGAGTTACATTGGTCCCGTGGGAGGTGTTGGTGCCACCCACGGGGCCGTTCGGGGGCTGTTTTAAGTTTTCACCCTCTAAAGCCATGTTTTTAAGACTAAGTCTAGAAATATGCAAATTACAGCCGTATTCTCAAATCGGGAGTCCCGCGGCTGCGGGGTCAGTTCCTGCGAGTTACATTAGTCCCGTGGGAGGTGTTGGTGCCACCCACGGGGACGTTCAGGGACTATTTTGAGATTTCACCCTCTAACGCCCTGTTTTTAAGCCTATGTCTAGAAATACGCAAATTACCATCGTACTCTCAAACCGGGAATCCCACGGCAGCGGGGTCAGTTCCTACGAGATACATTGGTCCCGTGGGAGGTGTTGGTGCCACCCATGGGGCCGTTCGGGGGCTGTTTTGAGATTTCACCCTCTAACGCCATGTTTTTAAGCCTAAGTCTACAAATATACAAATTATCGTCGTATTCTCAAACCGGGATCCCGCGACTGCGGGTTCAGTTACAACGAGTTACATTGATCCCGTGGGAGGTGTTGGTGCCACCCACGGGGACGTTCGGCAGTTGTTTCATGTTTTCACCCTCTAACGCCATGTTTTGCTTAAATCTAGAAATATGAAAGTTACCGTCATATTCTCAAACCGAGAATCCCGCGGCTACGGGGTCAGTTCTTACGAGTTACATTGGTCCCGTGGGAAGTGTTGGTGCCACCCACGGGGATGTTCAGGGGTTGTTTCGAGTTCTCACCCTCTAACACCATATTTTTAAGCCTAAGTCTTGAAATATACAAATTATCGTCGTATTCTCAAATCGGGAGTCCCGCGGCTGGCCGACCAGTTCCTACGAGTAACATTGGTCCCGTGGGAGGTGTTGGTGGCATCCACGGAGCCGTTCGGGGGCTGTTTCAATTTTTCACCCTCTAACGCCATGTTTTTAAGCCTATGTCTAGAAATATGCAAATTACCATTGGTCCCGCGGATGAGGGGTCAGTTACTACGAGTCACATTGGTCCCGTGGGAGGTGTTGGTACCACCCACGGGGCCGTTCGTGGGTTGTTTCGAGTTTTCACCCTCTAACGCCATGTTTTGCTTAAATCTAGAAATTTGCAAATTACTATCGTATTCTCAAAACGGGAGTCCCACGGCTGCGGGGTAAGCTCCTACGAGTTACATTGGTCCCGTGGGAGGTGTTGGTGCCACCCACAGGGCCGTTCGGGGGGCTGTTTCGAGTTTTCACCCTCTAACGCCCTGTTTTTAAGCCTATGTCTAGAAATACGCAAATTACCGTCGTACTCTCAAACCGGCAATCCCACGGCTGCGGGGTCAGTTCCTACGAGATACATTGGTCCCGTGGGAGGTGTTGGTGCCACCCATGGGGCCGTTCGGGGGCTGTTTCGAGAATTCACCCTCTAACGCCATGTTTTTAAGCCTAAGTCTATAAATATACAAATTATCATCGTATTCTCAAACCGGGAGCCCGCGGTTGCGGGGTCAGTTCCAACGGGTTACATTGATCCCGTGGGAGGTGTTGGTGCCACCCATGGGGCCGTTCGGGGGCTGTTTCATGTTTTCACCCTCTAACGCCATGTTTTGCTTAAATCTAGAAATATGAAAATTATCGTCATATTCTCAAACCGGGAATCCCGCGGCTGCGGGGTCAGTTCTTACGAGTTACATTGGTCCCGTTAGAGGTGTTGGTGCCACCCACGGGGATGTTCTGGGGTTGTTTCGAGTTCTCACCCTCTAACGCCATGTTTTTAAGCCTAAGTCTTGAAATATACAAATTATCGTCGTATTCTCAAATCGGGAGTCCCGCGGCTGGCCGACCAGTTCCTACGAGTAACATTGGTCCCGTGGGAGGTGTTGGTGCCACCCACGGAGCCGTTCGGGGGCTGTTTCAATTTTTCACCCTTTAACGCCATGTTTTTAAGCCTATGTCTAGAAATATGCAAATTACCATTGGTCCCGCGGATGAGGGGTCAGTTCCTACGAGTCACATTGGTCCCGTGGGAGGTGTTGGTCCCACCCACGGGGCCGTTCGTGGGCTGTTTCGAGTTTTCACCCTCTAACGCCATGTTTTGCTTAAATCTAGAAATTTGCAAATTACTGTCGTATTCTCAAAACGGGAGTCCCACAGCTGCGGGGTTAGCTCCTACGAGTTACATTGGTCCCGTGGGACGTGTTGGTGCCACCCACGGGGACGTTCGGGGGCTGTTTCGAGTTCTCATCCTCTAACGCCATGTTTTTAAACCTAAGTCTAGAAATATGCTAATGATCCTCGTATTCTCAAATTGGGAGTCCCGCAGCCTCGGGGCCAGTTCTTACGAGTTACATTAGTCCCGTGGGAGGTGTTGGTGCCACCTACGGGGCCGTTCGGGGGCTGTTTCGATTTTTCACCCTCTAACGCCATGTTTTGAAGCCTAAGTCTAGAAAATTTTAAATTACCGTCATATTCTCAAACCGGGAGTTTCGTGGCTGCGGGGTCAGTCCTACGAGTTACATTGGTCCCGTGGGAAGTGTTAATGCCACCCACGGGGCCGTTCGGGGGCTGTTTCGAGTTTTCACCCTCTAACGCCATGTTATTAAGCCTAAGTCTAGAAATATATAAATTATCGTCGTACTCTCAAACCAGGAGTCCCGCGGCTGCGGGGTCAATTACTACGAGATACATTGGTCCCATGGGAGGTGTTAGTGCCACCCACGGGGACGTTCGGGGGCTGTTTTGAGTTCTCGCCCTCTAACGCTATGTTTTTAAGCCTAAGTCTAGAAATAAGAAAATTATCATCCTATTCTCAAACCGGGAGTCCCGCGATCGCGGGGCCAGTTCTTACGAGTTACATTGGCCCCGTGGGAGGTGTTGGTGCCACCCACGGGGCCGTTCGGGGTCTGTTTCGAGTTTTCACCCACTAACGCCATGTTTTTAAGCCTAAGTCTAGAATTATGCAAATTACCGTCTTATTATCAAACCGGGAGTCCCGCGGCTGCGGGGTCGGTTCCTACGAGTAACATTGGTCCTGTGGGAGGTGTTTGTGCCACCCACAGGGCCGTTCGGGGGTTGCTTCGAGTTTTCACCCTCTAGCACCATATTTTGCTTAAATCTAGAAATATGCAAATTACCATCTTATTCTAAAATCGAGAGTCCCGCGACTGCGGGGTCAGTTCCTACGAGTTACATTGGTCCCGTGGGAGGTGTGGGTGCCACCCGCGGGGAGGTTTGGGGGCTGTTTCGAATTCTCACCCTCTAACGCCATGTTTTTAAGCTTAAGTCTAGAAATATGCAAATTATCCTCGTTTTCTCAAACCGGGAGTCCCGTGGCTTCGCGGTCAGTTTCTACGAGTTATATTGGTCCCGTGGGAGGTGTTGGTGCCACCCACGGGGCCGTTCGGGGGCTATTTCGAGTTTTCACACACTAACGCCATGTTTTCAATCCTAAGTCTAGAATTATGCAAATTACCATCGTATTCTCAAAACGGGAGTCCCGCGGCTGCTGGGTCAGTTCCTATGAGGTACATTGGTCCTGTGGGAGGTGTTGGGGCCACCCACAGGGCCGTTCGGAGGTGGTTTCGAGTTTTCACCCTCTAGCGCCATGTTTTGCTTAAATTTAAAAATATGCAAATAATCGTCTTATTCTAAACCCGAGAGTCTCGCGGCTGCAAGGTCAGTTCCTACGAGTTACATTGGTCCCGTGTGAGGTGTTGATGCCACCCACGGAAAGGTTCGGGGGCTGTTTCGAATTCTCACCCTCAAACGCCATATTTTTAAGCCTAAGTCTAGAAATATGCAAATTATCGTTGTATTCTCAAATTTGGAGTCCCGCGGCTGCGCGGCCAGTTCTAAGAGTTACATTGGTCCCGTGGGAGGTGTTGGTGCCACCCACGGGGATGGTCGGGGGTTGTTTCGAGTTTTCACTCTCTAACGCCATGTTTTTAAGTCTAAGTCTAGAAATACGCAAATTATCGTCGTATTCTCAAACCGGGACTCCCGCAGCTGCGGGGTCAATTTCTACGAGTTACATTGGTCCCGTGGGAGGTGTTGGTGCCACCCACGGGGCGATTAGAGGACTATTTCGAGTTTTCACCCTCTAACGCCATGTTTTCAATCCTAAGTCTAGAAATATGCAAATTGTCATCGTATTCTAGAACCGGGAGTCCCGCTGCTACGGGGCAGTTCCTACGAGTTACATTGGTCCCGTAGGAGGTGTTGGTGCCACCCACGGGGCCGTTCGAGGTTTGTTTTGAGTTTTCACCCTCTAACGCCATATTTTTCTTTAGTTTAGAAATATAAAAATTATCATCGTATTCTCAAACCGGGATCCCCGCGGCTGCGGGGTCAGTTCCTACGAGTTACATTGGTCCCGTGAGAGGTGTTGGTGCCACCAACGGGGATGTTCGGGGTCTGTTTCGAGTTCTCACCCTCTAACGCCATGTTTTTAAGCCTAAGTCTTGAAATATGCAAATTATCATTGTATTCTCAAATTGGGAGTCCCGCGGCTGCTCGGCCAGTTCCTACGAGTTACATTGGTCCCGTGGGAGGTGTTGGTGCCACCCATGGGGCCATTCGGGGGCTGTTTCGAGGTTTCACCCTCTAACGCCATGTTTTTAAGCCTAAGTCTAGAAATATACAAATTATCATCGAATTCTCAAACCGGGAGTCCCGCGACTGCCGGGTCAGTTCCTACGACTTACATTGGTCCCGTGGGAGGTGTTGGTGCCACCCACGGGGACGTTTGGGGGCTGTTTCGAGTTCTCACCCTCTAACGCCATGTTTTTAAGCCTAAGTCTATAAATATGCAAATTATCGTAGTATTTTCAAACCGGGAGTCCAGCAGCCACGGGATTAGTTCCTACGAGTTACATTGGTCCCGTGGAAGGTGTTGGTGCCACCGACAGGGACGTTAGGGGTCTGTTTCGAGTTCTCACCCTCTAACGCCATGTTTTTAAGCCTAAGTCTAGAAATATGCAAATTATATTCGTATTCTCAAACCGGGAGTCCCGCGACTGTGGGGTCAGTTCCTACGAGTTACATTGGTCCTGTGGGAGGTGTTGGTGCCACCCACGGGGCCGTTCATGGGCTGTTTCGAGTTTTCACCCTCTAACGCCATGTTTTTAAGACTAAGTCTAGAAATCTGTAAATTATCGTCGTATTCTGAAATCGGGAGTCCCGCGGCTGCGGGGTCAGTTCCTACGATTAACATTAGTCACGTGGGAAGTGTTTGTCCACCCACGGGGTCGTTCGGGGGCTGTTTCGAGTTTTCACCCTCTAACGCCATGTTTTTAAGACTAAGTCTAGAAATATGCAAATTACCGTCTTACTCTCAAGTCGGGTATCCCGCGGCTGCTGGGTCTGTTCCAACGAGATACATTGGTCCCGTGGAAGGTGTTGGTTCCACCCACGGGGCCGTTCGGGGGTTGTTTCTAGTTTTCTCCCTCTAACGCCATATTTTTAAGCCTAAGTCTAGAAATATGCAAATTATCATCGTATTCTCAAACCGGGAGTCCCGCGGCTGCGGGGTCAGTTCCTACGACTTACATTGGTCCCGTGGGAGGGGTTGGGGCCACCCACGGGGATGTTTCGAGTTTTCACCCTCTAACGCCATGTTTTCCTTAAATCTAGAAATATGCAAATTACCGTCATATTCTCAAACTGAGAATCCCGTGGCTGCGGGGTCAGTTCATACGAGATACATTGGTCTCGTGGGAGGTGTTGGTGCCACCTACGGTGAGGTTTGGGGGTTGTTTCGAGTTTTTACCCTCTAACGCCATGTTTTTAAGCCAAAATCTAAAAATGGGTAAATTACCATCGTATTCTCAAACCGAGAGTCCCGCGACTGTGGGGTCAGTTCCTATGAGTTACATTGGTCTCGTGGGAGGTGTTGGTGCCACCTACGGGTAGGTTTGGGGTCTGTTTCGAGTTCTCACCTTCTAACGCCATGTTTTTAAACCTAAGTCTAGAAATATGCAAATTATCATCGTATTCTCAAACCGGGAGTCTCACGGCTGCGCGACCAGTTCCTACGAGTTACATTGGTCCCGTGGAAGGTGTTGGTGCGACCCACGGGGCCGTTCGGGGTTGTTTCGAGTCTTCACCCTCTAACGCCATGTTTTCCTTAAATCTAGAAATATGCAAATTACTGTCATATTCTCAAACCGAGAATCCCGCGGCATTGGGGTCAGTTCCTATGAGATACATTCGTCCCGTGGGAGGTGTTGGTGCGACCCACGAGGACGTTCGGGGGCTGTTTCGAGTTCTCACCCTCTAACGCCATGTTTTCAAGCCTAAGTCTAGAAATATGAAAATTATCATCTTATTCTCAAACCGGGAGTCCCGCGGCTGCGCGACCCGTTCCTACGAGTTACAATGGTCCCGTGGGAGGCGTTGATGCCACCCACGGGGCCGTTCGGGGGATGTTTCGAGTTTTCACCCTCTATAGACCATGTTTTTAAGCCTAAGTCTAGAAATATACAAATTAGCATCATATTCTCAAACCGGGAGTCCCACGGTTGCGGGTTCAGTTCCTACGAGTCACATTGGTCCCGTGGGAAGTGTTGGTGCCACCCACGGGGCCGTTCGGGGGTTGTTTCGAGTTTTCACCCTCTATCACCTTGCTTTCCTTAAATCTAGAAATATGAAAATTACCGTCGTAATCTCAAATCGGGAGTCCCAAGGCTGCGGGGTCAGTTCCTACGAGTTACATTGGTCCCGTGGGAGGTGTTGGTGCCACCCACGGGTCCGTTCGGGGGCTGTTTCGAGTTTTCAACCTCTAACGCCATGTTTTTAAGCCTAAGTCTAGAAATATACAAATTATCATTGTTTTCTCAAACCGGGAGACCCGCGACTGTCGGGTCTGTTCCTACGACTTACATTGGTCCCGTGGGAGGTGTTGGTGCCACCCACGGGGACGTTCGGGGGCTGTTTCGAGTTCTCACCCTCTAACGCCATGTTTTTAAGCCCAAGTCTAGAAATATGCAAATTATCGTAGTATTTTCAAACCGGGAGTCCAGCAGCCGCGGGACTAGTTCCTACGAGTTACATTGGTCCCGTGGAAGGTGTTGGTGCCACCGACAGGGACGTTAGGGGTCTGTTTCGAGTTCTCACCCTCTAACGCCATGTTTTTAAGCCTAAGTCTAGAAATATGAAAATTATATTCGTATTCTCAAACCGGGAGTCCCGCGACTGCGGGGTCAGTTCCTACGAGTTACATTAGTCCCGTGGGAGGTGTTGGTGCCACCCACGGGGCCGTTCATGGGCTGTTTCGAGTTTTCACCCTCTAACGCCATGTTTTTAAGACTAAGTCTAGAAATATGCAAATTATCGTCGTATTCTCAAATCGGGAGTCCCGTGGCTGCGGGGTCAGTTCCTACGAGTAACATTAGTCACGTGGGAAGTGTTTATCCACCCACGGGGTCGTTCGGGGGGTGTTTCGAGTTTTCACCCTCTAACGCCATGTTTTTAAAACTAAGTCTAGAAATATACAAATTACCGTCTTACTCTCAAACCGGAAATCCCGCGGCTGCGGGGTCAGTTCCTACGAGATACATTGGTCCCGTGGGAGGTGTTGGTTCCACCCACGGGGCCGTTCGGGGGTTGTTTATAGTTTTCACCCTCTAACGCCATATTTTTAAGCCTATGTCTAGAAATATGTAAATTATCATAGTATTCTCAAACCGGGTGTCCCGCGGCTGCGGGGTCAGTTCCTACGACTTACATTGGTCCCGTGGGAGGGGTTGGTGGCACCCACGGGGCTGTTTCGAGTTTTCACCCTCTAACGCCATGTTTTCCTTAAATCTACAAATATGCAAATTATCGTCATATTCTCAAACCGAGAATCCCGCGGCTGCGGGGTCAGTTCCTACGAGATACATTGGTCTCGTGGGAGGTGTTGGTGCCACCTACGGGGAGGTTTAGGGGCTGTTTCGAGTTTTCACCCTCTAACGCCATGTTTTTAAGCAAAAATCTATAAATGGGTAAATTACCATCGTATTCTCAAACCGAGAGTCCCGCGACTGTGGGGTCAGTTCCTATGAGTTACATTGGTCTCGTGGGAGGTGTTGGTGCCACCTACGGGTAGGTTTGGGGTCTGTTTCGCGTTTTCACCCTCTAACGCCATGTTTTTAAACCTAAGTCTAGAAATATGCAAATTATCATCCTATTCTCAAACCGGAAGTCTTGCGGCTGCGAGACCAGTTCCTACGAGTTACATTGGTCCCGTGGGAGGTGTTGGTGCCACCCACGGGGCCGTTCGGGGGCTGTTTCGAGTTTTCACCCTCTAACACCATGTTTTCCTTAAATCTAGAAATATGCAAATTACTGTCATATTCTTAAACCGAGAATCCCGCCGTTGTGGGGTCAGTTCCTACGAGATACATTCGTCCCGTGGGAGGTATTGGTGCGACCCACGGGGACGTTCGGGGGCTGTTTCGAGTTCTCACCCTCTGACGCCATGTTTTTAAGCCTAAGTCTATAAATATGCAAATTATCATCGTATTATCAAACTGGGAGTCCCGCGGCTGCGCGACCAGTTCCTACGAGTTACAATGGCCCCGTGGGAGGCGTTGATGCCACCCACGGGGCCGTTCGGGGGCTGTTTCGAGTTTTCACCGTCTATAGACTATGTTTTTAAGCCTAAGTCTAGAAATATACAAATTAGCATCATATTCTCAAACCGGGAGTCCCACGGCTGCGGGTTCAGTTCCTACGAGTCACATTGGTCCCGTGGGAAGTGTTGGTGCCACCCACGGGGACGTTCGGGGGTTGTTTCGAGTTTTCACCCTCTATCGCCTTGTTTTCCTTAAATCTAGAAATATGAAAATTACCGTCGTAATCTCAAATCGGGAGTCCCAATGCTGCGGGGTCAGTTCCTACGAGTTACATTGGTCTCATGGGACGTGTTGGGGCTACTCACGGGGACGTTTGGGGACTGTTTCGAGTTCTCACCCTCTAACGCCATGTTTTAAAGCTTAATTCTAGAAATATGCAAATTGTCGTCGTATTCTCAAACCGGGAGTCCCGCCGCTGTGCATCTAGTTCCTATGAGTTATATTGGTCCCGTGGGAGGTGTTGGGGCCACCCATGGGGATGTTCGGGGGATGTTTCGAGTTTCACACACTAACGCCATGTTTTTAAGCCTAAGTCTAGAATTATGCAAATTACCATCGTATTCTCAAACCGGGAGTCCCGCGGCTGCGGGGTCAGTTCCTACGAGTAACATTGGTCCTGTGGGAGGTGTTTGTGCCACCCATAGGGCCGTTCGGGGGTTGTTTCGAGTTTTCACCCTCTAGCGCCATGTTTTGCTTAAATCTAGAAATATGCAAATTACAGTCTTATTCTAAAACCGAGAGTCCCGCGGCTGCGGGGTCAGTTCCTACGAGTTACATTGGTCCCGTGGGAGGTGTTGCGCCACCCGTGGGGAGTTTCGGGGGCTGTTTCGAATTCTCACCCTCTAACGCCATATTTTTAAGCCTAATTCTAGAAATATGCAAATTATCGTCGTATTCTCAAATCTGGAGCCCCGCGACTGCGGGGTCAGTTCCTACGAGTTACTTTGGTCCCGTGGGAGGTGTTGCTGCCACCCACGGGGCCATTCGGGGGCTGTTTCGAGTTTTCATCCTCTAACGCCATATTTTTAAGCCTAAGTATAGAAATACACAAATTATCCTCCTATTCTCAAATCGGGAGTCCCGCGACTACGGGGTCAGTTCCTACGAGTTACATTGGTCCCGTGGGAGGTGTTGGTGGCACCCACGTGGCCGTTCAGGGACTGTTTCGAGTTTTCACCCTCTAACGCCATGTTTTTAAGCATGTCTAGAAATATTTAAATTATGGTCGTATTCTCAAACCGGGATTCCCGCGGCTACGCGTCCAGTTCCTACGAGTTACTTTGGTCTCGTGGGAGGTGTTAGTGCCACCCACGGGGCCGTTCGGGGGCTGTTTCGAGATTTCACCCTCTAACGCCATGTTTTTAAGCCTAAGTCTACAAATATGCAAATTATCGTTTTATTCTCAAATCGGGAGTCCCGCGTCTGCGGGGTCAGTTCCTACGAGTTACATTGGTCCCGTGGGAGGTGTTGGTGCCACCCACGGGGCCGTTCGGGGGTTGTTTCGTGTTTTTACCCTCTAACGCCATGTTTTGCTTAAATCTAGAAATATGAAAATTACCGTCGTATTCACAAACCAGGAGTCCCGCGGCTGTGAGGGCCAATTCTTACGAGTTACATTGGTCCCGTGGGAGGTGTTGGTGCCACCCACGGGGACGTTCAGGGCTGTTTCGAGTTCTCACCCTCTAACGCCATGTTTTTAATCCTAAGTCTAGAAATATGCAAATTATCGGCGTACTCTCAAATCGGTAGTCTCGCGGCACCGCGACCAGTTCCTACGAGTTACGTTGGTCCCGTGGGAGGTGTTGGTGCCACCCACGGGGCCGTTCGGGGGTTGTTTTGAGTTTTCAACCTCTAACGCCATGTTTTGCTTAAATCTAGAAATATGAAAATTACCGTCGTATTCTCAAACCGGGATCCCCGCGGGTCTGGGGTCCGTTCTTACGAGTTACATTGGTCCCGTGGGAAGTGTTGGTGCCACTCACGGGGACGTTCGGGGGTTGTTTCGAGTTCTCACCCTCTAACGCCATATTTTTAAGCTTAAGTCTAGAAATATGAAAGTTATCGTCGTATTCTCAAACCGGGAGTCCCGCGGTCGCGGGACCAGTTCTTACGAGTTATATTGATCTCGTGGGAGGTGTTGGTGCCACCCACGGGGACGTTCGGGGTCTGTTTTGAGTTCTCACCCTCTAACGCCATTTTTTAAGCCTAAGTCTAAAAATATGTAAATTATTATCGTCTCCTCAAACCGGGAGTCCCGCGGCTGCGCGACGAGTTCTTACGAGTTACATTGATCCCGTGGGAGGTGTTGGTGCCACCCACGGGGCCGTTTGGGGCCTGTTTCGAGTTTTCACCCACTAACGCAATGTTGTTAAGCCTAAGTCTAGAATTATGCAAATTACCATCGTATTCTCAAACCGGGAGTCCCGCGGGTGCGGGGTCAGTTCCTACGAGTTACATTGGTCTCGTGGGAGGTGTTGATGCCACCCACGGGGACGTTCGAGGGCTGTTTCGAGTTCTCACTCTCTAACGCCATGTTTCTAGCCTAAGTCTAGAAATATGCAAATTATTATCGTATTCTCAAACCAGGAGTCCCACGGCCGCGGGACCAGTTCCTACGAGTTACATTGGTCCCGTGGGAGGTGTTGGTGCCATCCACGGGGCCGTTCGGGGGCTGTTTTGAATTTTCACCCACTAACGCAATGTTTTTAAGTCTAAGTCGAGAATTATGCAAATTACCATCGTATTCTCATACCGGGAGTCCCGCGGCTGCGGGGTCAGTACCTACGAGTTACATTTGTCTCGTGGGAGGTGTTGGTGCCACCCACGGGGACGTTCGACGGTTGTTTCGAGTTCTTAACCTCTACCGCCATGTTTTTAAGCCTAAGTCTAGAAATATGCAAATTATCATCGTATTCTAAAACTGGGAGTCCTGCGGTTGCACAGACAGTTCCTACGAGTTACATTGGTCCCGTGGGAGGTGTTGGTGCAACCCACGGGGATGGTCGGGGGATGTTTCGAGTTTTGACCCTCTAACGCCATGTTTTTAAGCCTAAGTCTAGAAATATTCAAATTATCATCGTATTCTCAAACCGGGAGTCCCGCGGCTATGCGACCAGTTTCTACGAGTTACATTGGCCCCGTGCGAGGTGTTGGTGCCACGCACGGGGCCATTCGGGGACTGTTTCGAGATTTCACCCTCTAACGCCATGTTTTTAAGCTTAAGTCTACAAATATACAAATTATCGTCGTATTCTCAAATTGGGAGTCCCGCGACTGCGGGGTCAGTTCCTACGAGTTACATTCGTCCCGTGGGAGGTGTTGGTGCCACCCACGGGGCCGTTCGGGGGCTGTTTCGAGTTTTCATCCTCTAACGCCATGTTTTACTTAAATCTAAAAATATTCAAATTACCATCATATTCTCAAACCGAGAATCCCGCGGCTGCGGGGTCAGTTCCTGCGAGATACATTGGTCACGTGGGAGGTGTTGATGCCACCCACGGGGACGTTCGGGGGCTATTTCGAGTTCTCACCCTCTAACGCCATGTTTTTAAGCCTAAGTCTAGAAATATGCAAATTATCATCGTATTCTCAAACCGGGAGTCCCGTGGCTGCGCGAGCAGTTCCTACGAGTTACAATGGTCCCGTGGGAGGCGTTGGGGCCACCCACGGGGTCGTTCGGGAGATGTTTCGAGTTTTCACCCTCTATAGGCCATGTTTTTAAGCCTAAGTCTAGAAATATACAAATTAGCATCATATTCTCAAACCGGGAGTCCCGCGGCTGCGGGTTCAGTTCCTACGAGTCACATTGGTCCCGTGGGAAGTGTTGGTGCCACCCACGGGGCTGTTCGGGGTTGTTTTGAGTTTTCAACCTCTAACGCCATGTTTTGCTTAAATCTAGAAATATGAAAATTACTGTCGTATTCTCAAACCGGGATCCTCACGGGTCTGGGGTCCGTTCTTACGAGTTACATTGGTCCCGTGGGAGGTCTTGGTGCCACCCACGGGGACGTTCAGGGGTTGTTTCGAGTTCTCACCCTCTAACGCCATGTTTTTAAGCCTAAGTCTATAAATATGCAAATTATCATCGTATTCTCAAACCGGGAGTCCCGCGACTGCGCGACCAGTTCCTACGAGTTAAATTGGTCCCGTGGGAGGTGTTGGTGCCACCCACGGGGCCGTTCGGGGGCTGTTTCGATTTTTCACCCTCTAACGCCATGTTTTTAAGCCTAAGTCTAGAAATAGGAAAATTATCGTCGTATTCTCAAATCGGGAGTCCAGCGGCCGCGGGACCAGTTCCTACGAGTTACATGGGGAGTGGAAGGTGTTGGTGCCACCCACGGAGACGTTCGGGGTCTGTTTCGAGTTCTCACCGTCTAACGCCATGTTTTTAAGCCTAAGTCTAGAAATATGAAAATTATTTTCGTATTCTCAAACTAGGAGTCCCGCGGCTGCGCGGTCAGTTCCTACGAGTTACATTTGTCTCGTGGGAGGTGTTGGTGCCACCCACGGGGCCGTTCGGGGGCTGTTTCATGTTTTCACCCTCTAACGCCATGTTTTTAAGACTAAGTCTAGAAATATGTAAATTACCATCGTATTCTCAAATCGGGAGTCCCGCGGCTGCGGGGTCAGTTCCTACGAGTTACGTTAGTCCCGTGGGAAGTGTTGGTGCCACCCACGGGGTCGTTCGGGGGCTGTTTCGAGTTTTCACCCTCTAACGCCATGATTTTAAGCTTAAGTCTAGAAATACAGAAATTACTGTCGTACTCTCATACCGGGAATCCCGCAGCTCCGGGATCAATTCCTACGAGATACATTGGTCCCGTGGGAGGTGTTGGTGCCACCCACGGGTCCGTTCGGGGGCTGCTTCGAGTTTTCAACCTCTAACGCCATGTTTTTAAGCCTAAGTCTTGAAATATGCAAATTATCATTGTATTCTCAAATCGGGAGTCCCGCGGCTACGCGGCCAGTTCCTACGAGTTACATTGGTCCCGTGGGAGGTGTTGGTGCCACCCATGGGGCCATTCGGGGGCTGTTTCGAGGTTTCACCCTCTAACGCCATGTTTTTAAGCCTAAGTCTAGAAATACGCAAATTATCATCGTATTCTCAAACCGGGAGTCCCGCGACTGCCGGGTCAGTTCCTACGACTTACATTGGTCCCGTGGGAGGTGTTGGTGCCACCCATGGTGACGTTTGGGGGCTGTTTCGAGTTCTCACCCTCTAACGCCATGTTTTTAAGCCTAAGTCTAGAAATATGCAAATTATCGTAGTATTTTCAAACCGGGAGTCCAGCAGCCGCGGGATTAGTTCCTACGAGTTACATTGGTCCCGTGGAAGGTGTTGGTGCCACCGACAGGGACGTTAGGGGTCTGTTTCGAGTTCTCACCCTCTAACGCCATGTTTTTAAGCCTAAGTCTAGAAATATGCAAATTATCTTCGTATTCTCAAACCGGGAGTCCCGCGACTGCGGGGTCAGTTCCTACGAGTTACATTGGTCCTGTGGGAGGTGTTGGTGCCACCCACGGGGCCGTTCATGGGCTGTTTCGAGTTTTCACCCTCTAACGCCATGTTTTTAAGACTAAGTCTAGAAATATGTAAATTGTCGTCGTATTCTGAAATCGGGAGTCCCGCGGCTGCGGGGTCAGTTCCTACGATTAACATTAGTCACGTGGGAAGTGTTTGTCCACCCAAGGGGTCGTTCGGGGGCTGTTTCGAGTTTTCACCCTCTAACGCCATATTTTTAAGACTAAGTCTAGAAATATGCAAATTACCGTCTTACTCTCAAACCGGGAATCCCGCGGCTGCTGGGTCTGTTCCAACGAGATACATTGGTCCCGTGGAAGGTGTTGGTTCCACCCACGGGGCCGTTCGGGGGTTGTTTCTAGTTTTCTCCCTCTAACGCCATATTTTTAAGCCTAAGTCTAGAAATATACAAATTATCATCGTATTCTCAAATCGGGAGTCCCGCGGCTGCGCGACCAGTTCCTACGAGTTACATTGGTCCCGTGGGAGGTGTTGGTGCCACCCATGGGGCCGTTCGGGGGTTGTTTCGAGGTTTCACCCTCTAACGCCATGTTTTTAAGCCTAAGTCTAGAAATATACAAATTATCATTGTTTTCTCAAATCGGGAGACTCGCGACTGTCGGGTCAGTTCCTACGACTTACATTGGTCCCGTGGGAGGTGTTGGTGCCACCCACGGGGACGTTCGGGGGCTGTTTCGAGTTCTCACCCTCTAACGCCATGTTTTTAAGCCTAAGTCTAGAAATATGCAAATTATCGTAGTATTTTCAAACCGGGAGTCCAGCAGCCGCGGGACTAGTTCCTACGAGTTACATTGGTCCCGTGGAAGGTGTTGGTGCCACCGACAGGGACGTTAGGGGTTTGTTTCGAGTTCTCACCCTCTAACGCCATGTTTTTAAGCCTAAGTCTAGAAATATGAAAATTATATTCGTATTCTCAAACCGGGAGTCCCGCGACTGCGGGGTCAGTTCCTACGAGTTACATTAGTCCCGTGGGAGGTGTTGGTGCCACCCACGGGGCCGTTCATGGGCTGTTTCGAGTTTTCACCCTCTAACGCCATGTTTTTAAGACTAAGTCTAGAAATATGCAAATTATCGTCGTATTCTCAAATCGGGAGTCCCGTGGCTGCGGGGTCAGTTCCTACGAGTAACATTAGTCACGTGGGAAGTGTTTATCCACCCACGGGGTCGTTCGGGGGCTGTTTCGAGTTTTCACCCTCTAACGCCATGTTTTTAAGACTAAGTCTAGAAATATACAAATTACCGTCGTACTCTCAAACCGGGAATCCCGCGGCTGCGGGGTCAGTTCCTACGAGATACATTGGTCCCGTGGGAGGTGTTGGTTCCACCCACGGGGCCGTTCGGGGGTTGTTTATAGTTTTCACCCTCTAACGCCATATTTTTAAGCCTATGTCTAGAAATATGCAAAATATCATCGTATTCTCAAACCGGGTGTCCCGCGGCTGCGGGGTCAGTTCCTACGACTTACATTGGTCCCGTGGGAGGGGTTGGTGGCACCCACGGAGCTGTTTCGAGTTTTCACCCTCTAACGCCATGTTTTCCCTAAATCTAGAAATATGCAAATTATCGTCATATTCTCAAACCGAGAATCCCGCGGCTGCGGGGTCAGTTCCTACGAGATACATTGGTCTCGTGGGAGGTGTTGGTGCCACCTACGGGGAGGTTTAGGGGCTGTTTCGAGTTTTCACCCTCTAACGCCATGTTTTTAAGCAAAAATCTATAAATGGGTAAATTACCATCGTATTCTCAAACCGAGAGTCCCGCGACTGTGGGGTCAGTTCCTATGAGTTACATTGGTCTCGTGGGAGGTGTTGGTGCCATCTACGGGTAGGTTTGGGGTCTGTTTCGCGTTTTCACCCTCTAACGCCATGTTTTTAAACCTAAGTCTAGAAATATGCAAATTATCATCCTATTCTCAAACCGGAAGTCTCGCGGCTGCGCGACCAGTTCCTACGAGTTACATTGGTCCCGTGGGAGGTGTTGGTGCCACCCACGGGGCCGTTCGGGGGCTGTTTCGAGTTTTCACCCTCTAACGCCATGTTTTTCTTAAATCTAGAAATATGCAAATTACTATCATATTCTTAAATCGAGAATCCCGCGGCTGTGGGGTCAGTTCCTACGAGATACATTCGTGCCGTGGGAGGTATTGGTGCGACCCACGGGGACGTTCGGGGGCTGTTTCGAGTTCTCACCCTCTAACGCCATGTTTTTAAGCCTAAGTCTAGAAATATGCAAATTATCATCGTATTATCAAACCGGGAGTCCCGCGGCTGCGCGACCAGTTCCTACGAGTTACAATGGCCCCGTGGGAGGCGTTGATGCCACCCACGGGGCCGTTCGGGGGCTATTTCGAGTTTTCACCGTCTATAGACCATGTTTTTAAGCCTAAGTCTAGAAATCTACAAATTAGCATCATATTCTGAAACCGGGAGTCCCACGGCTGCGGGTTCAGTTCCTACGAGTCACATTGGTCCCGTGGGAAGTGTTGGTGCCACCCACGGGGCCGTTCGGGGGTTGTTTTGAGTTTTCACCCTCTATCGCCTTGTTTTCCTTAAATCTAGAAATATGAAAATTACCGTCGTAATCTCAAATCGGGAGTCCCAAGGCTGCGGGGTCAGTTCCTACGAGTTACATTGGTCTCATGGGACGTGTTGGGGCTACCCACGGGGACGTTTGGGGGCTCTTTCGAGTTCTCACCCTCTAACGCCATGTTTAAAGCTTAATTCTAGAAATATGCAAACTGTCGTCGTATTCTCAAACCGGGAGTCCCGCCGCTGTGCATCTAGTTCCTATGAGTTATATTGGTCCCGTGGGAGGTGTTGGGGCCACCCATGGGGCTGTTCGGGGGATGTTTCGAGTTTCACACACTAACGCCATGTTTTTAAGCCTAAGTCTAGAAATATGCAAATTATCGTAGTATTTTCAAACCGGGAGTCCAGCAGCCGCGGGACTAGTTCCTACGAGTTACATTGGTCCCGTGGAAGGTGTTGGTGCCACCGACAGGGACGTTAGGGGTTTGTTTCGAGTTCTCACCCTCTAACGCCATGTTTTTAAGCCTAAGTCTAGAAATATGAAAATTATATTCGTATTCTCAAACCGGGAGTCCCGCGACTGCGGGGTCAGTTCCTACGAGTTACATTAGTCCCGTGGGAGGTGTTGGTGCCACCCACGGGGCCGTTCATGGGCTGTTTCGAGTTTTCACCCTCTAACGCCATGTTTTTAAGACTAAGTCTAGAAATATGCAAATTATCATCGTATTCTCAAATCGGGAGTCCCGTGGCTGCGGGGTCAGTTCCTACGAGTAACATTAGTCACGTGGGAAGTGTTTATCCACCCACGGGGTCGTTCGGGGGCTGTTTCGAGTTTTCACCCTCTAACGCCATGTTTTTAAGACTAAGTCTAGAAATATACAAATTACCGTCGTACTCTCAAACCGGGAATCCCGCGGCTGCGGGGTCAGTTCCTACGAGATACATTGGTCCCGTGGGAGGTGTTGGTTCCACCCACGGGGCCGTTCGGGGGTTGTTTATAGTTTTCACCCTCTAACGCCATATTTTTAAGCCTATGTCTAGAAATATGCAAAATATCATCGTATTCTCAAACCGGGTGTCCCGCGGCTGCGGGGTCAGTTCCTACGACTTACATTGGTCCCGTGGGAGGGGTTGGTGGCACCCACGGGGCTGTTTCGAGTTTTCACCCTCTAACGCCATGTTTTCCCTAAATCTAGAAATATGCAAATTATCGTCATATTCTCAAACCGAGAATCCCGCGGCTGTGGGGTCAGTTCCTACGAGATACATTGGTCTCGTGGGAGGTGTTGGTGCCACCTACGGGGAGGTTTAGGGGCTGTTTCGAGTTTTCACCCTCTAACGCCATGTTTTTAAGTAAAAATCTATAAATGGGTAAATTACCATCGTATTCTCAAACCGAGAGTCCCGCGACTGTGGGGTCAGTTCCTATGAGTTACATTGGTCTCGTGGGAGGTGTTGGTGCCATCTATGGGTAGGTTTGGGGTCTGTTTCGCGTTTTCACCCTCTAACGCCATGTTTTTAAACCTAAGTCTATAAATATGCAAATTATCATCCTATTCTCAAACCGGAAGTCTCGCGGCTGCGCGACCAGTTCCTACGAGTTACATTGGTCCCGTGGGAGGTGTTGGTGCCACCCACGGGGCCGTTCGGGGGCTGTTTCGAGTTTTCACCCTCTAACGCCGTGTTTTCCTTAAATCTAGAAATATGCAAATTACTATCATATTCTTAAATCGAGAATCCCGCGGCTGTGGGGTCAGTTCCTACGAGATACATTCGTGCCGTGGGAGGTATTGGTGCGACCCACGGGGACGTTCGGGGGCTGTTTCGAGTTCTCACCCTCTAACGCCATGTTTTTAAGCCTAAGTCTAGAAATATGCAAATTATCATCGTATTATCAAACCGGGAGTCCCGCGGCTGCGCGACCAGTTCCTACGAGTTACAATGGCCCCGTGGGAGGCGTTGATGCCACCCACGGGGCCGTTCGGGGGCTGTTTCGAGTTTTCACCGTCTATAGACCATGTTTTTAAGCCTAAGTCTAGAAATCTACAAATTAGCATCATATTCTGAAACCGGGAGTCCCACGGCTGCGGGTTCAGTTCCTACGAGTCACATTGGTCCCGTGGGAAGTGTTGGTGCCACCCACGGGGCCGTTCGGGGGTTGTTTTGAGTTTTCACCCTCTATCGCCTTGTTTTCCTTAAATCTAAAAATATGAAAATTACCGTCGTAATCTCAAATCGGGAGTCCCAAGGCTGCGGGGTCAGTTCCTACGAGTTACATTGGTCTCATGGGACGTGTTGGGGCTACCCACGGGGACGTTTGGGGGCTCTTTCGAGTTCTCACCCTCTAACGCCATGTTTAAAGCTTAATTCTAGAAATATGCAAACTGTCGTCGTATTCTCAAAACGGGAGTCCCGCCGCTGTGCATCTAGTTCCTATGAGTTATATTGGTCCCGTGGGAGGTGTTGGGGCCACCCATGGGGCTGTTCGGGGGATGTTTCGAGTTTCACACACTAACGCCATGTTTTTAAGCCTAAGTCTAGAATTATGCAAATTACCATCGTATTCTCAAACCGGGAGTCCCGCGGCTGCGGGGTCAGTTCCTACGAGTAACATTGGCCCTGTGGGAGGTGTTTGTGCCACCCATAGGGCCGTTCGGGGGTTGTTTCGAGTTTTCACCCTCTAGCGCCATGTTTTGCTTAAATCTAGAAATATGCAAATTACAGTCTTATTCTAAAACCGAGAGTCACGCGGCTGCGGGGTCAGTTCCTACGAGTTACATTGGTCCCGTGGGAGGTGTTGCGCCACCCGTGGGGAGTTTCGGGGGCTGTTTCGAATTCTCACCCTCTAACGCCATATTTTTAAGCCTAATTCTAGAAATATGCAAATTATCGTCGTATTCTCAAATCTGGAGCCCCGCGACTGCGGGGTCAGTTCCTACGAGTTACTTTGGTCCCGTGGGAGGTGTTGCTGCCACCCACGGGGCCATTCGGGGGCTGTTTCGAGTTTTCATCCTCTAACGCCATATTTTTAAGCCTAAGTATAGAAATACGCAAATTATCCTCCTATTCTCAAATCGGGAGTCCCGCGACTACGGGGTCAGTTCCTACGAGTTACATTGGTCCCGTGGGAGGTGTTGGTGTCACCCACGGGGCCGTTCAGGGGCTGTTTCGAGTTTTCACCCTCTAACGCCATGTTTTTAAGCATGTCTAGAAATATTTAAATTATGGTCGTATTCTCAAACCGGGATTCCCGTGGCTACGCGTCCAGTTCCTACGAGTTACTTTGGTCTCGTGGGAGGTGTTAGTGCCACCCACGGGGCCGTTCGGGGGATGTTTCGAGATTTCACCCTCTAACGCCATGTTTTTAAGCCTAAGTCTACAAATATGCAAATTATCGTTTTATTCTCAAATCGGGAGTCCCGCGTCTGCGGGGTCAGTTCCTACGAGTTACATTGGTCCCGTGGGAGGTGTTGGTGCCACCCACGGGGCCGTTCGGGGGTTGTTTCGTGTTTTTACCCTCTAACGCCATGTTTTGCTTAAATCTAGAAATATGAAAATTACCGTCGTATTCACAAACCGGGAGTCCCGCGGCTGTGAGGGCCAATTCTTACGAGTTACATTGGTCCCGTGGGAGGTGTTGGTGCCACCCACAGGGACGTTCAGGGGCTGTTTCGAGTTCTCACCCTCTAACGCCATGTTTTTAATCCTAAGTCTAGAAATATGCAAATTATCGTCGTACTCTCAAATCGGCAGTCCCGCGGCAGCGCGACCAGTTCCTACGAGTTACATTGGTCCCGTGGGAGGTGTTGGTGCCACCCACGGGGCCGTTCGGGGGTTGTTTTGAGTTTTCAACCTCTAACGCCATGTTTTGCTTAAATCTAGAAATATGAAAATTACCGTCGTATTCTCAAACCGGGATCCCCGCGGGTCTGGGGTCCGTTCTTACGAGTTACATTGGTCCCTTGGGAAGTGTTGGTGCCACTCACGGGGACGTTCGGGGGTTGTTTCGAGTTCTCACCCTCTAACGCCATATTTTTAAGCTTAAGTCTAGAAATATGCAAGTTATCGTCGTATTCTCAAACCGGGAGTCCCGCGGTCACGGGACCAGTTCTTACGAGTTATATTGATCCCGTGGGAGGTATTGGTGCCACCCACGGGGACGTTCGGGGTCTGTTTTGAGTTCTCACCCTCTAACGCCATTTTTTAAGCCTAAGTCTAGAAATATGTAAATTATTATCGTCTCCTCAAACCGGGAGTCCCGCGGCTGCGCGACGAGTTCCTACGAGTTACATTGGTCCCGTGGGAGGTGTTGGTGCCACCCACGGGGCCGTTCGGGGCCTGTTTCGAGTTTTCACCCACTAACGCAATGTTTTTAAGCCTAAGTCTAGAATTATGTTAATTACCATCGTATTCTCAAACCGGGAGTCCCGTGGCCGCGGGACCAGTTCCTACGAGTTACATTGGTCCCGTGGGAGGTGTTGGTGCCATCCACGGGGCCGTTCGGGGGCTGTTTTGAATTTTCACCCACTAACGCAATGTTTTTAAGTCTAAGTCGAGAATTATGCAAATTACCATCGTATTCTCATACCGGGAGTCCCGCGGCTGCGGGGTTAGTACCTACGAGTTACATTGGTCTCGTGGGAGGTGTTGGTGCCACCCACGGGGACGTTCGAGGGTTGTTTCGAGTTCTTAACCTCTACCGCCATGTTTTTAAGCCTAAGTCTAGAAATATGCAAATTATCATCGTATTCTAAAACCGGGAGTCCTGCGGTTGCACAGACAGTTCCTACGAGTTACATTGGTCCCGTGGGAGGTGTTGGTGCAACCCACGGGGATGGTCGAGGGATGTTTCGAGTTTTGACCCTCTAACGCCATGTTTTTAAGCCTAAGTCTAGAAATATTCAAATTATCATCGTATTCTCAAACCGGGAGTCCCGCGGCTATGCGACCAGTTTCTACGAGTTACATTGGTCCCGTGCGAGGTGTTGGTGCCACGCACGGGGCCGTTCGGGGACTGTTTCGAGATTTCACCCTCTAACGCCATGTTTTTAAGCTTAAGTCTATAAATATACAAATTATCGTCGTATTCTCAAATTGGGAGTCCCGCGACTGCGGGGTCAGTTCCTACGAGTTACATTCGTCCCGTGGGAGGTGTTGGTGCCACCCACGGGGCCGTTCGGGGGCTGTTTCGAGTTTTCATCCTCTAACGCCATGTTTTACTTAAATCTAGAAATATTCAAATTACAATCATATTCTCAAACCGAGAATCCCGCGGCTGCGGGGTCAGTTCTTGCGAGATACATTGGTCACGTGGGAGGTGTTGATGCCACCCACGGGGACGTTCGGGGGCTATTTCGAGTTCTCACCCTCTAACGCCATGTTTTTAAGCCTAAGTCTAGAAATATGCAAATTATCATCGTATTCTCAAACCGGGAGTCCCGTGGCTGCGCGAGCAGTTCCTACGAGTTACAATGGTCCCGTGGGAGGCGTTGGGGCCACCCATGGGGTCGTTCGAGGGATGTTTCAAGTTTTCACCCTCTATAGGCCATGTTTTTAAGCCTAAGTCTAGAAATATACAAATTAGCATCATATTCTCAAACCGGGAGTCCCGCGGCTGCGGGTTCAGTTCCTACGAGTCACATTGGTCCCGTGGGAAGTGTTGGTGCCACCCACGGGGCCGTTCGGGGTTGTTTTGAGTTTTCAACCTCTAACGCCATGTTTTGCTTAAATCTAGAAATATGAAAATTACCGTTGTATTCTCAAACCGGGATCCCCGCGGGTCTGGGGTCCGTTCTTACGAGTTACATTGGTACCGTGGGAGGTCTTGGTGCCACCCACGGGGACGTTCAGGGGTTGTTTCGAATTCTCACCCTCTAACGCCATGTTTTTAAGCCTAAGTTTATAAATATGCAAATTATCATCGTATTCTCAAACCGGGAGTCCCGCGACTGTGCGACCAGTTCCTACGAGTTAAATTGGTCCCGTGGGAGGTGTTGGTGCCACCCACGGGGCCGTTCGGGGGCTGTTTCGATTTTTGACCCTCTAACGCCATGTTTTTAAGCCTAACTCTAGAAATAGGCAAATTATCGTCGTATTCTCAAATGGGGAGTCCAGCGGTCGCGGGACCAGTTCCTACGAGTTACATGGGGAGTGGAAGGTGTTGGTGCCACCCACGGAGACGTTCGGGGTCTGTTTCGAGTTCTCACCGTCTAACGCCATGTTTTTAAGCCTAAGTCTAGAAATATGAAAATTATCTTCGTATTCTCAAACTAGGAGTCCCGCGGCTGCGCGGTCAGTTCCTATGAGTTACATTTGTCTCGTGGGAGGTGTTGGTGCCACCCACGGGGCCGTTCGGGGGATGTTTCATGTTTTCACCCTCTAACGCCATGTTTTTAAGACTAAGTCTAGAAATATGTAAATTACCATCGTATTCTCAAATCGGGAGTCCCACGGCTGCGGGGTTAGTTCCTACCAATTACGTTAGTCCCGTGGGAAGTGTTGGTGCCACCCACGGGGCCGTTCGGGGGCTGTTTCGAGTTTTCACCCTCTAACGCCATGATTTTAAGCTTAAGTCTAGAAATACGGAAATTACTGTCGTACTCTCATACCGGGAATCCCGCAGCTGCGGGATCAATTCCTACGAGATACATTGGTCCCGTGGGAGGTGTTGGTGCCACCCACGGGTCCGTTCGGGGGCTGTTTCGAGTTTTCAACCTCTAACGCCATGTTTTTAAGCCTATGTCTAGAAATATGCAAATTATCATCGTATTCTCAAACCGGGAGTCCCGCGGTTGCGGGGTCACTTCCTACGACTTAAATTGGTCCCGTGGGAGGTGTTGGTGCCCCCCACGGGGCCGTTCGGAGGCTTTTTCGAGTTTTCACCCTCTAACGCCATGTTTTTTAGCCTAAATCTAAAAATACGCAAATTACCATCGCGGTGGCTGTGGGGTCAGTTCCTACGAGTTACATTGGTCTCGTGGGAGGTGTTGGTGCCACCTATAGGGAGGTTTGGGGGCTGTTTCGAGTTCTCACCCTCTAACGCCATGTTTTTAAGCCTAAGTCTAGAAATATGCAAATTATCATCGAATTCTCAAACCGGGAGTCTCGCGACTGCGAGACCAGTTCCTACGAGTTACATTGGTCCCGTGGAAGGTGTTGGTGCCACCCACGTGGCCGTTCGAGGGCTGTTTCGAGTTATCACCCTCTAACGCCAAGTTTTCCTTAAATCTAAAAATATGCAAATTTCCGTCATATTCTCAAATCGAGAATTTCGCGGCTGCGCGATCAGTTCCTACGAGTCACATTGGTTCCGTGGGAGGTGTTGGTTCCACCCACGGGGACGTTCGGGGGTTATTTCAAGTTTTCACCCTCTAACGCCATGTTTTGCGTAAATCTAGAAATTTGCAAATTACTGTCGTATTCTCAAAACGGGAGTCCCATGACTGCGGGTTCAGTTCCTACGAGTTACATTGGTCCCGTGGGAGGTATTTGTGCCACCCACGGGGATGGGCGGGCGTTGTTTCGAGTTTTCACCCTCTAACGCCATGTTTTTAAGCCTAAGTTTAGAAATATTCAAATTATCATCGTATTTTCAAACCGGGATTCCCGCGGCTACGCGACCAGTTCCTGCGATTTACATTGGTCCCGTGGGAGTTGTTGGTGCCACCCACGGGGACGTTCAGGGACTATTTTGAGATTTCACCCTCTAACGCCATGTTTTTGAGCCTATGTCTACAAATATGCAAATTATCATCGTATTTTCAAATCGGGAGTCCCGCGGTTGCAGGGTCAGTTCCTACGAGTTAAATTGGTCCCGTGGGAGGTGTTGGTGCCACCCACGGGGACGTTCGGGGGTTGTTTCGTGTTTTCACCCTCTAACGCCATGTTTTGCGTAAATCTAAAAATATGAAAATTACCGTCGTATTCTCAAACCGGGAGTCCCGCGGCTACGCGCTCAGTTCCTACGATTTACACTGGTCCCGTGGGAGGTGTTGGTGCCACCCACGGGGCCGTTCGGGGGTTGTTTCGAGATTTCACCCTCTAATGCCATGTTTTTAAGCCTAAGTCTAGAAATACTCAAATTACCATCGTATTCTAAAACCGGGAGTCCCACGGCTGCGGGGTCAGTTCCTACGAGTTACATTAGTCCCGTGGGAAGTGTTGGTGCCTCCCACGGGGACGTTCGGGGGTTGTTTCGAGTTCTCACCCTCTAACACCATAGTTTGCTTTAGTTTAAAAATATGCAAATTACCGTCGTATTCTCAAACCGGGAGTCCCGCGGCTGCGGGGTCAGTTCCTACGAGTTACATTGGTCCCGTGAGAGGTGTTGGTGCCACCCATGGGGACGTTCGGGGTCTGTTTCGAGTTCTCACCCTCCATCACCATGTTTTTAAGCCTAAGTCTAGAAATATGCAAATTATCATCGTATTCTCAAATCGGGAGTCCCGGGCCTGCGCGGCCAGTTTCTCCGAGTTACATTGGTCCCGTGGGAGGTGTTGGTGCCACCCATGGGGCCGTTTCGTGTTTTCACCCACTAACGCCTTGTTTTTAAGCCTAAGTCTAGAAATATGCAAATTATCGTCGTTTTCTCTAACCGGGAGTCTTGCGGCTACGGGATCAATTCCTACGACTTACATTGGTCCCGTGGGAGGTGTTGGTTCCACCCACGGGGACGTTCGGGGACTATTTCGAGTTCTCACCCTCTAACGCCATGTTTTTAAGCCTATGTCTAGAAATAGGCAAATTATCGTCGTATTCTCAAATCGGGAGTCCAGCGGCCACGGGACCAGTGCCTACGAGTTACATGGGTCCCGTGGAAGGTGTTGGTGCCACCCAGGGAGACGTTCGGGGGCTGTTTCGAGTTCTCACAGTCTAACGCCATGTTTTTAAGCCTAAGTCTAGAAATATGAAAATTATCTTCGTATTCTCAAACTGGGAGTCCCGCGACTGCTCGACCAGTTTCTACGAGTTACATTGGTCTCGTGGGAGGTGTTAGTGCCACCCACGGGGCCGTTCGGGGGATGTTTCAAGTTTTCACCCTCTAACGCCATGTTTTGCTTAAATCTAGAAATATGAAAATTACCATCATATTCTCAAATCGGGAGTCCCACGGCTGTGGGGTCAGTTCCTACGAGTTACATTGGTCTCGTGGGAGGTGTTGGTGCCACCCACGGGGACGTTCGAGGGTTGTTTCGAGTTCTCACCCTCTAACGCCTTGTTTTTAAGCCTAAGTCTAGAAATATGCAAATTATCGTCGTATTCTTAAACCGGGAGTCCCGCGGCTGCGCGGCCAGTTCCTACGAGTTACATTGGTCTCGTGGGAGGTGTTGGTGCCACCGACGTGGCCGTTCGAGGGCTGTTTCGAGTTATCACCCTCTAACGCCATGTTTTCCTTAAATCTAAAAATATGCAAATTACCGTCATATTCTAAAATCGAGAATTCCGCGGCTGCGCGGTCAGTTCGTACGAGTCACATTGGTCCCGTGGGAGGTGTTGGTTCCACCCACGGGAACGTTCGGGGGTTATTTCAAGTTTTCACCCTCTTACGCCATGTTTTGCTTAAATCTAGAAATTTGCAAATTACTGTCGTATTCTCAAAACGGGAGTCCCACGACTGTGGGTTCAATTCCTACGAGTTACATTGGTCCCGTGGGAGGTATTTGTGCCACCCACGGGGAAGGTCGGGCGTTGTTTCGAGTTTTCACCCTCTAACGCCATGTTTTTAAGCCTAAGTCTTGAAATATTCAAATTATCATCGTATTTTCAAACCGGGATTCCCGCGGCTACGCGACCAGTTCCTGCGATTTACATTGGTCCCGTGGGAGGTGTTGGTGCCACCCACGGGGACGTTCAGGGACTGTTTTGAGATTTCACCCTCTAACTCCGTATTTTTAAGCCTATGTCTACAAATATGCAAATTATCATCGTATTCTCAAATCGGGAGTCCCGCGGTTGCAGGGTCTGTTCCTACGAGTTACATTGGTCCCGTGGGAGGTGTTGGTGCCACCCACGGGGACGTTCGGGGGTTGTTTCGTGTTTTCACCCTCTAACGCCATGTTTTGCTTAAATCTAGAAATATGAAAATTACCGTCGTATTCTCAAACCGGGAGTCCCGCGGCTATGCGACCAGTTCCTACGATTTACATTAGTCCCGTGGGAGGTGTTGGTGCCACCCACGGGGCCGTTCGGGGGCTGTTTCGAGATTTCACCCTCTAATGCCATGTTTTTAAGCCTAAGTCTAGAAATATGTAAATCATCATCGTATTCTCAAATCGGGAGTCCCAGGGCTGCGCGACCAGTTTCTCCGAGTTACATTGGTCCCGTGGGAGGTGTTGGTGCCACCCATGGGGCCGTTTCGAGTTTTCACCCACTAACGCCATGTTTTTAAGCCTAAGTCTAGAAATATGCAAATTATCGTCGTGTTCTCTAACCGGGAGTCTTGCGGCTGCGGGGTTTATTACTATGACTTACATTGGTCCCGTGGGAGGTGTTGGTTCCACCCACGGGGACGTTCGGGGGCTATTTCGAGTTCTCACCCTCTAACGCCATGTTTTTAAGCCTAAGTTTAGAAATAGGCAAATTATCGTCGTATTCTGAAATCGGGAGTCCATCGGCCACGGGACCAGTTCCTACGTGTTACATGGGTCCCGTGGAAGGTGTTGGTGCCACCCACGGAGACGTTCGGGGTCTGTTTTGAGTTCTCACCGTCTAACGCCATGTTTTTAAGCCTAAGTCTAGAAATATGAAAATTATCTTCGTATTCTCAAACCGGGAGTCCCGCGGCTGCGCGGCCAGTTCCTACGAGTTACATTGGTCTCGTGGGAGGTGTTGGTGCCACCCACGGGGCCGTTCGGGGGTTGTTTCAAGTTTTCACCCTCTAACGCCATGTTTTTAAGACTAAGTCTAGAAATATGTAAATTACCATCGTATTCTCAAATCGGGAGTCCCGCGGCTGCGGGGTCAGTTCCTACGAGTTATATTTGTCCCGTGGAAAGTGTTGGTGTCACCCACGGGGACGTTCGGGGGCTGTTTCGAGTTTTCACCCTCTAACGTCATGAATTTATGCTTAAGTCTAGAAATACGCAAATTACCGTTGTACTCTCAAACCGGGAATCCCTCGGCCGCGGGGTCAGTTCCTAGGAGATACATTGGTCCCGTGGGAGGTGTTGGTGCCACCCACGGGTCCGTTCGGGGGCTGTTTCGAGTTTTCAACCTTTAACGCCATGTTTTTAAGCCTAAGTCTAGAAATATGCAAATTATCGTCGTATTCTCAAACCGGGAGTCCCGCGGTTGCGGGGTCAGTTCCTACGACTTATAGTGGTCTCGTGGGAGGTGTTGGTGGCACCCACGGGGCCGTTCGAAGGCTTTTACGAGTTTTCACCCTCTAACGCCATGTTTTTGAGCCTAAATCTAGAAATACGCAAATTACCATCGTATTCTCAAATTGAGAGTCCCGCGGCTGTGGGGTCAGTTCCTATGAGTTACATTGGTCTCGTGGGAGGTGTTGGTGCCACCTATAGGGAGGTTTGGGGGCTGTTTCGAGTTCTCACCCTCTAACGCCATGTTTTTAAGCCTAAGTCTAGAAATATGCAAATTATCATCGTATTCTCAAATCGGGAGTCTCGCGACTGCGCGACCAGTTCCTATGAGTTACATTTGTCCCGTGGGAGGTGTTGGTGCCACCCACGTGGCCGTTCGAGGGCTGTTTCGAGTTATCACCCTCTAACGCAATGTTTTCCTTAAATCTAAAAATATGCAAATTACCGTCATATTCTCAAATTGAGAATCCCGCGGCTGCGGGGTCAGTTCCTACAAGTGACATTGGTCCCGTGGGAGGTGTGGTTCCACCCACGGGGACGTTCGGGGGTTATTTCAAGTTTTCACCCTCTAACACCATGTTTTGCTTAAATCTAGAAATTTGCAAATTACTGTCGTATTCTCAAAACGGGAGTCCCACGACTGCGGGTTCAGTTCCTACGAGTTACATTGGTCCCTTGGGAGGTATTTGTGCCACCCACGGGGATGGTTGGGCGTTGTTTCGAGTTTTCACCCTCTAACGCCATGTTTCTAAGCCTAAGTCTAGAAATATTCAAATTATCATCGTATTTTCAAACCGGGATTCCCGTGACTACGCGACCAGTTCCTGCGATTTACATTGGTCCCGTGGGAGGTGTTGGTGCCACCCACGGGGACGTTCAGGGACTGTTTTGAGATTTCACCCTCCAACGCCATGTTTTTAAGCCTATGTTTACAAATATGCAAATTATCGTCGTATTCTCAAATCGGGAGTCCCGCGGTTGCAGGGTCAGTTCCTACGAGTTACATTGGTCCCGTGGGAGGTGTTGGTGCCACCCACGGGGACGTTCGACGGTTGTTTCGTGTTTTCACCCTCTAACGCCATGTTTTGCTTAAATCTAGAAATATGAAAATTACCGTCGTATTCTCAAACCGGGAGTCCCGCGGCTACGCGACCAGTTCCTACGATTTACATTGTTCCCATGGGAGGTGTTGGTGCCACCCACGGGGCCGTTCGGGGGCTGTTTCGAGATTTCACCCTCTAATGCCATGTTTTTAAGCCTAAGTCTAGAAATATGCAAATTATCATCGTATTCTCAAACCGGGAGTCCCGCGGCTACGGGGTCAGTTCCTACGAGTTAGATTAGTCCCGTGGGAAGTGTTGGTGCCACCCATGGGGCCGTTTAGAGTTTTCACCCACTAACGCCATGTTTTTAAACCTAAGTCTAGAAATATGCAAATTATCGTCGTATTCTCTAACCGGGAGTCTTGCGGCTGCGGGGTCAATTCCTACGACTTACATTGGTCCCGTGGGAGGTGTTGCTTCCACCCACGGGGACGTTCCGGGGCTATTTCGAGTTCTCACCCTCTAACCCCATGTTTTTGAGCCTAAGTCTAGAAATAGGCAAATTATCATCGTATTCTCAAATCGGGAGTCCAGCGGCCGCGGGACCAGTTCCTACGAGTTACATGGGTCCCGTGGATGGTGTTGGTGCCACCCACGGAGACGTTCGGGGTCTGTTTCGAGTTCTCACCGTCTAACGCCATATTTTTAAGCCTAAGTCTAGAAATATGAAAATTATCTTCGTATTCTCAAACGGGGAGTCCCGCGGCTGCGCGGCCAGTTCCTACGAGTTACATTGGTCCCGTGGGAGGTGATAGTGCCACCCACGTGGCCGTTCGGGGGCTGTTTCAAGTTTTCACCCTCTAACGTCATGTTTTTAAGACTAAGTCTAGAAATATGTAAATTACCGTTGTATTCTCAAATCGGGAGTCCCGCGGCTGCGGGGTCAGTTCCTACGAGTTACATTAGTCCCGTGGGAAGTGTTGGTGCCACCCACGGGGCCGTTCGGGGGCTGTTTCGAGTTTTCACCCTCTAACGCCATGATTTTAAGCTTTAGTCTAGAAATACGCAAATTACCGTTGTACTCTCAAACCGGGAATCCTGCGGCTGCGGGGTCAGTTCCTACGAGATACATTGGTCCCGTGGGAGGTGTTGGTGCCACCCACGGGTCCGTACGGGGGCTGTTTCGAGTTTTCAACCTCTAACGCCATGTTTTTAAGCCTAAGTCTAGAAATATGCAAATTATCGTCGTATTCTCAAACCGCGACTCCCGCGGTTGCGGGATCAGTTTCTACGACTTATATAGGTCCCGTGGGAGGTGTTGGTGCCACCCACGGGGCCGTTCGGAGGCTTTTTTGAGTTTTCACCCTCTAACGCTATATTTTTTAGCCTAAATCTAGAAATACACAAATTACCATCGTATTCTCAAACCGAGAGCCCCGCGGCTGTGGGGTCAGTTCCTACGAGTTACATTGGTCTCGTGGGAGGTATTGGTGCCACCTATAGGGAGGTTTGGGGGCTGTTTCGAGTTCCCACCCTCTAACACCATGTTTTTAAGCCTAAGTCTAAAAATATGCCAATTATCATCGTATTCTCAAACCGGGAGTCTCGCGACTGCGCGACTAATTCCTACGAGTTACATTGGTCCCGTGGGAGGTGTTGGTACCACCCACGTGGCCGTTCAGGGGCTGTTTCGAGTTATCATCCTCTAACGCCATGTTTTCCTTAAATCTAAAAATATGCAAATTACCGTCATATTCTCAAACCGAGAATCCCGCGGCTGGGGGGTCAGTTCCTACGAGATACATTGGTCTCGTGGGAGGTGTTGGTGCCACCTACGGGGCCGTTCGGTGGCTGTTTCAAGTTTTCACCCTCTAACACCATGTTTTTAAGACTAAGTCTAGAAATATGAAAATTATCTTTGTATTCTCAAATCGGGAGTCCCGTGGCTGCGCGGCCAGTTCCTACGAGATACATTGGTCCCGTGGGAGGTGTTGGTGCCACCCATGGGGACGTTCGGGGGCTGTTTCGAGTTCTCACCCCCTAACGCCATGTTTTTAAGCCTGTCTAGAAATATACAAATTAGCATCATATTCTCAAACCGTGAGTCCCACGGCTGCGGGTTCATTTCCTACGAGTCACATTGGTCCCATGGGAAGTGTTGCTGCCACCCACGGGGCCGTTCGGGGGTTGTTTCGAGTTTTCACCCTCTAACGCCTTATTTTTCTTAAATCTAGAAATATGAAAATTACCGTCGTATTCTCATATCGGGAGTCCCGCGGCTACGGGGTCAGTTCCTACGAGTTACATTGGTCCCGTGGGATGTGTTGGTGCCACCCACGGGGACGTTCGGGGGCTGTTTCGAGTTTTCACCCTCTAACGCCATATTTTTAAGCTTAAGTCTAGAAATATGCAAGTTATCATTGTATTCTCAAATCGGGAGTCCCGCGTCCACGGGACCAGTTCTTACGAGTTGTATTGGTCCCGTGGGAGGTGTTGGTGCCACCCACGGGGACGTTCGGGGTCTGTTTCGAGTTCTCACCCTCTAACGCCATGTTTTTAAGCCTAAGTCTAGAAATATGTAAATTATCATCGTATTCTCAAACCGGCAGTCCCACGGCTGTGCGACCAGTTCCTACGAATTACATAGGTCCCGTGGGAGGTGTTGGTGCCACCCACGGGGACGTTCGGGGGCTGTTTCGAGTTTTCACCCTCTTACGCCCTGTTTTTAAACCTCAGTCTAGAAATAAACAAATTACCGTCGTATTCTCAAACTGGGTGTCCTGCGGCTGCGGGGTCAGTTCCTACGAGTTATAATGGTCCCATGGGAGGTGTTGGTGCCACCCACGGGGACGTTCGGGGGCTGTTTCGAGTTCTCACCCTCTAACGCCATGTTTTTAAGCCTAAGTCTAGAAATATGCAAATTATCATCGTATTCTCAAACCAGGAGTCCTGCGGCCGCGGGACCAGTGCTTACGAGTTACATTGGTCCCGTGGGAGGTGTTGGTGCCACCCAGGGGGCCGTTCAGGGGTTGTTTCGAGTTTTCACCCACTAACGCAATGTTTTTAAGCCTAAGTCTAGAATTATGCAAATTACCATCGTATTCTCAAACCGGGAGTCCCGTGGCTACGAGGTCAGTTCCTACAAGTTACATTGGTCCCGTGGGAGGTGTTGGTGCCACCCACGGGGCCGTTCGGGGGTTGTTTTGAGTTTTCACCCTCTAACGCCATGTTTTGCTTAAATCTAAAAATATGCAAATTACCATCGTATTCTCAAACCGGGAGTCCCACGACTGCGGGGTCAGTTTCTACGATTTACATTGGTCTCGTGGGAGGTGTTGGTGCCACCCACGGGGACGTTCGAGGGCTGTTTCGAGTTCTCACCCTCTAACGACATGTTTTTAAGCCTAAGTCTAGAAATATGCAAATTATCGTCGTATTCTTAAACTGGGAGTCCCGCGGCTGCGCGGCCAGTTCCTACGAGTTACATTTGTCCCGTGGGAGTTGTTGGTGCCACCCACGGGGCCGTTCGGGGGCTGTTTCGAGTTTTCACCCTCCAACGCCATGTTTTTAAGCCTAAGTGTAGAAATATGAAAATTATCTTCGTATTCTCAAATCGGGAGTCCCGCGGCTGCGCGGCCAGTTCCTACGAGTTACATTGGTCCCGTGAGAGGTGTTGGTGCCACCCATGGGGCCGTTCGGGGGCTGTTTCGAGTTTTCACCCTCGAATGCCATGTTTTTAAGCCTAAGTCTAGAAATATGCAAATTATCGTCCTATTCTCAAACCGGGAGACCCACGTCTGCGGGGTCAGTTCCTACGAGTCACATTGGTCCCGTGGGAGGTGTTGGTGCCACCCACGGGGCCGTTCGGGGGTTGTTTCAAGTTTTCACCCTCTAACGCCATGTTTTGCTTAAGTCTAGAAATATGCAAATTACCGTTGTATTCTCAAACCGGGAGTCTCTCGACTGTGCGGTCAGTTCCTACGAGTTACATCGGTCCCGTGGGAGGTGTTGGTGCCACCCACGGGGACAGTCGGGGGCTGTTTCGAGTTCTCACCCTCTAACGCCATGTTTTTGAGCCTAAGTCTAGAAATACGCAAATTACCATCGTACTATCAAAATGGGAATCCCGCGGCTGCGGGGTCAGTTCCTACTAGAACATTGGTCCCGTGGGAGGTGTTGGTGACACCCACGGGGACGTTCGGGGTCTGTTTCGAGTTCTCACCCACTAACGCCATGTTTTTAAGCCTAAGTCTAGAATTATGTAAATTATCGTCGTATTATCAAATCGGGAGTCCCGCGACTGCGGGGTCAGTTTCTACGAGTTACATTGGTCCCGTGGGAGGTGTTGGTGCCACCCACGAGGCCGTTTTGGTGTTGTTTCGAGTTTTCACCCTCTAACTCCAAGTTTTGCTTAAATCTAGAAATATGCAAATTACCGTTGTATTCTCAAACCGGGAGTCCCACGGCAACGGGGTCAGTTCCTACGAGTTACATTGATCCCATGGGAGGTGTTGGTGCCACCCACGGGGACGTTCTGGGGATGTTTCGAGTTCTCTCCCTCTAACGCCATGTTTTTAAGCCTAAGTCTAGAAATATACAAATTTTTATCGTATTCTCAAACCGGGAGTTTCGCGGCTGCGGGGCCAGTTCCTACGAGTTACATTGGTCCGGTGGGAGGTGTTGATGCCACCCACGGGGCCGTTCGGGGGTTGTTTTGAGTTTTCACCCTCTAACGCCATGTTTTGCTTAAATCTAAAAATTTGCAAATTACCTTCGTATTCTCAAACCGGGAGTCCCACGGCTGCGGGGTCAGTTCCTACGAGTTACAGTGGTCCCGTGGGAGGTGTTGGTGCCACCCATGGGGACGTTCGGCGGCTGTTTTGAATTTTCACCGTCTAACGCCATGTTTTTAATCCTAAGTCTAGAAATATGCAAATTATCATCGTATTCTCAAACCGGGAGTCCCGCGGCTGCGCGGCCAGTTCCTATGAGTTACATTGGTCCCGTGGGAGGTGTTGGTGCCACCCACGGGGCCATTCGGGGGCTGTTTCGAGTTTTCACCCTCTATAGACCATGTTTTTAAGCCTAAGTATAGAAATATACAAATTAGCATCATATTCTCAAACCGGGAGTCCCACGGCTGCGGGTTCAGTTCCTACGAGTCACATTGGTCCCTTGGGAGGCATGGGTGCCACCCACGGGGATGTTCGGGGGCTATTTTGAGTTCTCACCCTCTAACGCCATGTTTTTAAGCCTAAGTCTAGAAATATGCAAATTATCGTCGTATTCTCAAACTGGGAGTCCCGCGGCTGCGCGACCAATTCCTACGAGTTACATTGGTCCCGTGGGAGGTGTTGGTGCCACCCACGGGGCCATTCAGGGCTGTTTCGAGTTTTCACCCTCTATAGACCATGTTTTTAAACCTAAGTATAGAAATATACAAATTAGCATCATATTCTCAAATCGGGAGTCCCACGGCTGCGGGTTCAGTTCCTACGAGTCACATTGATCCCGTGGGAGGCGTTGGTGCCACCCACGGGGATGTTCGGGGGCTATTTTGAGTTCTCACCCTCTAACGCCATGTTTTTAAGCCTAAGTCTAGAAATATGCAAATTATCTCCGCATTCTCAAACCGAGAGTCCCGCGGCTGCGCGACTAGTTCCTACGAGTTACATTAGTCCCGTGGGAGGTGTTGGTGCCACCCACGGGGCCGTTCGGGGGTTGTTTCGAGTTTTCACCCACTAACGCCATGTTTTTTAGCCTAAGTCTAGAATTATGCAAATTACCGTCGTATTCTCAAATCGGGAGTCTCGGGGCTGTGCGGCCAGTTCCTACGAGTTACATTAGTCCTGTGGAAGATGTTGGTGCCACCCACGCTGTTTCGATTTTTCACCCACTAACACCATGTTTTTAAGCCTAAGTCTAAAATTATGCAAATTACCGTCGTATTCTCAAATCGGGAGTCCCGCGGCTGCGCCACTAAACTCGTTGGAAATACTGGTCTTGTTTGTAATAGATTATCTTAAGTGGATTATGAATTCTACATTATATTTTTTCACTAAAGGCATGATAGCGTATAATCAATCCCACCTAGATAATAGGAGTGTTACCTCATTAGGATATTTCACTATTTGAATAAAATATATCATAGGAGGGTACAATGTCAATCTAAAAAAATATATCATTTAACTTGTTCCCAAAATATATCATTTAACAAAATATATCTTTTAAATTTTTGGCCATGGTCAATAAGGAAGTTAGTGGTCAGGAATTTCTATGAGTATCAAAGCAACTGTATTTATTTTGTCTAAGAAAGTATATTTACAATGTGAAATGCCGTTCACCTATAATCAATGCATGCCACTATAATTTTTATTTCTGCCAACTGCTATCCTAAAAGGGAACCCCAAGCTTTATACCTACATTACCAAAGAATAGAGAGACCTCAATGGGAATGACCTCAATGGGAATTACCTGAATAGTGTGAAATGGGTCATCAACAACAATTTGATAACATCATTCCACGAATACAAAATGTAAAATTGAAAAATAAATGAAAACCAATCCAAGTAGGAATTATGTAAACCTCGATCCGCTTTCTTTCAATATGTAAACCAATCCATAGAGAATGCATATATGTTGATGCATATGTGCATATATGTTGCATATGTGCATATATGTTGCATATATGCAAGCATATATGCAGCCTGCATATATGCATATATGCAGATGCATATATGCTGCATATATATATGCATATATGCGCATATATGCTGCGGCATATATGCTGTCGGGTTTTTAAAATCATATATATAACGTGTTTTTATAAACCATACATATAACGTGTCGGGTTTTTGCCTTCTAATGCCATGTTTTTAAGCTCAAGTTTAGTAATATGAAAATTATAGTCGTATTCTCAAATCGGCAGTCCCATGATCGTGCGGTCAGTTCCTACGAGTTACATTGGTCCCGTGGGAGGTGTTGGTGTCACCCACGGGGCCGTTCGGGGGCTATTTTGGGTTTTTCGTCCTCTAACGCCATTTTCTTAAGCTTAAGTCTAGATATTTTCAAATTATCAATGTATTCTCAAATCGGGAGTCCCGCAATCGCGCGGTCAGTTCCTACAAGTTACATTGGTCCCGTGCGAGGTGTTGGTTCCACCCACGGGGCCGTTCGGGGGTTGTTTCGAGTTTTCACCCACTAACGCCATGTTTTTAAGCTTAAGACTAGAAATATGCAAATTATCATCATATTCTCAAACCGTGGGTCCCGTGATCGCGCGGTCAGTTCCTACGAGTTACATTGGTCCCGTGTGAGGTGTTAGTACCACTCACGGGGCCGTTCGTGGGCTATTTCGACTTTTTACCCACTAACGCCATGTTTTTAAGCCTAAGTCTAAATATATGAAAATTACCATCGTATTATCAAACCGGGAGTCCCGTGATCGCGCGATCAGTTCCTACGAGTTACATTGGTCCCGTGGGAGGTATTGGTGCCACTCATGGGGCCGTTCGGGTTTTTGCCCTCTAAAGCCAAACGATAGAGATAAATAAATGAAAACATATCTATTCTAAACAAAAGAACCGATAAATTACCTACCATTTTCACAAATAGCAGGACATCACACTTAAAAGTAGATGAAATTCATAAATTAATGTAAAGTGCTAATACAATGTCAATATCATAATAGGATACAAATAAGATTTATGAGGATAAAATCATATTTTGATACTCAATCTTCCTCTAAATCAACTAAAAGATCCTTCAAATTAGGGTTGTCATCAAGAGCTGACTGGAACTCTTTTAGAGCCTTTAATGCGTCTACTTCAGTAGTCATACCCTTTGGTGCATGCACAACAATAGACCAATTGCCATCATTTATGCACTTCGAGTAGAATACCTTCTTTACGTTCTGAAAGGCACAAATAAAAGGCTCGTCGACTATGCAGTCTTTAGTCTTCAGTTTTGATAAATCTACCATAATAAGTTTGGAGTCGGGATCAACTTTGCAAGCATTCGTTGTATCCTCCACCTTTACCCAATCACAATAGAATACGGTTTCTGTGAAATCTAAGTAATCAAGTTCTAGGATTTGTTGAATTATCCCATAATAGGTTAGCACTGTATTCTTTGGATTTTTATCACTTTTGCTAGCGATACAGGTGGTCAAGGCAGAAATTGATATTCCACTGTTTTGCGTCAAAAGCTTTTCCTCATATAGATATGAAATGAAATAAAAACCGTTAGTGCGGAATTTCTTAAACTCTTTCGCACGAAAACTAGGACCTTTTGCTAGGCGTGTAAGTCTGGAAGAGACATCACCTCTTTTTAGAAGCTGCATTTAAAAATGATTTTGTATTAGGGCATGTTTTTACCACACATGAATAAATAACTGCACACATAAGATGTGAAAAGTACCTCTTTTGACACCATGCCCTAAAGTCAGTTGTTGTCCAATTTATCCTTTGATTTTGGATAATTTCGTTCTCGTACTTCCTACCGAAAAATTATAGAGTTTAGATCATAAAATAAAAAATACATATAATCAAAGAAGAAGAATTCAGTAGATACTCACTCTCTCCAGTCTTGGACTTCATCTTGCGATTCGAAGACATGACGAGTTGCTTGCTCGTATTGTAGGTTTGTGAGTTTCACCTCTTTAGGGTTCCCAAATGATAATTCATCCTCAAACTCGCCAGGTTCCTCTATCACTCATTCTCCACGAGGATTAAACCTCCTCACCTCTTATTCTGGCATATGTTCCCTAGCGTATAGAGATGATTCCACCGTTACGTATTCTTCAGCAATCGACCCTCCAATATACCGTGTATTCTTTACATAATCTTTGAAGGTTTTCATCAAGCGCTCAAAAGGATACATCCAATGATACCTCACGGGACCACATAATAAAGCTTCATCGCATAAATGCACAAGCAGGTGGATACTGATATCGAAGAATGACAGAGGAAAATATTTCTCTAATACACAAACTGCCTCGGATAAAGTTGATTTCGCAGCTTTAATGTGCCTTCAGTTTACCACTTTTGCACAAAGTAGGGTAAAACACAAAATGATTTGCATAATTGCCCGACGGAGATCTTTGTGTTCAGAGAAGCAATGCCAAAAATAACAGCGGGATTAATTAGATGAAACAGTGCAAGTCGTGAGACTTGCACTGTTTCAATTCATTTACTTGGTAGCTTACTATCCTACGTAAATTACCAGAATAACCGGTTGGAGTCTTCAAGTTGAACAACGTGTCTAAGAGGATCTTCTTCTCACTAGTAGTCAAAGTGAAAGCAGTCGGGGGGATAGAAATTCTTCCTGTTGTTGGATCATTTTTTAACCACATTCTCTTCTTTATTTTCATATCTTGTAGATCTCGACGGGCACGCTCTCCATCTTTGGAATGAGATCCACCCAGACATGTTCCTATCAAATGTTCTGCAACATTCTTCTCTGTGTTCCTTACACGATGTTCTGCAACATTCCTATCACATCAATGATATGCCTTACACGATGATCTTTCCAATACGGCAAATCAAAAAATATTGATCGTCTGGACCATGGCTTCGCTTTACTAGGGTCGTTCAGATCCTCCCTAGATTTACGCTTCAGGTTTACAAACTGGGGGTGTTTGCCTACGTACCTATTCCCCGCAGTCGCAGCCTTCTCCTCAATTTGCTGACAAGAAAGTCGAGTAGGTGTCATTCTGCGCTCGTGACCGACAGGCAAAAAGTTAGACTTGTCGTTCCTGAAAGGGTTACTAGTCGGTAGAGATCTACGATGACCCGTGTAACTCATCTTACCACTATGTTTTAACCAACATGCTTCTGTTTCCTCCCCACATATGGGACATCCATAATAACCATGAACATTACTACATGACAAGGTCCCATAAGCAAGAAGATCATGGATCGCCCACATCACCATTGCTTTAAGTGTGAACTCTTCACCCTTATGAGAATCGAACGTCGTCATGCCTTTATCCCACAACTCTTTAAGTTCTTCGATTAATGGTGCTAAGAATATATCAATATCATCATTGGGAGCCTTTGGCCCGGGTATCAACAAAGATAACAATGAGAACTCCTTTCTCATGCCTAATGTCGGAGGAAGACTTAAAGGCGCCATAAGAACTGGCCAATAACTCTGACTAGTACTTAAATTACCGAAAGGGTTAAACCCATCGGTTGAGATTGCAAGACAAACGTTGCGTGGTTCCTTTGCAAATTCATGGTGTTGTGAATTTGAAATTTGCCAGATGAGTGAATCAACCGGATGACGCATCAAATTCCCACCCACCTTGCATCGAGCATGCCATGTCATGGCCTCCACTATCCACGGTACAGTAAAAAAATGTTTTAACCGTGGCCCAAGTGGAAAATACTTCAAAACCTTTTGTGGGACTTGCGAGCACTTGAGATTTTTTGCATGTTTGTCATTTCCATTCTCACAAATGATATATCTAGGCTCACTGCATACAGGGCATTCATCCTTCTCTTCGTTCTCGTTCCGGTACAATATGAAATCATACTTGCAAGCATGAATAGATTTGTATTTCAAACCTAAACCCTTCAAACTCTTCTTCATGGTAGGATAATTGTTTGGTAACATGTTCTCTTTAAGGAGAATTTCTTTAACCCACTTCAGAATTCCGGTTACGCTGTTTCCAGACAAACCAAATTAACTCTTCAAATTATGCAAACCAATCATTGCATATAATACTGAGTGATCTTCATTGCAATCTTTATACAACGGTCTAACCGCATCGGCTTTCAACCGTATGTATTCCCGATCTCCTAGTAGTTCAGCATCAATCTGTTCATTTACTTATTCATAATGCACATTATTTGTATCCATAGGTTGGTGGTTTTGTTGGTTGTGGAGTCCGTAAGCATCATCAATTAAGTCGGTCAATGGACGATGTGTTGGTGAATCATGTACCACTTCTACTCCTTGAGGTTTCGTTACACGGTCGGTTGCCGGTAATTCTTCTGGAACATAAGGTACAACTTTTTCACCATGGTATGTCCATATTATATAGTCTTGACAGATTCTCCACTTTAGTAAATGCAACTCAACAACTTCAAATGACTTATATTTTCTGTTAATACAATGAGTGCACGGACACAGAATCTTCTCACTTTTAAGATTTTTGGAAGCGTATTTAACAAATTCATAAGCGCCCTTTAAATGATTATTTGATATCCAGTTAGTCTCTCCCATCCACTCTTTGTATTGTGGGAAATCCATGTAATAATCTTCAAATTTCAGTCTTGTGGTAATAGGTTAAAAAATATTATTACAACTGAAACAAAAAGAATATTCTTACAACTGAAACAAAAAAATATCATTCCACATGAAACAAAACTAATATTCTTACAACTGAAACAAAAAAAATATAATTCCAATTGAAGCAAAACCAATATTCTTACAACTAAAACAAAAAAAAATTATTACAACTGAAACAAAAGAAAATATTATTGAATCTTGGCTAACAGATAAAGTGGCCAAGTAGTAAAAGATTTTTCATAATTCCTCAATTCCATCCCATCCCCGCTGTTAAGGTACACAGGTACATCTTCACAGCCGTTGTATATTTCATCGACCATTATTTTAGCCTCACCCTTCTCCAAAGGTCGGCGATGTACTAGAGTTCCAGGAACCGTGGAGATGAGTATGAACACGCTAACAAACCTCGAATTGCTCATGTCCTAGATATAGTACTCTTCGCCATAGTCACTGTGAGTTGTTGACGATGATTCGAGCCCCGTGATTGGCGGAGGTGCAAGGGAGGGGAATGTTGGAGGATGAGGCATTTGAGAAGGGAATGTTGGAGGGGAAGGATGTGTGAAACCTTGAGTAGGAGTAGGGTAAGGGTAACCTTGAGGAGGCATTAGGGGCCTATAACTTTTAAAAAAGTTCACAAGTTTCCCAATTTGATTTGTCAATAATCCTAGGGTATTTTTAATCTCATGGACATCCCCATCGATCTTCAACTGGTGCTCCTTTTGGGATGAGATACAATTCTTGACCGGAGAAAGCTCTTCCACAAGAGGTGAAATATGTTGAAGTTTTGTTTTTGGAATATGTGAGCCAACACCTCTCGTCCTCCCCCTTTTGTCCTTTCCAAAGGTTTGTGTCAGGGCATCATTTTCAAGGTCAAAGTCATCAGTAGGGCTCGAATCGGATTGACTGCTGATGGCCTCTATTGATTCCAGTGTCTTAGACAAGTGAGGCGAGAATTTATTATCTTTGTCCCATCGAGCATGAAGGAATAAGTTGGACCGATTTGGGTTTTTACCGGCATCTGGATCATCTTTTGTCCTACTCTCCCATTCATTCTTCAAATCCTCATATGATTTGGATCCCAGCCTATGGATATCAGTTTTTTGTGCCCTATTTTTTTTTGTTTTGATCCCTCTGGACCAACTTTTTTTCCTTCTCCTCATTCTCCAAAAACTTATTCCACTGATCCAACGGCATTTCAACATTGGGAGGCACTCTCTCTTTCAAAGACAAAATATCTGAGCTCGTTACCTCTTTCGGGAAATGTTTCTTCCGAAGGTTTCTCTTGTATGTCCTCAATCCTTCAGTAACCCGAGATAGAACCTTATTTTTGGAACGGTCAGGAAATGAGAAATGCTTGCAAAGTTGGTCATATATGTCATCTTTGACAGCTTGATCAACAAGGTTCCAATTGCCTGGGCCACCGACTCCCACGTTCATTTTTCCTAGCGACAAGCACCGGGCTTTAAAGTTCAGCACGTCATTCCTATCACCCGTCGGGTTATTCTCGAGAAGGGAAAAGCCAATAGGCTTCTTTTCATTGAGCGGGAGGCATCAAGAGTGTTGGATGGGGGCGCTAAAGCAACGAGAGTGCTGGATTGGGGCATATGAGCACTTGGAGTTAGACTTAGTGAGGAGTGAACCATTGGTGGAGTTGTGAATTGCTCAGCCATTGGTGTTGAGAATCCGGGTTCTGCACGAGATGGTTAACCTCGTTGTGGTGTCACCTCGGCACTTGGTACCCTTGGGTTGTTTCCTATCGACATTATCTACAAAAATTAAAATATATAAGTGACTAAATAATTATAGTAATATGAAATTATAATTAATTAATCAAGCTTAATTAGTTATATATATATAGATAGATAGATACCTTTTCAAAGTAAGACTTTATAATAGGTTCAATGTGACTGATCTCCATCCATTCGGTATTAGTTTTTAAGAACCTCTGATTTTTTTCACGTGGCCAACTAGAAGGAATGGTATCTATGATTGATGTGTAGATGTCAGTGACATGAACTCCGAATCCCCTATTTCTCAACTTGTTGGCAAGATTCAATTTTACGTGCATGTGGCGCGAGACATCACAATCTATGTCAATGCTTTCTGTAAGGAGTTGTATCCATAACGAGTGGATTTTTTTTTCTGCCTTCTCCAACTACGTAACCAAGGTCAGGGATATGTCGGGATTATGTGTGTGAAATATATTTTGTATAACGTCATCCCAGTTTTCTGATAGAGAAAATAGAATACGATCGAACAAGTAATCTTGTTGTATATCAAATCCACGATTTACAAGGTAGTTAAATTGTTCGATCTTTTTATTTTCGTACCTATAAATAGGAGTACCCTCTATATGACGCACGCTAATAAAAGAGTTATGTGTGCAGTCTAATTGCAACCTCTCCCACTTTTGTTGACAGTAATTATCACCGTGCCTCATTTTTCCTGAGATAAGTATACGAGGGCATGAATAAGAGTCCTGCTATTAAGGTTTAGGTTTAAAAGTTATGAGAGTTTAAAAGTATATGTGAAATCCCAACAAAAACCCGCCGTAATTGTTTATAACACATATTGTAGTACTTACACACATATTGTAGTGCAAAAAATCACGACATGCATATAACCCCTCATATAATATGATGGCACGCATATAACCCCCAATAAAATCACGACAAGGTGGATGTAAATTTTTTTACTCATTAAAAATCCATTTAATTATATTTTGTCAAAAAAATACACACATACAATCTAGGTTTACTGGCATAATATATACAAACACACACATGCAATCTAGGGTTTATTGACATAATATATACATACACACATACTATTTAGGGTTTACTAAACCCTAATATTATTTAGAGTTTACACACATACAATCTATACATACACACACATACTATTTAGGGTTTACTAAACCCTAATATTATTTAGGGTTTACACACATACAATCTATACATACACACACATACTATTTATGGTTTACACACATACAATCTATACATACACACACATACAATATAAGATTTATTGAAATAAACATACATATACATATAAATCTATACACACACACACACATATAAACATAAATCTATACACACACACACATACACACATACATACACAGAAATTAGGGCTTTACATATACATATAACTCAATACATACCTCAACCTCCAAATGAAATCGCCAAAATCGCCAAATATAATAAAGGAAAGAAGCTGCAACTCAACCTCCAAATGAACGAAATGAAAGCAGTGGGGGGCATTTTTTTTTTAAGACCTGGAGCTGGTCACGGCCAAACGCCGTGACTCCATACGCGCGACCATTAAATTTATAAGTTCGGGACCCAGAACAGGCAGACATGGTCACGACCTAAAGCCGTGACCCACCATACGATACTCTTTTCGCAGCTTGATTAAGGTATGGTCACGACACAAGACTCTTTTCACAACTTGATTAAGGTATGGTCACGACCTATAGCCGTGACCCGTACTAACAACTCGTCACGGCCCATAGCCGTGACCCTTGATCTGTGATGCGCGATGCTTGATAAGGTATGGTCACGACCCATAGCCATAACCCATACTAAGAACTCGTCACGGCCCATAGCCATGACCCTTGATCTGTGATGCGCGATGCTTGAATGATGTATGGTCACAGCCCATAGCCGTGACCCATACCCAGAAATGGTCACGGCCCCAGGCCGTGACCCTCAATGTGTTTACTCTCTTATTCGTCATGCCATGGGTCACGAACTTGGGTTGTGACCAATCCGCGAACAATCTTGGAGGGAATTTTGGCGCGATTTTGGCGCTAAGATGGTCACGGCCCAAGTTCGCGACCACTTGGGTCACGGACTTGGGCTGTGACAACTTCTAGAGCATCGATAATTTAGTGTGATAATAAATATGGTTACGCCAAATACTGAGTGGGTCACTGCCCAAGTTCGCGACCAGCTGATCGCGGACTTAGGCCGTGACCCACTGGGCGTAACCATTCGCAGGATTTGGTGTAGTGGACTAACTTGGAAAATTTGAGAAGGAATTTTTGAATTAAAAATCGAAGACTACGAATCACGAATTACTCTAACTAACTACTAAAGAAATTTAAAGCAAAAATTAAATGTTACTTGCACTAAAGAAATCTAGAAAATAAATGTCGAATCTTGAATTAATGGCAAAACTTCAAAACTAGGGTTGTTATCTACAAGAGCCCTCTAAAACTACTGAAATTCGAACCTCCTTATGTTTGATAATAAACCAAATTAAATACACTTAAATTTTTGCAAGAGTTTGAACAAAGTAAAAATCTGAATAAGAAAAGAAAAATCTGGAAAAATCCCAATCGGACCGGTTCGCCGGGCTTCATCGGTTCGATCTGGTAATACCAGGATCGGTTCGTTATTTTTTCTAAACGGATCGGTCTGGCTGTGAAAAGTGACCAGTGTTTTGTTACATTTCTTGGACCGATTCATTTTTGTTAAATACCGGATCGGTCCGGTCCCTTAAATGAGACATAAGGTTTTTGCTCTTCCGGACCGATTCATTTTTGCTTATATCCAGTTCGGTCCGGTGCTGAATTTTCTCCAGTGTGCTTTTCTTGATTTTCTCATCTTAGTAGTTTCATATCTTTTGACTCGATGCTTGGATTGGGATGTCGTTTCTTCTTACCCGCCTGTGAACGCGTATTCTTCATTTTTCATGTTGGTCCCTCTTCCGAATTCTCGATGTACATTGACCATTTTTCCCTTTAACTTTCCTTCCTTTATTAATTCCTGAGTTTTGGATTTCTCTTTTCTTCACTTAGCATTAAATACCTGTAAAAGGCATGAAAAACACAAAAAAACTCGAGGAACTATGTGGGAATGGTCAGTAGCATATAAATGAGATAAATCAATACGTTTTACATTATTCGAGGTGATAGAAGCTACAAAATTAAGGGGATAAATTCGAAAGAATTTATGCCTAATCAAATCCCCCTAACTTAGAACTTTGCGCATCCCGAGCAATGTAAAAGAATCCAGCTATGGCTCGACTCTTGAAAATAAGGTTATTAAGACAGAATACCCCTTTCGCGGGGAATGCGATTGTATTTAGCTTATTCAACAAGCCTTTAAAATCCTAGGTTACCCTAGTAGGACGAGTTGGGTCTCGTGAGGGTTTGCAGTGAATATACCCACAAAATTCGGTTTTTGACTCAATGAAAATTCAAAATACCTAAAAATTGTGTAATTTAAACTTTTCGAAAAATAATCACCATATATTCATATGCTCAAGTATCAATTTGTCGTGTGTGTTCACGAAGCCAGAAATTTTAATCGAAAATTTCCACCGATTGATTATTATGTTACTTTTCGAAAATTCGTTTTGATTCAAATACTCACGGGACACTCTTGCAAACTAATCACTCGAAATGTGGCTATTTCTCTCGGTATGCATGATATAAGAAGTAAATGCATTGGAACACAAATTCATGCATTCAAAATGGAAGACAAAATTTTATGGGTGATAAGATCTCTTCATCGGGTTACGGTCGTTGGGAAACGGGGACATTGCCTCTTATTCACACTTTATTATCTATTTTGTGTTTTATCTCTACACGTGGTAATAAATTTTGCAATTCGGACTCGGTTAGGATATTTCTTGGGTCATAAGGTGTATTTGGGTAATTATGGGAAAGGTCGGATAATTCAGAATCGGGAAAATATCCTTATTATGTCCTTTAGTGCTTTTTCGGGGTTTTGCTCATTTTTCTCATCTCTTTTCTACTGTTTTATATTTTTCACACTTTTCTTTTCTTGCTATTTTTGTTGAGCATTTTCTACTTTTCTTGCCCCTTTTTATTGCCAAATTGGACTTAAATTCTAACTTTTCACTTTTCACAATTCCAGGCCAATTGGGTTTTTCGGGTTATCAAACGAAAGGAAAAAATTTATTAGGCTCAATTGGGATTGCAAAAAGGGATGAAATTTTCATTACTTTTTCTGGTCAAAATTTTTAGGTGTCAAACGAGGGCCTACTTCATTGTCCAAATTGCAAATCAATTTACATCCTGAGGTGTATTTTAGTTTATAGATATTTCAGCATGCTTTTCGAGACAACATCTCACACATTTCCCGTAACCGATTAAACAAGGGTATTGAGATCTTCAACGACTTAATAAAACGCTAAAAAGAATTTTGAGTTAACCATTAACTCAGATTGATTATAAAAACACAGAAAAATCGAAAGGTTAAAAATCTCACCGGGTTTGATTAATCTCCACACTTATTCGTTAAGTCATCGATTTTCTTTCAATTTCCATCTTTTGTCAATTTTGGCCTTCTGCAATTGAAATTTACAAATTTGAGACTTTAAAAAAAAATTTGGTGATATTTTTGAAAAATTTAAATTTAAATTTTTATTTACTTTGAAGAAAAATATTTTTGGATTTTTGTAAAATTTCAATTTTTTTGGAATTTTTGGGCATTTTGGACTCTATGAAATGTAAAAGCGCATGCGTACCCCCCTAACTCACGTTTTTGCATAGTCTCGATGCAAAAAGGACTAAAAAATAAATTAAGGAGAGAACCATAAGAATGGAACAAAGTGCAAAATGCTAGATGAAAATAAAAACATGGAACACACAAGCTAGGCAATCGACTTTCCAGTACATATAAGCATACAAAATATGTGGAAAGAAGAAAATAAAAACATTACATAAATAGCCTAGAGCAACAACTTATTCCGGGGGCGGGTCAGCAGGTCCGGGGGCATTTGGATCATACGGGTAATAGAAATAAGGCAGGGGAAGCACACCGAATGACATTTGAAACATTTGGGCTTGTAGGCAGTGCATCATGCTTGTGTCGCGTTGATACGCGCGAAGGTCCTCCGCCTGATCAGTATCATATTGGGTTATGAACCCGTTGAGTTGTGCTTCAATCGTGTTAAGTCACATGTCATAGTTTCCCCCGGAGTCTCAAAGTTTGAATCCTCCTCCTCATTGTATTCCACTTCTTTACCTTCGATCATGCTAGCGTCGTCGGCCCCAATGGATTCGCCCTTGTCATCATCATCCTCCGAATCCTCTGACTCAGAATCTTTCTCATCCGAACTTTCCACTGCCTCCACTTGGGCTTGGTTCTGCCGAGCGCGTATAATTTCTCGTTGACGCTTGCTCTTTGTACGGGTACCCTGCCCAAGAGGTTTTGGAAGGTGAGAGAACCCGGTTGGACGTTTAATTCCAGATTCGGTGAGGATGGATGTGATTAGCCGGGAGTAGGGGAGCGGGGCACTGCCCTTTTTGTCCAATGCCGTAAAGAAGATGTCTTTGTAAATGATGTGGGCCAAATGGAGCATGGTGTTCGTATAAAAAATGTGGTACACTAGGGTCGTTTGGCGTCGGCACATGGCAGAATCGTTGGATGTTTGGAGGAGGTTGGCGCACACTATTTGGAATGTAATTCTGGCCTTATCATTTACCCGGCCCACCGAAAAAGTTTCACCGGCCCATACCTCGTCGAGTGCCATTCGGGACATGCAAGTGGCCTTTGAGAGAGGGGCGAGGGGGTTGGGGTAGGTGAAATTATTTGGGTTGGGCACATATTTTTCTACCGACTTGATGATGAGGTGTTCCAAGGAGAAAGGCACATGGGTGACGTTGATATATGGTCTGGAGGTGAATTCCTCGGTGAGGACTAGAGAGCCATAGAAGGCTCAGGCTTTAACTGCCCACACCTCTTCGTGTGGCTCATTGAGGAACCGACACCAACCCCGGGCATTGAAAATGGAGGTGGTGGAAGATGATAGTTCAGCCTAGCGCACTTGGCAATCCATGTGTAACATTCGAGATGGGCCGAAGAATGTTTGACACCACTCCCGTTCTTTAAGGGAGCGGTATTGGAAGCGAAAATTCCCTAATTCCACATCTTGTGTGGAGTTGTATTTTTGGGGTGGTGCTTGGTTGGTCATGGTAAGGTGGAGACTGGAAATATGAGAAAGCTTACAGAGAGAGAGAGAGAGTTTGGAGAAGAGTGGTGAAATTAAGGAGGTATAAGGATGTATTTATAGGTCGGTGAGGGTGAGGGAAGGGTTGGTTTGGGAGGGAAATGTGTTAGAGGGAAGGGGGGAAGGATTTGGGGGGGAAGGGTTGAAGGGAAACGTATTGGAGGTAAAGAGGGTGATTGGGGAGTGGGGGGGGGGGGGGGTTGCACCTAGGGCTACTAAAAAATAACTAGAGGCCGAACCGATCCGGTGCCCAGGACCGGACCGGTCCAGGCCTTTTTATTTCAAATTTCCCAGAAAATGAACCGAATCGATTTCCCAGGGGTAGAACGGTCCGGTATACAATTTGTACCAGAATCCTCTCTACATCATTTTGTTCCTCTTTCTCGAACTTGGGATACACTCACCACTCTACCCACACGTAATCAACCCATTTCACTCAATTATTGCTCCAAAACCCTAGGCTTGCTCTCAACGCGTGTTCGCTTGAACCTATCATGTGTGTCCAGGACTGACGAACTCGAACTAACTAACCGACTCTAACTAACCCTAACCAACGTACACCTAAAGTATACAAGAGTCACCCCATACACGTTGGGGGTGCGACGACCTTCTCGTACAGCGCAATCAATCCCCATAAATGGGGTCCAACAACCAAATGGTGTCGACTTCTTCGACAAATGCCTCGTAGTCTGGCTTTAGGCGTTGTTCATTCAATTTGAAAGTTGTTCCCCCTTTTGAATCTTCTAACTCCACAACACCATGAGGGAACACTTTTCGAATAACAAATGGGCTTGTCCATCTTGAACGCAACTTACCGGGAAACAAGTGTAGTCGCGAGTTGTAAAAAAGCACCTTTTGTTCCGGTTGAAACTCTTTTTGTCAGATTATCTTGTCATGTGCGAGTTTCATCCGTTCCTTTGAAATTTTGGCATTCTCATATGAATCATTGCATAATTTTTCCAACTCATTCAATTGAAGTTTATGAGCTTCACTGGCTTTGTCAAGCTTGTAATTTAACCTCTTGATGGACCAATATACTTTGTGTTCTAGCGCCATAGGGAGATGGCAGGGCTTGCCATAAAAAAAGAGAAATGGGGACATCCCGAGGGGGTTCTTGTAGGCGATGCAGTAGGCCCATAGCGCATCATTTAATCTAAGAGATCAATCTTTTCGGGTAGGATCGACGGTATTTTCGAGAATGATTTTGATCTAACTATTTGCTAACTCGACCTGCCCACTTGTTTGAGGGTGATAAGTTGTCCCGACCTTGTGAACGACCCCATACTTTCTCATTAACTTTTCAAACGGATTATTGCAAAAGTGTGTGCCGTTGTCACTTATAATCGCCTTCGGAGCACCGAAGCGAGAAATTATATGTTCCAGCATGAACTTAATCACCACCTTGTTGTCATTCGTTCGGGTAACTATTTCCTCCACCCATTTGGAGATGTAGTCCACCATGACGAGGATGTATAGGAAGCCGAAAGAGGGAGGGAATGGTCCCATGAAGTCAATACCCCAGCAATCGAATAACTTAATGACTAGTATAGGGGTTAGATGCATCATGTAACGATGCGTAATAACTCCCATTCTTTAGCACCTATCACAAGATTTGCAATAGGCATTTACATCCTGGAATATAGTGTAATACCTCAAATTTTTATGGCTTTTAATTTGGGGATTTATTAAATTTAAATCGAGATATTAATTAATATTAATCCAGAAATTATTTTAAATATTTACTAGCGTGACGAGAGTTACTAATTATTGAAAATTTGTTGAATATTACTAGATGAGTAAAGTAATATATAAGATTGATTTTATTAAAATTGTCACGAGTGAATAAAATTGCAATTATTGAAATTTAAGTCGGGACGCGCTTGTGTCGTGTCAGGACTAAATTATTGTTATTAAAAGTGAATAAATTTTAAGTCGCCCGTATGGTCATTTCGAGTGCGCCAATGTGTCCGGAAGGGGTGATATAGTAAGAAAAGTATATCGAATTTCCCTAAGGTATATTATCCATTTGAGTTAGGCATTTAGGGTTAATAATCACAAAAGTTAAGAACGACCATTAGAGAAGAAGGTAGGAAGCTTTTCAAACGATCCAAGGCCAATAACTCATCCGTTTGCACCGCCACTACCACCAAAACGTAGATCGCACGAAGAGGAACGCAACCATACCTTTTTCGTCCACAAATCAGACCCTTAAATTTCCACGCAAGTATTTATCTTGCTTTTCGTTTAGTTATTGTTTCATCCATGTTAGATTATGATTGTTATACACATGTTTCATAAAGGAATTTGAGGAATTCTGGACATCCCAACATATGTAGAGGATAACTCACGAATTTGTATGAGTTTAGAATCAATAAATCTTGAAAAGAATTAAAAGAATGAAAGTTTATGAAAATTAGGGTTCTTGTTAAAAATGATGATTTATCCCACCGGAGCACCCTAAGGTGAGGTGCTCCTACGAATGAAGCCCTGACCTAACAGCTTCTCTATCTGATCTCGTAACTCCCTCATCTCTGCTGGAGCCATACAGTACGGTGCACATGCTATCGACCGAGTGACCGACATTAAGTCTATGATGAAATCTATTTCTCGACGGGGGGTAGGCCTGGTATCTCCTGAAATACATCCGAAAACTCACGAACGAATGGAATCAAATCTAGGGGAATCACAATCTCCCTAGAAGTATCCTCCTCTATGTAGTATAAATGGGTGGAAGATACTCCCTCTGGGCGAGGCACCGCCACCAAAAACATCTCCTGCCCCGGAATGGTAAAAATAATACTCCTACCGAAACAATCTATCATGGTTCTGTACGCGGCGGGCCAATCCATGCCAATAATAAGATCGTGCTCATGCATCTCTAAGACTAGCATGTTTGACGGTAAAATCAAGCTACCAATCTCTATCCCTACACCCTGCCATATAAATAAAATCAAAGACCCATTCCCCAGTGGTGAGTCTATGCATGTCACAGTTCTCTTTATTGTGTCTAGTAACCCTAAGGCCCGTGCAAAATGAGTAGCTATAAAATAGTGCGACACCCCAGTATCAAATAAAACCCAACCCATAGTGCCATGGATAGGAAACATATCCTCAATTGCGGGCAGTGCCTGAGGTGCTACTGCCTGGTGGACGTTATAGACACGTCTATATTACAATTGCCCCTACTGAACTGGAGCTGCTGGGATGGCTGGCACTTAAGCTAGCGCTGGGAGGGAGGATGGAAAGAGCGGCCTCTGCGTTTCATTAGGAGCACCCTGCTGCTGTGGGGGACTATCCCCCTCTAGGTAATCCTGCCGCCTATGGCCATTCTTGCCACATCCGAAATACCTGCCCCTGAAGTTACCTCCCCTCTGCCCCGACTGACCATGACCATGTTGGCCGTTACCACCCCGCCACTGGCCCTGCTGAAAATGTTGTTGGCCCTGATGGCCCTCCTACTGACCCTGTTGTTGATGGTGTTGGCCCTACTGACCCTGCCTAAATCCCCCAAATCCCTGTCTGGAATCACCTAATCGATATCGCTTGGCAGGGTCCCCCTGATGGGAACTCTGCTCATTGTGATGAGCCTGTCCCTGGGCTGCTGGTGCCCCACCATTAATACTGCCCCCCGTCCTACCCTGCTGGCGGACTCCCCTGCTCGTTTTCTCCCCTGCTGATGGAAGTGATGATCCTGACAGTACAACAAAGTTGCGTTAAGTACGTCAGTGTAAGTACTCAAGGATAGATTGCCTATGAGGTGTTGACGGATTCTCCAGGTCAATACATCTACAAACAACAGTATTTTCTTCTCCTTAGTGGGTGCCTCATCCGACACTATAGTGAGAAGCCTGATGAACTCCTCCTCGTACTCAGCAATGATCATAATCTCCTGCTTAAGATTCAATAACCTCTGCCTCATCTCAGTCTGTACGGCGGATGGAAAGTACTTGCGGTCAAACTGTGCTCAAAAGGTCTTAATCGTGATGCTGTCCCTCTCATCCAAGGTGGTGGTGGACTCCCACCACTACAAAGCGGCCCCCACTAGCTTGAAGGAAGCCAACAACTATTTCTACACATTGGTGCAGTCATACATGCGCAGATGCCTTTGGATATCCTTATTCCATTGGCTGGTGACTATTATGTCCGAGCTACCTGAGAACTCCAGGGGATGCACCTTCTAAATGGCATCCTTAACCCGCTCCCATGGAGTGGGAAGCTGTACCGGTATCGGTGCTACTGCCTGAACCTAGGGTGGAGCCTGCGGCACCACCGCTAATGCGACATTCACCGCCTGAGCAACAATGGCAGCTACTTCAGTTGCGTTCATCATTCCCTGAGCCAGAGTTGTTGGCTGCTCGGGTTGGGCATTCCTATCCAGGATGCGTGTCTCGGAGGCATCTGAAAGAAGAAGAAAGTTTATTAGTCTACATTTATTATCAAATCTTAAATAGCTGAAGGCGTAAGCGTAAATACAAGAATATAACAATCCTAAAATAGGGCTCTAAATCAAAGACGCTAAGCTGAAAGCGAAATAATCCGTACAGATCCTAAAGGGCACTAGAACCTGATGCTCTGACACCACCTATGACACCCCTCCTAATTAAATACCGAGTGATTAGTCCTTTATTAAATTAAAATCAAGGTGAACGGTTGGTTCATTCTTAGCATCACTGTCGCAAAATAAAATTTCCAATTTAAACACCCTAAATAATTAGGCTAAGTGTCCAAACAATTTAAAACCTTATTTCCATTTTATTAAATTCCATTATGAAAACCTTTTTAATAACCAACAGTTTAAATATCACATAAATACGAAGGATGGCAATTAACAAACAATGATTAAACCATCTAGATAAACCACACCAAGTTTAAAACTAAAAATGAAATCATCCTGACGAGAGTTAACTCCTAAAGAGTACCAAATACTGGAAATAACATAAACATAAATCTCTGACAAATCCAAACTGAATAGGGAAAAGGGCGACACTTTCCCTAACTATGCTTAACTAGAATAAGAGCAGAAATAACGAAGAGGTCGTCTAAAGCAAGGGCCTGCAACTCCCACATAAGCTGCAGCACATCAAATCCAAAGAACCTATGCATGACGCCCATGGGCCTGGGCACCTGTAATACATACATACATACATACATACATATATATATATATATATATATATATATATATATATATATATATATATATATACACACACACACAAGAGAGAGAGAAATGACAGAAAACGGGTCAGAGCCCGAGTGTAAAAAAGTTTAAAATAGTTTAGCAATTATTTAAATTACTTACCGGCTAATGTAACAACCATGTTAGTATGCGACACTCTCTTGAGAATTCTCACCTCTCATCTACTGTGTGTATAAGTAGTTAAGTAATGAATAAATGCTCCAACTTTATAATAAGTGTTCGGGAACCTTGTAACGATATGGTGTTGCTTTAAGTAACGTAATAAATCTTATATATATATATATATATATATATATTATATATATTATCGGCACCCCGCATAAATTTTATGGTGCTGGCATACTTTGCTATCAAGTCGACGTATCACTCGTACTAAGGGAAATACTAGTTCAGAATCACTCTCGAACTGTATTAACACAATACACACAAAATGGAGGCGAAGCAAAGTTCCAAGTCACTAAGAGGTTAGCACATACTCGTCACGTCTCTTAGGACCGTCTGACTATCATTCTCAGACAGCCTGTAACAAGGAATCCTCTGTTCTAGGGTACAAGTTAATATCCCACCATAAAGGTCCTATCGAGATAAGACTGTCCCGACGCGGAAACCCCCGTGATAGCAAGTAGTGCGGGTATGATTATTCACAATTAAAGTATTTAATATATGTACATAGTCACATGACCATATATAGATACACAATTTCAATAAGGTTCGCCCACGACCCATAATTATTATTATCCGTATTTAGTATAATTTTACCCAATTATTTCGTATAAGGGATTCATCTCTTTTAGTCCCACTTATAATTTATTTCATACTTACTTTTTATCTCTCGAAATATTCTCTCTTACTAAATATAATTTTAGTCGGTATACCCATTCTAACCTTCTGGTCTAAGTCTTTCACGAGTCCCCCAATTTATTCACGGACTTACGCACAATCTCTAATGTGCATCGAAATTCCCCGTTAACCCACAATTTCATCGCATATTCAATTTCATTCAACAGAGTCTATTTAGACCCTAATGGTCCTCCTTACGACCCATTATACTCTATAAATAATAATCAAGGGTTCCTACGTATTTAAACCGGATTAAACAAAAAGGGGAAAAAATATGCAATTTTCCAGGAAGGGTCGATCGATCGAGGAAAAGGGGTCGATCGATCGATCATCGATCAATCGATGTTCTTGGTTCGATCGATCGATCAAGCAGTTCTTGCCCAGAAACTGCATTTTCAACCTACGGGTTTCACCTACCAAATTACTCCAAAACGCCATTAACGATTTCCAAACACCCAAACAACAATACTACTAGTTATATATACCTATATGCATGATTTCCTATGTGAAACATGTCCAAATTCATCAAAGGTATTTATTTGTGAAGAAAAAAGACGATTCACTAAGGTTATGTGTGGATTATCGGGAGCTGAATAAGGTCACGATACGGAATAAATATCCATTGCCTCAAATCGATGACCTATTCAACCAGCTGAGAGGAGCAACCTTCTTTTCGAAGATAGATTTGATATCGGGATATCATCAGCTATGAATTAGGGAGCAGGATGTGTCGAAGACTGCTTTCTTGACGAGATATGGGTCCTATGAGTTTCGAGTCATGCCGTTTGGACTGATAAATGCTCCAGCCGTTTTCATAGACTTGATGAACCGAGTGTTCAGAGAGTTCTTGGATCAGTTTTTCATTGTCTTCACAGATGACATCTTGATTTATTCATACACCAAGGAGGAGCATGCCATTACTTGAGGTAGGTTCTTCAGACTCTACGAGAGCATCAGCTGTATGCTAAGTATGAAAAGTGTGGATTCTGGTTACGGGAGGTACAATTTTTGGGGCATGTTGTATCAAAATTAGGGATATCGGTTGACCCGATCAAGGTGTCGGCAGTGAGGGAGTGGGGACAGCCCATAACACCGACAGAGGTGCATAGTTTATTGGTATTAGTCGGGTACTACAGGAGGTTCATCCAAGAATTTTCGAAGATAGCGGGTCCGTTAGCGAATCTGACTCGCAAGGGAATTCCTTATGTTTGGGATGATGCTTGTCAATTGGATTTTGATAAGCTGAAAGATAAGTTGACTTCGACGCTAGTTCTTGATTTTCCCAAGCCGGGAGTGGAGTACCTGGTGTACACTGACGCCTCTTTACGGGGACTTGGGGGAGTACTTCAGTAGGAGGAGAAGGCTGTATCTTTTGGCTCCCATAAGCTTAAGTCTCACGAGAGGAATTACCCCACCCACAACCTAGAGCTAGCAGCGGTCGTATCTGCACTACGGATTTGGAGACATTACTTGTTGGGAGACAAGTTTAACTTATTCACAGACCATGTCACTGCAGTACTTGTTCACTCAGTGAGAGTTGAACATGCGTCAGCGCAGATGGTTGGAGTTTGTGAAAGACTACCAGTTCGAGATACAGTATCATTCGGGGAAGGCTAACGTTGTTGATGATGCGTTAAGACGTAGACCAGAAGGAGACGTAGCAGAAGTGTGGAGAGTGAAGTGGAAAGAGTTGAGGCACCAGGATCCGGTAGCCCGTTCCTTTATATCTGTTATGTCAATCACACCCGATATTATTACGAGGGTGATACAGGCACAAGCGGTGGATATTTTTTTCCAAGAGCAGATTGTACAGCTCTTAGCTGAGGGTGCAGAGTCCTATTTCGTGAGTTCTGATGGGGGTTGAGATTTAATGGGAGATTAGTGGTCCCGGAGGGAGAAGACTTACATCATGCAGTTATGATACAGTCGTACGGATCCCGATTTGCCACAGTTTTGGTGGAGTGGGATGAAGAAGGACATTGCACAGTTCGTATCCAAATGTCCTACCTATCAGATAGTAAAGGTGGACCAACATAGACCTCCAGGATTACTTCAGCCATTGGAGATACCTACGTGTAAATGGGAAATTATTTCCGTGGACTTCATTACTGGGTTACCTGCATCACAACGGGGTCACGATTCCATATGGGTGATTGCGGATCGATTGACCAAGGTAGCTCACTTTCTGCCAGTACGGAAAGACTACACCACGGTCCAGTATGCACAGTTATTCATTACCGATATAGTTAGACTACATGGGGTGCCTTTAGATATTGTGTCTGATAGAGACAAGATTTTTGTGTCATGCTTCTAGGAGAGTTTTCAGGAGGCCATGGGTACAGAGTTGAGATTGAGTTCACTTATCACCCACAGACGGATGGATAGACAGAGCGTACCAATCAGATGTTGGAGGATATGCTACGCATGTGTGTCCTCGATTTTGGAGGAGGTTAGGAGCTGTATCTTCCACTGGTAGAGTTTGCTTATAATAACTCTTATCAGTTCACGATCGGCATGGCCCCATTTGAGGCGTTGTATGGCAAACCTTGACATTCTCCCCCTTATTGGCTAGAGGTGGGGGACAACAAGTTACTAGGTCAATAGGTGATTTAGGAGACTTTATCTAGGATTGAGCTTATCAGGAGTCACATTCGGGTAGCCCAGGATCAACAGAAATGCTATGCCGATGCACAACGATCTTTTTGAGAGTTTAACGTGGGGGACCAAGTATTACTGCGTGTGTCTCCTATGAGAGGAGTGATGAGGTTTGGGAAAAAAAGAAGTTGGCTCCGAGATACGTGGGACCATTTCCCATTATCGAGAGGATTGGGCCGGTGGCATACAGATTGGGGCTGCCAGAGCACTTGCACCGCATTCACGATGTATTCCACTTCTCATCGTTGAGATGATATCTTCAAGATGATATGGCCCACACCTACATCGCGATAGAGGATATTGACTTACAGCTTGACAGCTCTTACGAGGAGAGACTAGTGGCTATCCTAGACCATAGCGAGATGAAATTGAGGTCGAAGGTAGTCCCACTTTTACGGGTCCAGTGGGGGCATCATAATGTGGAGGAATCCACTTGGGAGCGCGAGGAAGATATGCGCAAAAGATATCCAGATATATTCTTACCAGTTATTCCTTATTTTCCGAATTTCAGGATGAAATTTCGTTATTAGGGGGAAGTATGTAATACCCCGAATTTGTATGGCTTTTAATTTGGGGATTTATTAAATTTAAATTGAGATATTAATTTAATATTAATTCAGAAATTATTTTAAATATTTACTAGCGTGACGAGAGTTAGTAATTATTGAGAATTTGTTGAATATTACTAAATGAGTAAAGTAATACATAAGATTGATTTTATTAAAATTGTCACGAGTGAATAAAATGGCAATTATGGAAATTTAAGTCGGGACGCGCCTATGTTGTGTCGGGACTAAATTATTATTATTAAAAGTGAATAAATTATAAGTCATCCGTATGGTCATTTCAAGTGCGCCAACGTGTCCGGAAGGGTGATATATTCAGAAAAAGTATATCCGAGTGTTTAGTTTGGGCCTCGGGGCGTTTTTAGGCCTAATTGTCATCCCGGGAGGGTATTTTAGACATTTTGTATTTTTGGGTAATTAAACTCAGAATTTCCCTAAGGTATATTATCCATTTGAGTTAGGCTTTTAGGGTTAACAATCACAAAAGTTAAGAACGGACATTAGAGAAGAAGGTAGGAAGCTTTTCAAACAATCCAAGGCCAAGAACTGATCCGTTTGCACCGCCACTACCACCAAAACGTAGATCGCACGAAGAGGAACGCAACCATACCTTTTTCATCCACAAATCGGACCCCTGAATTTCTAGGGAAGTATCTATCTTGCTTTTATTTTAGTTATTATTTCAACCATGCTAGATTAGGATTGTTATACACATGTTTCATAAAAGAATTTGAGGAATTTGAGGATTTAATCACATGACTTGGTGGAAATAGATATATTCTGGACATCCCAAACATATGTAGAGGATAACCCATGAATTTTTATGAGTTTAGAAGCAAGAAATTTAGAAAAGAATTAAAAGAATAAGAGTTTATGAAAATTAGGGTTCTTGTTAAAAATGATGATTTATCCCATAAATTGAATACCTTTGATGAATTGGGACATGTTTCACGTAGGAAATCATGCATATAGGTATATATAACTAGTTGTATTTTTGTTTGGGTGTTTGGAAATTGTTAATGGCATTTTGGAGTAATTTGGTAGGTGAAACCCGTAGGTTGAAAACGGAGTTTCTGCGCAAGAACTGCTTGATCGATCGATTGACCCAAGAACATCGATCGATCGATGATCGCTCGATCGACCCTTTTTCCTCGATCGATCGACCCCTCTTGGAAAACTGCATATTTTTTCCCCTTTTTATTTAATCCAGTTTAAATATGTAGGAACCCTTGATTATTAATTATAGAGTATAATGGGTCGTAAGGAGGACCAGTAGGATCTAAATAGACTCCGTTGAATGAAATTTAATATGGGATGAAATTATGGGTTAACGGGAAATTTCGATGCACATTAGAGATTATGCGTAAGTTCGTAAATGAATTGGGGGACTCGTGAAAGACTTAGACTAGAAGGTTAGAAAGGGTATACCTACTGAAATTGTATTTATTAAGAGAAAATACTTCGAGAGATAAGAAGTAAGTATGAAATAAATTATAAGTGGGAATAAAATAGATGAATCCCTTATACGAGATAATTGGGTAAAATTGTACTAAATACGGATAATAATAATTATGGGTCATGGGAGAACCTTATTAAAATTGTGTATCTATATATGGAAGTGTGATTGTGTACATATATTAAATACTTTAATTATGAATAGTCATACCCGCGCTACTTGCTATCACGGGGGTTTCCATGCCAGGACAGTCTTATCTCAATGGGACCTTTATGGGGGATATTGACTTGTACCCTAGAACATAGGATTCCTTGGTACATGTTATCTGAGAATGATAGTCAGACGGTCCTAAGAGATGTGAGGGGTATGTGTGGACCTCTTAGTGACTTAGAACTATGCTTTGCCTCCATTTTGTGTGTATTGTGTTAATACAGTTCGAGAGTGATTTCGAACTAGTATTTCTCTTAGTACGAGTGATACGGGGACTTGATAGCAGAGTATGCCAGCACCATAAAATTTATGCGGAGTGACGATAGTATATATATATATATATATATATATATATATATATATATATATATATATATATGGGAACTGTCTACTATGTGTATAAGTAGTTAAGTAATGAATAAATGCTCCAACTTTATAATAAGTGTTGGGGAACATTGTAACGATATGGTGTTGCTTTAAGTAACGTAATAAATCTTGAAGAGATTGATTTTATTTAAACTAAATATCATAACCCTTCTACTTCTCGGGATAAAACTTTATGGAAAAATAAGTTAGATAAACTTATGAGTTTAGTAGTACGGTAAACGTGCACACTAGATGAGAGGTGAGAATTATCAAGAGAATGTCGCATACTAACATGGTTGTTACATTAGCCGATAAGCAATTTAAATACTTGCTAAACTATTTTAAACTTTTTTACACTCGGGCTCTGACCCATTTTCTGTCATTTCTCTCTCATGTGTGTGTATATATATATATATATATATATGTATGTATTACAGGTGCCCAGGCACAAGGGCGTCATGCATAGGTTCTTTGGATTTGATGTGCTGCAGCTTATATGGGAGTTGCAGGCCCTTACTTTAGACGACCTCTTCGTTGATTCTGATCTTATTTTAGTTCAGCATAGTTAGGGCATGTGTCGCCCGTTTCCCTATTAAGTTTGGATTTGTCAGAGATTTATGTTTATGTTATTTCCAGTATTTGGTACTCTTTGGGAGTTAACTCTCGTCAGGATGATTTCATTTGTAGTTTTAAACTTGGTGTGGTTTATCTAGATGGTTTAATTAATTTTGTTAATTTCCATCCTTCGTATTTATGTGATTCTTAAACTATTGGTTATTAAAAAGGTTTTCATAATGGAATTTAATAAAATGGAAATAAGGTTTTAAATTGTTTTGACACTTAGCTTAATTATTTAGGGTGTTTAAATTGGAAATTTTATTTTGCGACAGTGATGCTAAGAATGAACCAACCGTTCACATTGGTTTTAATTTAATAAAGGACTGATCACCCGGTATTTAATTAGGCAGGGTGTAACATATAGTGGGCCAACAGAGTCTGCTTTGTAGAATTTTAGCAATCGTCTTATTCTTGGAGAAGTGGCCTCCACATGCTTTCGTATGACAAAACCGGATCACATCTTGTATTTCTTCATCCGGTACGCATTGTCAGATGTGCTGGTCCGCACAATATTTAAAGAAAAATGGGTCCTCATAGAAGAACATGCGGGACCAAGTGAGGAATTTCTTCTTGTCTTGCTATGTCCATCCGAGAGGGACGACTCCCGTGACAAGATAATTCACGATGTTTGTAAACAAAGGTAAAGAAGAAGTGGCGAGAAATACTCATCTATGGGAATCGGATCACTAGGCACGTCGGATGAGAGACGTGATAAATTGTCAACAACATTGTTTTCTACCCCTTTCTTATATTTTATGGAGAGGTTAAACTCTTGTAGGAGTAGGATCCACCTTATGAGGCGCGTCTTGGCATCCTTCTTAGTAAGGAGATATTTCAGGGCCGCGTGGTCGGTAAAATATGTTATAGGGGACCCAACTAGATATGAGTAGAATTTGTCCAAAGAAAAAACAACCTCTAGCAACTCTTTCTCCGTGGTGGAGTAGTTAAGTTGTGGTCCAGTTAATGTCCTGCTAGCATAATAGATGATATGAGCTTTCTTGTCTTTTCTTTGTCCCAAAAGAGCCCCGATCGTATAATCACTAGCATCACATAAGCTCGAATGTAAGAGACCAATCTCTGGAGCTTGCATGATGGGAGAAAAAATCATCATGCTTTTGAGTTTATCAAAAGCTTCTTAGCATGCGTCATTCGACTCAAAGGGGGCATCCTTCATAAGGAGGTTACTCAAGGGTCTAGCGATGGTGCCAAAATCCTTGATAAACTGTAGATAAAAAGATGTATGACCCAAGAAGGAGCGTACATCCTTTAGTGACTTAGGCGGGGGAAGCTTAACTATGACACCTATCTTTGCTCCGTCAAATTTTATTCCCTTAGATAAGACTATGTGCCCTAGAACTATGCCCTCGGTAACCATGAAGTGGCATTTTTCCCAATTGCGGACTAAGTTCTTCTCCACACATTGGGATATGAATTTTCCAAGATTCGCTAAACATTGGTTAAAAGAGGGGCCAAAAACGCTGAAATCATCCATAAAAACCTCTAGTCCTTTTTCTACCATGCCGCGAGCACATTAGACAATCCAAAAGGCATACGTTTATAGGCAAATGTACCAAATTGACGTGTAAAAGTCATTTTCTCTTGATCAAGTATATCTACCTCAATTTGGTTATAACCGGAATAACCATCAAGAAAGAAATAGTATGGGTGGCCAGCTACGCGTTCAAGCATTTGGTCAATAAAAGGCAAGGGGAAGTGATCTTTCCTCATCCCAGCATTGAGTTTTTGGTAATCAATGCAAACACACCACCTAGTGGTGATGCGTTGAGGAATTAATTCACCCTTAGCATTTTCGACCACTGTTATTCTCGACTTCTTCGGGACAACCTGAATTGGGCCCACCCATTTTCTATCCGAAATAGTGTAGATAATCCCAGTATCTAGTAGCTTTATAATTTCCGCTCTAACCACTTCCTTCATGGTTGGGTTCAATCGCCTTTGCATTTCACTCGAGGGCTTCGCGTCCTCCTCGAGGTGGATTTTATGGGTACAAATAAGGGGACTTATACCCTTCAAATCCTCTATGGACCAACCAAAAGCACCTATGTGCTTCCTCAAAATTTCCAGTAATTTACCAGTTTTCTCTTCATCTAGACTAGAGGAGACAACAACAGGAAATGTATCATCCTCTCCTAGAAAAACATATTTCACGTTTGAGGGTAGTTTCCTCAATTCAAGTGTAGGAGATTTCTCTTCAGAAGGTGTCAAGCATGACTCCGTTGGGAGTAATTCCTCGAATCTAGAAACCTAATCGACATCTCTCAACTCCTCTAATGACGCTCCCTCGTCTAATATTTTTTTCAACTCCTCTACCTCTCGCTCATACTCGGTGTATGGGATCTCGCTTTCCTTACCTCTCATTAGGCATGCTTCTAACGCGTCCCCACCCATGGTCCTCTCAATGTGTTCGTCTAATACCTCCTCTATGAGGTCAACTGTATGGATTTCATCTTGGTCACCCATTTGGTTAACAACATTGAAGATATTGGTCTCGAGGGTCATGTTCCCAAAAGTGAGCTGCATTTGCCCATTTCGTGTATTGATTAAGGCATTAGTCGTATCTAATAGTGGGCGGCCTAAAATAATGGGAACATGGTTGATAGAATGGATGGAGGGCTTCGTGTCCCAAATGACAAAGTCTATTGGGAAGTAGAAAGTTTCCACTTGGACTATCACATCCTCAATAATCCCTCGAGGCACCTTCACTATGCGATCCGCTAATTGGAGAGTGATTCTTGTGGGCTTAAGGTCACCCAACTCAAGTTGCCTATAAATGGAGTAGGTTAGTATGTTAACACTAGCACTTAAGTCTAACAAGGCTCTCTCAATTCGACGTTCTCCAATGACACAAGAGATTGTGGGTGTACCCGGATCTTTAATTTGGGTGGAAGGTCGTTAAGTAGAACGGAGCTCACTTTCTGTGCTAGGAAGACATTATTCTTCACCTTTAGATATCTTTTCACAATAAAAAGATATTTAATAACCTTGGCATAGGCAGGAATTTGCTGGATAGCATCAAGGAATGGCAAATTTAGCTTAACTTGCTTAAGAACATCTAGCACATCTGCACGGGAGGATCCCTTTTGATGTGGGGCAAACCGTTGAGGGAATGGAGCAGCAGAGGGCGATTTCACAACAACCTCATCCTCACCAATGTCTTATTTGTCACTCTCCTTCAAGGGGGCATCTTCGACCTCTTTCGTGTCGAGTGAAACCTCCTTGTCTTTTGGCTTCTCGTGTGGGGGAGGTGATAAATCAACGACCCTCCCACTACGTAGAGTGGTGACAACTTGGCATTGCTCTTTTTGATCAAAAGATGTAGAGATGACATTATCTTAACCTTGAGGAGGTCTTTGACCTTGATCCGAAAATTTTCCCTTCACTTGGACATTTAACGAAGTTTGCAACCTAGATAAGTTCATTTGAATTTATGTGAACATACGATCGTTTTTAGCGTTGGTTGCATTCTGAGACTGGATAAACTGATTTAAGTTGTCCTCAAGAGACCTCCGTGATGGGGTAATATATGAGCCTGGTGGTGGCGCTTGCATGTGGGGCTGTATCGGTGGCGCTTGCTGGAATTGAGGAGGGAGTGGAGGTAGGTCAACATGTGAAGTAGGATTCATCGTAGCTTGTTGTTGCCTGTAGTTGAACCCATGATGGTTCCTCCACTAAGGGTTGTATGCATTCCCGCGAGGTGCGTTAAAATTTCCCTTAGACCCTCCTATTGCTTCCACTTGCTCGATATGCATGGCTTTGTAGGTGGGTATTGTAGGACATGACTTAGTTGAATGTCCCGCCTCACAAATAGCGCACACCTTTTCTTTCACAACGCGGGAGGATCTAGTAACTTCTTTCAATCGTAACTCGAGTGAGTCTCTTATACCTTTCTCAAATTGGTAAAGTTAACGGTCTATCCATGTATCTTCATTCAATTGGTATAAACCGTATGCAACAGGAGTATTGGACACCTGTCGAGGTTAGTTTTAGGAATGAGGATCGGAGATGTCCCATGCTTGAGTAGTTTCGACGACATACTTAAGATGTGCTTCGGCGTCACTTGAATCTAATTCCGAGAACCGCCTTTCACACATTGTTTGAACTAGTTGTTTAGACGCTATTATAAGACCTTGATGGGAGAAAGGTATAAGGATATGTCTCTCAGATCCATAATGGGGGCAAGCGTTAACCAACTCTTGGAATAGTTCCCAATATTTTTCAAATGACTAATTATCTCGTTGTAGAAAGGATTGAAATTGAGCCTTGACAGAGTTGGTTTTATGTGGTGGAAAGAACTTTGAGAGAAATTTGGATTGCATATCCTTCCAAGATATAATCGAGTTTGGGGGTAAAGACCAAAGCCAAGTCTTAGCCTTATCCTTTAAGGAAAAAGGAAGAAGCTTTAGGCCAACGACATCTTGCATGCAAGCTTGGTCACTAAAGGTTTCGTACGCCTCTTCGAACTCTCGGATATGGAGATACGATTTCTCCGAATCCATGCCATGAAAAGTTGGAAGGATTTGTATAATCCCATTGCGGAAGTGAAACTGACTGGTATTATACGGGAGTAAATTGTAACCAGGGGTGATAGTTCGCTTAGGAAATATGAGGTCCTTCATGGGACAATAAGGTAGGTTTCCCTCACCCGTACCGAAACTAGATATATTCGACATGGCTCTCTCTCCTATGGACTCAGAATCCTCACTTAGTGTTCTAGATGTGTGACTGGTGACGGAGTTTGGAGGGGTAGGAGGGGTAGCCCAGAATTGTGGAACGCGAGGGGTATGGGGGCTTTCGAAATTATACTCGACGATGGGATTTTTGTGAATTCTTATTGGAGTATTCAGAGGAGTTTGTTCTTGATTTTGCATGAAAGGGCTTTAAGAGATGATTTCTTTTTGGATTTTTTAAATCTTCTTTTTAATCTTTTTTTGGGAATCAAATTTGGAATTGAATCAACTAACCTAAGGTCTACCTAATTCCCCAGCAATGGCTCCAAAAACTTGACGCGAACACAAATGTGTATCTAGTGTGCGTGCAGATATAGGCTCAAGTGTAAGCATGTCACGTTAGTAATAAACCCAGTAAGTAGGGATCGTCTCCACAGGGAACTAGGACGATGAATCGTAACGACACGGAATAGGTGACTAACCCGAAAATTGACTCTCGAAAAGAAATAGAAAAGGTGATTAGGAAGAATGGAGTATCTACTAACTATAGCGAATGAAAATTACTACTAACTAAACTAAGTGCAGAGAAATAAACGTACCGAATGGATTAACAATGAATAAAGAAAGATAGGCCGGGTTACAATCCCCCGAACTTTAGTATATTACCATATAGAATGATAGATTTTGAATTCGAACTTTAGTTGAACCTGGACTTTATTAATCCTAAGCATTATGTATATAAGGATACAAGTCCGCACCATACGTAATCAAAGGTAAGAATAAAGCGGTGCTAAATAGCTACACATGCATCGCACTCTTAAATACCCCGGTTACCTAGGCTAAATGAGGTTAAAAGATCTATAATGGTTGTGCGTAGCTACACAACACGATTCTATTAAAATTCAATTTGAACCCTATTTTCTACATGAGTAAATTACATCGGGTTGGGTTCATGCAACCCAACCCTTAAAAACTTAGCCAGGCATGATTAAACTAAACAAAAACACAATTTCTAAAGTGCATGAATTCATGACTAACTTGGAAAAATTAAACTAAACAAAAACACAATTTTTGAATTAAGAATCGAAGACTACGAATCACGAATTACTTTAACTAACTACTAGAGAAATTTAAAGCAAAAATTAAATGTTACTTGCACTAAAGAAATCTAGAAAATAAATGCTGAATCTTGAATTATTGACAAAACTTCAAAACTAGGGTTCTTCTCTACAAGATCCCTCTAAAACTACTGAAATTCGATCCTCTTTATGTTTGACAATAAACTAAATTAAATACACTTCGAATTTTTTCAAGAGTTTGAACCAAGTAAAACTCTGAATAAGAAAAGAAAAATCTGGAAAAATACCAATCGGACCGGTTCGGCAGGCTTCATCGGCTCGGTCTGGTAATACCAGGATCGGTTCATTATTTTCTCTAAACGGATCAGTCCAGCTGTGAAAAGTGACTAGTGTGTTGTTGGCTTTCCCGGATCGGTTCATTTTTTTAAATACCGGATCGGTCCGGTCCCTTAAATGAGACAAAATGTATTTGCTCTTTCGGACCGGTTTCTTTTTGCTTATATCCGGCCCGGTCCGATGTTGAATTTGCTCAAGTGTGCTTTTCTTGATTTTCTCATCTTCATGGCTTCATATCTTTTGACTCGTTTCTCGGATTGGGATGTCATTTCTTCTTACGCGCTTGTGAACACGTATTCTTCATTTTTCATGTTGGTCCCTCGTCCGAATTCTCGATGTGCATTGACCATTTTTCCCTCTAACTTTCATTCCTTTATTAATTCCTCGGTTTTGAATTTCTCTTTTCTTCACTTGGCATTAAATAGCTGTAAAAGGCATGAAAAACACAAAAAACTCGAGGCACTATGTGGGAATGTTTAGTAGCATATAAATGAGATAAATCCATACATTTTACATTATTTGAGGTGCTAAAGGCTACTAAATTAAAGGGATAAATTCGAAAGAATTTATGCCTAATCACGAATCAAATGATGCTCATTGTTATGAAGATAAGTTTTCATTTAAGTGGAGAAATAGTGGGGGCTCAACGTGTTTCTATTCCTAAAAATACAGAACCTAATGAATCTAATTTAAAACTAAATTAGTCCCGACTTGTACTTTTACACTTTAGAGGAGGACACTAATACCCTTCAAGAATCTTTATCTTTTAGATGTCCATTTGTGGCAAGAGGTTATTATTGATAAAATTTAATCTTTAGAAACTAATAGAACTTAACATTAAGTGGATCTTACACCGGGGTGTAAAAAACTTAGTTGCAAATGGATTTTTAAAAAGAAATTGAAACCGGATGGTTCTGTCAAAAAATATACGACACATCTTATTGCCAAAGGTTTTAAACAACGTGAAAATGTGGATTTTTTTAATATATTTTCACCCGTGACTAGAATTAAATCTATACGTGTACTATTTGCTTTAGCTTCTTTAAATGATTTGATTGTAAACCAAATGGATGTTAAAATTGTCTTTTTAAATGGTGAATTGGAAGAAGAGGTTTATATGGACCAACTTGAAGGCTTTATTGTACATGGTCAAGAAAATAAAGTTTGCAAATTGGATAAATCTCTTTATGGACTAAAATAGACACCTAAATAATGGCATGCTAAATGTGATGGCCGAGTCATACCTAATGGGTCTAAAATTAACGAAAGTGATAGAAACATTTATTATAAATATGAAAATAAAATTCACACTATAATATTTCTTTAGATGACTTGATTATATTTGAATCTAATATTCATACCGTAGATAATGTTAAATCTTTATTATGTGCCAACTTTATATGAAGGGTTTGGGTAAAGCTAGTGTAATATTGGAAAATCAAAATTACTAGGTTTGACAAGGGCCATTCTTTAGACCAATATCATTATATTGAGAAACTTATAAAGAAATACAATTACTTTAACTGTAAATCTTCTAGTACTCCATTTGAACCTAGAGGAAAGTTGTTTAAGAACACTAGTAATAGTGTTAACCAAACTGAGTATGCGAGCATCATCGGTAGCCTACGTTATGCTACAAATTTCATTAGACCTTACATAGCTTATGTTATGGAAGTACTATGTAGATCTACCTGTAGATGCAGTATGGATCATTGGCATGCTATTCATAGGGTCATGCGGACCTTAAAAGGACGATGATCCTCGGATTACACTATCACAAGCATCCTACCGCCCTTTAAGGATTTAGTGATGTTGATTGGAACACCCTATCTCATGACTCCAAGGATATTAATGGATACATATTTAGTATCTCTAGTGGTGTTGTTTCATGGAATTATAAGAAAAAGTCTATTTTGTCTCAGTTTACGATGGGGTAGGGATGATAGCACTAGCTTTAGCTAGGGAGGAGGAAAGTTGGTTGAGAAACCTTCTGTCATATATCTGATTATAGAAGAGACCGATACCCGACATTCTTATCCACTGTGATAGTATCAAGGCTATTACAAAAGTTGAGAACCATTACTATGGTAAGAGGCAAAAATATGTCTTAAACACAAAAACGTTAGAGAGTTTATCTCTACGGTGGGTGTTATCAGAGTGGATCTCATACCGTTTGAGGAGAACATGGTTGATCCTTTGATGCAAAAACTAGCAAGATAAATTATGCGGAACACCTCGAAAGGGATGGATTTAAAGTCCTTATATGTTTGAGTTACTTGTGATGTTAGTCCTACCTATAGACTGGGGATCCAAATAAATAGGTTCAAGGGATAATAACAAGTCACAAGTGACATGGGTTGAATCATGCTATTTATTATATATGGGTTTTACTCCGAGTCCATTCTTATAGAGCCTGATATCTTGAAACAAATTAAGGTTTAGTTGATTATAACTCTTAACGAACTATAACTCTATTTTGTGTGGGGTACCTAGCTATGGGAGTATCCTTGATAGACTCACCTATGTGAATGTAAAAGTGTGGCCGCTTCCTATGGCAATTTTGGGTAAATTCCTGAGCGTTCACTATACTGGGATTGAAGCACATGGTCGTAACGTGCGGGATTAAGAACAACACCCACGTAGGGTTATATGTGAGATGTTGTCAGAGATAGAGATAAAAACTACGGTTACTATATTATATTTCGATTCATGTTTACTATGCAAAGGTTCAAGGCGAAATAAACCTTTGTTTATGCATAATTCTATAAATTATTGCTCAATAAAAATATTTTTCAATATTTACAACTGGGGGATTTTTAGAACCGAAAGGGTTTTAATGGCTTTGAGTGTGTAAAGTTTGAAAAAAAACAAGAGGGAACAAAACTTTTATGGTGGGTACCTCTTGTCCTTTTGTCTTTAAAGACTTTTCCAAATGAATTTGCATAAGTCCCACATTCAAAAAGTGATTAAAATTAGTGTGGTGTATCAAAAGGAAGTTTGGCCCTAATGGGCAAGCCCTTTGGGCATTAGATTTTTGCGTGTGTTGGGTGGAGGAACGTATTAGGCCAAAGCCCACATGCGCACGTGCCATCCCCGACGTCTGTCCAACCAACACGGCCCATGCCTGATGTCTCGGGCTTTGGTTGTGTGTGTATTAAATTTTCTAGGCCAACAATTATTTATTTTTTCAATAAAAATATCTGAACGATTTAACACATTTTAAAAATATGGGAGACTTTCAGCGCACTTTCCCATTTCTCCCAATTTTTCTCTTCCCACTAGTAGTCTTTAATGTTCATTTTTTTTAATAAGTAATGACTTCAACCATTGTTTTTTAACACAACAAAATATTGTTTCTCCTCCCAACAAATTATTCTCTCCGTAAAAAATTTTCTCCCGAATTTTTTTCTTCCCTTAAATACTATACGGTGATATCGAGTAATTAATTTCAAATGGATGATTAGTATCATGAGTTGTCCACTATACTATGACAATTAGAAATCATATATTATGGAGGTTATTTTATCTTGGGGGTGAGGGGGTATTAATTGGACTGCAACATAATTTTGGGTGGAGTCGCAAAATACCTCAAAGAGAGCAACCTAGTCCACGACTCAGCCACACTATTTCTGTTATTGGATTTTTTTCTTTTGATAATTTCTTTCCTTTTTCATATTTCATCAATAAAAATAGCTATTCATTGGTCTTGGGGATACGTCACCCACTCTTAAAGTTGACAATGAAACAGGTTCCCCATATACACACTTGTTAATAGTGAAACAAGGTTCCTCATATACCCTGTTGTGTAAATCATATGACTAGGCATGATCAATACTACAAAGATCCCACCCCCTATAATAAATAGTTGGGCTAACAAAGGTAACAAAGTTGCCACGTATCCTTCAAAATCTAAAATGCGTCTTGAGAAAAGCAAAGTACCCGAATAAATTAAGAAAACCTAATTTAACATTACTTTATGGGGATTTTTTATGTCTTTCCAACTCCATAGTAATTTCCTTTATGAAATAACATTCCCAAGTGCAAGTTCCAACCTCTGTAACTCTTGAATATGCCATCATTGTTGTGGATGCCTCGACTTCTCAAAGTATCATCATATTTTTAAGACAAAGAAGTTCCAAATCTTAGCAAAAAATTCTCTCAGCAGCTTTGTGGATTTCTTATAGAAAAGAATCCTAATGGTTCTAGTGAAAGATGAGTATGCCTTGAATGCTTAACCTCTAATAATGCTCCAGTGATTGGGGGGTGAAATTCAGTGATCTCATACTAACTACAACAATAGTTAGGGCCTAAAACAATACACATTTTAAAGTTAAGGTTCCGTCCTTCTCACCCTATAGGCTGGCCCCACTAACTTGCTGATTAAATCTCAAGTAATTGCCATGTCAAAATGTTTTAATCTAGTTCTTGGTTGATCATAGCTCTATAAAATCAGAGGGGTCCCATCCTCCCTGTATCCAAAACTCAAATTTTTCTACAGTAACGAGATTATTATAATAATTGAAGATGATAAAAATAATGATGTTGTAGGAACTAGGATTCAAAATAGTGAAAGCGACATGCGCCTTACGAGATTAAGAATCGATAGCCCTCCACTCCAGTTGGGAATTTTTTTAAACCTATGAAAAAAATCAATGTAATTATAGGGCTAAGAATCGCACTAGCACGTGCTTGATCACATGCTCTCGGGTTATGTGCGCCTATAATTAAATTAAGTCTCTAAATTATAATGAAATCCTTCAATACAATCACTTGTACCAATTTATCATGATAAAAGATAGGTCTGAAATCTTCGGGATAACTATTATGGGGCTTAGAACTCTTCTAAGCTACGTTATAAATGTAAACCCGCCCCATAGAAAAGGGTCATGTATCATTGTAACATCGAGAAGTATTGTAACTTTGTTGACCTGAGTTCTTATGCAATAAGGAATAAACCCTAGCACCTTGTGGGTGTAGGCACGTTCCCGAACCACGTATATCTTGTGTTGTGTGTGTTCTAATTATATACTGTCAATGTTATTCTTTCTTTTCTTGTGTGCATTGGATATAATCACTTGTAAAATATTACCACCTACAATAATTGACATGATTAAGAAAATACACTGCCTCAAGGTTGGGTCTTGATCGAAACCAATAAGATATCACTGAGCCAATCAAACTGAAGACTGAAGACTATATATCCATCGCAAGATCTGGGTTATCACTACACCAAAAATGCAAATCTAGTTTAGTTTTAAATTGTGCCAAACCCAATATGGCAAGGTCTAAAACCGTGCCAAATTCGACTCTATCACATTGACAATTTTTTTTGGGCACGGCTCAAAACCGTGCCAGATTTTGGCAATTTGGCTTGCTTTTGAAACAATTTAAAATCGAGCTAGATTGTCATATTTGTCATGCTTTTAAACTGTTCCATATAATTATTCCTATCATGCTTTTAAACCATGCCAGATTGTCATTCTTGCCATTCTTCTGGCATGTCATTTCTGGCATGCTTTTAAACCGTGCCAAATTGTCATTCTTGCCACGCTTTTGGCATAGTTTAAAACCATGCCATCTTTTTCAGGAAATAAAAAATATTTATTATTTACAAACAATAAGGAGAATCAATAATTGCGAACATACTAAATTATTAATGATAGAGTAATGTACATATTAAACTTCAAAATATTACAACACTTAATATTTCAGAGACAAAAAAAAATCGACAGAGTTTACTCTGTTTTCTAGACACTCTAGAAACCTGTTAATATAAAGCTTGCTTAAACATAAACCTATATTTAATAATAACATCACACAAGCCCTTACGGCCATAACACATCATGTAAGCAACCCCGAATGTCATCAACAACAATACATAAGCAAATGTCAAAGTAAAACATGAACTTGTTCATGTGTAATAGTAGCTCAATATGTCGCTCAAGGAAACCGTTGACTTGTTCATGGGTTCCATGCAGATAAAAGCTAAAGCTAAAATGTTATCCTGTAAAAAAAATATTAGTATTCAAATAATATTTAAAAAGTTGTATAGAGGCATAAAATTTTCAAAAACCTTATTCTTGCGTATGCTTGTTATTTTGTTAAAATTGAGAGTGTGATAAGGACATAATTATAGTTCAAACACGTTACAATCGCCCATATCGAGATGTACGTGACTCTTTTCGAGTAATTTTTTTTGTTTGGATATTTTACGCCTAACTCCCCATTTTAACTTAAAACTTGTGCATACTTGTCATTTTATTAAACTTAAAGTTCGATAAGGAAACAATTAGTTCACACACATTGGAATGGTCTATATCGGGCTGCTCATGCCTCTTTTGGGGCCATTTGGTGGTTATTTTTATATGTCATCCTAAAATGCCCCAGTTTTTAACCTAAGACTTGCATAGAATTGTCATTTTGTATAGACAAGGGTCCAATAAGGACACAACTAGTTCAAACACATTGCAAAGGTCCATATTGATGTGCTTGTGCCTTTTTTCGAGCCATTTGGTTATTTTTATATTTCATCCCCAACCCCCGATTTTAAACTAAAACTTGCGTATACTTGTCATTTTGTTAAACTAAGAGTTAGATAAGGACACAACTAGTTCACACATGTTGCAATCATCCACATCGAGATGCTAATGCCTTATTCCAAGCCATTTGCTTATTGTTTTGATATTCCACCCACTAATGCCTCATTTTTAACCTAAAACTTGAGTATAATTATCGTTTTGTTAAACTAGGAGTTTGATAAGGACACGAGTATTTCACACACATTTTTTAAACTTGCATATAATTGTCATTTTTTTAAACTGAGAGTCCGATAAGGACACAACAAGTTGAAACATGCTGTAATGGTCCATATCGAGGTGCTCATGCCTTATTTCGGGCCATTTGGTTGTTGTTATGATATTTTACTCCCCAACGCCCCATTTTTTAACTTAAAACTTGTGTATAATTCTCATTTTGTTAAACCGAGAGTTCATTAAGGACATGACTAGTTCACACACATTGCAATGGTCCATATCGAGATGCTCATGCCTCTTTCGAGTTCATTTGATTGTTTTGAGATTTCACTCCCATCGTCCTATTTTTAACCTTAACTTGCGTATAATTGTAATTTCTATAAGAAGTCCTATAAGGACTCGACTAGTTCAAACACATTATAATCATCCATCTCGAGGTGTTCGTACCTATTTTTAGGTCATTTAGTTATTTTTTTGATATTTTATTCACTAACGCCCCATTTTAACCTAAATCTTGCGTATAATTATCATTTGTTTTAACAGGGAGTCCGATAAGGACACAACTAGTTCACACTCGTGGCAATCATCTGTATCGAAGTGCTTGTACCTCTTTCGGGTCCATTTGAGTGTTGTTTTGATATTTGACCAACAACACCCCATTTTTTAACCTAAAACTTACGTATAATTGTCATTTTATTAAACTGGGAGTCGGATAAGGACACAGATAGTTCACACATGTTGCAATGGTCCATATCAAAGTGCTCGTGCCTCATTCTGGGTCATTTGGTTGCTGTTTTCATATTTACCCCCACCAACGCCCCATTTTTTAACCTAAAATATACGTATACTTGCCATTTTGTTAAAATGGGAGTTTGATAAGGATATAGTTATTGTTCAAACATGTTACAATCTTCCATCTCGAGATGTTTGTGACTCTTTCAGGGTCATTTGATTGTTGTTTTGATATCTTACCCCAATGCTCCTTTTTAACCTAAAACTCGCATAATTGTCATTTTGTTAAACAGGGAGTCCGATAAGGACACAGTAAGTTCACACACGTTGCAATACTCCATCTCGAAGTGTTCCTACCTCATTCCAGGCCATTTAGTTGTTGTTTTGATATTTTTCCCCCTAATGCCCCATTTTTTAACTTAGAACTTGCGTATATTTGCCATTTTGTTAAACCGAGAGTACGCAAGGACGTCAGTTCAAACACGTTGCAATGGTACATATCGAGGTGCAAGTGCCTCTTTCCAAGATATTTGTTTTGTTTATCTTTCACCCTACCCCCCCCCCCCCATTTTTAACCTAAAACTTGCGTGAACTTATCATTTTGTTAAACCGGGAGTTCGATAAGGACACAACTAGTTCACACACATTATTATCATCTATCTCGAGGTGTTCGTAATTCTTTTTGGTTCATTTAGTTATTTTGATATTTCACCCCCCCCCCAACACCCCATTTTAACCTAAAAATTGAGCATACTTGTGGTTTTGTTAATCTGGGAGTCCGATGATGACACAATCAATTCACACACGTTACAATGGTCTATATCGAGGTGCTCGTGCCTCATTGTGGGCCATTTGATTGTTGTTTTTATATTTCACCCTTCAACGCCTTATTTTTTAACCTAAAACATGCGTACAATTGTCATTTTGCTAAACCGAGAGTCCGATAAGGACACGACTAGTTCACACACGTTGCAATGCTCCATATCGGGGTGCTCTTGCCTCTTTCGGATTCATTTGGTTGCTATTTTGAAATTTCACTCCCAGGGCCCCATTTGTAACCTAAACTTGCAAATACTTGTCATTTTCGGGAGTCTGATTAGGACACGGTCAATTCACATATGTTACAATGGTCCATTTCGAGGTCTTTGTGCATATATAAGGGCTATTATATTTCTATTCGTAATTTTCTCCCTTTAACACCCAATTTAACCTAAAACTTGCATATTCTCGTGAATTACTAAAACTAGGAGTCCAATAAGGTCATACAAGTTAAATTGGGGTGTTTTCTCTATCATCGCAATAACACAATGTTCAACTTCCATGTGTTCATTCAACCCAACTATAAACTACCTAAGTGGTTTGATTAGTTCTATATAATGACTAAATAGATTTTATTCATCAAATAGTACCTTAAACGCGGTCTCTTTCACGAAGAGAGAGATAAAAAGAGCAATTTAGCATCGTTCCAAACATTACCAGACTAACTCCGTGTCAGGACATTCATTAAAGTAATGGGAAATTTGAAATAAATGAAAAAATATCTCAATGAGATTACTTCTATATAGATAACGTAAGACAATCCCAAATAAAGAAAAAGACAAGCAAATCATGCCGATATTATTTGAGAACCTGATTACCCAAAATAGGTCTCTCATCTAATCATTTTGACTATTTGAAGTTCGGTTAAAAATAACGAATTTTTTTATTTATCATCAAGGAAGGAAAAAAAGAGAGATCATTAGTTGAGGAACGAAATATAGTGAATGCCACAATACATAAGAGAAATTTATATCACTTACCATTCAACTAAGAAAAAGAAGTAACAATTGAAATAGTACCAAATATTTTATACTTGTGCACCTCCGTGTCACATTGAATATGTAGTTGTGCACCTTGAAATCAATATATTTAGTTGTTAGGAGTACAATTAGCAATTATCCTCCCCGGCCCAGGTAGTTCTACAACACAACACACGTGCTCGGTTGATATAGTTCCTAACGCACCATAAAAATATGAGAGCTATCCAAACAGGATTGTATCGAATAAACATGCATCAAACTTACTCTTTCAAGACAAATTAAAAACCACAAACGTATAAAGCTATGTAGTATTATACTAGAAATTTCATGTCATAAAATAGTAAAATAAAAAGAAAAAATGGTTTATAATATATCTGAGAGCTTACTTTAGACCATAATAGAGTTTCATTACACTCAATTACTAAGAACATTAACTAGAACACCACACACATAACCTATTTCTCTATCTGCACAGTACCACACACATCAAGTTCGAGATATTTTCTATTTTTAGTAATTAACATATTAATGTTGTTTCAAAACACTAATTATTAGCGTAAAGAAACTTACAAGTTTAAAATAGATGATAGTGAGTTGCCTCCAAAGCTCCCTAGGATCACAACTTGTGATTCTTAAAAGAAACCACAAATACAGCAAAAAATTCAAAATCATAGACTTTTTGAAAATCTAAAGGGCAACTAAAAATCATTCAAATGAATATTAAAACCTCCTAATCAGTACAATTGAACCCGCAACATCCACAATAAAAAAATCAGAAACCCTACCATCCACAAACAATATCATTAAATCAAACGATGCTCGTGTGACACCCCGCTTATTGAAATAATAGGTGGCCAACCCTCAATTAAAATAAAACAGTAACCTTAAATGACTCATTCTTAGCAGGACTGTCGAAAACTAATTAATTACTAACTACATATTATTTAATTAAATCGTGTGTTAGTTTTAAACTTTAATTAAATTATTGTAAATAAAACCATTCACCATAACCATTCCAGATAAGTAATTAAATCCGTAATCACATAATCAAATCTGAATACTGTAATATAATAAAATACTCTAACCGAATAAATCATTAGTTTACAATTCAATACAATAATCCAATACAACTGAATTAAATAAACTGAAATAAAAATTGACATTGGCTGACATGCCTGGACAATAACTAACTAAATCCTATATGGAATCTCAAAGATAGACAACGGCTAAACAATCTCTGCAACACTCCACAGTTGTTGCAGCTCTGACGATCTGGAAGTAATAATCATGCTTGGCATTCCTGTGGCTGAACACTTAAAAATTTTAAAAATATTTTGACACTAGTGAAAGCCCAAAACCTTTTCAAAATATTTTGCAAGTAATTAAAATGCATAATAGTTATGAACACATTCTTCCATATTTAAACTAATGTTGCACTCACATGACATAATCCCTAGTTATGCTATCTAGCCTAGCTAGTCTCAATATACCCTTAAGTCCATACGCTACCCTGTGCCACACGTATCTTACATAACTCACCTTCTTATTCGCTTAACGGTTATAATTCTCAATTATAATTTCTCACTTCATTTAAGATAACTTCCAACAATAAAAATTCTCAATTATAATTTATAAATTCATTCCAAATAAGTTTCACTAGTTATTAATTCAATGTTCACATATTAGTGGCATATACCTGCAGATATTTTTCTTCACACACACATACAAACACACACACTTACATACATGCATACAAACACACACACATACAAACATGCATACAGACATATATATATATATATATATATATATATATATATATATATATATATATATATGCATTTTCATATCAGATCAATTACACAGATATAGCTATATACATATAACCGCAATCTCCATAGCATTACCTCGCGGATGCAAATCTCTAAAATGCTATTATGCTCTAGAGAATACACACCTCATCCTGGGCTACTGGGTCAGAATCTCACCACTGAACCCGCAAATAGTAAATGTACTAGAGGCGATCATAGTCCTGAGCCAATAAATAAAAACCATGCCATAAGTAACCTCATTATGGCTCCAATTGGGTGGGAATGCATGGCCCTATGATCATGGAACCGATACTACACCTGCTGAGATTCTCCACGAGAGATCACCCACGACGCGCAAACTCCCTGGTAACACTTAGTGGTATGTTCACATAATTTTATCATACATATAGATATCTCCATATATATATATATATATATATATATATATATATATATATATATATATATATATATATCCAATGAATCCGGCTAATCGTGCATGTCACTCGTAGCACTAGCCAAAAAGTCTGGTTCTAAACCTGATTCTAAATTATTAAATATTCAGTTATTTAATCAATTTATCACTTAAAATAATTTTTGGACACGTATTAAAACTCAAACAGTCTGTATCTTTTTTCTACCGAATTTTCTCCACAAATCATTATTTAATTCCCTGAGCATTATTCATCTCAAAATACTCCAAATCTCACCTCGGATGTATCCCGATTATCCTAAGGCATTTTATTCACGTTAAATAATTTTTTTCGTATTCATAATTCATTCCCAAATGTAAATTTTTAACCCAAAACTAAGTCATGAACAAATTTCATCAAATAACACAACCTGGTTGTAATAGGGCAGCCGAACTGCAGACAACAACAATTCACCCTTTTTCAAATTTTCAACATTGTTTAATTCTTCTAATTCATCTCCAAAATTAATTTCCTCAAACATTATTATTCTTCTTGAATCCTAAACATGAAATCAATCCCTTTTCATATATAGTTTATCAACACATGATCACAACATGAGATTCATCATTATTTTCCTGAAAATTATGAAATTCTCAACAACATTATAATGATTCATTACTTATCGATCCTTTAAATCAAGAATTCACCTATTTACACAGGATTCTAATTTTTCAGATTTCAATCCTTATAAATACCACATATGTTTGACGAAATTATTTGTCCAAAATCTAATTGCATATGAATCCCACCCAAAAATCATTTCCCAATGATGATATGAATTGAAATATACACATAATCGTTTAGCAAGATAATCACTTGACTTAAACACTTGTAGAGTCTAAATTTATTCTTTGATGATTATAATCCAATCCAAAATTCTCCCATAATTCTCTCCCAATTTATATCCTCTTGAAATTCTTTGAGTTTCCTTCTCTTTTCTCTCTAATTTTTCTCTAACTCTTCTCTAAACTCTTGGTATTACAAAGAAACCTTTGGGTATTGTAAAATGGCCCCAACCCTTTAATATATAAGCTAAACTCGAAATTCTATTTTCAAAATTTTAAAATGACCTAAATACCCTTATACGGGTCTGGACTCGTATAAAAAGCTACTGGAGCCCAATCACTACCCTATGATACTTAATTTTGACTATTTTGATCTATTCTGGATCAACAGTACACTTAAAATCATCATTATAGTCACCCATCAATAATTCACTATCTTATTTCCAACAGGACTCCATACGTGCGTCTCAAATAAGATGTTATTAACCCATCGCTTTTACTCACTTACAACATAATATAAAACACTGCAGATTCATTTACTTATCACACAAGTAAATATCATAATACTTAAATATTATTCAAACATTAATCCGTTTCTCACTAATTAATATTTATTCACTTCACTTTATTTTTCAATTTAATTAAATTACCGTGGCACGTGTAACTTAAGTATTCCTAAAACTATGGGGTGTAACATATATCGCCCCTTGAAAAGGAATTTCGTCGTAAAAATTCGAATATGTCTTGAACTAAAAACTTTGAATATTTACCCGCACGACATCCGAACGTACCCAAAATCAAGTCATGATAATATTATGGTGCCTCAGCTATACACTCGCTAGTGGAACCATCCAACCTGAAGGCCTACTCGCTACGACCCAAGATTAGTAACAAGTCTTTTCAAACCATTTCATACCGATATATTGCCTCATTCTTAAGGTCTCATCTTGATGGTGATATGCTAAACGATCATTAAACTCCTAAGAAATCTCTAAAAGACGAGCCTATGCTCTATTGTCTCAATACTGGGGAAAAGGCCCCACTTCCATACGTGCTAACTTCCCTTCTTATTAAATCATAGAATTCCTATAATGGTGTATACCTGTAAAAATTTCTGATCACTCTCGTCAATCTTTAACTCTTTAATTTGTGATGACATGACTCTTACGACATTCTTGAACTATACGAAAATAGCTTTGATTAAATCGATCCATGATGACGGACACTAAATCATGTTCAATCTGTAAAACTTGTTGTTCTCCCCCGCTTTTAATCAACTAGAGGGCGGACAACAAAATTTCTCACATAAAACCTCAAAAGGTGCCTTAACACAGTGATTACTCTTCCCAATTACCTTACAATCTAGAATACGCATCTTTCGTATGCTCCAACATTTTAGTTACCTCTCCTCTCTACCTCTAAATTTACGATACTACGTCTTAATTCAATCGCAACTTTGCCCCCATTAGATCCTGATGACCCCTAACAGAGGTGGGATTCAAGGATCTCATCCTGATTCACAATAATGTTAGGAGACACCTTATGTCGAATTATTCCCTTTTCTTTAATGAAACGATGGACACACTACCCGATAGTGTAACTCCCTTAAATTAATAATAATTTCTCCCTCTTAGTGAACCCATTTCATTAACCCAGAGGGAATCTTGACCGTTCCAAGATATTGGTAACCCAATAATGAATTTCACCAGTCGGCCTATCCATTCTGTCACTAAAATCATCCATCATTAAAAAATTTGGTGGATCACCTCGGATCAACCTTTTTCCATCCACAAGTGGTGCACCTGGAGACGACTTCAATATATCTCACTCCACACCGATCCACGCGCTCAATATCCCACATTACATAGTACTTCATGCTCCTCTTCCTAGGTCCTCTTCATTTAGTAAGAATCCACAACCTATTTATGTGAAATCCACCCTCAGTATTCGACTGAGTAAGACTCCGCTTGACTCTCCAAAACTGTTGGATCCTTCTTTGGCTAGAGAGATCTCTCATTTGTGTCTCCATGGTCTTTCAAATGGTCTAGAGGGTAATAGATCTCCTTGTTGTGTGTGTGTATATATATATATATATACTGACTATCTTCTTCCTCAACCTAAGTTCACTCAATCTTGCTCTTCCAATACTGCTTCTACTTCGCCATAGGCATTAGGTTCAACACATTTATTACCACGTACCCTTAACCCGGACTATTATGAAAATCAAACTAACCAGGGTGACCATACACTCTATATCCTGTGCATATCTGCACAAACATCATAGATGTAATATATTTATCTTAAACTTGGTCCCGCTTGCTGGGCGTGGTTATACCATTAGATTATGCACAGTTAACCAACTAATCTCGACTTAATTATCCTCTAGATTGTCCCATCTATCCACTAGTGGTGTAAAAATTCCCCCAGTACTTCCTACACAGCATTACACTGCTCCATTAGCCTTTTATAGTATAATAGCTCACAGTTCAAAGTTTTTTCTCCACACTTACAATGATCATCATTCGAAACTAATACTCTAGCATCTAACAACATCTCCCAACTCTTGAAATTTATTAAGGTTCAGGTATAAAATGTCACGCAATTGAAATCCAACCAAGGAATTTCCCCAATGCCCTATCACCTGGCATTATCGGTTATCGAGGTCCTTTGACCCAAATCATATAATCAAGACACTCAAAATCATGTCCTCGAATGTATAAGTCTAATATTCAACTCCCACGTCTCTAAAGGAGTCTTACAGTACGACGATCGCACTATCACTAAGTCCCCAAGGCTAAATCAGTAACGAGCTAGATCTCTTCGCTCGGTGGTAAACCGATATACCCTGAATCACATCATTACAGTCCCTACACACCGGGATTGACTAATACGAGAAAAATATACTCTCCTAAGTCTCCACGATAATATAGTATACACGGGCTCGACCCTCTTTTAGGCGAGACATCACAAAAACAACACATCCTGCCCTGGAACAGCAAACACGATAGCCTTACTGTAACAGTCCACCATCGCTCATTCCATCACTAACCAGTCCATACCCAGGATAATATCAGACTCGCCTAAGATATATCTCGAATATGAGCAATTTCATTAAAATATATCCTTTCAATGTCCACACACGCTCTTCCATTACTTATTGGTAAATATATGCACTCTATAGTAATACTGACGATACATCCACTAAACCCATCTCAGGCGCAAATTTAGTGCTAACAAAATACTTGGATGCACTCGTGTCATGCAAGACTTACCCCATTTGTCCTAGGATAAAAATCGTACCTTCAATTTCCATTGGGACTGGTTATTTAAATAATACTTGAACCAAAAACTATTATAGTTGTTGCCCCTGCTGGGCACCCTGTTCTTGTTCATTATCGCTCTTCATACCAAATCGACACATGTGGTCCTGCTCTCCACATATAATCATCTTCCTATATAATACCCATGTATTTGGATCTACTAGCTATATTGAGGCTTTCTTACTCTCGGGATCAGGTAGTCTCAATCCTCATGGCTACCCTAGTTGTTCCCTTGGCTCCGCTGGCCCGATGGAACATGTTTCTAGACCTGATGGACCTGTCTAAATCCACCTTCACTTTGTCAGAATTCCATTGATCTGAATCTTTTAAATGTGTCCCACTCCTGGTTATCCCCTTGTGGTGCCCCACTAGCCTGATTAGGTCCACTCTTGCCCCACCGACTAGACTCTCCAATATATTAGCTTCATTCTCATGGAATCATTGATATTGACGCGGTAACAGTACGATATTGACAACATTGACATAAGACATCTAAGTTGGATTTCCCCATAAGTGCTGGCGAATTATACTCACGAGTCCATCATTAAACTTAAGGACTCTATTTTCTTT